>CAWUFW010000753.1:1070000-2376116 GCA_963921515.1 Calotriton arnoldi | reverse complement strand
GAATGTATTGGAGCACTATAAATCAGCACCAGTTACATTACACATGGTCACATTCATATTTTTTTTTTAAGGCACAGGAAGATTACGTGATGTGTCCAGAATCACAGGATCTTAAGCTGACGCCGAGACTAATAGCACCAATAGCGTTTTAAAGAAAGCAAGCATTGAAACGCTGTGTTTGTTTATAAGCAAAGCCCTGTTGTCCTGAGGGGTCTTATCAGTAGAAACCAAACGTGGAACAACACAACAGCGCTTGATGTAACTTCAGGCTTTGTGCAGCGTACAGTGTGTGTGAGTGAGAATTATGTAATCTTCGAAGTGCCCCGCTTCTGCTCCTTTGTGTTGACGACCAAAACACAGATGTCCAGATTAGAGATAGCAGTGGGGAGAAAAAGTCCCAGCGCGCAGATCACACCATTAATAAGATCAAACGAAACCTTTGGTGCCTTTCGCAGTTTTGTATAGCGCAAGTTCAACCTGAAGGTATTTGAGCAATATACATGAGCACCAGTTAGATTACACACGTTCACATTCATTTTCTTTTGAAGGCATGGGACGATTACGTGATGTGTCCATAATCACAGGATCTTAAGCTGACGCCGAGACTAATAGCACCAATAGCGTTTTAAAGAAAGCAAGTATTGAAAAGCTGTGTTTGTTTATAAGCAAAGCCCTGTTGTCCTGAGGGGTCTTATCAGTAGAAACCAAACGTGGAACAACACAACAGCGCTTGATGTAACTGCAGGCTTTGTGCAGAGTACAGTGTGTGTGAGTAAGAATTATGTAATCTTCGGAGTGCCCCGCTTCTGCTCCTTTGTGTTGACGACCAAAACACAGATGTCCAGATTAGAGATAGCAGTGGGGAGAAAAAGTCCCAGCGCGCAGATCACACCATTAAGAAGATCAAACGAAACCTTTGGTGCCTTTCGCAGTTTTGTATAGCGCAAGTTCGACCTGAAGGTATTTGAGCGATATACATGAGCACCAGTTAGATTACACACGTTCACATTCATTTTCTTTTGAAGGCATGGGACGATTACGTGAAGTGTCCAGAATCACAGGATCTTAAGCGGACGCGAGACTTATAGCATTGATCGTGCTTTAACGAGAGCAAGCATTGAAAAGCTCCATAATCGCACAGTGCACCCCTCTCAAATACATTCGACTCACCCCCCCCCCACTTTAAAGTTTACTGTGTTGCCGCTAAGCCGCGCTGTGCATGCCTGGAGTAACGTAATCTCACCGGCGACGTGCTGAGCCAGGGAAATGCTTGTACCATTTAAATACAAGTGTGGGCTCCAGTGAGTTCCTGAGCAGGGGACAATGGCAGTGCGAGCAAAGCGCGCACCCTGCTGTGTCCGCCGCAGCAGCAAGCGCGCTCGCCAGGAAACTGAAAGCGCCAGTTAAAACAACAAGCCTAATCAAGCACTCATGCTTGTGCTGGCATCCACGAGAGCGAGCAGCGGCGCGCAGGCCATCTGTTTTCAATTAGCACGCGCGCCGCTGCTCGCTCCCGCAAGGTGGATGCCAGCACAAGCACGAGTGCAAAAAGAGCTAACCAATTTCTAAAGGTCATCTCCTAGAGCAGCGCATGCGCGCTGCCTAGGCGAGACCTAAAAAGGGGAAAATGCAACAATTCCGGACCCAACCACTAGATGGCGGAATAATGCACAGCATGTGAATCCAGAAAAGATTCGCGCTGCAAAATATTGGGTGACTCAATTGCAGACAATCAATGATTGAGCTTTCACATCCCAGCGGGAGCCCTCGTTGATGGCAGACAGAAGGCTGATGGGCACAGAGGGGTATGTCCGACGTCTATATGATAATAGAGACCTCTCTCCATTGCCGGCACCAACAGCGGTAGTGGTCGCATCCTGGCATAACGCTAACAAAGCCCTGGGATTGAAGGGTAGACTGACATTAGAAACCCCCCTATGGGCCTTCGACCGATTACGGGGGATAAGATACGGGGATGTGATAGGAATCTCAAAGGTGGGGGACATATGGAGAGGGCAGGAGATGATACCCTACTATGAGCTCCAAAACCAATATGAGCTATCATGGGGGAAATACCTATAGTGTCAGCATCTGCGCCACCTCCTCTGACCGCATATGGAGACATTGAGGGAGGCCTCTGATGAATCACCCCTGGAATACAGAGTGTTGGGAGCCTCCCTCACCAACCACACAGTGTCCAGACTATACTTGACCCTGTTACAGACTAGTGTTCCCCCACTGGATTGCTTCTGGGAGAAATGGGAAGGAGAGTTGGGTAGAATGGAAGCCGATGACTGGTGACAGCCTGCAGGTACCCTGGAGAGGCGACCATACAGGCCAGATTTCAATTGGTACAACTGAAACTCCTCCATCCATCCTACTATACCCAGGCAAGATTGTTCTATATGAGGAGGGTGGACTCCGATAGATGTCTGATAGGCTGCAGCCAGGTGGGAAAGCTATTCCACACTGTAGGGGAATGCCCTCTCCTTCAGAGGTACTAGGGGTGAATACGAAAATGACTCTCAATAGTCCTGGACTGCACGATTGACTTGACCCCCCAACTAATAGCCCTGGGCATGTGGGGCGGCCACGCCCTGGACAGATACTCCCTACTCTTTTGTAACAGGGCATTAACGGTGGCAAAGTGTGATGTCATCAGAATGTGGGGGAGTAGTGATGTTCGAAATCAGAGGAGCTGGGAGGTTAATGTAGACTGGTGCATACAATTCAAAGAAATGGTGAATAAAGCACATGGCTGCCCAAAGAAATTTGATAAAGTGTGGGGACCCTGGCGCCAGGCCAGGCAGGACATGGCCTGAGCGAGGGGCAGGGGCGGGGTCCCTGGTTGATACCTGGCTGAGTCTAGAATTTATAGTCAGTATCAGGTGATGGGGGCCACTGGGGGTGTCTATCCCAACACCGGGTCCTTGCACAGTAAGATTGGTGCCTCGAAAAAGACATTCTGTAACACTGTATGTTTCATGTCTCAAGTTTGGTGTTTGTTTGAGGTAGGGTGGCTGCTTTCCACCCGGTTGTATACAATCAATAAAGTGATTTTTTTTTTAAAGAACAGGGAAATCCCTCTTGTGCTGGCACAACAGAGATTACCGTTTTATCAATTTCAGGTCGGGCTGCTGGGAAAAGGTTAGTTTTACACTATACACCAGGAAAAACATATATGAATTATAAAAAGGGGTTGGGGCAGCCCGCCCAGGCAACACCCAGAGCCCACAGTCAGATTGGGAGGGTTTTACCCCCAATCCATTCGCTGGATGTAGAAAGCCAACTAGGGAGCAGAATGGGGGAGCAGATAGTGTGTTTCCCCCGAATGGGGTATGTCCCCAATCTGCCCCCAGGAGGATAGAAAGCCTGCTAGATATCAGGGATTTTACTTTGGGACAGAAAAAGGGATGGAAGCACCCCACCCAGGCATCTGAGCATGCTCCCAACCCAAAAGGGGCAATACAATGTTTTCCGGCCCCATCCGGGGGGAATATGGGGTGTTCACCCCTGATCTGCCTTCAGGTGTAAGTGGGTGGCTCGATGCCAGAGAAAGTTTGTAAAGTAATAACGGGATAGGGGCCAGTCCATCTTGACATCAGGCCGCACCCTCATCCCTGAAGCTACAGCAGTGTTTCTGCCACCCTGGGAAATAAAGCATACCCATATCAAGCAAGAGGAAATTTAGATTCTTTTGGCCTTTGAGTTTACATGTGGGCCAGCAGATTGTAGGTAAATCCCAATTTCCTCTCACTTACTATATAGAATGGCTGCATTATTTGGCCACAGAGTCAAAAGGAAGCCAGGAAAATCTTCTAACTCAGACATTTTTAAAACTTAGACACCCAGTGGAGTCCAGGGTGATGTGTCTTGCTTGATGTTGTCTACCCATGCAGATTCCCAAACTTTCCCTCAGAGAAAAGTGAGGAGAAATGCACAATTTTAGGCAAAGTTTGAGCTTTGCAGGGCACAGTGGGCAAGAACACATCATGGAATCCATATAAAGCACACTACCCTTGACTTGGTTGTAAACAATTTCTGGGTTTGGTAGGTTTCCCTGGGTGGCGGTCGTGCCCAGCCCAAATATTGCAGCTACGGCCATTGCCAAATCTGGTCATTTTTTTGGCAGGAAATGTTAATGTCTCCATGTTTCACTTTGGGGCCTGTGTGTCGCCCAGTCACAAAAGTGAGGTAGCATTGGTGCAGAGACAGAATATCGAGTCATAAATATCGAATTGCAGAAATATTGAGGCATAAATATCGTGGGTCAGAAATATCGACAGGAAGAATATCGAGGTCAAGAATATCCATTTAAGGTAAGTAATATCGATTTTAAAAATATCGAAGTGTTTAATATCGTTTGCAAAAATATAGGGGCCCATTAGGATAACGGGCGGATCGCCACCGCCGGTCCGGCGGTGGCGATCCGCCCGCCACATGTCCCTGATTCTCCCCCCGCCATATTAGTATGGCGGAGGGCACCGCGGCGGACGGAAAGACAGTCCGCCGCTTTTCCGCCGGTCCAACTGTTGACCGGGCGGAAAAGGGTCACAATATGGTGGCGGTGTCTGCAAGACACCGCCATTCATATTACGATGTATGCGGTGATTGACCTTTCCATGGCGGCGATGCCGCCATGGAAAGGCATGCGGTCATTGACATTGGGGGCCCGTTGCGGGCCCCCAGGGTGTTGGGGGGTGCACATGGGGGTACCTATGGTACCTCCCTCATTACAATGCACTACGTGGCAGGCACCACGTGGTGCCTGCCATGTTGTGCATGGCAATGCTGTGCACAATCCTTTTACATTGCGAGCGGGGCTGCAGCCAGCAGATCCACCCGCAATGTAATAGGCCCAGGATGCGCCCGCCAGTGTGGCGGGCGCATCCTAATTTGCATAGCGGGACCGCCGCAACATCGGCGGTCGGTCCCGTGCTCCGTTGCGGTGGCGGGCGGGCGGGCGGACTTTAATAGGCCCCATAGTTGTTAAAAATATCGTTTTTATTATTGTTATGTATTTTAGTATATATTTTATATGTATGTGATGTGTTTTATTATATAAGAATTGTTTGTATTTTTAATATATGTGTTACATTTTTACTAGTTATTTTTTATTATTTGAATTTTGTGCTTTTAGTTCCGTACCAGGTTGTGGGTTTATAGGGGAATAGGTTGGGAAGTCATTTAATTATATTCAATTTATTGATTTATTTTTATTTGAATTTTGCATTTTTAGTTCCGTAGCGGGTTGTGGGTTTATAGGGGAATAGGGTGGGAAGTAATTTAATTATATAAAATGTATTAATTTCTTTTTATTTGAATTATGCGTTTTTAGTTCTGTAGCGGGTTGTGGGTTTATAGGGGAATAGGGTGGGAAGTAATTTAATTATATTAAATGTATTGATTAATTTTTATTTATTAATATTTATTAATTTCATTTATTGATATTTGTTTAGTTGAGATGTTATAGTGTTAAATGTGTAAAGTAAATTAATAATTAATTAATAATTGATTGTTAATTTTAATAAATTTGTAATTAATTTTGGTAATTGTGTAATTAATTTTAGGTGTGTTGTGGTTTTTATAGGTGTAAAGGGTGGGAAGTAATTTATTTTTAATTGATGAATTAATCATTGGTTAATTAATTTTAATTAATTAATTGGTAATTAACTATGGTAATTGTGTAATTAATTTTAGGTGTGTGTTGTGGTGTTTATAGGAGTAAAGGGTGGGAAGTGATTTGTTTTTCAATCAATCAATCAATCACGGCATTTATAGAGCGCGCTACTCACCCGGGAGGGTCTCAAGGCGCTGGGGGAGGGGGTAAGTTACTGCTCGAACAGCCAGGTCTTGAGCTGCTTCCTGAAGGCGAGATGGTCCTGGGTTCGCCGAAGGTGAGTGGGGAGGGAGTTCCAGGTCTTGGCCGCCAGGTAGGAGAAGGATCTTCCTCCGGCGGTGGTTCTGCGGATGCGTGGTACGGTGGCGAGGGCGTGGCTGGTTGATCGTAGCTGGCGTGTGGGCGTGTAGAAGGACATGCGGTCGTTGAGGTACTTTGGGCCCAGGTCGTGGAGGGCCTTGTGTGCGTGGGTGAGGAGTCTGAACGTGATTCTCTTGCTGACGGGGAGCCAGTGCAGGTCTTTCAGGTGTACGGTGATGTGGCTGTGTCGGGGGATGTCCAGGATGAGTCGTGCGGAGGCGTTCTGGATGCGCTGGAGTCTCTTTTGAAGTTTGGCTGTGGTTCCGGCGTAGAGGGTGTTCCCATAGTCCAGTCGGCTGGTGACGAGTGCCTGGGTGACGGTCTTCCTGGTTTCAGTGGGGATCCATCTGAAGATCTTGCGGAGCATGCGCAGGGTGTTGAAGCATGAAGATGAGACGGCGTTGACTTGTCTGGTCATCGATAGGGAGGAGTCCAGGATAAAGCCCAGGTTGCGTGCGTGGTCCGTTGGCTTGGGTGCGGTGCCCAGGGCCGGGGGCCACCAGGAGTCGTCCCAGGCGGAGGGTGATGAGCCCAGGATGAGGACTTCCGTCTTGTCTGAGTTCAGTTTAAGGCGGCTGTTCCTCATCCAGTCGGCGACGTCTCTCATCCCGTCGTGCAGGTTGGCTCTGGCGGTGGTGGGGTCGTTGGTGAGGGAGAGGATCAGCTGGGTGTCGTCGGCGTAGGAGATGATGTTGAGGTTGTGTCGGCGTGCGATGGCTGCGAGGGGGCTCATGTAGACGTTGAAGAGGGTCGGGCTGAGTGAGGATCCTTGTGGAACGCCGCAGATGACTTCGGTGGCTTCGGATCTGAACGGGGAGAGGCGGACTCTCTGGGTTCTTCCGGCGAGGAACGAGATGATCCATTCCAGTGCTTTCTCTCGGATTCCGATGTTGCTGAGGCGCTTCACTAGGGTGCGGTGGCAGACGGTGTCGAACGCCGCGGAGAGGTCCAGGAGGATGAGGGCAGCTGTTTCCCCGTTGTCGGTTAGGGTTCTGATGTCGTCGGTGGCTGCGATAAGGGCGGTCTCGGTGCTGTGGTTGGCCCGAAACCCGGACTGCGAGGGGTCGAGGGATCCATTCGTCTCGAGGAAGGCGGCAAGCTGTCTGTTGACGGTCTTCTCGATGACTTTGGCCGGAAACGGAAGGAGCGAGATGGGGCGGTAGTTCTTGAGGTCGGTGGGGTCCGCCGTTGGTTTCTTCAGGAGGGCGGTAAGCTCGGCGTGCTTCCAGCTCTCCGGGAAGGTGGCGGTGTGGAAGGAGGAGTTGATGATGTCCCGGAGATGGGGTGCGATGGTGGCGTCGGCTTTGTTGAAGACGTGGTGTGGGCAGGGGTCGGTTGGTGATCCGGAGTGGATGGAGTTCATCGTGCGGGTGGTGTCTTCGGTGTTGATCGGGGTCCAGTTGCAGAGGGTGGTGGTGGCGGGCATTGGTTCGGCGGTAGGGTGCGTTGTTTGTGCGTCGAAGCTGTTGTGTATGTCGGTGATCTTGCGGTGGAAGAACGCGGAGAGTGAGTTGCAGAGGTCTTGCGAGGGGGTGATGTCGTTGTTTCCGGCGCTGGGGTTGGAGAACTCTTTGACGATGCTGAAAAGTTCCTTGCTGTCATGGGCGTTGTTGTCCAGTCGTTCTTTGAGTGCCGACTTCTTGGTGGCACGGATCAGCTGGTGGTGTTTGCGGGTGGCGTGCTTGAGGGCGGTCCTGTTGTCTGTGGTCTGGACGAGTCGCCAGGTTTTCTCGAGAGTGCGGCAGTTCTTCTTGGATTCCTTGAGTTCGTTGGTGAACCAAGGGGTTTTCTTGCTTCCGGGTCTGCTGGGAGGGTTTTTAGTGGTGCGAGGTCGTCGGCGCAGGCGGTCAGCCACTTGGCGAGGTTGCTGGCTGCTTCGTTTGGGTCCGTTGTGTCGGTGGGTGTGTTCTGGCTGAGGGAGGCGGTGAGCTGCTCGGCGGTGATCTTGCTCCAGCTCCGGCGGGGAGCCTGTTGCGGGTGGTGGTGGGTCGCAGTCTTTCTGAAGCTGAAGTGGACGCAGCTGTGGTCGGTCCAGTGGAGTCCGGTGGCGTGGCTGAAGGAGATGTGCTTGCTGGACGAGAAGACGGGGTCAAGCGTGTGGCCGGCGTAGTGGGTGGGCGTGTTCACCAGTTGCTTGAGTCCGAGGTTGGCGAGGTTGTCCAGCAGGGCGGTGGTGTTTCTGTCGTTGTTGTTCTCCAGGTGGAAGTTGAGGTCCCCTAGGAGGATGTAGTCGGCGGAGGGCATGGCGTGCGGGCTGATGAAGTCTGCGATGTCTTCGCTGAATAGTGTGCGTGGTCCCGGGGGTCTGTAGATGAGGGTGCCTCGGAGGGTGGTCTTGGGGTCCGTGTGTATCTGGAAGTGTAGGTGTTCGGCGGCGGTGAAGGTCTCGTCGGAGTTAGTCGAGATGCGGATGGTGTTCTTGTGTACGATGGCGATGCCTCCTCCCGTCTGGTTGACGCGGTCCCTCCGGGTGATCTTGTATCCATCCGGGATGGCTATGGCGATGTCAGGCGCTGAGGAGGCGTTCATCCAGGTTTCGGTGAGGAAGGCGATGTCCGGTGCTGTTGCGTCGAGCAGGTCCCAGAGTTCCACGGCGTGCCTGTGGACGGAGCGGGTGTTCAGCAGGATGCATTTCAGGTGGTTGCTGCTGTTGCTCGACTTGGCGGAGGTGGTGCACGTCAGGGGGCAGGTGAATCGGCAGGTTTGGCAGGTGAAGGGTCCGTGGGTGCGTCTCGGTGAGGCTCGGTAGCAGGCAGGGTTCCGGCCGGCATTGAGTGCGGTGAGTGTGGCGGCGTCGTAGGTCCGTCGAGTGGTGTTGCATCGGTGGGATCCAGGGGTTCTGGCGCTGGGCGCGGTCCAGTCGCGGACGGGCGCAGACGGGCTTGCCTTAGGCGCGCCGTCGGCGCGCCAGCGGCGCGCCCGCTGCGCACGTCCGCTGCGCGGGCGTGCAGCGGCCGCCATTTATGGGGAGGTGGGAGGGAGGAGCAGCTGGGAGGCGGGAGGCAGGGGCAGCGAATGGGCAGTCAGGGGGCGGGGCCGCAGGGACGCAGCGGCGGGGAATGGCGATAGGCAGCGAGGGGCACAGAAGGAAAAACGGGGGAGAGCAGGCAAATCACGGGCACAACAACAGTGGGGCAGCGAGGGGCACAGAAAGGAAAAACGGGGGAGAGCAGGCAAATCACGGGCACAACAACAGTGGGGCAGCGAGGGGCACAGAAAGGAAAAAAACGGGGGGAGAGCAGGCAAATCACGGGCACAACAACAGTGGGGCAGCGAGGGCACAGAAGGAAAAACGGGGGAGAGCAGGCAAATCACGGGCACAACAACAGTGGGGCAGCGAGGGGCACAGAAAGGAAAAGGGGAGACAAGCAGACAAAACTGGCACCGGGGCCACAAGCGGAGGGCGATCTTACCTACAGGAGCAGCGGGCAGACAGCACAGGCGGAGCTGTGTGGTGGGGAGCGACCTACCTGGCAAGGTCAAGGGTCGCTCTCCTCACCGTGCAGCGGCCGCCATTTATGGGGAGGTGGGAGGGAGGAGCAGCTGGGAGGCGGGAGGCAGGGGCAGCGAATGGGCAGTCAGGGGCGGGGCCGCAGGGACGCAGCGGCGGAAATGGCGATAGGCAGCGAGGGGCACAGAAGGAAAAACGGGGGAGAGCAGGCAAATCACGGGCACAACAACAGTGGGGCAGCGAGGGGCACAGAAAGGAAAAACGGGGGAGAGCAGGCAAATCACGGGCACAACAACAGTGGGGCAGCGAGGGGCACAGAAGGAAAAACGGGGGAGAGCAGGCAAATCACGGGCACAACAACAGTGGGGCAGCGAGGGGCACAGAAGGAAAAACGGGGGAGAGCAGGCAAATCACGGGCACAACAACAGTGGGGCAGCGAGGGGCACAGAAAGGAAAAAACGGGGGAGAGCAGGCAAATCACGGGCACAACAACAGTGGGGCAGCGAGGGGCACAGAAGGAAAAACGGGGGGAGAGCAGGCAAATCACGGGCACAACAACAGTGGGGCAGCGAGGGGCACAGAAAGGAAAAAACGGGGGAGAGCAGGCAAATCACGGGCACAACAACAGTGGGGCAGCGAGGGGCACAGAAGGAAAAACGGGGGAGAGCAGGCAAATCACGGGCACAACAACAGTGGGGCAGCGAGGGGCACAGAAGGAAAAACGGGGGGAGAGCAGGCAAATCACGGGCACAACAACAGTGGGGCAGCGAGGGGCACAGAAAGGAAAAACGGGGGGAGAGCAGGCAAATCACGGGCACAACAACAGTGGGGCAGCGAGGGGCACAGAAGGAAAAACGGGGGAGAGCAGGCAAATCACGGGCACAACAACAGTGGGGCAGCGAGGGGCACAGAAAGGAAAAGGGGAGACAAGCAGACAAAACTGGCACCGGGGCCACAAGCGGAGGGCGATCTTACCTACAGGAGCAGCGGGCAGACAGCACAGGCGGAGCTGTGTGGTGGGGAGCGACCTACCTGGCAAGGTCAAGGGTCGCTCTCCTCACCGTGCAGCGGCCGCCATTTATGGGGAGGTGGGAGGGAGGAGCAGCTGGGAGGCGGGAGGCAGGGGCAGCGAATGGGCAGTCAGGGGGCGGGGCCGCAGGGACGCAGCGGCGGGAATGGCGATAGGCAGCGAGGGGCACAGAAGGAAAAACGGGGGAGAGCAGGCAAATCACGGGCACAACAACAGTGGGGCAGCGAGGGGCACAGAAAGGAAAAACGGGGGGAGAGCAGGCAAATCACGGGCACAACAACAGTGGGGCAGCGAGGGGCACAGAAGGAAAAACGGGGGAGAGCAGGCAAATCACGGGCACAACAACAGTGGGGCAGCGAGGGGCACAGAAAGGAAAAACGGGGGAGAGCAGGCAAATCACGGGCACAACAACAGTGGGGCAGCGAGGGGCACAGAAAGGAAAAACGGGGGAGAGCAGGCAAATCACGGGCACAACAACAGTGGGGCAGCGAGGGGCACAGAAAGGAAAAACGGGGGGAGAGCAGGCAAATCACGGGCACAACAACAGTGGGGCAGCGAGGGGCACAGAAGGAAAAACGGGGGAGAGCAGGCAAATCACGGGCACAACAACAGTGGGGCAGCGAGGGGCACAGAAGGAAAAACGGGGGAGAGCAGGCAAATCACGGGCACAACAACAGTGGGGCAGCGAGGGGCACAGAAAGGAAAAACGGGGGAGAGCAGGCAAATCACGGGCACAACAACAGTGGGGCAGCGAGGGGCACAGAAAGGAAAAACGGGGGAGAGCAGGCAAATCACGGGCACAACAACAGTGGGGCAGCGAGGGGCACAGAAGGAAAAACGGGGGAGAGCAGGCAAATCACGGGCACAACAACAGTGGGGCAGCGAGGGGCACAGAAAGGAAAAACGGGGGAGAGCAGGCAAATCACGGGCACAACAACAGTGGGGCAGCGAGGGGCACAGAAAGGAAAAACGGGGGAGAGCAGGCAAATCACGGGCACAACAACAGTGGGGCAGCGAGGGGCACAGAAAGGAAAAAACGGGGGAGAGCAGGCAAATCACGGGTAAACAACAGTGGGGCAGCGAGGGGCACAGAAGGAAAAACGGGGGAGAGCAGGCAAATCACGGGCACAACAACAGTGGGGCAGCGAGGGGCACAGAAAGGAAAAAACGGGGGGAGAGCAGGCAAATCACGGGCACAACAACAGTGGGGCAGCGAGGGGCACAGAAGGAAAACGGGGGGAGAGCAGGCAAATCACGGGCACAACAACAGTGGGGCAGCGAGGGGCACAGAAAGGAAAAACGGGGGAGAGCAGGCAAATCACGGGCACAACAACAGTGGGGCAGCGAGGGGCACAGAAGGAAAAACGGGGGAGAGCAGGCAAATCACGGGCACAACAACAGTGGGGCAGCGAGGGGCACAGAAGGAAAACGGGGGAGAGCAGGCAAATCACGGGCACAACAACAGTGGGGCAGCGAGGGGCACAGAAAGGAAAAACGGGGGGAGAGCAGGCAAATCACGGGCACAACAACAGTGGGGCAGCGAGGGGCACAGAAGGAAAAACGGGGGAGAGCAGGCAAATCACGGGCACAACAACAGTGGGGCAGCGAGGGGCACAGAAAGGAAAAGGGGAGACAAGCAGACAAAACTGGCACCGGGGCCACAAGCGGAGGGCGATCTTACCTACAGGAGCAGCGGGCAGACAGCACAGGCGGAGCTGTGTGGTGGGGGAGCGACCTACCTGGCAAGGTCAAGGGTCGCTAATTAATATATAGTTGTTAATTAATGTTAATTATTTGATATTTATTTTGGGTAATTGTTTATTTTTGTGTGTTGTTTTTACTTTTAAAGGGGTAAAGGGTTGGTATTAAATACATTTTAATTATGTAATTATTAGTTGGTAATAGTAATAGTTTTTAATTTTAAAATAAGTTTTAATTGGGTTTTATTATTTTATAGTTTAATTTAGGTGTGTGTTGTAGATATTATAGTGTTAAAGTTTGTGTAGTCAATTAATGTTTTTTATTAATAATATTTTTTTAATTGATTATTATAATGTTAATTATGTAAATACATTTCATTAAAAATGTTGAAGTGTTTTGTTATTACTGTGGTGTTATAGGGTAGGATATAAAATAAATACATTTATGTTTTAATATTTTTTTGGGTTTGTAAATATTTTCTAGTTTAAAAGAATTATGTTTTTGAAAATGTATTTATTTTATTTTATATAATATTTGAAGGTTTTTGTTATATGCAATTAATATTATATGTGTTCTTTTTATATGTATTTTATTTTTTAAGTGTTTGAGTGTGAATAGTAATTTTTTTTCTCCGGTATCCAACACTTTCCCTACTGTTGCATTCACTGGAGTGGAAATAGTAATTTTTACCCCTCCACTATCCAGCACTTTCTCTACTGTTGCACTCACTGGAGTGGGAATAGTAATTTTTATCTCTCCGGTATCCTGCACTTTCCCTACTGTTGCACTCAATGGAGTTGGAATAGTATTTTTCACCTCTCCGCTATCCAACACTTTCCCTACTGTTGCACTCACTGGAGTTGGAATAGTAAGTTTTACCCCTCCGAAATCCAGCACTTTCCCTACTGTTGCACTCTCTGGAGTGGGAATAGTAATTTTTACCCCTTCGCTATCCAACACTTTCCCTACTGTTGCACTCACTGGAGTGGGAATACATTTTTTTACCCCTCCTCTATCCAACACTTATCCTCCTGTTGCAGTCAGTGGAGTTGGAATACTAATTTTAACCCCTTTGCTATCCAGCACTTTCCCTACTGTTGCACTCTTTGCAGTGGGAATAGTAATTTTTGCACCTCTACTATCCAACACTTTCCCTACTGTTGCACTCACTGGAGTGGGAATAGTAATTTTTACCTCTCCGCTATCAAACACTTATCCTACTGTTGCACTCAGTGGAGAGGGAATAGTAATTTTAGCCCCTCCGCTATCCAACACTTTCCCTACTGTTGCTCTTACTGGAGTGGGAATAGTAATTTTTACCTCTCCGCTATCCAACACTTTCCCTACTGTTGCACTCACTGGAGTGGGAATAGTAATTTTTTCCCATCCGCTATCCTACACTTTCCCTACTGTTGCATTCTTTGGAGTGGGAATAGTAATTTTTACCCCTCCGCTATACAACATTTTTCCTACTGTTGCACTAACTGGAGTTGGAATAGTACATTTAATTATTTTGCTATCCAACACTTTCCCTACTGTTGCACTGATTGTATTGGGCATTTTAAGTTTAATTATTTTTTCATTGTTCAATGTTTTAATTTATTCTAGAATTTTTTTTATATTTTAAATGTATATATATATATATATATATATATATATATATATATATATATATATATAATTTTAAAGTTTTAAAATAAATTAAAGATAAAAGTTTATTAATTATTTTAAAGTAAATATATATGTATAAATTATTATGTTTGTGTGTTTATTTTTTTTAAATTAAGTTTATTTGTTATATTTTGAAGAAATTTATATTAAACGCATTTTATTTTGTTAAAATGAATATTTAATATATATTATTTTATATATATTTAAATCAATATTTTTGATTCTATATTTTCGTACTTACCTGTTTAGGTATGGGAGTCAATATTTTTGTAGACTATATTTTTTTCCGATATTTTTGACATCGATATTTTTAGCATCGATACGCTATCAGCGAACCGTAGCATTATATCTGGAGAAATGTGGACTTCTGGATGGTAAAAATGTTGTGGATCCGTGTAAATTGCAGGACTTTCCCCTTAGAGAAATGTGAGAAAAAAATCACAATATTAGGCAAAGTTTGTGGTCTACAGGGCACTTTGAGTAAGAAAGCATTGCAGGATCCATGCAAGGTATCCCACTCTGTGGGTAGCATATTTATCGTGAGAAGTTTGGGAACACAGAATAGTATAGCATTCGTTATTAGTGTCCTGGCATAACGGTGAACACCCTTGGAATATTGTGAACATCCTTGGCATTATGGTGGTCATAGCAGACAAGTGAGGGCAATATGAGCATACAAAGTTCAATTTCCCCTAGTGAGGCATGTTACCACTTGCTGAAAATGCCAAGCTATTGTACCGGGAGAACACATTTATTCATATAACATATTTCAATATGATATTTGAATGGTCCTTCATGCTAAATTGGGGAGACGTAATGCTTAGGTTATTACCAGGCTATCAGAAAAATTAATAAAAACAGCCCATCTACAATATTTAAATTCAGCAAAAGTGCAGTTATCAGTGATTGACCCAGTTCCTGAGACAGGAAAGGTGTGTGGGGGGAAATCTGCATCTGATAATTAGCTTATCACACTGCACCTGAGCTGGTACAGCCCAGGCCCACTAGAACAAAGGAGGAGAGGCAGACCTCTGGAGCCAATGCAATAGGGGATCACATTTGAAGTTCAGGTGGAAAGGGATCAGGCAGCTGTGTCAGCCAGGGGTGGAGCTCTTTCCAGAGAAAACTTAAAGCCACCATCTTGAGTTGTCCCAGAATGCTGTGCAAAAGGGTTCGGATAGGGGTGGAGAGATGATGTGGCTTTCTAGGATTGGCCAGGAGTGCCTGGAATCTAGAACTTTCTACTCCTACATAAAACTTCTGCACAAGGGTGAGACAGTTGAGAAGACCCAGGACCTGGGATGCACAAAGGCAAAAGGATGCCTAGGTGGGAGGAGAAGCCAGCTCCTGCCCTGTAAGAATGGATGAAGGATTTTGACTCCAGCTGCCCCTTGACTAGGATGGATCTCACCAGGGTGAGTGGTGTTGGCCACCTTGTGTCCCCAAGGGGACAGTTGGGGGAAAGGACCTGTAATCCACTGCCCCCTCCCTTGCCCTTCACAATGCCAGGGAGGCAATAGGGCCTTAGGAGTGTGGCAAGGAGGGTGCTGTGTTGGCTGGTTGCAGAGGGGCTGCGCAAGATGCCCCCCACAAGCAGGAGAGGAGTACCTGAAACTGGACTGTAGACAGGCCTGGTGCATGGAGCCATTACAAACCAGCTGCCTACCAAAGTGCTATTTAGAGGCCAGGAGGTCTGAAGAAAAGATCCCTAGTGGTTAGGGCTTTCCAAGAGGAGCAAAACCATCCCAAGATGGAGAAAAGCAGCCCAACTGGACCAGAGTTATGCTGCTCCAAATGTTTGACGGCTTCAAGGAACAGAGACCCGAAAAACGAGTGTGTTATATTTCACGACTATGTCCTTGAAAAACTATGGAGTCGGCCAGGGCATCAGCACATCTTTATGCTAGTTATCCCTTCTGGGTAGGGGGGCGAATGGGGAGCCCGCCCTATTCCAATTTCTGCATGTGGGGAGGGGGGGTCCCCTCCTGATTCCTGCACAACTTTGCTCTGTGATGGATGGCAAAATGCATTTTTTCTGCAATCCCAAGGAGGCCTGGAACTGGATTGAAAGTTCTGGGATATCATCCCCTGACCCGGCACAGCCAGGGAAAATGGCTTTGGGGGGAGCGGGCACCGGCGCCACCGAAAGGACCGCCCCCTGGTGCAGGTGATACAGGAGAGGCAGCGAGCACTGTAGGCAGCTGCAACGATGCAGGATCCCATTCAACCATCGGAGGAGGAGACAGCCAAATCCTTAAGCGACAATCACTCCTCAACGACCTGGCCTTCCAGACTGGACCCTGCCACGCCACCCCGGGTGACTCCTCAGCCTGCTGATGAACTCTGCTAACCCTTAACGGGGGCATTGATGTTGTGCCAAATGTTTATTTACTATGCTTTACAGTTATTGTCCTCACAGGTGTTCATATCTTTGTTATTGCCCTACTGTCTTCATCCCTCATTGTTAGCCGTTTGTGCCTTACTCCTTGCTTAGTGGTGGTGCACACATTTAGGCACTGCGCCACGTAGGCAATGAAACTGTGTATCATGGTGGCACCATAGTTGTTTCTTACAGGGGTTTACATGTCCCTGTCTCACGCACACTAACCCACCCTGCTTGGATAGTTTGCCGCCTTAGGCTCATATAGTTGCATGGTTTGTGCGGATAAACATTGTCCCCCTGCCCTAATGGTATTCTTAGTTTTTTTCCTTAGCTCTTACACTCACAGGAACTGGTTTTAGTTTTGCTGCCATCCCAAACGCGCACTGCTAGGTGTCTGGCCCATTGCCTTCCCTGCAGTGCCAGAACACTTTACACCCACCATCTAGAGTTATGACCAACATCAACACACTTACCTGGAATGTGAGGGAAATGCACACCCCCTCCCCAGATATGCTGTTTACTCTTATTTATGCTGCCGCTCCACACACATTGCATTGTTACAGGAATCCCACCTAACGCAAACAGAGGCTGAGAGATTGCAGAGGCGCTGGCACAGACAGGCATACTCCACAAATTATTCTACATATGTGCGAGGCATTCTGGTTTGGATCAGAGAGGGCGTTCCCTTGACAGCAGATGCAACAGTTGTTGACCCAGAGGGTCACTATATCTTTATTGAGGGCCGACTGGAGGGGCGCCACATAATAATAGGCACCATATACGCCCCCAACTCCGATAAAACGGGGTTCCTAGTTAAGCTATCTGGGGTGTTTTCACTATGGAGTGGGATCCCATGGCTCTTTGGGGGGGGATTTTAATAGTATGCTGAGGGTCAACTTAGATTGCTCCTTTCCCCCGAACGTTTGCTGAGTCCAACGCCCAGGCGCTGACCGACTGGCTTGGACATTGGCAGCTGACGGACATATGGCGCTTGCGAAACGCACACACTAGGGTCTATTCATTCTACTCGCACCCACACAACCTTCATGTCAGTATAGATCGACTGGCTGGCACCCGGGACAACATCCCCCACATAACACAGATTGACTACTTGGGTCGTATCCACTCAGATCATAACCCCCAATACCTACAGCTGAATTGGGACCCAAGGCCTCCCCCTATTCCAACGTGGAGGCTGCAGCCAGCTGCACTAGACGATCTCCCATTTCACACTTCTCTGGGCGCCACCATCAAAGAACACTGACATAAATGCTAATATAGCTTGAGTGGGACACCTTTAAGATGGCAGGGGTCAGTGCCTGGGTTACACATGGATTGTGCACCGTTAGCCTGACGGGGAAATCGCTCGGATTGAGCATGAACTGCTAAATTGTAATTTGCCAGCTCTGTTAATCTCTGATCGCAGGGATCGCCTTATGCGGGCACAGCGGGAGCATGCTATATTGTTGGGAAGACTACGCTGCCTAAATTACGAGGCCCACTCGGCCTGAGCGCACACCAATGCTGATAAGTCAGGATCGTTATTGGTGTGGCTCATCCCCCAGGAAAGGCAGCAGCAACCCAAAATGGCACTTCAGGCCCTCCTGCACACAAAGAGGGACATTCATGCTGAGCTGACAAGCCATTACACCTTCCTGTATGCATCAGTAGCATCTGCATCCACGAACGAGGTTGACTCTTTCCTAGCCAACATGCCCTTGCCTTGAGTGTCCCTGGAGCAGAGAGCTGAACTTGACAGTAATATTACACTTTTCGAGATTCAGGAGGCTATCCGTGCGCTTGGCATGGACAAAAATCTGGGACCAGAAGATCTCCCAACTAAATTTTACAAAGCTTATGCCCTGCTTTTAGCCCCTCGTCTAAAGATACTATACGATGAGACTCTGCTACCCGCCTGCTTACTGGCCACACTCCGTGAGGCAATGCTTATCTTCCTCCCTAATCCCGACATAGACCCCACTGCATAGGGTCATACAAGCCGTTGGCACTCCTGAACACGGATTATAAGATATTGGCTAAGATACTTGCCGACCACTTGGCACCCTTGGTCCCAGCAATGGTACACCCCAACCAGAATGGGTTTGTCCTGGCCCACAGTACCTCCCTTAATCTGTGGAGATTTTTCCGGATCTTGGCGCATGCTCCCCACTCCAGGCCGCAGGTGGGCTGCCTAGTGCTGGATCTGGGGAAGACTTTTGACTCGTTGGAGTGGGCCTTCCTGTTCGAGGTGTTGCCACGCTATGGCCTGGAGAATTGCGCCATTAGGTTGGTCAAACTACTTTATACCCTGCCGCTAGCTAGAGTGAAAGAAGGTGCTCTCATTTCAGACCCCATCCTGATCCATAGGGGCACTCTTCAGGGATGCTCACTGTCCCCTTTGCATTTGTTTCTGGCCATGAGAACACTGGCCCTCCAAGAGCATGCACAGAACTGGGGGATACCGCTGGGCAATGGTCTGCACTCAGTCTCTCTGTACGCAGATGACGTACTCCTGTACCTTAGAGATGTACATGCAAACCCTGCCGATATAGCACTCACTTTTGAAACGCTCGCAGCACTTTTGGGACTACAGGTTAACTGAGCAAAGTCATGCCTTTTTCCACTTAGTGCCATGGTACCTGACCATGCCTTCTGTCTTAATGGTGCTCGTTTGACATAGCAATCCATGGTGTTCCGCTTCCGGGCATTCACGTCTATCACAAACCTGCCGATCTGCTTGACGGCAATCTCACCCGGGCGGTTTCTTTGTTACAGGTGCAGTTGATATTCTGGAGGTCACTGCCACGCTCTGTGGTGGGATGCATAGCGCATACCAAAATGGTGACTCTGCCCCGCCTGTTATATTATTTTGCCAACCTCCCCCTGTATGTTCCAAAGTCTTTTTTTCGGTTGAAAAGCTCACGAGGGAGTTTCTATGGCACAACACACGCTGTAGGGTGGCACTGCATAAAGTCAACCTGCGTACGAACATGGGGGAGGGGCGGAGGGAGAGGGTTTGCGCAATACTACCTGGCCTCCCAACTGCAGTGGGTGGCCCGGTGGTTGGCTCCAGACTGATACTGTCACTGCCTCCCCACCATGGAGTTTGCCTCACATACTGCATGTGTTTCATTCTTGCTCTAGGGTGCCGAAACCCAGCTTCACTCTTTAACAGGTGTCATACTGCTGCTATAGACGGAGCCTTTTGCTTACTAGGGCAACTCAGTCGTATGCCTGTGTGTTACCGCTCCTAGGCCCACCAAGGGGAGGGCGGATCACCTCCTTGGCGGAGATGGCTCCCTGGCAAGAGGTAGGCCTGCATACACTGGGAGATATATATCGTGATGGCTCTTTCATCCCCCTTGAGTCTCTGATTGAGGACGAAGGTCTTCCGCCTAGCCATTTCCTGCTTTACAACTCTCATCTTGGGGCACTGGGTGGACACTGGGGGATTTGCAGCAGGAACGCCAGAGGCACCGGACAGTCCAATACCTCCATATTATGGGGACGGGGCGATATCTGACGCGCTGGCTTACTGACTCACTGTGCACGCAGGCAGCTATGCCGCTTACCCCTTTGCGCCAACAATGAGAGACAGACCTGGGCCGCCCCTGCACCGGCAACGGATGGAGTGTCATACTGGAATATTCTGCCCTTGTCCTGCACAATGCCCGCTTTCGCCTCATTCAATATTATGTCCTCCAAAGAGCTTACCTCACCCCTGACAAGATAAACCAGTATTTCCATTGCATGGACGCTGCCTGCCCCGCTGTTGTGTGCCTTATGCAGATTTCCTACACATGCTCTGGACCTGTCCGTCCCTTCATCAGTATTGGCAAATCGTCACTGCACACCTAACAGATTGCACGGGACACTCCTCACTGCGCACGTGGGTCTGTGCCGCAGAGAGTAAAAACACAAGGCAATCACCCGCTATGCCTAATCACTCGGAAGTGGAAAGTGCCAACTCCCCCGAACCCTGCATGGGAACATTCCATGAAAACATGGGCCCAAGCTGAGAGTGCTGCACTGCACACAGAAGATACGAGGGGATTCAAAAGTACCCTCTTCTATCCAGCTGGGAAGCTATCCTGATTGCACTCCAAACTGCGCTGTTGCACACAACTGAGTCCTTCGGGGAGCACTGACTGACCCCTGTGGAGGCAGTGGGCTCTCCAGACACTCGCCTCACGCAAGGAGTATCGACTACAAAACACTAAATGCTTCCTTCCCCACTACGTCCATTGTTTTAAGTGATGTAGATTGTAGATGGGCATATGTTTGCAATGTGGGAGGGTGCGGGCCTGTCCAAATGTTCTGGGTTTGTTGTTTCTCGCCATTGATTGATTTAAATTGAATCTTCTTATTGATTATAGATGGAGGAACCGGACTGGTGACTGTCAAATCTGCCTGTATAACACTCTCCTTTGTTTATCACATGGACTTCCATCATTATAATTATGTCATCTGTTGACATCATTTTTGAAACCATTGTTTCTCAATGTCGGTTTCTATTTAAAAATGGGAATGCCGTTGAACCACTTATGATTGTGATATACATGTTGTAAAAATTGAAAATGCTCAATAAACAGATTTAAAAAAAATTAAGAGTATTACTGATAACCACTGCAATGCATATGCTCATAATGCATTCAAATATTTTTTATTGTCCCCATGAATTTTAATGGTGATATAATGGTGAATGATAACATGTGGCTATTTTATTAACGTGGTGATAACCTGACAAAGCCAGTAGTCATGCCTTATACATACTGGCACCATCTTGTAATGTGATGTTGCACCTGGTATAGGTGGGGGTGTATTGTGATTATGTATTTCAGGACCGACTGGGGAAAATGTGATATGAGAGGTCACCAAAGGTATTTCCATCTACCAGAAGTATATATTTGCAATGTAATGCATAGTAATGAATAGTGTTGCACTGGAAGAGGTTGAAGCCTTCACTTACACGGGCAGTGTCATAGACAAGCAGGGCGGCATAGACTCCGATGTCAAGGCAAGAATTGGCAACGCAAGGGCTGCCTTCATTCAGCTAAAGAAGATCTGGAGCTCCAAAGATCTAACACTGCAAACCAAGATCAGGATTTTTAATACCAACGTAAAACTGGTCCTTCTGTATGGAGCAGAAACTTGGAGGACAACAGTGACCAACAAAGTCCATACCTTCATCAACACCTGTCTGAGGAAAATCCTCCACATTTACTGGCCAAACACCATCAGCAACAACAACCTATGGCAGCAAACTTTCCAACTCCCTGCTCATGAAGAAATCATGAAAAGACGCTGGGGATGGATAGGTCACACCCTCTGCAAGTCCACATCAAACACCACCAGGCAAGCCCTGACCTGGACCCCTCATGGGAAAAGGCAAAGAGGAAGGCCAACAAAACACCTGGCGTTGAGGCCTCGAGGTTGATTTCAAGGAGATGGGTTACACCTGGAGTCGGATTGAAAGAAAAGCCATGGAAAGAGATGGCTGAAGAGCCCTGGTTGCTGGCCTATACCCCATGAGGGGTTGTAGGCATAAGTAAGTAAAGAGTAGTGTGTATGTGTGTACTAAAAGTATACTTCCTTTTTTTTTTTTAAAGGCAATGACTGAACAACAATTTATTCATTGTTGTTGTGTGCAATCGAATTAAGATCGCTAGCCAATACCACCACCCCTGAGTGGGCCTTTGACTGCTCTGCTGCGCAAACCTGAGACTGTCATGTTCTACAATGGGAAACATGGTTCCCAGTAAACAGACAATTGTGGACCTATTACTTGTGAAGGACTCACATCTTTCTCATCTAGTAACCCAGTATCTTACACCAAGTGACACAATGTTGGCGGAATTGCTCCACCATCATAAACAAATGAAACCTTTTAAAAACACATGGCTGTAATGGTAATTTATGCAAATAAGAGGTTTTCATATGTACTAATCTTTCTAACCAATTACGGCTCCATTATGAGAAATGCAGTTAAACTGAATCGGTATTCCAGGTAAGCACACAGAACTACCTATACCATGAGTATCAGTATTTCTGTGTTGTGAAAATACCTAGCAATAGGAAATTTTTGCACAAATTTCTTCAAGGTTTTTGTGATTTACCACGGATCTCTTCCAAACATATGTTGCTTGCTTTCAGCAGATGAAATGTCCTAGGATACAATTATTAGGCATGTAGTGTTGCCATATTGTTCATAATCGGTTTCTTCTGGTAACTATTCTTACACGACAGGTAGGAATTAAGACAAAACTTGTAATGCGACCCTTATTTGTGGATAATATGTAGAAGTAAGAGCATCAGAAATATTAATTGGCACTTTATGGTTCCTACCCCAGGCAAGATTTTTCTTGCCAGAGAAGGAAAATGCTACTTACCCAGTATGCATCTGTTCTTGGCATGTAGAGCTGTAGAATCTCATGCTTTGCATAGATCGCCATCTGGTGTTGGGCCCGGACTTTTGCACTTTGTTTTTGTTCGAAGAAGTCTTTCCAGTCACGAGGTAGGTGACTCCTCCTTTCGATGATAGTGCGCATGGGCATCGACTCCATGTTTAGATCGTTTTCCCGCAGAGGGTGAGAATGGAGTAAGTAAGAGTAGAATAGAGATGTCCATGTGTAGTTATCTAAGTAAGATAGTACTGGAACAGGTACAGGTAACCGGGGAGGTGGGTGGGCGCATGAGATTCTACAACTCTACATGCCAAGAACAGATGCATACTGGGTAAGTAGCATTTTCCTTTCGAGGCATGTGAGCTGTAGATCACATGCTTTGCATAGACTATACAGCAGTAATCTCCCAAAGCGGTGGCTATCCTGTAGCTGTTGTAGTGGTTTGAAATAGTGTACGTAGAACTGCCTGGCCCACATTAGCTTGTTGTCTAGCTAGCACATCTACACAATAGTGTTTTGTGAATGTGTGTGGTGTAGACCATGTTGCAGCTTTACAGATTTCATCTATGGGGATATTTCCTAAAAAGGCCATAGAAGCCCCCAGTTTGCGAGTAGAGTGCGCTCTAGGGGGAATTGGTAAAGTTCTTTTAGCTTTTGCATAACATATCTGGATACATTTAACTATCCATCTTGCAATACCTGATTTAGAAATGGGATTGCCTTTGTGTGGTGCAGCAAAAGCCACAAAGAGTTGTTTGGAGTTACGAAAAGATTTTGTTCTTTCTATGTAATACATTAGTGCTCTTTTAACGTCTAAAGTATGCAGAGCACGTTCTGCCACGGATTCTTGTTGAGGAAAGAATACAGGCAACTCAACAGATTGGTTGATGTGGAAGGCAGAAACTACTTTAGGTAAGAATTTAGGATTAGTACGAAGAACCACTTTGTTTAGGTGTACCTGTAAAAATGGTTCTTCTATGGTTAATGCCTGAAGCTCACTTACTCTCCTGAGTGATGTGATAGCAATGAGAAAAGCTAGTTTCCAAGTGAGAAACTGTAGCTCACATTTATGTAAAGGCTCGAATGGTGGCCCCATTAGCCTGGTAAGGACAATATTGAGATTCCACGCTGGAGCGGGCGGAATTCTTGGAGGAATAATTCTTTTGAGTCCCTCCATGAAAGCTTTAATTGCAGGTACTCTGAAGAGTGATAGGTGTTGTCTGTTTTGAAGATAGGCAGCTATTGCAGCAAGATGTAATCGTATAGACGTATACGCTAAATTTGAGCGTTGTAAATGTAGCACATAACAGATAATATTTTGAATAGAAGCGTCTAGTGGATTGATGTGGTTGTTATTACAATAAATAACAAACCGCTTCCATTTTGCTGCATAACAAGCTCTTCTAGCCTCTTTAATAATATTCATGCAGTCTGGTGGAAGATTTAGGTACCCAAAATCTGACTTCAGGTGCCAGATCGCAAGATTGAGAGTTTTGGGATCTGGATGTCTTATTTCTCCATGGCTCTGTGTGAGAAAACTGGATGTGAGATGTAATTTTTGATGAGGAACCACTGATAGCTCCAAGAGGGTAGTAAACCACGGTTGACGAGCCCAAGTGGAAGCTACTAGGATTAGTGTGAGGGATATTTGCCTGAGTTTCCGAACCACTAGTGTAATGAGTGGGAGAGGCGGAAAAGTGTAAGCAAATATCGCTGGCCAATTTATCCATAGGGCATTGCCCTTGGATAACGGGTGTGGATACCTGGAGGCGAAGTTTGGGCATTTTGCGTTTTGGTGTGTGGCGAACAGGTCTATGTCCGGGAAGCCCCACATTTGAATGAAGGGGAGGAGAACTTGCGGGTGAAGTTCCCATTTGTGAATTTGCTGTCGCTGTCTGCTGAGGAGATCTGCAATATGATTGTCCACTCCTGGGAGATGTTCCGCTAGGAGATAAATCTTGTGATTAATGGCCCATTTTCAAATGTCCTGTGCAAGGTGTGACAGTTGGAGGGAGTGTGTTCCCCCCTGTTTCTGTATATAATACATTGCTGTCATGTTGTCTGTGCGTATCAGGACAGCTTTGCCTGGAAGGTGAGTTTGGAAGGCTTTGAGCGCTAAAAATAGTGCTAGCAGTTCCAGATAATTTATGTGTAGGCGCTTTTCTTGTCGGCTCCACAATCCTTGAATTGTATGAGTTTGGAGATGAGCTCCCCAACCAGTGAGCGATGCGTCTGCTGTTAGTACTGTCTGTGGAATTGGGTCGATGAAAGGCCGCCCTTTTGTAAGGTTGTGTGGATTCCACCACTGCAGAGAGCGATGAGTGCGGCCGTCCACCAACACCAGATCTGTTAATAGACCATGAGACTGATTCCACTGACTTGCTAAACATTCCTGTAGAGGACGCATTTGCAGTCTTGCATAAGGAACTATCATGATGCAAGATGCCATCATTCCTAGTAGTTGCATGAATACCCGAGCTGGCAATGAGTGGTTGGGTTGAAATTTGGAAACGAGAGTCTGAATATTGTGAATTCTGGCTGGATTTGGGTAAGCTAGAGCTTTTTGAGTATCTAGAGTGGCCCCCAGATAAACTTGCGTATTGGAGGGTTGAAGATGGGATTTTGCCAAATTGACTGTAAATCCGAGGTTGTGCAGTAAGCGCACTGTTGCATGAGTGTGCTGTAGGCACTTTGAGAGGGTGCTGGCTTTGATAAGCCAGTCGTCCAAGTATGGGAAGACGTGAACATGTTGTCTCCGCAGATGTGCCGCGACTACTGCTAGGCATTTGGTAAACACTCTGGGAGCAGTAGTCACTCCGAATGGAAGTACCTTGAATTGATAATGTTGTCCTGCTATCACAAACCTGAGGTATTTGTGGTGAGCAGGATGTATTGGAATATGGAAGTATGCGTCCTTTAAATCCAGAGTGGACATAAAGTCGCTTTGTTGTAAGAGGGGAAGTACCTGTTGGAGAGTGACCATATGAAAGTGAACTGATTGAATGCAGAGGTTTAATTCTCTGAGGTCTAATATAGGCCTCAGAGAACCGTCCTTTTGGGGAATTAGGAAATAAAGAGAGTACACACCTGTCCCGTGATATTGTAATATAGCTGTTTGGACCTCTGGCTTAAACCCTGACACTCTATGCCATGCATGACGTCTAAGAAGAATGCTGGTGTTAATACCACGTGAGGCAGTGTCTGCTGCATCCAGAGCACACCTAATGGAAGTGTTGGAGATTAGTTTGCCTTCTTGTATGAGGTCATGTGCCTTGGATTTGTGCTCATCAGGCAGATATTGCATTATTTGCTCTAACTCATCTTAATGAGCCCTGTCGTATCTTGCCAAGAGTGCTTGCGTATTGGCTATGCGCTGCTACTCTTTTACCTGATGCATCTAATAATTTAGACTCTTTGTCTGGAGGTGGAACCTCTCCTGTTGATTGAGAGTTCACCCGTTTACGAGCGTTTGAAACTACTAGAGAATCTAGTGGAACCTGACCTCTTATAAAAATTGAGTCTGTAGGAGCTGCTTTATATTTTTTATCTACTCTGGGTGTGAGTATCCTAGCACGCACTGGGTCTTTGAACACCTCATCAGCATGTTTTAACATACCCTTGAGCATGGGTAGTGTATGCGTGGATTTGTGTGATGTACTCAGTGTCTCAAATAAGAAGTCCTCCTCAAGAGGTTCCTTATGGAGTTGCACCCCATGGTATTCTGCAGCTCTATTAAGTAACTCCGTAAACCCTACATTGTCATCAGGGGGAGAAGGTTTGGATGGGTAACGATCCGGATCGTTATCATTATTAGGATCTGTAGTATAATCTACCCAGGGGTCTGGAGCATATAGTTGTGATACCTCCCCATGTGTGTCATAATGTAGATCCTCATCATTATCCTGTTGGATTGGAGATTGTGGTTGAGGAGAATGTGTAGGTGTTATGAGCAGGTTAGGATCAATAGATGGAGGAGGTGAGGAAAGAGGAAGAGGTGGAGGAGAAGTGTTAATTCCCATATTCTTCCTTTTTAGAGGGATTTGATCAGATTCCTCATGTTCTGGTTTCCTTTTTTGGGGTATTTTCGCTGAAATATACCCTGTTTTAGGGTTTATAACCAGTTCTTTTTGTTTGGGATCCGTTTTAGGAGGCGGAACGTCCAAAACAAGTTCTTTAGATGAAGGAGGAACTGATTTGTGTTTTGGAGCCACAATCTTCGACGTGGAAGGTTTCGGTGTCGAAGCTTTCGGAGCCGAGGGTTTCCGCTCCGATGATTTCGGTTCCGAGACATGTTTTGGTGCCGAAACTTTTGATGGATCCGAGGACTTTTGTTTCTGAGCCGAAGTCTTTTCGGGTCCGGAAGAACGGCTCGAGCCCGAGCCGGAAGGCTTTAACTGTTTCGGTGCTGAGCCCGAAGGTGAGGCGTTAGAAACTTTATCTCGGTGCCGCCCTTGGCCCGAAGGCGGAGGAGGGACCGGAGCCTTTTTAACGGGAGTTTTGGCGGTTAGAGGAGTCTCGGTACTCACGGTACGCTGACCGGGTGTGACGTCCTCCCCGATATCGGAGTCCTCTTCAGAAACATCAATCTGTAGATCCTAGTCTTCCTCGGCTCCATGTGCCTCGAGGAACTCTTGTTCATCTTCTTCTCCGAAGATGTCTGGAGCGGAGTCCTTTTGTTGTTGCATCTCGCGACGTCGAGCCCGACGCGTCTTCTTCGATCGGAAGGATCGGCAGGCTTTGCAGTTGCTTTCATTGTGTTCTGGAGATAAACACAAGTTGCACACGTCGTGTAGATCGGTGCGGGGGTGCTTGGAATGGCACCCGGGGCAGAATTGGAATGGAGTCCGTTCCATCTACTGCGAATTCGGTCGACGCGGCTAGGCCCGAGGACCTCGCACGAAGTTTTCCAATCGAAGTTGTAGAAATATTCGATACGCGAAGGGAGGAATACGCGATCGAGAAACAATACCGTCGAGGGGCAGTGGATTGCGCACCGAGGGGAACCCGAGAACGGTGTCGAACCGGAGCACAGCAATTCACGTCCGAACCCAATGGCGGAAAAAAACAATCTAACAATGGAGTCGATGCCCATGCGCACTATCACCGAAAGGAGGAGTCACCTACCTCGTGACTGGAAAGACTTCTTCGAAAAAAAACAAAGTGCAAACGTCCGGGCCCAACACCAGATGGCGATCTATGCAAAGCATGTGATCAACAGCTCACATGCCTCGAACATTTCTTTTCCAGGACTCCCATAAAATATGGTGATGTATGTGTATTTTTCATACTTTTTTGCACATTCATGCCAGCTTTTCTGATCAATATGTTTAGGTGAATAAAACAGAGTGAAAAACTATGCACACTCTTTGTGACTAACCACTAAATAAGGACCTTGTGGGCACTCACTATACAAAAAATCCCCCTCCACTTTCTCCGTCCCTAGTGACACCCAGCTTCCTGCACCAAACTGAAAATTTTGTTTTGCAACTAATCAGCCAGACTAGTAAGGCACTCTATCTGGGGTGTACATATACACAGATCTTAACTTGGTAAATCAGGATCAACTGTCTGCAAGCTCAGATGCTAAAAAAGTTGTGTATCCTTGGCTTTTTCACATGGGCTCTTGATAAAAAGATAGTGGTTCAAAAACAAAAGTCACAAAAGAATAAGTTGATATATACAGCAGTGGTACAAGTAAAAACGGTCCTTATAATACATTGATTTTCTTTTGGGAATTTCTGTAGTCATTTTGTGCCATAGAAGCCCGTGAGAAACTGGATCAGTCAAATTACCTCATTTCACCTGAAATCCAAATATTTAGCCTTTATCCTTGTATACTGTCTGTACTTATTTTAGTTTAGTTAACTTTTGCATGTTAAATATAGTATCGGTGGGTAACTTATGTGCACTCTACTTTTTTATATAAAGTATTTTTACTGATAAACATTTGTTGATAATCACAAAAAGAAAAATCTATATTAAAAGGAGCAGAACATAATACCACAACTGCGTGTTAAGTGCTGAAAAATGCCATGTACCATTTACGGCATAATCAGCATTTTGAAAACGTGTTTCACTTTCTAT
Organism: Calotriton arnoldi; assembly: GCA_963921515.1. Classification (NCBI taxonomy): domain Eukaryota; kingdom Metazoa; phylum Chordata; class Amphibia; order Caudata; family Salamandridae; genus Calotriton; species Calotriton arnoldi. The sequence goes on along the minus strand of CAWUFW010000753.1, from coordinate 2,347,412 downwards.
ACACACCAATTATGTATGCAATGTATTTAAAAACCTGGATTAATTTACTCAAACATGGCTTGCATTTGTACTGGTTCACTGACTTACATGTTTTAGACATGTCCAAAAGTCACTTCATTTGAGTGTGTCACTAAAAGGATTGAGTTACTAGCAGTACATGATACAGTGTTAAGCTATTCTGGGCTGGAATCCAAGAAAATACAGACTTACAGATTTTATAAGTACTTACGTGTGCTTAGAACACTCAATTTAAGGCATCTTTCAATAAGAAAAATGTATGACCGGGAGAAGGTTCATGATTTTTCCATATAAGATGTTTCTGTAGGCTCTCACTGACTTGTACATTAACAATTAGAACAAACCCATAAAGGAATTCTGCCAAACAGGATAAAGTCTCCGTCTCCCCACTTACCTTGGGCACATTATACATGTTTAAAAATATTTTGTTTCATGGCAGCGAGGTGTTTGCAGTGTTCACAGCTTTCAGACCCCCAGATACAAAGGTGCATTTTATCTAGTCTTAGTGGCTGTACAATTAATACGGGTTTAGGGGTCTGAGACAATCCACTGAGTAAGGGTGAAGCCTTGACCATGAGGGATAAATGGCCACACCACTACCTGCATATTGTAACACAGGGGCAAAGTAATACTTTTACCTATGGCTTAAGTGTGGCAATGTACATACTGTTGTACAATAATGGAATGTGTGTAGTAGCGTAAGAAATGGAATGTGTAGGTGCTACAGAATCTTTGGGTTCGAGTGGACTCACAGATGGTTGCTATGCGGTGTGAAACTAGGTGGGAAGTTGTTTTGTGTTGTGTTTGTTGTTGGACATGTTCTAATAATGCTTCTCCGTGGTTTACTCACCTGTGTGCATTCTCCACCTCAATAATAAATCTACTTCATGAACTGTTCCGGAAGCATGCTTATGACTTAAATTACGTTAATCAATTGCCTCGTCCAGAAACAGAAGTGTGCTCGAGGTTTGTTTTTACTCAGTTTTGGAGTGGGTTGTCCTTTCTGCCTCCCTTACAATTTACTCTAGACGGAGTTTGCTGCAGGTGTGCGCGTCATCTCTGGTGCCAACAATGGCCCAGGACTCGGGCACCACACCATGTACCATGAGACTTATTTGCTGAAAATCACACTGCATATCATGCAGGCGTCATACCCCTGAATTCAGACATCTAACAAATTTGTTTTCTTAACATACTACTTGTAAACCTATTCCAATGTATTACAAGGCTGTTTATCTTACCAGGAACTTTTACTTTCTCGCCAGCGACACAGACTGTATGCCTCTCACACAAATCACAGTCTTCAGTGGTTGGATTGAGACAATAGTATCCAACCATACAAGAACACACTGTATTTCTAGTGTAGGTGCAGCCACTCTTCACACGTAATCCACTACCTGAAAGAGAAAAGTAAAGTAACACTGCGTTAGAAAGGAACCATTTACCGAATAGGGTTGCATTTAATCACACACAGACAGCCTCTTCTCGCTCTGCTCCTGCGGAAAACCCACATCTCTGAAGCTTTTGATTCGCTAAGAAGGGTAGATTGAGAGATAGGGATAAACCATCTTGAGGATGTCTTGCTTCATTGGTAAGATAACTTAGTAAATTTAATAGGCGCGGTACTTCATTTTCCAAACATTGTGTTATGGACATCTTTGTCGGCTCACTTGCTATAAGACTTTCTATATGTGGTGGTGGGCGAACTCACCGCAGGCGAATAACTATCATTGGTGCAGCAGCTTCAGTAACATGGAGCCCAAGAGGTCTTATCTATATTTTTTTCTTTTAAATCATTGAATCTTGCTGTGATAGCAGGGAAGTGAATTTACCTTTTTATGGGAATATACAAAAATAAAGAAGTTTATCATTTTATCTTGGTGCCTCCAATTGTTCTGTACAATTATACACTATTCCAAGGGTGTCCAACGGAGAACTAGTTGAGTGGATCTAGTGCAGATTTTCAGAAAATCCTTAGACATTACATTTAAATTCAATACATTTAAAATGACCTTGTTCACATGGTTTTCATTGAGACAATCTGTCTCGGGCCCGGCCCCCATGGACCTATGCTGGACATGCCTGCACTAAGCAGACTCTGAGATCACAATCCAACCCAGAGGAACAGCCCATCATTCGTTGGGGCATACAGCTGCCTACTGGGTCACCTCGATATCGTTATCAAGAAATTAGCAACATTCGGCACAAATGCGCCGTTGCAGGAAAATATGCCCCGGGAATTCACTTTTAGCATTGGCAAAGGCAAGTAGAAAACATTTTAAAAAGTTGTGAAGAGCCATGTTGGCAGTACACAAGCAAGACAAAACAATGACACCAACTCTCTGCTTGTATTGGAAAAGCGATAAAAGAAGAAAGTGGAACCTAGATTGGTTGCTCATTGGTGACCTGTCCGTTTCCGGCTCATTACACTGTTGGACTAAGGCCTTCTTGGTGATGATGCAAATGGTTTGTCCATCAAGCCAGTGGGCAACCACCTGCAGGGGCAGATGCTTTAAGGGATGACTATTTTGTTTGTCTGTGTTGTACTCTTAATGATGGTGTCCCCTGCATTCCATCATCATGTTGCCTAGAACGTTACTGAGGGTTGTTTGGGGTGCTCCATCTTCTGTCAGTTGGACTCTGGCTGGCGACGGGAGCACCACGTTATGAGTTGTTACTGGAATAAACTCTCCTGTAGTGGAAAACCGGATGCTGTCATTACTGCAGTTTGCATTGGAGTACAAAGTCCAATACACCTTATGTAGGAAGGATGGTTAGAGGGCTCATAATAGACCGCCTATATAGGACAAATAATTTTGTAAAGGCATGTATACACCCGAGGATTTCTTGGCGCTATCTGACAGTTAGGCAAAGCCAGAGGACTTATTTAAAAGCTTGGGAAAATAGGTAAGTCTTCAGTAAGCACCTCGTCATGTGTCAAACCACCTAGAACAATCAAACAGATTTAATGGCAAATTTCCTTTTTTTTTTTTTATTTCAACAATCTTTATTCGTTTTTGAGTAAAGAAAAAGACAGTCATGATACAGAAGTACACATCACGTGTTGTTATGGGTAGGTACAGTATAGCATTCTTCTAAAAGGAATACATACAAAATCGCAAAACAGGTTTACTGTAGATCATAAAAACAGAAACAGAACATAGGACAGAAAAGCAAGAGCAATAAATGGGATAACAATAAGCGGCATGACCTTACTACAGCATGTCTTGTCCATATACCCCCACGGGTAACAAGGCGGTATGGTGCACATGTGTTTGGAAGCACAAAAAGTAGTCATTGATAATTACATGTAGGGGGTTGCATTGCCTAGGGAAACCAGCAGAGAGCAGCATTTAGGTGTGCATTTAATGTTCCTCTCTTTAATGTACGGCTATTAGCCTGTAGAGAAGAGAGATAGTAGGTGGACATTCTGTAAGTGATGTTTAGGGGCGTTCATGGGGGGTTTGGCGCTGGCAAAATAGTTCCAAACGGGTCTGGACTGCAGTCTCCAAGGAGAGTGTTGAAGGGCAATGTTATCAGCGCCTCTCAAGTGAGAGATTAAATTCAGCTAAGACTTGAAGAGGGTGGCAGCAGTGTTTTTCCAGTTGTAAGTACAGACTTGCAGGCATCCGTCAACAAGATAGCTAATAAACTATAATTATTTGACCGGACCCGGGGGTCGAGGAAACCATGAATGAGCGACGTAAAGTCATGTTTCAGGCGAATCCCAAATAGAGACCACATAAAATCGAACACCCGATTCCAAAAGTGAAACACTGCACAACAGTAGAATAGAAGGTATGGAAGGTCCCCAGTGTCTTTGTTGCAGTTGCAGCACACTGGATCGTTTCTGCGTGACATCTTATGGAGTCGTGAAGAAGTCTAAATTGTCCTATATAGGAGCCAGTATTTAGTTTGGGATAGGGAGGGGGCGATGAAGGGATTGTATCGGACGGGTCCCATCTCCTTAGTAAATTGGAGGTTAAATGTGTAGACTTGGGTTTCGGGAGATGATAACATTTTGAGGTTTGAGGGCCAGTTTTATTGAAAGTGGAGATAAGTGTGGGGAGTGAGGGGTCATCGTAGGAGTAATTTGATTTCGATATACTGGCTTTGAGTTTAAGGAAGTCGTAGAAGTCCAGCTGATTATACTGTTCTTGGATTACTTTAAAGGAAAGAGCAGTTTGTTGTGAGCCTAGTTGTTTTAAGAAGTGGATGCCCTTGGATGACCAGGAGGGCCAATACACAGGTGTGCCCTGTATCTTAAGTTTGGGATTATTCCATAGGGAGGTCAAATTAGACTGGCTAACTGGGGTTTCCAGGAGTTTGTCAATTTTCATAAGAGCCCTTTTTGTATAGTTAAAGATATATTTGGCTGGATGGGAGGGTTTGATCTTGGTGTATAAAAGCATAAACGAGTGGAGATCTCAGAGGATCTCTTCCTCGACCAGGAGCCATGTGGGGCTGTAGTCTGGGCGGTGAGAGAACCATAGGGAGCCTTGCCTGGCTAAGAATGCGGTTTGGTAGTTCCTGAAATCAGCCAGGTTAACTCTGCCTAGATTTGTGGCAGTCGAAATTTTTTATGCTTATTCTGGGGCGTTTATTTTGCCAGATAAATTTCCTTAGCATCTTGTCTAATTTTTGGTGGAAGTCTTCGGACAAAGTCAGCGGTAGCATACTTATGAAAAAATTGACTATTGGGGTCACCATCATTTTTATTGTTTCTATGCGACCCCACCAAGAAATGAATTTGGGGTTCCACCCATCTAGTAAATCTTTCTTTTTTTAGTGTTAATTTTTAGTTTTGGTGTAAGGTTTCAACTAGGTCTGTTCCGAATTCTATGCCCAGATATTTCATAAACTGAGGTTGCCATGCCAGCCCTGATTTATCTAAGAGGCCACTAGCACAGAGGTTCTTTAATCCTTTTACTTCAGACTTGTCTTTTTAAGTCTGTATGCTGCCACTAGTGCACATTTATCAATCGTTTGTAATAGCGCTGCGATTGACTGGCGTGCTTTCTCAGTCGTAATTAAAATATCATCGCATAGGCCACCACTTAGTAGTTTTATGACAGGTAATACCGGAAATCGAATAGTTTGTTTGGATACTATGGAGTAAGGGTTCAAGGGCCAAGATGAATAGTGAGGGGGAGAAAGGGCAACCCTGTCTTGTTCCTCGCTCTAGGGCAAAGGTAGGGGACAGAAGACCTCCAGTTAAGACTTTGGTGCAGGGGCCACTATATAGGGCCATTACCATCTTTGTGAAGGCCTACCCTAGATTCAATTTTAAGAGGGTTTCACAGATAAATATCCACAAGACCCTATCAAAGGCCTTTCCAGTGTCTAATGTTATTGCAACGGTCTCTGAGATGGTATCTTTAACTTTCTCAAGGATAAGGCACGAGTCGAGTATTGTCGTTGGACAAACAATTTTTCATAAAAAACAACCTGTGACTGACTGACTAGGCGTGGTAGAAGGGGTTCCAGGCTTTACAAAGTATTTTAGCATATATTTTCGCATTGGGGGTAATTAAGTAGATGGGCCTGTAGTATTTTGTGAGAGTTGGATCTTTGCCCTCCTTCAGGATCACCACAATGGTGGCTTCACTTGCAGTACTGGTCACATAACCGGAGTTTGCAAAGTGGTGGAAGAGGTCTAATAGTGTAGGGCTGAGACTGGAGGCAAATGCTTTATTAAAGAAAGCCATTAAGCCATCAGGTCCCGGAGCTTTGTTTGGTTTCAGGGATTTTATGGCTGTGGTAATCTCATCTGAGGTGAACAGGAGTCAAGAGAGTTCCTATCTTCTTCAGTGACTGTGGGTAGGTGTTATTTTCTTTAAGTACTCCTTGCATTTATTGGGGGATGATTTACAATCGTCTTTATTTAGCGATTAATAAAAGTCTCTAAAGACTTCCAGAATCTTATATGGGTTGGTGTCACTTTTGAATTGTCTTTGAGTGCGGTGACACCCCTATGATTTTGTTTATGTTCAGATTAGATGTCAGCAATTTTGAGGCTTTATTAGCTTCACACAGTTTCAAACTCTTGTATCTTTTAATCCAAACTCCAGCTTTTTCGCTCTGTATCCTACTGTATTTGTATTTTTTATTCGTTAGAAGGGAGAGCGTGTTGGGATCAAAGTTAGTGATATAACAGGTTTCTAGAGCTTTGATTTCTTGTTCTAAACCTAACAGCCTGGCTTTATGTGTTTTGATAATTTAGATAGGATCTCGGTTAGGGAGCCTCTAACAGTTGCCTTAAGGTTGTGCCCGTACACGGTAGGAGAGACATCCGCAGCTGAATTATCTTTAACGCAGTTCAGTATTGTGATTTTGATAGTGTCCCTGGCTACAGTGTCTTTAATGGAGTCGTCATTGAAACGCCAAATTCTACCAGGTGTTCTCATGTTAATCCCAAATAGATAGAGACAAGGAGACTCATGAGTGATCAGAGACTAGTCTAGGGAGTATATCTGTTAGATCGATGAGGTGTGTATGAGTATTGGAAATCAGAAGGTAATCGATTCTCGAGTATGATTTGTGTGGGTTGGAGAAAAAGTATAATCCCTGGTGTCAGGGTGCTGTAGTCTCCAAGAGTCACACAATTTGAACCTTGAACATAATTTAATGAGCGCTCTATGGAACCTTGATGACTGGAATGAGGACCTTGACCGTCTATCTAGAGTAGCATCTAGGGAGAGATTAAGGTCACCACCCATGATGATCAATCCGTTGTCTGGAACATGTTTTTTGTGGGGTAGATAGGGAGTCCCAGAAATAGGGCTCATCGGAGTTTGGGCCATAGACATTGAGGACATGGAAGGAGTTTACATTTTTGGTAAGTTTTACTACAATCCATCTGCCCTCATCGTCTATCATATGTGAGTCTACAACCAAACCAGATTTTCTGGCAATCAGAGTCACCATTCCTTATTTCTTGATAGGTACAGGAGTGCACATAGTTCCACTAATCCAGTTGTTTCCAAATGAAGCTAACTCTTTAGGGCTGATCTTGGCTTCTTGTAATAAGAAAACATCTGGTTTGAGTTTATATAGGTCGTTTCCAATTTTTTGGCCCTCAACTGGGAGACTGAACCCTTTAACATTCAATGAGATCACCTTTAGATTATCATTGATGGAAGACTTAGCCATGTTGTAGGGGTTTAAGTACGAATGTGGGATTTATGGGCAGAGGGAACATCTGGGTCCTATACTGTAGTCTAGCGAGCGAGGATCGAGATATATCCAGTAGGGTTAGTATTTGTGGAGATGATGTTTTCGGAGAGAGATGCATCTCTGATATTTATTGAGGGGATACCAGTAAGTGAGTGTTGGGTGTACAAAGAGCTGTTTTGTCATGCCAATTAAATCAAGCAGAACAAAAGAAAGAAAACCACTAAAAGAAATTATAACACAATTTAAGAAAAGAAACCCATCTAATGAAGCCACCTCCAACCCCACCCACCTACCTATCCATCCCACCCTTAAAACACTGAATGCGGGGGAGACAACAGCGGGGTCATATCCCAGCCATCATGGGAATGTGGAGATCATATCAGGACATATATAGCAACAGTCCTGTTAACAAGAACTTAGTGCAAAAAGCATAGCAACATTGGTGAAGTAGGTACACGGGGTGATAAACAAACAGTGGTATTCATGTGATGGTTAGGAAGTGCTCCTAGTCCTGTGTGACGGAGGCCACCAAGAATGGTAGCATCAATAGTTTTGAGCATGAGTCAACCACCTGAACTTGTCATCTAGCAACAGGTCTAACATATGTATATAGTTAAACTCTTAAGAGGATTAACAAGCTTGAAATATGAGGTGCTCTGGCTTCAGCAGTTCAACTGTGAAGGTCAATTCTATACACATATTGCTCAATCCTTGTGTATGTACGTACAAAGATGAGAGTACTTAGGGATCAGTATAACACAAAGTGACAGTGAAATATGGCTGTATGTAGTGATTCGAGCAGGGCAAGTACAAATAAGACGTACGATTGTGTATTTTGGGGGGCACTAGAACTTGCACATAACTTGATGGTCTGCGAGATTGGTTCATTGGTGAAATCTCTGAATTTTCTAAGATGAAGTCTAAGGTGAAGTCTAAGGTGAAGACTAGGATGGTGTAATCATATATTTCAAGGCCAGCATGGAGTTAGTAAGGCAACAAGTTGGGGTGTGAGGTCTTGCACGTACAAGGACACTAAGGAAGGTATAAATTTGGTCTGCAATACAGGGACACCGCGTCTATAAAGCTGATATTCTGAAGAAAAAGGCAGTAGGCTACACTCATTCGGACATAAAATTGGATGTGCAACGCGCATGGAAACGCTTATCTGCATTAGCGTTAGAGAAGGTGCTGGAACTGTGAGTATGAGATGATATAGTGTATACAGAATAAAACAGTTATAGTTGACATCTAGCAATTGTGAATAAGACTCAAGTTTTCATCTTTCTGGCTAGTGCATGTTGGGTATCTACAGAGATGCCATCTCTTTCATCTAAGAAGGACTGTAGGTCTTTGTGATCGATGAAGATGTGGTGCTTCCCGTCAGCAAAGACTTTAAATTTTGCAGGACCAGAAAAGGAGAATTGTAGGTTCAAGTTCTTCAGTCTGGGTCAAAGAGCCAAGAAGGCTTTTCTGACATCCACCTTTGCTTTCAAGTAGTCTTGTGATATGAATATTTTGTGACCGTTCCATATGATATTGCTATTTATTTTGCAAGTAGTTCAGAATAAGCTGAGAGTGTTGATAGCGTACAGGTTGGCAGACTATCTGATGTGTGAAGGATCTGTTGTTGGGTTTGTATGAGGTTACTCGGTGCACTCACTTTAGTTTCAGGTGTTTATTGAAGACTAGGGGGCCGATTCCGATCTTGGCCGGTAGGGCTCCGAATCGGATTCGGCTTTACCGGATCCGATTCGGAGGCCTTTTTTCCGACCGATTCGTACAGTCGTCCCAGCGAGCAAGTACGATGCGAGCGCACGCGAAATCGCCGACCGACTCGTTCCTGGGTCCGAACCGCTCCGACCGACTCGTACGGACACGGCTCGCACCACGCAATGGAGACGTTTCCCGAGCGAGTACGATGCACGCGTCGGCCGGCCGGATCGAGTCGGAGCGTCCGGCTCGCAAAAGCACCCAGAGCCGGACTTGGGGGGTCCGTGTCGGACCCCCCTGCACGCGTAGCTGCACGAGTCGAACACAGGGGGGACCCAAGGGTCCCCCTACACATGCATGTATGGTGCGAGTCGCACCGACGCGTACCCACTGTAGGGGCCCCCTGTTCGCGACGTGCCCATTCAGTCAATGGGAGCCCGTGTACGTGTTGTACGACCGGCTCCCATTGACTTCAATGGGAGTCCGACCGAATCGAGTCGGGCAGCATACGGCCGCATCGTACTCGCTCGGTCGGACTGGGGGAGTCCGGCTCGGTCGGAAATCTCTCCGGATCCAGCTCGGTCAGAGAGCTTTCCGACCCAGATCGGAATCGGCCCCTAGGCCTTTTGTTTGTGTGATCCACTTTTCTAGGAAGGTAATGCATGAATCCGATGAGTATTCCACACCCTCAGGCAATCCGAAAATATGAAGGCTCCCTCAACGATATCTGTCCTCCAGTTCTGCCATGTCTCTTTGGAGGGCCTTGGAAGAAGCTTGTAGTTTCTGAATGTCTTTATTCGAGTCGCCCGTTATGTCTTCCACCGTGCTGATCCATGATGCTGCTTCAGCTATTTTGATGTTGATGACGTTGATGTTCGACCTTATTGTGCACAGTTCTAGCTGCATCATGTCTGTTTTGGACTTGGTGGATTTAGCGAGGTCATGTGTGTTTCTTCAGGATGTCCATTTTGCTGATGTCAGTTTTCCCTTTGATAAGAGCATCTGGGGCAGGAGATTCTGCTTTTGAGAGTTTCAAGCCAGACTTTGTTTCTTTTTCAACCATGATTACGCTGCCAAGGGAGCTTTCAGGAGTCCCAAGTGGTTTGAGCATGAGTGCAGTTGTAGATCGTTGTCTCAGTACCGTGATCAATTATAGTTAATCGGCAGTGAAGGCACATGCAGGTTGAAAGGCAAGGAATGTTGAAAAATGTGTACCGCTGTAGATCGGTCAGGTCACAATCCACAAGGTGACTAACTGCTTTAAATTACAGAGGGCTGTACTGAGTCGAGCAGCACTCTTAGGGGCTAGAACGAATACGAGTGGAGTTGATGTGTGAGGTCACCCATTGTGAGGTCAGGATTGCAGGGAGGTAGAGACTGCCCACCGAGATTAGGCAGTAGTGTGAGCAGGTTTGTGCAGGGTTATTGGAAGACTCAATAAGTCTCAGTAACGTCTCGTACGTGCTCAACCACACACAAGTATATCGCCCATGTTGGCAAATCTGCTTTTGAGATCCTAGCCTGAGGAGGATTGCTGCTGACTACATTAGTCTGCTGGAGGGTTCAAAGCAAGCATATTCAGTTGTGTATGTCAATTGGTGTATCAATTGGCATCTTGTGTCGTCAAAGAGACGACAATGATTATAATGGTCCTGTTGTAATATGGCTTCACAGGTATTAGAGGGTTATTGCTGACCTCTTGAAGAAACCAGGGCTCTGCTTGGAGTTATGGAGTGCTATTGGCATTACAGGGGAGCAGGGCTTGCCTGGAGGTACTAGAGGAATCAATGACAAAGGCTCCGATGTTCTTGTGTAGTTAGCTGCGCTGTGGAAGCGTTGAGGAATGAAAGAGAGATTGCCGAAACACATGGTGCGTCGCAATTTTAGGGTCAGGCATGTCCGATAAAGGAATCTGATGCCCATTGTTCTTATGAGGTGCTAGAGGGTGCAAGCCAAATACCGTTGGTGGAACAGGCTCCCTGGATCCACCAGCGGCAGGATTATTATGGTGAAAGGGCACTTACTTGCAGTCGAGGGTGCTGCCTGACTTTGTTTCGCCCTGGCGGCCATGTTGGAGATCGGAGGGCGATGTGCTAGGAAGCCACGCCCCTTAATGACAAATCTCTGTTGGTGACTCAGCTGGGATGACATATGTGGAAGGTCGTTTCTGATGACGGATGTTACACACAAACCAGGCCTAGTTGTAGGGCAAAGATGAAAACTTTAACTCTATGTGCAAGGCGTAGGGCCTAGAAAACAAATGCTTTGAATGTTCCCAATAGCATCTTATTCAACATTATGCCTGATCAGACTATTACAATTTATGGTCATTCTGATGCACATGGTTTATATGCTGGCTGTACATAATAAATAAACCATTATTATAAAACACCTAGCTGTGTGAGTATCTATTATTGTAAGGGGCCAGGATGAGGGTCCACACATCTATCTGGGATGTCCGACTCATAGATCTAGATGAGTCTAACCTGTCCTAGAACAAAAGTGACAGAAAAGTTAACTTTTCTCCAAAGAAGGTGCAATAAGCACACCCCCTTGGAGCTAAGAAAATCATTCTGGGTCTGTGCATTGATTTTAGGGTTCATGACATGGGGAAAGCTGATGGTAACTAGACTGTTTCTTCAAAGCAGAATGTAAAGCCTGTTTGTAGTTGTGACCGTTAATGGTCAGAAAGAGTGAACGTTAAAGCGTTATGTTGCTCCTGCGGGGAAAATACACAGAGGTGAAAGTGTTCTACAGTCTTGAATGGGATCTTAAACTGTTATAATATTGAATGCTGGCTGGAAACTACATTGGACAAGGACTATGTTGATTATGAGGACACAGGATTGTGTCTTGTTCTTTTTTTTTCCTCATGCTCTTCCGTGTTTATAACATCAAATACTCTAGTTTCTTCCTCATTGTACTAAGATGTGGCTGAGCCTGCAGGGCTGTGGTAGTGTGTGGAGAGGTGAGGAAAATGAGTCTGACCCCCCACTTCCCGTATTGTCCAAGAATGTGCTTTGATGGAGATTCAAAGTTTAAACAAAGCTGTTCTTTGGACGTTTACTGCCCCTCTCTCATCTCCTGCCAGAAGCGCCCAAAAAACTACTCAGTGAATGACTACGTGGCTCAGTAAGGTGGGTTGCAACCAAACCACCATATGCGGTTAGCAATGGTCAAATGGGAATCAGTGGGTCAGAGCCAACAATGAACTCTTAGTGCCTCATATTGCTTTCCGTACGCTCAGTTGCCACCACCAAGCAAGGCTTCTGACAAAACCACAAGGGAGTCCTGCTTTTTTCACGTCTTTCAACAACGTATGGGTGCTTTTGGATATCTGACCTTGTTGTTATTTGTAATATGCTAGCGATGGCAACAACTTACCGTCAGGTGTGGTAAACAATAAGACATGCAAAATAAAATTAGATACACCTAAAAATATATTTATTAATTTAATTTGCATTTTTAAAGCTGCTGTTCTACCAGAAGGTATCAGCGAGTTGTACATAAAACAACATAACATAGTGATGCCTGCAATGCCTTACAGAGACACCAAAACAAAACAATATGTTACTACTGAGAAAGTTGAGTGTTGAACAATACAGGAATGAATGCTTGGTTCAACTACCAACAGCACTCAGCTAAGCGGTCTTGAAATTGTTATAAGACATCTTTTCTCCTTCACTCCAGAAAAGAACATATGAAACATTTAAACAAAGATACTATTGGCTGAGGCTGAATATTAGCTGTATTTCTGAAAGAGAGAAAGAAACATACACGTGAAAAGCTCGCACACCGCCTGGTGCACCAGAGCTTAGTGCTCAGCACAGACATTGAAGAAGTCAGGTCCACGGAAGACACACGAGGGGGAAGCAAGATGGCGGCCGGCTGATGCGGCCGTTACGCAGCTCTCTGTTCAGCCTTCTGGAACCACGAACACGCTAAACTGTAGTGCAGTGTGGCAGATGCAGAAAGAAGATATGCTCCATGGATGTGTTGCGGGGCTCTGCTGGGTTTTGCAGCTAGGACGCATTGGTGGTACAATGTACGCATCAACAAATCCGCACAAAAGGCTGTTACTTGCCTGGGATTGGCTGGTGGCAGAGACTGAGGTCCTTATCGCAGCCCGCTGAGACGAGATATAGGTGGACACCGACCCTCAGGACGGATGGGTCCTAAGACCATAGGTGCCAGGCTCTCGAAGAATAGGATTGCTTTGGGCCCAGCATCAACATGCGGCTAGCGGTGAGCCCGCTGGAGGAGGACGAACTCGACGTTTGAACAAAAGACACCCTCCCCCTAGGGGGAAAGCAGAGGTTCCGGAGAAGAGGGAGAACCCCTCTCCCTGTGCGGACGTTGCGAGCTTCGATTATTGATCTTTCGTGTGGCCCGACAGCAAGACCCATGGATACAATGCCAGAGATGAGGGATAAGATTGACATCTCTGAGAAGGGGGAGAATTTGGAGCCTACAACTGAGGAGGATTTATTACAAAGGTCTGCCCCTGATTTGGTAGGAACATCGAGGATACGAAGGGTGTCGCTAAGAAAATTGCACAACTTAGCCAGCAACCGGTGGGATCAGAGGTAAGCCGCCTCTCCGCTTTAACAGTATTACTCAGGATCTAGATGAGTCTAACCTGTCCTAGAAAAAAAGTGACAGAAAAGTTAACTTTTCTCCAAAGGAGGTGCAATAAGCAAAACCCCTTGGGGCTAAGAAAATCATTTATTGTTTTTAAATAATCAATACGTTGAGCATATGAGGAAATAGGTGGTGGAGTTTTTTAATATGAACAGATATAGTGCTTCACAGGGGATGGTCTGGGATGCTTTTAACGCAAGATTAAGAGAGGAGACCATTAGCTTTGTCACACACAGAAGGGAGCAACCAGGGGACGAGATCAGGGGGTTGTATGGACAACTAGCTATACTAGAAAAGATACACACTGAAGGGATCATATGGGGTAGGAGGTTGTACAAACTCAATTAGAAATCATGAAGGTGAAAGCAGAGATCAACAGTTACCATACTAAGGAGGCAGCAGAAAAATTTCAAGTACATAAAAATTAGAGTTATGAAATTGGGGAGTCAGTTGGGAGACTTTTAACCTCACGGACAAAGGGAAGCTAAGAAAACTATTGAGAGCGTTAAAAGGAATAATGGGTCGCTCGCCACAGTTCCCATAGATATCCTCAAAGTATTTGAAAACTTTAATAGAGCATTATACTGCAAGATACCCTGCAAATTAGATCATTGGCAGAAGAAGTATGGTTAGAAGAAGGACGGGGAAGGATAGATCCAGATCTAAACAGGGAGTTAGAAGCAGATATAACTCTAGAGGAAGTCATCAATGCATTGAACTCCCTGGCCTCAGGGAAGGCGGCTGGCCCTGACACTATCCCCCTTGACCTGTATAAAGTATTACATCTAGAACTAGCCCCATTTCTGCTGCACTTGTTTGTAGGAGTGCAGCAGAATGGGATACCTCCTCAGACTTGGCAGGGTACAGACATTGTGATTTTCCCCCAAAAAACACAAGCCTCCAGACAATTCGGCCTCGTATAGGCCCATTACATTAATTAATTCTGATGCCAAACTATATTCCAAAATTCTTGCGTTCTGCTTGGGGAGGATCATGGCTCACCTGGTCACACCATGGCAACACAGATTTATATCTGGCAGAGGAACAACAGATCATGTCAGGTGCGCTATAACTCTATTTGATACTGCGGAGGTTACAGGTGACCGGTCATGGTGTTATATATGGGGAGTTTTGAAATTCAAGGGATTTGGTCCACGTCTAATTAAGGCAATCGGATCACTGACAGAATATCGACAGTCAGAATATCGAGCTACAAAAATATCGACGCAAGAATATCGATGTCCAGAATATCGAAGTCCGATCTACATAATGGCAAGTACAAAAATATCGATCAAAAAAATATCGTTGTTAAAAATATCGTTTTTTTAATGTATAAAAAAATAATGTAAAATAAAGTAAATAATACATATAATTAAAAAAAGTTAAAATTATTTAAAAATGTTTAAAATTATAAGTAATACATATAATGTAAAAATCAATTAAACATATATGTATAAAATATAATATATATACTTAATATTATTTATAAATAATTATTTTAATAACTTATAAATTGTTAAAAAACATTAATTATAAATACATATATATATATATACACATACACCAATAATATAAATAAAAAATATATATAACAAATTAAAATTTTACAATATTTTTTATCTTTTTAAAATACATTTGACACTACATTAACTAAAACAGTAGAGAAAATATTGGATAGCGGAGGGGATAAAATTACTATTCCCACTCCAGAGAGTGCAACAGTAGGGAAAGTGTTGGACAGCGTAAGGGTAAAAACCAGGCCTGGGCGGCAAATTCCGTTCCGCTCGCGGAATTTGGGTAATTTCGCGTTCCGCAGAGAACGCGGAATTACCAAAAATTCCACGATCTGCGGCTTTTCAGAATTTTTTGCTTGTTCGCGCTTTCAAAATGCGTGTTCGCGAGATATTTCTCCCCGAGCACGCAAACAGCGTTCGCGAACAGGAAAAAAGCATCGCGAACAGGCGGAACAAGCAATTCCGCGTGTTCGCGGAACTTTTGCGTGCTCGCGGAGATTTTTTACCGTTTCGCAGAGCTTTGCGTAGCGCGACTACGCAAATTCCGCCCACCCCTAGTAAAAACTTACTATTCCCACTCCAGAGAGTGCAACAGTAGGGAAAGTGTTGGATAGCGTAGGGGTAAAAACTACTATTCCCACTCCAGAGAGTGCAACAGTTAGGAAAGTGTTGGATAGCGAAGGGGTAAAAATTACTATTCCCACTCCAAAGAATGCAACAGTAGGGAAAGTGTTGGATAGTGTAGGGGTAAAAATTACTATTCCCACTCCAGAGACTGCAAGAGTAGGGAAAGAGTTGGATACCGCAGGGGTAAAAATTACTATTCCCACTCCACAGAGTGCAACAGTAGGGAAAGTGTTGGATAGCGGAGGGGTAAAAATTACTATTCCCACTCCAGTGAGTGCAACAGTAGGGAAAGTGTTGGATAGCGGAGGGGTAAAAATTACTATTCCCACTCCAGTGAGTGCAACAGTAGGGAAGTATTGGATAGCGGAGATGTACAAATTACTATTCCCACTCCAGTGAGTGCAACAGTAGGGAAAGTGTTGGATAGCGTAGGGGTAAAAATTACTATTCCCACTCCAGAGAGTGCAACAGTAGGGAAAGAGTTGGATAGCAGAGGGTTAAAATTAACATACTTATCAATTAAATAATTATTCAAATTAAATAACCAATTAATAATTAATAATAAATTAATTATAAATACTAATAAATAAATATTAATAATTACTTTATAATTAAATTACTTCCCACCCTATTCCCCTATAAACCCACAACCCGCTCCTAAAAAAACACAATTAATATAATTATCAATTAATAAAAATTAATAACCAATTCTTTAATTAATTAATAATAAATCAATTATAAATACTAATAAATAAATATTAATAATTACTTTATTATAATTAAATTACTTCCCACCTTATTCCCCTATAAACCCACAACCCGCTCCTAAAAATATAACACAATTTATATAATTCTGTTCATTAATTATTATTAATTAATAACCAATTAATAATTAATGAATAATAAATTAATTATAAATACTAATAAATAAATATTAATAATTACTTTTTTATAATTAAATTACTTCCCACCCTATTCCCCTATAAACCCACAATCCGCTACAGAACTAAAATACACAAAAATTAATTTACATAAAAGTATTTACTGCTAAAAATTTAACACATACATAAAAAAAAACTACACTTATACCAAAAAATTACATCACATACTTTTAACACACATACTAAAATACAGAACACGAATATAAACATCGATATTATTAACAATATTTTTACAAACGATATTACTGTCTTCGATATTAAAAAAAACGATATTTCTTACCTTACTGTCGATATTCTGTACCACGATATTCTTGCAGTCGATATTCTTGACCTACGATATTTAAAACTCGATATTATGGTAGGTCGAAATTAAAAACTCGATATTCTGTCTGCAACAAGGCAATCGGGGCTATTTATTACACTCCCTATGCCAAAATTCCAATTTCGGGCCAAGAATCGGGGAGAATAGATATAACTAGAGGAACTAGACATGCTCACCAATCTGGTTTGCTCTCAATATAGACCCATTTATTGAACAAATTGCCCAAAGTCAGGTTATAAAGCCAGTCTGAATTAATGAGTTTGACACGAAGGTACCAGCACACGCAGATGATATCGCAGTAATAACTTTTTTTGTTTTATATAGCGCAAACTCGACCCGAAGGTATCAGAGCACTTTACATCATGAGCACCAGTTATGTTACAGACGGACACATTCATTTTTGGCCTGCCCAAGGTATTTTATTTGTTTCGAACTATATGCCTTGAGGTCGATGGCTCCATATGTATAAATTTCATAAGGCAGAATAGGAAGACTAGGCGAGCCCTTAAACTTCTAATTCTTCCAGGAGAACGGGGAGGCTGGGCAGCTCATAACTTTTTGTTTTGTTATTGGGCAGCCCTCTTACAACAGATAGGGGTACAGTGTTTCTGCAGAAGGGGACAATACAGGGCTCGTAAAATCCACTCGCCCACTCGCATTGTCCAGCAAGATTTAAACAGGACGAGCTATTTTTAGGGACTACTCGCCCTTTAGGGCAAGCTGAAAATCCTCTAACTTCTGTGGAAGACACACTGACTTTTGACCTCTGTCTCTGAAAGCAAGCAAATGTGACAAGATAACAAGATTTAAAAGCATCTTTATAGCTCACAAAGTGAACGAGCAATAAATATGCCTTTAAATCTTGTTATCTTGTCACATTTGCTGGCTTTCAGAGACAGAGGTCAAAAGTCAGTTTGTCTTTCTACATGCATTTCTGTGACTCAAGTTAGGATTTTGTAAAGTGAACTATGTTACAATTGAACTGTGCAAAGCATGTGAAATGAAAGGCTGTAAGATGTCAGGCTTTTTTCTAACACTACACTGAAATAGCTAAGTGAACTGTTCAAACAGTTCAAATATATTTCACTAGTTACGAAGACTCATTTTTGTAATTCTGTATTGAAAAAAATATTTTTATAGGCTCAAAACAAATTAGAACACTTTACTTGGTGATGTGCAAATTTTAAATATTTTTGCTGAAACCCAATTTTCAAACATTGTTTATGTGCTATTATCAGTAAAACTACATTTTAGTGGGAACGTTTTGTGGCCATTTCAATGGAAAATATGCTATCTATAAATGAGAGTGCACTATCACATCATGCTTTAGTAATATATTTATGAAAAGTGAGTTTTTAAACATGAAGTGGGAATTATTACCGCTCCTGCCCAGATGACAGTGCTATTAGTGAACTAAGGGCCAGATGTACGACCATTCCATTTTGCGAAATGGTGTGAAAATTAACAAAGCAAACTAAAAGGGGATGATGAAATTTGTGTAAATGTGTGCTGGAAGAAACTAGTGTTTCCAGTATTTTCATAGTAGGCCGTAAATGCGAACGTATAATGCAGAAATAACAGCCAGAGAGAATTAATAATCTTTTAGAATATATATAACATATAGAATAAATGCGTAAATAAGTGGAGTCTTGTAAAATAACAACGATAATCACACATGTATTCGTTTTTCCTAGAGCACATTTCACTGCTTTGCAGAGAAGGCCTCAAGAGTCTTTTTAGGTTTAATTTGCTTTCTAAGCGTAGGCCGCAAAAGCGAAAAAGAATGTTATTTGTTTTCCGAGTTCCTGATGACGGCCAAGGCTGTGTGGAGGAAGTAATGAACATTATGAATGGAATTTATCTCCTTGTCGAGCGGAGTATGTGGACACTTGTACGAGTTTTGATACATAAGTGAGCTGGAGAAATGCACGAGCCGCGGAAGAGACACTATCTGTTGAAGGTCTATGAGGGAAGCTGTCTAAAGACAAAGGAACTGCTGAAAAGTTAGGCTAACTGGAAGTGGAGTGACCAGACACCCCCTGGTTTTGACCAATAGGGTTAGAGGATTTTTCGTGTGATGATACATGGGGGGTGGGATCTTTAGTGGATTAGAGTATAATTATTTGTGGTAGTTTTTCATAGTAGGGCAGACTAGGAGAGACTTTGCGAGAGGAGAGAGCTGCGTTGCTATTTCCTAATCTATTTGGCTGGCTGCTGTTCTGCTGATCCTGACTCTTTAACTTTGCTCCTCATATCTTTGAGGGTGCCCCAGCTTACTCTCATGGCCAGAAGGTAGCTTTTCCTGACTACTAGCAATTTTATGCTATAGTTATTTCGTGGGTGCGTATAATCTGAATTTGCATATATTTTATTTGCAAATGTCTTTATTTTTCTGTCTCTTCTTCTATCCACTCTCTCATGTTACTTATTTTGAGATATGTTTCTGAGAATTACTGTATTGATTTTTCTCTTGTGAGGTGAACTATGATTCGAGCTGTATTGTACCTAATGAGCATTCATATTAATTTAGATAAAAGCATATTGATAAGTAATCAGAGTCTGTTTTTATTAATGTCAAGAAGAGTTATATTGAATGATTATTTCCTTATTTAGGTGCTTATTATTAGAAGTCTGTTGGTCATTTGCCAATCCCTAACAACTTTCCAAGATTCATCAGAGACGAGAAAGGACCAAAGTAGGCAAAGAAATTGGTATCATGTTTTAAACTCATGCAGCGTGAAAGGGACTGTTCGGTATTAAATTGGGCCCACATGATAAATATTAGCAAAATCCCCTTCCGCTGCATCAATATGCTTTTGCAGGATACTATCGCCGAATATTGAAGAATCCAGCACCCCTCCGAGCTTTGTATTGTCGGTTGTTGGAGGTCAAGGTCCCTATAGTGTTAGAAGGGGACTTTAATATGTTAATGAATTCTGACCTGGGTAAATATACTAAAAGAAACACGACAAGCTCACTTAAGATAAGGAGGCATGTAAGGCTGATTTGCGGCTAATTGATTTTTTGAAGAGAGAGAGCCAATAGAGATAAAAGTTTTACTTTCCATAATAAAAAGTATGGGCATGCTTCCAGAACTGATTTTTTCCTTGTGGATATTAGGTTGGGCAAAAAGGTTTGAAGAGTGGAGCATTTGCCGGAACACCTTTCAGATCACTCTGCAGTGAGGCTAGAACTACACCTTGACAAAACACCAGCTCCCCCTAGATGGTCCCTAAATAAAACCTTATTGCTGGATCTGGCAGTGACAGAACAGCTGATAAGAGGTACAATAGAATGTTTTCAATTAAATAATAAGTCGGCCCCCATACATATAATTTGGGACATGTATTAAACCTTCATTATGGGCAGAACAATAAACCAGGCAGCAAAGAAACATAAGGAAGCACAGAATACATTAAGGGACCTAGAAGCTAAGTTTAATAGCCTTCAGAGGGAGGTAGGCTTTCAACACAATGCCCAGAATCAGGCCGTTGTGGAGAATAAGGTCAAGAATGCAAGAGTTGAGCTAACAGATTATCTGAAAGGGAAGTTACGAAGTAAATGGGAGGGCAGCAAATTCGCCTATTAAGAATATGGGGAGGGATGTGGGAAACTCATGGCATGGAAGATGAAGGTGGAGCACTGTAGAAACACTATCAAAGAAATTGAAGATAAAGAGACAGTCAAACGATGTACAGAGGATTTGGATATCGAGCAGGCCTTTCCCAGTTTCTAACAAGAATTATATTCAGAGGATTTAGTAGTCTCCGAGGCCCAGATAGAGAAATTTCTTGGGAGTGATGCCTTGCCGACTTTGAAAAGTGAAGCAAAGCAGAGTTTAAATCAGAAGATCAGTACGGAGGAGGTGCGAGGGGCAATAAAGTTGAAAAGATGGAAAGCAGCTGGTCCGGACGGTCTGCCGAATAAACTGTATATGGTCCTAAAAGACAAGCTGATCCAGCCTTTAATTGATTATTTAACTAGAGTTTTCTTTGAGGGGCACGTTTTGCCACAATCTTGTGATGAGGCTACAATCAGCATAATTCTGAAAACAAATCCACTAATATACATTTACTAACCTCACCAAAATATGAGCCTATCTTCTCCCAAATTCCAGGTTGTCTCACTGGATGAATCTCACTCACAATATTAGCAATGTTATAAATATATTCTGTAATACTCTCACTATTATCTGAGATCGAAGTGTAGCACTGACTCCCTACCACACGACAGACGCCTCCTTTTTCACCAAATGCATATCTAAAGCAAAGCAATTTTGTATTGCCATAGATCTTATCTCAAACATCTCTTGACTAATCTTAGTTAAATCACCTGTTGTGTTACTTGCCAAATGATCCACTAAAGTACACAATTTCTAATATTAAAGTCATTTAAAGCTATCCCTATAGAACAGTGATACTCAAAGTATGCCCAGCGGGCCACATGTGGCCCTCCTGACCTGTACATGCGGCCCCCAGATCACTGGGTTGCTGTTTATTTGACTTGCCATTTACATTCAGAAATGTGTCAACATTCAGAAATGTGTTAAATAGGGAAGCCTTTTAACACACAGAAGCGTTTCACCTTAGTACATCAGAATATATCAGGGCATTGAGAAGTATTCTTTTAAAGTGATGTTTGAAACAGTAATTTAGAAATATTCATGGTTTCCCCCCACCCTGACAACAATGCCAATAGTTAACGAAGAGGTAAGTCAGTTGTTATGTGCACCCTCCGGGTGGGCTGGGTTGCTATTATACATGGACAACATTATAGTTTATTAAATCAAACACAAGAGAGGGTTTTCTACAGCACACATCCTGAAGTCATGTATTTTTAGGCCCTCTTATATGTGATAATGAAAAAAAGAATATAAAGTGAAATAAAACAATTGCCTAGGATCACACAATTTGGTCAAGTGGGGAGTTCTGGTTTGATCCCAGATTTTCTGGTTTCACATTGCGCAATTCAGCCATTAGATTTACACGCCTCACGTCCCCTACTACCATGTTACATAGCCCCCACTCTCCCTGGACGTCAGCCTGTGGCCCCTTGTCACACCACTGACGAAGCTTTTTGGCCCTTGGGAAAATGTTTGAGAGTACACATGCTGTAGAAGGAATCAGAAGACTAAACACATCTAGTACTTGACATGTACTATCTCTATTCACTCTTCCATGTTGCATTTCTCTCACACTATTCATGTGGCAGACTCTAGCAACACAAAAGCTAAATAACCAGAATCTGTCCAACCATGAGAAGTGTGATGTAATAAATGCCTTTAAACTTTGTGTTAATACTTTCTAGCATATAAAACCTATCTATTAAATAATCATAAGCGCATGCACTATTCCCTACTACATTCGGTCCCTCATACTCACTATGTTGCATTTGCAAAAAACATTCTGTTCTTGCTCTTTCCAAATTCTAAGACTAGGGTGCATTTGTGATGTTTTATTCAGTCTCTTCTTTTGACTCAAATGTCATTTCTCCCAAACCTTTTGGCACCTTTTCTTTCAATCTTTTCTTGTTGTAATCTTTAATAAAATGATGCGGAACTTCAGTTAATCTGCATACACTCTGCGTGTTAGTACTACCATTGTTAATTATGTGAAGCTTAAAAATGGGTCTAAAAAATCAGATCTCTCAAGTCCTCTAATGTTTGAAAAACATATAAGGAACAAATTATAATCAACATGATTCTTCTAAATAGTGTTGGGGCATCACCTTAGAGCATGGGTACTCACAAACGTTTTCTCGGGGGCAAAAAGTACACTCTGGTTTGTGGCTAAGGGCCGCACTGATGGGCCTGAAGGTGGGGGCGGGGTCATGTGGGCCGGGGGTCGTCAGGGGCAGGGCTACTAGAGTCAAGAAAAATCACCAACTTTTCAAAACAGTGCTGTATTTTAAAAGCAGAAGTAACTACAAAGCTACAAGGAGAAGGCCAGAGGGTTGGCTAAGTCTGTACTGTAGTGTAATGTTGCATGTTTTCACTTGCATTGGTTCCTCTCTTCTCTGCGCCTACTTTGACTTTAATGTATACAGAATTATTTATTGCACCATGGTGGGCAATGGGCACAACGCTCATGCACACACACACACACACACACACGCAAACAAGCATGCACACACACACTTTCATAGACATGCACTTGTGTATACACACACACATTCATTCACATACAAACACACACAGTATTTGAGGCATTTCAGTTTTTTTTTTTTTACACTTAACTTCCACTGCATCTCCTTTATGTGCATGGCTGGAATACCGCAGGCAAAGTTACTACTGGCATTCACAGGAGAAGGGAGATGAATATGGGTATTTGTTAGAAATGGGGGGCTCTGGTTGGCAGGTTTGTACCCTGTCCAAGTAGGGACCCAACTTTCTAGTCAGGGTAAGGGAATTTACACTTCTAAAGTAACCTCTGCTCCCCCCTTGGTAGCTTAGTACGAGCAGTCAGGCTTATCTCAGAGGCAATTGGAAAGCATTTGCACCTAATGCACAGCAATACAGTGAAAACACTACAAAAGGACACCACACCAGTTTTAGAAAACATAGCCAATATTTATCTGTGTAAAACAAGACCAAAACGATAAAAATCCAACATACAGTAATAAAGATATGAATTTATTTGAAATACAGTTCCTTGAAGCCGAGAACTCCGTCTGGGGCTATCATGGAGTTACGAACAAACAAATCCAACAGTTCAGGCTGACCCTGAGGTCACTGGCCAGCTATGGTGTCGGGAAGACCATCAAACAGTACCTTGGAAATGCAGTGCGCCGTGGACCTTGCAATGAGCTCCGAAGAGGCGGTGTCGGCAGGCGTCAGTTTCAGAGGTCGGTGCAGGAGTCGTTGGGCTCTCGAAGTTACACGAGTTGCAGATTGAACTCCGAGAGGTTGAAGCCAGGAGCGCTGGCGTCGGGGCCGCGGTGAAGGTGGAGCGGTGAAGCGTGCAGTACCCTCAGGTGCGGTGCAGGCAGCGGCTCGGTGACGGCATCCAGCGGCGTCAGTGAGACCAGGGCTGCGGTGCAAAGTGTGGCGGTGCTCGATGCGGTGCTGACAGGTCACAGTGCAAGCAGCAGAGTTGTTGTTGCTGAAGCGCTGTCGTCGGTGGACCCAAGGCTGCGATGCGAAGCAGGGCAATGCAGTGTGCGGGGCACACAGGTCACATTGCAGGCAGCGATGTTGCTTAACAATCTAGAGTCGATGGCCCTGGGGTCGGTGGACCAAGGCTGTGGTGTGGTACGGGGCGGTGCTTTGTATACCTTACGAGCGGTGCCCCCAGGCCACGGTTCAGGCAGCGTCGTCGTCGTAAGCTTGGAGTGGCAGTATTGGTGAGACCAGAGCTGCAATGTGAAGTGAGGCGGTGCGGCGTCCACAGGTCACGGTGCCAGCAGCGGCTTAGTGACAGCATAGGACTGCGTCGGTGAGACCAGGGCTGCGGTGCGAAGTGCGGTGGTGCTCGTTGCGGTGCCTTCAGGTCACAGAGCCTGCAGCGGCATCGTTGACGGGGTCGAGGTTGTTTTTCCTCTTTTGCAGCACAAAACACACAGTTCCCAGTACTGTTGGCAGATGAACCTGAAGTTTTTGATGTTCCTGAGACTTCCAACAGGAGCCAAGCTCTACTTCAAGCCCTTGGAAAAACTCAGGAAATAAGTTTGCAGAAAGTTCAGTCCAGTCCTTTCACTGCCCAAGACAGAAGCAGCTTCAGCAGGCCAACCAAACAAAGCAACACACAGCAAAGAGGCAGTACTCCTACTGGATGCTCTTCCAGCTCTTCTTCTTGGCAGGTCCCTTACTCCAAAAGAATTCTAAAGTTCTTGGGTTTTAGGTCTAATACTTATATCCCTTTTTCCATTTGAAGTGTATCTTCAGAAAGTCTCTCTTGCTCAGCAAAACCAGTTCTGTCCTCCCTGGTCCAGCCACACTACAGGGGGTGGAGACAATCATGGATACACCAAGCAGTGATACAATTTACACAGAGAGCATATGCACTTTAGCACTGATTAGCAGTGGTAAAGTGCCCAGAGTCCTAAAGCCAACGTAAAATGGGTCAAAAACAGGAGCCCAAAAAGTCTGAGGGAGTAAACCCGCCAAAAATGCCAGGTCTAACAGTATGCCTCAAGCAAATGGGTGAAGGAGCCATTGTGTGTGGTTTGGGTAAGCAGGGTAAGGAGGCATGCAGGAGAATAGATTGAGCTTGGGGCAGCCAACAGAGGAAGCAGAGAGGGTTATTAGATGTGTTTCAAGCAACAGAGGGAACAGTAAAGGGGGGCCTCACATGTTCTTTCGGATGTAGGATAGGAGGCTATGGGTGCCACTGAGTGTGCTTCAGAAGCTGAGAGAGGAAATGGAGATGTTCACAGGACGTATTTCAGTTTATACGGAGGACTAAGCGGGACATTGTGCGTGCTTCTGCAGGTAAGATATGGAAGGGTGGAGGGGTCTTGCACTGTGCTTGGCAGCCAGGAGAGGATATGAAAGGGGTCCTTTGGGTGTGCTTGGGGTAACTGTGATAAGGGAGCAAAGGGGCCACTAAGTGTACTTCGAGTAGCTGAGAGGATGGTGAAGAAGGGGGGACAGACTGGAGTGCCTCTAGGGGCCAGCAAAGGGTTGCTGGATTAGAAATCTTATGGGGTCAGGAGAGGTGGAGGGATGGGCAAGCTCTCATAGTTCCCATCTGCCAGACACTTCCCTTCAGGTGGAGGCATTCTTATTTTTTTCTTTTTTCCCTCAGTGCTAGAAATATTAGTAGGTGGATTATCTTTTAACTTTGATTCACAGAAGTTTTTTTTTCTCCTACACCTGCATAGCAACAGTGACGTTTTACCATGGCGACATGTCATTGAACGTTTCATCTTGAAATGGCAGCATAATGCCTTTCCTTAAGGCATTACCACATGGTGCCTTAGAGGCAAATCTGAAAAGGTGCAGTTGGTTTAGGAATGGGGTAAGAGTAGAATGGTATGGTTAGGGCTTTTCTAAGAGCTGGCTTTAGATTAAGAGTTACTGTGAGAGATAGGTAAAGTGTTGGAGTTTGGGGAAGGGCTAGGGTTAATGCTAGAGGTACAAAAGGGAACTGAAAGTGGGTAGAGTAAGAGTTAGGGTATGATTAGGCTTGTTAGATGGGGCTTGCAAATTATAATTACAGCTGCAAATTCAGATGAATTCAGGGAACTTCACAGTTCATGAAAAAGTATGTAACTCCCCACATTCTCCCAGTACGTAAATTCCTCTAGCTGACATTCTCTGTACCTGAATGCCCCCCCAATATGGATAGGACATTAGACTGTGGGGCATTGTAAGAGATGGTATGCCCGGTCATCTCCTCTCCCAGCTAACTGAAATCCCACCATGTGGCAATAGAAAACAAAGCGAGTGCTACGAAGAAAAAGATATGTGGCAACTGAGCAGTATGCCCTGCACTTCAGTGAGAAAATGCCTATGGCAATGTAGTGCCAGGTTAGTATTGCAGAATGTGTTACTGTCGCTGTTATGTCAATATGGCCAGGCACAAATATTGCACAAAAAGTAGAACCAGGGGATCACATATTTTGAGGCTTGTTGCGGCGCTGTGGGTACCATTGACTTTCGGTGGTAAAAATACAGCTAGCCTAAAATATATTTAAATTTCAGTAGTAGACAGTCAATAAAATCTTGTACAATTTCCTAAGTCTTTAGTGACCATACATAACAAAAGTTTGACATTTCAAAGCTGGTTATGTGTTTTACCTATTTCAAGATCCATACATTTTATAATAGCGTAGGTAGGGTATCTTATACTTGGCCCAGCACACCGTAAAAGCGGCACACTAACAGCCAAAAACAGTCCATCACTGACCTGAAGGAAAGCAGAAGGTGAGGACGACAGAAGGGGAGGAAGGCAGGCTTGCGGCAAGCAGGCTGTCAAAGAAGCTGGTCTGTGGGAGGTGAGGTGGGGTGCAGGTCAGCCCAATCCAAAGTAGCCCCCTGCTGCAGTCCTCATAGGCTGCAGATGACGCAGAAAAGAGCAGGCTGCGGGCGGTGATGTCATCAGCAAAGGCAGCAGGAAGCTTTCGGAAAGTCCCCGAAAAAGTCAGCTGTGAATGTGCGACAACTGACTTTCAAAGGGCCTTTGCTTCCCGCCAGTGCCAGGCGCGTGACGTCACTGAGGCTCCCAGTAAACACAAAAGAGGGCCACTGGAGCATGTGCAGGGAAACTGTTATCGCGCATGCTCCAGCGGACCTCTTGTGTTTACTGAGAGCCTGGGAGAGCCCGCTACATATGTGGCTCCATGCAAAAGGTCCGTGGGCCACCAAGGAGAGAGGATGTAGCCTTACGGCTAGAGCGGCCAAACTCGAAGCCGGGGAACTGAGTTCGAGTCTCGGCAGGGATGCTCAACATCCTGTTATTCTGGGCAAATCACTTAATCTCCCCGTGCCTAACAAAAATGAATGTGTCCATCTGTAACAAAATCTGGTGCTCATCTTAAGCGCTCGGATACCTGATATCTTTGGGTCGAGTTGGTGCTATATAAAACGCTAAAAAAAAAAAAAAGGAAGGTCTGCCAGGCTGCTGGCAGCCCGCGGGCTGCTCTTTGAGTGCCACGGCCTTAGTGTAAAATACACTGAACAGGAAAACAAATAAGATTATCCAAATGAACATAAGGCACATCCTCTGAAACAGAATAAGGCAAATGAGTACACACATAACAATAAGCCAAATGCATTATGTCCCTATAAGGTTTTAGTAAATCTCTATAAGAATTTTAATCAAACTCCTCACTAGATTTATCTTTATGATCAAATCTATGATATTTAGTATCCGTATCATTATAGGACATTGAGCTGTTATTTTGGATTGATATATATTCAGCAGAAGGATATAGACACAACACCAATAAGTGTGGTCACAAGAACTATAAAAAAATATTTGGAAAGGCAAGTAAAGTCTCTCTTTTATTGGAGACATCGTTTCCAATTCTCAAACATAATTTTTTTCCAAAATAAATTATATGTAAGCAAACATAGCACAGGTGCAAAAAGTAAGCAAAATGCGATCAAAATTAATCCAAGTAATTAAAAGTAGGGTAAAGGTAATCCAAACGTATCAAAAGCAAAATAACAGTCTTTCAAAATGCAGAGCAACAGTTTAATTCTTCATCTGGAAACTTATTCAGCATTGATTCTTTCATACTTCATTTGTCACTTCATAGAGGGTCTTCCAGGAAAAATGTAAACATTTTTAAATCAAGGTATCTTTCTTCCGGCACAATTTGTGTCAAATATGCATGTTCAGGAGCTATGTATTTCTTGTTTAGCACCCTTGCTCTTGTTGATCTTCTAGATGAAACATCTATAGTTGACTTCTCAGATGACGATTCACTAATGTTATGCTCAGTCTCTTTGTTAACATTTTCTTTCATTGCTTCAGTTGATTTTTCACCACTTCTCTACAACTTGCATTTGCTTTGAAACATTCTCTTCTTTCTCTCACACTCCCAGGTAATTCAACTTACATCAAGCTTCCATATTCAGTTTCATTTGCTTGATCTGCTTGAGTTTCATTTGCTTCTTGATTTGCACAATTTGCAAGTGGTGTCCTTTGATTTGCTCTTTCGGCTTTTAGAGTTCTTTTTCTTTTTCTTCATCTTGAACTTTGCTCTCCCTCCTCTTGATCCTTGTAGCGAGCTTGAGCTCGTCTTTGTGAGTCAACGATTAGTGTTACAATTTCCAATTCAGTTTGGGCAAGCCAATTATAGGTAAGTAACAAGGACTCCCCAAAATGCCTTCCTGCACCATCTTTTCAATCAGAGGTGCAACCTCCTCTTTAGCCTTACAATAAAGTTTATACTGGGGAATGCATGGATACACTGCATCTGGTTTCCCTGTAATTTGCTCTGCTATTTTATACTTTTAACCAGCCCAATCGATACTCCTGTAAAATCCCAATCCCTACTTTTGTTTGTTGAGATTTAATTTTAAAAACAACACCATCACTTCTTGTTTGAATTCAAACACCACCCGGTGTGAAATAAACTACACAACTTAACTTGCATAAAAGATCATTACCTAACAGATTTATTGAACATGTTTCACTAATTATGAATTCATGCATATTTATAGCTCAGCCTGCTTTCACAAGTGCATTTGCTGACAATTTACTAGTCTTCGGTTTATTTGAAATGTCCACTATTTGGACTTCTTTTCCATACAAGGGTAGATTTGGAACTTCCACTTGTCTAACAGGTTGCAACAGTACCAACCAAGAATGATAAATGATGGGCATTAACTTCCCCTTCTACCTTTGGGCCATTCTAGCCTACCTCTGTGGCTTCATCAAGCATGCCATTCTCCTCTGCCCTCAGGCACCTTCACTGTGTCTGACTTGGTCCATAAGGGACTCCATTATTACTGATTGCTTCATTTGAGGTTGTGCTAGATTATGCTCAAATGTAAAATTCGATGGCAATCTCATTACATTAATCCGCATTTGAGGTTGTAAAATTGGAGCTAGAGGCATAGTTCCATTTAACTGCCTTGGATTCTACATGTTCCACACAGATGCCAGTAGGGCTGGGACCACTGACTGTGTCAGTTCATTCTGTGCCTTAGGAATCATATATTGCTATGTGGGATTCATTTGCGTTATCATCTGTGTTCAATTTGCAGATTGTTCAACATTAAATCTGCAAGTTCTTTTCCAATGTCCATCCTTACTACAAATATGTCAAACTCCGGATTTCATCTGAACATTATGAGCACCATTATTAAAACCTTTATCCCTAACAAGTACATCATTTCCTTCACCTCTTGGAGGATCCTGAAATTGCATACCAGGGCCGCTATAAAAGACAGGGCACACTTTCCATGTTTGTGCCACTGCGCACCTTACAGCAGGTGCGCCGGGTGCAAACATGGAAAGTGCGCCCTATGAGGAAGAACGGGCTGCGCTCGGGGCAACCATGAACTCGCACTGCCCCCAGGGCAGCGCATTCAAGACAAATACGGAGCAGCTGTTTTAAAGCTGTTCTGTGTTTCACTGTGCAGGCAGCAACCTGCCTGCACTTTTAAAAAGGATTAGAGATCCCTTTGCAGGAGGATTCAGTGAGTGACTGCAACCGCCTGCAAGGGAATGTCTGGGGGGGTCCATGGGACCCCCTTTCTTCGCTTTAGAAGGCTGCATTTAGAAAGCACCCTGAAAGTGCGACACTTTTTTGTGGCATTCTAAAGGCATGTTTGCCTCTGCGCCCACGTCAGTAATACGGCACTGGCGCAGAGGCAAAGTGATTCCCTCATTTGCATGGGGTCATGCCCCCATGCAAATGAGGGAACATCCACTAATGAAAGCACTGCCCCTATATATGCGCCAGTGCTATCTGTATTACGGAAGGGGCCGCACAAGCATTTAAGGCCCCTTCTGTAATACCAAAGTGCCCCAGGGGCACAGAAAGCGGGCACAAACGCCTGTTTTGCCCCCGGGGTACTTGTGTAATACCCCCTAAAGGCCTGAAAAACACCCTGAACACCTTTCTTTTGTAAACACAGCCTGCACCAACACCTATTTCTCTTTAGTAGATTTCGCTTTTCAGCTAAAAATAATCACAATAATTTTTGGCAGAGGCAAGAATTTCACCCATCAACTTCTTTTGCTAACACATCACACTCTGCTGAATCTGTGAACTCTGGACGAAAACCCAACACAAAAGCTGTAATAAATACCGGCGCATATTATCTTGGATTAATCAACCATTCCACTGTATTGCCTGTAAATCTGCATTCATCTCTCATAATATTCATGAACTGACTTGTGCACTGCACTTGTGTTTTTTTTTCGACAAATTAAACACCTGTTTTGCTGGAACTTTTCCCTATAAATGGTCACTTACTTGAGCATTTCTTTCAATGACAACTGGTGAGGGCATGTTACTAGGACGATCTCTACGTGGTTCTTTCTTCGGCCATTTTAAAATATTCTTAAACATATTGCATTTTCCTTAGGCAAAATAATTTAAAATAATGCATCCAAATGTATCCAAAGCACTTTTGAAACAGTCACAGTTTCAGTTGTGATTTCATTTCTAGCAACACGCCTCAAATATACAAGTTACTTCACTACAAACTTACCATTTTCAGGAAACTGCAACATTTTATCATTTGCAGTAGTTTGTGCCATTGTCTGAGCCACAAACAAGTATGCAAACCATAATTTAAGATCATCTTATCTGCTGCACTTCCAATCGGAGAAGGAAGGTGCCCTTCTGAAAGTGAATTCTTAAACTTTGCTGAGAATTCCACCCATTGTAGATTTCAAACTTCACAATATACACACGCAATTCATTGCAATACAGTTCCAAACAACACCGTAATCGTAGCAATTCAATAAACCAAATACAACAAACAATAAGCCTGTCTGTGTATCAGGGAAAAAGAACATAAAACTTCCTACCAAATACAAGTAGTGCTTCAATGTATACTGCAAGACGTTTGACTAGCAATAACCTAACCTAACCTGAAAAAATATAGTTTATCCTTGTGCACAAAATAAACACCACTATTCCTAATTAGTACGCATTCACAACTAGCCGATTAAGGACCATAAACTTCAACTTATACCTAGAGTGCATCCTTAAATCTTCCATAGACACTTTTATATAACTTGAGTTCTCCAAAATTTAATAATCTTCACATAGAATATACAGTCAAGACAAATAAAACATCAACATTTCAATAACCCACCATTATCAACAGACCATAACATACCACCTACAGCCCAAGACACAATACTACAACATAACACAAGGAAAATGTTACTTACCCAGTAACCATCTGTTAGTGGCATGTAGTGCTGTAGAGTCACATGCTGTGCAAAATCCTGCCATTTAGTGTTGGGCTTGGATGTGTGCAAGTTCTTTTTCTTCGAAGAAAGTCTTTAGAGTCACGAGGTACTGTGACTCCTCCTTTCGGTGGTAATGCACATGATCATTGACTCCATTGTTAGACTGTTTTACAACATGGCGGATGAGGATGAAATGTGAAGTAAAGCGTAGTATATAGAGATGTCTATGAGAAAAGAGTTTGTGTAAAAATAGTGAAAATAACTAACTAGCACAGGCATCCGGGAAGCAGCATGGGCGTCTGTGACACTACAGCACTCCATGCCCCAAACAGATGCTTACTGGGTAAGTAACATTTTCAGTTCGAGACTAACAAGTTACTTACCTTCGGTAACGATATATCTGTAAGAGACATATATTAGTTATGGATTCCTTACCTTAGAATTACCGCCAGGTGTCAGACTGGATCCGGAGAATTTTTCTTCAGCAGTACCCCTGCGCGTCGGTAGGTGGCATCGGTCGACTCCGCGTTAGTCGTTGGCGTCGTGATCGCCGGAATGACTTCGCGGTATCTACTTAGACGCCGCCCCTGCGAGCTGACGTCAGTTCTTTACACGACATTCCACGCCAGAAGCGCAGAACCATGCAAGACGCTGACCACTGGTGCACAAAACTAGGGCCCTGAAAGGGAGTCCCTTACTCTAGAAGTCAGTTCGCAGAACGGGGAGGATGGGTGGGGCGGTAAGGAATCCATAACTAATATATATCTCTTCCAGATATATCGTTACCGAAGGTAAGTAACTTGTTCATCTGAAAGAGACTATTAGTTATGGATTCCTTACCTTAGAATAGATACCCCAGCAATACCAACCCCGAAGGTGGGTCTGCGAACCAAGTTCACACCAGAAAATCATGAAGAACGGAGCGGCCAAAGAAGCAGTCTTTCCGTACTTAGGTGTCCAGGCAGTAATGTTTAGTGAACGTGTGCAATGAAGCCCACGTGGCTGCCTGGCAGATGTCAGGAAGGGGAACGCCGCGTCCCAAAGCAGTAGTGGCTGCTGTCGCCCTGGTGGAATGGGTGCGCTACCCTACTGGAGGTTAATTTTTCGCCAAGGAATAACAAATTTTAATGCAAAGAACAACCCACCGAGAGATTGTTCGTTTTTGCACGGCCCGACCTTTCTTGGTGCCCACATAGCCAACAAAGATCTGATCGTCCACCCGGAATTGTTTTGTGCGATCCAGATAAAATGATAGCGCACATTTTGGATCCAGACAGTGGAGCCTCTCCTCTTTAGAAGGATGCGGGGCGGAAAGAAGGTGGGCAAAGTGATGGTCTGTCCTATGTTGAAAGAGGTAACCACTTTGGGGAGAAAAGAAGGTCTAGTTCGAAGGACAACCTTGTCCGGATGAACAGCAAGGAAAGGAGGTTTAGAAGAAAGAGCCTGAAGCTCACTCACCCTGCGAGCATAGGTGATGGCAACCAAAAAAGCTGTTTTTAGGGTCAAGAGTCTGAGAGGACAATTATGTAGTGGCTCGAAAGGAGCGCACAGAAGGTAAGTCAGAACAAGGTTCAAGTTCCATTGGGGCATTACGAAAGGAATAGAAGGAAACCGGTGAGTAATGCCCTTAAGGAAGCGATTTACAATAGGGGACTTGAAAAGAGAAGGTTGATGAGGAAGGCGAAGAAAGGCCGAAATGGCTGAAAGATAGCCCTTGAGGGTGCCCAGAGCAGAGCCCTGCAGGGCCAAAGAAAGTAAGAAGAGGAGAACCTCAGAAAGGGGGGCAGAAAGGGGATCCACAGCCTTTGCTGCGCACCATGCCACAAATTTGTTCCATCTACAGGCGTATACTGTTTTAGTAGAGGGACGCCTGGCTGCCAAGATAACATTACAGACTTCAGGAGGAAGGTCGAAGGCTGTCAACTGTCGCCGCTCAATCTCCACGCAAGGAGGTGGAGGCTGGACAGGTTCGGGTGGAGGACCGTCACCTGTTGCTGCGACAGAAGATCCTCCCGAAGAGGCAGTCTGATCGGAGGATCGATGGCCATGTACAAGAGCTCGGGATTCCAGACTCTTCGTGCCCAATCCGGAGCCACAAGAATGACTTGGGCCCCTTCGCGCTTGATCTTCTTCAGCACTCTGGGCAGAAGTGGTATAGGCGGAAAGGCGTATAGAAGACCGCAACTCCACTTGCGATGAAAAGCGTCACCTAGCGAGTGCCGTCTTGGAAATTCCAATGCGCAGAACTGCTGACATTGTGCGTTCTCTTCGGTGGCGAATAGATCTAACCAAGGCTCTCCCCACTGCTGAAAGAGACCTTGCACCACCTACGAGTGAAGACGCCAGTCGTAATCCATCAAGCACCGGCGGCTGAGTTCATCCGCCCTGGCGTTCAGGAAGCCTGCCAGGTGTTGAACCACCAGGGACATGCCCTGATGTTCCAGCTACTTCCAGAGACGAAGACCCTCCTGACAAGAGGGTCCACGACCCCACTCTGCCCGGTTTGTTGCAGTACAACATGGCGGAAGTGTTGTCTGTGAACACCTGCCCTACTCTTCCTTTGACAGAAGGAAGGCATGCCTTCAGTGCAAGACGAATCGCCCGGAGCTCCAGAAGGTTGATGTGGAGCCCGGACTCCGCAGAGGCCACTGTTCTCCGCCTCTCCCATGTGGCCGCCCCATCCCACAAGTGACGCATCTGTCACCACTGTGAACTCTGGGTGGGGAAGGGAGAGGGATCTGCCGTTGACCCAATCCTGGTTCGATAGCCACTACTGCAGTTGGTGTGCAGTGCCCTCCGAGATCTGGACGCAGTCTGAAAGATTCCCCTGATGCTGTGCCCACTGAAACTTCAGGTCCCACTGCAGAGCCTGCATGTGCCACCTGGCATGATCCACCAGCAGGATGCAGGAGGCCATGAGGCCCAGTAGCCTCAGGGTCTTTCTCACCGAAACCCGGGATAGAGGCTGAAACATCAGAATCATAGCCCGAATATCCCAGACTCGCTGTTCGGGGGGATAAGCCCGAAACTGCGCTGTATCCAGAACCGCTCCGATGAAAAGGAGCTTCTGAGAGGGAATCAGGGGCGACTTCGGCACATTGATAGTAAACCCCAGCGAATGCAAGAGGTCAGCCATAGCCTGGAGGTGGGAGACAACAGCCTGGGGCGAGCCTGTCTTCAACAGCCAGTCGTCGAGATAGGGGAAGACTGGAACCTCTAATCTGCACAGATGAGCTGCGACCACCGCCATCACTTTCATGAACACCCGAGGGGCGCTGGTAAGGCCAAAGGGGAGCACGGTAAACTGAAAATGCTCGTGGCCTACCGTGAACCGTAGGTAACGCCTGTGGGCAGGCAAGACGGGGATGTGAAAATAAGTGTCCTGCAAGTCCAACGCTACCATCCAGTCTCCGAGGTCGAAGGCAGACAGAACCTGAGCCAATGTCAACATTTTGAACTTCTCCTTCCGGAGGAAGCGGTTGACGCTCCTGAGGTCCAAGATAGGACGCAGGCCTTTGTCCTTCTTGGGCACCAGAAAGTAGTGAGAATAACAACCACGACCTACTTCTGGGACAGGAATTCGCTCGATAGCTCCCTTGGCCAAGAGAGACGTGACTTCCTGGCGGAGAAGGGCCAAGTGATCCTCCGACATGCGATGGATTTGAGGTGGCATGGATGGAGGGGTAGTCTCAAAGGGGAGGGAGTAGCCCCTTCGGACTATCTGCAAAACCCACCTGTCCGACGTGATGGTTTGCCAGTGGGGGAGGTGATGGCGGATCCTGCCACCCCCTGGCAACTGGTGACCCTGGAAGGTCGGACTAGGAGGGTTTGGAGGCTGCTGCAGAGGGGCACTGGTGGACTGGCACGCCCGTTGGCTCCCCGACACACGGCAGTGGGTCCCACGTCCCTGGCCGCGCAGAGGCTGGGCAACTTGCGCCGACCTGTGGCTCTGGGAGGAACGTGATGAGGCACCCCTTCCGTAGCCACGAAAGGCAGACTGCATGGGCTGAAAGGTTGTCGCGAGGCCCAAGGATCCGGCCGTAGCCCTAGAATCCTTGGAGCGCTCAAGTGCGTTGTCTGCCTTGTCGCCAAACAAGTGACTGCCATCAAAGGGCATGTCCAAAAGTGTTGATTGGACATCGCCCGAGAAGCCGGTGGACCTCACCTAGGCGTAGCGTCTCAGGGCTACCGACGTTGAAATTGTCCTGCCTAGAGAGTCGGCGGTGTCCAGCACACAGGAGAATGGCGAACTTTGCTGCATCTCTCCCTTCGGCAACCGCCCGGGAGAGTACGGCCCGGGGATCCTCCGGGCACTGTGGCAGCACCTGCTCAACCGTATCCCACACGGAGTGGGTGTAACGGCCCAAGAGACTTGCGGTGTTCACCGACCGCAGTCCTAAGCTGGCGGAAGAAAACATCTTCTTCCCAAGATGGTCCAGCTTCTTGGATTCCCTATTTGGGAGAGCAGTAGGGAACGAGCCTTTGGAAGTGGAGGCTTGGACTACCAAGCTCTCACAGGTAGGGTGTTGGGAGAGAAAATGGGGTCGCCCGGAGCCGGGTGGTGGCGTCGGGCAATCATCAATGGAGAGGTGTGGTGCAGGTGGAGAGGTGTGGTGCAGCGGCCAGGGCAGCTGACTTCAGAGCACCGGGCTCACGGTTCGATCCCCGGCTCCGGCGGCAGCTCAGCTCAGCACCATGTGACTCTGGGCAATAGCTCACTTAATTTCCACGACGGCCCCCAGCGCCTTGAGACCCGTAAGGGTGAGTAGTTTGCGCTTTACAAATACGGATTTACATTACATTTTACATTTACATCCTAACCACAGAAGCCCCTGTGCTGGGCTTGGACCAAATGCCCAGAAGGATGTCCGTGAGGGCCTCATTGAATGGCAGCACGGGCTCCGAAGAGGCCGCTGCCGGTTGAAGCACCTCAGTCAGGAGGTTAGTCCTGACTGCAACCGTAGGAAGCTCAAGGCCCAAGGCCTCAGCCGCCCTACGCAACACCACAGCGTAGGAAGCTCCCTCCTCCATAGCCACGGTAGGGGGAGAAAGCATACCAAGGTCAGGGGAGGTATCCAGACCACTGGCATCATCCAACTCCTCTCTCCAGTCCGGTTCCTCCAGTTGATCTGCAAGAGTGTCAACAGACCCCTCCCAGTCCTCCTCACCCTCTTCTGGCTGCCACTCAGAGCGATAAGGAACGCCAGGATAGAAAATTGGCACAAAATTGCCAGTCGGCACCGGATCCGGCGTTGGTCGACACCGGTCCGGCTCCGTGTCTAAGTTGGGGGGGGCGGGGTCAAAGCCGGCTGGGGACGCAACCGGCATGGGAGGTGGCGGAGGTGTCGTCAATGGAGTCAGCGCCGGAGGAGGTGTCATAAGGCCGGGGCCGGAGCTGCCGGCAAAACAAAGGCCTAGGACCCCCATCCGAGTCCGCGGGGCCCAAAGGCGCGCCGGCGGAGTCGGGCTGCCCAAAGATGGAGTGGAGAGCTTCGTAAAATGTACAAAGTTGGGCAGGGGTCGCTCCGGCTCCCGGGAAGGGAGGGAGGCTCGGAGCCGACCCAGCAGGCTCCGCGGACGGAGCGGAAGGATGACGACCAGTGCTTAATTTGTGCCGGTGCTTTCCGGTGCTTAGCACCGGCACTTATTTCTCAGGGCCGGGTCTAGACTCCATATTGACTCACTTAAGTTCACACGGGTCTTCCCGGTGAACGCCGTAAAATTTTTCAAATTGAATGCAGCATGCTTTATTTCGAGGCCCATTCAGCCTCTCTGGGGAGGGACTGCCTGAGAGCACCCGGCGGAGCAGTGCCTGCCCATGCTCCTACGTAAGGGCTGATGATTGAACATCATTCTGATTCTCCCCAGCTGTAAACACGTCCCTCCTGCTTAAAAACGCAGCGCAGCCCCCAGGGCAGACTCAGCCTTCTCGAACAAGCACCTCCCCCACTCTCTAATTAACGCCCGCCTCTCCGCTTCGCGCTTCCTGCCCCTATCATGGTCCTGACGCCACTCTAATAGTGGAAAAAGACGGGTATTTTCTTTTCTAGAGCTAAAGCAACAACTGAACTACATGCCAGACGTACCATCATGGAATCAGATCAGATTCCCCATAGCGTGGCTGAATGGCAGCTTGCCGTCATGATTCAAGGTAGTATCTAATGACCAGACAGGTTGTTGCTAATTGCGCCGGCGCCGCAGGGACGTCACTTCCTGCTGACAGAAAGCGGGAAGTATTGAGGAATGCGTTGCTTCGCGCTTGCTGGTTTGTGGTCCGCATGAATAGCAGAATGCAAGAAAGAAACCTGTTGTGAAGTTGCAGTAAGCGAGACAGAGGGGTGCAGTGCAGCCACCGGAGTGAGTATGTGTGCGTGTTAAATTATTTGTATTGTAGACACAAACTGCAAATATTTCCTTTGGGCAGCTGCCTGCAGTCAGTGGGGCCGCCGTGTTACAGAACTTGCTGTAGCTCACAAGTTCTGCCCTGGAGAGACCACGGCCTGGGCTCGGAACAACTGTGTGTTTCTGGTCCCCTTAATATCTTTTCGGTTTATATCTCAAAAGATCCGGGGGTAGTTTAAAAGCTAGTTTCTCACAGTACTAGCAGACAACTTTGTATGTGAGATTACTACGCAGGTCTCAGTCAGCTTGTGAGACTAATAAATGGTGCGAGTCAGCTGAGACTGACTCTCACACTTTGGCAGCTGAAATGCCTGGATCGGTCTGCAACTTCTTCATGTTTGGGCCTCGCACACCCTTCCTGTTGGACCCGGTCCCACGTGGACAGAGAGAGGCCCTCCTGATTGATTCCGGCAGGGAAGGGGCCTGCCCAGTGACTAGGCAAATGCGGGAAATCTCTTTTAATTTGTTTTTCCTGCTGCCCCACCTGCCAACTCTAGGCACAAGTGGCAGTGAGAAGAGTGTTGGGGCCTCACATTCCGTTTGGAATCGGGCAGGGTCCCACCTGGGACAGAGAGGCCTGGAGTGATGCTCTGAGCAGCATCATATAATTGCGAAAGTGGGGTCCGAGGGAGGGGCAGTAGAGGTGGAAACATTAAAACTGAAGAGGGCAGCTTTGCACTGCCAGTTCAGGCATGATTTCGGCCTATTAAAGAGGTAACACGTGGAGCAGATATTAATAGGGATTTTTTTTAAAGTACTGTTAGTATTTATGTAGCACGTTCCAAATTATAGGATTGAGACACTTTTGAAGTGTTGAGTACACAGGTGCCACTTCGTGTTAGTCGATGATATAGCGCTTATACTCACAAGGAGGTTTCTGGGTGCATGGTTGATAGGGTGTTGATTGTGGTACTTTGGATGTGTTATTAGGATCGATTGATGAGCTTTACCAAACTTCAGATGGTTTTTAATCTTTATTTATTCATAGCAGCTGAGATCCGCGCTGGCGTCTCTCAGCTGTTAGGTCGTCGGGTGGGCAGTTTTGTTTTCAGCAGAACCCTTTATTTATTTCAATGTGGCAGGAACTTCTGGGTTTTTCTAGTGAGGAAAATATGTAACTTAGGTGCATTTTACGAGAAAGCTATTTCGGGTACAGCTAATGTACTAGGGGCACATCTTCATGTACTTGTAATCTGGGAAACGTTGAGGAGTTGTTTGTATTGCAAGGTTTTCCATTTGTCTGGCCTTGTTCACTGCAGAAGCTGGGTTTTACCGTTCTCCCCGCCTCCCTCAATGCCCTTGCATGTACGGGTGCAGGCTGAATTTGGGATGGAACGGGATGCTTTTCATTCGATTAAAAGTGTAATGCTGCTATACTGGGCGGGTGGTGTTTGTGGTGGATTTCGCATCATTCTTGTGTTTCTTTACCATTCTATTCTGCCCTGCATTAACTGTGGGAGTTCTATGCTTTTGTTATCAGAGTAAAGCAAGTTTACTGTTGAGGTGCATTAGCAGAGAAGCTGCGCATGGGTGTCATGTTTTGCTGCTGGACACGATTGAGGTGCATTGTGCACAATGCTTATCTTGTAAAATATTAAGCGCAGGGGCCTCAAGGATTTCTGGGCCTGTCGGCGCATCCTAATGGTAAGGTTGCTTGATTTCCCTAATTCCTATTTTGCACCTCGCTCCACTTCTGTTCGAATTTCTCGCTCTTTAGGTGCTCTATTCTTCGTCGTCCTTTTCCAATCATCTCTCCCCCCTTCTTTCTCCCTAATCTGCCCCTCTCTTGCTATTTCTGAGTCCAGCGCTGCCCCTTACTCAGTGAAATAAATATTCCTTTACTTGATCTTAATTTGTAATTCTGGAAGGTCCTCTGTATCACCTTTTTAACAAGTCTGTTCTGTTTTTATTTGCATTGCTAATTATTTATGGATAGATGACAGGTCTAAAACAGATTTGAATTGTATTATTCTTGTATATTTTTTTTAAAGTGTATGTTTCAAAATGGAAAACGCCGGTTTTGGATGACTTCCTCAGTAGTTTTTTTTTTTTCTCTCTTTTTTCTTAATTTTTATTTACCTTAAAATTAAAATCCCAACCATGCCTGTAAAATATTGCCCACAAGAGCACAACAACTGTGTTTAAGTCAAAATACATAAAAATAGTCGAAATTGTATCATTTTTAGGTGTGAGATGGTATGTAGTTGTGTTGGTACTGTCATTGACAGCTCTGTAGGGGCAATGGGTGGTGCAAGCTGTCGTGAGCTCCTGAAAAGGACCCTG
This sequence comes from Calotriton arnoldi, assembly GCA_963921515.1. Taxonomy (NCBI): domain Eukaryota; kingdom Metazoa; phylum Chordata; class Amphibia; order Caudata; family Salamandridae; genus Calotriton; species Calotriton arnoldi. The sequence goes on along the minus strand of CAWUFW010000753.1, from coordinate 2,306,953 downwards.
GCACTTATGTTTTTTAAAAATGAAGCACTGGGGTGGAGCCACTGGTGGAAGTGGGTGGAGCCAAGGAAAGTGGGTGTGGCCTCCGGGGGAAAATTGAGCACCTGCACTTCATATTTTACAAATTAAGCACTGACGACGACCGTCCGCATTCCGCGTCTCGTCGGCCGACGGATGTGGAGAAGGCGGAGAGCGACGGTGCTTCTACACATACTTCTTGTGCTTCGACTTACCCGAAGATGAAGACTTCGACGAGGAGTGGTGGTGGTGGCTCTGCGACCGGTCCCGCGACCTCCCTCTCGACGGGGACCTCGAGCGGCGCGAAGCCGACTGCCAGGCCACCAGAAGCTTTCGGGACCACTTCCGCAAAGACTTCAGGGCCATGGCCCGGCAATACATGAGAGCTCGTTTTACATATAATCTATGTAGAGCACATTCTGCAACTGAGTCAGGTTGAGGAAAAAAAACAGGAAGTTCAACGTATTTATTTAGGTGGAACTGTGAGACCACCCTTAGGAGAAATTTGGAGTTGGTCCGGAGTACAACCCTATCCCTGTGTATTTGGAAGAAGGCTTCTCCCAAAGTTAGTACCTGAAGCTCACGGACACATCTAAGAGAAGTGATAGTGACTAAGAATGTTACCTTTCAGGATCGAAACTGGAGACTGCAGGAGTGGAGGGGCTCAAATGAAGGGCCCATTCGTCTTCTTAAAACAATATTGAGATTCCATGTCGAAGCTGGTGGCACCCGAGGATGAATGACTCTTAAGACCCTCCATGAGAGGGTTTAATGACTGGGATTCTGAATATGGAAGTATGTTGCCTATTTTGTAGGTATGAAGCTACTACTGCTAAGTGCAGACTTATGGATGTAAAGGCTAAACCAGAGGCGTCCGAATAGTAGGCCTGCGTGCCTTTTTGAGAATGTCCATGCATTCTTGTGGGAGATTGAAGTAACCAAACTCTACGATTTCAGGAGCCATATTGCAAGGTTGAGGAATCTGGGGTCCGGGTGTCTGATTTCACCATGGTTCTGCATGAGAAGGTCCTGCCTGTTAGGAAGTATCTTGTGGAGAACTACCGATAGTTCTAGGAGTGTGGTGAACCACAGTTGTCGTGCCGATGTGAGAGCCACCATGATGAGGGTGAGCGATGTCTGCCGAAGTGGCGCAGAGATCTATTTGTGGTACCACCCAACGTTGGAAGTATTGGAAGTATTGGAGAAGGACATGTGAGTGGAGTTCCCACTCGTGGACTTGTTGGCACCTTCTGCTGAGCAGGTCTGCAAAGTCAGTGTCCAGTCCCGATAGGTACTCTGCTAACAGGTGAATGTTGTATCGGAGGGCCTACCAAATGGTCTGGGCTAAATAAGACAGCTGAGGGGATCTGGTGCTCCCTTGCTTTTGCAGACAGTACATGGCTGTCATGCTGTATGACTTGATGAGGACTACCTTGCCAATCATGTGAGGAAGCAAGGCTTTCAGCGCTAGGTGAACAGCTAGCAACTCTAGGTGATTTATGTAGAGACTTTGCTAACTGGGTGTCTATTGGCCCTGACACTTAAATCTTGCGAGTACGCTACCCATCCCGTAAGGTAGGCGAGTGTTGTTATGGTCCTCTGCGGAAATGGCTCTAGGAAAGGCCATCCTGTTAACAGGTTGTTGGTGGTCCACCATTGCAGAGAATGGCAAGCATGGCGGCTGACCAACACTAGATCATCAGACTGACCCGCTGCTTGAGTCCATTGGTGCGCTAAGTATTTCTGCAACGGACGCATGTTTTGTCTGGCACGAGGTACTATGGCGATACATGAAGCCATCATACCAAGGAGGCACATAACTGTCCTGACTATTACCGGTTGACCTGGTTGAAACTGGGGAATGAGTGCCTGAAATAATTGTATCCTGGCAGTATTTGGGTATGCTATTCTTAGTTTTGAGTTGAGAATTGCCCCTAGATAAGGGTGGATTTGAAGGGGTTGGAGGTGGTATTTTAAGGTGATGATTGTGAAGCATAGCTCGTGACCTGAGTGACCTGAGAGTGTTGGTAACATTTTTGACAAGTTGCACTTTTGATGAGCCAGTCATCCAGGTATGGAAAGACATGGAAAGACATGTATACGCTGTGTCTGAACAGCTACTAATGTAGGACATTTGATGAAGACCCTGGGTGCGTTAGTGACCGCGAAGAGGAGCACTTTTAAATGGTAATGCTGGCCGTTTATTACAAATCTGAGATATTGGCGATGTGGCGGGTGAATAGGAATGTGGAAATAGGTGTCCTTGAGGTTGAGTTCGGCCATGAAGTCACCTTGTTGTAATAATGGGATGACATCTTGAAGAGTAACCATGTGAAAGTGCTCTGAGAGAATGTACTCGTTTAGCAGTCTGAGATCTACTATTGGTCTTAGAGGCTCGTCCTTCTTGGAAATAAGGAAATATAGCGAGTAGACTCCCATACCCTGTTGGTTCATGGGAATGGGTTCTATAGCTCTTTTCTGAGGAGTGCTTGTACTTGTTCCATGAGCAATGTTGGGTCTGTGTTGGCGAGGTGGAATGTTGGGAGGTGTGGAAGTGAGCTCCAGACAATAACCATGTTGGATAATGTCCAATACCCACTGGTCAGAGCTGATGTTCCGCCAGGCAGTAAAGAACCCTTGTAGACGACCCCCAACAGGTGTGGTGTGATCGGGAAGAATGAGAGGCAAGTCAGCGCTTGGTGAATCCAACTTTGGGTCTGCCTTTGGAGTTGTTACCTCTATACGAGCCTCGGTAGTAGCCTCTAGGCAAGTTGGTTTGAGTTTGTGACCACTGGTATGAAGTGAAGATTTCAGGAGATGTTGTTTTAGACCCTCCGGGGTAGGATGAGCGGTGAAAGGAACCACAATGGGAAGGTGTTTCAGTGCTCCCATTGCTTTCGCTGTTTCAGTATCTTTTATGATCTTTTCCAACAAAGTGTCTACCTGAGGGCCAAACAAGTGTTCACCATGAAAGGAAAGAGCAAATAGATTATGCTGGACTTCCTGTTTAAAACCAGAGAGCTGAAGCCAAGCATGCCTGTGCAATAAAAAACTGGAGTTTACAACCCTAGCTGCAGTGTCTGCAGCATCTAGGACACAACGTATGGTTATATTGGATATTAATTTTTCCTCAGAGGCCATTTGATAGCCTCTTTTTTGTGATACTGTGGGATGTATTGGAGGAGTTCCTCCATATCGCCCCAGTGGGCATAGATCGTATCTCAAGAGAAGTCTAAAAGAATTAGCGATACCCCAATGATTGGCTGATTGTGTGGCCACCCTCTTTCCTGCTGCACCTATCCTCTTACTCTCTTTATCTGGTGGAGGGGCGTCACCAGTTGTTTGAGAGTTGGCTCTTTTGCTTACGGCTGCTACCACTAAAAAGTCTGGTGGAAGTTGACCTTGTATGTAGAGCAGATCATATGGGGACGCTTTATAATTCTTGTCTACCATTGGTTTTATAACCCTAGCTCTTACTGGGTCATTGAATATATCTTGGGTGTGGTGGAGCATACGCTTTAGCATTGGTAGTGATTGGGCGGAAGCCGCAGAACACTGTGGAAAGAAAAGCGTTTAAAAGAGGAAGTCCTCCTCCTAGGGCTCCTTGTGTAATTGTAACTTGTGGAAGGTAGCAGCTCTACCGATAAGGTCATGATCGGTTGTAGTGTCATCTGTGGGAGATGGTTTTGCTGAATACCGATCTGGGTCTGTATCTGCTGGTGGGTCTGTGTCATATGTATCCCAGGGGGTCATCCTGTGGAGGGATATCAAAAGTGTCCTTTTCCTCTTGTCCTATATATGAATGGATTGGCCTTTCAGGTGAGTATGGTGTAGGGTCAGCTGGCGAATCAGGTGGTAAAGGTGAATGATGTGCAGCTGGCAGGGTTGGTGGACTAGTGAATAAAGGGCCTGTGGCCTTGTCCGTCTTCTTTTTCTGTTAGGGCAGAGTTGGTATGTCCAAAGCCTCTTCAAAAGACAGCTGCCTTTTGGAAGGTTGAGCAACAGTTTGTGGAGGGCGAGTAATTCCCCGGCCTGTGCCTGGGTGGATCATTAAATGTTCTTGTCGGGTGTTTATTTCCTCCTGCAGTCTTTGAAGCGGGGGTTTCATGGACCCCATCCATGAGCACTTCTGCTGTGCGCCAATGTTTTCTGCTTAGACACTGATGATTTTGACTCCGAAGGATTCAGCTCCAATGGAAGTGGTTTCGGTGCGGACAATGGCCTGTGCTTCGACGCGAAGTTTTGGGCTACGTTGTTCAACTCGACTAAGTGGTCAGCTCCGAAGCAGCTGTCTTCGTTGTTTTCTTTGGCAGCAAGCCAGGGCTTGTCGTTTCCGAAGATGGCAGTCAGTGCGACCATGGCCGAAGGTGGTCTGTCAATCTGCTTTGAGCATTCATGAATGTGTAGGTGACCCTTTGTGGTGGTCTGCTGGGGTCGACGGCGAGGTGGTGGGGGGCACAGTTCTTACGGCTGGTTGCGCTGGTGGCAGATCTTGGATCTCTAGTTCTGAGCCAGAGCTGTCGTCGGGGGAGAAGGTCCCTTCGTCCGCAGCTGATGCCTGTGCATGATGCTCCTCCTCGATGTCCTCGGGGTCGAAGAGGTTTGGTGCGTCATCTGCGCTCCTTTGAAACATTTTAAAACGTCGTGCAGAGTCTTCTTTGATCTAAAATAGCAGCAAGTCTCACAGCTAGCTCCTCGTGTTCGGGGGAAAGGCACAGATTGCAGACCTGGTGGAGGTCGGTGCGAGGGTATTTAGCATGACACCTAAGACAGAAACAAAAAGGCGTCCATTCCATCACTGAGTGAAGATGGTGGGGGATTACGCCTAAGAAGCCAAGTAAGGTCCCGTAGGGTGAAGGCCCACGCAGCGACACAGTCGACGGCAAGACGCCCCGGCAAATCTGGAGTTGTCAAACCGAATGGAAGAGAGATGACCGCGATCGATAACAATACAGACGTAGAGAAGGTATGAACCAAGAAAGTGTAGCACGACGGTGTTGAACCGGAGAACGAGGGCACATGTCCGAACCCGATGGCAGAAGAAAACAATCTAACAATGTAGTCGATGACCATGCGCATTACCAACGAAAGGAGAAGTCAGAGTACCTCATGACTTGAAAGACTTTCTTCGAAGAAAAACAACTTGCACACGTCCAAGGCCAACACTGGATGGCAGGATTATGCACAGGATGTGTATCTACAGCCACACATGCCTAGAACATGCGATTACCAAAACATACAACACTTTGCAAAACACACCGCACAAAACCCTATTAACAGTCACCAAATCAACTTCTTGAAAACATCTACAGGTATACTGGCAGTACTCCAAATCTGCTGCATTCTCCAACTCCTTGAGGACCAAATAGTTTAATTAATTAGCCTGTTCTCAATACCCTGCACAAGCCATTAAAAACTCCAATTAATAAATCTTAGGCGGGAACGGGATTCCCTGATGCACTTACAGACTTAATCTAAGGCTATCAGTAAAACATCACAACAAAATTCTAAAGTTATCAACCTCATGGGTTTTTCAAAATATACCTTCATTACAGAAAGAAAAGATAATAAAAAGTGAATTAAGAACACACTGACATAAGGTATGTCTTCTAAAGAAAAGCTCAAAGAGCTCTCAGGACAGAGGTATAAATCTCAAAGCAAAGGCCTTGAAGCAAAAAATCTGCTAGCGATACATCTTGCTCATCTCCAATTAGCGTGTTTTTGTATAATGTTTTAGGAACAGAAGGCACATGTATTTCATGACATGATATTACGTGGAAGGGTTGAAACACAAATGTTTCAGTTATCACAACTAATCAATCTATTAGTTTGTTCAACACAACTAGAAAATCCTACTTTCTGATTACAGATGCTTATGAAATACAATTATTTGTTCAACTGCCAGCAGAGCTTGGCCAAGTAGCCTTGACATTGTTACAGTAAGACATCCTTCCCTGCAGAACAGAATAGATTAGACATTAATACAAAGAGACCATTGCTGAGGATGTATTTTCCTTGAACTTCTGAAAGAGAGGAAGACACATGCACATGGAAGCTCGTACACCTAAAATAAACATATACTTTTCTGCAGCATTTCATGAACTATCGTCAGCCTGGTGCAGCCTAGTTATGCTAACTAAGCATGTCTAAATTAATCATTACTTTCTAGAAAATTAAATCTCCCTAACATAAGTAAGGTGGAAATTGCATGATATCTGTTGGCCTATGATGTTATAACCTTACTACACCTTAAATTGGCCTGTGGACTTAGCAAAGGGGGAGTATCTGAGGTTCCAAATGCCATAAATACACTGGTACAATGGTGCTGGCGGGGACCACTGCCCCAATCAATGCTCTCGACCCCTGATGACAATGCGAGGAAGGCACAAAGCGTACCAGATCGTTATCTTCCTCCTTCCCCTCCTCCCAGTTTATGTTCTTACTAGTGTCCCCTGTCAAATGTTTCTTGTATACTTTCAGCCTCTGCTTCCACCAGTCTCCTTGTCGAATTGTGGAGGCTGCAATTAATATTGCCGTCTGTGACCGGTTTATGGTGAAATGCACAGGAGCTAGGGCCAAAGGCGAGGATCCAGTGCTGGAAAATTGTCACTAGTGATCATCGCACCTATACAGGGGAAAGCAAAAGTCACACGTTGAATATAGGCTGATGGAAGTAGGCGAAATGAACCAAGGCACTGCACTTCTGCAGTGACCTTTGCATCAGCTCTCACATATAAGTCTTTCAGAACTTACGCACAGATGGGTGCCATGAACAATTTCCTCCTTGCTGCAAAGTTGACACTGTACAATTGTAGTTCAGACCTCTCTATCAGACTGGGACTTGAGCAGACTTGACTATGGAAACGCCCTCTACGCGGGAGCCCCGGCCAAGCTCATCAAGCGACTGCAACGCATACAAAACGCCTCCGCACGCCTGATCCTCGATGTACCACGCCACAGCCACATCACCCTCCACCTGAGGAACCTGCACTGGCTCCCCGTCGACAGGAGAATCTCCTTCAAACTCCTCATCCACGCACACAAGGCACTCCACAAGACTGGCCCAGCCTACCTCAACAGACGACTCCTCTTCTACGTCCCCAACCGCCAACTCCGCTCCGCCAACCTCTCCCCTCGCCACCGTCCCTCGCATTCGAAGAACTACCACCGGCGGCAGATCCTTCTCCCACCTCGCCGCCAAGACCTGGAACACCCTTCCACTAAGCCTACGACAGACCCAAGACCTGCTGACTTTCAGGAGGCTACTCAAGACCTGGTTGTTCGACCAGTAGCAGCACCCCCCCCCCCCTTTTTTTCCCTAGCGCCTTGAGACCCTCGCGGGTAAGTAGTGCGCTTTACAAATTCTGTGATTGATTGATTGATTGAACTGTTTGATGCAATTTGGAAGCATTCCAAAACGTATCTCACTTTATGTAACTAACAGCCCTGCTTTCCGGATTTTGTCGGGCACCAACTCACATCAAACCAGTATTCCGTTTTCTCTTAGAAAGGCAACTGTTTGCATCTCCTACATTGTAATTGACCTCATATCCTTTCTTGCTCTCTCTCCCTCTCCTCTTTCCCCTAATCCCACAAAGACTGCTGTGCAAAAGAGCAATCAACATCTTTTCCAACTCTGGGCTCAATTCACAAATGCTTTGTGTATCTAATTCCATCGTAGGGCAAGAAAATAAATATAATCCAATTAAAAGGGCAATTGGTATTGGTAGACTCCTACCCTAACAAACAGGATTTACAAATACAGAAATTATGCCAGTTTGACTGATTTTCCACAACTATAAACATACTGTTGGGGCAGGTTTTTAGGTGATCCTGCGTGGGCCTACAGCTAAAAGTAGGTGGACACCCACAAACTTGTATGTTTGTCTGTATTCACATACCCCTTTGCAGGTTGTTTCCCACCCTGAAAAAGCATGCAAATTTACTTTTATCAAGAGCATGAGGCAGTGTGCTTCCAGGCTGGATATGGGGATGAAACACCAAAGTATATAATTGTGGTGTCACGAATGAATTTCTCTATTGAGAAACAGAGTTTTTCTTGCATTGAGATTAAAAAGTAGCATGGCAAACCCCACATTTGTTTCACGTTTCCAAAGGATGAAATTTCCGCCTGGCATGCAGACCACATGTGGAAATGTTATACAGATGAGCACTTATTGAAATCTACAGCTGATGTAGATTTTAGTAGTACTCCTGAGATGACAATGTTATAAACGTTCGCGCAAAACCAAGGAGAAATCCTACACTAGCACGATTCCGACTCCTGCCTTTGGACCCTTGGCTTTCTGACATAAGCCTGATGGCATATGCAACTCTTATGTGATTTAGATTGAATGTACATTCTGCTCATTGATACCAAGTGCAGACAAATGACCAATGTATACTAAACCCTAGACTTTATACATGTATTATTCCTCCATCAATCGTCAAACTATTTTCTTTGCTTTTAATCTGTACATTTGTTATAGAATAAAACATGAATATTATTTTGAACATACTGACATTGATTTGAATATTGAAAAGCACATTTCTTACCAGAATCACAGCTTTTACATTTAAAACACTCTGTAAGACCGGAAGGATGATCCATATATGTCCCTGGCATGCATGGAATGCAGGATGTAGCGCCAGATGTAGTAGCTGTGCAGGGTCTTTGCACTCTGTTACCTAAAACAAACACAAGGATATTTGTTCCCTAGAGCTAATTTATATTAGACACACCATCTTGAATAAATAAAATATCTACATCTTTCACTTCTGTACTGGTTTTAGGATTACAGTGAGACAGAGGCCCGGTTCGCAAACTGTATTTGTAGTATGCAAAGTAGTTCTTCTGTAGTAAATGCAATTCACAAACCTATGAGTGGAAATTTCCACTTCTCCTATTTTCTATGGGGAGATCCTCACACATGGAAGTTTACTATTTAGCAGTAAATGTGGGCCGGACAAGGGAGAGCAGCTGGAAAATGGGGAATACTTACTATTAAATTGGAGGGGTTTAGGAAGGAGTAAGGAAGAGTTTAGGAAGGGCTAAGAAAGGGTTTATCGAGGGGCAGACACACACCCACAAAATAGCAAGCCAATTGCAATTCACAAACTGCACTTCTAAAGATACTACAGCAGTCGCGGCCGGGATGGCTCGCGGTTTGGGGTGCGGGGGGGTCACGCGGGGAGGGGAGGTCGCGCAGGGGGGGGGAATTTGATAATAAAAAAAATAATTAAACTTACCTTTCTGCCAGCCGGGTCCCGCGTCTTCTCTGCTCTTGCTCACAGGAACAGGAAGCAGATGCAGGCAGCCAGGCTCCCTCCCCTGAGCCAATCACAATGCTGCAAGCAGCGTTGTGTTTGGTCGGGACGCCGCCCAGCCAGCGGCTTATGGGGAGGCCATGTTCTCCATGCAGGCTGCAATGCAGCCTGCATGGAGAAGAGCAGAGTGCGCATGACTGGTTTGGGCGGCCCCAGGGGGCCGACCAAACAGTCTTTGCACACTCTGGAGTGGGCAGGCACACCACTCCTACCCTGCACGCAGAGCAGCCCCGCACACCCGCCCGCCCGCAACCAAACATAAAATGGTAATAACTGAAAGTTATTACCATTTTATGTTTCTACTTCTAACACAGCGAGAAAGCAGTGGGGCGACGCTCCTCCGCCCTAGTGTAGGAGCCGCCACTGTACTACAGGCAAAAAGGACATAAAATTGTGTTAAATATACTCCAGTTGAGAGCTGGAGTAAGTCCAGTACCACACATGAACAACCACTTGTACTTAAATACCCTCCCAAAAAAAAAAACAATGGAGGCACAGACTTACAATAGAACCCTATAGGAAATAATGTTAAAATGAATTCATTTATTTAACTTTTTTTAAATATGCATACATTTATTGTTATACAATTATAATTAAATAGAAAATACATATTTTATAATAAAATATTTAAAAACCTTTTATCAGCTTTGCCATCATGGTCCAAGGAGGCACCAGCCTTTATTTGAATGGCACACTTCTTCAATAAGGCTCTCCAGTATCCTTCACAGTTGAAGTTGGCATCCACAATCTGGCAGTGGGTAAAAGAGACTCTACAATAGTCTGTTGGAGATGGCGAGAAAAATTAAGGCGAAACTTCTTTCTAATGCCCGCAGAACAAAAGATAGTCTTTCAAAGAAGGGACACCTGGTAAATGTCCCTTTACATTTCCCAAGACATACGGAGGACCTAAGAATGAACAAGTGTAAATGAAGAAATGCAGAATTCCTACCCTAGCTAACTACAGAATTTAGATTCCATCTAGTCCTTAAAAACCAAGAATAAGAACAGAGTTTTTACAGCATGATGGGTTCCTTTATAACATATTCCAGGCAGTGGTGAAAGTTAAAATGATGGTGCCTCCCTGCAGAATATGATTAGGGGCCCCTCAGACTTCCATATCTTTGAAATATTCACAGACCCTGGAATGATTGGGGCTCCTAAAAGGTGGGGCCTCCCTGTTCGCAGGGGCGAGCATTACACCCCTACCTCCAGAAGGAAGCACTACATGTGTCTGAAGAAAGACTAGCCTGTCTGAGCTCTGCTCCAGAGGACAAAAGGTAGAATTTAATGACAGACAATCTAAAAGCTGAAGAAGGACCCTGCCCTTAAAAGGTGGAAGGGAGCATTGTATTGATTGTGAATATCAGAACCTCAAATTCCTGAATGATAAGAAGGCTCTGAGTAAGAGTCCCAAGGAGCCCCAACAAAGCTGAAATTGGCTTCATGGAAAGAAAGAGTGACCCATTCGGTTGAACACTGTGAAGTTCAGTACCAAAGTTCTTGACTGCTTGGAAGAGCCATTAATGGAACAAGAATAAACCAAAGGGAGGACCCCCAAAATGGCAAGAGTTACACATTGGTAATATGACTGGCCGTAATATCTGAGAGCGTGGCAGAGTCTTGAGCACATTATACAAACCTAAAAGACTTTAAACAGAAGTATACTAAAATGCCCTCACTCTTTAAGAGTAGAGGAAGTCTAAAGCAGAACAGAAAACATAAGACTGGTAACTCTGGGAAGCAAAACTACCGTGATATGACAGGTTTTCCTGTACGGAATTATATTAGAAAATCAGTGTTACTGCACAATACTCTGTAGTTAATTCCCAAATTCTAGGCCACTTTATGCGACCAATTCTGTCAGGTTTTCCATGGTGAAATACATAATCATAAAAGTTGATACAGTAGTATTGAGTGAAGTATTATCATTGTTCAAGTAACTCCAAGCTGGCAGAATCGCATATTTCCATCCAAAGTGGTATTAGAATGAAATTCAGAATGATGACCTAAGTATACTGAAGGCAGCAAGTGAAGAAATATTGTAAAAGTGAAGGCAAGATATTGGCGGGCTCGGAAGCCTATTGATTGGGTCATGGAAAGATGACCTCTGATGAGCATAATTTGTGTGGGGGCCCCATGATAGAACCACGGATGGGCTCTTTGGCACAGCCCAGTAGAAAAACATGAAGTACGCCTCCAGGGTAAACTGTTGCAAGCCTCCTGATGGTTAGGATGAAACACAGCCTTGAATGGCATTTTGGCTCAAGCTGGTTTTTAGACTTAAGAGCATCTTAGATCAGCAGGCTGGGATAAGAGATCGATCAAGAATACACAGGTCTTTGGCACGGGGAAGCACCTGAAACCCAAGCGGCTAGTGAAAAAAAAGTCATGGGAGTGCAATACCCAACGTCAGCACCCTCATTTACTGCTCCATAGTGCTCTATAAAGAGGGTTCCAATAGGACAAAGGCGGTCGGTGTGCGTTTCCATTCGGAACATGTTTTTCTGCAGAATTATTATATCTCGGCTCTTAAAGCGCTTTTATAGTGCCTCGAACCTTTGAGGAGATGGAGCGCTCCCAGTCAGCGGGGCACGGCACAGCACATTGAGCTGAGTCCGAAAATTATGGCGGGCTCTTTAAATTGGAAGATGACGGCAGGCTCTTTAAATTAGGGGCAGTTCAGTATGTCCCGACCAGCCACAATAGTGCAGGATCGAAGCGCCCAACCAGCGGTGCATGGTGCAGCCTATCCAGCGCTGTATGGGATGGGATCCCCAACGTCATCGGCTGTCCTAGCCTTGGGAACAGGGGTCGGTGAAAGTCGCGCTCAACACCGGACCAAATGATCAGGCACGGTGCAGTGTGGCAGCGCTATAAGTTTCTTGTTGAGTCGTGTGGGTCACAACGTTGGACTGCGGCGAGTAATGGATGTCGGCCGCAACACGCAGTGCATGCCATATTGAGTCCTAGAGGTAATTACAGAGAAGTCACGTTTGGGCTGGAGATTTGTTCTGCATGGAGATCTGTTTGTAGAGAAGGAGCGCTCTTTTAAATAAATAAAAAAAGTAGTCAGGATATAATGCCCTACAATGGCCGCTGCGTATGTTTAAAAGTCATCGGGTGGTCGCTCAGGGAAGGCTAAACACCAGAAGAGGCATGAGATATGCATAACCTCGACAAATGGGGAGAACGTCAAGTGGAGCGATGATAGTGCCAGCAAATTGGAAGCCTATGGGTGGGCTGCATGCCCATGAAGTAGATGCAGCATGTCTCGGTTCGAGACATCGTATGCGCGCCATCTAGAACCGAGACCTAAAAAGGGGTGCAGAAGCACCAGATTGTAAGCGCTGTCAAAAAGACATTAGGATATTAACAAACATTGGCAAAACCAATGTTTCTTTTTAGCCATGTACAACTTCTGCATAATAGAATTATAATATATATAAAATCCTTTTGTACAAAAGTTGTAGAAATATATATATATATATATATATATGCATATATATACACACACACACACACATATATATATATATATATATATAGATGGATTGATCAAGACATTAGGAAATTAATTTTTTGATTTGCTTATCACTTTGGCGCCATTGGCGAATCCTCAGAAAGCTTTCGAAAAAACTATTCTCGTCCACCTCATTTCCTTCTGGGTAGGTTTTGGGAACATCCATCAAGCGGGGGTCAAGAAAAAGGGGGCTTCCAAATCGCTTTTTCCCCATTCGTTTTTCCATAGGAAAATTGCCCAGCGATACTGCAAAAACCGGAATTACACCAAATTTAGCAGAAAGCAAGGTCTGGGTCCAGAAACCATGCTTTTTGTGATTTGGTGTAAATTCGTTCAGCAGTTTTTAATAAATTAAGGTTCAAAATGTTTGTATATTTCTTGCCGTGGAGGATCCGCAGAGCCGACAGACCTAAATATAAGATCCGATAGGCTGACACCACATCAACAAAGATGAGGAGGCAGACATTTTAGGACTCCAGGACTCAGTCACATATCCTCAGAAAATGTTAAAATAAAAAAACATATAGGGGGACATGGTAGGGATATCCTGCCTCCCTAGGCCTGGTGGGTACCAGGTCGCAAAAGGACCACGCCAAGGCCAAAACAATTATTATTATTTTTTTTAAATGTTACCACAAAGTTGCGGTAGATCCGTGAACCCTCAGTAAATATGAAAAATAAAAAGTAAGGATTCCTGTGCTTCAAAAAAAACAAACCCACTGGGTGGGCTCGGGGAAGTGGCGCAATCAATTTTATAGTGGAGAGGGGCGTGCAACCCTCCTCCCCGAACGTCCTTGAGGCCCCATGGACCCCTTCCCCCTGGGCTGTGTTTTAAATTGAGGGGAGGGGTTGTACTGTTATGGTATGGGATAGTATGCTTAGTCACTGTTTGGTATGGTATGGTATAGTATGGTATGGCATGGCCTGTCATTCTAGGCAGATACGTTGTGGTATGGTATTCCCTGCCATCGGATGGTATGGTATATCAGTGTGTAGTATGGTTCGGCTTGGTATGGTATGGCCTGTCATTCTATGTTATGGTCAGTCATTGTATAGTTTGGTATGGCTTTTCTTTATATAGCATGGTTTTGCTTGTGATTGTATAGTATGGTGTCGTATGGTATGACCTGTCATTGCATAGTATGGTATGGCCTGTCATTGTATGGTATGGTCTGTTATTGTATAGTATGCTATGGACTGTCATTGTATAGTATGGTATGGTATGTCCTGTCATTGTATAGTATGGTATGGTATGTCCTGTCATTGCATAGTATGGCACAGTCTGTCATGGTATGGTATGGCCTGTCATCGTATAGTATGGCACAGTATGGCCTTTCATTGTATAAAATGGTATGGTACAGCTGATCATTGTATAGTATAGTATGGTATGGTATGGTATGGTATGGTATGGTATGGTATGACCTGGCATTGTTATGTCATCATTACATGTATTTGCATAGTGTGATATCACTCACAAGAGTATCCTGGTGCTGAGCAGGTGTTTGTGTCTAGCCCCGCCTATGGTAGGTTGGTTAATTGCTTCTTGTGGTACTCAAGAAGAGGAGACTGTGATGTGGAGTGGTAGAGCGCTCCATGGTTTAGGAGCGATGTAAGAGAACACCTGTTCTCCTGATCTGATTCTGTATGTGTATGGGATGTGTTCGAGTTAGAGTCCTACGGAGCTGAGGTGTCTGGGTGGTTGATGGAAGGAAATGCAACTATTCAGGTAGGTGAGGCTTAAGTTCTGAAGTGCCTTGAATGTGTGTGTCAGGAGTTTGAAATGGTAGCATTTGTGTATCGGGAGCCATTGGAGCTTCCTGAGGTGTAGTGTGACTTCTGTGTGGGAGGTTGAGGATGAGTCTAGCTGCCGATTTCTGTATGGTCTATAGTCTTCTGGTGAACTGCTTGGTGATCCCTGCGTAATGGGTGTTCCCATAGTCCAAATTGTTGGTGACTAGAGCATAAATGACAGTTTTTCTAGTGTTGCTTGGAAGCCATCTGAAGATCTTTCTCAGCATCTTCAGGGTCTGGGAGCAGGATGCAGTAACAGCGTGGAATTGTGAGGCCATGTCCAGTTTACTGTCGATGATTATCCAGAGGTTCCTGGCGTGGGTGCTGGGTGTGGGTCTGAGTTCGGCAGGCAACCATTTGGAGTCCCATGGTGAGGAATTCTTGCAGAACAACACTACTTCAGTCTTGACAGTGCTGAGCTTGAAACTGTTGGTTTTTATCCCATTAGCAACTTTGGTCTTGCAGACGGTGAACTAGTTTCTTGTGTTGGGGGTCTTGTCCAAGAGGGAGAGTATTGAGTAGCGTGTCGTCAGCATAAGAGAGTCTGTTGATGTCATGTGCGTGGGTGAAGTTGGCAGAAGGTATCATGTTTGCGTTGAAGGGGGTTGGGTGGGCTGAGCGATGAACCTTGAGAAACTCTGCAGATCAGTTTGCGGGCTTCTGAGGTGTTAGGTGCCATGCTGACAGCTTATGATCTAGCTGTTCGGAAGTACCAGATTCAGATGCCAATCTTGTGCAGGCGCCTGAAGATAATTGGGTGTGAGACTATAACAATTGCTACAGAGAGGTCCAGGAGAATGAAGGCTGCTGTGCCTCCTCTGTTAAGGATCATGCGAATGTCGTCCGTGTCGGCGATGAGTGATGTTTCTGTACTGTGGTTGGGCCTGATTCCGAACTGCATGCCGTCGAGGAGCTGGTGGTGGGTGAGGTGTCAGTTCAATTGATTTTTTACGGGTATGGTAGGAGGGAGATGGGTCTGTACTTGGAAAGCATGACTGGGTCAGCGAATGGTTTCTTTAGCAGGGGCCTGATGGTGGCATGTTTCCAGGTGTCTGGGAATGTGGCTGAGTTGATGGAGGCATCATTGTATGGTATCATATGATGTGCCCTGTGTCTGAACTGGGGTGGCGAAGTGAGCTAAAGAACGATGATGGATTCAACCTAGATCTGTGACTGGGGGTGAGTGTCTGAAAAGTTTCAGCGCTCCGTCCATCATCTCCTTGTGTTTGCTTTGTTCGCCCTAAGTTGGCAGGGCTATGCCCATACGTGGGTCCCTTGCTCACTTTGCCACTTGATTCAAGCTAGCCTGGCTGATGAGGGCTGTTAGCCCGAAACCGGTGCCAGGATGCTTGTTTCCGGTCCAGGGAAGATACGGCTTGGCAGTTCGGGCTGGACTGTTCCCATGAGGCACAGGGTCAAGACTGATTTGCAAACTTTAAACCCTGCGCTGGATGCTATTCCATCTCGATATGTACCAGTTATTTTCTTATTATTTTGCTGACCATGTGTACTTGTAATCGTTCTTTTCCTGTGAGTTCTATTTTGATATGTTTCTGTCTGTATTCCTATTTGACACTTGTTCTGCAACTGTTACCTTCCTTTCCCCACAATTGTAAAGCGCTCTGATATCCCTCAGGATCATGTTCGTGCTATATAAAACTTTATAAATAAATAAATAAATAGCTGTGTCTGAACTGGGGTGGCGAAGTGAGCTAAAGAACGATGATGGATTCAACCCAGATCTGTGACTGGGGGTGAGTGTCTGAAAAGTTTCAGCGCTCCGTCCATCATCTCCTTGTGTTTGCCCTGTCATGCTATAGCATAGCATGGTATGGACCATCATTCTATAGTACGGTATGGTGGCCTGTCGTTTTATACAACAGTATGGTATGGTATTGCCTGTCATTGCATAGTAGGGTATGGTTTGGTATGGCCTGTCCTCGTATGGTATGGTATCTTCTGTCATTTTAAAGCATGAAGTGGTATGACCTGTCATTGTATATGGCATGGTATCCTATGGTCTGGGGAGGTATGGCCTATCATTGTATAGTATGATATGGTATGGCCTGTCATTGTATGGTATAGAATGGTACTGTATGATATGGCCTGTCATTGTTTGTTATGGTATGGCCTGTCATTGTACTGTATGGTAGGGTTTGTCACTGCTTAGTATGGTGCGGCTTCATATTTCTTATGGTATAACCATCCATTGTACAGCATGTGATGATATGGCTTGTAACTGTATGGTATGGCCGATAAACTATATGGTATGGTATGGCCTGTCATTGTATAGTATGGTATAGTACGGTCTGTCATTGTATAGGATACTATGGTATGGCCTGCCTTTGTTTAGGATGGAATGGTGTGGTATGGCCTGTCATTTCATAGTGTGCTATGGTTTGTTATGGTATGGCTGTCATGGTATAGTATGGTGTGGTATGGCCTGTTGTTGTACAGTATGGTATAGTATGTTATGGTACAGCATGTCATTGTATGGAATGGTATGGCCAGTCATAGTATGGTATAGTATGACCAGTCATTGTACAGTATGGTATGGTCTGCCATTTTATAATATGGCATATTATGCTGTGGTATGGCCCGTGATTGTATAGTATGGTACAGCTTGTGATTGTATAGTATAGTATGGTATGGTACGGCCAGTCATTGTCTAGGACGGTTTGATGTGGACTGTCATTGTATGGTTTGGGATGGATTGTCATTGCATGCTATGGTGGGGTATGGTATGGCAGGTCATTGTATAGCATGTGATGATTTGGCTTGTCACTGTCTGGTATGGTATGGTGTGGCCTATCACTGTATAATATGGTATGACCTGTCATTGTATAGTATGGTATGTTATGATATGGCTGTTACAGTATAGTATGGTACGGCCCGTCATTGCATAGGATAGTATGGATGATATGGTATTGTAAGGTATGGTCTGACATTGTATAGTGTGGTATGGTTTGTTATGGTATAGCCTGTCATGGTATAGTATGGTATGGTACAGTTCAGTATGGCCTGTCACTTCATAGTATAGTATGGCATACCCTCTCATGATATGGTCTGTCACTGTATAATATGGTATAGTATGGTCTGTGATTGTATTGTATAGTATGGTACAGCCTGCCATTGTACAGTATAATATGGATGGTATGGTATTGTATGGTCTGTTGTTGTATAGAATACTATGGTTTTGTATGGCCTTTCATGGTATAGTATGGTATGGTACAGTATGGCCTGTTATTGTATAGTATGGCATGGTCAGTTGTACAGTATGGTATGGTATGGCCAGTCTTATATAGTATGGTATGGTCTGCCATTGTATAATATGGTATGGCATGGTGTGGTATGGGCCATGATTGTACAGTATGGTATGGCCTGTTCTTGTACAGTATAGTATGGTATGGTATGGTTTGTCATTGTATGGTATGGTTTGTCATTGTATAGCATGGTCTGTCATTGTATGGCATGGCCTGTCATTGTATAGAATATGGCACTGTATATGGTATAATATGGCCTGGCTTGTCATTTTATAAGATGGTATGGTATAGTATGACCTGGTATGATATGGTATGTCATTGTATAGTATAGTACAGCTTGTCATTGTTTAGTATGGTTTGGCCTGTCATTGTATAGTGTGGTATGGTATGGCCTGCCTTGTCCATTTTATAGGATGTTATGGTTAAGTATGGCCTGGTATGATATGGTATGTCATTGTATGGTATAGTATGGTTTGTCATTGTATACTATGGTATGGCCAGTCATGATATAAGTATAGTATGGTATGGCCTGCACAAGACATCCTATAAATAATGAAACATAACAAAAAAAAAACTTTATTACAAACTAAACAAGTGATTACTTAAAAGTGATAGTGTGAAGCTAAAAATATATTTTGAAATCATTGTTAAAAGCGACACTATCAACCTGTGGGGAAGTAAAACAAATACGAACTCAGGAAATGGGTGGTGGCATAACAGCGAGGAGCAAAACCAGGAGAGAGACAACCTAAAAAACACATACACTCTTAGCGAAGTACTGCAAGTAGAAGAGAACAAGCATTGGCAAAGCCAATAGGTCTCAGCAATGCCCGAGCTATTGGCCTTGTCAATGTGAATGTCTTTTAGCCATGTTGTCTAGCAGCACATCTGCTGTTCAGCATGGCTGAGTTACTGATCGCCCCCCCCAAGTTGAGTTTATTGTCCTGCCCCTCCTAACACAAAACAGCCCTATGACGTGGCCTGCGCTGGCCACATCATAGTGCTTTTTTTCAGTGACTTTCAGCCATGTGGTCAGATCACTTCATGGTTTTTGAGAAAGCCTAATGTTAAATAGCAGTTCACAAATCTCATCAGAAACAGTAAATAATCATATAAAGTATAAAGTGCCTGAATGAGTATACCACTATAGAAGGATGTAAACTTTTAGTTGAAGCTTGTATGACTGTGTCCTATGGGGCAAGTAGTTGAAGAGCTACTGCTATGCCACTGCTGTAGTCTCTTTAGATTTTATGAAAGGCTCTGGGGGAGTAATCAGGAATACTCAAGTTCTGATTTTACAGTTCATTCATTTAACATTCTTATACAGCACTCCTGGATCAAATCGTAATAGGTTATTTTTGTATGTAACTCATCACACACCACAACAAACATTCACATTTCATTACATCATAATGAAGCCTTAAAAAACAAGGAAACACTAAACCAGAAGATAGAGAACTGCAAGGCAATATATAACAACAGTAGCAGATTTTAAATTTGATACAGCAATTTAAAGTTTGGGTGACATTAACTTAAGTGTTGGGTGTAAGAGAAGTGGAGTGGGTAAACTGCACAGCAATCACGTCTGTTTTGCAGAGATTAATTACGAGGTAAGCTTAAATAATAAATGGAGTGTTTTTCCCTAAAAATAAAAAAATAGAGATATGTTTCAAAATCTGCATATTGCGTTCCAACTTAGACCTTCCACTATCTGCAAACTTCGTAAAGCGGTGCTGCCTCTTAGGAGAGATCTTGTAAGGGATAATCATACCAGAATACAAAGCCTAGAAGTCAATGGGCATCATTTAAAGTTTGGAGGAGGTGAAACATCTGTCAAACAAGCCAACAGTTCTTGCCTCTGTGAGAGCTAATGGTTTATTTTATTTTAGCTGTGTTGTACAGCACTGTGGCTGTGCAGTTTCTTTAAAGTTACATTCTAAATTGCTATGAAACAACCATTATTCTTTCGTTATTTATTAATGTGTGACGGATGGTATGAGTTTTGAGTTAAAAAATTGAAATGGAAGGGAAGTAGCAACACAAACAATGGTTGCCTTAAAAATGTATTATAATATAGTGAACACTGCACTTTTTATGGGGGTTTGAGAGTGCTTAATAGACAAAGAGATGGGTAGTGATAGGTAATATGTAAGGTGGATAATGGGTAGTGTGATAGTAAATACACATCATGCTTAGTGGAAAGGACTATTCCATTTTAATTTATGAAATAATTTAATTTAAATTGATGTAAATGGTCCAAATTAATTAATGTGCACATGTAAAAAAGATGAAAGAAATTTCCCCCATAACATTTGCAAGTGAAGAGAGGTGGGAAGCACATTTTCTTATCTCAAAGGAAATGGAATGCAACAGAGTGTGTGTATAACAGGCTGGCAGTTCCTCGAATGTGGCAACATGTGTGGTTGGAGCTAAGAATGAATGCCATTTGTTTTTAAAAGCACAGCAAAAGTGTGTCATTGAAGCTAACTTTTAGCACAGCAAAGTTGAAAATAAAACTTAGGTTGTGGTTGAAGTGCAGTCACAAATATTGTTTAAAGCTGTCTAACATAACAAATTAAAGGTAGAATTGACAGAGGTGGAATAAGGGTAATTTAAAGCTGTATGTAATTGTTGCCATCATGGTCGCTTTTTGGAAACCGATAAGCTAAAGTAAGTGAAGAGTAACATTTTCCCTTGTATCTAGCACATATCCTGTGTTTTTACAGTCACAACTATTGTTAAAAGCTGTCTAACAAAAGAATTGAGAGGCAGCATTGTTAGAGGGGAATAACACTTAGGTTGTGGTTGAAGTGCAGTCGTGAATATTTTTTAAAGCTGTCTAACATAAGAATTGAAAGGCAGCATTGTTCGAGGTGGAATAAAGGTAAATATACAAGCCCTCACATGGAAGGTCCATTTAGTTTGAGACAAGAAAATGTCCTTCCCATTCTGATTTCACTTGCAATGTTAAGGGGGGCGGAGGCTGGATTATTCTGTTTTTTTTTACATGTCCACATTAACTAATTTGCAGCACAATAACAAGAAGTTGTGGTGCCACTGGGACTTGAATGGTTGAAAAGCCACAGCTCTGCATATACAAAACACCAAAACACATAGCAATGTGTGTCTCGTTATCTGTAGATCAGTGGCCTTTGAAGTTGGGGAACCCGTAAAAGTCCCGGTGACGAGAGCGTTGGAAGCACATTTCTTATCTCAAAGGAAACAGAATGCAATGTGACAGAGTATGTGTCTAACAGGCAATCAGTTCCGCAAATGTGATAATGTGTGCTTGAGCTAAGAATAAACAAACACTCACATGCACGGTCCCCTCGCAGTCACGCGTTAAACACAAACTCAGGCACATGAAAATAGTTTTAAAAAACACAGTTAGAATGTGGCAGAGATGCAAACATGAAAAAAACTAAATAAACAAGCAGACACAGACAACGGGTAGGTAGGAGGGAGCAGATGGCAGAGCCAGCTATTAAAGATGCACTCTGTAGAGTGGCTCAACAAAAGAAAAGATAGCTCCCAAAAGTGCGAGAAGTGTAAGGACACAAGTACTTGGGACATGCTCTAACGGAGGGTCACATGCAAGACGAGGGAAGTGCCGACCGTAGAGCTGACCAGCAGGAAGCAAGCAATCAAGAGTGGCTTTGAAGCCCACCAATAGAATGTAATGGGAGGGCTCCAAGCCCACTAATAGTAAACAAAATGTCTCAAAGAGACAGCCCAGCGCATACGCGGTCTACCTAAAAAACAGATATATTGTCTGCTAAACTTGTGGCTCCTCATTTGGAGACAGAGGAAACACCATGTTTCTGACAGAGCAATCTTTTAACCAACAGACATGGGACCGTCACTGAATGCATATCAGACAGCCCACCCTATTTAATGAAAACATTCTGAATATATATTTTTCTTGTTCAGAACTGCCAGTGAAAGCCTGATTTTCCTAGCCACAAAACCAACAAAATGTGTGGAATTTTTTTGTAGATTCAACAAATGTGTTTTTTGCATGAGAAGAAATAGCCTAGTGAAGAGACTACTGTGGATCAGAAATACTTTCCACATATGGTCATATTTAGATCAAGGCACTGATGGCAGTACTTTCTATATAGGGTCCTATTGAGATCTAGGCAATTGGTACTACTCTCCTAGACATTCAGAATAGTTAGTGTGGTAGCGCCACCCAAATCAGAGCCAGATTTTACCAAGAGTAATGACATCGCTGCTATTGCTGCCAGCAGTACAGAAACCCTTCATTCCTTCCTCTACCACTGCAAGGCTGTACTCCCAAAAACGGTACCTCCATAAGAATGCGAATACTGGGTTGCTTCTGCTAAAGTATCAGGAGCAGCTTTCAGATGGGTTCCAATATCACCAAGGCGACAGTACGGGGCAGGTCACCACAGTGATCTAAATAGGACTCATAACATCTATATTTCAAACTTTAAAAGACAATAATTCAATTTCTGAACATACATTTTGCAGCGATGCAGATGCTATGCACATGCTATGCACGCCACAGATGCTTCGAATTCTCACTTGTCACTTTTATTTCACTCATCATTTGTTCACAGTATACTTCTCTCCAAACATACAAGCCACTATACATATGCATAGATTGGAAGATTCCACCTACCGCTGTCGCACATGGGACAACAGACTCCATTAATGAGGTACGCTCCCGATTCACACAACGGATCTTCTGCATGAGCAACACCTTTCCAGAAGATGACCTTAAAAACAAATGACTTGGGGTTCACTGGTCAGAAAATATCCTTATTGAAATATAGTTTCCAGTATGCATTGTTATTAATTTCATCGTCGTTCAAAAAAATCTTTCATACTTAGGATATTAAAGTCATACAAAACACACGTTTTCAAACTGTAAGAAATGGACACAAAACGCAAGCTTAAAATATTCCATATTTAAGTGTGTTGCATACTTTTAGTTAATACATTATGTGCTTAGAACAACAAACTACAAACAATACTTTCAGTACATATTGTGAGGTTTAGTGTAATGTATAAAACAAAGTTTAAGCATAATATTAAAAATTACCATTAATGAAAAAATAAAATCCACAATGGCAAAAGTAGATTTTTATTAGTAGCACTTAAATAATTTACTTCACTGAGGCTCACAACAAATTGATGTTTCAATAACAATCAATTTATAAAGGAATGGTACTTCCAAGATGCCACGTCCTTATTGTTAACTCCGTCAGCTACATCTTACATTCAATCAAGAGCAAAAGTATGGGAGACCTGATGGGTATAAACGAAGCATACAAACGTACAGAACACACAAGAAACCCAGAATTGTCCGCCGTGCTCAACACAAGTTACCAACCATGCAGAAAGAGCAAAAAGATAATAAGACAACAATGTGGCGGCCTGTGCAATTTATGGTGTATGTTGTGTGTGTTGCTAAACATATCTGGCAAATATCGGTTTGTTTTGGTGTTTGAGCAAGAACTATAACTCAGGTTTTAACCTCTAGTGTTTTCAGTAAATGTCATAGCTTTTTTTTTACATGTACTTTCCAACCCCCCTGTGCACACCCTTTGGGGGGTTGGCTGCCGGGTTTGGCACCCCACGGCAGTGGGTTGTTCGAAGGGCCTCGTCTTTGGCTGACATAGGGGTTGATTTCCAACTTCTGTTGCACAAAGTCTTTGGCCTGGCTCTGCATCCATCCCACCACGGGCAGCCAACCCCTGATGGTCGCCAACGCAGGCAGTATTCCCCTGCTACGCGCACATCCTTTGGCTGTGCACAGCAGATTTTTCTACCTCCGCTCCACTTGTTTCAATGGGAAAAGTAATTTTCCATATTTTCCATTTTTTAAGAGAAAATATATTTTCCCTTTTTTTATTGTTTTTATTGGAAAAAATATTATCCCACATTTCCCATTATTTAATTATAGGAACATTATGCTTCATGTTTTCCCATATTTCTAGTGAGAAAAATACTTTACATGTATTTATTTTTAATAGAATGTTTTCCCTTTTCGTAAATGGGAACATTTTATCCCATATTTTCCCCGTTTTTAAATTTTCTGTGAAGATTCGAGATTAATGAAAAATGGTGCCTTTTTGCTAGTCACAAAAAATGTCAACCGCAAAGTAGGGATTTTCATTAAAATCAACCCGAGACCCTTTTTAAGCACTAATTTCTCAAAAACTACTAAACGGATTTACACCAAACCTAGGTCCCTACTTGAGTAATGTCCTATCTTTTTCTGTATCGATGAGCAAAGTATCCTATGGGAATTAAAATGGCAAACTGCAAATTTATAACCCACTTTTTTCGTGGCCCTCGCTTGATGAAACTGGCTTCTTGGAAAGTCTCATGCAAAGTGGATGAGCTGTTTTTGCAAAGCTTTGCGCAGATTAATTGAACGGCCCCAAAGTTATTAAGAAAACAAAAAATGCATTTTCAATGGAACTAGCAAGCTGAGGGACTATTTTCACAAATTTGTGTTTTTGTTCACAACATAGGGCCTCCATCTGTGATTGGAAACAACTTGATGTCATAAGTAAACTACGAATTTTGAAAGTTCTTTTACCGATGCAATGACAGGTGTTGATAAGATATGTTTAGCATTGCCTTTGAGCATGTTTCTATCTGGCCTGCGTTATACAGCTTGTTATTCATAAAAATCAGTGTTTAAACGTCTAAAAAAATAAATCAACTGGCAAAAATATTTATCAATATGCGCATCTGCTTATACGTTTTTTTTTCTGCAGTTGGTGCTGTCCTGTAGAAACATAATGCGTACTAACGTAGATCACTTTGCGGTCAACATAGGGTACTGGGTGAGTTCGTTTTTTAGGTTGAGCTGACCAAACAGCGCAAGCTATCTAGTTGCAAAAGACCTTTTGTTGGATTACCAAGACCTTACAGGATCTTACATCCCATTCATGGCTTACCATTGGCTGGCTTTATTGTCGCTCTCATTTGCTTTCCTGTTATTCATTGGTTACCTTGTCTCAACCTTATCATTCTTGTGTTTGTTCCTCTCCTGAAGAATATTCTCTTTACTCATCTCTCTGACCGGCTGGATTCTATCTTTCCACTGCTCACTTTTATGGAACTTTTTTTTCTTTTCAGTTACGCACTCTGCAAGAGTCTGTGAGAGTTCATGTTTTTCCCATCTGATTCCTTCTCTCCCCCTTATCCTCCACCCAAATTCCCACCACCACGTTCCATGTTTCCCTCTCGTATACTTCTTCCCTTATCCCTTCACTCCCTGTGATGTTCTCACCTTTGCATGGTTCTCCCTCACTCCCTGTTGCTGTCGCTTGTGTGTTTCTGCACCCAGCTCTCCAAGTTTTTCTCTCAACGTCCTGTTCTTCTCTCCATGTGCGTTTCTCTCCACCCTCGTATTGCTCTCTCTCTTGTGAAATGTTTTTCCCCTCCTCTACCCCCACCAGCTTCCCCATTTGCTCCTCCATTACTCTTGACCCCCTGCAGCCTTTTTAGGTCTCGGCCTGCACCAGCGCTTGCGCTGGTCTGGCCGAGAGTTTTAGTAAGCGGGTTTTGGAAGTGCAAACACTGGCTTTCGGCTGGCGACCAGCTTGAGTTCACGATGGCGTGCACGCGCAGCTGCCATCTGTTGTTTCCTATCTCTTCCTCATTTCCTCGTCATGGCTCATTAACTCTCTGGACTCTGATGTTTCAATCGCAGCAGCAGCTCACATTACCAACTGAGGGCCCTGGACTACAGTCACATGAAAAACAACAGCGATTAGCATTGAAATGCAAGCTTTTTTTTGTCTAGTTAGAAATATTGCTTCGGTGGGTTGATTTCACCTTATATCGCTATTTGTTTTATATTGGGAGTCACAGCCTAATTACCAGTATTTTTGTCTCTCACTGTTTTTTTTTTTAATATTTATTCGCGCAAAGCACAAAGCTATATTTAAGGTTACTTTTTCCGCATCACTTCTTCACTCTATTTAAACTCCACACCCCCACTCTTATTGTCTCTCTCCTTCTCTCTCCCTCTCTAATTCTCTCTCTACTTAATTAACTCTCCCTCTCTATCTTTTTTAGCCTTTCATTCTCTCTCACCCCTTTATCTGTTTCTCTTTCAAACTCCTTCATTCACTCTCTCCCCTTCTTTCTCTCTCTCTATTCCGCTCCACTCTTTATTCTATGTACACCCTTTCTCTCTCTCTCTTTCTCTCTCATCACCCTCTCTAATTGGGCATTGTATCTTCACTCTATCTCTCACTCGGCAACACCACAGCATCACTCAGCGCAACCACAGCATCACTCAGAGCCAGCACAGCATCACTCAGCACCAACAAAACACCACTCAGCACCACCACAGCATCACTCAGCACCACCACTCAGCACCACCACAGCATCTCTCAGCACCACCACAGCACCACTCAGCACCACCACAGCACCACTCAGCACCACCACACCACCACTCAACACCACCACAGCATCACTCAGCATCACCACAGCATCACTCAGCACCACCACAGCATCACTCAGCACCACCACATCACTCAGCACCACCACAGCACCACTCAGCACCACCACAGCACCACCACAGCACCACTCAGCACCACAACAGCCCCACCACAGCATCACTCAGCACCACCACACCACCACTCAGCACCACCACAGCATCACTCAGCACAGCACCACAGCATCACTCAGCACCACTCAGCACCATCACAGCCCCACTCAGCACAACCACAGCACGACCACAGCATCACTCGGCACCACCACAGCATCACTAAGCACCACAACAGCATCACTCAGCACCACCACAACACCACTCCGCACCACCACAACACCACTCAGCACCACCACAGCATTACTCAGCACCACCACAGCATCACTCTGCACCACCACAGCACCACTCAGCATCACTCAGCACCACCACACCACCACTCAGCACCACCACAGCATCACTCAGCACAGCACCACAGCATCACTCAGCACCACTCAGCACCACCACAGCCCCACTCAGCACAACCACAGCACGACCACAGCATCACTCGGCACCACCACAGCATCACTAAGCACCACAACAGCATCACTCAGCACCACCACAACACCACTCAGCACCACCACAACACCACTCAGCACCACCACAGCATTACTCAGCACCACCACAGCATCACTCTGCACAACCACAGCATCACTCTGCACCACCACAGCATCACTCTGCACCACCACAGCATCACTCTGCACCACCACAGCATCACTCTGCACCACCACAGCATCACTCTGCACCACCACAGCATCACTCTGCACCACCACAGCATCACTCTGCACCACCACAGCATCACTCTGCACCACCACAGCATCACTCTGCACAACCACAGCATCACTCTGCACAACCACAGCATCACTCAGCACCACCACACCACCACAGCACCACCCCAGCATCACTCAGCACTACCACAGCATCACTCAGCACTACCACAGCATCACTCAGCACTACCACAGCATCACTCAGCACCACCACACCACCACAGCACCACCCCAGCATCACTCAGCACCAGCACAGCACCACCACAGCATCACTCAGCACCAGCACAGCACCACCACAGCATCACTCAGCACCAGCACAGCACCACCACAGCATCACTCAGCACCACCACAGCACCACTCAGCACCACCACAGCATCACTCAGCACCACCACAGCATCACTCAGCACCACCACAGCATCACTCAGCATCACCACAGCCCCACTCAGCACCACCACACCACTCAGCACCAGTAAGCACCACAACAGCATCACTAAGCACCACCACTCAGCACCACCACAGCATCACTCAGCACCACCACAGCACCACTCAGCATCACCACAGCACCACCACACCACCACACAGCACCACCACAGCATCACTCAGCACCACCACAGCATCACTCAGCACCACCACAGCATCACTCAGCACCACCTCAGCACCACCACAGCATCACTAAGCACCACCTCAACATCACTCAACACCACCTCAGCATCACTAAGCACCACCTCAACATTAGAATAGGCAGGAAGAAGTTGCCAACATTGCAACGACAAAATAAACGACAAGACCTTTCTTATGTTTATTCTTTTTAATTGGGTCATTCAGTTGTACATAATGTCATCTTAGTTATATATAAAGTAACAAAAATGCTTATAAGTCTTTTTTATTATAACTTTTCAACATGCTGCACAGCAGCCACAATGCTCTTAAAAACATTGGCAAAACCAATAGCTCTGCCTAAACACTTATAAGGCCCCAAAGGCGAGACCTATTGGCTAATAGGTCTCGCCTTTGGGACCGTATATGTGTTTAACCAGGTGTCAGTTATGCAGCACAATTGTTGCATGGCTAAACACTTATAAGGTCCCAAAGGCGAGACCTATTGGCTATGCCAATGCTTGTTTTCTTTTCTTTTTTCAACTGATACAAGTTGCATGCGCCGTCTTGGATGGGTAAGTAAAAAACACATAAAAGCAAATGGTTTCCTCACATTTTCTAATGTATGCAAGTGAATACATCCTCATGCATGCAAGCACCAGTGACATGACAACAGACAGCAGCAGTCACGTCATCACACCTTTTATTTGAATATATTTTTTTTTATGATGGTTTGCATCGTGGGGAAAAAGGCCGACGCTGTAGAGCAGCCCCAAAACTTATTGGCATAGCCAATAGGTCCCATGGGCAAGACCTACTGGCCATGGGCAAGACCTATTGCCAATATTTGTTTTCAATGCACCCATACTTCTGCGATCCGGTGGTTATTTTCGATACACTTGTACTTGTCACTTGTGCTGACTAAGTGTTGTACTGGCAAAACAAATGCTGATGAGAATGCATCTCTGAGCTGGGCTCTGCTGAGGCCTGTAGGCATGTTTACTTTCAATGCTATATTCGTGTGGAAAGTTCCGCTGTCTGGAAAGTCCCATACATGTTTCGTCAGGTTTCTTTATAAATCTCCGCGTATTCTGGCGCTAGGCTTGATAGAGCTTTACTTTTTTGTTGAACGTCAAAAATGCTTAGATTTGGGTTCATCCCGTTTGTCTATTTAAAAAATCACAGGTTTATTTCAGTGTAGAGGGCCATAACGTATTTCACTGTTCCACAAACCTGCCTATGGGCAAATATCCTTAATGTCAAGTGACTAGTTGGCATGTGATCTAAATTTACTCTGTTCTGAGTTTAAGTCAACAACACTGTATGCTAGAATTGTTTCATGCATACTCGCAATGCTGAAAGTGAAACACATCGGCACAGAAAGCAATGTGCTGTTGACTTAAAGCGGGGCTGTCCGAAGTGGGTAATACTAAACCTGCGGCTACAGCGTCTTGGATGCATAAACAGCTAAGAGGCGCAGTGAACGAAATACAGAGCAGTAAAGAAAACTGTTTAAATACAGAGCAACGGAAACACAATTGAAGGAGAAGAGAAGGGTATGACACCGTACGTCTCTTCACAAGACCTAACACAACATAATAGTACGGTAGCACTTATCAAAGATTGATAAGCTGTGTAATTGATGCTCCAAGATTATTGGCTTTTACACGTGTGTAGACTAAACAGAACTTCAACCTTAGATTATTGTCTATGGAAAGTGATCCTTAATGGAAGAGGAAACCTCACACACTTTGTTAGCCTCATGCTTCGTAAGGGAATACTCTCTCCACCCTGGTAGGACTGTGCCACCAAAGCGGACTCGACCTCCTCGAAGACTGACTAGATATGGATGACTTTCCATAGACAATAATCTAAGGTTGAATTCTGTTTAGTCTACACACGTGTAAAAGCCAATAATCTTGGAGCATCAATTACACAGCTTATCAATCTTTGATAAGTGCCACCGTACTATTATGTTGTGGTAAATACAGAGCAACGACAGGAGTACGAGTGGGATTTCTCCTGGAGAACGCACTAAAACGCAATTGTCTTTAGATGCTTTGGCAAAAATAAAGCTCCATTTCAGTGGTTGTATATGGTGTGTGTCTGATAGCTTTGAAGTCTTCTCCCCCTGCAGTGCATACTCTTTATGCGCCCAACAAATGTGCTTCAGGCTGCTTGGCTTTTCAAATAGAGGAGACTCTGTGCCCATTAAGTCCTTGGCATCGTTGAGAAGATGATTGTAGGAAATCCGCCTTTTCTGCGTGTTCACCTCAGATTTTTGGCCTTTTGCTGAACACTATATTTATGCTGGCTTTAGAACTCTGTGCACTTTATCCCTGCTAAAAAGAAGTAAAGTGCCTGTGCTCCCCCTTTAAACATTGTTGAATTGGCATACTCCTAATTAGTCTATTTAGATTGCATATAAGTCCCTAGTACATAGTGCAAAATGTACCCTGGGCCTGGAAGTTAAATGCCACTAGTGAGCTGCAGCACCTATTGTGTCCAGGCCTCGAAAAATCATTAAAATGTTACTAGAGCTGCAGGTCTAGTAACTAGAATAATCTACTCGACCTAACTGTAATGTACTGGACCCATAAACTGGTCTCAATATATCATCCTAGGCAAATATTTTATTTTGCAGGGCCACCTTTTTCTTCATTAAAACATATGCGAGCACCTTCCAATATGTGAGTTCAGCATTACTGCTGTACAAAAAAACCTATTTGGTTTGATTTAGTAGACTAAACGTTTACTCCATGCATGAACCACATCATCACTGAGGAAACAATCGAAATCATGAAGAACATTTATTTAGTGGCCACTTCAGACCTCTGCCCCCACCACATCTTCAATAAAGGACGCACACCCATAAGCATAGTCCTCACCCAGATTCTCAATACCTCCATCAACAGAGCCACTTTCCCAGAGACCAGGAAGCACAGACCCGTCAACACCCTGCTTAAGGAATCCTCAGCTGACCCTACCACGCTCGCCAACTACCGCCCATATCACTCCTACCCTAACCAGCCAAGATCATGAAAAAACCTCACTCAACACCTTACCGACTACCAACTCCTAGACATCACACAATCAGGATTCACAGCACCATAACAATCCTCTTCGCAGCAACCGACATAAGGAAAATCCTGAATCCAGGAAGGGCCATGGCCCTCATCATACTGGACCTTTCAGCAGCATTCAGCATAGTATCACATACTCAGTCCTGATCTCACATCTACATGAGACCGGCATCCAAGGAGACGCCCTCCAGCAACTATGCACCATCGTCACTGGAAGAACTCAACAGTCAACTTGCCACCATACACCTCGGAGACCCGGAAACTCAACTATTGGATACCACAGAGCTCCTCCCTCACCCCTATGCTCTTCAATGTATACATGACCCCTAAAGCAGTCATCATCAGAGTCCATAATGTCAACATTCTATCCTACGCAGACACATACAACTCATCCTATCCCTTTCGGACACGTGGATGGACACAAGGAACAGATTCACATCATGCATGACTGAATTTGCCAACTGGAATTTGCCAACTGGATAAGAACAACTGCCTGAAACTCAACAATGCAAAACTGAAGTAGTCATCTTTGGGAAGGAAACCTTATTAATGGACTTCAACAAGTGGCCCTCAGACCGAAGACACTCTTCCATCCCCAGTTGTAAAGCAAAAAACCTTAGAATCATCGACAAGAGGGAACAAGTCTGTTCGTCAAGGCTTCTCTCAGGACACAGAGAGCAGGTCTAGACATCTTCTGTTCTTTCCCAAGTTCATCAGTGTTCTGAAGACAGTGCCTGGAGGTGCCAAATTTATGCATGGCACTAGCTGGTGGTGGGGGGGATGACTACTGGGCATGCCCTCACCAGAGTGGTAAAGATACCTGGGGCCAAACCAACCCACTTGGGCATTTTCAAAATGGTGAAAGTCTTCAGCCACACTAAACTTCAGCTCTGAGGGCTGGGGATTTGTGTTGGAAGTGTACTATAGTAATACTAGTGCCCTCCCACATCTAATACTAAAATCCAGTTTGAAGCAGCCATTGTACCCAGAATAAACCCAGAGACAGAAGTCTGGTAGGACAAACGCACAGTCCTTCAGCAACCAGACAGTGGATCAACAAGAATTGTCTTGGCATCTTTGAAGTGTGCCTCAAGGATTATATGTAAGGCCAGAGACAAACGTCTGGTAGGACAAAAGCAGAGGGCCAGATGTACGACCCTTTCATTTAGCGCCTCGCAATTTGCGACTCATTGCAAGTCGCAAATTGCGAAGCGCTAATTGAAATGTACAACAGTGTCATTACACTGTTTTGCGATTCCCAATGGGGTCGCAAATTGCGAGGCTCATTAAATTTAATGAGCCTCTCGCAATTTGTGAGCCCATTGGGAATGCCAGCCCTCCCAGGGATGGTGGCCTGCTGGGCTCAGCAGACCACCATGTCTGGGACTGCATTTTAATAAAGCAGCTTTTTTTTTTTTTTTTTTTTTTAAATGCAGCCCGTTTTCCTTAAAGGTAAACGGGATACATTTAAAAAAAAAAAATGAAACGTTTTCGTTTCATTTTTTAAGGGCGGGCAGTGGTCCCTGGGACCACTGCCTGCCCTTAAAAAATATTTTCCCCTGCATTTGCAAAGGGGAAGGGGTCCCCTGGGGATCCCTTTCCTTTTGCGACCCCATTACCACCCTCTTGAAGAGGGTGGTAATTTGCGGGTGTTTTGCGACCGCAATTGCGGTCGCAAAACATTTGTACATGGGGTTGCGCTCGCTATTAGGAAGAGAACGCCCCTTCCTAATAGCGAGTCGCAATTCCAAATAGCGAGTCGCAAATAAATTGCGACTCGCTATTTTGGAATGGTACATACCCCTATTGGTTTTTGCATGCGCAAACGGGTTCGCAAACCCGTTTGCGCATGCAAAAACCGTCGTACATCCAGCCCAGAGGCTTTTAGCAACCAGACAGAGGGTCAACAAGAATTGTCTTGGTATCCTCTTCTCTCCCCTTTCGAGCTTGTCCCCCAAGTGTTATATGTGAACCCAGCAGACCTGTCAAGCAGGATTTGACACTGTAGTGTCAACAAGAATGCCTATAGCTCCCATCCTGCATATTTTGTGGAGTTCAGAACAGTCAACTCTGCCCATTCAGGTCAGCTGATTGTTTGCTCCTGGAAGGTATTTCACACCTATTCACACCCATTCAAGGATAATTACTGGCTGGGAGAAGCTGGCGAGCCAATGCAAATTAGCTTCCAGAAACAGGCAGGGAAAAAGTAACTTTCTAAAAGTTACTTTTCCTTAATATTTATTAAAACCAATTTCACCATTCAATTTAATTTGTATAACTATTAAAAATAGTTGTTCTATTTTTTTTTCTAATCGGTCCCATTCCCAAAATGCTTTTTTTCGGATTTTAATCTGTACTCTGGTTTTCTGTATAGGACAGCTAAGACTGCCAAAGTGCAAAAAATCTTTTGGGAGCTAGTCACTATAAGGAGATGTTAACATTCATTTTCTACAGGTCCTACTTTTAAATAACATGCACCCTTCCCTGTGGGCTATAAGGCCTACATAGTGCTGACTTTTAATATTTAAAATGGATG
The DNA here is from genome assembly GCA_963921515.1 of Calotriton arnoldi. Classification (NCBI taxonomy): domain Eukaryota; kingdom Metazoa; phylum Chordata; class Amphibia; order Caudata; family Salamandridae; genus Calotriton; species Calotriton arnoldi. Next base: position 2,273,536 of record CAWUFW010000753.1, on the reverse strand, counting down.
TTTTTACCTGTGAAAAGGGTTTATTTTGACAGGTCTAATTTCAGCTTTTACCTTGCTATTCAGAGTACAATGGTAGCCCTGACGCCATGTCTGCACTGCGACTACAGTGGATGGCACAATAGGTGCTGAAGTCCACTAGTGGCATTTAACTTCCAGGCCTTGGGTACTTTTTGTACCATATACTAAAGATTTATAGACACATTAAATATACCAATTAGGAGTATGGCAATTAAACCATGTTAAAAGTGAGAGCACAGGTTCTTTACTACTGGTTACCAAGGCTAAAGTTCACAGAGTTCTAAAGCAAAAACATGGGGCCAGCAAAAGGCGGCAAAAGGAGTCCTACATCATGCAAAGATTGAAAAAAAAACACTTCCAGCAAATCCTTTTCTTCTACCCAAAGTCCTGACTGTAACGTAAGTCCAGAGCTGGAAGGGAATCAAAGGTGAAAAGGGCGAAGTAAAGGGAGGCTTTCACAAAAGAAGAAATGTTTCTGAAGAATAACCAGATTTACTGTACCCTTTTCGAAAGTCCAGAGAGCAGGCTAAAACTTGAAATCACATTGAGGATCATCCTATGACCTTTTTGGATTTGATGATTTGGAAGGAATTAAATATCTTCATTCTCCTCTAATAAAACCACTAATAATAGAAGACACCGCATATATAGATTAACCAGTTTGGAACATGAGGAATTGGTGGGCTGACAAAATGACAGCTCCATTGTCATTAAGCCATCTCATCAAAGCTTTAATGTTGTACTCTTATTAATAGGAGGGAGCCTTGACAAAACTTTCAACAATTTAATGACATGGACAGTTATGTAAAAGTGAACACAGACAACTGATGCTCTGATTAGTAAACTAGATGGATTCACTGAAATTTGGATTAGTAGGGTTTTTAGTGACCGGATCTCCAATCGTCTCCAAAATATACTTCTTTATAGTCATAAACTCATTCAAGGGAAAGCAGTTGTGAGTGGCATGTGTCCCATATAACACAATTACCATCTTATATTAAAGACTCTGGTGATTCTGTTAGGAGATTGGAAGGTCTACCAGTTGAGGAAGGCAGGTCATTAGTGAGACACTATGTATATGCATTATTCACACATTAAGGAGTGATGAATTAGAGATTCAGATATTTACTCTGTGACAGGTCTGGTTCATACCAGATGAAACGAGAATGTGGACCGAGATGCCAAAGGTCTTCTTAAACCATAATAACTTTTTTATTAAACATATAAACACTTCATGTAGTGCTGCAATAGAGCAACAGGCTCTCCATTTGTCCCTTCATATGCTTATATTTGTACCAATATATAGTTTTAATGTTGCACACTACAATGCGACAGCTGAACAGGATGATGAACCTCACCACATTGTAGTGGTTTTCCTACATACTCAATTTCACTCCGCCAACTTCAGTATTCAACACTGACTTACTGGGTTCCTTTTCTCAGTCTATTCCAAAGTTCTTTTACTCTCCATATTCCTGACTAGCAATGATTAATTAGCAATGATACTATACAAGTCAAAATCTATCAGCTTGTTTTGAGGATCAACAAAGTGTTTCTCTAGTTAATTATTCTGGTTTCGGATGATAAAAATGGACACGTCAAGGTGGAGACTGCAGGGAAGTGCCAACAAGGGCACATTTTAGACTGATGTAGCTTAAAATACTCCATAGGGCTTACTACCACAGAAGCAGGTTACATCAAATGGGGTTAATTGTTGGTAGTGTGTGCTTTATATGTCGGACAGAGAAAGGTACCATTAGACATACCAAGTTGGATTGCAGTAAGATACAGACATTCTGAAGGAAAGTCAGAACAGTTTTCCAAAGCTCTGGGAGCCTCAATACCCATGACATCACAGTATGTGATACTTGGGACACTAAACAACACATGACTGACAAGACATACATATTTTGAGCACACCGGGAATAGTAGTGGCTAAATATAGTACAACGGGGAAACCCCTCCAGTTACACTAAGTAAGGTGGTATACATGGATGGATCAAAGTATGAAGTTCCTTAAGGGCAGTGTACGAAGGGAGCTGGAGGCCCTGGAAATTCCAAAAGATATGAGGACCATGGAGAGATTATTGCAGAGTAGAGTAGCAGGCAAGAGAGATTACCTGAGGAACAACACAGGATACTGCAGGTGACCAGGCTGGTGAATCAGAAACTCCCATTTCGCAACAGCATGAGATTGATGACACTGAATGTTGGCATGACAGGATAGGGAAAAGGATACTATGAAAAGAAATTATATACGGCTGATAAGAAAACACCATCATATTGTTCTTATTGTAAGATTGTTTTTTCTGTGCGTTTTGCTAAAGAAAACAATAAGAGTTACTGAAAACATACAAGCTATATCTTTCCCTCAAGCACCTCTCTCATGCCAATGTCTCTTTCCCTTCTCATCACTCGACACCGACGCTTGTCGTTACATATTTTATGTGCTTGTCCTCATCACGGTTCAGTGAGTTAAGCATGTGCTGATTGCATCTACTTGGAACTACAAGTCATAAGGGAGAAACCTAGTAAAACTAACTCCACTTCTTAATATTCCCAGGGCAGTAAATAGAGTACTATAAAACTGAGGTAATGTAACACTAGTTATTCACAGCACTAAGGAATAGTTTGATATCTAGATTGGTAACAGGTACTAAGCATTGGCAAAGCATATAGCTCTCACGTATGCGAAAAGCATTGGCTTTTCCAATGTTTTTCCCAGCCATGTAGCAGCACGACTTTGTGCAGAGCTACGGAAAGAAAAAAAAGTGGTTTTTTTTTTTACTTTCAACCATGCTGCACAGCATGCACGCTGTGGTACAACATTGCAAAAATGCTCTACTGTTTGGCTTCGTCAATGTTTTTAACCCATGTTGTACAGCAGCGTGCCTGATGTGCAGCATGGATTACAAAAAAAAAACAAGCATTGGAAAGCCAATAGGTCTCAGTTACGGAACAGCTATTCGCTTTGACAATGTGTTTTAGCTATGTTGCACACCAGCATGGCTGCAGCTCAGCACAGCTAAAAGTTAGTGGCACAGAGGAGAGTAGCGTAGAGTGGATTGTCGTAGAGTGGAGTGTCAAAGAATGGAGCAGAGTGGCATGAGGTGGAGTTTCATGGTCTGGAGTGTTGTGGAGGGGGTAGAATGGAGGGGCATAGAATGGAGAGACATAGAATAGAGGGGTGTAGAGTGGAGGAGCACAGAGTGGAGTAAAGTGTTGTTGTAGAGTGGAGTGTTGTGGAGTGGTGTAAAGTGACACAGAGTGGAGTAGAGTGTCAGAGTAGAGTGCAGTAGAATGGAGTAGAGTGGAGTAAAATAGAGTGTCAGACTGCAGGAGCGTGGAGTGGCGTAGAGTGGAGTAAAGGAGCATAGAGTGTCGTGGAGTATCGTAGAACGAAGAGTCATAGAGTGGAGTGTTGTAGATTATGCCACTTCACTCTAGGCCAATCTACGACACTACACTCTATGCCACGTTACTCTAGGACAGATTGGCGTAGGGATGAGTTGAGTTGAGTGTCGTAGATTGGAGTGACCTAGAGTGGAGAACTGTACAGTGGAGTAGTGTTGTAGAGCGGAGCGGCATAGTGTGGAGTATGCATGGTGTGGTAGCGCACTGCCATTACAGACAACACATTTTCAATTGAAATGACCATTACATTTGCACATACAGTTTTACTGATAAAACTATACAGCACACAAATGATGTGTGGAAATGGCTTCATTTAGTGTACTGATTTGTTTGTTCGCATTAAAATATTTGTTTCCACCACAATTCCGAATTACAAAAAATGTGCTTCATTTGTGCTTTCTCAATTGTGATATATTCTGAAACATTTGCAAGGTTTATTTACAGATATTTATGTGCTAGAAAAGGATAATGTTACTTACCCAGTAGGCATCTGTTCTTGGCATGTAGAGCTGTAGATTCACATGCTTTGCACACTCCTGCCATCGAGTGTTGGGTCAGGATGTTTGCAAGCTGTTTTTCTTCGAAGAAGTCTTTCCAGTCACGAGGTAGGTGACTCCTCCTTTCGGTGATAGTGCGCATGGGCATCGACTCCATTGTTAGATTGTTTTCCCGCAGAGGGTGAGAATGGAGTTAGTAAGAGTAGAATAGATGTCCATGTGTATGTATATACAGTAAAAGAGAACTGCAACAGGTATAGGTATCCGGGGAGGCGGGTGGGCGCATGTGAATCTACAGCTCTACATGCCAAGAACAGATGCTTACTGGGTAAGTAACATTATCCATTTGAGGCATGTGAGCTGTAGATCACATGCGTTGCATGGACTATACAGCAGTATTCTCCCAAAGCGGTGGCTAACCTGTAGCTGTTGTCTGAAAAAGTGTTCTAAGTACTGCCTGGCCCACATTAGCTTGTTGTCTTGCTAACACATCTACACAATAATGTTTGGTGAATGTGTGTGGTGTAGACCATGTTGCAGCTTTACAAATGTCAACTATGGGGCTGTTTCCCAAGAAAGCCATAGTAGCCCCTATTTTGTGAGTGGAATGTGCTCTAGGGGGTATTGTTAAAGTTCTCTTTGCTTTTGCATAACAAGTCTGAATACATTTAACAATCCATCTAGCAATACCTGATTTGGATATAGGATTGGCCTTGTAAGGTGGAGCAAAAGCAACAAAAAGATGTTTAGTCTTACGAAATGACTGTTCTTTCTATGCAATATAAGAGGGCTCTTCTAACATCTTAAGTGTGTAGAGCTCGTTCTGCCACTGAATCTGGTTGAGGAAAGAACACAGGTAACTCAACCGATTGATTGATGTGAAAGGCAGAAACTACTTTAGGTACAAAATTTAGGGTTGGTACGAAGAACCACTTTGTCTTTGGAAAGCTGGAAAAAAGGTTCTTCTATGGTTAGTGCCTGTAGCTCACCCAATCTCCTCAGTGAAGTAATTGCAATGAGGAAAGCGATTTTCCACAAGAGAAATTGCAGTTCACATTTATGCATGGGCTCAAAAGGTGGGCCCATTAATCGTGTGAGGACTATGTTAAGATTCCACACTGGGGCAGGTGGAAGTCTTGGTGGTATAACTCTTTTTAGTCCTTCCATAAAAGCTTTGATAGCTGGTACTCTAAAGAGAGATAAGTGTTGCCTATTTTGTAGATACGCAGATATTACAGCGAGATGTAAGCGGATAGAAGTGTAAGCTAATTCTAACCTCTGCAAGTGTAACAAATAACATATGATATTTTGTATGGAAGCATCAAGAGGATTGATGTTGTTATTATTACAATAGATAACACGCTTCCATTTAGCTGCATATCAAGCTCTTGTAGTAGGTCTTCTGGCCTCTCTAATAATGTTCATACAGTCTGGTGGAAGATTCAGATAAACTCTATGAATTCAGGAGCCAGATCGCTAGGTTGAGTTCTTTGGGATCTGGGTGTCTGATTTCTCCATGGCTTTGTGTGAGGAGTTTGGATGTGAGATGTAGCTTTTGATGTGGAACTACTGATAGCTCCAACAGGGTCGTGAACCAAGGTTGACGGGCCCATGTGGGAGCTACTAAAATCAGTGTGAGGGATGTTTGCCTAAGTTTCCGAACCACTGATGGAATGAGTGGGAGAGGCAGAAAAGCATAGGCAAATATCCCTGACCAGTTCATCCATAGTGCATTGCCTTTGGAGAGCGGGTGTGGATACCTGGAGGCGAAGTTTGGGCATTTCGCGTTTGTGTGTGTGGCGAAAAGATCTTTTTGAGGAAACCCCCAACTTTGAAAATATGAGAGGGTGAAGTTCCCACTCGTGGATTTGCTGCCTCTGTCTGCTGAGAAGGCCGGCAATCTGATTGTTTACTCCTGGGAGGTGTTCTGCTAGGAGATAGATTTTGTGGTGTGTGGCCCATTTCCAAATGTCTTGAGCTAGGTGTGACAGTTGGAGAGAGTGTGTCCCCCCCCCCTGTTTTTGTATATAATACATAGCTGTCATGTTGTCGGTGCGGACTAGGATAGCTTTGTATACAAGGTGAATTTGAAAGGCTTTGAGCGCTAGAAACACTGCTAGCAGCTCTAGATGATTTATGTGGAGAGCTTTTTGCTTTTGACTCCATAAGCCTTGAATTGTGTGATTCTGGAGATGAGCTCCCCAACCAGTGAGCGACACGTCTGCTGTTAGTATTGCCTGTGGTACAGGGTCTATGAAGGGCCGTCCTTTTGACAAATTCTGTGGGTTCCACCACTGCAGAGAGCGATGAGTACGGCTGTTTACTAACACTAGATCAGTTAAGAGACCCTGCGACTGGTTCCACTGACTTGCAAAGCTTCACTGAAGGGGACGCATGTGAAGTCTGGCATGGGGAACAATCATGATGCAAGAGGCCATCATTCCCAGCAGCTGGTAGCGAGTGCGTGGGCTGAAACTGAAGAATTAGAGCCTGAATATTGCGAATTCTGGCTGCATTGGGGAAAGCCAGAGCTCTTTCAGTATCTAAAGTGGCTCCTAGATAGTTTTGGATGTTGGAAAGTTGAAGATGCGACTTCAACACATTGACTGTAAACCCCAATTGGTGCAGTAACTGCAGTGTTAAGTGAGTGTGCTGGAGACACTTTAGGTACGTACTGGCTTTGATGAGCCAGTCGTCCAAGTACGGGAAGACATGAATGTGTTGTCTTCGTAGGTGAGCAGCGACTACTGCCAGACATTTTGTAAATACTCTAGGAGCAGTGGTGACTCCGAATGGGAGTACTTTGAACTGGTAATGCTGCCCTGCTACCACAAATCTGAGAAATTTGTGATGAGCGGGATGTATTGGAATGCGGAAATATGCGTCCTTTAAGTCTAGAGTAGACATAAAGTCGCCCTGCTGTAGAAGTGGGAGCACTTGTTGAAGCGTCACCATATGAAAATGATCTGATTGTATGTAAAGATTTAATTCTCTGAGGGCTAAAATAGGTCTGAGAGAACCGTCCTTTTTGGTTATGAGAAAGTACAGGGAGTATACGCCCAACCCCTGATATTGTAGTGGTACGGGCTCCATGGCTCCCTTCAAAAGGAGAGACTGAACCTCTTGTTTGAGGTGTAAATGGTCTGGTGACATTTTGTGTGAACGAGGAGGAATGTTTGGAGGATTGTTGGTAAGCTCCAGGCAATAACCAGAACGGGTAATTCCTAGCAACCATTTGTCTGTTGTTATTGATTGCCAGACGGGGGGAATTGTGAAAGACGTCCCCCGACAGGTGTTAAATGATCGGGGGGGGAGTGTAGGCAAGTCACTGTTTGTTATTTGAGGGGGCGGTGCATGTGTTGGAACCTCTACCTCTACCTTTGCCATTTTTGCCTCTGTAGCCTCCTCTAAAGAAACCCTTGTAAGCAGAGGGTTGATTGTTGCCTTTGTACGGTTTAGAGGCTGAGTCTGAAGAGGTATTCTTGGACCCCCCACGATAGAAGATGCGCCAAAAGGAACTACGACTAGAAGGGGACTGTAGATTTTGCCACGTCTGTGTCCTTCATTTTCTCTAAGGAAGTGTCTACTACAGGACCAAAGAGGTGTTGTTTGTCAAATAATGTGTTCAGAATAGAAACTTAAACTTCTGGTTTAAACCCTGAAATTCTTAACCATGCATGTCTTCTTAGTAGCACGCTGGTATTAACGGCTCTAGCCGCAGTGTCAGACGCATCTAACGCACACCTAATGGAAGAATTAAAGATGAGCTTTCCCTCTTGCACTAGGTCTTGGGCTTTGGACTTATGCTCATCAGGCAGGATTTGGAGCAGTTGCTCCATTTCGTCCCAATGCGCACTATCGTACCTTATCGTACCTAAGCTAAAAGGGCTTGGGTATTAGCAATGCACCAGTAATTTGCAGCTTGGGAGGCTACTCTCTTTCCAAAGGGGTCTATCAGCTTAGACTCTTTGTCCGGAGGTGGAGCATCTCCTGACGTCTGAGAATTGGCCCGTTTACGGGCATTAGAAACCACTAAAGAGTCTAACGGTAACTGGCCCTTGATGAAAACTGGGTCTGATGGTGCAGGTTTATATTTTTTGCCTATCCTGGGGGTGAGAATACGTGCACGAACAGGATCCTTAAATATGTCATCCACATGTCTTAACATACCTTTGAGCATGGGGAGTGTGTGTGTGTGGATCTTTGGGAAGTACTAAGGGTTTCAAAAAGGAAATCCTCCTCTAGGGATTCTTTATGTAATTGTACCCCATGATATTCAGCAGCTCTGCTTAATAGCTCTATGTAACCTACGTTGTCATCTGGAGGAGAAGGTTTAGTAGGATAAAGGTCAATATCATTATCTGTGGGAGAGTCTGTATTATAATCCTTCCAGGGGTCTGCAGGTGAAGGATCATCGCCCCCATCCCCATCATCCTGATCATCAGGTGTATGTGGTGGTGGCGAATTAGTAGGAGTAATTAGCAAATGCTGTGTTTCTGGGGAAGGAGGTGATGGAGGAGGAGGAGGAGAAGGGTTAGTACCAACATGTTTCTTTTTTAAAGGAATGTGATAAGTGTCCTCTCACTCAGGCTTGCGTTTATGTGGCAATTTGATTGCAATATGTCCAGTTTTGGGATTAATGTACAGTTCCTTTTGTTTCAGGTCCAGTTTTGCAGGCGGGACGACGAAACGGGGCTCCTTTGGTGGTATCTGAGCATCTTTATTTTTCGGTGCTGAAGTTTTCTGTGCCGGTGTCTTCGGTGCCGAGGATTTCGGTTCTGAAGATGGTTTCGGTCTCGAAGGAGTTGGGCCTGAGACTGGTTTCGGTTTCGACCCCAAAGGTTTCGGTTCGGTGCCCAAGTAAGGACGACTCGATCCCAAGCCGGAAGGCTTTAACGTGTGTTTCGGTGCTGAGCTGGAAGGTGGGGCGTTGGAAACATTTTCTCAGTGCCGACCATGGCTCGAAGGCAGAGGTGGGACCGGAGCCTTTTTCTTGGGCTGAGTAGGACTTTGGGGCAAGGGAGGTTCGGTACTCACGATACGCTGACCTTGTGGAATGTCTTCGTCCATATCGGAGCCTGATTCGGAGACGGATATAGGATCCTCCTGTTCTTCCTCGGCCCCTAGTGCATCGCCGGTCTCTTGTTCGTAATCTTCCCCGAAGAGGTCCGGAATGGATCCAGTGTGTTGGCTCTGCATGTCGCGACATCGAGCCCGACAGTCGCAGAGTGTTTTTTTTCGAACGGAAAGATTTACACGCGTCGCAGTCCTGTTCGTTGTGCTCCGGAGATGAGCACAAGTTGCACACTTAGTGTGAGTCGGTGCGCGGGAACTTCGCGTGGCACCAAAGGCAGAATTTAAATGGAGTCCGTTTCATTGACTGCGTGGTGGACCAGCACGGGTAGGCCCACCGGCCTTCCACGAGTTTTCTGATCAAAAAGAGCTTTGTATTTGATACGATACACAGAGAAAGGTGAATACGCGATCGAAAACAATACCGTCGAGGGTAAGTGGATTGCACACCGAGGAGAACCAGAGAAAACGATTTGGAACCGGAGCGCAGCAATTCACGTCCAAACCCGATGGCGGAAAAAAACAAACAATCTAACAATGGAGTTGATGCCCATGCGCACTATCACCGAAAGGAGGAGTCACCTACACACTACTTGTCTTGTTACACGGTCTGCTTTATCTTGGCTGTGAGCACTATTTTGTTTAATGATTTGCTCCTATTCCAGCCACTAGGTTGCAGCACGCCGCCCGCTTTCATTTTACTTACGAATGGCAGTCCGTTTTAACTCTAGCGGCTGCGTTTATTTATTTTTTATTTTAACAGCGCGGTCCGCTTTAAGTATAGCGGCCGTGCTTAATTTTTTTTTTTTTTATTTACAAAAAAAATATCTGTTTGTCAATTTGACGAACAGATGCTTTTTTTTGTCAAAGTGCCCCATGCCGCGGTTTCACTTTAAAGTTGGCCATGTCCCTTTCTTTAGACGAGGCTTGTCTAAAGAAAGGGGTGCGGCCTCCATAAATGTGAAAGTGCAGCATAGGTGCTAGTAAATGAAAAAATATTTGCAATGCAATAGGTCTCGCATTTGCGAGAGTTTAAGCTATTGCATTGCCAATAGTTCAAACTCTCGTAAATGCGAGACCTATTGCAAATGCTTGTTTTTTTTTATTAACAAAAGATCTTACAAGCCACAGCGCACGCGATGTGTCAGGAGAGACCTAAAATATTTACAGTGCTTAAAACGGCTTGGCATCAAGCAGGAAAATCAAGGTATTAAGAAATCACTACAAATACGTGGATGTCATTTAGGGGTCACAACTGCGACCCCTGGCTTGTCCCTTGCTAGCCCTGGCCCTGTCCTTGCCTGTGTTCCCTTAAAGTGCATGCGTGCGTGCACCATTCCTTTTAAACGCGCCCAGGTTATCTTTTAGAGCATGCACGTCAAACATGCCGGGAGATAGAGACTTCGCAAAGTGCTCACTTAAAATGAGCGGAATGAAAGTTCCTCCTGGTGCACGCCAGCACTCACTGTGCTGTGAAAGATCACCGAGTAGTGTGGGGGCATGCATTTCAGAGCAGAAGCAAGCTGATTACGCAGACAGCGCATGCTGCATAATTTATCTCTGCTGGCGAGCTGCTTTGGTGTTTTGTGTAAATAGAAGCTGATAGCAACGCCCAGCACAGAAGCTGCTCTACAGTAAACTGACAAATAATGGAGGTTCCTGCCCTGACGGATATTGAATTGGACAAGGTGTAAATGGATTCAGGTGGCTCCATTGTAAGAAGGCCTTCTGTGTGTTAGGCAGGAGTGGCTGGTGTTAATACTCTATAATCCTTCCTGTACCATAGTTATTGATAGTGCAGCAGGTGCAGTGGTACCGGGACCCAAGGTTGAACAATTGTCTTAAATTTTAAATATACTGCCTAACGTTTAAACAAACCAACAAGTGGCATTTCACATCTTTTGACTGAGGTATAGCAGTGCGAGTGATTCAATTGTGAACTTATCTCAGACTATATTCATTCCGTACTGTAGAGTTTGTCCTGTGTTTTTCCCAATGTGCTTTGTCTCCATATTTACTTCACATTGTAGCAATGGGTTATTACAGAGCTTCAAGTAATTGTTATAACCTGATAGACTCTGCGGGCCCGATTCACAAAAGTAATCGGAGACAAAATCCTAACTTTACGACTTTCGGTATTCACAAAATGCATTTAGAAGTACTAAAGTTAGGAATCCTTTTGTCTCAGATTACTTTTGTGAATCGGGCCCTGCGTGTTTATGTTTAATGACAAACTGCTGGTAAGGAGTTACATGCTTTGTATATAAGATTATTTTTATTTCATTCATTTGCGAGAGCAGCACTGTTTTTTTAAAAAAAAAGTGTCCTGTATATTGTAAAAATTGCCTGTGCTGCACCATGAAAAATATACCTTATAAAGACTGTGTGCTTTAGGCAGGGAAGTTTTAGCTCAGTGAGTGATTCCTTACACACCAGTTACTGATAGCATTTAGAAGTGGCAAAAAACAATGAAGCACTATTTTATTTAGGCTTCAATTAATTAAACTTCTGAGTCAAAAAAATAAATTTTGCTCCAATCCTTCAGGTGGCCCAGGCAAAGGTTATCCCAAGCCTAACATATGGGTGTGAGGTTCTAAAAAGGCGGGACAGCGGGCAATTAGATAAAATAGTTGCAAAAATTTACAGAACGATCTTCGAGCTTCCCCCTTACACGTCACCAGCACAAATCGGACTGGAATTCGGTATCTGCCGACAGGCACTGGCCCGCATGGCGGCCTTCTTAATAAGCTGTCACAAGCTTAGGGCGTCCAAGGAAGGCAGCCTGGCCCACTACATATGGATTCAGTTGAAAACAAGTCGATGGTCGGCGGGGCATCACTACCTGTCTCGCGGCCTCAGTTCTCTTGGCTTGAGCAACCTTTGGGACTTACAAGTTAGCCAACACGAATTCAAGAGGATAGCAAAAATCAGTGCGAATCGACTTTCTTCATTAGAAGACAGGGCCAGTCTTTCCGAACGGAACCTCTACGCACTTACCCACAGCTGAAACCCCAGAGCTACCTAACAACCACCTTTAATGAACGCACTAAGCTCCAGCTCTTAAGGCTGAGAATGGGGGTGATTCCTTTGACTGTCACCTCCCAAAATGGAAAAGAGATTGTGCCCAGGAAACGTGTCGGCTCTGCGTCCAACACAGGGAAGACATAATACACGTGATATGCTTGTGCCCTAATCTCTTAGAAGACAGAAGGTCCCTACTACGAAGGGGTTGGATCGCTAAGGACATAAGATCTTGCAGAGGAGCGGTGTTGGCTTGCTTTGACCCCTTGAACTCTACCCTTACCTATGCCTTGGTCAGATTTATGGATCGCTTCACTAAGAAGCTAGAGGAGGCGAGATGTGCGCACAATGGTCGGGCAGGTAACCTGACTCCCTGCCTCACTGAGATTACTGTCCCCAGTCACTGATCTACATATGTTTCAGACCCAACATTAAGGCACGGTATAAGCAGTGGAGCCTATTTGTCCTTACTGTTTTTATATTCTAACTCTCCCCCCCTACTAGGAAGACGCCAAACCCTCCTCCGCAGTGTGTCATGGACTGTGCATCAAGCTATACAGCTTTTTATATCATAATGACTCTCTTAATGACTTTTCTTAATTCTCAACTGTTTAAATTGGACTTCAGCGTCTTTTTAGATTAGGCTTTCACGATGTTTTTAGATTTTATAGCAAAGCTAAGCACCTAGCAATGAATCGCAGTCATTGTATATTGTTGCAAGGGATTTTTAAAAATCATGCAATAAAGAAAGATTTTTCGTCTCTCTTAAAACTCCTGAGTCGGATGTGTTCTATTCTTAGCATCACGTCTCTCACAGGACACACGCTACTTCACTCCTTCTGTACCAGCCAAAAAACTCATCTAAACGTGTGCCTTATGTTTTAACACTGAAGTGCCCTGTCCAACGTTCTGCAAAGTTTGCAATTTAGAAAAAAAATATTTCTGTCGTCCTGGCATTTACATTTTAGGCTTTGGGCTGTGGGATTGCTCAACAATGGTTTTGTAAGGTGAAAATACAAAACATAACTTCAGCAGGGGGGCTACAGAAGAAAAAACAGGATCTGTGTTTGAGTTTGACCTTATGGTCGAAGGTTTCTGGAGGGCCCACTCATCCATTCGCCCTCTGGAGGTCTAATGCATCGGGTCCACTGCCCCCAATTTTTGATATTTTACTTCTAAACTACGTGGAGGGAGGCCTATTTTCCTTGTTCCCATTTGGGTCTGTTGCAGCCTCGCGGAAAGCACACAGGGAACCGATATGGTGTTGGGGGAAGTGTCTGCTGGTCACAGGGTGCCTTAAACTGACATTATGGTAGCAAGCCAGCGAGGTAACTAACGTAAAAGTGTAGCCCAGCTTTTAGTGTGCAATTCACTACGCTGGTACTTACTTAATAATCTGTTTAGTCAGAAACTCTCAAGTGCTGAGCTTTTTGCTAATGTGCAATTTTTGCTGCCTCGGTTACATGAGTGGTTTTTAATTTATACTGGTTTATTTTATCTGTGCAGGTAGAACTGCACGCTGCATTATCTTGACTGATGTGCTGTGAATATACCAAAGGTATCCATAGTTCTTTTGCCACTGTAGCTTTTGAATTCATTATAAAGTAGTATCTGCAACAAAAGAAAAACAGCCTGTGAATCCTAGAAACTGGCTGAAATGGGCGGTGCTGCACATTTTTAATGCCATTTAAGGATGGTACTATGGTCTTGTATTGCAATTATTACACAACACGTGTATAAAAAATAAAAAAAAATAAAAAAGCATTGCATATTCATATGCCAGCCTCAAATCAGTGCTGTGGTATGTATAAATCTCCTATTCTCCAGTGTAAGGCATGACTAACTCATCTTCAGCTGTCAAATGTGAAGAATAGATGGATTATCACAGGCTGTCCAATGTCAGGCAAGGCTAGCTCATCTTCTGCGACCCAATGTCGGGCATAGCTCTCTCATCTCATGTTTCTCGACGTCAGGCATGGCTACCTGCTCTTCGGCTGTCAATGTCAGCCACAGTTGGCTCATCTGCTACTGTCGAACATAAAGCGCGGCTAGCTCATCCTGTAAACCACTGAACCCCCAAGCCTGGGGACCGAGAGGAAGGCTTGGGCTGTTATTGTTTGCATCCATCAAGACCACCATCTAAAGTACCAAAAGGCAAATGAGACAAGTCTATCCAGAATGGACTAGGCCACTGCTTTCCAAACTCTTTAGAACCACAACCCAATTTTTTAGAATGACAACATTTCATGACCCACCTACCTTTAATGGACATGAGGCGGAGTGATTTTTGAATCTAACTAAAGCATCGTGTGGTATCACATTGTCATTTCCATTGAAATGGACACTAAATCTGAACAGACATACAGTTATTGGGTTTCTCTGAATATTTCTCATTTGTGCATCACCAAGTAAAGTGTTTTGATTTGGTTTGATACTATTAAAAGCTCTGTTTCCAGCATACTTCAGAATTTCAAACAAATGTGCCTCGTTTTTGCTTTCCCAACTGCTGAATACATACAGTTCATTTACAGGTATTTGCATGTTGTTGTATGTTGGAAAAAACAACATCCAGCAGCCTTTCCATTCACACTTCCTGTACTCCAGCAAGATTGTCTCATAAATTACTTTAAAACCTCCTCACACTTTACAGTCAGAGAAAGAAAAGTAAAAACTGATCCCCATGTTAAAAGAAAACGCAGCAATTTGTCAGATGACTTTCTAGACTCATCAAAAATCGGCTAGCAACCCACAGTTTGGGAAACCCTGGGTTAGGGTACTCACCCAAGGAAATTATCACTCTATTGGGGACCCTGATGTCCTATATGTCTCCCTACGAACAGAACTAAGATATAACACAAAATTGTAAGGCAAGGTCTCGTACACAACCCTGGGTGTCATGCTTCATCATCAGCTCGCTCATCTCCAGCTGTCCAGTGTCAGGCATAGCGGTCTCATCTGTTGCTGTCCAATGTCAAGCATGGCAAGCTCATATCCTGTTGTCCAGCGTCCGGAATGGCTAGCTCATTCAATCCTTTTTTCCACTTTGGGTTGTCACAGTTGTATCCCCAACCTGTGGCACCGTCCTACGTAGCTCAAAGAATACAACACGCATACTCGATGTTGGCGCCACTGCCTACTACATATGTTCAAACCCTTTCCTTTTGTGTTTAAATTCTAACAGTTGTAGTCTTGTTTTTATTTTGTGGTGAACAAATTACAACTTATGCAATAGTAAGAAACAAACATGACTGGATCAGCCACTCATGTCTTACATGGAAAAACTTTAAAGCTCTGTTAAATGCTTTGTCACAATATTCAACGTAAATTTACTTAATGGTACAAACATCTGATTTCTGTACCTCTTGAGTGTAGGTGCTAGTGGAGTAAAAGTCATAGGCTGCAGGTATGATCATTTTAGTGTATAATAGAAATACATTAGAATGTCTGAATAAATTATAATGCAGCTAATAGTGAGTCTGGATGCAACTTTTTAGGTCTCGCCTAGCGAACGCAGCGCATGCGCTGCTTCGCCTTCACGAGACTATTGTTGTCGGTTTGGTGCGCGAAGGGAGACAAAACATGTGCGCGCCCGGACAGGCGATGTGCACGCGCACCGCACAGCGTCTCTTTTGCTCGCGGGCTTGTTAGGTCTTCAGAGACGGACAAAACATGTGCACGCGTACGCATTCAGACACGGACACGCTCGCACCACTCGCGGGACGCTGCATTTGTTTTGCTTTAACGTGAAAGCCGTCCCGAAGCTGCTCCGGCCTAACCACTTTCACCGCGCTGGTTTAAAAGGGCTGCCGGCGTCGGATGCCAAAGTCTAACTCCATCCATCAGCAGGCCGCTGGCGAAAGGAGAGGTCTCTGGTTTTTCTCCTGGGCGACGCTGCCTGCACATTACGACCGGCAGCAGAGTGCAAGTGATCCGGGTCAGTGCAGAGAGCGAATTATTTCTTACTCAAGTGTCTAGCTAGGCAAACCGTCTCCACTACTTAATGTTTTTACAATGAGTACTTTATATATATCCGTATATTTCAAGTAGTGCGTGCATAGCTGAGGGTTCTCCAATTGTTAATATGGTTGTTCGTGCTCCTGGGTATCACTCTCCGAACCAGAGTGTATGTATTAAATGAACTAAAATCGCGTGCCCATAAACGTGGGGTATGTCCCCTGGGCACAGATTCGTGTCTCTCATATGAGACTTTATCGAGTTCAATGAAGTTTCATACACTTTCTTTAATGGTTTCCGTGTTTGTTTTTATTTTCGTTTTTCATTGTAGGGAAATTATACTTCATCTCCCATAATGCATCTTTTCATACACCATTTTGTATATGACTTTCAAATATCCCAATGCATTTCGGCCTCATTGGCCTTCATCTGGGGAATATCTGCAATAAATGAAAAGGGTGCTGCTAAATATACAAGGACCAATCCTTTCGTCTACCTGGTTCAGCTTGGTAAGTTGATCAATGAGTTCTGTGGATGTGCCATTCCATAAAATGAAAATGTCGTCAATAAATCTTACAAAAAGTTTCAGATGTGTCTTCCATTCTGGTGTTGACAATATGTGTTGTGTCCAGAACACAAAACAGCACACATCATCTCCCAGTCAGGCTACACATACAGGCACCACTTGCACAGCAAATACCTCACAACTATATAACACACATTAAATCGAAAAGTACACAAGAACTTCGAAGTGGTTGGTAACAAATACTATCTGCAGGTGGGTCATAAGTAAGACAAGAAAAAGGTGAATGTCGAGTGCGGAGAGTGTTCCTTTATTGGGCGCCTGGCAATCAACGATCTGACTCACGAAGCAGCACAGAATGGTTCTGTAAATGTTGAGGGTATCCTGCGAGTTGGTCTCTCTGCAGGCCGCAGACAATACACATCCCCTCCAATAATATTTTCTTTGTGTGAGGGGGCTGGTGCCACTGGGAATACACACGTCCGGGGTACAAGTTCAAACAGGGCCCTGGGAACACAGACACCCCCACACCCGGTGCCGCCCTGCTGCCCACTTCAAGTTAACAAACAGGCAGGGACGGTCCGTCTAAGGGTTGTTTTATATATGGCACTAAAGAGCGACCCCCCCCCGTGTCTTTAATAGCGCTACAACGTGGCTGAACATGGGCCAAGGCTACTTATTGAGAGTACTTTCACACCGTTTTGTTTAATCACCCCGCATCAAACCCACTTTCATAGTTCATTACTTTATTCTTTATCATTTTTTTGGTTTTATTTTACCTACACCTTTTGGCATTGGGTCTAAATTTAAAAGTTTCAGGGCTCTTGAGGGAATCGCCGACAGAGCTATAACCGAAGCTGCCACCCAGCGTGTGACTGTGCCTTTGTTTTGGCGCGAGGACAGAGTACCCGCAGGGCAAACTGGGATATGTAGTCTTTAAACATTAGTGCTCTGCTGCGCCCTTTTGCCCTCCCGCGCCTCTTTAAAAGACTTATTCCTGTGAAGTCTGTCTTCAGGCCTCCGGAATGGAAAAATGACCATTGATAATTTTTCTTTCCGCTTCGCTGTAGACGTGGCCCCCGCTCGCATAGCTTCAGTGGTATCCGCAGACCTTTGAACGCCACACAAGATGCTATCTGGTAACGCTATTCGCAAGGAATTCCCCTCGAGGTTGACTGCCTACTAAAGCACATATTCCCTTCGAGAGAGTCTCTGTTAGCTGCCCAAAATGCTGTGCGCGTGTTAAACTGCGCTGAATTGACATGGTGTGGAAGAGGATTTCGTAGGAAGTAGTTTATGGGTCTGCTGTGAAGGCACACACTGCTGTAATTATCAAAAAGGGAAATTGCTATAATTAATTTTTAGTTTTTGGCTTTGCCAATGCTTGTTTAACTTATACTACACAGCACTTCGGCGTGTGTAATCTTCGTGGTGTTACTCACCCAAGCCATTTATATCCGAAAAAGTTAAATCAATGAAAACCTTATGCGATTAATAATTGAGGACGCACGATTTTTGTTTTTAGATTAAAAAGATGAATATTTAGCACGGGCTCATGAGCTGGCAATCCAAATAGACTTTATCGGTTAAGCTGGAGACTGTCCTAGTTAAATTTAAGGATCTGCATATTATCTCTTCAGGTGCGACTCTTCTGCTCGTACCCACTCCTGAAAGGGTACTTCCGGGCCGAGTACTCCTGTATCTGGAGTGTTACTAGGCCTACCCTACGGACAGGACGTATAAATGCTCTGGCCATGGAGTGCTGTAGTGTTGGTTTCTAGGCCAGGGTCCGAGACCCCAGTGTATAATTTGTATAGCCCCATGTTAATAGAAAGGGTTTGTTGGGGGAGGGGGGGGCCTGTAACTCTGCCTAGTGGAAGGGCACTTAAGTAAAGACATTTACAGCAATGCAAGAACAAAAAACATTTGCAATGCAATAGGTCTCGCATTTGCGAAAATGTGAACTATTGGCATTGTAAATGACAATGCCTTTTATTTATGTGCTTTGCAAACCTGCAAGAGGTGCGTAAACACACACTTTGTACATATAGTCGTTGCTTAGAAGAAGCAATGCTGCCAGTAACTGCACCTCTTTTAATGCCAGCCTTGCTTCTCATAAGCAAGGACTACAAGTTTAAAGTGCGTGTTTACACACCGCTTCCAGGTTTTGAAAACACAGAAATAAGTCATTGTCATTTACAATGCCAATAACTCAAACTCCTGCAAATCCGAGACCTATTGCATTGCAAATGCTTCTTAACTTTAATTTGAAGTTGCAAGCATACTGATTTTGGTATGTCATGCAATATGATTGCTTGCATAGTGAGTTGATGCATCCCTTCGACGCATGCAGCCTTGGCTGCAGTGAACCGAGACCCTTCATTGCCGCACACAGACAAAAGAAATTAGAGGGAACATTAAGCCGATCGTTTGAAATTGCGAGTTTCTAATTGCGATTCCATGTGAATCGCAAATAGGAAATCACAATTTCAAATGTATGAAACTTTTTAGAGTTTCATTTGCGATTCTCAGTGGGTTGCAACTAGACCTACCTCATTAATATTCATGAGGTAGTTCACAATTTGCAACCCATTAGGAATCGCTAAAAACACAGGGATGGTGGCCTGCTGGGGACAGCAGACCACCATCTCTGTGTCAGCTTTTAAATAAAGCATTTTTTTTTCTTATTGCAGCCCATTTTCCTTAAAGGAAAACGAGATACATTACAAAAAGAAAAATGAAGCGTTTCAGTTCCATTTTCTAAGAGTAGGCAGTGGTCCGTGGGACCACTGTCTGCTCTTAAAAAATGTTTTCGCATTCTTCTGGGGATCCCTTTCCGTTTGCGAATCGGTTACCACCAAATTGAATTTGATGAATTTGGTGGTAAAAAGCGAATATTTTGCAACTGCATTCCATTCGCAAAACATTCATACATACCTTTGCGATTCGGTATTAGGGAGGGATGCACTTAACACATCCCTTCCTAATACCGAATCGCAAAACCCAAATTGCGACTCAGTAACAAGTTGCCAAATCGCAATTTGGGTTTTGTACATCCCAAAATGCATTTTTACTGTCTCAAACAGCCAGATTCTGCAAATCGGGCCGTTTGAGACAGGAAGATTGCTTTGTACATGTGGCCCTTTGGTCCTTGCGACACCTGTGTTTGCTAGGGTAGAGCACGAACAAGATTATCCTGTTTTCTTTTTATTTAGTTCTTTGTAAACAAACTTGCCTCTGGCTGGGTTTCTCAGACACTATAAACAATTGTAGTAGGAAAATCACAACTTTGCGTGTCACCTAGCAACCCTCTGTAACAGCCCCTTAGACCCCTGCATGAACTAGGGGTTGCTTTCGCTATTGCCGGTTTGTGTGTAACATTTGACACAGTATAATGTTCAGAGAGCATGGTAGACATGGCCACATTTAAAGATGTGTGTTTTTAACACAGCAAGGGAGGTGTGTGGAGAAAACACAGTATAAAATTCTGCATGAATCTTTAAGTATAATTAACTGCATACATTACAACAATTCATTTCAGTCATTCCCTTCAGAGTTCCAACTAACTCATATGCGATTGCAGTCAACTTTCACTTTAAATGGAGGAGCTGTGTAACAGGCTTAGGCCTCACAGTTCGAAAGGTACAATCCGGAGGCTAAAGGATGGCCATGAACAAGGCTAACTTAACTTTCTGTAAACAGAGTTTATTAGAATCCCATAAAAGTCTGAGGTTCTCTGTGAGGATGTGTGGGGTATTGGAGGTACTGATTGCTTCGGCTTACTAAAGCAAGAGGAACAAGGGTGAGGTGAGGAGAGTCAAAGTGGCTGCAGGCAAGCACTGCCCTAGCTATTCACCTCTGTTTGAGCTAGGCCTTGGAGGTGACCGATTTGGCACAGGCCAAGGAGGACTGCAGATTGCACAGTCCTTTCTGTGCAAGTTACACACAGCAAATATGTGGCTGCAGGTTTTGCAAACTCAAATGCAGAGGTTTACGATTTTGCATAGCCCAGTACTAGGCTGCAGTTGGTGTAAAGCACAGTATGGCAACCACAGAGTGTACAGAGCTCTGAATGTAAAAAATGGGAAGAACAAGTATGAGGCAGCTGAATGAACACACTCCAGTTTCAGAAAACACGCTCTACTTTAGGCCACCACTGTGCGTTGCATTTTACACTGATGAAGCTAATGTGCATTAACCTATGTACATAATCTTCAACTATTTCACTGTCTAGTGTAACACCAAGTGTTGGCCATGGCAAATTCTTAGGAGTCAAAATGGACACTATAGCTTTCATTACTGCTGAAAGAGTTTGCGTAATCAGCCCTATGACTGTACGAACTACTTTAAGTTGCATATAATAGCCCTGCAAAGCTTAGACATGTGAAGCCATGCCTGTGATTGCTGTTCGTGGAATGTAATGATGCTTGCTTTGCTCCTAATCATAAGAGGTTGGTTGTGTCTAGAATGTGGTGATGTAGGTGGTTTTATCAAGGCAGTCATGCTTGCACCTGAAAAATGCAGGAATCTGCAGGTCACAAATTTGAATCCCTACAAGGCGACTCCGCCTTCCATATATCTGAGGTTAGTAATCTGAAAAACAATAAATATGGTAATAGTGACAGATTTTATTTATAGCTTTTCGAAATGGAATGAGTGCAGTATGAAGCGTGATATAAAAACAAATCATTATGATGACTCGTCTATGATATGGAACATCCACTGAAATGCATGATGTAAGTTGGTATAGTTGGAAAGATTTACTTAAAAGTGCACAGTTGTGCCCCATTTCTTTCAAGCATTTCTTGAGGGAAGAATGCCTAAACATCTCCTATTTCGGTCTAGCCTACTCAATGGGTGTAATATGGGGTTGGTCGAACAAAACTTTCCAGGGCTTTTGGTTCCCAGTCTAGCCGTGTCCGGTTTTGCCACTTTATTATAAGAGGATGAGCATGATCCATGTGAGCTGGCGTGGGTGAAGTTTGGTGGTTGCACCATCATCTGCGCTGCTTGCTTGGTGTGCGCATTTATCACCCATATGAAAATTTGTAATAACGGATATGAAAATATGTTTAAAATAAGAGAGAAGAGTATTTTTCTATGAGGCATACTTTCGGGAGATAAGCCTAGCTTGCAGTGTTATGGATACACAAAACATTCTGCAACTGGATCTTTCTATGTAGCTTTTGTTTACAATACAAACTGCAGTCTGCAGGGTGGTCTTGTTCTTTAGCTTATAGTGTGCTGCATGCACAACATCGTGGAAGGATGTGTTAATATTGGAAAATATGATATCAATGCACGTCATGATATAAGTACGTATAATAACATACTCGCATCAGCGTTGTTAAATTCACACGATGTGACCTCCCCATCAACCCCGAGTCAGAAGTACGTGGTCAGGCTGGCCTTTCGACCTAGGCCTGAAGCAACTGATTGACAGATCACAGATGGGGGGACACGTAACCCTTAGACAAATGCGCAAACAGGTAAACCCAGATCAATACCACAGATGGGCAGCGACACCACAATGGTCTCAGGAGATTGGACCAAATAAAACACGTTTTACTGGAGGGGCACGCATTCCCGAAAATACCATAATTAGATGCCAAACTAAGTTAGGAACACACAGCCAATCAGAACACGGCACGCACATAACGCACAGTGATCACGCGCTCCCCATGCCGGACATTTGGACACGTACCCACTGGCCCCACATTTTGTCCACGAAAGGTCAAGACCCACCTGCGCTTCTTATTAAGCAACCAGATTTATGATTCCGTGACTAGGCCCAGATTACGGTCTCCAAAGGAATGAACAAATTACTTTATGATGCTTCACGTAATGTATTAAATGACAGCCGAACCAATGTGCTTGAGACAGTCTTCCGACCCTGACTCTGTTGCCTTTTCTCCCGGCTGCTGCGTTTAATTAAACCAACTGTTCCTGTTTTGCCGAACGCCTCTTGTCTTTCATTTTTTGAAGGTTAATTCACATTCGAGCATCAGATGTTTGTTACTGCATGCCTCGTGTGCATTGCACAAAACTATTGTGGGTTCCCCATAAAAAGAATCACATGCTACAAGGTTGGATGTGCCCAAAACCTTTCATCTCAAGAAATTAAGGCTGTAACTTGTGTTTGTTGTTATCAGTACAGAGACTGCCTTTGCTTAAGTATCCTTGAATGTGATGTAGACAGCAAAAGGGTGGCATGTGTGCAGGTCTGCTGTTCCTCCCTCTTGGCTGGTTCTGGCATGGGTCCACTTAGCTTGAGAGATCAGGAAGCTAACATAGGACAGGTATATATAAAATGACTAAGTTAAGGTCTTGGTCAGGGCTTGGCCTGAAAATCATGAACTTATGGTTAATGTTACTGACTCTGTGGCAAACCTTATGGTCTTTTAGAGGCACTAGTCTGAACAATTTATTCCATTACTTCTACAGTCCAGTTGCCTTTGACTGCTACTGCGGGTTTAAGTAGGTTTGTGGCACTTCACACTCCCTGCACACTTATTTTAAACATAGTTTCCTTTCAGTCAAAGATGTCATGCCACCCCAGTTTATTATCCATACTAATGCAAAGCTGTAGTAACCAATTTCTCTGTTGCCCCACACCCAATATGTCCGCATTGCTTTGTCTTGACCACAATCTGGAAGTTTCCATTCACTTGCCCTTTTTCACCAGAGCAAATCGGGTGCTTTTTCTTCTTTAGGTCTTTTTTTATTTAGCACTCCTATACATTAAACACTAAGGCTTGCAAGATAATTTTATTTTGACACAACATTACTTTTTCAGTCTTAGGTTTTCATTGAACTAATATGCACATTCTGGGAGTTATAGCCTTGGTTTGCTTCCTCTGAGCCATTTGGAAAAGCATACTCAATGGTTTGGAGAAAAAAATGCCCAGCTCGGTCTTAAAACTGATAATGTCCTACCACATCCACTAAATTTCCCATATTGTGAATGAGGTGAGACGGCGCTGGATATTAGAGATCAAAAGTGTGCATGGAAATACTGTGCTGGGCATTAGAGGCCATAAGAATGCACAGAGAGGCAGCACTGAGCCTTTAAAGCTAGACATATAAGTGAAGAGGCCTTAGACTGTGTTTGAGGCTACATATGCACACCAGTAAAGAACATGCTTAGTCATGGAGAGGATGCACTGGCCATACCTAACCATAATGAGACTGTGATGGGATTATGTGGCAGTACTCCAGCATTTAAGGTGCCGATGAGGCTGCGCACGGTGTATGCAGCTATCCTCGACAATATGAAACTATAAGTCAGTATGTGTTTGGTGTGCGTGGGAATGGCTATTCGAGTTTCACATGGGCATTTGGGGCATGCTTGAGCATTTCAGCCTTCAACTGAATATACATGATAGCTGTACCTATATAAATGAATGATTTGCCCTGGCATGTCATAGCAGTACACTAATTAATATGTACATGGTAATAAATAGATACACTGTATGCTGCTTTAGTAGTTTTGTAATTATATAAATCCTGCACTTGTTATTTTAACCAACATAATGTCACCTCCTGTAATACATATTTTATTGTGAGCTACTCAAGGTTAAAGGTCCTTTGAAGTAATTTCCTGTCATCTGATATAGGAGTGATGTAACTTCACTACTCCTGGCATTTGTGAATCGAGCTATAAATATCAATCAAATGTAGCTCTTCCCCTGTTTCGCAAGGCCAAATAGGGTCATGACCAGGAACCAGGCTCACTTTTGGCTGAATCTGGAGATATCTATGATAGCATGCTAAATGTGTGTCTTTGTTTTAGAGTCTTTGCAGTTCATAAGTAAATGCTTTGGGATTTTACCTGGGCTGCCCTTTAAATAGAATGCATTAAAGGGAACAGGCAAGGGGCGTGGCTTGTTGCCCGCAGATAATGGCGGCGCCCGAGTGACACTACTTGGAGTGGCGCGGACCGGCCGCTACAAAGTACAGTTTTTCTCATTGTTGGTAAGGGGCTCCTGCTTGCGGATGTCGTGCCGCCGAGGGAGGTAACCCTTGCGGCTACATATCTGGCTCTACATTCCGCTTTACATCAGAGGTGTGTATCGCTTCAGTGTGGTGACCGCCACAGCCGTCATTTTAGGTTGAGACGGTTCCCTGCGGCAATGCGGTACCTCTTGGAGAGTAAAGTTAACTGCCTCTTTTTTCCCTAAAGGCACTTTCTACTACCATATATTGCAGAATTGGTGGTTTCTCTTGGCTAGTTAACGATTTATTTTCCTCACATTTTTTTTAAACGAGTCAATGACATTTTGAACTACTGCTGGCTTAACATTATAGAGGCTCTCTTGTTTGGCAGTGTATACCCATATTTTGTTGTAGCCTTTGGGTTTCCATTCCTGCCTGCCTCTATTTTCTATGGGTAGATTGAAAAAAGCGGGTCCTCCTGCATCACGCTCCACGCAATCCTTCATTAAAAACTCTACTATTTTCACAGCATTTTCCAAAATGGAGGACTCCTTAGTGTCTTTTTCTAAAGGCTCTTCTCCCTCGGGTCCCATCCCTCTTGCTACAGGGAAGGCCTCCACAAAACGGCTGAAAAAATATCCCCCTTTCCCGCCAAAGTCCTATTCTCCTGTCTCTCTGGATCTGCTGTTGGAGGAGACAGAGCTCTGCGTCACTTTATGGAGGAAACAAATGCTAAGTTGCAGTTTCTCACAGATAGTTGGTCCCAGATGGACGAGAGACTCACCGCGGTAGAGCAAAGTGTATCATCTTTTGGGCTCACTGATGTTAAAGTCAACGCACTTCAATCTCAAGTCTCCTCACTTCAGAAGCAGGTTGAGGACCATGAAAACGGGAACAGAAGAAACAATCTTTGCATCTACGGATTACCGAAGGCACAGAGGGCTCTGAGCCCCTCCCATTCTTCGAATCCTTCCTGCCTAGGTTGCTGAATTTGCCAGAAGGAACAGTTCTTGATATCCAGCGTGCTCATAGATTAGGTCGTCAGCCTACTGTTGTCTCTAATTCACGGAGGCCAAGAGGAGTCATCTTGTACTTTCTTGAATACACAGACTTGCTTAAAGTTCTTGCAGCGGTCAAGTCAATTCAACGCATCTCCATGGTCGGGTTCCACTTTATATTTTGCTGAAGACTATGCTAAAACCACACAAAATAGACGCAAATAATTTCTTAACATGAGGCCTGATCTTTGTTCTCTTGGAGCCCGATATGGACTTTTTCATCCTTGCCTATTTAAAGTCACTTATAAAAATAAAACCACAACTTATGAAGACCCGATTAGATTGAAAAGCTTCATTAATTCCTGTAAATTACAGTCTATGGATACCTCTGGTGTCTCTACATCTCAAGCCATTTAGTGTCATTGGACTTCCATAGTAGCTTTTGGCTTGTTAGTTTTGTTTTAAACTTTAATGTGTTGATGACTAGTTTAACATTGTTCGTTATGTTATATCTAAACTTATTAATGCGGCTCTCCTATATTAACTGCCTTTTTTCCTCCTTTGCAGGATTGTTAATGTTTGTGCCTGCTTTTTTTCCTCGCCTTATGTGATGCGGTACCTCCTCGCCCTCCGTTCCGTAGGGCTTGGACGTGTCATCTGTTCCATGTGGTCTCATCCGCCCGTATTTCTCTGGAACTTTTAGGTATGTTTTACCTTTCGTGTTTTCTTTTCCTTCTCTTTTTCTCTACCTGTCCTTTCTCCCTCCCTTTCTTTTGTTGTACTCCTTTTCCTTCTACACTTTTTTTAATCTATTTTCTCGTATTCACTTTTATTGTTTTATGTGTACTGTTTTATCATTTATTTGAATAGTTGGGCTGTTATATGGTTTGTATCTTGCTTCTTATATGGTTTATCTAGATCAAGGTCTTTCTTTTTTTCTGTAATATTTTTTGTATATGAACATTGTCTCTTGGAACATCAGAGGTTGGAATTCTCCCATTAAGAGACAACGCGTTTTATCGCATTTGTCAAAACTTGAGGCAGATGTAGCCCTTATACAAGAATCCCACCGCACGATAAATGAAGCCTTAAAATGGAGATGGGGTTGGGTGAGTGAAGTCTTTTTATCACCAGGAGATGGCAAACGGAATAGGGTTTTAACTCTTTGTCGCAAATCGCTTTCTGTTAAATTGCTCTCAAATTTCTGATAATGATGGAAGATGGTTATATACTAAATTGTTGATTGGGGATGCTCCAATTTCTTTGTTCAATATTTACGCTCCCACTGTTGGCGACCCCTCTTTTTGGTCGCATCTTTCTCAGCAAATACACAATATATAGATAATTTCATTTTATTTAGCAGGTGATTGTAATCAAGTTATTGATCCTTTTATAGACCGTAACTCGGTTTCTTTCACATCACAGAAAGCACATACATTTTTTGTTGAAACTATTCAACAATGCAAGCTTATTGATGCTTGGAGACTTTGCAATCCCACCCTGAGAGAATATACTTACTACTCACCAGTTCACCAGACTCAATCACGAATAGATTATTTCTTTATATCACACAATAGCTCCCAATCCTTAAGAGCTGCGCATATAGGTTCCATTCTACTATCCGACCATGCTCCCATTTCCATTCAATTGGATATTTAGCAAAAAACCTAATATGCCTAAATGTTGGTGTTTTAATAACGCACTTCTCTTGGACCCCATGTTTACCTCCTTTTTTGTGTCCTTTTTTAATGATTATTTTTCCTTTAATCAAACTGATAACTTACCTTTTTGTGTTATTTGGGATGCGTTTAAAGTGGCTGCTCATGATTTTATTATTGGTTATGTTTCCAAAAAACGTAATACTTCACCTAAGCAGGCCAAAGAACTTTTAGCAAGGATAAAGAATTTGGAGCATTCTCTATTATTCCTCTAAATCAAAAGATTGTTTATCGGAGCTTATCACTGCCTAGTTTCTATTCAATAAGGAATCGACGGACAATGCCTCACTTTATTAAAGTCTAGCGTAAAATTTTATGGTGGCCAGAACAAAGCTGGCAAATTATTAGCAAATTATCTTAAGGTTAAACATAACAAACTCAATATTGATTCCATTATGGATACACAACAAACACTGAAGTTTAAGGATTCCGAAATTTTAGATGGATTCCTCCTTTTTTATGAATCATTATACACACCAGAGGACTTCCCCTCAGACATTCATATTTCTAAATATCTCTCTGATATCCAACATTCCTCTGATACTCAAATGGATTTCACATTATTTGAATCTGATCTATCACAAAAAGAACTCCATACTGCTTTGCATAAACAGTTACTCCTCCCTAAATTACACAACCTTTTAGATTCTTTTTTAAGCTCAGGTGAATCTTCTGGCTCTTATTTAGATGCCCTAATTTGCCTCATTACTAAAGATGGGAAAGATTTAAAGTATTGCAAAAATTACAGAACTATATCTTTAGTTAATATTGATAACAAGATTTTTCTTTGGAAACATTTCTCCCTCAATTACTAGGCAAGGAACAATCTGGCTTTGTCAAAGGTCGTCTTATTTCTGACAACACCCGCTTGTTTTTTGACATCCTATCAAAAACTTCCCACTTACCTCATTCTCTTGCAGCAGTGGCCCTAGACGCGGAAAAAGCGTTTGATCAAGTTTATTGGCCTTGTCTCTTTCAAACAGTTAAATGGTTTGGTTTTGGCCCAAAAATTATATCTTTGATTTCTATCCTCTATTCACATCCACATGCAGCTATTTGTGTCCGTCAAGGCTGCCCTCTCTCCCCATTCCTTTTTAATTTAGCCTTGGAACCTTTTTTGTCTAAAATACGTCATAATCAAGATATACATGGATTTGACTTTAAAAACCAACAAATTAGCGAGGGAATGCCCTGAGGTTAGTCGCTTCTGATCGGAGGTAGTCGAGAGGGTCAGAGGCAGCGTCAACAGACGAGTTCAGTTGATGTCCACCCATTGCTTGCTGGAGTTGATACGCAAGCCCAAAAAACAAAGTAAGATGGCGTATAGGCTCCAGCAACTACTATTGGTGTTAGCACGGCGCAGGATTGCAATTGTCTGGATGGGGGTGCGGGCGCCTGAGATACAGGCATGGATAAGAGATGTGCGTGAATGGACGTTGACCGAGGAGATGCACATGAAAAGGTGTCGCAGAGATGAGAAATTAGAGGGTGACTTAAGGGTATGGAGGGAGCTCTGTCACGGCCTGCTGGCTGACGACCTCCAGGCAAGTCCACAAAGCGCATCAGAAGGGAGTAACCACATGAGTTCCGAAGGGAAGGGGAGTAAAAGACTGTACATCGGAGTAGAAGGGTCAGAGGCGGGGTTGATGGATTATCCAATGTTTGGTACTGTAACCACTACGATGTATGTATTCACTACTTCTATCTGCTTGCTTCGGATTGCACACCTGTATTATGTTATTATGCAAAACATTTAAATAAAGTTTATTTTAAAAAACTTAATTTTTTAAAAAACTGGCAGCATATGCTGATGATGTATTATTATTCATTTCACAACCTCAATCCTCTCTTCCTACATTTTTACAAGAAGTTAATCTTATGCTTCAGTTTCTGGATACAAGCTGAATAATGACAAATGTGAAATATTGCCTCTGACCAGGTTTACGTTTAAAGCTTATTTTATTACCTCAGATTTTATATGGAATCCTCAACACTTAAAATACTTATGACAAGTGTATACAAAAAATCTCTACATTAACTAATAAATGGCACCCTCTTTATTTATCCTGGTGGGGCCGTTTAGACACCATTAAGATGATGTTAACTCCCATAATACTTTATACAGTTTCTAATATTTCAATACCTATTTCCTTAAAAAAATTTAAAGGATTAATTCTGCATTATGTCTGTTTTTGTGGA
Organism: Calotriton arnoldi; assembly: GCA_963921515.1. Taxonomy (NCBI): domain Eukaryota; kingdom Metazoa; phylum Chordata; class Amphibia; order Caudata; family Salamandridae; genus Calotriton; species Calotriton arnoldi. Next base: position 2,244,186 of record CAWUFW010000753.1, on the reverse strand, counting down.
ATAATAAAAAAACCTTGTATGTCATTATTAAAGTTAATACGTCCAAAATCAGAAGGTGGGATAAACTTTCCTCATTTTTCTACTTATAATAAATAATTTTTGCTCCGCCAATCCTCTTTGTGGCTTTCCGAGTCTTTTTTGGATTGTCCATTATGGGTCGAGCTAGAGCGTTCTTACCTCTCTCCCATTATCATTTCAAGAATACTTATCTTTTACCCATAAACCTCAGACCTTGTCTACTCCTATTTTTAAACATTCATGCAAAATGTTAGAGTTTGGATCGTTGTTGGTCCCTAGGGATTCTGACTCTTTTCTTAAGTCCCCAATATGGCATAATAAGTTTGTATTGATTCGTGGCAAACCCTTTTATTGGAAATCTTGGAGACACAGATGTCTAATTTGGGTACATCAGCTCTTTGAACAAGATGAGGTTATGCTTTTTTCACAAGCTTGTCGTCTTTTTGACCTCCCTCCCTCTTTTCAGTCCAAATATACAGTCCTGCAGCTTGCCCTTTCCACTGCATATGCTCACTTCCTTTCTTCTATCCCTCCTATATCTTCTCCTGTTAACAGGTTACATACTCTTCTTCTCACTCGTCCCAGAGCTTTCATTATACATTCTCATCTCCGTATGTCACATAATGCTAGAGAGAAAACTAAAGTAGAACTATCTTGGGAGCACGATTTGAAGGTGAACTGGTCGATTCTATTATGGAATAAAATATGGACTAAAATCAGGAAATCATCTAGAGCGGCAAATACCACACAAACACTCTTTTTAATAAGCTTCTTTTCTGTCCTGTAGTTTTACACAAAAGGCACATTGACCTCCCTGACACTTGTTGGACTTGTTCCTCCGCACTTGCTGATTTAAAACACTTACTTGTTACTGTTATGTTCACAGTTTTTGGAAAAGCGTTTAGTCTCAGATTAACCTAATTTTTGGTTCCGCAATCCCCTTTTCCATTACTAACTTATTTTTAAGACGTTTATCTCCTGATTGGAATACTTGTACTTCTAATATAAAGATTCTAGCTCTTTTATTAGCAGTTGCTTTTCAGCAGATTACCAAAAATTGGAAAGATATCACTAAATTATCTTTGCAAGCCTGGTGGTATGCAGTATGTCACAATCATAGATTAGACACGGCTTATGTACACCCTGTTTCCATTGCTATGAAACACTTGAATTTATGGTCACCTGTTACAATGTTCTTTAATGCTAATGCTAGGCGTTCTTTTTCTCAAACCCCTATTCAACAAGAAGTTTCTCAACCTCCATGACTTTCCTCCTATTGAAATGTAATTTTTTGCTTATGCTTAATATTACTATTTTACCCATTGTATGCATTGTATTATCTTTTCGACCATGTTAATTCAATCTCCCTCTTTTCAAGCCATGTAAAACCCATATTTATATCCAGCTATTCCTTTTAATATCTCATTGTTATTTGTGAGACTGTTTATGAATTTATTGTATTATGTACTTGTATCTTAATTTCTCTTAATAAACGTATTTCTGAACTAAAAAGGGGAACAGACAAAAAGTATTCCATTACAAGAGTGAGTGATGAAAATGTAGAGGTCTCGGAATTAAATTTTAGATATGAACACACAAGACATCAGACTACTTACATATTTTCCTTGTTGTAAACTAGGGAGTAGTAAGGGAAAACAGGAGGCAGAACATTTTAACTGAACAAGTACACATAAAGGGACTCTTGCCCATGTTATGCACCAGTTTGGTAAGAATGCATGTACAATCACTTGGATTCACCCTGGACACCAACCTCTCCCTTCAAAGAACAAATTGCCCCCCAAAAAAAAACAGCCTAGTACCAGCTCTCTCTTCTGAAGAAAGTCAAACCTTTCTTGCAGAAAGTGATTTCGGAAACAGCTGTTCAATCCCTTGTAATCTTGCATCTGGATGGTGGTAATACTCTACTCTGTGCTCTCAGATTCCACATTGGCATCCCTTAGGGTCAATCAACAAACCACCACCGCATGTCTCATCCAGGGCCAGAAAAAATATGATCACATCATAACCATCCTAATAAACTCCATTGGTTCTACCTAGTATCCTGCATCATCTTCAAAACCAGCTGCATCATTTAAAAACCCATCACAACCAGCACCCTGGCTTATGTTGCAGACAAGCTAACCATCCCTAGTGCCTCTCGCCACAACCGCAGCCAGGATGCTATTGGATTTAAGAGCAGTAAGTGTAAAAAAAGAAAATGAAGCCCACATGCCTTTCCCATGTATGCACCCTATATCTGGTAAAACAATCTCATATCCATCAGGATCTCCTTCAACAATCCTTCAATTTAGTAAAGATTTGAAGACTCACCTTTTTAAAAAACTCTATACCACAATGTATTAACCGTCCACAACTCAGCTTTTTCTCCTCTTACTGGCTCTCTGTAAGCTTGCCTTTGATTATGTACAGTGCTCCAATGACTTTTGCCTAGGTTTCTGCTATAGAAATAACATACTTACATACATGTATTCAGAGAACTAAGTAAAATGACTTAACAATGATGGGAAAGGGTCCCTTCCGTAAGAAGGCACCTATGATATTCATTGCTTGAATAACCTTAAGAAGAAATTGAAACAAACTAAAAAAATTATCTAGTCCAGAGCAATCGTTGGCTCTCCTAAGCTGGTGCGAGTAAGCCATGAAACAGACATGATTCTAAGGAGAGGGGTTTGAAAGACACCCATGAGAAACTGAGATATTAAATTAGCCAACTTAGGGATAGAGTTAGGGCTTGTACCCCTACTGCATCACCCAAATGACTATAAACAATATAATATATTCCAAAAACAATATAAGGGAAGATGGGAATAACAAGGTGTTTTTAGCTTTTCCACGCCAACAGGAGGCACTGGGGTGCACCTTATGTGGCACCTGGAAACGGTACAACATCCACCAAAGCGCTGGCGGAAAGCGGTGAGCCACAATGTGCCTGATGTAGTGCGGTTAATGCTAGGACAAGATGAAAGGCTTGCAGAACATCACATTTACCACCTGTGATACAAATGCAATCCCTACCTCACTGCTCTAAAGCACTAGTTTGGATGGGTCGGTCACACAGCTTATTACCTATGAAATAACTGAAGGTAGAAGGGTGTGACAATCTGAACACATCCCCCTGACTGGAAAGAGAATACTGTTCACCCATTGAGGAGGATATGGACAATTCAAGTTACCCTTCACATATCCAATCGGATACTTTTTACCAGTATAAGAGAACGCAGATACAGATCAAGGTGGTCAAGTCATCATCCAGAATCCTTGGTTCCCGATCTTTTGATATATAAATACGGCATAATCTCCAGATATTTTTAGAAGTATTGTAAATAACTCCTAACTGTGTTTCAATCAGTGCTTTAAATGGGAAAAAATAAGTGCAGGTACTCATTAAAATAAGCTAGAGGTGTGGCAAGTGGGCGGAGCTAGGGGCGGGGCTACGGGCAAGATATGATGGTACATAATGGCTTCTGTACAAGTTGCAGCACATATCAAAACACATGAAATGCGTTTTTGTAAAGAAAACAGGTTAACTCATTACACAATTGAAAGCCAAACAGGATTATATGGTAACATTTTCTTGTTTTGTGATATTTGCTGTTTCTTAATGCCCTACTGTTATTTATGGTTGTTTGGCATAATACTATATATTCTCAAGCGCACAAACCGACAGAAACAAGCAGACCTGTACGCAAAAGCATTCCACACATTCCCTTTAATATATGTCCTGATACTCTCCCTCGTTCTCTCACTCAAAAACAGGCAGTCCCAGCCCATTTCACTCACCTAATGGAGAGGGGGGAGGGCGAAATCACTTTCAGCTGAATGGGCTTTGCGTATCCGATCGACAGTGCAGGGTGTGTCTAGAGTCTAATTGTCCCCAGACTGCAGGGGTTGAGAGGGCTTACATCACGCTGTGATTACCCTGTCCTGTTAATCACAGCGTGATGTAAGCCCTCTCAACCCCCTGCAGTCTGGGGACATTCAAGTGGGCGCTGCTGGAATCTTCAGCAGGGACTCTGCAAGGCCACTGAGGGGCTCAGTGACTTACACGCTCTTCGGAAGCACTGCCCTGAGCTGGAGGAGATGCCTAACCGGAGCCTGCTGTGCCGCCGAACAGGGTACCGGTACTCTCCCTGGATAAAGAAAAGTGCCGGTACTGATGGCAAGAAAATTCGGAAGTGCCGGTACTCAGTACCGGTGAGTACCGGCCCATTTAAAGCACTGGTTTCAATGTTATAATCCTAACTGGGCTTATGTTAATTATTATGTGTCATTATGTCAGTAAAAGTAATAGTCTGGCTAATAATAAAGGCCAGTTGGCCAAAACAACCACCTAGAAATGAAGCTGCTTTGAATGCTGCTGCAGATACTTTGTGGAATGCTGTTGAAGTGTGCCCCATTAAAAAAGATTAGACAGATTAATAAATGCAAGAATAGAGGTGAAGCTCCCCTTGATCATTTAAAAGAGGTTTTTCGTTGCTATTCTAACATGGTTATTATTGTTAAGGCTTCTCAAGAAGAGGGCCGGCCTTAGCATTGATGGCGCCCATTGCGACAATCTTTTTGGGCGCTCCTTCCCCTGCCCACCCCACTCCCCGGCCCACCATGACATCCTCTACAGATTCCCTCACTACCACACTCAACAGAGCCCCTCATCTCCCCATAGCACTGCTCTCACATGCTTTTCATTTTTTTACAGTGCTATTCATACCAGTGTAGGGCGTAAGAGTTCTTTACATCACACACACACACACACACAATACAGAGGCAATGAATCATGTGTAAATCAGCCTATAGGAAATGTTACATAAGAAATTGAGGGCAACATGGTGTAGGAGTCACATGTCATCCATACTGGTAGGCAGTATATTTTAGGAGCGTTTAGTCTGGAGAAGCACAAACATAAAACATACCACAGTGGCTGAGGTTGGCTTTACTAATAAAAATGTATTGCTACCCAAACGAACCTGTTTAGAAACATTAGGAAAATGAAAGACTGGGGGAAAAGCATAATGCTCTATCCCAGGGTTTTCCAACGAGTAGCTTGTGAGCTAGTGGTAGCTCTCGTGCTACCTGTAAGTAGCTCACCTGTGTACAGCCTAGCCTACTAAATTAAAGGCTTTTGCTTAATTGAATAAACATATATAAAAATGTAGAAGTTTGTATTCAAGAATAAAACATGTATTTTCAGAATTCATAAGCTGATGTTTGGAATTGGTTAATTTCCAATCTATATCGAAAGCTGATATCGGAGTGATAAATTATGCAGTATTGGGGAGACACTTTACTAAAGTTCCTTGCTGCCAGCGGCGTTGCAACTGTGGCTGTTATGTATTAACCTTCTGTGCGACTTATTGATGAGTCGAAACTGCCACGAGACAAAACGTCGATCTCTCTCTAGTGGGAACATTAATCACCACAGTTACATTGACATTTTACTTATTGCCGCGAAAACTGTTGGACAGAAAGGAAATCTGGCAAACCAGATGTTTTCAAACCCATACATTACTTCTAAACACAGCCCCTCCCCGAGGTCAGCACCGTGAGCGGATGCCGGGGTCGCACCGCCCTAAAGCCGGACATGCTCAAGAAGCAGCAGGAGCCGCTTTCATTCAAGGGTTTTTGCCCAAGGTAGAGGAGCAACTGAGAAAATGCACCGGCTGTAAAATAAGAATCTCTCAAAATTGCTTTCTGCAGCAATCATTGTGTTACAGTTCAAGAGTGCAAGAAAGAATCCGCTAAAGCGAAACTAATGTTGTTGCAAATGCTAAGGGTGGAGAAGAATACAGGCCAAGCATGGAGGGCATGGTGGACAAGGAGGGTAGAGTAGACAGCGCAGTGCAAGAGTGGGAACGACCAAAAGGTGAGAAAAAGGGAGAGTTTCCTCCACCTGATAGCAGCTTAAGTTTATACCGTCACCTTAGTCACTGGAAGTGAGATGGCCCCAACCTACCTCAGCCTTCGAACAAACAGTCAGAAAGACCCTTATCGAATCGATTTCCAGTGTTTTAACATAGCTGAAGGGAGCCGACTGCTCTGTATCTGCTCTTGTGGCTCAGAAAGGGAACTGTGAATAATGTCTCATTAATGGAAATCCCACTTCTGTTCAATTGACGTTACCCGATAAGTCCTGAAAACCTAAAAATCTCCTTTTTCTATATCAGGTAATACAATTGACACAGCTGGTATGTATTTATTTATTTAATTTATTCAGTGTTTTCCATAGCGCGAACCAGACCCAGGGTTTGGGTGTCAGAGCGCTTTACATTTCAACTGCCATCGAAATCGGCAGATATCAATTCTTTCAGGTCAAGAGCATGTCTTTGAATTCCATTAGCAGTGGCATATATTTATCCATACATAAAACAAACGTAATGAGGAGTAAAAAAAAAAAAAATAATCAATAGATTACAGTCCAGATTGTCGAATCGTACATTAGATTATATTATGTATAACACGTGTTCTTCACCATATTACTGATCCTGCATCTATTTCCTTAGGTCCAATCACAGTCCAACATGCTTTCAAGTCCCCCATCTCCTGTAAACCTGCTGGGGAGAGAGCTGCAGTGTAAACTGAATTGTAATACATTCTGTAGTGGTAGCTCTTTGAACTTGCCTACTGAAAATGAAAATTCAGTTTTAGCGGTGCTATGTGAAAATAGCAATTCTTCTGAAACTAGTGATTCTAAGAATACCACAGCCCAAACAATGCCTAATGTTTGGATCACGTTCTGCCTTCTCAATAGTCTCAATATCCTAGTGATGTGGGTTGTATTTTAACTGCTGACTGGTCAAAGTTAGGTTGAATCCAACAAAAAAGGGCCTTTACATACAATAATACCTATTATGCCCGAAGTTGGAATTCCGCCCGGTTATTACTGCTGTGTTAAAGAAATAGGTTTTGGTATCCATTGCAAGCTTCTATTAAATGCTACAACTTTGCCTATCAAAAATACTGGTAGGGACACCGAGCAAATTGTACAAGACCTGTGTGCCATAATACCAGATCTGGTGCAAGGATTTTCAGTGGTGCCAAACTAGCTACTATTTTGTCATGCATAGTGGCCAAAGTCCTGTGGTTCGCTGTTACAGATCTATGGTCTGCCTTTTTTTCTCGATTCCTATACATCATGATAGAGATTACTATTGCCTTCAGGTTTTTCTGGGTCCCAAATAAAATCGACAAGAGCGATCCTGGGGTATAGAGAAACACTTTTCAACGTTTCACAAACACTTAAAGATTTGGACACCCCCGTTTTACCAGGAATACCCACTTTGGTTCAATATGCTTAATATTTTGTGATCTGACTCCTTGGACCAATGCAAAGTGTATTTATGCACTGAATTAGCCAAGTAAGAGCAAAAGCTTCCAAAGAAAAGATGCAATTTTGTTTACCCCATGTTGAATAATTAAGGTATATCTCAGCTCGAAAAACTGCCTCGACCCGTCACTGTTTCTCAGATACACTCTCTTTTGGGAATGGAAGGTAAGTACTAACAATGGATTTTTTGGTATGCTAGAAATGTTCAACCCTTAGAAGATATCATTCTGCTCTGGTGAAAGGAGGCAGAACAAGCCTGTGTGCCTTCAAAACAAGTTTTTACCTGCTTTCAGGCTACCAAATTACACTAGCCTTTCATGATGTACTGTTATGAGAGAGAGGGCTTTGCTTAGAGAGTCCTGGTGCAAGATCATAATGACCAGAAGAAAAGTATTTATTGTTCCTTTGCCTTCAATACAGTGGCACCGTGTCTGCATGCAGTTGAAGTGGCTGCCCATCTTGTTGAAGTATATGAAATTAATGTACTTTAATAACCTTTTCCAGTTGCTGCAACTCATGCTGTGGCTGCACTATTATGGCCTACTAGAATTCAGCATCTTTTTATGTCTAGGTTATTAAGTTTAACATTTTTATTGGTCTAAGCATCCTACATTACATTAGTACGATGTCCTGTGCTAAATCCTATCTCACTGTTTGCTACTTTTCTTGTTTGAGAACAAAATACCAGTAGTCTCCCCACTGCCCCCAGTCAAGGCACAGTGTTGATCTCATTGAACAACTTTACTCAACTGTGATCTTGCATATTATGCTGATGGTTACTGACTCGGGAATAAGGGAAATCTGGTTGCTCGTTTTGCTGCTTGCACAATATATGAAGTTGATGAGATTCAATATTTACCCGTAGTACACTTTGCTCAAGTAGCTGAATTAGTACCCCTTACACATTTCAGATACTCAGAAAATGGTGACTACCTTTACTCATTCCAAGCAAGCCTTCAGCGTTGCTTATGATTTTGTGCTTCTCTGGATGCAGCGAGGGTTCTTCACCGTAACAGGACCATGATCAAACAAGAGTTTCGTTTTAAAAAGCTTGCTTGATGTTCTCTCATTATCATTACAACTGTCACTGTAACCAGGTAAGTAGCAGGTTCCTACATATCTGGTCTTATGTCGTTATACAAACTTTATATAATGAAATCCAGGGACATATCAAAGGGATGTCCATTTCCAGCAAACCTTAGCATTCTGATCCTGGGAACACAGCTACTTGAAATGAGGGATGCTGACTGGGCAATAATTCACCACGTCAGCAGTGGCCAAACAACTTATCGCTCTTTTTTAGAAAACAAAAGCCCCCACGACTGCTTTATGGTGCAACAGGCTGAGGGAAATCCTCGCCATGGAAAAGATAACCCATAAATGTACGGCATTTGAAGAGACATTTGCAGCCCAGTGGCAACCATTAATTGGCTAGCTGTCTATGCTACAATTTATTTGATTTGCCACTCTAGGCTTGAGAGCTCTTCACTTATTTGACTGAATGGAAGGGATTGTTTAGTGCTGGAACAGAGTCCACTTCTCAATTATCCTCTCCCAATTTACTCACAGCTACAATGAGTAGACTTCCCTAAATATTTCACCTGCAGCCTGTTTCAAGCCAAATCCGCTGACCTAGACCGTGTACCTCCTCAAATAACTGGCCTTACCTCCTGCTTCGACAATGAGGTTGTAATTGTCCGATGCCTTATTTTCAATCCATGTGATACTGCCTCTTGTTCCATCGTGACTCTGCTTCTGATTGTCGATGCTGCATATTTTCTGTTTTATATTTCTTGAATATGTTTATTGAAAATATTTGAAAATAAAGTTACCATTCTCAAATGTGCTGCTCAATAATCCACTCCAGATTAAGTAAGGGTAATGCTTTTGATGACAGTAATGCTAAAAACACTGCTTTATCCACTGAATCTGAGGAAACTCTAAGTTTATCAGGTTGCTAAACCCCTCATGCCGACCTTGAGAAATCTTGTTAAATAATAAGAGCATGACCTAGAAAATGGAATGATTATGTGTACCAAATATGATGCTGGGATAAGCAGGTAAAGGAGTTTGCCCAAGGGTATTGCTCCCAAATTTAGATCTAGGGCCCTCAGTATTGCGCCTGTTAACTGAGATGGAATAATATGTGCCATAGGTACACAATGGTTTGAGCCCCATTTTACCTTCATTGCCCAGAAGTATTGCCATACTTGTGCTAAATTTCAAAATACAATGTTGGTAAACTTATCAAGAGTACCATAGCTGGGGGGGCGTGGCTAGGCGCCCGAGGAAAATGGCGGCGCTTCCGTGACTCTCGGCGGGTCGGCGCGGACCGCGCTCAACGAGCTTCGTTTCTTTCCCGTTTTGAGTGCCGGAATGGATTCGGAGGTTGTTGTATGCTGCGCACTACCGCGAACGAGTGTTTCAGCTTTCCTAGCAGCCTCCAATAAACATTGCAGCAACACGCTTTTCTCTCACCTCAGAGGCGGCCGCCATTTTGAATCGCGGCTACCACCTCTCACCTTATTGAAGACGGGGAATTCTTCTGCAGATGTTCTCCCGCTGAACGCTACTTCTGAAGAACTACAAGGTATGCCCTCCTCCACTTTTAGGGCCACATGATTCCTCAGCAGCTCATGGCATGACTTGGATTCGCCCAGGCTGAAGGCTTTTTTTTTTTCTCCTTTTCTTTTCTTCTACTTGGGGAGACGGAAGTCTGCTGTTCCCATTTCAAGTTTAAGTGCAGCTAAAGTCTTTGTCGGCTTTCTCCGAGGGTGAATAGCTTTTTATGATATTTCCACCTTGCTCATTACATTACTTTTGTAGTATTGTGGATTATTTATCTTCTGGTTAATCTGTCACCCTATGGGGAGATTGAGAAACGCTGACTCCTGTATTAAGCCTGAGAAACAAAAAATATTTATTAAAAATTCCACAGTTTTTTCGAAATTTGCAGCCATGGATGCTTCCTCAGCCGCCTCCTCTTCTAAGAATGGTTCTATCCCTGATACGAACTCTGGCTCAACGGCCTTGGGGAAAGCCTCCACAAAGCGTCTCAAGAAAGACCCACCTTCCCCTGCAAAATCTCCTCCTCCTACCTCTATGGACTTGCTGCTCGAAGAAATTAGAGCTTTGCGCCCATTTATGGAGGAAACAAATAATAAATTGCAATACCTTACCGACAGATGGTCTCAAATGGATGAGCGCTTGGTAACAGTAGAACGTCACGTTTCTCTTTTCAATGCAACTGAAACTAAAGTCACGTCTCTTCAGACTCAGGTTTCATCTCTACAAAAGCATGTTGTAGAGTTGGAGAACCGCAACAGGAGAAATAACCTTCGCATTTTTGGATTGCCGGAAAACATGGAGGGCTCGGATTCTCTCACCTTCTTCAAAAACTTTCTTCCAGAACTGTTAAAACTTCCTGAAGGCACCTCCTTAAACATACAACGTGCTCATCGTCTAGGTCGCCTGCCTACTATGGTTTCTTCTTCACGACGTCCAAGAGGAGTTATCTTATATTTTTTGGAATATACAGACCGTCTCAAAGTTCTTTCAGCAGCAAAATCACTTAACCGGATTTCTTGGTCCGGTCATGCTTTGTTCTTTTCCCAGGATTACGCCAAGAGCACGGCTGACAGACGCAAGGAATTTCTCAGCATGAGACCAGATCTTCGTTCATTGGGGGCACGTTATGGCCTTTTTCATCCATGCCTATTTAAAGTCACATACCGAAACACGACTTCCTACGAAGACCCCAGCAAGTTGAGAAGCTTTATAAACTCTTGCAAGTTAGAAACAATGGATACTTCGAGTCCTTCGCTTTCTGTTTCTAATTAATACTTTAGGTTTTTGCTGCCGTCCAGAATTGTTCATCCCATGATTGTCACAGAGTTGTTGACGTTGTTTATTTACTCTTTTAATGTCTTGCTGTTTTGTTTGACTTCCGTAGTTAACATGTTTTCTCCATTTCCCTCCCAGATACCCTATTCTCGGTGCTTGTCATTGTTCTTCACCTCGTTGAGTACGATGGTTCGTGTGTCCCGTCAATGGAGTTCGGATGTGTCGTCCTTCCGTGTGGTTTCTCCCCCACCCTTCCTTTGGATTTTTATAGGTATAAATTTTTCTTTGTTTCTGTTCCATGTGGTTTCACCCCTCCCTCACCCTCCTTTTTGGATTTTCATACGTATGTTTTTTCTTTTGTGTTATTCTACTTCTCTCATCTTCTATCATTCTTCCTCTAGTTATATCTTCTTCCTTCTTTCTGTCTCTTTTTTTTCTATTTGCCATCTCTCAAATTTTTTATTTTTGACATTCTCTTTCTTTCTTTCCATTATACTCAGGGTTACATTTTTCCCCATTTATATGACACTGTGGTTTTCTCTATACCAAGGTTTTATTTTGTTTGGTCTAGTTCAAATTGTTCTTTCAATAGTTCATTTATGTTATTGAATATTGTTACTTGGAATGTCCGAGGTCTGAATTCACCGATCAAAAGGCAATGGGTCTTAACACATTTATCTAAATTGAAAGCGATGATTCAAGAGTCACACCTTGCAGAATCTGAATCCTTAAAATTGAAGAGAGAATGGGTTGGCGATGTCTTCTTTTCTCCGGGTGACGGTAAGCGTAATGGCGTTATCACATTGTGTCACAAATCTCTTCATGTTAAACTTGTCTCTCAAGAAAATGACGCTGTGGGTCGCTGGCTGTTTACAGATTTATTGATTGGGAAGGTTCCACTCTCTTTACTCAATATCTATGCACCAACTACGAGTGATTCCCTCTTTTGGTCTCTCCTTGAGCAAAAGATGATGCAATATTCCCAAGACAACCTCATTTTAGCTGGAGATTGTAATCAGATCATAGATCCCTTCATAGACCAAAATTCTTTAACTTCCTTTATACCTTCTAAAGCACATAAATCATTTCTACAGGCCTTTCAACATAGACACTTGATTGATGCCTGGAGAATATGCAATCCCACCCTGAGGGAATATACTTACTTCTCCCCAGTCCATAAGACACAATCACGTATTGACCACCTTTTTATTTCCCAAAACATCACTCAATCTATACATTTTGCAGAAATTGGCTCTATACTGATTTCTGATCATGCCCCTGTTTTTATTTCATTAGATATACTTCATAAGCCTTCTGGCCCGAGACGTTGGCGATTTAACAACTCCTTGTTACTTGATCCTGTTTTTATTTCCTCTTTCACCTCTTTTTTTGAAGAATATTTCCACTTTAATGAATCAGATACGCTTCCTTTTCATATAGTATGGGATGCTTTTAAGGCTGCAGCACGTGATTTTATCATTAGTTACGTCTCCAAAAAATGACATCACGCCCGCAAGACCGCCACTGACCTTTTTACAAAGATAAAGAGATTGGAACATTCCTACTATACTACTAGGTCGGAGGCTTGCTTGGCTGAACTTATAGCTACTAAGCTTCAATTCAACAAGGAGTCTATTGAGAATGCCTCTCTGTACTTGCTCAAATCCAGTGCAAAATTTTATGGTGGCCAAAATAAATCGGGAACATTGTTGGCAAATTACCTTAAAGTTAAAAAAAAACACAAGTTCAACATTGAGTCGATACTTGATGATCGACATTTACCCAAATACAAAGATTCTGCAAGAATTCTATAGTTTTTACGAATCCCTACATACACCTGAAGTCTCACCTACGGATGATTCCATTTCTGACTATCTTTTTTCAGTTGAAAAATCCTTTGATGTTCCCCCAAATTTTGATTCTTTGGAACTTGATGTTTCATTGAAAGAATTACACACTGCATTGCTCACGCTTAAAAAAGATAAAGCCCCAGGTCCCGACGGTTTTACTGTTGAATTTTTTTTACATTTTTTTCCCAGCTACTTCTTCCGAAGTTACACAAACTCCTACTCTCCTTCTCGCAAGCAGGAACTTCTTCTTGTTCCTTTTTGGAGGCCCTAATTTGCCTCATACCCAAAGAGGACAAGGATCCACGTTTCTGTAAAAATTACAGACCAATTTCATTAGTGAATATTGATTATACATTTTTTTCAAAGTCCTTGGCCCTAAGATTAGAATCACTTCTCCCTGGTCTCTTAGGTAGGGAACAGTCAGGTTTTGTAAAGGGCCGTTATCTGACAGACAATACACACCTTTTTTTCGATATACTTCTACATCATCTCACATTTCTGAATCCTTAGCAGCTATTGCTTTAGACGCGGAAAAGGCATTTGACAGAGTCTATTGGCCTTTTATTTTTTCAACTCTCAAATGGTTTGGTTTTGGTCCTAAAATTATCAATCTAATCGCTCTTCTTTATTCTTCCCCTAAGGCGGCAATTTTTGTGAACGGCCTTACCTCTTCCTATTTTGCCTTGAGAAGAGGTGTTCGACAAGGTTGTCCCTTATCCCCCTTTTTGTTCAATTTAGCTTTAGAACCTTTTCTATCTAGAATTCGCCAAAACTCAGCTATTTTTGGATTTGCGTCTGGGAAAACTCATATTAAATTGGCGGCCTATGCGGACGATATTCTGTTATTTCTCTCGCAACCCCAATCTTCCCTTCCTAACTTCCTGCAGGAAACAAAAGCTTACTCCTCTGTCTCTGGCTATAAACTCAACAATGACAAATGCGAAATTCTACCCTTGACTAAATTCACTTTTAAGGACAATTTTAAAATAACTAATTTTAAATGGAATACCCAACATATGAAGAACCTGGGTATGTACTTCGCCACATCAGTCAAGTCATCAATCTCCATTAACTTGGATAAATGTTCTTTGAAAATATCTTCCCTGATAGGCAAATGGCACCCTTTATACCTCTCTTGGTGGGGAAGATTGGACACAATAAAGATGATGTTATCCACGATTGTTCTTTTCACTATTTCTAATATTCCAGTAGCCATACCTCAGAAGTTTTTTTTTTTTTAAATTAATTCCTTATTATCATCTTTTCTTTGGAATAACAGGAAGGCCGTATGTCACTATCAAAATTCATTCGCCCTAAAATGGAAGGTGGTGTTAACTTTCCTGACTTTCCTATTTATCATAAAGCTTTTATTTTACGTCAATCATCTCATTGGCTAATTGGACCTTCACTGGACTCTCCTCTGTGGGTTACACTTGAGCATTCATACCTCACCCCCTTCTCTTTTCAGGAATATCTATCATTTACCCGAAAGCCCCAGAAATTGTCCAATCCTATTGTTCAACATACTAACAAGTTATTGGGCCCAATCTTGTTAGACAATTCCACTGACATGGGTTCACTCTTGCAGTCCAGTATTTGGCACAACAAACGCATACTGATTAATGGCAAGCCCATATATTGGAAATCATGGAGACAGAAGGGTCTTATTTGGGTTAACCAACTACTTCAGAATTATATAATCATACCTTTTCATCAGGCTAAGGCTATCTTCGGTTTCCCTATCTCATTTTGCAATAAGTATCAATCGCTCCATAATGCTTTATGCCTAGCCATTGATCAAATTGTTCGAACTCCTGTTTCGTCCAACAATTACAACAATATTTCCAGCGTTTTTCTCAGCACATGTCCTAAAGCATCAAACATCTATGCTTGTTTGCGCAAATCAAAGTCTCCTAGAGATAAAACTAAAGTGGAACTGGATTGGGAACATGATCTGGGTGTAGACTGGCCCATTTTCTTATGGAACAAAATTTGGCTCAAGATACGAAAATCCTCTAGAGCGGCTAATGCTATACAAACACTCTTCTTTATCTATAATAGATTGCTCTTTTCCCCCGCACTTTTGCACAAGATGAATGCTGATATACCTAATACCTGCTGGTCTTGTTCCTCCATAAATGCTGATTTAAAACACATGCTTTTTACCTGCCCTTATGTACATGATTTTTGGACGTGTGTTTGGAGGCAAATTAACCTCATTTTTAATTCTTCGATATCCCTTTCACTCACTAATATTTTTTTGGGCTCTCTTTCTGATGACTGGTCTCACCCTCATGTAAACGTGCAAATTTTGGACTTACTCTTGGGAGTAGCATTTCAGCAGATCACCAAAAACGGGAAGTCTTTGGCTGATTTGTCCTTCCAGGCTTGGTGGTATGGGTTTGTTACAATCATAGATTGGATACTGCTTATGTATATCCTGTGTCTCTTGCTGTAAAACGCTTACAACTATGGTCCCCAGTTACGCAGTTTATTGATTGTCATGCTAAACTTTCGCACGCACGAACTCTGAACAAGAAGTTTTAAAGCCTCCTTGACATTCTGTTCTCTGCTTTTAGCATTGTTTTAATACATTTATTACCATTATGTTGTTATATCTTTACTAACTACCAAACTTGTTTTGTAACTATATTTTTACATACCCCTTCTCTTCCTGTTACTGATGCTGTAAACATGAATTCATGTGTAATCATACGGTTCCATGTCATAATGCATATATACTTTTTTTTGTTGTATTTTCCCTTTCTTTCACTTCAATAAACTTTATTTTTTGAAACAAACCAAAAAAAAAAAAAAAAGTACCATAGCTGCCCATTCTGACACATGAGGTCTCTTTATTCCCGTGCAGGTTGATTTCATCCAGATGCCCCTATGTTGCTCTTATGTCCACGTAATGGTAGTAGTGGGTATGTTTTCTATAGCCAGGAGACTCCTTAACACTTGCACTAACCTGGTAATGAAGGGTCTACAAGAGTGACGCTAGTATCCACACTTCCCTGCACCCACTGAGGGCCATATAAAGAATATCTATGACATCACCAAGGGGGAAATGAGACAAGAGAGAGAGAGAGAAACAGAGACCCTGGATAGCTTCACCTCACCTTTTCTTGTTGCCGAACTCAACCTGCACTACAGAGGTGTTGATTTGTACAAGAAGAAATAATTATTTTAGTATTTTTGTCAGTGATAGTACAGCTCACTATTTCTACTATTACAGCTGATATACCTAGTGTCAATATCTGTAAACCCCATTTTTTGTGGGTGCCGACAGTTCTTTGACTTCCTATAGCTGAAAGATATAAATCACCTTTGTAAATAATGTATGGAATAACCAGAAACGTTTGTGTTCTTCACATTCTTATAACCACCATGTGTTAGAAATCCAGTCAGCCAGATGTTTTCCTTGTTGTTGTGAAAAAGCGTATTGATTCCTATCATGGCTGAAATCTAGTAATCTACAGATTGATACAGTATCTTGTTCAAGAGGACAGCAAATACTAGAAACCTTCGAAGACAAGTGCATGATCTAAAGAGAAGAACTGATCTCTGCTTCAGCCTTCCTCATTGCAAATTGGGAAAAACTGGAACAGGTGTGTTTAACCCAAGATAACATTATCAGAAGTGTTCTTTGTATCATTGTGAATGCCAGTGGTAAGTATGAATTGTCTTTAAAGGGTTACAGATCTACGAGAAACCTTGACTCCTCTTTCTCCCAAGAACTAGCCAGGAGTAGGGTTCACACTACCTAATGAACCATTCTTTAAAGATTCAGGAAGGAAAGAGTTGTTCTTTCATCTATTCATAAACAACCAGAAGCTGAATTCTGAAGTTGGTAGTAATAAGATGCACCTGTTTATTGGATCTAATCCCTGCCTTCCTATGCCTGATCAAGTCCCCCTGAGCCGTGCCGAGGTTTGCCATCAACAATCACTTTGTGTCTACCTGTATCTAGGTAGGGGTGGCATTGGATTACATTCTGCTTCTACTCAAGGATACAGGCCCTGACAGATTCATTGGCCCATCCTTTTTTTTGCACTCGAGCAGAATGGATGGCCTTATCACCTCCCTCTTCTTCATCTCCCAGGGCCTAAACAATTTTCAGGCAGATCTAGCCACTTCTTGATCGGAGAACATTGGCGTTCAGGCTCAGTTTTAAAGTATGTAACCTAAGCTTAGTCCAATACCTTCCTGAATTCCTATAGGGTTAATTCCTTCTGGTTTTAGCGCCCCGGTTATGCCGAATAATCTGTCTGACGAAGGGTCTATTTCTACCTCATCCACTCTGCTATGTGCGATCTCTGGTGGAGGAGCAGAGGTCTTCAGAATCAGTTTGTGATTGGGTTGCCGCTCGTCCCCTTAGCTTCTCCAGAATGATACAGTGCGGAGGCTAAAAGGTTTCAGCAGTTTTCGACACTGGTCAAATCAAGCTGCACTGCTTACGTTGGCCTCACTGTTGACCTACCAAGAACAGCATATTTGATTGCATATCTCTATTGAGATGCAGCCTAACGGGCTATCCCATGTGTTCAGGCTAATGATAAAATTCTCCACAACGGACCTGCTTTTTGGCTGAGAGTAGTCGAATTATTGATAGATAGCTAGTAATTTAGTATATAAATAATGAGCTTATGGATTTGAAACAGGGCAGTACAGATATTTTAACTTATCTGGCTTATTTTACTCACTTGGTAGTCGAATCAAATTGGCCAATTGAGAAGAGGGCATCAGTATTTTATCAGGGCTACCTGAGGACCTAACAGATGCTCTCTCTCTCTCATACTGACCTGCAACCACAAACTTGTGCATCACTCACAGAGACAGAGTTACGTCTTGATCATTGTATTTCAGAGAGGAAAGGCAAGTGTTGCCATAGTAAGTTTTATGAATACGGAGGCAGAATAAAAAAAAATGAGGAGCGAATGCAAATCAGTAGTGCAATCAATAGGCCTTTAACCAAAGAGGGAAAACAACGCCAACGAAAAGAAAAAGTAGGTCTCTACTTCAGGAAATCAGGACATTTTCTTTTTAAAAAGTGTCCCACAAAACCTAAACTGTTTCTTTGGGAAACTTACTCATCTGGCCTTAATGGCAGGGTCAGGTAAGGATTCGAAGTCTATGCTCACCCAAAACGTTAGCTAATACATTTCAGACAGCTACAGGTCATGTCACCTTATCCGTTTTTTTTGTATTTTCCTAAAGCATTCATAGGAGTTGATTTTATTATAGACTCTGAGGCAACCTGAAATGTGATGCTCCATTTTCCCAATGTATTCAGAGTCCTGTAGCTCAAAAGATACAACCCAAAATGGTTACTGCTTTTGACGGTACCGAATTGATGTCTGGATCATTCAAGTTTCAAACTGTTGAATTGGTGATTCAGTGCATTGAGCATCGTCATCAGGAATTAATCTCTTTCAATGATATAGATTCCAGACTATGTCAAATCTAATTGGGAACTCCATGGTGGACTCTCTATGACCTACACATTAATTAGGGAACACGTCCTCTGCCATTTCTAACCCTGGTTTGCACAGAACACTGTGTTCAAGATACTTTAAAGAAGGTTTACCATCCATTCTTAGAAAAGTAGCAGAGAAAATGAATCATGTAATAGCTAATGAAGAGCCTATGACACAGTTACCTGATTGTTATGCTTCTTTTAAAGATGTCTTTCATAAGAGCAAGGGAAACTCTACCCCTCCCAACGTCCGTTTGACTGCCGTTTAGAGCTGGTAGAGGGGATGCAGGTCCCACTAGTAGAGTCTATACCTTAACAGCAGTGGAGAAAGACTATTTAAAAACTTACTAGAGGAGAATCTTGCTGGCTTTATTATATTTTCCTGCTTCTTCATTATTTTTTGTCTAGAAACCCAACTGGCCCTGAATTGATTATAGGGCCTTGATGAAGGTGACAATCAAAGCCGTTACCCTACTCCACTCATCTTGGTCCTTTGGGATCATGTTAAATCAACAAATATTTACTCAGAAATTCGTGAGACCTATATTGTGATTCAAATTAGGAAAGGAGTTAAGTGGAAGACTCGAATTGGCGTACATTAGTAATTTGTAGCACCATTTGGGCTATGTAATGCT
Organism: Calotriton arnoldi; assembly: GCA_963921515.1. Lineage (NCBI taxonomy): Eukaryota > Metazoa > Chordata > Amphibia > Caudata > Salamandridae > Calotriton > Calotriton arnoldi. The sequence goes on along the minus strand of CAWUFW010000753.1, from coordinate 2,225,019 downwards.
CCAGCAGCATTTCAATTTTTTTGTCAAAGAGGTCTTTTGGGAAATTCTGGACATTTTTAAAGCATTTATAAAAATGATATCCTTGTCTACTCTGGTAATGAGTTAAAGTATGGAAGCCACGTTAAACTAGTTCAACAAAACTTGAGAGAAAATGTAATATGTTAAACTGAGCAAATGTGCTTTTCACATGACAAATGTTGAGTTTCTGGGTTTTATTCTAACCCCTACTGGCATTTACACGGATCCAAGCAACACAAGTACAGTGATAGATTGGCCTACTCCCAAATCAATCAAAGGCATACATGCTTGGGATTCTCCCATTTGTTTTTCCAAGAGTTTATAAATGACTTTTCTTAGATTGTTTCCCCCATCAACAAGCGATTGCAGAAAACGTTCCCTTTCAGTGGACTACTGAGGCAAATGAGGCTTTTGAGACTTTGAGAAAGACATTTATCATGGCCCCAAGGCAGCCACAGTTACACCTGCATTTTGTTGTTGAAGCCAATGCTTTATACACTGCTACTGGCGCAATATTATCTCAAAGGGACCCAAAGATCTGAACTGCATCCAGTAAAATGTCATTCTCGTACACTAACATCATACGAGAACAATTAGCGTATAGCACATATGCAACTATTGGCAATTTAATGGATGATTTACAGAACTCCACCCCCCAACATATATGCAGACCATCCTAATTTGCAATATTGAAAATCAGCAAATCCTATAACACTAAGACAGCAGCATGTTTTTTTTTTTTTTTAAGGTTACCTTTTTATCATCACCTTATGACCTGGAAATAATAATCGGAAAGATAATTTACTCTCCGGATTGGAGAATCACGAAAAGTCAAGAGAAACCTACGGTGATTCTAGCTCCAGAGCACTTTGTTGCACCTGTGAAGAAAGATGATTTCTCCCAGTTCACAACCCAACGAACTGCAAAAAAAAGTTAGAATAATGTGCATCACAAAAAGAAACCGAGTATAAAATACGTGGGTACGTATAAAGGAGAGTTAACCAACATTCCTTCCTACTCTTTACTGGAGTTTCTTCTGACTTTGTGCAGTGAAAGCTCAAACCATAGTACCCACATGAGATTATGACTTGAGAAGATATGAAGCGTCGATTCTAGTGAACTTCACTAAGGAAAGATGTGGTGATCACATTGAAGAAAGTATATGTACTCAAGGCATACCAAATCATCACAAACCTTATGGGCTGTTAGTCTCCATGCCAATATGAAAGAACCAAAAGAAATTGATTTCTATGGATTTTCTTTTAGAAGATTTGCTCTCTCTGTTCATGGATTCAGCACTCTCTGGGTAGCTGTTTATTACTTAACCAAGATCAAACAGAATACCTTCAGCATCAAGAACAACTTGTTCCTCAATAACTTAGTTCACATATATAGGCTTCCTTAGAGTATAGTTTCTAATTGCGATTCTAAATTTAACTCGCAAGTTTGGATGGCATGTTGCAAAATGCTTGTGAAATTATTCACCATTTGGCATTCAGAAACAGATGGCCAATCGGAACGAACACATCAATCTATGGAACACTACCTAAGTTGTCACACATTACAGTTTGGAGGTAACTGGTTGTATGGTATTGCTACTGTACAGTACGTCAATAATAATAATAAATATGTATGAACTAATTTCGCTCGTTTCTTTGCATTGAGGTGTTATCCTAGAACTTGCCAAGAAATTCACCCATTAGAACCTTCTTGTACAGAGGCACACGAAAGATGGAGACTGATTTGCAGCGCATAGCTGATGCACAAAATAACTATCAAAGTGTTCAAGTAACCTATAAAAAGGACGCAGACAAACATTGTCAAGACACTTTGTGGGTTTACATGGAGCATTTGGTTTTACCTGGTACACGTGAATTCAAATCTAACTTTATAGGTCCTTTAGCTACTAGGGTCTAATTGGACGCGTGGCAGAACATATGCAACTCACAGTTTCTTTGAGAGTACATAAAGTCTTCCATGTGTCTTTGATTAAGAAGGCTCATCCCATAAACAACATTTACCCAGGTTTATTGTTTCAGTAGAAAGAAAACAAGCACTGGCAAAGCCAATGGGTTTCGCATATGCAAGATCTAATGGCTTGTCAATGCTTGTATTACTATTGTTTTGGAGCATTCAGGGAACATGGACTTTCAGATTATGCGCTTAAGTGTTTTTCTATTATTTACGCGTATTTTTTGTTTTGAGATGAGGGATGGGTAAATCGCCAGAGAGCAGGAGGATGGAGGCTCAGTTTTAAAAGCAGGGGGGTTGTTAAAAAAACAATGGCAGCAGGGGGGGGGGGGGGTGTGAAGGGTTAACCCAACGAATGCCTGTGGAAGGCAGAGCTGCCGACCTTGGAACTGAGGAACCGGGTTCAAGTCTCGGTGTCGACTTCTGGGAAATCACTTGATCCCTAATGTGTAATTGAATCAAACAAAATTGATGTGTCTAAGTGGAATGTAAATGGTGTGCCTGTAAAGCACTCCAATACCTTCGGGGACACGAGTAAGGGCATGGAAGGTGGCTGAAGCAGGGGGTTGGGTAAACCAACAGACAGTAGGGAGTAGGACGTGGTGGGTTAAAAGCAGCTGGGGGGCGGGTTTGTCTGTAAACAAAAACGTGCTGCTGCTTGGGAGCAGGGCCCTAGCTACATAAATACTATAAAAATATGCACACAGCTGCTGCTCCCTAATGAGTATTATTCTGTCTTTTTTGTTTTATCTCCCAATGTGCTATCTAAATATTATTTGGTACTGAATGGTCTTATGAGCATTGTTAATAAAAAAGATTTAAAATATATATATATATATATATATATATATATATATATATATATATATATGCACACAGTCTGCTTCTGGTGATGTCTTTGCTAGTATTGTGTAAATAGTTAGATAAATTAAACAATCAGAGAGAGAGGGTTTTTAAAGGGGATACTCCTAGTCTCCTAAGGTTAACTGAAAAAACAATTGGAAGGAGTATGCCCCGAGGAGCCAAAGGCTACTACGGGAAGCACGGAAGATGAAGAGATACCAAAGAAAATTTCTTTGGTTTCAAAAAGACCCCTCACTCACCAACCTAGTTGGTGACATGCTTCATCATTGGGGTCCCACCCGAGCATCCACTGTAATCAGGTGTTGCAGGTGTTGCAGCACACCAGAGTGGCATTCTAGGTTGGTGAGTGAGGGGTCTTTTTGAAACCAAAGAAATTTTCTTTGGTATCTCTTCATCTTCCGTGCTTCCCGTAGTAGCCTTTGGCTCCTCGGGGCATACTCCTTCCAATTGTTTTTTTAAATAGTTAGATATACAAACTGGCATGACTAATTGTGGGTAGAGTTTGGATATAGGAATAACATTCGTTTACGATCTGTGGCCCAGACAAGAGTACAAACCATGGTTTGGACTGGTAAAAGACAGCAAGTATTTAAAGTTGAAATATAAGTGGGGTGAGCCAAACTAAAAGTGGAAGCTTTATTGCAGGCCGGAGCGACAAGTAAACATGAATAATGGGTGGAATAGAGTGTTTGCAAGTGGAGTATGCGTTATCCATGTGGGACGGGAACTGACATAATAAACATAGAAAAGTTATTAAAAAAAGCTGATCCCTTTTGGGTGGTTCTCATTCGTGCCTCCTCCTTGGAACTGGGGAAGCGGATTTGCGTCTCGGCGTCGGCTCAACATCTTGTGATCCTGGGCAAATCACTTAATGCACAAGTTACTTACTTGTGTAACGATATATCTGTAAGAGACATTAGTTAGTGATAGATTCCTTACCTTAGAATATCCCCAGGCGTCAGACTGGATCCGGAAAGTTTTTCGTCAGCAATACCCCTGCGCGTCGGTAGGCGTCGTCGTACTGCTCAGCGTACGTCGCTGGCGTCGTGGTCGCCGAGATGACGTCATGGGAGCTATTTAGACGCGCCCACGAGCGCTGACGTCAGTTTTGTACACAACTTTTCCGCGCCAGGAGCGCAGAGCCATGCCAGAGACCAACTACTGGTGCAATAGAACTAGGGCCCTGAAAGGGATGACCTGAACCCTAGAGAACAGTTCGCAGAACGGGGAGGATGGGCGGGCGGTAAGGAATCTATCACTAACTAATGTCTCTTACAGATATATCGTTACACAAGTAAGTAACTTGTGCATCTGAAAGAGACACGTTAGTGATAGATTCCTTACCTTAGAATACATACCCAAGCAATACCATTCCCGGTGGTGGGTCTGCGAAGTGAAATCACACCAGAAAGTCACGGAGAACCGACCGGCCAAAGAAGCCGTCTCTCCGGACTTGACTGTCAAGGCAATAGTGCTTTGTGAAAGTATGCAACGAGGCCCAAGTGGCCGCCTGACAGATGTCTTGCAGGGGGACACCGCGTCCCAATGCTGTAGTAGCTGCTGTCGTCCTAGTAGAATGGGCGCGCAGCCCAACCGGAGGTTCCTTTTTAGCCAGAGAGTAACAGGCTTTGATGCACAAGACAACCCATCGTGAGATAGTCCTTTTGTGCACAGCCCGGCCTTTCTTGGCGCCCACGTAGCCAACAAAGAGCTTGTCATCCACCCGGAACTGCTGTGTGCGGTTGAGATAGAACGAAAGTGCACGTTTTGGGTCCAGACGGTGGAGCCTCTCCTCTTCTCTTGAAGGGTGCGGAGGCGGAAAGAAAGTGGGCAGAGTCACAGTTTGCCCGAGATGAAAGGCAGAGACTATTTTGGTAGAAAGGAAGGACGTGGTCGAAGAACCACCTTGTCCGGATGAACCGCCAGGAAAGGAGGTTTACAGGAAAGAGCTTGGAGCTCACTCACCCGCCGAGCGGAAGTGATGGCCACCAGGAACACAGTTTTCAAAGTTAATAACCGCAAAGGACAGTTATGAAGAGGCTCAAAGGGAGCGCACATTAAGTATGTGAGAACTAGGTTCAAGTCCCACTGAGGCATGACAAAAGGAACAGGAGGGAAAAGGTGAGTAATGCCTTTGAGAAATCTGTTAACAACAGGGGACTTGAAAAGAGAGGGCTGATCAGGCAGCCTAAGAAAGGCGGAAAGAGCAGAAAGGTAGCCCTTGATAGTGCCCAGAGCAGAGCCCTGCTGGGCCAAAGAGAGAAGGAACAAGAGGACGTCAGAAAGAGGGGCAGCAAGAGGATCCATAGCTTTTGCTGCACACCATGCCACAAATTTGTTCCACCGACAGGCGTATACCGTTTTTGTGGAGGGACGCCTGGCTGCCAGAATCACATTACAGACTTCAGGAGGCAAGTCAAATGGAATCAGCTGTCGCCGCTCAATCTCCACGCAAGGAGGTGGAGGCTGGACAGGTTCGGGTGGAGGACCGTCCCCTGGTGCTGCGACAGGAGATCCTCCCGAAGAGGCAGTCGGATCGGGGGATCCACGCTCGTACTGAGTAGCTTGGGATACCAAACTCTTCGAGCCCAGTCTGGCGCCACAAGAATGACTTGGGCCCGGTCGCGTCTGATCTTCTTCAGCACTCTGGGTAGAAGAGGTATAGGCGGAAAGGCGTACAACAGACCGGAACTCCACTCGCGACGAAAAGCGTCACCGAGCGAGTGCCGCCTTGGAAACTCCAACGCGCAGAACTGCTGACATTACGCGTTCTCTTCGGTGGCGAATAGATCTAACCAAGGCTCTCCCCACTGTTGAAAGAGACCATGTGCCACCTCTGAGTGAAGACGCCATTCGTAATACAACATGCACCTGCGGCTGAGTTCGTCCGCCCTGGCGTTTAGGGTACCTGCCAGGTGTTGAACCGCCAAGGAAATGCCTTGACGTTCCAGCCACGTCCAGAGACGTAGAGCCTCCTGACAAAGGGTCTACGACCCCACCCCGCCCTGCTTGTTGCAGTACCACATGGCGGTGGTGTTGTCCGTGAACACCTGCACTACTCTCCCCTTGACAGAGGGAAGGAATGCTTTCAGTGCAAGTAGGATCGCCCTGAGCTCCAAAAGGTTGATATGGAGCTTGGACTCCGCCGGAGACCAGAGGCCTCTGATCTCCGCCTCTCCCATGTGGCCGCCCCATCCCAGGAGGGACGCATCCGTCACCACTGTGTGCTCCGGTTGGGGAAGGGAGAGGGATCTGCCGCTGACCCAACGCTGGTCCGTGAGCCACCACTGCAAGTCCTGTGCAGTGCCCTCCGAGATGTGGACGTAATTGGACAGATTCCCCTGATGCTGCGTCCACTGGAACTTCAGGTCCCACTGCAGAGCCCGCATATGCCATCTGGCATGATTGATCAGCAGGATGCAGGAGGCCATGAGGCCCAGTAGCCTCAGGGTCTTTCTGACCGACACCCAGGACCAGGGCCGAAAGATCGGAATCATAGCCCGAATGTCCCGGACTCGCTGTTCGGGAGGATAAACCCGGAACTGCGCCGTGTCCAAAACCGCTCCGATGAAGAGGAGCTTTTGAGAGGGAATCAGGTGCGACTTCGGCACGTTGATGGAAAACCCCAGCAAATGGAGGAAGTCGGCCGTAGTCTGGAGGTGGGAGACGACTGCCTGGGGCGATCCCGCCTTCAACAGCCAGTTATCGAGATAGGGGAAGACTGAAACCCCCGATCTGCGCAGATGAGCTGCGACCACCGCCATCACTTTTGTGAACACCCGAGGGGCGCTGGTAAGGCCGAAAGGGAGCACGGTGAACTGAAAGTGTTCGTGGCCTACCGTGAACCGTAGGTAACGCCGGTGGGCAGGCAGGATGGGAATATGAAAATAAGCATCCTGCAAGTCCAACGCTACCAGACAGTCTTGCGGGTCTAGGGCAGACAAGACCTGAGCAAGCGTGAGCATCTTGAACTTCTCCTTCCGGAGGAAGCGATTGACGTTCCAGAGGTCTAAGATAGGACGCAGACCTTTGTCCTTCTTTGGAACCACGAAGTAGTGGGAGTAACAACCACGACCTACTTCTGGCGTCAGAACGCGCTCCATGGCCCCCTTGGCTAAGAGGGCCGCAACTTCCTGCTGGAGAAGTGCCAAGTTATCCCCCGACATGCGGTGGCACTGAGGTGGCATGGCTGGAGGGGTAGTCTGGAAGGGGAGGGAATAGCCCCTTTGGACTATCTGCAGAACCCACATGTCTGAAGTGATGGTGCGCCAGTGGGGGAGGTGATGGCAAATCCTGCCACCCACTGGCGTCTGGCGGGCCTGAAAGACCGGACTAGGAAGGTTTGGAGGCAGCGGCGGCGGCGGCGGTGGACTGACCCGCCCGCTGGCCCCGTGACCCACCTCGGCGGGCCCCCCGACCTCGGCCACGCTGAGACTGCTGCTGTGCAGGCCGGCGGCTCTGAAAGGAACGCGTTTGGACGCCTCGACCCTGCCCTCGAAAGGAGCGAAAAGCAGACCCCGTGGGAGTGCGTGTGGTGGCGAGACCTAAGGACTGGGCCGTAGCCCGAGAGTCCTTAAAGCGTTCCAGGGCACTATCCGCCTTGTCACCAAACAGGCGTGTGCCATCAAAAGGCATGTCCAACAGGGTGTTTTGGACATCCCCGGAAAAGCCAGTGGTTCTGAGCCAAGCGTAACGATGGAGCGCCACCGTTGTGGAAAGCGCCCTGCCGAGGGAATCTGCTGTGTCAAGTCCACAACGGATGGTGAATTTTGCAGCATCTCTCCCCTCCGTAACAGCCTGGGAGAGCACCGCCCGAGCCTCCACGGGGCACTGAGGAAGCACCTGTGCCACGGTGTCCCATACGGAATGTGAATAGCGGCCCAACAGGCACGCTGTATTCACCGCCTGCAACCCTGAACTGGCAGAAGTGAAGATCTTTTTTCCAAACTGCTCCAGCTTCTTAGATTCCTTGTCCGGGGGAGCAGAAGGGAATGCGCTCGGAGAGGCAGAGGCCTGGACAACCAGACTCTCAGGTGTTGGATGTTGCGTGAGGAAGCTGGGGTCGCCCGGCGCCGGGCGATGACGGCGTGCCACCCCCTTATCCACAGGAACCCCTGTGTTAGGCTTGCCCCAGGTGCTCAATAGGACATCAGTGAGTGCCTCATTGAAGGGCAGCAGCGGCTCCGCAGAGGAGGACGATGGCTGCAGCATCTCAGTCAGAAGATTCGTTCTGATAGGCACAGAAGGGAGCTCAAGGTTAAGAGCCTGAGCCGCCCTACGCAGCACCACTGAAAAAGTCCCCACCTCCTCCTTAGCCACGGAAGAAGGGGACAGTGTGCCAGGGTGTGGAGAGAAATCCAGATCCACAGGACCCTCCAGGTCTTCTTCCCATTCAGGCTCATTCTCGCATTGAGCCGCAAGAGGGTCCTCAGACCCCTCCCAGTACTCTCCTTCAGTTACCGGTGTTGGCCGGTAAGGACGAGGTGCCCGGGGAAATGGGAGAAACTCTGTGCCAAGAATTGGAATCTGGGGGTAAGAGACCAATTCTGGTTCGGCGCCGTACGGCGTCAGTTGCGGCGCCACGCCCGGCGCCGAGGCCGGATCCACGCCGACGCCGGCGCCGGATCCGGCACCGGCGTCGAGGCCGGAGCCGGCGGCACCGCAGGGTACTTTGCCGGCGTAACCGAGGCCAAAGGCGGCGGCACGGGGGCAGACCCGCCCAACGGGTCCGCGGGGCCCGAAGGCGCTCCGGAGGGACCCGATGGGGCAAATAAACGGCCCATGGCCGACAGGAAGACCTGTATCTTCTCAGACGTCGCGTGCGGGCCCGGAAAGGATGGGTAGGCCGCAGGCAACGACGAGGGCTCCAGCGGAGCCGCGGGGGAGTGACCCCCCCGCCCCCACGTCCTGGGACCGGTGAGGGGTAGAAGACGAATGACGTCGCTTCTTTGATTTTTTATGGCGCCGTGACTTACCTGTCCCCAAGTCCGACGAGCGAAGGTAGCGGCTCCGCGACCGGTCTCTCGACCTCCCACGGGAGCGGGACCTTGATCGACGCGGAGCTGACTGCTAGGCCTCCAACAGCTTTCGGGAACGCCCCCGCAACGCTTTCGGCGCCATGGCCCGGCAATCGGGGCACACCTCGGGGTCATGGGCGTGCCCCAAGCAGAAGAGACACACGTCGTGCGGGTCCGCTACCGACATGTTGCGGCGGCAGGCCCCACAGGATTTAAACCCGGGCATCCCTACTGCACCAGAGTCGATTACTCGACAAATAATTACCAAGTTAAAACTTTTAACTAGGGGTACTGCTCTCTCTCGGATCTGCGCTGCTGGCGCGGAAAAAGAAAGAACTGACGTCAGCGCGCGTGGGCGCGTCTAAATAGCTCCCATGACGTCATCTCGGCGAACACGACGCCAGCGACGTACGCGGAGCAGTACGACGACGCCTACCGACGCGCAGGGGTATTGCTGACGAAAAACTTTCCGGATCCAGTCTGACGCCTGGGGATATTCTAAGGTAAGGAATCTATCACTAACGTGTCTCTTTCAGATCCTCCTGTGTGTAATAGCAACAACAACAAAAATAATTAAAGTGCCTATGTGTAATGTACATGGTGCTCATGTAAAGCACTCCAATACCTTGTGGGACATGAGTGAGGGTGCGTGAGATGGCTGAAGGGGGGGTGTAAAACAGCAGGGAGTAGGACATGGTGGGTTAAAAGCAATGGCTTAAAAACAACAGCGGGGTTGGTGGATTACCACGCCTGGGAGAAGAGAAGATGGGGGGGGGGGCGGGCTGGTGAGTTAACAGGCCGGGGAGGAAAGAAGACGGCTTGCAGATGCACTTGCATGGAGAGCTCGATAACAAATTTGTAACAAGCATTTGCAATGCAACAGGTCTCACTTTGTTTTGTTTTTTGAGTTAGAGCCATTGGCTTTGTAATGGAAATGCTTATTACTTATTTTTTTAGCACCTTTCAAGTGCCCTTAAGTAATGTATCAGGGCTGCCGGATTGTCAGTGAACCATATGTTTGTTTATGCTTTGCTAGAAGTGAGCATCCGCTACTTTAGGGTTAATAGATAGCAGGGTGGGGGAAGGTACGAGTCCTGTTGCCATTTGGGAATGTGGCTTTAAAAGTATAGGTCCCTTGGGCCCCCAGCGCTAAGCAAGCACCGCATTCCTGCTGTGAACTAACACACAGCACGCAGGGGGAGGAGACATGAAACGGGGGAGGGTGGTGTAGATGCCTTGGAGCAGGAATGTACGGGCTAAAAGAAAGGGAGGGTGTGCACAGAGTAGAGGGGGGAGGAGACATGCAAGGGGAGCCTGAAAGTTTTCAGTGATAATTAGAACACGGCAGAAGGGAACATTTAAAAGGAGCGATCTCGAAGGGGTGGTGGGGCATGCAAGCAGTGTTGTGGGAGGGGCGAGGGGGTGGTAGAATATGGCACCGGGAGATTACGTGACGGCACTGGAAACTAATCGTAATTTAATTTAAATTTAACAAAATTCAAAAGAGCTGCGACCTCAGAAGGGTGGTGGGCATACATGCCAACATTTTAGGACAGGGACGTGGGAGATTTAAAATAAAAAAAATCGGGAGAATGAAAATTCCCCATTGACTTCTATTGTAGAAAATGCAATTTCAGGCGGGAGACAGCTAAAATAAAGCCATTTGTGGCTTGAAAAATAGGTAGTCTCCCGCCTGAAACGGGTCTATTGGCATGTATGGTGGTGGGTGCAACTTACCAACCCTGCTCTTCCAAAACAACTGTGGATTCCCGACCAGTCTCTTACCACATGGCCCTCTGCAAGCATCCAACGTGGAGAGATACGGAGCTCTGCTGCAGCCTGCTAGCAAACTCGGGAACGGGAAGCAACCAACAACAGGGGAGGAGTTGTACAGCACCATGCAGAAATAAAGGTGCCTGTTTTAAAGCTTGGTGCTCAGCTCTGCAAGCGGCGCCGTTCATGAACAAATAAAGGCAAGCTTAAAGTGAAAGCAGCGCTGTTTATAAATAAAAAAAAGGCGCACGCCCACCTCTGCCACTCCTTACATTTGAATTGGAAGCAGTGCAGTGGAGTTAAATTAAGTCAAAGCAGCGCCACGCAAACTTGGGAACAGGAAGCAACCAACAACAGGAGAAGAGTTGCACAGCGCCGTGCAGAAATAAAGGCGCGTGTGTTGAAGCGCGGTGCTCAGTTATGCAAGTGGCGCAGTTCAAAAACAAATAAAGGCACGCTTAAAGTAATAATAAAGTAATAACAAACAAAAAAAAGGAATAACTGAAGCGCTTGTAACAAATGTGAACTCTGACCACACACAGAAAAGAGAAAAAGAAATACAATAAAAATTCCATTATGGATGGGGAAATGCGGTCCTAGAAGTACGTAGCTGTCTTGCCTGCAACGCCAGCTACGAAGAAGTTTTTTTTGTGGTTTTTTTGCAGAGTTTTATATAGCGCGAACTTGACCCGAATCGGGTATCAGAGCGCTTTACATAGCACCAGTTACATTACATAAGGACACACATTCCTTTTTGTTAGGCACGGGGAGATTAAGTGATTTGCCCAGAATCACAGGATGTTCAGCGTCATTGCCGAGACTCGAACCCAGTTCCCAGTTCGGACGCCCTAGCCGTTAGGCCAACTCCTCTCCCCTTTAACAAAAGAATGCTCACAAATTGTAAATAAAACATATTCGGTAAGATTACATGTAAATGGGGCAGTCCTCATTGGAGGTAGCAACAATAGAAAAGGAGGGACTACTAAAAAAATTAACCAAACAAAAAAAGCATTTCCAAAAGACAGTCAAAGGAGCCAATTAAAAACATGGGTGGAGCTTAATGCCCATATTCTGAGTACAGTATGTCTCGAAGAGACAGCACAAGCACTGCGTAGGCGAGCCCTAAAAAGTACCTTCAGAGTGCGTAGCCAGTGGAAGGGCACTGGCCACTAGCCAGTGACTTGAAGCTGTACTTGGTCCAAACTCCATGACATGTACAGGCAAAGCAGAGCAGGAAGATGTGCACAAAATGTGCTGACCAATCAGAAGCATATAAATTACAGCAACGTTGGAATCAACCAATGGTAAGTAAGGTAAGTATAAGGAGGGCTGTAAGTTCCATTTAAGGTTTTTTAAAAAAAAATACAAGAGATTTCACAAGTACAGCATAAGCGCTGTGCAGTCGAAACCTAATAAAAATATATACAGTAAAAAACATTCTTGACTCAAGTTTGTGGAAAGGTCAAGTTTGGCACCTTGTGTAATGGAAAGGTTAGAACTCTGAGGATACATATTGGGAACCAGCTGCTTCTATTCATGTACACTGTCTTGAGCACTACTTTCACAGGAACTTCCCCCATAAACCCTGGGGTGGGAGTACATTAAAGAGAGAGGTTCTGCCGGGAATCCCTCCAGAGTTTGGAAGCCATGGGCCCTGCATCAAAACCAAAGGACTGGTATGTGTCCTTTCTTTCATCGAAGAAAGCAGCATGCTGGAGTATGCCCAGCATCTTTCTAAACTGACTGCCCATATGGTTGATGGACTCCTGTAGGAGCTTAAATATTCTTAGACTAAAATTTCGCAGGAATTTACAATACAACAAGTAGTGGCAGCGATCTTGGGCAGAGCCAGGATATCTAAGGAGGCTCAGCCCTGCGTCAAAGCCAGTCAATGAGTGCTCCTCGGTGGAAAAAGAGTTTCAGATGCAAACATCATTTATCCCAGGTAGAAGAGAGATCCCTGTTCTTTGTATGGATGTGTTACGAACATGTGAAAAACTTTGCAATTAAGAGTGAGAGAGTCTGACGACTCACTTTGGAGTGCGATCATGACAAGTGAGAACTGGGTATGTTCTTGGCTGAATGATACATATTACTGAAATATACAACCGCAGGCAGTATTTTGAAGTTAGTAGTGATAAAACTCACCTGTTTAAAGGATCTATTCCCTGGTGTCCCTTCCCTAATCCACTATGCCTTGCCATGGTTTGTCATTTAAATTTACCTTGTGGGCTACCGCATAAAGGTTAGTGTGATATATTATATTCTCTTTGGCTTAAGTATAGTGATCATGGCACTTTGCTGTGACTTGTGCCTCCACCTTCCTAAGCAATCTCCGACATTATTTTCCAAGCCCCCTCTGGGTGCAGCAGAAGAGAGGCTGGAAACTGGTGTGAGCTTTTAACATTAGGATTATCTCTCTGATGCGGTGTTGGGCGGGGGGGGGGGAGGCAATTTCCATGTAGGGAATCAGGTCAGCTCATGCTTCTTTTTGAAGTTTACTCTCTGTTTTACACTGATTGCCTGCAGAGCTCAAAACATCTTGATGTATCTCTAATAATAAAATTCAGCTAAATTCATGAATGTATCAACCACTGCTGACCATCGTAAGACCCATACCTATATGTTATATCCTTTCCAACTGTTATCAAGCCCTTTGCCTCGTCAGAAGAAGTTGGCGCTACATAGATGCCACTACAGTGCCACTGAGTTACCTTTCACAGACCGTAAAAGCATTAACCCTCCGATTGCCCCCTTCCGTGAAGCATGTGGCGCTCCACTGAAGTTCAAATGCCTGAGGGGATCCATTTACCATCTCTGAAGATACATTCTTATTTCGAAGCTTCGCTAATATGTGTTAATTGCTGCAAAAATTTAAAGCAATTTACCTGGGACATAAGAGTCCTGACAACCTAGTTTAAAGGCCGAACCGAAGTTTGGTGATGGTCCATTTCGTTGCCACTGCTTTGTTTCATGCATAAATCCAGTCATGATGTGCTCTTTGTCAGAGGTGTACCATCAGTATTTATGCATGGGCAAAGCTGAGGCAGTGAACGTTTCTCTTACACAGCAGACCAAGCATTGGCATGTTATTTTGCTGTTTCAATATTTCACACCCACAGTGCGTGTCTCTTATGGCCTTATGTCCCGTTTATTCAGGCACATGAGGTACAGTGAATGGAAAGAAACAAAAACAAATGATTGTGATATCAGATGATCAGAATTTTCAAAAAAGAGCAGGCAGTTTAAAAAAATAAAAAGACAAAATTATGTTTCCTCAGAGAAAAGGGTAGTGTGCAGCGGTTCCTCTCCCAAAGAAAGAAGTAGTGAAGCACACCATTTAAATTAAATAAAAAAAATGTTTGCAGGTTTAATACAAACAATATGGAGTATCAAAGGAATCCCCGTGCAGGGAATCCGGAGATCAAACATATTTGGTAAATAAACAGTGATACATGAACATTTCACGGGTAACGCAAGATATGCAATTGATATGTCATACAAACTTAATACCTCTATATTAAACATTTGTAACAGGGAGAAGGGGCGGGGGTAGAGGTGGAGGAGGTAGCTGTGGGGTTGGGAGGTAGATACTGCAATGCGGTGTAAAGATAAAATTGCAGGTAGCATTAGAGAAACAGAAATGGCGGGTCTCTGCGGCTAGGTCAATGCACGTTTTTAGGTCTCGCCTAGCGTTGCAGCGCATGCGCTGCTCGCTTGGCGAGATTTATTGCTAATGAGGACTTTGAGAAGAGGGCTTGAAGCCCCGCCCCTCATTTCCATTGGCTTGCGTCACCGTTTATGGTAAACGGTGGGCTGCCATTGGAAATGAGCTTTCTGGGTTGCTTCCCTTTGGCCTTTTGGTCCGGCCCTCCCGGACTGGCTCGCCTGCTTTCCTTCTGTCGTAAAGCTTTTTCTTATCTTAGTGGGCGTGATTTATTAGATTCTGTGTTTGTGTGTTCACTGGACCGTTGCGGGTGCTTAGCTGTTTGCTGATGCCATAATAGAAGAGGGAGGATCGCTTCCACAACAAGGTAAGGCGAGTTTGTTTTGAGATTTTTTTTTGTAGTGTTGTATTATATTTGCGTTTTGTTTTAAATGTTTTTTTTTTTGTGTTTTGCAGGCTCGTTGCGACCCCCAGCCCGTTTTATGGAAGCAGAGAGCAGGGAGGAGAGTGTGTTTTCGGCGGGATGTTCCAGCTTTTCGCCGATGCCACTACAGACGAGGTAGGCGACCCCCAGCCCGTTTCATGGAAGCAGAGAGCAGGGAGGAGTGGAGTAGCGCGTGCATAGCAAGGGAAGTAGGTTTTACATAAGCCATGTCTCGGACTTTGTTGTCCTACCCCATCATTCTGCTGGCACTACTATGCTTTCATATCAAAAAAGGTATGGAAAACTCCGTACCAATCACTCAGCGCACTGTTGTGAAGTCCCTAAGGCTTCTACTATATTATGTGATAGTACAATAGATTCAAGCAACAACATTTTTTCATGTAATCAGTAACAGTTATTTAATGTGTTTTGCTAAATTGCACATCATTCTGCAATATCTTTGTTTCAAAACAAACTCAATATAATCACAATATGAAAAAATTGATGCAGTTCATTTACAAGATGTTAGAACTGTTAACATATACTAAGGAAAACCCAATGCATTTCGGGTGTAACCCTTCGTCAGGGGCATAATAATACACAATCAAGAGCTTTATAGTTCCACGTTCTTTCTTGTAACCACCGGCTGGAACAAAGAAAACAAATAAAAAATCACTGTAAACTGCAATACAACAAATCCGTTCTTGCCATCACTATCACCCGTGCATAGTGAATTGGAAATGAGTGAACGTGAAGAAACACAAAGAGAGTGAAGAACACAAAGCTTAAACACGCTGAGACCAAAGCCCTGAAGCTGTGATGTGATTAAAATCAGAAGGAAGATGTAGGAGCATGCTAGCAATGAGGACATTCGGCCACCTCATGATATGTTACAGAACACAGCGTGAGCTGAAAAGATAGAAGTATAACCTATACACACATAGTACGTGAATGAAAATCCCCGTGTGACGTGACAATGTGAAAAAGAGCCATATGCTCCTGAACACGTGATATACGCGTTGTTGTCATGACTGTAAGTAAGATCCTACCTCTTACTATCTTGATGGAATAACGTGGTGGAATAACGTGGTGCAACTGTATAACCTTCACGACGGAAAGTTTCCTGTGTAAACCATAAAGAACGTAACAACTTCAGTGATAGAAAAAAACGAGTCAACAAACTACCTAGAGTAAAACTAACTGATGATACCTGTGCCGCTAGTGCTTAGACCAATATTATCTGGACCGGCTTGGTAAAGCAGAGGTAGTCTGTGAACAAGAAACAAAGCCAAATGTAGATCGCTAAACGTAACAATCAAAATCCCTAAAACTGCTGCCTGTTCTATGTGTCCCGCTTACCGACTGTAAATACAAATGGCTTGAATGCGGTTCCGTGCCAGACTTGACTGGAGTAAAGAATCTGTGGATAGAAAATACTATCAATCATGTGCCCTCTCGAGCGGACAGAGCCCAAACGTTAATCTCAAGCCGCCATTGTGTTGTCCCCGCTTACCGTTGATGTTATCGCTCTGCCATAAAACACTTCTCCCTGTTTCCACCGTGAAACTGAGCCGTCCCGCCGTCAGTGTTTAAATACGTACGTGACGCATATGACGTCATCTAGTATGCGCGCATGCCCAAAAAGTTCAAGGGAAACCTCCTCAGAGTACCGAGTTTCAAACAACTTTATTGAGAGCCGTGTGAGTATGCGGGAAATTCGCATCAAGACAGATAAAGTTAACAGTAACTCCAGCTAAAGATATAACAAAGTGTCCGTCAAAAAGGAACCCAACTAAAGTAGAAAAGTATTCAGACTGAAGAAAAATGTGATGACCAAAAGGAGAAACAGAGAAAACGTTGTCATTTTAACGGTTGGCAATTCAATTAGTCCGAAAGTGTCAACTGGACACAGATAAGAATGTTAGACAAATGAAATAAAGATGATAGTGGGTTGCAGTCCAACACGGAAGGAGTCATATATGCTATACGTTGCCCATGCGGACTCATCTACGTGGGCAGGACTTCACGTAAAATTAAAACTCGTATCATAGAGCATAAAAGCATGATACGCAATAAGAATCGACACTCCTGTCTAGCAGCACATTGGTTAGATATGACACACACCATTCCTCAAATAAGATTCACCATTTTGGAAAACATAACATATAAAGGCAATATTGACATGAACACCAAGTTAGCTCAAAGCGAAACATTTTGGATAAAATTTTAAGATACCATCATTCCAGAGGTCTTAATGACCATTATGAGATGCTATGTTTTCTATAAGCTATGGGCAACCTTTGTGGGTCATTTTATTGAGTGATATTATCTTTCTGCATGATTGATGAATTTTTGTTTATGTTCTAGTATTGTGGTATCATAATACTGTACATCCGATCTTGCTCCCACTATCATCTTTACTTCATTTGTCTAACATTCTTATCTGTGTCCAGTTGACACTTTCGGACTAATTGAATTGCCAACCGTTAAAATGACAACGTTTTCTCTGTTTCTCCTTTTGGTCATCACATTTTTCTTCAGTCTGAATACTTTTCTACTTCAGTTGGGTTCCTTTTTGACGGACACTTTGTTATATCTTTAGCTGGAGTTACTGTTAACTTTATCTGTCTTGATGCGAATTTCCCGCATACTCACATGGCTCTCAATAAAGTTGTTTGAAACTCGGTACTCTGAGGAGGTTTCCCTTGAACTTTTTGGGCATGCGCGCATACTAGATGACGTCATATGCGTCACGTACGTATTTAAACACTGACGGCGGGACGGCTCAGTTTCACGGTGGAAACAGGGAGAAGTGTTTTATGGCAGAGCGATAACATCAACGGTAAGCGGGGACAACACAATGGCGGCTTGAGATTAACGTTTGGGCTCTGTCCGCTCGAGAGGGCACATGATTGATAGTATTTTCTATCCACAGATTCTTTACTCTAGTCAAGTCTGGCACGGAACCGCATTCAAGCCATTTGTATTTACAGTCGTAAGCGGGACACATAGAACAGGCAGCAGTTTTAGGGATTTTGATTGTTACGTTTAGCGATCTACATTTGGCTTTGTTTCTTGTTCACAGACTACCTCCGCTTTACCAAGCCGGTCCAGATAATATTGGTCTAAGCACTAGCGGCACAGGTATCATCAGTTAGTTTTACTCGAGGTAGTTTGTTGACTCGTTTTTTTCTATCACTGAAGTTGTTACGTTCTTTATGGTTTACACAGGAAACTTTCCGTCGTGAAGGTTATACAGTTGCACCACGTTATTCCATCAAGATAGTAAGAGGTAGGATCTTACTTACAGTCATGACAACAACGCGTATATCACGTGTTCAGGAGCATATGGCTCTTTTTCACATTGTCACGTCACACGGAGATTTTCATTCACGTACAATGTGTGTATAGGTTATACTTCTATCTTTTCAGCTCACGCCGTGTTCTGTAACATATCATGAGGTGGCCGAATGTCCTCATTGCTAGCATGGTCCTACATCTTCCTTCTGATTTTAATCACATCACAGCTTCAGGGCTTTGGTCTCAGCGTGTTTAAGCTTTGTGTTCTTCACTCTCTGTGTTTCTTCACGTTCACTCATTTCCAATTCACTATGCACGGGTGATAGTGATGGCAAGAGCGGTTTGTTGTATTGCAGTTTACAGTGATTTTTATTTGTTTTCTTTGTTCCAGCCGGTGGTTACAAGAAAGAACGTGGAACTATAAAGCTCTTGATTGTGTATTATTATGCCCCCGACGAAGGGTTACACCCGAAATGCATTGGGTTTTCTTTAGTATATGTTAACAGTTCTAACATCTTGTAAATGAACTGCATCAATTTTTTCATATTGTGATTATATTGAGTTTAAGTTTTGAAACAAAGATATTGCAGAATGATGTGCAATTCAGCAAAACGCATTAAATAACTATGTTACTGATTACATGAAAAAATGTTGTTGTTTGAATCTATTGTACTATCACATAATATAGTAGAAGCCTTAGGGACTTCACAACAGTGCGCTGAGTGATTGGTACGGAGTTTTCCATACCTTTTTTGATATCAGAGTATCACAGGTCAATTTAGGCTGGACCTTTAGCACACAGCAGCACGCTCAGTATCACTTGAGTACATCAGTGTATATATTGCATAACAGGAGTGCAGGTTGGTACTCCAATTTTTTGTAGCACTACTATGCTTTCACCACGCTGTGTCACCGGCGCGCTTCTGCAGCTACCCTTGTGCATGGGTGTATTGAAGATGGCTGGTGTCCCAAGGGTTCACTTCCCTTTCGAAAGACTTCATGGCCACTTGTAATGGTTTAATAACTCTTGTAACAAATGATAGACTTGGTTTACATCTTCAGTCAGTTATTTTAGTATTGTGGCATCCGAACTCTCGTAATTTGTTCATAACCAAATACATATTCTCCTGCCCCGGTCTTCAGGCACCAGTTACCATTGTAGTGTTTTTATGATTGTCACAGGCGTCCAGTTTACACTATTTGCACACCCCACTCACGGTTGCTTAATACGTCTCCTTTTTTTGTTTTTAGCTAACTGTCCAGATATTTTGAGAGGAAAACCTGCTTTCTTTACAAGAATGAATGTTTAAAAGAAGCAAAACATTTTGCTGCACCTGTATATGTACATATATATATATATATATATTGTAAATATGCTCTTTTGTACGAAGATATATATGTATTTATAATGTTTTTACCTCTATTGCCCTGCAAGAGATGCAAGCAGTTTCACAATTATGGTTAGCCAAATAAACATCTTTTTTAAAATACCATATGATTAATGTCTGCCCTCCCTTTGCGCTCATCCATTTCATTCTGTGAACAGTTGCAATATTAATCTGTAGCAAATGGCGATAAACTGGGGTGTAAAGTAAGAGGCAAAAGCCATTCACAGCCAAATGGAAGCCGTGAACACCATGCAAAAACCTTCAGTTAATTAAACACCTATGTAACCTGCCCTGCTACCAGACCCGACTAAACCACTGTGATGTTTTGGTGGTGAGATGCTCAACAAAACGTGTTCTGTTTTTCCCCATCCCTCCAAAATCCGGTCCTTGGTACACGCATACAATCTACACATTGGTTATGCGTGCCTCTGTTCCGATGCCATCACGCTGCAGTGCCAACATGGACCAACAATGCCTCCATATAGATGACCAAAGTATCTGTAGTTCTGCGTGGACCATACCGTCCAAATTAGCGGAAGGGAGTTAGACCGCCTTGTATATTCTTCCGATCAGCAGCGAGTACACTGGTGTCCGTGACGGCAACGGGTGCGTTCCCTGTTCCAATTTCCGGAACAGGGAACGCACCCGTGCCGTCACGGTCACCAGCGTACTTCGCTGCTGATCGGAAGAATATACAAGGCGGTCTAACTCCTTCCGCTAATCTGGACGGCATGTCCACGCATAACTACAGATGCTTTGGTGCTTCATTCAACATAGAATTTCCCACCTGCACACGAGAGTACCGATATTTAGGTACCCACTCTTAATACCTATACACCATACTTCTCACGTCGCTACTAGACCCCTTTCCTTTAGACCAGCCGGGTCGGAATTATCACCGGCAGAGTGAAATTAGAAGGCTCATCACGCATGAAGTACAGCCCTGAAGAAGTTGCGGGATACTTCCCAGTGTGACGAAACACGTGTTGGCTGGTTTCTTACGAAATAAAAGACAAAGAACCGATCCATTTGAACTTTTTTTGACTTTATGAACTATCATGAACTACTCATAAACATGTGCATAGGACCTCGAATCACTGGTTTGCGAAGGATTCTTTCCTTCCCATTTTTAGGGGTTATAGGGTGTTTCCCCTACCTTTTGCACCGTACACACTAGGTTACTTAATTTCCTACACATAACGCAGCAGGGCGCCATATCTTCCTAGACTACCAACACCCCTCACTGAACTAACAAACTATGTTTAATCTGGTTTCTGTATTTTGCATTCCATTCCCTTCTCGCTCTGTTCTGTCCACGTCAGCATGGAGTTCTAGAGTGCTGTCAGTGGACGTCGGAGCTGGGCAGGGAACGGAGGCTCTTGCTGTACCAGTGTTTCTGTCTGCAATAAAACGTCTTCACAATTCACTCGTGTCCGGCTCCACTTTACAAGTGGCGACGAGTGAAACACCGGAAGAATCCACGCATTTACATGTTTGTTGTGAACTGGCTCAAGAGATTTTGCTTCCGTTCCTGAGTTGATGTGAGCTGTCTGGGAGCTACGGTGCATTTTCAACTTGGATATACACACGGGACTCCTGCAGGTCGTATATTTGTATATTGGTGATTTTATGACTGTCTCCGTGCCCCGCGACCAAGAGTTACAGTTGGCTGTGCAACTGTAATTTTTTTCCAAGTGTCGCGAGCACATACTCTTGCCTGTTTCCTTGCGCTCCTGCCGATCTGGAACATCCAGCGAAGGTTCGCAGCCTCTGTGCATGGAATTCCTCTCCTGTCACCATGACAAGCTGCTGGTCTTTGTGATTGTGTAAAGTTTTTACGGGATACACGCTGGGGTCGCGTACCGTGACCTTACGTGCCGCCATTTTGTCAGGCACTTTTGTTACAATTTGCTGCAGCGCGGTGACGCGCACACCCTTGTAAATTTAAAGGCATTTAACCCTTACGTGCCATCATTGGTCAGGCACCACCGTTGCTATTTGTTTCAGCGTGTTGAAGTGCACACCTTTGCATTTATTAAAGGCATTTATTGTTTCTGAATCCCTTTGCCATACAATACTTGCCACTCCTATATTTTAATTTTCTCTTTCAAGGCATCGTGTGCACCGTGCGTTTCCATCATATGCGGTGATGCGCACACCTCAAAGGGTCTAACTTTAAGGTAATGTGCACACTATTTACCGGAGTTTGTTAATTACATTGTGATACGATCTTGTCTAGAGGAATTCCACATTACAACCCAAGTATGTTTGATTTCTACAGGTACATCAATTATTTTATTTAAACGCAATATTCTGCACAGTGAACTAGTCCTTCTCAGTGAAGTTTGGACACTGTTGATTCTTGCCTATTATTGTACATTCGACTTCCTTGGTACTATGGCCAGTCAAACTTTTTCACTTCAGTCACCTCAAGCATTTTGGCCTGCCGGTGGTAATCCATGCATGAAATGGTCTGAGTGGAAGTCTTATCTCCTTAACTTCATTTACACTATTGATGAAGATGACTCCGGAAAGGAAAACGAGAATTTTATTGCATTCTGTAGGTCCAGGAGGTCTAAAGGCTTATGAGGAAATTACTAAAGCGTTGGGGGGTGGAGATGCCAATGTTTTCGACGCAATTATTAATGATTTTGACAACTACTTTGCACCAAAAGTCTGTATTGGTATTGTAAGATTTAAATTTTTCCACAGGAAACAAGAGGCCAACGAGACAGTTGATGAGTATGTTTCGGCTTTAAGAAAGCTAACTGCAGATTGTAAGTTTGACCATTTGTTAGATCAATTTATTAGAGATCAAGTGGTTATGTATGCTAAAGATCCTGCTATCCAAGAGAGGTTATGAATTAATGGGGATGCTGAACTTAAAAGACATTTTAAACATCGTTAGGAAGGCTGAGATGTCTAGTCGCAGTGCTAAACTGCTTAAACAGGAAGTTGCAGTCACGGATACCCCTGTAGAAGTAATTAGCAAAGTTAAAACGAAGGCTACTACCACTACTAAACCCAAAACAGAGGTTTTTAAGAACAAAGATTTTAATCGGTGCTGTAATTTCAGATGTTACCGTTGCGATAGTACCACACATATTGCTTTTAACAAATCATGCCCTGCTGTTAAAACAAAAATGTTCTAAATGTGGAATTCTTGGACACTTTGCCAAGGTTTGCAGAAGGAAAGGTAGTAGAAAGGTGAAGTGTGTGGATGAAGCTGATTGTGATTCGAGCGATAGTGAGTGTAAGATCAAGAAACTTACCATTGATAATTCGAATGATGGTTCTCATAACCTTGATCCTAAGGAATTGTTCATCTGGAATATTAATGATAAGAGCAACGTATGTTTAAAGAAACCTTTGTGTTCCATGTCTATTGGTGTCATGGTGCAAATGTATGCAGACACTGGCTCACCATACACTTTAGTTAATGAGAAAACTTGGAGATCCTTATTCGCTGTGCGTTTAGGAGCTAAACTTCTTGAACCGGACATCCATCCGAAAGGATTTTCGGGTGAGAAAATTGACATGGTAGGCTACAGGTCTTTAGTGTTTAAATTTAAGAATAGAGAAGCCATTGGTAAATTATACGTTGCTAGAAAAGGGCCTGCTGTTCTAGTTTGGAAAGACCAAGGGAAGCTGGATATTATTCTCAACCCCAATAGTCCTGATTCTGTTGTGGTCCTTAATGATAGTGATTTACTTTGTAAGGAGATTTTAAACAAATTTCCCAAAGTTTTCAATGGAGGTATTGGCAATCTCAATGATTTCGAGCATCGCATTGTTTTGAAATCTGATGCGTGTCCCAAAGTGCATAAGGTTAGGCAAATTCCTGTTTTACTCAGGGACAATGTTGAAAGGAGTTGGAAAAATTGGTCAAGGCTGACATTATTGAGCCAATTGAGTCAGCCGAATGGATTTCTCCGATTGTGGTAGCCAGACGCAGCAATGGCAAGTTGAGGTTATGTATTGACCTTAGACATTTAAATAATAATTCTGTAGTGGACAAGTTTCCTCTTCCAAAGATTTCGGAGATGTTATCCCTTGTTAAGAATGCCAAGCGGTTCTCATCTATTGATCTTTCAGCTGCATACCACCAGATTTCCTTAGCAGAAGAGAGTAAACATCTTACTGCATTTATTACCCCTTTTAGATGTTTCCAGTACAAAAGGCTTCCGTTTGGGTTAGCCTCTGTTGCTGCGATTTTTCAAAGGCTAATGTACCAATTATTTGGGAAAATTAAAAACGTTAGGTGTCTCCAAGAGGATATTCTGGTCTTTGGAGAAGATGGGTTGGAACATGTTAAGATTTTAAATGAAGTTCTTGCTATTTTGGAAGGAAAAGGATTGACAGTAGAGCATTCTAAATGCAAATTTGCAGTCAAGTCTATTACATATTTAGGTCACGTTCTTAGTTGTGAAGGTGTTTCACTAAACCTTCTTTAATTGATGCCATTCGTGATGCTCCCAGTCCAAAAACAGAGCGGAGGTCAGCTCTTTCCTTGGACTTGTGGAGTTTTACTCCAAATTTGTGAAGGATTTCTCTACAAAAGTGTTTCACATTAGGCAATTACTAAAAAGCAAAGTAAGATTCTTGTGGGACAAGGAATGCCAATTTGAATTTGATAATATCAAATGTGCTATTGTGAAGGCTCCTGCTCTTAAGGGGTTTGATCCTGATCTAGACTATGTGGTCACTGTGGATGCCAGCAACAGGGGTTTGGGTGGAGTTTTATCCGAAATCAGGGCTGATGGAAAGGAAAACATTGTAGCCTATGCCTCTCGTGCCTTATCTCCTACTGAGGAAACGTTTTCTGTGATTGAAAAAGAAACTCTTGCATGTGTGTGGGCCATGGAACATTTTCGTTCATTTATGTGGGGAATACCTTGTGAAACACGGAGCGACCACAAACCCTTAGTTAAGATACTTTCCACGGAAGGATTTTTTAATGGATCTGCAAGAATTGCTAGATTGTCTATGCGTCTGCAAGACTATATTTACAAAATTGTATATGTTCCTGGCAAGAAGAATGTTATTGCCGATTTTTTATCTAGATTACTTATTGACATGCAGGATTGTGAGAGTTGTGATTTTTATTTTGAACAAATTGCTTTGATTCATAACCAAGGGTTGTTCAATTTTGGAGAGAAAGAATGGTTGGAGCATTACAATTTAGACAAAGATTTACAAAAATTATCTTTGTTTATCAACACTGGTTGGCCAAGCAAAACCAAACCTTTCTGATGTCTTGAAACCTTTTTGGGAGATTAGACATGAACTCTCTATTATCAAGGGATCCATTTTCAGAGGAGACAAGATTGTTCCTCCCTCTTCTTTAAGGTCTGATCTTGTTAAATTGTGTCAT
This sequence comes from Calotriton arnoldi, assembly GCA_963921515.1. NCBI lineage: Eukaryota > Metazoa > Chordata > Amphibia > Caudata > Salamandridae > Calotriton > Calotriton arnoldi. The sequence continues at coordinate 2,200,223 of CAWUFW010000753.1, read as the reverse complement.
GAGGAGCATGGTAGCATTGTCAAGACCAAGCAAAGAATCAAACAGTGGTTCTGGTGGCCTGGAATTGATGTTCTTATTGAAAGAATTGTGCGTGATTGCCTGTGGTGGACTAATTCTGACAAATCCTTAGTTACTTTGAGGCCTAAAATGTGGGAGTCCATTGTTCCCACAAAACCATGGCATACCATCGCTGTCGATATCATGGGTTCAATTGGTACAGAAGCAAAATATATTATAGCACTCGATGTTTTTTCTAGATGGCCTGTTATTAAAATCGTCAACAAAGTTACTTCTGACGAAGTTTTTAAATTTCTTGACGGGACCTTTATTGAGGAAGGGTTACCTGTTCAAGTTATTTCGGACAATAGGGTTCAATTTGTGTCCAAAATTGCTAAGGAATATTTTGAGAGAACTGGAATCAAGCATAGAACGACTTCTCTATACAACCCTTCGGGTAATGGTATGATTGAAAGGTTTAATAGGGTGTTAAAAAAAAAAACTATTCAAATGGCTGTTCAGAATGGTTGTGACTGGGAAGTTCACGTTTTTAAGACCATGTGGATGTATAGGACTACTCCTCATGATGCTTTTGAAGTGTCCCCTTTTGAAGTCATGAGAGGTCGTGGTGCCAGAAGCGTAACCCTGAATGGATGCTGGAAGCTGCTACCAGCACTGTGCCAGTTGATGTAATCAGATCTAGGATCGTTGAAAACCACAACAAGTATAAAGAAATGTACGATCTTAAACATAATTCAAAAAGTGTTTGCATTAAGGTGGGTTGCTGGGTAAAGGTTAGAAAACCCTGGAAAACAAGAAAGGGGGAGAGAGCCAGTTCTCTGAACCTTTAAGAATCACTAAAGTCCTAAGAAATGCTGTGCAATTAACTGATGGCAAGGTCTGGAACCTTAAACGTGTAGCCATTCTTCACCATAGTCCTAAATTCTCTCAGAGGTTTGCTGTTTCCACAGATTCTCATTCAAGGAAATTGTTGGGTTCTGCTGATACCCATTCTGAATGGGACGTAAATGCTGAAGAAGCTGTTCCATCTAATTCTGTGGATAACACTAACTGTAGTCCTAGGTTGACCACCACTGAGCCAAGTAGTGTTAGCAGTGGTGCCACTAATATGGGTGGTAATGTTATTGTACCTGGTGTAGAAATTTGCAATGAGGACAGAGGTTTAGCACGATGTGATAAACGTATCCGCGCTAAACCCAAATGGATGGCAGATTTTGTTTGCGATGAAGAATGGTAATAATCATTTTTTTTGTGTTGTTTCTTTTTATTTTAAGGGGGGGGGAAGATGTGTTGTGTTCATCTTAAATTGTAAGTACTATGTTTAATCTGGTTTCTGTATTTTGCATTCCATCCCGTCTCGCTCTGTTCTGTCCACGTCAGCAGGGAGTTCTAGAGTGCTGTCAGTGGACGTCGGAGCTGGGCAGGGAACGGAGGCTCTTGCTGTACCGGTGTTTTTGTCTGCAATAAAACTTTTTCACAATTCACTCGTGTCCGGCTCCACTTTACAGCTGACATGGAGTGTCCCCCTGGGTATCAGGGTAGGTCCTGCAATGGGAACTCCGGAGCATACAGCGTGACGAGTCATGTAGAAAATCACATCCTGTTGATACATTTATGGGGCATCACGATGTGCAGGGGGAGTTTGGCACAAGCTGTGGGAGCAGGAAGCTGCGAATATCAGCCTTGACGGGGCATGCAGTTGCAGTATGATGTTTCTTCCAAGTTGCGGTTCGCCAGCCACCTAGCCACCCACTGCAGTTGGGCTGTCAGGTAGCAATCCCAGCAGCTTCCAACAGCCTGCGTAACACCACAGTCCGATGAGGGGCTCCAGAAGGGATCGTCGTCCTGACACTGTTAGGTGGTGGGCTTGGTGGCGGCTTCAGGCCCTAACGTCAGGCGCCATTTTACCCCTCGATCCACGGGTTCACCAAATAGTACTTTGAGCGGCTCAGAGCATAGATGGCAGCAGGAGATCTGGCAACCTGAGGTATGTCGTGGAGGACCCCTGGGGCCTAATGTGGGGTGCAAATGTCGGGCCCAAGTTGCGGATTTATGTTGATAACAGGGAGGGTAGCGTGGAGCGCTCCCATAGAACGTCCGCCATTGCTGCTCGCTTGGCCACGTGCCTGTAGTGAAGCACACCATGAGATTAAAAAAAAATAGATTGCACTTTGGATTCTCGGACTTGCAGTTAAGCTTTTAGTATTAGAGTACAGGATTGAAAAATCTTCGGATGTTTTTTTTATTGCAACCTTTTATTGAATGGCAAATAAAACACAGCTGTGCAATACATTTCTAAGGTGCAATGTGGATTTATTTACATTTTGTTTAAGACTGTGCAATGGGCGCCACATGCCTATTTAAAGCACCTCTTGTCTTTCACAATCACCATCAGAGGTTAACACGTTTTAAAGAAATTCATGCCACAAAATAAATTAGATTGGTTCAGCTCATGCTTTGACTGCTAGAGCCAAACTGAACTCCCGGCTCGGTTGTAGGTTGGCTATCCTTATGAACTTTCTGGCTTGTCACCTCTAACACCTATATATACATATCCTATCATACTCACAAAGACAAACGCTCATATATTTGAACACTATCAAATAAAACACCCAAACCCACTCTCTTTCTCTTACATATATTCAGTCTCTTTCACACACACAAACATCACAAAATCACAAACACACATGCACACAACCACATTCTCTTACATGCACTATCACAAAATGGTCCATGTCATGTGAGACACCTTTAGGCAGTCCTGGCTGTTTTTCTTAATCCAACAACACTTTGTATGCTGTGGCATATAAGCTGATATTTACAATGCTAAAAAAGGTTTATCAAAGCCAGTAGGTCTTAGTTTCATGTCATGATGTATGTAAATGCAACTTTGCTATGCGCTCGAGCTCACAGGTATGGGAGTGCACCAATACCTCTCAGACAGAACATACATCACCCACAACCTCAATACCACGTGGATGTAGACGAGAGAGAGAAAATCACTGTGGTTTCTGCGTTTGAGAACAAACCATCCTCAGGCCGTATTTATTAGCTGAAGATAATCACGACAGTGAAACATTCACACCTGGATCAAACTCATAAATTGCAATTACATTAATGTTCTGACCAACAGGGCCATAATCCGACCCATTGCTAATCCATATAATAACCTATCAGATTCTCCGAAGGACTCCTGGTTGACCTTTCTCTAGGTCCTTGGCATTCAAATTGACAACGGGTTGCTGGAAAAACCAATCACTAAATAGCAGCATAAAAGGCAAACTCTTGTGCAACCATCAAGGTAGAGGGAGAGTGGGCCAGAATGAAACCTGGCACCCAACTACAGAACCAAAGCCACCCAATAATGGAATCCCCTTGGCACCTAATGGGAAATAGGGCTGGGCAACCAGGCCATATCTTGGTCCCCGGCCCTACAACCATCTCCCTACAAACCCCAGGACATGTACTGGAGTAAAATGGAAGGCCATGGACATTTGTGGTAGTGGGCGCCTATAGCCCCACACTAGATCACTTAATACTCCTGCCCCAGATCGAGATAAATTATACAAACCAATTCCATCCTGAATTCCCCTGCATTAATCTTCCTATTTTTTTGGTTTGATCTTTTTATTAAAGGTTTTGTTGTTGTGAACATATATAGAAAACGGTACATCATTGTAGAAAACACCATACAAAGCTAGTAGGTAAGGAACAAGTCCGAATCACAAATTAGCTGTACACTGGCATAGTTACATCCGTCAATTTTGCATGACTGAGATTGACATATGGCATTTCCCATCCATCATATAACCTCAACCCACCGTTCAGAATGATGCACAATCACATTATCGTACAATAAAACTGTATCCTAACAATACTTGTCGATCACAAAAGTTCGGCACTTATGGCTTCACTCCGCCATTTCACATTAATCTGTTTAGGAAGCCAAACAATTTTATAAAAACAAACCCCTAACGTGGGAGGAACTGTCGGGGAAGGGGTGGGAAGGGAAATAGGGGCCGCAGAGAGGTGTGGGAGGAAATACAGATCCTGGTGAACCCAAAGGGGGGTCCCAACAACTATCCTATAGATGCACATCCTGATTGTTAGGAGAAATGGCCGTCCAGTGTGGGGTGGGAGGGACTTCGTCCACACAAAAGCTCAGGTCACAGACCCAACCAGGGATAACGCTCTATGTGTCTGATTTGGGGACATCGGTTTGGTCGTCCGGCAGCAACAGCCCCCGTAACGCACACAGCATAGTATTCCAAGCAGCGGAAATAGGGAATTTACGCAATCCCATCGTGTCTTCCCGGATCAGGGAAACTGCGCTAATCTTCCTCTTGCCAAGGTCATCTACCTGTTTTGTGGCCAAACACAACTCCTTCACCCCCACAGGCCTGGGAGTGTCACCAACTGAAAACTCACTCAAGAGAGAAGGACTATAAATCACAAAACAAACGGCATCTAGAGCCGGTCTGTCCACTGTCAAACCCTACAGTAAAATAACTCAAAACTTAGAGAAAGGAGGCAAAAAGGAAAGGAGAAGGCAAATCTTAATACTGCCCTCACACACTTTGCAGTGTCATGCTTCATCATAGGGACGCATCAAACGTCCAGGTGCAGACCAACACCCTGGACGGAGCGCGTTATTATTTTATGAGAACAAGTGGTGAGGGAGAATAGTGAAAGATGAAAAAGGAAAAAATATATATACAGGAAAGAATATTCCCTCAAGGAGGGATCTAAAGGTGCAGATAAGTGTGGTTAAAACTAACTAAGGGGAAACTCACAGTTTGCCTTTATTCTTGTGTCCCCTTGGTAGGATTAAAAATCAAAAGCGGGATATTCAGGGGAGATGAATGCCCCTATATCCCTACTGCAGGAACCAACATGTTTCAGCCAGTATTACGTGCCCGTCCGGGTCACAATGGCCTTCGTCAGGGTATGGATCCCTCGTCTTTTGGTCTTTACCCCCACTCTGGCTTTCGCATCAATTAAAAATTGGAAATTCTCCAATTACACACTCTCCAAAAATTGTAGGGAGATGTCCATATTCTGTAAAAGAAACCAAAAGCGTGATTCTAATATAGAACAAGTTCTAAAACCCTCTCCTCCTAATACTTCATTCCTTAGTGCCTCTGTAACACTGCTAGAATCTATCACGCAGTGTCTGTAACATCTCAGCCACTCAAATTACTAACACATTAAAACCAAAGTGAACACCCTGTAGTGCAACACCCCAAACACTCACAAAACTTTCGGGCTAGACAACTGAGACCCTGTCACAACACCTCTAGTGTTGATCTAATCATCCGTGTGATATGCGTTGTTACCAAAGCCTGAACCCAACAACGATCTTGTGCCCGACCACGTATATTTTTGATCCTGAATTTTAGAGAAACTAGGATCAGTCATGCCAGATGCAGGGATCATGCAACCAAAATGAAAAGCACAATACAGTTGCCGGGTGACATCCGTTCGGGGATATCTGCTTAACCAAAGGTTCAAAGCCAAAATAGACACAAAAGATAGATGAAAACCTACCCACGCAAAACTTTCACTTCTGCCCTCCTTTCTCTTTGTACAAGACATTTGAACTCTGGGTGACCCGGGCGCTCCAGAAGGAACAGTTGTGTTTAAATTTGCAAGACTCCTGTGGACTAAGACATGCTTTTTTGTTATATGCCCAACATGCACCTCTTTGTTCTCTCCCTCCCCCCCACCCCCAAAAGGATGACTGTCCATAAGCCTTCGGTTTTACAACATAATGCACCTTAACCAAGAATTGATATCAGTATGATTCCAGCACATGGCTGGGTTAGTGGCTTTCTTCAACCTGATTGCTTTATTGTAATCCTTCCAGTAGGTCCTCCCTAAATCCCTGTGCGCGGAAACTATCTTATTCATGTAATACACAGTCTGCAGGCTCCAATATAGGAATTTCTAAGGCAGAACAGACTGATAGATAGTGAAGCCCTTAATCCAATTCATAATGGTTTCTTCCACCTTAGGCTTTTTAGGTCTCGCCTAGACAGTGCATGCGCTGTCTCTTCAATACATTTTTTTTTTTTTACTAAAAGTGGGCTTACAGCCTGCCCGTTGTCTATCACTGTTTGGCTCCTTTGTCCTTCTTATATGCGGCCAGCACATGATGGCTTGACCTGCTGACCACTACCATGGAGCATGGCCCAAGTACTTGTGTCCTGTTTTTAATTAGCTTTCACAAGTGTTTGTAAGGGCACCTTGACAACGTCTTTCCTTCGTTTCTTTAGCTTTAGTGTACAGATCCTGTATTTTTTTATTTACCTTCACCAATGTCTGCGATTGCAACTCGGCCACATCTTTTCTTCGTTTCTTTAGTTATAGTGGTATTCGTACAGATCCTGCATTTTATTTTTCATCAACATTGAAACAGTCTTTGACAGTGCACCTCAACCACGTCCTGAATTTAAACTTTTTTGGTTTAACCAAAGCCAGCATATACTTTCACGATTGCAGTTCATTGTAGGTACACACTACATTATTTGGACATGGGAGACTTCATTTATCCGTGAACATTCACTCCATCTGACTGTTTACAGTTTCTTTTCATCAGTTTTAAACTGGCTTAAATACTGCTCTGAGTTTTATTATTTATTCGATATTTCACGTTTATTTTTTTACGCTCGCTTTTGCGGATGCAATTTTTATTTTATACTCACTTTTGTCCCGATATTTAACTATTCATCATAAATCAAAAAACAAACATATGCTTTCATGTTTCTACTGGTTACGGTAGGTGAACCATACATGGAGTAGAGGAGTGAACAATTGCAGGTCTTTAAACCTCCTCCGGCCTAACTTTGTTTTATAATACAGTAGGTGAACGCCACATTATTTTCAAAGAGGATGCTTTATTTACCAGTATACATTCAATCCATGTTACTGACGCGGTTTTCCTTTTTAATACTAATGCCTACTTATCATTATGCTTACTTTAGTTTTATAGTCTTTACCCCCAAATGATGATTTATTTAGTTTCTGAACCACATTCAAGGTAATATCGTCACTTGGTTTCAAACATGGGTGTCCAACAGTAACCCAAGAAGGGCATGTCAAAAAAATACTTTGGGGAAAAGGAAATGGACTTCCCCCGTTACTTACCAATGATAATTTCTTTATTTTTTTTTAACCACAATCAGCCACTCAAAGATGTTGCGGCAATGCCAGGACTTGAGCCTTGTTCCACAGCTTCCAAGGCCACCGCTCTGCCCTTTACTATACACATAACAATGAAAACGACGAGGCTGATACTTCAACACTACAATAACGATGGGAAAAAAGTTGTCTTTTGTCATTTCCACATTTCTTACAGGCACACTGAGATGTATTGTTTTGCACAAGATGACAGGGTGTTTAGCCAATGCTGGAACTGATGGCTGCTCAGTGCTTAATGTTCCCTTTTGAGACGCCACCCCACCACTCTCCTGGCCAACTGTTGCCTCTCCCTTGGACTTACTGCTGCCAAGACACAGCTTTCACCCCCACTACCCAGCCTTGCCAGCAGAGGTAACACCCTTGCCAAATTGTCGACCAAGTTGTCCACAAGGCCTCCTGCAGGCAATTCCAGTGTAATTCCTGCCTCACATGACTCCTTCTCCTAGAGTCTGGAACCTGCCTTCCTGCAGCACTGTGACACTGGGGGAGACACTGTCTTGGGTGGCACCTGAGACCTCCTGGGGTAATCCTCAGATACCATTGCCACCACCTAAGTGCCCTCACTACTATCCCTGGACTGCATGTCCCTGGACTGCACCTGGCACCATCCGTCCCCTCAATATTTGAAGGCTGTACAACCTCTTTATGTACTAGTGTACTCAGTGCTGGTTGCAACATGGCAAGCACATGATCCATGGCATCCATATAGTCCATGACCACCGACATATCTGTCTTCCTCTTAAGAGCAGGCATGTTAAATTGCCCCTGACCCCAATCAGGGCCTCAAATCTCCAAATAAACTAGTGAGTGATATTACCCAGCAAGGGCGCAACTAGACCCGAACTTGGGGGTGAGGGCTAACATCCCAGAAATGGGGCAGGACATGCATTTGCAGAAATGGGGTGGGAGCTAACATCATAGCCATTATATGAGGAAATAGAAGTGATGCATTGTGCAATGTAAGCATATTGGACAAACCTGATATTATAACAAACATATTTTCTGTAGATTTTACACTATTCCGAGGCTTCAACTCATTGCAAGTCCAGAAAAATGTTCCTGAACCACTGTTGACCGAAGGTACAGTTTTAGTTTACCCAATGAAATGTTGTAAAATATTAATGGGTAAGTAAGGCTGCCCCCTATGTACAGGTCTCAAAATATTAAGCTTAGCAGCAGTGCTTAATTTGAGCCGATAGTTGCAGGTGGAGCCCACTGGTTCTGATTTTTAGGGTCCCACACATGTTTTTCTTCCTCAGACTTGGCTACAGCACAAGAGAGAGAAAAACACGAAGTGAGACAAGAGGAAGAGAAAGATTGCAAAAACTGCGACAAAGGAAGAAAGCAAACATGAAAAATAACCTGCAAGAGTGAGATAAAAGGGCAGGGAGTGCTCAGTGGTAGATGAAAGTGGCATAAGGTAGAATCACGTTAAAGCAGTCATGGCATTCAGGCTCTCACAAAATTTTAAATTGCTGGGTACAGGCTCCTGAGCAAGACTTTGGGTCCTTGCATTTATTATTTTACAAATTAAGGACTGCTTAGTGGGTTACCACGCATTACATTGGGGTGCATGACTAGTAAGTCACAGATTTAATTATTAAAATACAAAAGCTTCCTTCGGAGTTAATTGTGTGCAATGATTTGGTAATATTGCTGCCTGTAAATGCACTACCACACACCTGTGCTACACTAAATTAAAATCCAATAGTTATTGTTACCGTGCCACATTAAGCTGTTCCCGTATATGTAGCATACTGAACCACATCTATACAGGAATGCACCAGGCTGTTATTGACGAGCTGGCAAAAAAAGTTGCCAACTAGGGAGTATAATGGGCAGAGGTGCCAGCCTCGATGGTAGAGGTCTAGCTAGAATACAGATACAAAGTGATTTGTTTAGGAAGATTGGTCCAGTTCCCTGTAGAGATCAAAAGAATGAAAGGCAAGGGATAGGCCACTGCAGAGTTTAAATCATTCTGTGCGGACGTCAGTGCTGTTTTTGTGCCACAGCCATACCAGAATCTGATTTGGTAATCTGAGAGAAGGTTACTTTCTTCGATGAATGTAGATAGTCGTCTTAAAGCCAATTTTTCAATTATTTTGCCAAGAAACAATTGGCTATTGACCAGAAGTCAGAAGGAGCCTTTGTCTGAAGGCCTTTTTGTTTTAGGGAGTGCTGTTGGGAATAGACCTTTAGCCAAGGAGCTGTTGATATCTCTGGCTGGATTGGCTGCAAAGCTATTAATGAGGATATTCTTGCATAAATGAGCAAGACATAGGTCTGCCGGTGATCATGATCGAGCTGGCTAACAAGCTTTTGTAGCCTTGATGAAGTCCTGTGTAGTAACTAGGCTAAAGGTTAATAACTGTGGCTGTTTTCATGATTTGTTTTCTTGTAAACTGCATAGCACTGCTGGAATTGTGATTGAGCAATGGAGAGGGAAGCAGGGGGTCTAAAGTTATTTGGAGGGTTGGAAGGAATGCAGGTGTGCCAGGCACACAGCAAGGGCAAGTGGTGAGTCCTTCAACTGTGCTGCCAAGTTATCAGGATGTCCTAAGGTACTGCCACTTCCGGTACTGAAGTTGGAGGACCCTTTTTCCTGTGAATTCTTCTAGCAGGTCTGTTTTTGTGATCTTGAGGCCCATCATCAGCTCTCCCTGTTCAGATCTCCTGTCTCATGTTAAGGTCTCTTGACCACTGTCTACTCGTCAGGCCGCAGGTCAGCTTTTCAGGATATAGGGCAGGTTACTCTGAAGCAATGCAGGCATCAGGCCACATGGTGTTCCCGACTCCAGTCAGGTTTTTCTGCTACCTACTCCTGGGATGTTCTTCAGAAGAAAAGAACATTAAATATCCATGCTGCTCGCCATTTAAAGTTTGAGCAGTGGCTATTCCTGTAGGTGTTTGCTGTACAGACATGGGCAATTACTGGAAGGAATATATATTTAGATCAATGATTACACACTGAGACACAAATATGCATCAGTTTAGTATCTATGCAATGACACATTTAACGGAGTCCACTAAACATGTACGGAGTGAACAAACCATAAAAGAGCCTATATTAATTTAGGAAAAATATAATGTTGCATGGATATGCTCTTCTAGAAAGGATACATATTACGACAGAACAACTTTATACTACCTAGCTCCCTGTAGTCACTGACATCCACTTACTAAGATTTCAGTGAGTCAAAAGCACAATGTGGGCAGATAGGAACTGTTCAAGATTATTGGCAATAAATGAAAACAATGTGATTTTGAAAAAAGCACAGTGTTAAAACCACTGCACTGCTTCAGGATACCGATTAATACTCTGCAACCATTGACATAGCTCCATGCATCAGTCTGGAAAAGTTAAGACACGTGTATAGTGTTGTGATGCACTTTTTTTAAAGCACCGTAGTTAACAGATGTGTTTCAGAACTTCTGAGATTCAGAGTTTTACTTTGTAGGTTTTGCTGCACATCGCACCAGTCACCTGACCATATGTGATCAACAGAAAAAGAGCTTTAAGAAGCACACCTAAGAGAAGGTCTTTGTCTCCGCCCACATGTTGGTTACCTTGAGAACAATATTCGATTGGGCAGAAGGCGTGTGCTATGAACAGTGCTTGTTGCACTTCCGTTGGCTCCGTAGGGGAGTTCAGTCACCTACAAAAATATAATGATGTGGCAGTTTGCAAACAGAAGACTCCTTTACCATGTCGTAATAGTATTGGCTAATAATATTCCTAAAGTGTCATGACATGCTCACTGTGTGCATTAACTACACTGTGGACCATGTTTGTATTGATAAGCTAATCCTATTGGCAAATACGAGTTTTCAATAAGGATGTTCCGTCACTCAAAATGGCATGTCATCCACATTAATGCTGCAAAGGAATCTGTGCAGGTTTTTTTCTTCCCCATTTACATTTGTGCTGTAAAGAATAAGCAAATGGTTCTGCCCTTCCATCCCAGTACTCCGACGGACATTTCTGTTGCTGCAGCCCCAACATGCCTCATGCTGATCCTTTCTGCTTCATCAATGCACTGTCTCAGCTTGCTCTCCCCAACTGCAGCTACCCGTACACGTGCAGTTCCCAGAGGAAATGGGAGCCAGATTAACATTACTGGGATAGCCCAGACCGCATGGCTCAATTTTGACTATAAATTGGGAAAAATTACAGGTAGGTTAAGAGAGTGACCGGCTTAGCCACCTATTAAATGTAAGCCATTATATCCATTTTGCGATTAGACAATGCTGTTAGTTCATTGCGAAATCTCTGCTCCTGTCGTTTCTGCAAAGATAGTGCACACTCTACTCTTAGACTGTCCCCTCTACACCATGTAAATTCTGCTCACTAGTGCAGGCAAAAGTTTTTTGTGAGTGTGGAGTGTGATGCTTACTTCAAATTCCAGCGAGCAAAACGAGTAAACAGACTTCATGTAGGTGGTTTCAGGGAACGTGGGCATCTCCCCTGAGAATTTTTTGAAACATTTGCAGTCATATTTTCTAAATCGCCACAGACCCTTAAAGGGCATTCAATAAATATTCTAGTAATTTCGCGGTGCTCCAGGGAAGCCTGGCCTTTCCTAGTAGATTGTCCCATTCAGGGCTCGAAAAATCCACTCACCCACTCGCATTGTCGGGCAAGATTTATTCAGGACGAGCTATTTTTAGGGATTACTCCTTTCTGGCGGGAGACAAACTGACTTTTGACCTCTGTCTCTGAAAGCAGAGCAAATGTGACAAGATAACAAAATTTAAAGGCATCTTTACTGCTCACAAAATGAAAGAGCAATAAAAATGCCATTAAATCTTGTTATCTTGTCACATTTGCTGGCTTTCAGAGACAGGAGGTCAAAAGTCAACTTATCTTGTTACATCTATTTTTCTTTCTGTAACTTAAGTTAGAGGATTTTGTAAAGTGAACTGTGTGATCATTGAACTGTGCAAAGCATGTTAAATGAAAGGCTGTAAGAAGTCAGGCTTTTTTCTAACACAACACTGAAATAGCTAAGTGAACTGTTCAAACATTTCAAATATATTTCACTAGTTATTAAGACCCATTTTTGTAATTCTGTGTTGAAAAAATATTTTTATAGGATCAAAACAAATTAGAACACTTTACTTGGTGATGTGCAAATTTTAAATATTTTTGCTGAAACCCAATTTCCAAAAATTGTTTATGCGCTATTATCAGTAAAACTACATGTTAGTGGGAAAGTTCTGTGGCCATTTTAATGGAAAATATGCTATCTGTAAATGACAATGCACTACCACATCATGCTTTGGTAATATATTTATGAAAAGTGAGTTTATAAACATGAACTGGGAATTATTACTGCTCCTGCCTAGATGACAATGCTATTAGTGAACTAAGAGGCAAGCCAGGAATCATGTGTACCGTATATATGGGCTCGATTCTTGTTAAACATGGAGCAAACATTTAGTCTAGTAAATAAAAAAAGAGTTTTTTTTGTACAGCAGAAATAGTGAACTTGCATATTCGAAGGTGCTCTCTTATGTGATAATAAAGAAAAAGGCGGCTCCATAAGACATAATATTTGCCTAGGATCACAAAATTTGAGACCAGTTCACGGGTCAAGTACATTACAGTTAGGTCGAGTAGATTATTAAAGTTACTAGACCTGCAGGTCTAGTAACATTTTTATGATTTTCGAGCCCTGCCATTTTTTTAAACGTCATAAGTCAGAAATTAATTCTACTGTACCAAGGTCAGCATTTTTTCATGGGTGAGCCCCTTATGCAAAGGAGTACATACAATATGACAGTGCCTGATATTTGCCATGGATACTTCAGCCATAGTCATGGGCATTCTTCCCTGTAGCATGCGTGCTTGCTCGCATTGTCTTCCCCCAGGGCGCACTCACTCTCACAAAGCGCGCACATCACAGCTTCACGTTTATCAGCCACTGGTTTTAACACATGAGATGCACAAAACATGAAGGTCTTTTTCTTGCCACTGAAGTTCGAGGAACAGTGGTGGCGATTTTATGAGGCTGGGAAAAGTGCAGAACACTGTGCAAGGACTTGTAACAGGTTTGTTTTCCTTTGCCACAGCTTTTGTACTTTGATGCACATCGCAGAGCACTAAGCAGGCAGCTGCTACACATACCGCTTGCCCTCTATTAGTGTCGGAGTTAGGGGGCCTGCAAGGTATACAGCAGCAGCTTCCGGGCCACAAAACATGAATGCTGCATGCATTGGTGGCAGTGGCACTGATCCTCCCTTAGGATACCACAATATTTTACACTAATTTCAGGTTTATTGGCCCGTTTAAAGGTCTGCTCGGCCTGTTTATTAGGCCTGGTAGATACTGTTCCTCACTGTGTATTTTCGGGAGCTGGGCTCGAAATCCAGGCTTGGCTCACATTCCCGCGAATCCCAACGTTTAAAAAAAAAAAAAAAAACGTCACGTACTCTATGTTTGTTACTTATGGCAAGGTTTGCGATCTGGAAAACTACCCGATATACAATTTGGATTCTGACTTTCATCTAAACGCTAATTTCATCCTCAAAGAATTAAGCCCAATGTGTTAACCTTTGATGACAGAAAGAGATACCAAGCGTTCGGCTTAATTGCGCATTGTGCAGCTGGAAAATCTGGGTTCAATCCCAGCTTTCCAGCTTGACCAAAATGTGTGATCCTTGGCAATACTTTATTTCACGGAGCACACCCTAAAATACAAAGTACATGATCTCCGCTCTACAAAAACATTCTGGTGTTTGATTTGGTAGCCATAAAGTTGCTCAATCTATAAGGACGGTGAGGGCGAGGGCTCTGTAGGAGCTGAACAATGAGTGAGGGAAGGGGTGTAGATGGTGACCATGACATGACTCTGTAGGGGATCCACTATGGGGACAGATGCAGCTTCAGCAGCAGGGGTCCTTGTCCAGCCTCCCTTGGTCCAGCAGCGAGGTGGTGGGTTGTCAGCCTGGGTTATAGAGGTACAACAGTGCCTTGACCCTGGCTAGGAACTGGCGGAGAGTGACCCAGATCACCTTTGGCTTCCTGCTCTCCTGCCTGCCCAGTCTGGAAATCGACCCCCGGCTGCACCAGATCTGCTCCATAGGGAAGGAACAGATTAAAGGCATCAACAACAAGTTTGTCTCCTTTATTAAAAAGATGACTGCCAGCTTGTGGGGCCGGGAGGATACAGTCAAATGTAAACCTAATGCATTGCATAGGCTATTAGGACTGGAGTAGAGCAGGCCATATGTATATCTGGTGACTCGGAAAGGCCAATAAGACTGGGTTTGGGTCAGTCACGTCATGTGTAAACTTTATGCATCAGGAAGGACAGTACGCTGGGTACAGTCTGCAAGGTGTACATCACTACAATGCCTCCTTACACCCAGCACTAGCAATCTCATCTACCCACTGAAACAATCCACAAAACCATTGAGTTTTCACCTCTAATGAACTCTCGGTCACTTTGGCTGTGTGGGCTCAATCTTTCATGAAATATCCATACCACAGACTATTTTAATTCTCACAAACCCACTCCATATCTGTGGCATCAAGAAATCTGGGTCAATTACAAGGATTTAATCACACTTGCCAATATGCATAGAAACCTTGCCTTGCCATACTTACAACTGCAAAGGTGGAGGATTTGGTATCCTCCTCATTTTGATTCTTAAAACCATCCCCACTCTCATACAAGCCACCTCCCCATTTTCCTTTGAATATCATTCTATATTTTCTTTTTAAGCAAACATTATACATGTCCATCATCATTCCCTTCCCAGCACAATTATATCAAATCACCCATCTTGTCAAGTTCAATATTACACCCAGTAATCAACTGCAATACAGCAATTTTTTATAACTCATCTCTGACCACGTGCTTATTAACTCTCACTAATATTTTCCTGGGCAAACATCAATATCCTATACTGGTATCAATATGTGTGAAACACACCTGGTTTCACTCTTGTTGTAAACAAATGTTTTGAGTGGTAATTGCCACAGATTTATATAGCTGGGCACTGAGCTCATATTCATGATCAGTTCCTTGGTTCACACAGCCTTGGCTGCAGCGCACAGAGATCTTTCACTGCCGCAAACAAAGAAAAAAATTGGAGGGAACATTGGTCATGGGTGCCTCAAAAATTCCCTGCTGGATATACAAGAGTCAGCATTTTGCCATTGACACCCCTCCTAAAACTAGTACAAGAACTCTTATGTCACAAATTACCTCAAATATCAGCTCCAGCATTTTGCAATGGATCCACCCCAAATTCTAAGAACTACGTCCATCATGTCAGGGGCTTTGGCCAGGTGTGGTGGCACATGTTCTGTGTCCCTGCCGCTGGGTATGGCTGGGATAGCGGCTTTCTGAGTTAGACGGATCGAGTCCCCACAGCCAATGATGGTGTCTAAATAGAAACATGTCAGGGCCTGCAGTTTGCCATAGGTAACACCTCACATCCATATGCTATTAGTGCCCTTGTCCATAAGGCAAGAATAACCTCCAGTATGCCAGACAAGCAGCACCCTTGGAAGCATAACACACTTACACACAAACACACACACACGGTCTTACACACTCGATTTCACATACTCAGTCGCACTATATATATATATATATATATATATATATATATATATATATATATCTCTCCCTCTCTCCCTCTCTGATCTCTAGTTGGCAATGGTTTGCACCTTTGTCCAAGTAGGGACCCTTCCTTCAAGTCAGGATAAGTGGCATACACTACTGAACCAACCCCTGCTCACCCCCTTGGAAGCTTGGCACGTGCAGTCAGGCTTATCTCAAAGGCAGTGTGTAAAGCATTTGCACATAACCAACAGTGAAATAACTACAAAAGGACACCACACCAGTTTTAGAAAAATAACCAATATTTATCTGTGCAAACAAGACCAAACGATAAAAGACCAACATACAGTAATCAATAATATGCACTTTGCAAGAATAATTTTCAAATGCAGTTCCTTGAAGCCGGTCGCTCGGTCAGGGGCTACCGCAGTGCTGAAAACAGAATCCAACAGTTCCGGCCGACCGCGTCGGTGCGGACCGGCGTTAGTGTCCGCAGACTCGTAAACAGTACCTTTGGTTCCAGCCGACCAGGTCGGTGCGGGCTGGTCGTGGCAACCGTCGCGGTTGCGATGTGAATCGTAGCGGTGCAGCGTGCGGTGCCCTCAAGTCGCGGTGCAGGCAGCGCCTCGGTTCTCGGTGAGACCAGGGCTGCAGCGCGGAGTGAGGCGGTGCTCATGGCGGTGCTGACAGGTCACGGTGCAAGTGACAGTGCTAGTTGATGGGAGCTGGCGTCGGTCGGCCCAGACAGCGGCGTGTTGTGTGACTTACGAGCGGTGCCCCCAAACCACGGTGCGGTCACGGGTGTCAAGGTCAGCATGCAGAGACGTAGTCGGTGAGACCAGGGCACCCCAGTGAAGCGAGGCGGTGCGCATTGCGGTGCCCACAGGTCGCGGTGCAAGCAGCTGCTCAGTGGTGGTCGTCATCGGTGAGACCAGGATTGCGGTGCGAAGTGTGGCGGTGCCTTCAGGACACGGAGCCAGCAGCGGTGTCAGCTGCTTTCCCCCTCTGTGGCAACAGAAACCCACGGTTCCAGAGGCGGTACCCAGAGGTAAGTGATGTCTTTGCTGTCCCCGAGACTTCGTGAACAGGAGGCAAGCTCTATTTGAAGCCCTTGGAGATACTCAGCGATAAGTGAAGAAAGATCAGTCCAGTCCTTTCACTGCCCAAGGCAGAAGCAGCAACTACAGGCCAACCCATGCAAAGTAACAACACAGCAAAAAGGCAGTACTCCTCCTGGCAGTTCTTCCAGCTCTTCTCTCTGACAGGTTCCTTGATCCAAGCAAGTTCTAAAGTTCTGGGGTCTGGGCCCCAATATTTATACTCCGTTTCTCTTTGTTCTCTTGGGCAGAGAGTGTCTGTGCTCAGTCCAAACCAGTTTGGTCCTCTCTGGCCCAGCTTCTCAGCAGGAGGTGGAGACAGCATTGTCTAAGGCAGACCAGGCCTATTCAGGTGCATGGAAATCTCCTCCCACTACTCTAAATGCAGCCCAGGTCTATTCAGCCCAGCCCTGACTCATCCAGGAAAGGCAGGACACACCTCGACCTCCCCAGTGGCTGTCTGAAGAGAATGCATATCCCCAGCCCATGTCACTCCAAAGCCAGACAGTCAATACACAACCCAGCAGAGGCACACAGGACGGCTAAGCAAGAAAATACCTACTTTCTTAAAGTGGTAATTTCAAACACAGAACATAAAAATCATCTTTACTAAAAGATGCATTTTTACGTTCTGAGTTCAGGCAGACTAAACTCCATTTCCCCATCTTGTCCCAATGCGAAGATATGCTTATAAGATGTTATAAGTAAACTCCCATTCTATCCTATGGGACAGATAGCCTTTCTATAGTGAAACACGAATACACTGTAATTCACTACCAGGACATGTCACACACACCAGTACATGTCCTACCTTTAACATACACGGCACCCTGCCCACAGGGGTACCTTGGGCCTACCTTAGGGGTGAATTACATGTCAGAAAAGGGCAGATTAGGGCCTGGCAAGTGGGTGCACTTGCCAGGTCGACATGGCAGTTACAAACTGTCTGCAGACACTGCGGTAGCAGGTCTGAGAACCCTTTAAAGGGCTGCTTGTGTGGGTGGCACAACGAGTGCTGCAGGTCCACCAGTAGCATTTGATTTACAGGTCCTGATATTCTCAGTGCACTTTACTAGGTACTTACTAGTAAATCAAATATGCCAATCATGGAAACACCAATCCATAACACAATTTACAATAGTAGCACTTGCACTTTAACACTGAACAGCAGTGAGAAGGTGCACAGAGACACTAAACCACCAAAAACAGAGTGAAAACCAGGAGGTCAGAAAGCAAAAAGACAGGCGAAACATGCCACAAGATGCCAGGTCTAACACTTCCATTAGTCAATCTGCTTTTATTGTGTTAGAAAAGCTTGCCCTGCTCTTATACCAGTCTTCCCTTTTAGTGAAGCTTAATAAAAACATATTCTCTGTACACTATTCAAAAATAATAACATATTGCCTTGTCAATGTTGTTACAAGTATGATGAGAAAGTAAAGTGCACTTCCTAAAAATAGCGGTACAGGACTTCTATTCGGTTTCGCATGTGGATCAAGCAGTTGCAGAACAGGAAATGAACTAATCCACTTTCTAACATGTAATATCACAGCATCCAATTGATCTTATGGAATGCTTTACTTCTTCTGCAAACATGGATTTTATCCAGTAACACTTTTCACTTCAGACCCCCTTCCAATGTAAAATAAACAAGCATTGGCATAGCCAATAGGTCTCGCTTTTGGGACCTTATAAGTATTTAGTTATGCAGCACAATATCCTTGGTGCAACAACATCAACTGTTGCATGGCTAAACACTTATAAGGTCCCAAAGGCAGACCTATTAGCTATGCCAATGCTTGTTTTTAAAGGCACATTTCCCCTTATTCACACCGGCCTCAAGTTTTGCACCTGAGCCTGTAACAACCACCTTCAAAAATAGGGCTATATGTCAAAACTTAGGCTGTTTGTGCTGTTTGCACTTTACAAAGCACCGCAAAGGGCTTTTGTGCTGTGAAAAGGGCGACCTTCCAGCACAAAACGTGGCACAACACCTTTGCGCTAGATAGTAAATACCATGCACCAGTTCATTTTGCTTTATGCCGGCATAAAGCGTTAGTAAATCTGAGCCTTAGTGCTTAATTTGTGGCTGGAAGTGGAGGCACTGCTGCTCATGTTAGGACCAGCGGGACTTTTTTTCACAAAACTTTCACCTTGAGCAAGAAAGAGGCAGTCATTAAAGAGAGACAGACGGGGAGAGAAAGAGTAAAACCGTGACTGACACGAGATGAAAGACTGGGATGTAAAAGAACCCGCTTCAGGGGAAAAAGAGACAGAAAATATAGGTTGACGGAAGAAAAAGACATGAGGTTGAATCAAGATGAAGAAGCCTTGGCAACCCCAACATTCGGCAGCGCTGGCGGCGGCTTCTGAGGAGAAAAAACGGAGCCCGTGCACTTACTTTTTTTTTTTTTTTTTAATATTACGCTCTGGGCTCGACAAACTGCTAAAGAACCAAGAAAAATATTCTGAATGGCTACTCGGAGGCCCTTTTAGTGAAACACGGATAGTGTTTCGCAGTGTAAACACTAGCGCCTTCTGTTCTTATAGATTGCATCTTGGCGCTTTACTACTGAGATGCATAAGTAAAGATATAAAGCCTCTCTAAACGCATCAACGCTCCAGAGAAGGGGCCCCCGAAGGACGCGGACGTCAGGTAGGTGAGGCCCTGTGCGCCTCGACAGCTGTCTGCTGGCTGTGAGGGTGTGCAATGCCATAACAGTCCTCCGTGCTGTCTCCAGCGTGCATGCAGGCGGCTCAGGGTCGGATCAGAGAGACTGACCGATGTACCCAAGATCACACGCCCTGCAGAGCCAGCGCGCCGTGCATTAGACACAAAAGGGAGCAGAGAGGAAAAGCCACGCGCAAATCCGACCTGTGAACTTACTCGAACCAGACCCTGGGTGGTGATGGTGATGAGAATAAAAACAGCCAACGACAATAAATTACAAGAGGGGGGCGAGCGCGGCAGCCTGCTCAGCTGACCAGACGCTCGTGCGTCATGGCCTTTTCCCGGCATGTGTTTCCAATTATCCCGCACGCGTCTGGGCACGATAATGGGAAACAGATGTCGGCCCTGCGCGCGTAACCGCCCAAAAAAGGCCACGACGCACGAGCGTCTGGTCAGCTTTCGAAACCCCCTTACATAAAGTCTTCGCCTAGCAGCGCTTGCGCGCTACTCGAGGCTCGACCTAAAAACTGCATGTCCCGGAATGAAGCAATGTGGAAAATGGAAAGCCAGGACTGGCTGAAGGTGTCACACAATGCTAAATCAAGCACCGTACCCCAAAGCCTCAGCCCTAGTCTCCTTTCTCGCGCCATCCTACATCCTCAGTCCACTCTCCCCTCTTACACCACCCCTGTTGTTGCAGATGGAATTAAGTAGGTATCTAGTACTAAGGAAAGAGCAGGTAATCTGTGGGTGCCTTTGTAGAAACAGGTGTATATTCAGTTGTCTAATTTTTATATGTGCAGCGTATGAGGTGTGCTCATGTAAGTGGTGGGCGATGGTGAATAGTGTGAGTGAGTACAGTGTGAATGGTGCAAATGTATAGTGAAAAACGTGCTGATGTGAGTGTAGTGAGCTGCATGAATGCAATGTGAGAGGAGGGCCCATGTCAGTGTTGTGTGAGAAGATTGCATGCAGAGTGAGAGGAGTGAGTGCAGGGTTGAGTGAGTGGTGTAATTGCAGGGTGAGAGGTGTGCCTGTGTGTGAGTGCAGAGTGAGTTCGAGAGTGAAGGGTGAGCTGCGAGAGTGACTGGTGAGTGTATGGTAAGTGGAGTTAGTGCAGGGTGAGTGTTATGTCCCTGTGAGTTCCGGCAGACTATTGTGCTTGCGTGCAGGCAGAGTGAAAACATTGCCTATGTGAGTGCAGGCTGAGAGGTGTGTCCGTGTGAGTGCAGGGTAAGTTGTGTGAGTCTAGGGTGAGTGATGTGCCTGTTTGCGTAATGTGAGTGCAGGGTGACGATGTGCCCATGTGAATGAACAGTGGAATGTCTCAGTGATGGGAGTGCCTATGTGAGTGCACGGTGAGCAATGTGTCAGTGTGAGAGTAGGGTAAGACGAGTGATGTGACCATATGAGATTGGGAGAGGATGAGACTGCAGAGTCAGAGGAATGAATGCACAGTGAGTGATGTGCTTGTTTGAGTGAAGTTGCAGGGTGAGCAGTGAGTGACAAGTGTGTGAAGTGTTACATGAGTGCAGGGTGAGCAGTGTGCTTGTGTGACCGCAGGGTAAGTGGAAGGAGAACGACATGAGTTCATGGAGCGTGGCATGAGTGCAGTGTGGTCGCTGTGAGTGCAGGGTAAGCAGTGTGCTCATGTGACCACAGGGTAAGTGGAGGGAGAATGGCATGAGTTCATGGGGAGCGGCGTGAGTGCAGTGTGGTCACTGTGAGTGCAGGGTGAACAATGTGATTGTGTGAGTGCAGAGTAACAGACTGAGTACATGGTGAGCAGTGTGATCGCTGTGAGTGCATGGTGAGTGATGAAAGTGTCAGGTGAGTTGAGAGACATGTGTAAGCAGGGTGACCGGTGTGCGCGTGAAGGGTAGGAGGAGTGTGAATGGTACGAGTCCCTGGTGAGCAGTGTGAGTGCAGGGTGATTGCTGTGAGAGCAGGGTGAGCGGTGAGAATGAGTGAATTGTCTAATTGCAGGATGTATTCCCAGACACTTGGAGCAACTCAGCATGTTATTTACTGTTGGTGAGAAGGGTTTCAGATACAAGATAAGCTATTGCTGTTATGGTATTAAACAGGGTGGAGGAAATAAATAATTTGCTGATTCTGCAACAAACTTTCAGTCTCGTGATTAGGGTTGCCAGCAGACCGGTTTCCTACCGGCACCTCTGGTATTTTAATGTCCCAGCCGGTACAAAAAGAAGCAGAAATCCCAAAAAGATATTATTTTTAGCTCTTATCTGTGCATACTTCAAAAAGCAAATATAAATAGAAAGTACATTCAAATGTGTTTTAGGGATGCGTTAATCATCTCTGACTAATAATTAAAGGAAACGAAGACAGAAAAGTCATGTTACAAATGAACACATGCGATTTTGCTTACAGCCCTACTTAGTTACAAGCCCACCCTTAACAGACTCTTAAAACAACAACAAATGTCCAGTATTTTCTCTTTAAAAAGGTGGCAACCCTACTCGTAATCTGCCTTCTCGCAAAATGTATTCTCCCGCTGTGGTAATAAAAATAAAATACAAAGATAAGGAATAGGCAGAGTGGGGACCCATGGGGTACTGTAATGAGTAAAAACAAAAAAAAACAAAGCCTTGTTACCAGTTTCCAAAAGCATGTAAAGGGGCTTTTAAAGACCTGTGAAATACTCGGGTGAGGCTGAGATGAGCAGAGCCCACAGCAGCTCACTCAGCTGCTGTCCTGGTGCGTGTCCTGGTAGTTGCAGCAGCCCGGGCTGAGACACATGACGGGGCAAAGATGGAGGGGCAGGGGTGGGGAGGCTTAAAGTCCTTTTAGCCCTATGGGCTCCTGTAAACCACCACCAAGGCACACTGACGAATGCTCGTTAGTAACGACTAATAACACACACAGTGAAAAGTACAGTTCCCACCTGAAAACCCTTGTCCAAACTCGGAATAGTTAAGCCTCACTATGAGCGTTTAACAAAGTACAATATAATAAAACAAAATGGCAAATTTCTACCACAAATTCTTTGTCCAAGCTCAGGACAGTTAAACCTTGCAATGAGCAATCGAAAACTAATTACAAGGGATTCTTCCTGTCTAACTATGTATTGTATGCAATGACAACCAGAAGCACGTAACTCAACAAGCACTGGCAAAGCCAATAGGTCTCACCTATGAGAGAGCTATTGGCTTTGACAATGTGTTTTAGCTATTATGTACACCAGTGTGGCTGCTGTTCATCATGGTTAAAAGTTAGTGGCATGGGATAGATTGGAATGGGGTAGATTGGGGTATAGTGGAATGGGGTAGATTGACGTAGAGTGGGGTAAAATGGAGTGGGGTAGATTGGACTGGGGGAGTTGGGTAAATTAGCGTGGTAGATTGGAGTGGGGTAGACTGAATTTCGGTAGATTTGGGTGGAGTGGGGTAAATTGGGGTGGAGTAGATTGGGGTAGATTAGAGTGGGGTAGACAGAAGAAGGGTAGATGGGGTAGAGTGGAGTGGGATATATTGGGGTAGATTGGAGCGGAGTGGAGTGGAGTGGAGTGGATATACTGGGGTAGAGTGGAGTCGAGTAGATTGGAATGAAGTGGGGTAGATTGGATGGATTATAGTAGAGTAAAATGGCCTAGGGGTAGATTGAGGCAGTTTGGAGTGGGGTAGATTAGAGTGGTGTGGGGTAGATTGGGATGGAGTGGGGTAGATTGAGTGGAGTAGATTGGAGTGGAGTAGACTGGAGTGAGGTAGATTGAACTGGGATAGATTGTGTGGAGTAGGGTAGATTGGAGTGCAGTGGGGTAGACCGGGGTAGAGTGGAATGGGATATATTGGGGTAGACTGGAGAGGAGTAGAGTGGAGTGGGGTAGATTAGGGTGGAGTGGGGAAGAGTTGAGTGGGGTAGATTGGAGTAGATTATGGTAGGGTAGAGTGGAGTGACGTGGCTAGATTGGAGTGGATTTGGTTATATTGGAGTGAGATAGATAAGAATGGGGTAGATTGGAATGGACCAGAGCAGATTGAAGTGGAGTTGGATAGAGTGGTGAGGGGTAGATTGGGATGGTGTAGAATGGAGTGGGGTAGATTGCAGTAGGGTAGTTTGGGGTGGACTGGGATGGAGTGGGGTAGATTTGGGTGTCACGTGGTAGATTGGACTGAAGTGGAGTAGATTAAGTAGAGTGGAGTACACTGGAGTGCAGTGAGTAGATTAGTATGGAGTGAAGTAGATTGGATGGATTAGAGTAGATTGGAATGGAGTGGGGTAGATTGGAGTGGGATAGATTGTAGAGTCACGATTGGAGTGGGGTTGACTGGTGTGGAGTGGGTTGGATTGCAGTGGGGTAGATTGCGGTGGAGTGGGTAGCGGGGAGTAGATGGGGTAGATTTGAGAGGGGCAGATTGGGGTGGGATACATTGGGGAGGGGTAGATTGGAGTAGGATAGATTGTGGTGAGTGGGTTAGATTGGAGCGTAGAGGGGTAGATTTGAGTGGAGTGTGGTAGACTGCAGTGGAGTGGGGTAGATTTTGGTAGAGTGGAGGGGGGTTGATTGTGGTAGACTGGAGCGCGGTAGACTGGTGGAGTGGGGTAGATTGGAGTGCAGCTGGATAGATTGCCATGAAGTTTAGAGTGAAGTGGGATAAATTGTAATTAAGTGGGGTAAATTGGAGTGGAGTGGGGTAGATTGGAGTGGAGTCAGGTAGACTGGAGTGGGTTGGGTTGGATTGGGATACCTTGGAGTGCAGGGGATTGGAGTAGATTGGAGTGGGTGGGGTAGACTGGAGCACAGTGGGGTAGATTTGAGTGAAGTGTGGTAGACTGGAGTGGGTGGGGTTGATTGGGTTAGACTGAGTGGAGTGGGGTTGAGTAGACTGGAGTGGGGTATATTGGAGGGGAGTGGGATAGAGTGGAGTGGGGTAGACTGTAGTGGAGTGGATTGTGATAAATTGGAGTGGAGTGGGGTAGGTTGGGTTAGAGTGGGTAGATTGAAGTGGAGTAGATTAGAGTAAGGTGGGGTAGATTGGGGAGGGTAAATTTGGGTGGGGTAGATTGTGTAGATTGGCGAGAAGTAGATTGGGGTAGACTGTAGCTTAGTAGTGTGGGGTGGGGTAGTTTAGAGTGGAGTGGGATAGATTGGAGTGGGATAGACTGGAGTGCGGTAGAGTGGATCGTGGTGGAGGAGTATAAAGTGAAGTGGCTTGTTGTGTCATGGAGAGAGTGGCGTAGATTGGAGTGGCATGTCGTAGAGTGCCTTGGAATGGAGGGGTGTAGAGTGGTGTGGCGTAGCGTGGAGTGGAGTGGAGTGGAGTGGAAGGGTATAGAGTGGAGTGGCTTAGTGCCGAGTATGCATGGTGTGGTAGCGCACTGCATTTACAGACACATTTTCAATTGAAATGACTATTACACTTCCACTGAAATTCGATTTTACTGTACACAAACCATAATGTGTGCAAATGTCATCACCTAATGTATTGATCCGTTTTGAATATTTGTTTTTACCACACTTCAGAATTACAAACAAATGTTCTTTATTAGTACTAATTCTGAGATATTCTGAAACATCAGCACAATTCTTTTCTTTTGTTGTGTTAGAAAAAAACATCCTGCACGCTCTCCTCTTACATGGATATTCAGCAGGATTGTCACATACGTTCTCTCACTTTGAAGTCAGAGGAAGAAAAGTAAACACCAAGCTCCCTCAGGAGAGAGTTTGACATTTGACCACTTTGAATGCACAGCACATGTGACAAGACATGACAAGATTGAAAGGACTGTTTACAGAAAGCGCATTTGTTGAAGAATACAGTAAACAAGGTTTGGGCAACGGGAGGGACGAACTCAAGCTAGACAGCCTAAAGCAAATAAAGCCAGAAAATGTGAGTTACAAACCACAATGCCAATGGTAAGCAACAGGTGGAATGCATTCCTAGGTCAGCTTTCCGAATGTCCCCAAAATGTCTTTAGCAAACCAGACAGCTGCACTGTCTGCAGGCTTCGACCTAGAAAAGGAAAGTGCAGCAAGCTAGTACAAAATGGGGAAACCTTGCAATGACCCCTACTTAATTTGCAAGAAACCTCACTCTGCGTAACCGACAGCACACCCTTCCACCAGCTCCTCTGGCCCTGCCATCACCAAAGAACAAACATTTGCAATGCAATAGGTCTCGCATTTTAGAAACTTTGACCTATTGGTATTGTAAATGACAATGCCTTTATTATTGCAGGTTTTCTAAACACATAAATTAAAAGGCATTGTCATTTACAATGCCAATAGCTACAAATCTCACAATTGCGAGACCTATTGCATTGCAAATGCTTGTTTGTATGTGTAATTGTGTGAGTGTACGTGTTGCTTGTGTATATGTTCTATATGCATGCATATCTGCGGCTTGGGTTGTCGGCATGAGCTTGAACTATAGGAAAGCCAGACATTTATGCCAACGATTTTCTACCTATCTGCACACTTTATTTTATTTTCTCATTTTAAAAAAAAAAAAGCTTCAGAAAATTGTAGCTGTTGACGCATCTATTTTGTCAGATTTAGAGTTTAATTGGCTAGTACTCATTAAAAGAAATTAACATGGGGACAGGAGCTGGCCTAACGGCTAGGGCGGTCCACCTCAAATCTGGGGAACCGGGTTTGAGTCTCGGCAATGACGCTGAGCATCCTGTGATTCTGGGCAAATCACGTATCCTCCCCGTGCCTAACAAAAATGAATGTGTCCTCATGTAACGCAACTGGTGCTATGTAAAGCGCTCTGACACCCGGTACCGCTATATAAAACTCTGGAAAAAAAAAACATTTGCAATTAGATAGATATATTTGATAACAAGACGTCTCGCGCTTGGCTCCTCTCCCTCCGTTAATCCCAAACAGGCCCATTTGGAAAAACCGTGAGAAAAGAATTTCTCGTCACAGTTGGTCTCTTACCAGTAACAGTTTACATCTGAGGCTTCGGTTTAGGAAGAGTTATCTAAAAATAAACGTGAATCATTCCAGAAACAAAAAAAGATGCACGTCACTTGCTGTGGATTAAAGGTCTGTTCAGCATCGGAGAGCCTCCCTAGCCTGACCCTGGGACAGAATGTTGTCGGCCCGGCTGTAGTTGGGCACATTGGGATGCAACGACGGCATATGACGTCTGTGATTGTCTTGCTTAAACTCTGAGATGGGCCATAGCGCCTGGACCTCCATGTGACTGAGAATGTGTCAATACAAAGGAAGTCTGCTGAGAAGA
This sequence comes from Calotriton arnoldi, assembly GCA_963921515.1. Lineage (NCBI taxonomy): Eukaryota > Metazoa > Chordata > Amphibia > Caudata > Salamandridae > Calotriton > Calotriton arnoldi. The sequence goes on along the minus strand of CAWUFW010000753.1, from coordinate 2,173,447 downwards.
GTCCAGATCCACCAGTAAGACCCTGAAGGCATTTCTCATTTTTCTCCCACTGCAGACAGTGCTGGCTTTGGGTTCATTAATAGGGTTTCTAAGGGTGACAGGCAAGAAATCAATGCACAGGGATTTGCAGGAGTTTACAAGAATCTCACAGGTTGCTCAAGTGCAAAATGAGGTTTGCTACAGTCAACACTTTATCCACTGAGACACATTGCCCTCATGTTTAAAAGGGGGGCCTAATACCGAAGCCACTGGTGAGGTTTGGGGCAATTTCTTCAGAAGCAGTAACTCTAAGTGTACTGAAATGAGCGGTCTACTCCAGGGCTATAACGCAAGCCCCTGTGGTGCAGGGGGGCTCCAACCCTCAAAGGGGCCCCCAACCCTTCAAAGGGCATCATTCAGCCCAAGTTCAATGAATATATGTGAGATATTGGAGAGGCAGGACCACCGCATCACTTTCTGCAGGGAGGCATAATTTTGCGTTATGCCACTGGTCTGCCCCGGTCATTACCGAGTCTTTCACAATATGGAAATTTAGCTTGTCTTTAAAACAAACTCAGGAGCCCTTGGTGTATCATTTTAAACCTAACCCATCAAAAGACAGTGAAGGATGTTGTAACATTTCATCCAATTACTAAAACTGCGCTATTTATCACAGGGAAAATGTCACGCATTCTTTCCGTGTTTTCTCCGGGTGGTTCTGCCAGACTTCCCTATAAAAAGCTCCCGGATTTCTGTATTAGATCGCCGTCGCCACATGTAGGCACAATTGGCCCCGACGATGGAGGGAAGCTGCGGTCCTCGCGCCAAAGTGACCCGGTGTCCTCGTGCTAGAGTCCGGCTCGTGGCCCCGTGGTCCGCTGCGCGCGGGCTGGAAGCCGTAGGGAGCCAGCAGCCGGTGTGCTCCAGACATGTAAATGAGAGCCGGGCTGTCTATCAGGGGGAGGAACGGCTGTTGCGGGATCTTTTTATCTCTGCTGCTGCTGCCCAGCCCTCTTCAGAACTTCTTTTTTTTATTGTTTAGGTAAAGGAATTTCCCTGAGTGGAGGAGGCCCTCTCGGGACGGAGAGCAGTGACACAGAGCTGCAGGGTGGGAGGGGGCAGCCAGGGGAAGGGAGGGCTGATGCTGTAATGTTCAGGTGCACCCGAGTACGCCCGGCAGTCGGTTCCTCTAGAGCGCTGGAGTAGGGAGGGGTAGGGGGGGAAACAAGGGTAAAGGTCACTCGAGTTTCTGAAGGCGATCGGCTCTTTACACGTGCGTTCTCTCTTTTGTTTATTTATGTATTTGTTAGTGCATTTTGAGAATGTTTTTGATGCACCGTACCCCAAGATGCTGCTTCAGGGCTCAGCTCTTCTGTTCCTGACTCCCTTCTCTTTCGGACAGCGAACACTTAGTGCAAGGCGGGATGAAAGAGCAACAGAGATCCGTTTATAACGTACCTACAGGCCCAATCAGAGAGCCAGAGTGGCGCGTGCTGCAGGCATGAAGGCAGCATGACGGAGCTTCAGCTTGCTGAACTCTCCCTGAACCTTCCCTTAACACGCCCCATCAGATAAGAGAAAAGCCATAAAACTGAAGGGAGCCGTAGACTCGGTGTCCCAAGGGCGTGCACAAAAAAGCCACAGGGCGGTAACCAAAAACCCTACAAAGCAATCGAAATGCAGGTTTTTAAATAAATATCCACGTTGCCCAATTGAAAGCATGGGCGGTAACAGAAGTCCCTCTACAGAAAATACCTTTACCCCAATAAATCTCGCTACGCGAGCAACGCATGCTGCGCTGCACGCTAGGCGAGACCTAAAAAGGGAGAGAAAGCCTCTCTCTCTACACCTGTGTCCCCTGCGAACTACACACCAGCGCATCCTGTCCGCTAACCCCCCTCGACACCCCCTTCAGGATGACCCCATCCTACCTCAGCCTGAAGTCTTGTCTCTGGCGTCTGCCGACGGAAACCGACAGAAGCCCTCTGGTGCTGCCAACAGGAGCCTAATTGAGTCCCCCACAGCAAACCTCAGTTACCACCGCTATAGTCCAGGAAAGGCGAGGGCTAAGGACTACAGGGCAGTCCCAGGAGGCAGGGCACCTGAAAGGCTGCAGCAAAGGAGCATTGCACAAATGGCCAGAAGCCACGAAATCCTCCTCCAAAAAGGCTTGAATCCTCTTCTACATGGTTGGGCCGAGTTGAAGCTGGGGAGTGTCTCTGGTCTTCAGGGAGGGAACCCGGTGGCAATAAAAAGCATTGGTTTTAACCTGTCCTGGCTGCCACCACTGGCCTCCTGAGAGACCCCGCAGGACTTGCCCCAGCCAATAGGTGTGGCAGCCAAGCCTGTGAAAATGTCAAAATTTGGCTGGTAATGTTGAGCCGCACCGGTCCAGTCCGGACCAGTCCGATTCGGCGCATGACTGTCTCCTGGGCTCGCTATTGAGTTGGCTTCATCCTCGGTCCATTCACTGGGTGGCCTAAAATCTGGGCACTAATTTATCTTCTTCCGGAAATTATATGGTATGATATGAAGCTTATGTTTCTTTGTTCACCACTCATGTTCACAGAAGGGCCTGTTGTAAGGGTAAGCTGGGATGGTGTGTGTGCTCTGGGGCTCAGACTTGCCAACCTTAGGTTCATTTTCACTGTGTAGATAGTACAGAGAGAAGGGTGTGTGGCCTAGACAAGGGAGCAGGACGTGGGGATGTGGAAGCCATGTTCCGCCTAAACAGTTTCCACCTCCTTAACCCTCCTATGACCCTAACCACTGCAAAAATGAATTCATTTGGAACCACCTGCCATATCCTGAAGAGGTTTTATAAGGAGCCCTGCTGTGCAGAGCATTCACACCTGAGCTGGAAACTATTGCGTGAAAGGGTTTCCGGCTCACTGTGTGATACTGCCTCTTCACCAGGTCATCATGATGAGGTGTGAAACTGTGTGTCACATGGTAGCACCGTGGGAGATAGTAGGCCTCCTACGGATATTGTGTTTCACTTGGATGCATTTCCTAGTGAGGCTCGATGCCCAAAAGTCTTCTAGGGTGGCCAACTTTGCATTATCACTTCATCGAACACTTTGCTCCTACAGGGGCTTATTGCACTTGCAGAGGCACTTTCTGCATGTGGAGACATCAGAAGATGTTTGCTGGAGAGCAGACGACTAAGGACCTCAAGAAACCATCCGCGGACCCCAGCAAACTCCAGAACTACCGCCCTATCTCTGCTCCCCTTCTCAGCAAAAGTCCTTGAGAAGGCCATCACCCGACAACTCACTGAACACCTGGAGAACAACAACCTGCTGGATACCTCCCAGACCAGCTTCCACGCCAGCCACAGCACCGAGACCACCCTGATCGCTGCCACGGACATCAGAGACCATGGAGACACCGCAGCCCTGATCCTACTCAACCTCTCAGCAGAATTCAACACTGTATCCCACCACAACCTAATCAAGAGACTCTGCCACATCAGGATTCAGGGAGACGCCCTCAAATGGATTGCATCCTTTCTCACAGGACGTACCCAGAGAATCCCCGTACCTTCCTTCATGTCAGAACCCAAGCGCATCATCTGCGGCGCCCCCCCAAGGCTCTTACTTCAGACCCACCTATGTCAACATATACATGAAGCCCCTGGCTCACATCGTTCGAACACATGGCCTCAACATCATCACCTACGTCGACCACACCCAGGTCATCCTCTCGCTCTCCAAAGAGCCCTCCGCCACCAGGACCAACTTTCACAACTGCATGATGATGCGTCGAGGACTGGATGAAGACCAACTGCCTGAAGCTCAACACGGACAAGACGGAAGTGCTGATCTTTGGAAGCACCGCCTCCCTGTGGAATGACACCTGGTGGCCTGCCAAACTCAGACCGCTGCCCAGAAATAAGCAGAAAGAGGCAAAATAAAAGGTCAGAAACAGGCAGAAAGAGGCAAAAGAGGTCAGAAGCTGGCAGAAAGATGCAAAATAGAGGTCAGAAAAGGGCTGAAAGAGGTCAAATAGAGGTCAGAAACAAGTAGAAAGAGGCACAATAAAGGTTAGAAACGAGCAGAAAAATGTGCAGATAATGAGCACAGGAGGCACAAACCGAAGGCAGCAGAGGGTAGAGGATTTCGGGCAAGCTGGACAGAACTGTCGCAGGTAGAGCTGGCATGAGAACCTGCATCCACACCCTCCCCGTGCTCCGAAAGATCTTCAGATGGCTCCCCGTCGACACAAAAAAAGGTTCACCCAAGCCCTAGTAGCCAACCGACTTGACTACGGCAACGCGCTCTACGCAGGAATCACCAACAAACTCCTGAAGAGACTTCAGACGATACAGAACACAGCTGTCAGACTCATAGACTCATCCTCAACCTCCCCAAACGGACCCACATCACCCCCACCTCAGGAATCTCCATTGGCTCCCTGTCCAGGAAAGATGCCAATTCAAAATGCTGACAGGCGCCTACAAAGCTCTCCACTACCAAGGACAAGCATACATCAACCACCGCCTTAACTTCCACCAACCCGCAAGACACCTGCGCACCGCCTCCCTTGCCCGTGCGGGGGAAGCATCTGCCGAAGCTGCAGCGAAGGACACTCCTTCTACCTCACCATCAAGGCCTGGAAGGACCTACCACTTCACCTCTGAACAGCACCTTCCCTCATGGAATTTTGGAAGGGACTCAAGACCTGGCTCTTTGACTGACTGCAGCAGGATCCCAGTGCCTGGACACCATCAAGGGTGATGAGCCGTGCTCTACAAATCACAACTGATTGACTGATTGAGTCAAAGTGCATTTTCGGGGCTTCATTCTAAATACTACACCTCTAAGTCAGTCCATCTTAAAAGATGTTCCTCTGCTGGAGACTGAGCCTATCGAATCCGATTACAACTCATACTGTATTGGACTTCTAATCCCTTTATGACACCTCCTGGAGTAGGCTGTAGCGTCCTCAACCTCTGAGCATGTAAATGATTACGCCACACATGAAGCTTGGTATTACGCGTCTTTATTCCTCAAAGTGTAGCGTTAACTGCACATTCTACATCATGAATTCTATCACCCACTCCCAAGCACTTACGTCACAGTTTTCCATCATCTCCAACTCACAAGACACTACATCTCCCCCTTTGTTACATTAGAAGATCAACACCAAGTATAGCTCAACACTAGCTCGGCAGACATCAAATTCACTATGGAGCAAAGCAAGACCAATATCCCCTTTCTTGATCTTACAGTGGGGTCTGAACAGGGCAAGATCCTTGTATCTCTATATAGAAAACCGACAGAGAGGAATACCTTGCTACATTATAGTAGCAGCCATCCCAGATGTCTAAGAGACAATTTGCCTTTCAGGCAATTTCTGCGCATTTTGCAGAAACTGCACCAGAAGACTTGGTTACTTTAGGGAATCTAATACTCTGATCAACAGACTTATAGAAAGAGGGTACCCAGACGATTGGTCAGAAGAGCCAGAAAAAGAGCTTGATATAATCACAGAGAAGATCTTTTAAAACCCACGAGAGATAACACAACGGATAAAATTGTCTGCGTCTCCACTTTTAGCCCAATCAGCAATGAGGTGAAAAAGATCATAAAAAGACATTAGGGGCTAGATGAGAAGCACCTTACCAACAAGGACTCACCCTTGTTTTCCTTTAAACGAGGACGGAATCTCAAACACACCTTAGTCAGGGTGGCACTTCCCTAACCACCTAAAACCACTCTAATCACAATGTGGGGATTCCGGCAATAGTGGGCCCTTTAAATGTAGCCAATGTGTGGAATGTAAATTCTGTTTTACCAGCAATTTTACCCACCTTGAGGTTGATGTGGTTTTGAAAGGTTTCAGCAACTGCAATACACTGGATGTGATATATGCAATTTGGTGTCCTTGCAACCTGCTTTATATTGGTCAGACAACACAAAAAGGGCTGAATTTTGCAACATAGGAGCAGGATCAAATGCCGCCCGGTAGGAGCACCACTTGTCGAACACTATCGGAGTCAACACCAAAGCAGTGAGGATAGAAAGTAGCAAGTGAGAGGACGAAGCAGGTCTGCTTTCCAGAAGGGAAGATTTTTGGATGGACAAATGTAAAACAATTACTCTGGACCTTAATACCCTTGATGACTGGAGGCAGGCAGCCTTCACATAAACACCTACTCTGATGGACAGGCCACAATGGTTTTACGTCTACTTTTATCCTCTGATGTAGGCTCGGTACATCATATATCTAATGTTTACTAACCACATTGCAAATCATTGAGAATACATTTTTGAGACGTCTCCTGGCAGTGCCCCAATCCATAGCTTCTTTTGTGATACATGAAGAGCTGGTGGGTTACATTTCAGATTTACTGGCAATACGTCCTTTGTAAAGATGGATTTCAATTTGGACTAGCCCGGACTTGAAGCTTAACAAGATTATACAGAGGGACTGTATGCTTCTGGAGAAGGCCAAATCCATTCCTTGGCTGAATTATGTCAGCTCTATTTGCCATGAGCTGGGTCGCCCTGGGTTGTATTTTCCACCCGGAGAACATTAGCAGCTAGGATTTATCTTGGGCTAAAAAACATTTTTGCGCTAGAGCCCAGGCTACCAGGAGGTGCACAGAATTAGTAAAAACCTTTTGTCTGCACACACGTTATCATCTTCATCGCTGGGCGTACCGAACCATACCTAACCTTTCTCACCAACCCTCAGCATTGTTTTATGTTGACTTGCTTTAGGCTGAACCAATTGCATTGGTTTCTAGCTGAACCTATCGGTTGGAACAAGGCAGATAATCTAGCCCCATGCACCTGTGCTAACTTCTCTGATCATGATACTTTTCATTTTGTCCTGTTTTGTGACTTTTATCATACCCTCTACTCAAAGGGAGGCAGTTTACTAAGGCAAGGCCTGCTTTTATTTTATTTTTACAAATCTTAAATAATGAATTTGTTTGTTTTAATGTTGCCAGGATTTTAATGACTGCTGTTAGGCTCAAAAAAAGAAGGGGGTAATTTTTTCTTTTTTGTTTACAGGCTCATATGGTCATTTTTATGGTGTTATCTTAAACATTGTATTTTTAACCATGTTTATCTTTTGCTGCTATTTTTATATGCCATGAAGTGTTCTTATTGTGTGTTTGCATCTTTTATGATTTTTATTAACCAATTAAAGATTATTTTGACTGACAACTAACCACATATTTTTCTGCGAAGACTACTGACATGCAATTTCCAGTGATTGTTTTTATTATACATGAATTGTTTGTGTTGCATGAGTAGTCTGCAAAATAATATGCCTATCTTCTGTTTCTAGCTCCCCGTTTACCATCAGGCCCCAACATAAGTGGGTTACAATTGATTACGCAACTTTTTCCTAAATCAATGTATTGGGTCACGCAGTAGGTTGTAGATACAATTCCACCTTTAGAGGGTCAGCGCCCCAACAAAAAATATATATCCAAGTAGGCACATTTCTTCTCTTTTTTTCTACGGATGTTAACAAGGATTCATCCTTAGTTATTTGCGAGAATTCACTCATTTCCCTCATTTTCAAAGAATAATGGCTTAACATACTTAAATTTAAGAATAAATGAATTGTAAATTGATCCGAGTAGAGCAATTGACCGTGCTTTTGTGATTACGTTATTCCTTTTCAAAGAAAAGGAATTTCCTGTCAGCAGCTACGGATGTAACTTAATTGACATACCATTACAGATAGCAGTCAAACATCAGACTTTTCCTTTAGTCAGATTGCTATCTTTCCAAATACACGTCCATTGTGGCAGCTTCCACGTGCATATCTTTGCCTACACGTGCTTTCTCTCCCTTGCGGCTGTGACTAAGGAGTCAGATCCGGCCGGCGCGCTCTTCAGTTTCAAGTAAGCCTTCATATTAACCGGAGGTATTTTCTCGGTCTACTGACAGAAAACTGATTTATTTTCATTGTACACATTCCCTGTAGTATCTCCTCTACGAGTGAGAAAGGTCGGATTGGGATGAGTTTAAAGCATGTGTGTTGAGCTTGTGGTTAACACGGCTATATTAAGTATTATTAATTCAGTCTTGCCCTCATTACAGGAAAACCGAGCACACTGGGAACATGCAAGCAAGTACTTTGGGTGTCAATAAATAATGCCACTTACTAAACTATTCCCAGAGTGTGGCAGAATTGTTTAGGTCAGTTTCTAGATGCTTTGTTACATTTGCCAAGCAAAACTAACTCACAAATATGCAATGAATTGGCTGTTTCTGTTGCATTTAGCATCCTTTCACCGAGGTCATTTCTTTTCTTACGGAGAGATTAATATAATTTAACTCTCTTAGTAAGTACATTACTCGTCGCTCTTATGGAACTACTTAGACAATTCGTGGTTCAATTAAATAAGAGTGATTAATGTTTGCCTTTTACATTCAGCACCATTTTACTAAGTCTCCTGTAGGTGGTTTATGCAAAGAGAATACAGATAAAAGCTAATTCTGCGTAAGTGAACTAGAACTTGCTTAATTGTTTTTGTGTATCCCACCTACGCAGTCCTATAGACTTAATTTCTTTCATATAGATGCAGGTGACTTTTCCTTGAACTGTTGGGCGCTTGAATATTTATTGAACCAGAAATTCATTTTTGGTGCTCAGATGGGACAAGAGTCAGCCGTGCGAATTATAACACAGTTACGTGGTAGGCCTTAATACAATACTTGAAACCCGTTGGCATATAGATCCAGGGTGCAACTCGTTCTGAACTTAGTTTATTTCTTTGCAGCTTGTTTAGTAAAGTTCGCTGAGACTTTCCCTTGAAGCTGTGTTTGACACATCTACAGTTGTGGGCCTCTTTGCCCCCAATTCCTTGGGGCCTGATTCACAGAACTAACTTACGTCAAAAACGTAAAGTTAGTACTTTTTGGTATTCACAGAATACACTTACTCATTTTGGTATTCACAGAATGAACTTACTCATTTCGGTATTCACAGAAGTTAGTAGTCCTAACTTTACTACTCCTAAACTGAGAAAAATCCTAACTTTAAGACTTTCGGTATTCACAGAAGGCATTTAGGAGTCCTAAAGTTAGGACTACTAACTTCTGTGAATACCGAAATTAGTAAGTTCATTCTGTGAATACCAAAATGAGTAAGTGTATTCTGTGAATACCAAAAAGTACTAACTTTACGTTTTTGACGTAAGTTAGTTCTGTGAATCAGGCCCTCGGTTTTTACAGTTGGCTCTATAACCATAATAATGTTGTGATGACTTTGTACACAATTCAAGAATCTGATGCCTGGTTCTTTTACTTTTGGGTTTCTCCTTCCTTTATTCTGTTCTGATGATGACCCCGGCCTAAATAATTGCGCCAAAAGAGTCGAAACGTCAACAATAACGTATGTGGACTGATTTTTAAATTTGATTATGGTTTTTGACACTTATGTTTAGAGTGCCATCTGTAACAACATACTGTCCCAATCAGTTACATTTATATATTTCTGTATATAGCAAAATCGCAAGTTTTTGGTCACTTTACTCACCTTCCCTGCGCTGTCACTTTATAGGAATACATTACCTTTAGAGTAATACAAATGCTGTGCCATATGATTATGGACCCTCATTACATTATATGAATATGATTAAAAAAATAAATGCATTTATCGCTTAAATGAAAACCTGCAGAAGCGTTTCTTTAAGTCACTACTGCCATGGAAGTCCAAGGCTACACTTCCTCCATAGGGACCACCTTTTCTTGATGATTGGGATTAACTGTGCAACACAATATATAGCAGTAAGACCACAATAGTTGGCAACACAGCCCCTAACAATCCCGACATCCAGGATGGCAATGATAAAACCCAACTGCTAAACCAGCTATCTGGGGCACCTCCTTCATCTACCATTTTCCTTTTCTAGATTATTTAGTGTCCGTATAGCCTCCGATAAAGTTCCATTGTCCACATCATTTGCTGGAATACAAGTGCAGCACGCTGTTGAATTTTCTTGCAAACCTCTCCTTGCATGGCCGTCATAAGGTCCAGCGCATAGCGATGCTGCATTACCATCATTCGTATGGCAAGCAGCTCTTCCTTTACGACGTTGAAACCATTGTTGGTAGTATGTATGACTTTCAGGATCTCCCACCGAGTTATCTGGAGCTGTTGCTTTAGCTTGACCAAATGGCAGAAAGCTCCCAAAGAAGAGTTGAGCATCACTGAAGAGGCGGTACTCTTGAGGAACATCATTCCAAGTGCTTGTGCCATAATACTCTTCGGCTATGGTGTAGCAAGGTCATTGGACGGCTCATGGGGTGTTCATGCAAAGTTGACAAGTTAATGCCAGGATTAACCAAAACCGGAGCGTGCAAGCTCACAATGAAACAGATTCCACCCCAACTTGGTGGTAACTGGGCATACAGCAGGTCTCCTCACTGCCAGTAAAAATCCATGAGGCTGGAGGTGCCCCCCGCATGTCGGCATGGTAACTTTGATCTTACAGCCAATATTCTGTCCTACATTAACAGTGCCATTTCCTCAGAAACACAAAGAAGCAGAAGTTAGTCTCATGACAGTCTGCGGACTTATTGTACTATCTACCCAAGTGTAACGTGAAATCTTTTCATCACAGATAGGTGTACACTTCCCTATTGCATCCTGATTAACAGTGTCATTCCATAAAGACATAGCCCTACAGAAAAATTAAATACTGGGGTGCGATTGATCATGGGCAAAGACTGACCTGGTGACTCTAAATCCTGGTGTACGGACACAATCTGGGGGTAAGGTGTTTATGAAGGATTATGTTACCCTGTAAGCATCTGTTCTTGGCATGTAGTGCTGTAGATTCACATACTTTGCATAAGTCCGCCATCTAGTGTTGGGTTCGGATGATTACAAAGTTATTTTTGTCCCAAGACGTTTTCTTCGAGTCACGAGGCTGTGTGACTCCTCCTCTTGGAAATACTGCGCATGGTCATCGATGCCATCTTCAGATTGTTTTGCCGTGGGTAGGTGAGAATGTAAGAATGCTGTGTAAGTAAGCACTGAGATGACAATGCGTTAGTATAAAATGAAGTGTATGAACTGTAACCTACACAAGAATGTTTTGGGGAGGAGGGATGGCGCATGTGAATCTACATCACTACATGCCAAAAACAGATGCTTACAGGGTTAGATGGTGCATGTGAATCTACAGCACTACATGCCAAGAACAGAACAGATGCTTACAGGGTTAAGTAACATAATCTGTTCGAGGCATGTGTGCTGTAGATACACATGCTTTGCATACACTGTAAAGCAGTCCCTCTCCCTAGGCAGTGGTTAACTTGTGGGGGTTGTCTGAAAAAGAGTTTTAAGTACTGCCAGAACAACATTGGCTTGTTGGCGGGCAAATACATCCATACAATAATGTTTTGGGAAGGTGTGTGGAGTAGACCACGTTGCTGCTTTACAAATATCAGCAATAGGATTTGTTCCCTAAAAAAAGCCATAGAAGCGCCAATATTTCTAGTGGAGTGTGCTTTTGGTGGAACAGGTAAAAGTCGTTTAGCCTTTGCATAGCATGTTTGTATGCGTTTAACTATTCATCTTGAAATGCCAGATTTAGAAATTGCTTTTCCTAAATGAGGAGGTGCAAAGGCAACAAACAATTGTTTAGTTTTTCTAAATGATTTAGTCCCGTCGATGTAATATATTAATGCCCTTTTTACATCTAAATTTAGTGTGTAATGCCCTTTCTGCAACTGTATCTGGTTGTTGGAAAAACACAGGTAAATCAATCAATGGATTGACTAATATGGAAACTACTTTTGGTGGGAATTTAGGGTTAGTTCTAAGCACTGCCCTGTTACTGTGTAGTTGAAAGAAAGGCTCTCCTAGGGTTAACACTTGAATTTCATGGACTCTTCTAAGAGAAGTAATAGCAATTAAAAAGGCAAGTTTCCATGAAAGATATTGCAATTGACAAGAATGTAATGGTTCGAAAGGAGGACCCATTAATCTTGTTAGGACAATGTTTAAGTTCCATGCCGGGGCAGATGAAAGTCTAGGAGGAATTATTCTTTTAAGTCCCTCCATAAAAGCTTTTATAACAGGAATTTTAAACACCGATATGTGTTGTCTATTTTGGAGATATGCTGCAATATGTAATCTTATAGATGTTTCCATTTTGCTGCATAACATTGCTTTGTAGTTGGTTTACAAGCCGCTTTAAGAATGTTCATACAGTCTTGAGGCAAATTTAAGTATCCAACCTCTAAGACTTCAGGAGCCAAATTGCAAGATTCATTTCTTAATGGGATGTCTTAATGTTCCATGGTTCTACGTGAGAAGGTCCGGGTTCAGGTGAAGCTTCTTCTGTGGGACCAGAGATAGTTCCATGAGCGTTGAGAACCATGGTTGTCGAACCCATGTGGGAGCTATTAGTATCATGGTGAGAGATGTTTGTCTGAGTTTTCTGACCACTAACGGAAGTAGTGGGAGAGGTGGAAAAGCATATGCAAATATCCCTGACCGGTTAATCCATAGAGAATTGCCTTTGGATCGATGGTGGTGATATCTGCTTGCGAAGTGTGGGCATTTCACGTTTTCTTTTGTTGTATACAGGTTTATCTCTGGGAACCCCCACTTGTGAAAGTATGGTTGAAGAACATTGGGGTGAATCTACCATTTGTGGCCTTGCTGTTGTGATATGCTCAGAAAGTTCGCAATCTGATTGATTGTCCCTGGGACATGTTCTGCTAACAGATGAATGTTGTGGTGTATTGCCAATTTCCATATTTTCTGAGCTAAGCAAGATAATTGGATAGAGTGTGCCCCCCCCCATGTTTTTGTAGATAATACATAATTGTCATATTGTCTGTTCGAATAGGGACAACTTTGTGCTGTAGGACAGTTTGGAAGCCTTTGAATGCTAGATGACAAGCTTGCAGCTCTAGGTGATTGATATGGAGATTCTTGTGTTTGGAATCCCATAGTCCCTGAATAGTAAGGTTGTGGAGATGTGCTCCTATCCTGTAAGGGAAGCATCTGTTAGAATTTGGGGGGGAACTGGGTCTTGAAATGACTGCCCCTTGGATAGATTTTGTGGATTCCACATTCGCAGAGAGTGAGAAGTGCGGCTGTTTACACTAGATCGTGACGTTGACCCAGTGACTGAGTCCATTGTTGCACGTGGGACTATGTAAATACAAGATGCCATCATGCCCAGAAGTCTGAGAAATGTTTTGGCTGGAATGTTAGTTCCTGTTTGAAATTGTTGAATTAATGCTAGTATGTTGCGTATTCTGGCTGTGTTTGGGGATGCTAACAGTAGATTTGTGTTGAGCATGGCCCCTAGAAACGATGGAGTAGAAGCTGGCTGTAGATTAGATTTTTGTAGGTTGACCGTGAACCCTAGTTGATGTAGTAAAGCTAGGGTATTTTGAGTGTTTTGTTTGCATAGTGTGAATATGTTAGCTTTGATTAGCTAGTCGTCCAGCTAAGGGAAGACATGAATGTTTTGTCAGCGCAGATGTGCTGCCACAACTGCTAAACATTTTGTGAATACTCTTGGTGCTGTAGTGATCCCAAAGGGAAGAACTTTGAACTGATAATGTTTTCCCTGAAACAGAAATCCGAGGTATTTTCTGTGTGCTGGATGAATTGGTATATGGAAATAGGCGTCCTTTAGATCTAAGGGTGCCATGAAGTCTCCTTTTTGTAGCAAAGGGATGATCTCTTGAAGAGTGACCATGTGGAAACATTCTGATATTATGTAATGATTTAGTGGTCTGAGATGTAGAATGGGCTTGAGGGATCCATCATTTTTGGGAATAAGGAAGTATAGTGAATATACCCCTGTCCCGTGAAATTGTGGTGGAACTGGTTCTATTGCTACTTTTTCCAACAGAGCTGTTGTTTCTAGTTGCAGAAGGATTTGATATTGCATGGATAGTTTGTGTTTGTGAGGTGGGATATTTGGAGGAGTTGTTATAAGCTCCAGACAATAACCATGTTGGATAATGTCTAAGACCCATTGGTCTGTTGTAACTGAATTCCAATTTTGGAGAAATTGTTGAAGACGACTCCCAACTGGTGTCTGGTGTTGTGGGGAAAGGTAAAGGAGTCATTGTTTAGTATTGGTATTTGAGGGACAGTTATTTTTTCCTCTGCCTCTTCCTTTAAATTTTTTACCTCTGTAAGAACCTCTGTACAAGGTTTTTGTTGTTGAGGTTTGTCCCAGAGTTTTATATTGTGAACCAGAGGTATCTGTGGAAGCTGTCCTTGCCCCTTATTTGTAACTGGGCCTATGAAAGGAACTTCTATAGATGTTAGTTTGTAGAGCTCCCATTGATTTTGCTACCTGTGTCCTTTTTCATTTTTTCAAGGGCTGTATCCACTTGAGGGCTGAAGAGATGTTCCATGGGAGATTTAATATGCTTTGTTGTACCCAAGGTTTGAGACCTGATACCCTTAACCATGCATGTCTTCTTATTAGACACTGGTATTTATACTTCTAGCAGCAGTGTCGGCTGCATCTAATGCACACTTAATGGAATTGTTGGTGATAAGTTTGCCTTCATTGACAATCTCTTGACCACATGTGCTCCTCTCTGAGGTGTTGCAGAAGCCACTCCATTTTGTCCCAGTGGGCCCGGTCATATCTTGTTAGTAACGCTTGACTATTGGCTATGCACCACTGATTAGCTGCTTGTGCCGCAACTCTTTTACCAGAGGCATCCATACGTTTGGACTCCTTTTCTGGTGGTGGTGTTGTTTCTCCCGTTTGGGAGTTCGCTCTTTTCCTAGCATTGGATACCACTAAAGAGTCAGGGGTTAATTGACCTCTAATAAAAATGAGGTCTAATTGTGGCGGTTTGTATTTTTTATCAATGCGAGGAGTAATTATTCTTGCTTTGACAGGTTGTTTAAAAATGTAATCTACATGAAGTGTCATACCCTTTACAAGTGGTAAATATTGTGCCCCTCTTTGTGTAGTGGACAGAGTCTCAAAGAGGAAATCCTCCTATCGAGTCCTTATATAAAGACACCTGACGAAAAGTGGCTGCTCTAGGTATCAGATCCTGATAAGCTGATGCATCATCAGGTGGTGATGGATGTCTAGGATATAAATGCTCATCAGTGTCAACATGAGGGTCAATATTATAATCTTCCCAACGATCCCCTGGTTGTGTCTCATCTGGGACGTCCTGATCATCCTATACTATTGACTTAGGAGACATGTTACCTGACTCAGTTAATTGTGTTGAGTGAGGTGGCGGAGTGGGTGGTGGAGGTGTTGATTGTGGTACAGGTGAAGTAGGAATGGGAATGTGCAAAGGACTAGTTGCAGCATCCTTTCTCTTCTTCTTTAGGGGTTGAACAGGAATTTCCCCTCAAAACTCAACTGCTATGAGTATGTTGTTTTGGTGGCTGTAATATAATGTTCTTTGTTCCAGGCTGAATTTAGTGCGTTTTCTGTTTTGGGTCAAACTTTTGATTAAATTGGTTGAGGATTGGCTCTAGAGGAGATTTCGGACCGAAAACAAAGCATTTCGGTGGTGGAAGCTTTCTCTTTGATGGAGGAAGGTTCGATTCCCGAAAAAGTCTTTTTTTCGGTGCCGAGACCGAAGAGTGAGGCGTTTTGGTCTCGGATGGAAGGGATATCGAGGCCCCTGCTGTAGGCCGCACTAGGGGAGCCGAATCGGAGGGCGAGGCCTCTGAGTCATGTTTTCGGTGCACGCCATCCCTTGTGTACAGTTGTGGCCCTTGAGCAGTTTTTTCGGTGAAAGCTGAGGATTTGGTTTTCAGAGCAGGGGTAGAAGTACTCACGGTACGTTGTTTCTGCGCTGGCTGCAGAGTAGCCAAGTCTTCTTCTGACTGAGACTCAGAGTCATGTATGGAAAGCCATTCCTCCTGTCCCACTGAATCCTCTTCTTCCTCATTTTGTCGGCTGAAGATGTCGGGGACATCGTCCATTTGCTTCAGATGCATTTCTTGTCATCTAGCCCTTTGATCTCGAAGAGTCTTTTTAGACCGGATAGACCTACAGGCCTCACAGGTGTCTTCTCGATGTTCGGGCGAGAGACATAAGTTGCAAAAGGGATGTTGGTCTGTGTGAGGGGATTTGAAGTGGCACTTTGGACAGAAACGGAACGGAGTACATTCTATTAGCAGGTAATTCTTGATCTTGTTGGAAATGGAGAAGTGTTTCTGGGCCGGGCACTGTCCGTAGGCCAAGGGAACGAATTGAAAACCCGCTACGAAGTCTAAGTATGAGAAGTACACAATACCAATCGAAACAATACTGTCGAGATATACAATGGACCAAAGGAGACTGGAACCGGAGCACGAGATACTACATCCGAACCCAGTGGCGGAAAAAAACAATCTGAAGATGGCGATGACCATGCGCAGTATTCCCAAGAGGAGGAGTCACACAGCCTCGTGACTCGAAGAAAACTTCTTGGGACAAAAACAACTTGTAATCATTCGAGCCCAACACTAGATGGCAGACTTATGCAAAGCATGTGTATCTACAGCACACGTCTCGAACATAGTTGTTACACTTGGTGGGCGGGTGTGTTACTCCTAAAACTCTTAAATCTAGGACCATCTGGGTACCATCTACAGTGGTAGGAAGGCCCGTTTTCCTTATGGGTGATATTTCATCCCAGATGTCCTACTTATCTGTAATAATGTATAGCATTTCCGCTACTGAGTCAGGTTTTGTGGCGTTAGCTAAAACAAACACAACACTAACATGTGTCAACTGCATTTGGGCCTGAATCCTACACAAGCAGAGATGTAAGAGACATTGAGCTGTACTTGGGGGTACTTCTTTTGTTGAGTGCAGCCTATCTGATCCAGTAGCATGAGGAATTAGGGAGCACGCAAAACAGGATTCTTTAGTGTTTTCTGAACTGATGTCTGACAAATTATGGTACCACATATCTGACAACACAGCATGGGCATTGCGTGTCACATTGTTATTAGAGAGCTCTCTTCGGAAACAAAAGACATTGGAACTAAAAGGTACGTTGCTATCAAACAGCAGAAAGGATAGAAGAGACAAAAAAGAGACAAAGAAAAAAATCATATCTTTTGTGTTGTTCTTTCAAAAAATAGTCCAAAAGCAGAGGTGGAGGGGAGTATGTTTATGATGACAACCTTCGTCCCCCCTCATGTCCATTTACATTGTTCATGATGTTTGGCCAGATGGTGGGTTTAGACGAATGTGGCTGTGATGGAACCAGGGGTTCTTGCCATTCACCTTGAGGGCAGTGGGGGTGATCATGGTAACTGTGTAGGGGCCCTCAGATCGTTTATCTCACGATTTTCAGACAAACCTCCTTATAAATACTTGATCTCCCACATGTACAAATGGGAGGACAACCTTGGCAGTGGCACGCTTCTTTTTTTCCGTGGTTACCTGTTTGGAGATGAATCTTGCAGATTTAATTAGCTCACACAAATACATGTGCATCTCATCATTCAGGATCTATGCCAAGCTTTCTCCTTGTACTTTACTTCTAGTGGCAGGGACTCAGGTATTCATAGATCTCCCTGCCACTATTCGATGGGTTGTTAAATGCTGGTTAAAACTAGGTGTATTCCTAAGGGCAAAGAGTGCTATTGGTAGACAGCATAACCATTTCTTCTGCAAAGAAGCACATAACTTACTTATTTTACTCTTCAAGAGGCAGGTCAGGCCCTCGCCAATACCATTACTTTGAGGGTGGTACACAGAGGACACCTTATGTTTGATTCCTGTGTGGTAATATGCACAAATATTGTATTAGAAGGAGTGCCATTTGTTGTGTAGTTTCCACTTTTCAGTAGGAACGGTTAGCTTTGTGGACAACATAAACGTTGGGATGGTGCCAGACTCATTCAGAGCACCCCCTCAGGATATGTTGTCCTATAGGCCAGCTAGCTCACAGTGCCGCTATAAGCACCCCTAAACCTGGAGAGGTAGCAAATGGTTCTGGCAACCACAGAACATGATAACCCTGATACCTGCCAGGATTCGTGGTAACAGATCTAGAACCCTTTTGCTCAGTCATTCGTGCTCTCTTGCTCTCAGAGAAATATACAAAGAATACACAGAGGGGCGTTTTCAATATTTATTGAAACATTGTGATTCTTGTATAGAATATATGTGCTGCAATGATCAATAGACAGAAGCAAATGAAAGTGATTAGCAGTATAAGGACCGTGAACAGAATGAACAGTTCCACCACCGTGTTAAACCAATGTATATATGAAAGCATATAAAACAATATATAGATATGGCGTACTCCTACTATGCGTTCCCTAACCTAGATGCCTAGGGTTTGTATGTGTGTGTTCTGCCAAGAGTCCCTTACTGGATGATCCAACCCGTTACCTGAAGGGAAAGAATGTAGGTCCCCCTGTTGATCACAAGTTGGACATCCCTCGCCGAGGGATCAGCAAGCAGCTGGACTGAGGTTTCAGTGTGTAATGACATCAAGTGCTCCTCTGCCCCAAAACCGGAAATGCTTGTTTATTTATAACAAAAAGCATCCTTGCTCCGAGCCGAAACCTTTAGTCAGGCTGCCATTTTTTATGTTCAGATATCTGCGTCACCTCATGAACGATAAACAAACAACCACATTTGTACAATATATGTTCAGACCTTGCACGGGATGTTCAAGTTGTCATGATAATGTTCTTACTAAGTGGAATTCGGAAGTAATGTGTTAAAAGTTATCGTGTGAAAGAGAAGGCAACTTAAGGAAAATATGTGTATGCAAAATGGCAGCATTTCTCCCTGGGCTTAACTAAGATACATGAGGCCCACTCCGCGAACATAAGTCGACAAGTAAGCCATCTAAAAACGCCATGTTAATTAATGCTACAGTATCAAAAGTGAGTATTCAAATCTATCTAAAAATCTACTAAAACGGCAATCATACAGTTTGAGAGCGAAAGCATAAAGAAATCCATTAAAAATGTAAAAGCAAAACTAATAAACCAAATTAAAAATAATTTTAAGATGTTAAAAACAGGTCAAATTAAAAGTTCCCACCAAACGGAATATCCAAATGTTTATGTGTTCAGAGTGGTAGACGGCACATTTCTGTTCCCAGCAACCACAGACGATGACCCCAGAGGCACACCTTGCAGCAGGTTTATGGGGCAAAGGTGTTCCCATCCAGCCCCCACAGCAGCCACTGATGGAGTGACCACAGCCAGTGGAGGTTCCGCTAAACCAGAGCCAAGATCCAACATACCAAGAGCAGACACATCCCAGGAAAGTTCGTAGAATGCGGAAGGAGCAATGTAATATGCAGTGGATAGCGATACAAATAGGCCTTTAAAGGGTCCACCAGTATATTTAAGTCTGAAGGCTCAACCAATTGCATTCCCAGGCACAGGTCCAAAGCACGCTCGAAAGTGCACAGCAGACAGCGGAATACGGGCTGCACGCAGTGAAGCTAAACAGGCCATAATGATAAGAACCAATACTCATTTACTACTTGAAGCAGAGGTGCGCTGAATCAATGTACCATGCTTTCATGGCACAGTAGCACCTAAGGTAGTGCCAGCTCCATTTGATCTTGAAATGGGACATCCATTGCGTAGCCAAAAAATTAAAATCGCAGTACTGATAATCAGGAGCAAGACCAGCGGAAGACCTCCAAAAATGCTTCTGAGCACTGAGTGTATGCAGGATGGAATGACTCCGAAAACTGTCTGAAAGGTGCTAAACAAGCCAGAGCCTATACTTTTTTAAAAGTGTGCTATTCCCGTCATACTAGACATGTTAAAAATACGGTGCACCAGTTCTCTAAAATGTACTGGGAAGTTAGAGCGGAGTAGTGACTATCTCCGAAGAGGACCTTGCAACCTGAAGATCAAACAAATCTTTTGCAGATGATAGGGCCACATCATGCTGAAATAATAAGGCTTTCAGTTTGCTCAGGGCATCAAAATGTACGTAGGTAAGATTTATTGAAGGTCAAAGCGTCGCCTCCATAACGATGGATTTAGGCCCAGATCTTTGTACTGGGGTGAATGTATGACATTGTTCTGCATTCTGTCCATCAATTGTTGTTTTTGCATTTGTCACCCCGAGTGGGACGGGTATGCCCAGACGTGGGTCCGTGCTCTCCATGCCACTGGAGTCAAGCTATCCTGGCTGATGAGGGCTGAAAGCCCGAAACCGGTCCTAGGATGCTTGTTTCCAGTCCAGGGAGGACCTGGCCTGGCAGTTCGGGCTGGACTGTTCCCATTGGGCGCAGGGTCAAGACTGATTTGCATATGGCTGGGTCCAAACTGGAATGGCATGGTGAGCAAAAACGATGGATTTAGGCCCAGATCTTTGTACTGGGGTGAATGTATGACATTGTTCTGCATTCTGTTCATCAATTGTTGTTTTTGCATTTGTCACCCCGAGTGGGACGGGTATGCCCAGACGTGGGTCCAGTGCTCTCCATGCCACTGGAGTCAAGCTATCCTGGCTGATGAGGGCTGAAAGCCCGAAACCGGTCCTAGGATGCTTGTTTCCAGTCCAGGGAGGACCTGGCCTGGCAGTTCGGGCTGGACTGTTCCCATTGGGCGCAGGGTCAAGACTGATTTGCATATGGCTGGGTCCAAACTGGAATGGCATGGTGAGCAAAAAAGACTATGGATTTAGGCCCAGATCTTTGTACTGGGGTGAATGTATGACATTGTTCTGCATTCTGTCCATCAATTGTTGTTTTTGCATCCCTAACTGTACGGGCAGGTGGAAACAGTACTTGTATACAAGTAACAATGGAAGAAACAGTCACCAGATAGGCAATCCACAGCAACCTTGACTGTTCAGCATCAGGTAACTCCCATTAGAGAGCAATCTGAAAGCCGGACGACATACAGCAGCTGGGTAACCTTTCAACTAGCAAGCTAAGTTTGCTACGGAAGCATTGCAGGCACCGTGTAGCGAAGTGTCCTTGCACACCAAGGATGCACCTAAACTATTCTCGCAGTCTGAACCACTGAGAAAAACTTCGGTTTACCTATTTCGACACCGAAATTTGAAAGGTAGTTCCCAATACTAGTGTACAACCCCTTCTCCCAACGGTTTGTATCTGCCTACTTGGTGGTATTGCAGAGGGTACTGAAAATGAAATGTCGAAATTGGCAGTGTAATGTACCCATGGATTATCCAATCCACAGAAGATGTTTCTGTAACGGTAAAAGGTAACTTCTCTAATTTTTCTATGTGCAACAAACATAGTGTATGTTGCATCTTTGTGTGCCATGAGTAACTACTGTTTTGTAAGGTGGTATGGGTCAAACAGACTTGTGGTAATAATATTTCGCCATTGCACGTGGCCAGAACGTAATGTTTGTAGTGTCCATCTCAATAGCATAATAGACCTGAGCTCGGACTGCCCATGTTGTAATGCGGACATGTCTTGTTGAACAATGTCTATCTCTGATGATACTATGTTTCCAAAAGAGTATATTCTAGAGGATAAGGTGGTCATACCATTGTCAACTACTGCTAGAGCTTTCTCTAAGTTGGCCCTGTCAATTTCGTGCATTCTTTCAGCAGCTTCCTGCTGAGAAACGTTCCAAATTTTCAATGTATATGGCATTTAAGAACAGCGTTTGACGTGGTTTTCGAGGACCTAATAAAAACTCCCTGCTTTCCAGGTCATCAAATAGAAGGGACAAGTGTTGCTTCACCTTGCCAATCAAGGCACAACTACCCAACACTGTACGTTGTCCCCACCCAGAGTGTTCAGACTGTACGTACCACATGTCAGGTCTCTTTGTTTTAAATCCCTCCATGTTATCTAGGAATCGTGCCCGACATCCAATCGTGTCCAGTGGCCAAACTAACCATCCCTTCCAATTGAGGTCTGACGAATTGTATGTGCCATTACGTAGCATGGTGTCTAATATACCCCTCACTGGGTGTTGTAAACTGCTCCCACTTTTCAAAAAGTGTGATTATAGGTATTTGTGGTATGTTTCATCTTGGCTAATCCAAGACATGTTTGTTGCACAGTTTTGTTCAGGGAAATTATTTGTCGTGGTGTCAGGCATTCTCTAAAAAAGGCGTCCGTTCCCTGACCCTGCCAGTCTTTTGTCCCCAAAATTGATTTTACATCAATAGTGTCCTTCCAAAAGTCGAAACCTTGTACAGACAGCTGGGAAAGAAAAGAAGCAGAATATATCAGTTAGGTATCAATCAGCTTACAGGGTCAGATGTATCATACCCACTTTTAGTTCGTGAGCTAACTGCAAAATGGAGCCCACCTCGTCAGACAATTGCGGATTGCCCTTGCTGTGAGACACCAAAAGAGAGCGTGGCCCACCTTATGTTCGCATGCCCAGTATATTCCAGGGCCAGATCGAGATGGCTAAAACCAATCTGCAGACAACTGGGCACCTCGGATCATAGTGTTGCCTTGCGGATCTTGAAATCAGATCCAAGAGCTCTCTTTGTCTGTGGCGTGGCAAAGTATCTCGGCTGTATTTGGTTTGTTAGGTCTAAATTCTTGCGTAGGGAGGTATGAACTTATAATGTGAATGTATTTTTATATAATTTTAAAATGCCATCTGATAGCTTTAAAAGATGTATGCTCTTAATTTTTCTTAACCAAACTCGTTTATCAAATTATATTTTAAAATTCATCCAATGTACAAATGAACTTCCCACTTTGGCCCAGGGAGTACTGTGTTGCTGCTAATATTTATTAACAAAATGATTTATTTTTTGTAGATTGTCCCTGGATGGAATGTATATATTTACCTTTTTATCGTCTTTATGATAACTCGTATCTTTTATTTTTGGCTTGTATGAATGAAGTTGCTTTTATGATACTTGTTATCGAAATAAAGCTATTTGACTGACTGACTGACATACCCAGAATTATAAGCAAACTTCTGTGGAAATGTTTTTGAACTACCCCGGGGTGGTGTAGAGCAATGTTCCCATTGCGTGTAATTGAAAACAGCATGAAGAATACGAGATTTATGCAGAAAATGATGACCGTATGTTGAAAACAAAACATTTCATCATAATTTGGTGTACCTTCATACAATTCATAAAAAGAAACCCAAGTTGAATGCTCTAGATCTTCTAGCATTTCATGCACTGTATCAATGTCCCAATCGTCAGAAACAGTACTGGGGTAATGACAACATTCAATGAAATTTAAACAAGTACGGATTTTGTAAAAGTTCAGTGGGGCCATACACATCATACAATACCCTATACCAAACAATTCCACCAGGAACTGAAACAGCTGTAATGTTCACCAGGAAAAGGTCTCTTTGTTCTTGGTGTGATGACGAATGTGGTTTGAGACCCAAGTTCACCAGTTCTACTGCAGAGCGTACTGGGAGATAGTGTCCATTCAGAACTAGATAAAAGACTCACAAACCAATCTAAAGGACCAGGAAAAGGAACGCAATTGTAATCCAAAGTTGTAGCCATGGAGAAACAAAATATGTCCTTTTCAGCCAAAGATAAAAGACACGCGCTTTCAGCCTAAACTGTAAAGATGGCGGTAGTGGTATTTTCAGAGGAATCCAGGAGAAGCCATCAAAGTCAATGAAGTAGCCAGAGGCAGTCCGATCAATTTTTGGCAGCTCAGCACGTTTTGTAGAACTGGGAGC
Organism: Calotriton arnoldi; assembly: GCA_963921515.1. Classification (NCBI taxonomy): domain Eukaryota; kingdom Metazoa; phylum Chordata; class Amphibia; order Caudata; family Salamandridae; genus Calotriton; species Calotriton arnoldi. The sequence goes on along the minus strand of CAWUFW010000753.1, from coordinate 2,149,879 downwards.
AGACTCGATCTGTGGTACGTTGACTTAGACCGTATTCTTTTCAGGTTTCTGAATTGAAATCTGCGTTTCTGTACTAGTTGATTGTACAGTTGCTGTTGTAGCAACAAGCAGAAGGCATGCTTTGTTTCATCTGAACTTCCTGAATGGTAGCAAGAGGAAGCCAGTAACTACCCAGGAGCCCACGTGGCTTACTGTTGAGAATCGACCACATAGTGTGGTTGAATCAGATCAATGGAGACAAATCTTTAGTCTTTACGGCAGGCAAGAGGCGGAAGTACCACCATTCTGGTACCTTCAACAGTCAGTAAGATGACCCAAATTCTTTCTTGTCCACACTTTTTTCCCTGACCAGATCCCCAACCTTCGAACCTAGTCAGGCCTCGCCGGGACTACCTTCACTTCTCCAGTGGCAGAGCGTATTACTTGGACGTTGCTTTGTTCGTCCCAGAAGTCATTCAGTTCCTGTAAAACAGCCAAACGTTCATTGATGGTGTTCCTGCCACCACTGTGATGGGATTGTTGAGGTCTGGGACCCACATCTTTACCCCAAAAAGGATTTCATAGGTAGTCCAACCACCCAGAGATCTTCTAGGCAGGTTGAGTGCCCTCTTGACCCCATATAAGTGATGGACCCAACTGCGACCTGAGCCGAATATCCTTGCTGCTAAAGACTGCTTTAAGTCACAGTGTTTCCTCTCCACAACCAATTTTCCTCAGGATGGTATAGAGAAAAGAAATGCAGAATCACACCCAAACTTCCCATGGCCTTTTTATAAGCTCAGCTCCAGTGATAAACGTCGGACCCTGGTCAGAATGTAATGTGCCTACTGCGTATGCCCCGATAAAGACTTGCAGATCCTTTACAACAGTTCACTTTGGCCATACCCACAAGAATCAAGAGCAGGAATCCACTGCTACCAAGATGCATTAGTAAGCCCCATCTGATGACAAAGGGCCGCAATGGTCCAAATAGACACAAGCCAGAGGCTTGTTTGAAATCAGTAGAGGAGTCTGTGGTGGACGCGCCACGGTGGAACCCTTCATCTGCTGGCAGGTGTCACATTTAAGGATGAAGTCCTTGGTCTGTTTGTACAAACCTGGCCACCAGTAGCATTGTTGCAATAATGAAATTGTAGCAGCCACCCTGGCATGTGCAGATGCCAGACCCTCGTGCGCAGCTAGTATTAAACCCATTCTGCGATCAGTGTTTGGTATTACTCTATCCCCCACCCCAGGAATGTGAGCATATGGTATGTTTTGTGCATCTAACTTGTATGAGTACTTGAGTGAAAAACCTTTCGGCAGGGGAGTGTCGTTGCGAGCAGCATTTATGGCCACTATGATGTCTCTGTCTATCCTCGTACTAGAATGAGTGAGTGCAGCAACTGCAGCAGTGCGGACTGGTGCTTTCGGGGCTTCAACAGCCATGGAATTCCCTGCAACGTGACTCAATGTATGTATTACGAAAGTCCGTGGCAAGCAGTCTTTCAGCTTTGCCACCTGTTCCAAAAGCAACTTGTGCTTTATTGTGCAACACTTTAAGTCTGTGAATCCATTCTGGCTCCCATAGGGTAGATATTCATTATAGGACTGGACACAGTAATACGAATAACACACGATGAGTGTGTGAAATCTGGGTTCCGTATTCTCCAGTGCCAGAAATAGAGCCTTTAGTTCTGCCAGCTGTGCTGTGCAGTCACCAAGTGACTGCGTGTAGGTTCTCTCAGGGTGGAATTCTTCATCATGCATGCGCCCTTTCGCAATTCGGTATTGGTGCTTTGTCCCTACAGCCAGCTGGGCAGAACCATCAGTGTATATGATATAATCATAGCATTCGAGAGGCATTATTTCATTAGGCAGAGGATATTCTTGTTCGTACTACAGAAAAGCCCGCGTTTGTAGTTTAGAATCAAATCTGTAATCTACATCTTTTGCGGTGAGTGAGTTAGCCCATTGAATCAATCATGGATGTAATGCTTTAGCGTTTGGAACGCTTGTTCTGGTGACCGCCTCGAAGGTCGGCACCAGGGTCATGACAATAATGCATTTACCCTGAGCCAAGGCTCGCTCTCTCACCACAGCAGTCTGTACTGCTGTCAGTATTTTTTCAGTAGGTGCAAAACGCATTTCAGCATTTGTGTATACATGCGATTTATATGCAATCGGTACTGTGTCACCTTCATAGAATGTGGCGTAAGTGTACGCCGATACCCCTCCGATGACGCAGATCACCTGGTTCGCTGTGTTTACACGTGTGTAAGTGTTTTGAAGCTAGCATGTCAGCTTGTACGGAGCGTAGTATTTGTGTATGTTCATTAGTTCAGTGTGTGCTTGAGAAGTCTGGACAGATCAGGTCGTAAAATGGTTTAACCCGTTCTGCGTAATCTGGAATGTAAATTCTGCCTAAATTCAAGAATCCCAATATGGATTGTAGTCTTTTCAACATTGTTGGCGGTTGACGTAGCGCACACTTCACTAGTAAGGGGCCGATTTCGATGTCGGACGGACTCAGGTCCGTCCGACATCGGTCAGGAGCCGTAACCGACCGACCTGCTGTCGTCGGTTACGGCCCTGCAAGTACGATGCGACCGAACCCTGTTCGGTCGCACTCGTATACTTCACAATGGGAGCATGCATTCCGAGCGGAATGCATGCTTGCATTGTGAAAAGCAGGGGTGCAGTTCATCCCTACACCCTGTGGCCGGCACCCCAAGGTGCCTGCCACCGGGTGCAGGGATCCACAGAGGGGCACCATAGGTGCCCCCAGGCCGCCATTCGGCTGCCTCGCACCCATGGGGGCCCTACTGGGGGTCCCCAAAGACAGTTTCCAACTGCCTTTTCATGCCGGAAAGACCGGCACGAAAAGGCAGTGAAAAACTGCCATCGTACTCCCTCGGTCGTAAAGAGGCAGCCGGGGGAGTACTGAAGGATTTCCGGACTGCGGACGGGCTCTCCGAACCCGTCGGAAACCATCCGGAAATCCGAGTCGGATTCCTTTCCGACCGAGCCCATCGGAATGGCTCGGTCGGGAAGGAATCCGGCCGGCACGTTCCGATTCGGGCGGAAGGGCTCCGAGCATTGTTCGGAGCCCTTCCATCCGAAATCGGAATTGGCCCCTGTGTCACAAGGCTTAAGCCTTTGCCTGACACCTCCTATCCCAGAAAAAGGACATTGAGGTGGGCAATTTTTGATTTTTTTAAGTTACATTTGTAGCCCATGTGAGTAAATCCAGAATAATGTGATCTACTCTAGTCAAGTGTTCTATGAGGTCATCAGATATAGGTCATCGACATAGGACAATGCCTGGTCATCGAAATGTTGTAGTAGCTCAGTTACTGTCGCTGAGAACACCCCAGGGCTATTCTTATACCCCTGGGGCAATCAACATGTTATATTAGAATGGCTCACTTGATGTGTTAGCATTAGCTATGCCATTTTAGATGTCTTTACATTTTGAAACTCTTGTCCCACTCTTGGGTTTTCATACAGCTTCATAAGTATCGTTTCCACATGCGTGCCTTGGTTTTTGAGAAATGTATACGTGAGGCTGGTGAGGCTTCGGAATTTTAATCGCCCTGACCTGATCTTGTTTTGGGACTTTTCCATTTTGCACTGCATTTCAGTTACGCAGAGCATGTGGGTGGGAGGAAGTGTCTGGGCTTGTTTTGCAGAACTTGCTGAAACCAGTTAATCTTGATTGAGTACAGTGCATCCTGTCTTTGTCTTGTAAATGTATAAGAAGCCCCCTGAAAAGTCTGAAGAGCGCGTACTCTGGCACACTTTCTATCTGAGGCTGTGCAGACCTGTGCCCACTTCGAAGTGCTAAATAAAGCATACTTTTGTTTCTTCTCAGACTGGTTTGACTCCTTTTTGTATGCAGTGGACGTGAGTGGTGAATTTCGATACCAGAGGGACGAAGGCTGAATTTTCTCCTTTTCCACAAACAGAATTGTCTCTGAGAGCCTAGCGCTGAGAATGCGGTCAGATATCTGCTTCCAGGGGCTATATTTTGGCAGAAAAACCCATTCGAGAGCCCAAATAAAATGTGCTCTTTTTTCCGCACTATGTTGTTCATTAGTGCAGCATTGTGTGCATATGTACTGCAAATGTGGGAGTATCTTTGTTCAAGTGTCTGTAGTCTAATACTGACGATATGAATGGTCTGGTTTCTCACAGGAAACAAAGGATTATTTATTGATGAGGTGCAACTTTCTATTACACCTTGGTATTCAAGTTCTTGGAGTATTTCCATAGCTTGTTTTTTAGCTTCATGCTTAATAGGGTATTGTCTTTGAGGTTGTGGGGCTGTCCTCAGTGGTATTTTATGGTGAGGGGAACTGTCATCCCAGCCCACATGGTTGCGGTAGAATGCGGAAGCTAGCGCTAACGCCCACTCTTTGGCGCATGAACGTTTAACTGATTCTGAAATGAGGTCGGGAAAACCAGGTAGAATTACAGTTTCCCCCTTTGGGCACTCCATTACAAAAACAGGTGGCCAATCCTTTTTAGCCAAAAGAATATTGTATCTGTGAGTTACGTGCTCCCAATAAAGAACATTTATGTACCTGGGTACGTCCCCCTCCAATTGGAGTTGTATTTCGTAAAGACGATGTGGGACACTTACCCTAGTATCCGGTGTTTCCACCTGAATGTACTCACTCAGTGATACTCCCACCAGACAGTCCATCAGGTTCTGGTGAACTATCGTGACTTCTGTCGCGCTGTCTAGCATTGTCACTGCACATTCCCCCCTCAGAAGCAGTGTCCTCAATATCCGGGGCACTCCTGACCTTCAGACGGCTATCTTCTTTTTTTAATTGAGGCTTGAAAGTTTTGGGTTTATCTTCCTGCTTGATGAAGTAGTCAGATGAGCATTGTGAGTGCTTCTTCCGTTTCACATGCGCCTCCGTTCTGTACTCTGACAGTCCACCTCTCTCCGAACATTTGTCGGATGACTCCTGAAAGGAACGAGAAGAACATGTATCAGTATCCTGATAACTGTCAGGTGGTCTAATATCACGGTTTCGGAGATTATAACATTTTTCAGTGGCTTCCTGTTGAGGACACCCACCCTGTGATTTTATTTTGTCTTTATTTTTCTTATTGTCCCACGTCTTCTTTGTAGAAAACTCAGGTGCTCGCTTAGAGTTATCCTTTTCAGAATTATTCTTTAGTTGTGGTTTACCAGGCCTGGCTCCTAAATTATCTCTACCCAGTGTAGCATAGGATTCTTCGATAATTTTAGGTAATTCGAGCTACTGTTGTGCCGGAGCCAAATCCCTTAGGTGTTGGCATATAGCTAACACTGCTGCTTCCCCCTTTATGTTAATATAATGGCGGACACCGCGGCAAAATTGCCCTTCCGTTTCATCCCCAAGTCCAGAGCAGGTGCTGCTGCGTACTCATTCTGGATACGTTTCAGAACTTCAGGCAAAACAGCCAGTGAAGGGGTACCATGTGTTTTGGTATATACACTGCAGCAAAGACTAACTTAAGTTGTGTAGTCTTCCACAGGGTGAGCCATCCCCATTGGCAAGCAAATTGTTAATATCCTGTGTTTTTCCTGCAGGCCCGTATGGGGAAACATCACCTCAAGCTGACTTGTTTTTTGTGCATTCCAGATCGGGATTTCCTCTGCCTGACAGGAACCTTACCTATGACTGCATTCAGTGTTTGTGAGCTGATGCCATGTGTAGCCAGTTGTGGTTGTACAGCTTGAGCAGTCCGCACAGGGTTAAGTGTTCGTGTACGCATAAAAAACTGTGTCAAGCATCTGTATATTGTTACTAAATATTTGTATGGTGTCCGCACCTGTGCTGCCGATAAATTATCAACATTAGGATGTAGTGTGTATCCAGCAAAGACTGGCATGTTGCTACCTCATTGCTAAGGGGACCGAGTATAACGTTTTCTGTTGTGTGTGGGAGGGTGCCATTAAACCAATTTATGTGTTCTTGGTACATTAGAGGTAGCTCTATTTTTTCGTGTGGTGCGTAATTTGCTGGTATTTCATCCTCTTTGAAGATGTGAAATAATCATGTTGTGTTGTCTGCAGCCGGGAATGTAACCCATGAATATAACACCTCTGTCCTATATGCAACGAAGGTGACATCTCCCCCCCCCCCACCGAGGTGTGAGACCATGTTAAAGTAGTTTCCGAGTATCCGCATGTCTGCAGTTCTCAGCAATGTCGAGTGCTGCTGCACCCTCATCTTTTGACATTGTTCTAAAAATGAATTACAGAGTGGGTAACACAATGGGAATTAGATCCTTTGAAGGGTTCAAGCTTGAACAACCTTTTGACAATACATAGGGGTTATCTACTTAGCTGAAGAGGATATACCCCACCACCATGGACGTCTCCAGTTAGGAGGTAAGTAGGGGTCTCTGAGAAAGCACGATTGAACTACTTAAGCAATTAATTAAATAAGAACCCATTTCACCAACGTTGGCAGAGCCGTGTAGTATCCACTTTTCAATAGGAACTGCGCGTTTGTGGACAGCATAAACGTTGGGATGGTGCCAGATTGATTTCGAGCGCCCCCTCAGGATATGTTGTCCTATAGGCCAGCTAGCTCACAGTGCCACTGTAAGCACCCCTAAAACTAGACAGGTAGCACATGGTTCTGGCAAGCAGAGAACATGACAACCCTGATCCCTACCAGGAATCGTGGTAACATCTAGAACACTTTTCCTCAGTCACTCGTATTCTCTTTCGCTCACAGAAATATACAAAGAAAACACAAAGGGGCGTTTTCAATATTTATTGAACCATTGTGATTCTTGTATAGAATATATGTACTGCAATGATCGATAGAAGCAAATGAAAGTGATTAGCAGTATAAGGACAGTGAACAGAATGAACAGTTCCACCATTGTGCTAAACCAATGTATATATGCAAGCATATAAAACAATATATAGATATAGCATACTCCTATTATGCGTTCCCTAAACTAGATATGAAGGGGGGTGGGGGGGGAAACTCAGCAAGCAGCTGGACTGAGGTTTCAGCGTGTAATGACCTTGCAATTACAGCAAGTGCTCCTCTGCCCAAAACCTGGAAATGCTAGTTTATTTAGAACAAAAAGAATCCTTGCTCCGAGGGGAGACCTTTAGTCAGGCTGCCATTGTTTGGGTACTAAAGATAGCAGCGTCACTGCATGGACGATCAACAAACAACCACATTTGCACAATGTATGTTGAGACCTTGTACGGGATGTTCTAGGTGTCGTGATGATGCTCTTACTAAGTGGAATTCGTAAGCCATGTAGTTTCAGAGAAACTAATCCTGTATTGTCATGCACACAAATGTGTGTTAAATGTCATTGTGTGAAAGAGAAGGCAACTTAAGGAAAATGTGTGTATGCAAAATAGCAGTGTTTCTCCCTGGGGCGAACTAAGACCCATGACACATTGTCTTATCTTATCCCTTCTAGAATTCCCCATCGGGAATTACTTCGCTAATTAGGAATGTAGCTGCTGATTTAGAATCACAATGGACACATGGTCCTGCTTTAATCCATCAGGAAAATGGGAAGACACTATGAGGTACCTGTAGTTACTGCAACTATCGATCATAGCCATAAAGTCCAGATGAAGGGCTTTAAAGGGTCATGGAAAGGTGTAATTTATCACTTTTAGGGTAGGATTAGGGGAAAACTGCAGACAGAGGATACAGTTATGAAGATACATGGTAATTATATTGTGCAAATTAGGAACAAACCGGTCTCGTTGTATTAGTATTGACAAGTAGTCTCTGGAAGTATGGGCTGGTAAGTGGATCTGATTCAGAGTTATCGCAAGCAAAGCCTGTGCCATCACTGGTTTTCCTGCAGATAGTTGTCTATACACTAGGTCATCCCCTGACTGGGAATATCCTCTATCTTCCCATAACTGTTTCTCGTGCAAAGGAGCAGCCTCCTGCAGTTCTCTCGGGTCTAACCACGCTGTCTCAGTACAATGTGGCAGCATTGAATTCAGATTCAAGCGGTGAGGCGGTCTGTGCCACCAGAACAGGGGCAGGTTGTGTACCTAGCTGCATCTTTAGCAACCCAATCTGCTAGTATATTACCCCGGGATACAAAATCCTGTCCACTTGTGTGGGCTGCACATTTCACAACTCTCACTGCCTGTGGGAACCCGGGTGCCTCTATTAGGGCCTCTAGGAGGTTCCTATTCATAACAGGACTTCCGTCCGACTTAAGAAAAACTCTCCTGCTCCATCTCATGATAATGAAATGCACAGTTGTTGTCACATAAGGTGAATATATTGTAATGATTTCTCCTGCTCCTAACTTAAGAGCTGCCATTACTGCTGTTAATTCTGCTGCTTGTGCAGAATAATGTGTTGTAATGGCAGCTGCTCTACTATATGAAGTCTATCAGAGGAATCATGCGGTTCTGCTTTCGACTTCTGCTGCACCTGTGCGCCTAAGTCCTGTCTCCGGGTCAATAGTGGAAAGCCGTCAACAAAATAGACAGTGCTACATGGTATAGGATCCTCTGCTGCTTGACTTGATTCATTGGGAATATAGGTTGCACAGTCATGTGCATCATCCTCAGAGTCTAATACTGGATGGGCGAAGAATATCGCAGGATTCATTGTGTGGCACTCCACAACCTTAAAGGAAGGTAGTGATAGTATCACCTCATATCCTGACACTCTCTGTGTAGTCAGAGTGGTCTTAGCCTTCTGAATAATAGCAAATCCTGCACGTTCTGCAGAGAGTGTGAAAGGTGCCCCATAACCATGGGGGCGCTCTTCTGCACTGCAAAGGTTGCAGTGACCAGGGCCTCATCAGAAGGATAATGTCCTTTCATTACTGAATCCAGCAGCCCACTAAAATATGCAATGGTTTTGTGTCCTAAAACATATTTCTGTGTAAGGACAGCTGTCATCACCTGACCATTGCAATGGCAGAATAAATAAAACTCCTTGGTGTAGTCAGTTCTCAAAACTGGAACATTTGTTATTTCAGTTTTCAATTTCTGAAAAGTTTCCTTCATCTCTGGTGTCCATGTTATCCTGTAATTTCTGTGCTATAATCAAAAACCCATTGTCTCACATAATTAGAGACTAAGAAACTTGTCCATTCACTTGACAGTCTCTGACTCTGTCATTTGGCGGATGGAGGCTGCCTTTTGAGGTGTTACACGTCGAACAGACGTTGACAACAATTGTCCTAAATACTGGACTTCTGACAGCACTGAATTTCGTTCATTCATTTGTTGAATAACCTCCCACCTATGGATGTCAATGTCAGCCCCCACAGCGATGGTCCCTTAGAAGCCATTACACCCAGACTTTTCGGTTTTTTAGTTTGAATTGCTGCTCACTGCCCAAACATCAACACCACTTGTTTGATTGTTTAAGCGCCCATAACCCAGATGCCCAATTCCTTACCGAGACTTGGCTACACGCTGGGTCCCTGCCGGATACAATGATGGCATTACCTGCCAATTTTTCCATAGTAAGGATAGATAGGCAAGACCGGATGGGTGGAGGCATTGCTATTATTTTTAATAAGGAGTACCCCTGTAATGTTGGAATAAAAAATTATGCTTTCGCATTGTTTTACGTAAATTAGCATTCGCTGGGCCATTTTGTGTATGGGCGCCATTTTGTATCATGATCGAAACCAATCCTTTGCCATTTCCGAGAAACGGCCTTCTCTAGGTTATGTTTCTGCGGAGCGGAGTTCTGCTACACTAATGTTAGATATTGAATGTATAGCGAGGTTTTAATTTTGTAAGGCAGTTGCTAGGTATGATATTGTAATGTGCACCCGTTTCAATAAAGCGGCCTTTTTCACACACAAAATGGTTTCTTGTCTGGTCTGCCCTCCCTCTCCCAATGTGCTCTGTGCAGTGTGCGTAGTGGTATAAATATGATCCCGCAGACAAGGGGTCAACCGACTCGGGCGGGGCTGCTGCCTGCAGCTGTGAAAGTGTGTACCAGCCCGGGGGGAGGCGCCTGTTTCCACCGCACTGACTCCGCTTGTCGCCTGCCTCAAATAGAAGTAAGCCCAAAATTAAACATCACTTATAACCTCTGACATCGTTAAATCATTGGTGCCCTTAATAAAAGTGGGGTCCCTTTGCTCATTTGATTGGCCAGATTTATAGCAGTCAAGAAAGGTAATGCTTTTCATTTTTTCTTTGTCAGAGCGGAAGAAATTAAAGAGGAACACCTGCTCAAAATTTCAATAGTCGAGTCTGCACCCCGACTACATTCCGTACCCCAGCAAACTATGATGCGTGCTTTCAATCCTCATCCGCCTCCTTTTCTCACCCGCCCCCATAGCAGTCACATTATGTTATTTTCTATACTTGAGGTGAGCAAGTGGCAGGCCCCCTGCGCCGGTTTCACAAAAGATAATCAGACCCTACAACAATAACTGACTTTGCTGAAATGTACAGAAAAGTTATTTTGTTTGCAGTGGCGCGGTGCACACTGTCAATGAGAGTGGTGCAGATGTGAGTCCTCGTTTTGTTTACCAATCAGCTTAGAAGGGGACTAGCTGCTTCAGTTTCTGGTGCTTTCCAGCAGTTTTAACATCTTCTTAGAGTGCCTTGTTGCTCAAATGGGTGCAATTCCGGATATTTATATGTTTTCCTGGTCTTCGTTGCTTGTTTTTGCTTGCGAGAAAGTGTCACTCAGTTATTGATATGTCACTCATAATTACACTGAAATTATGAAAATGTCACACATTGCAATCTGAAACCTTGGCAGCTATGCTGCTCGTTTCTGGGTTAAAAATTGGTCTGCATAGTACCTAGGTGAGGAGAAAAGCACCCAGTCTACTGGTATATTCACCAAAATGCAAATGAACAGACTTAACGGCAGTGTACTGCAGATTACGGCCCTGCTACTTTGATAAAATGTTTGATCCTAGGCAAAGCACTCTCTCTGAGCCTGTCAGCACTCTGAAACACGCTTGAACAGAAGACATAAACACCAAGAGCATACTCCCAGGAGAGGTCCCCAGCAAGGTATTCATTAACACATTGTTTATCTGCACCTGTATTTGCATCTCACTAGACGAATGTGTTAATGAAACGGAGTTTTTCGGAACCCCTCCAGGGCTGCAGCTCCTAACCCCCAGCCTCTAGCATGTTACTCTTTCACAGCTCATACAGGTCTAAAGAGCGAGAGTTGATTGACATTTGAAAGGGTGGAGGGACGAGAAACCAAAATAAGAGACAACGGCTTCCCGAAGTGCCTATTGTGTGCGCGCAGAGTAGCAGGAGATCTGATTACAGTTCAAATGCGTGACGTTTGGCCACACCCAGTTCTTCTCGCGTTTTTAGGTTGCATAATTGAAAGTAAAGGCGAAAGTAAAATTGAACACATAAACCTCGTCTGTGGATATGCCAAACGCCAATTAACATGCCAGTTCAAAATTCCGAACGTTTCAGTCTAATCTGAGGAGGAGAAACACAACCTGCGCGCGACAATCGGTGTAAACGACGACGAACAAAGAGTAGATATACAACAGTTTCACTTTCATTTTCTTGGAACATTTCTGACGGAGCCCTTAAATAACCTAACATAAAAATCGCAGCGGTACCAAGAAAAAGGACTAGTTGGGCTTACCATTAGGATCGTAAAGCAGAGCGGACGCATTCTTCATGGTATTGATGCCCAGGCGCAACCTGCCAGATCGCAGATTAATTATTCGCAGTATGGCGGCTTTACTTCTGTAAACAGCCGGCAGTCCTCGGGGGTCCATGGATCAGCGGCAGTCCTCGGGGGTCCATGGATCAGGTATTTCACACTTGATGTTCTTTCTCTATTGCGCCATAACGAAAGTCCAAGAACTAACCAAGTCCACCATTTCGCAACTGTTTTTTTTTTTTTTAAAGGACCAAACCCTACTTCCGCGGGGAGTGGCTTAAGCAAGGGAGGGATTACAGTATTTGTTTCTATTTCTAGAGGCGAATTTAAGGATTTAGAAAGCTTCAATGAGCTCCAGAATACATTAGACATACGTTAGTGTCTTGTGTTTTTTTAGGAACACAGAACATTGATCTTAGGCTCGAACCTGGACTCCGACTATCGAAGTCTGCAGCGATGACCTTTTCCTTCCAACATCTATCTAAGGAATTTGTTGCGTGCGTGAATTGCTCAGCCGGTCCAACTTCTTTTTATGAATGGCTCAGCCAGTCCAATTTATTTTTATTCGCATGCTGGGATTTGCAGTATTGTTTAACCCATTTTGAAAGCCGGGGGGGGTCCAAAATTAAAAGAAAATATTTGCCGAGTACCAAGGCTGCATCTGGTGTTGTTTCCACCTTATGCCTCCACTTTCTTCCACTTACTCTCAGTTTATGTCATATTTTGCTGCTCTTTATCGTGCAGGATTTTGCCATTTGACACTGTTTTCGTATCTTTTTGTTCCTCCTTTCCCCCTTTCTCTCTCTCAATGACACTTAACAGATAAGGCCAACGACCCCACACATTTCCTTACCTTTTGAAAGAGAGACTGCTTAGCCTCGGACTCAAAATATTTATTTCCTTGATATTGATGGAGTGAGGTTTGTAAAAATACATCCTCATGAAATTAAGAAACCCCATAGTAATGTATTAACTGCATGGACTAATCAACCCTGAATGCACACAGAAACACAGGGGGCAAACGCATTTTTCATAATATATTGAACCATGATGGCATGAGTACGTATTAACTGTTTGCGCTTTGGATAATCGTACTAATGCATGTTTATGCTATGTTGTACATTGCACATTTTGCATGTTGTGCACAAATAACGAAAAGTTGCTTTTAAATTAATAAGCTTTCGCTAGGAATTAATTAATACAGGGTATTAGTATGGTGGGAGGTAACCATAATGGGTTTTATTTCATGAATTAATACATTTTGTGTTTGTTTACTTTAGTACGAGATTGGGCCTGCATGAAAATGGCCTCTTGTCCGAGCCCGCATGTGGTTGTCTTGGTCGGTACGAAAAACGCATGCGCGAAATTATTTTGCCTGCCTACGAGCTGCAGAGTGCACCAGCTGATGTAATCCGTGTGAAGGCCATATTGACCTGTGTCCTATTGTTTATGTGCCAAGATGCGACAGCGACTGTGGGAACTGCCATCGCTACGTGCAATTTGAATGTGAAGCGGATGTAATAAAATAAAATGTTGCAAAATGTATAACTAATAATGTTAGTAGTATGCAAATGTATTTATCCTTAATACTTCTTTTGTTAAAACCGGTATGGGATGGATTTGTGAGGAGAACATGATGAGGCGACCCTAGCATGATTTAGGACAGCCAATCACAGGACGAGTTTTACCGATACTGCAACATTGTAAGATCGTGAGTTAGGCATTAGACTATAATTGATATCCCAATTGGGGGTGTGGTGAGGAGAAGCAGAAGAAGAAGAGGAGATTGACGGAACTAGCGGAGCAGATCAGATCAGAACGCACAGAACATAGAGAGAGAAGCGCGCCAAGACAGAGAGAGCAGACCAGCACTGAGCCAGAGAACCTTTAGGTACGAGAACGTTGCGGGAGTGCTTGGGAGGAGACTGCGTCCGAGGAGAACTAGATTAAGGTAGATTAAATTGGGAGATTATTTTGTTTGTCAGTCTATGGCAAACCTTAGCTGCATCTGTCCTGTTAACTTTGTCCTTTGCGCCTCTGAGGACCCTTGCCACAACCTCTGCCAAGGAAGTGGTTTTCCTGATTGTTTGGTGGGTATCACCCTCCTTAAATGCTTTATATTGCAATATTTCTGCGAGTATTTATGCTGTATCTTCTCTTCCCCATTCCTATGCACGCTTGAGGTTGATTCAAATGATTCATTTTGATTACATTGCTTAATAATTTGTTCTCATATATAATCTTGTGTGTGCACTGACAATCTAAAATTGAGCATTTGTTATTAATAAGATAACATTTTAACCGAATAAATGACTCTGTGGTTATTTAGTTAAGAATTAAAGTGTTTCAGTTAAACATAGTCACCATCAACTCTTCAACTAATGGTCCATCGACCAGAAGAAGAAGACAGTTGAAATTACGAATAGTTAGGGATTTATAAATGTTATTAATGTGAAGTATAGTATTTGTACGTAATAAAACTGACAAAATAAACCCCCCAAATCCAGCGCCCGTCTTCAGGGATCATTTATGGGTAATGTGTGATGGGCCCCGCTGCTTGGAGAACAATATATGTGTGAAGAGATTTCTCTGGTCCCTGGTGTATAAATTAGGGGTTGCGCTGGATCAGTTTTTCTGGTAGCAGAATGATGGTTATTATTGATTAGTTTGGTGATTTATTGAGTATTGATCATTGATTATATGTTTAACATTCTATATAAAGTGAGTTAGTGTTGCGTTTTATGTAGTCTTTAGAACACAGATACAGAAGGTTATCTGGGGAGCAGGCAGAGGAAAAATTAGCCTGAAATAAGGCAGAAAAAAAGTGTGAGAAGTGAAATCACACGGGAACAGGTGCATTGTCTGTTTAATCAGTGATAACACTTATGTGTTATTTTAGGGACTATTTAGTGTGTATGTAGAAAAAGATTGACATAGCGAAGGGTCCACCTATGAAACTTTGGCCTTATCCCCAGAAGAGTAGTGAGACCTCCTTTCGAATAAAAGGTCCTCTTGTGAAATTTTGGCCTTATCCCTAGAGAAGTAACAGGTCCTCCCCTAGCTTGAATGAAGGGAAGGATAGCGGAATTGTTATACTTGCCCGTATTGAAAGGAATATTCTTTAAAGTGAAAATCTATCTCTTTATTTAGTAAACAGGCAATTTGATATTGTTTTATGTTGTAACTAATAAGTTAGTGTAAAGAAAAAGAACTTAGAAAAAGTGCCGATAATTTTTGTAAAGGGAGGGTCAGCAGCAAGAGGAGAGGCTGACGTCACGAAAAGCCGCGCTGGCATTGGTCAGACTGCGGAGGCAAGGTAAGCTCAGATTGGTTGGTTGGTGTGAGTCACGCTGGTATTGGACAGGATAGCAGAGACGTAGAAAGCTCTGATTGGAGAGTTAGAGTGTGCCGCGTTGACATAGGTCAGGTGCATAGGGAAGTAAAGGAAGTTGATTAGTGAATTTTTGTGGATTGTATTGACGAAGATTTAGATTGCGTGAATTATTGACAATTGGCAAAAATGTATTTTGAGCAACCGAGACAGGAGAAATTGACTTTGTTTGGGAAAATTAAAAGATTCTTTAAAAAGGACAAACCCGTAATAACGAGAGAGGGAGTTCCTATTCCTCCACCGAAGACACCAGTGTCTTACATGATGTTAAAATATGGTTATCACACATGTATTTGGCTAGAAAATTCGGTAGGATATACGAAGGATGATGGTGTGCTAGCTTTTCCAGAGCATGGTTCTTTTAATTTAGCAGTATTGCGTAATTTGAGAGAAAAGATGAGGCATTAGACCCATGACCTAGACCTACACAGTTTGAAGCATTAGTAGAATGGGAAGACGAAATGTACGAAAGGGAAAGACATAGAGGTGGTAGAATTAATAGATTTATGTTTGGAAGATTTCATGATGAAAGGCATGAAGACAGAATGAAGAGATGGAGGAATGGAGAGATAACTGAGGGATTATATCCAGTTTTAATGGTAGGAGAGACTGCAGGAAGCAAAAGTAAGGAGAAAAAGAGACATTTAGAGCAACTTGGTTATGGATATAACTCGAATGAATCTGATGATGAGCTACTGGATGATATATTAGTTAAACGACCACCTCCTTACCAGGAGAATTCAGTGATTTTTTTTGTTTTGATTTTTTTTTAAAATCTGTTTTATTTTCAGCCACTTAACAACAAAGTGAAGAAGTGCATTATCAAATGGATATACAACATCAACGTTACCCACATTTCTCTTCTCTCTGTAACCCTCCCTTCCCACCCACCCCCCCGCCACCGGTGTACCTAGGTCATGTATCGCAAACAAAAGGAGACATCATAAAATATTACAATACACTTGCAATCAATAGTAAGGCTGTACTGGATATAGAGTGCTTTCAGGGAACATCTGTCGTTCCGCTAAGCATGCTCTGATTTAGTCTCCTTGGATCACGGTGTCAGCTGGGTCTTCCTGATCCACCCCCACCGAACCCTGTTCTGAGCCCATTTCCGGAGCTTGCAGTGTTGTAACTAAGGCCTCCCACGCCCTCGCCGCCGCCAGTGCTTTTTCATTGTCGGTACGTAGCGCTTGTTGTAGTCTGACAGTACCCTCACTGCGCGCCCATTTAAGTAAGTCTGTCCTCCATCTCCCCACACTTGGCCCCCTCGCTGATTTCCAATGCATTGTAATTTCCCTCTTGGCTAAGGCGAGGCCCAGGTCTAGAAATTTACTAGTTATTTTTGTGTTAGTGGTGTGCGGGAACCAGTGCAGTAAGCAAGTGCCCTGGTCTAGGTCCAGTGAGCGATCAGTTATACTACATAGCAGGTCCAGTACTTCCTCCCAATACGTTCCCAAATTCTTACAACCCCACATCATGTGCGGGAAGTCGGCTCCTTCCAAACCACACCTCGGGCACTGCGCGGCCGCCGTAGGGAAATATTTATTAAGCTTAGCTGGTGTTAAATACGCCCTATGCAGGACATAGAAATTTACCAATTGGAATCTGGCATTCCTTGTACTCTTCCAGGCTCTCCTAACCAACTGAACCCAGGTCTGTTCAGGGATTTCTCTGCCTATGTCTACCTCCCATTTCCCTTGCAACGCGCACAATGGTTCTAAAGCCTCAGTCAACATGCGTTGGTAAAGGCACGTTATTGCCTTAACTGTCCCTGCTGCCATAACTACATATTGGCACGCCATTGAGGTCCGCGGTTCCGACAGCCCCATCCCCCAGCGGCGCTGCACTGCCGAGACAAGTGCTGCGTGTAACAAGTAATCACCTCGTGGGAGATCATATCTATGTTGCAGCTCCTGAAATGACAACAGGGTTTCGTTCTCGTAGAGGTCTCCTAGCACTTGTATACCCAGGTCTTCCCAATTAGCCAATGCAGTCCAATCCCCGCCATGGGGGAGGGCCGTGCACATACCTAGCGGTATCTCCGGGGCGTACGGGCGGGTAAATCCAGCCCGTCGCTGGCTTCGGTTCCAGCAAAGCCGTAGCGTTCTCTCCTCAACAGTAAGCGGATCAAGACGCATCTTCTGCTGGAGTACTATAAAAGACAAGATGTAACGCGGTACCCACTGCCCTTCAGGTCCAGCTGGGCCCCGAAACTCCCGAGCTACCGCCTGTGTAAGCCACTGCAGTTGTGCTGCCAAATAGTACCACTCAAAGTCCGGCACCGCCATACCCCCGTCGGCTCTCGGGCGCATCATTGTCCCCATTGCAACTCGCCGCCTTCCCGTCCCCCAGAGGAATCCGCCAGCCATGGAACGGAGCTGGCGGAAAATGGAGCCCGGCACCCAAATCGGTAGTGTCCGAAAATAATACAGTAAGCGTGGGAGCGCCACCATCTTTAGGAGCGCTACCCGGCCCGCCACCGACAGCGGTAACGTGCTCCAAAACGTAAAACTGCCCCTGAGTCCGCGAATGGCCCGACCCAGGTTACCCTCCAGTAAATCGTCAGTGGTATGATAAATGTTAGTACCTAAGTAAGGTAAACAGTGTGGCTCCCAGCGAATGCCCGCCACCTGCGAAGGATTCACCGCAGCTGGCACCACTGGAAACAAACAGGTCTTCGCCCAGTTCACCCTCAACCCTGAATATTGCCCAAACATAGAAAGTAAATGCTGCGCACCTTCCAAAGCCATGTCCGTATTTGCAAGCAAGAGCAATAGGTCATCTGCATAGAGGGAAATAAACTGCATATCCCCGCGGAGAGATAAACCAGGAGAATTCAGTGATAGTGACACCAAATGCACCGTCAATGGAAATCCCAATGACACCTCAAACAACACCAGTTCTAACTGTAAGTGATGTAGTGCAGGAAGAAGAAGCAGAATTGACAATAAATGCCAAAGAGTTAGTTGAAAAACTAAATCAGATGAATATGAAAATAGATGCAATAACTGTGCCAGTAACTATAGGTCCAGCAATACCTGTATTTGAAAATAGACTTATCCATGAACCTTCCTTGACTGTCCCACTAAATTCTGCTGTAACATCAGCTAGTAGTAGAATTAATGCTGTAAGTGCCCAAAGTGAACAGCCCACTAACTTTATTAGGTTAACACCTCCGACTAATTTAACAGTAAATGAAACGCCTAGGGAAATAATGCAGTTACAGCCAAAAAGAATAGAATTGGAAGAAATTCCCAGAAGTGAAGCTTCAATAGGTCCGACAACTGAAGAGTTGGATGATTGGGTGAAAGGGTTACAAAGGAGAAAAACACAGCCACAACCTATAGATGTATGCAAGCTGAAAGTAGATCTGGAGGAAATGATCCTTGGGACCATAAGTCCAGACAGGCTAAAGACTTTTCAAGATGATGAATTGATGTATCTGTGTAAAAGTGTTACTTGGAAAGCGAGAAATTTACATGAAAGGTTAGTGGAAGCTGCGGATGAATTAGGAGTAGACATGAGCAGATCAAAAGTATTGCAGAAGACATATAGAGTGGATTTTACTGAAAAGGATATAGAAAATATGAATACATCTGGTAGACGATTGCAGATAAAAGAGTTAATGGTTGTTTTGAGAAAATGGGGAGACGTAGAGAGATGGAAGGGTAGATGGATGAGGAAGAAAGAAGAAGCAGCTAGGAAAGAAATATCTTTACATCCAGTAAGAGAAGTAGAAAATGTAACTCTTGAATGTCCCATGAGAGAAGTTCCAGGAGGAGGTTATGTGCATGTTCCATGGTCTAGACAGAATATATTGTCTTTTACCAATGAGTTTCCCAGGTTGAGAGAAAAGCCAGTGGAATGGTACAAACAAGTTGAGAGGTTTGTGAAAGTCTCGAAAGTGTTGCTAAAAGATTTAGATGGACTATTTGAAATTGTTGTCGCTGCAGACTTATGGACAGAATGTAAGATTACAGTTGATTGGCCAAAAGACGAATATCCTAGAGATTCTAAAACTGGAGCACCTTCTGATGAGGTGATGAAAAAGTACCATCAGGTGATTACTTTTTGAAAGCAAAATTTCCCCTAAGGAAACTGATTGGGTAAAAATAGATAGAACAACTCAAGAGCCGAAAGAGTCTGTGCATGCATATTACGAGAGACTGTTACAGGTTTTTAAGCAGTATAGTGGTTTTGAGAATATTGGAGATAAAGATATGGGTCATTTTGTGTATAGATTTGTGTATGGATTGAGACCTGAGATTAGCCAGATGATACAGCAACACATGTTGTGTTGGCAGGCTAAAACGATAGATGAGATTCTGAGATATGCGAAGTATTGCAGTGATGATATTGAGTCGCGCCATCGAAAATTTAAAGAAAAGATGATGTGGGCACAAGTAAAGGTAGCAGAGCAGCAAGAAATCCAGTTGAATTCTCAGGCTATAACCCAAATGGGAGGAGTTAGTCAGAATGCTCAAAGACCTAGTGGAGGTAGAGGTAGGGGACAAATGAGCAGGGAAGAAACGAAAAAGAAATTTCCTTGTCATGCATGCGGAAAGTATGGCCACTGGAAGAATGAGTGTAGAACAGTGCAGGGACTAATGGAGGAAATCAAATTTTAACCCCACAGGTGCAGAATGAAGTAGGTGTGCAACAACCACCTCAGTAGCAGGTAGTTACTACCCAATATCAGGTCCCGCAACCACCTTTGCCACTCAATGTAAATGCTCAAAGATACAGTGCGGATACAGGGTTCCACGGAGGAGACCAGGTTGGTAAAAACACTAACACGAGTGTGATTCCTCAATTTTGGATGCAATGTGATGGAAGTGATGTTGGGTCGAATCAATGACGCTGCCTGAGGGGGGAGGAAGAGTGCGTGCTTGGCGCTACTCTAGAGGTAGATCAGACAGGTCCATTTGTTGATGGAAAAGTGGAAGGTAATGATATCACCTTTCTTGTGGACACTGATGCTACCCGTTCTACTGTGAGAACAGCTGAAATTCCAAACCTACCCCTCTCGGGAGAAACTATCCAAGTAGTAGGAGTCTCAAATAAACAGATTAGTACCCCAGTAACTAAACCAATAGAAGTGCATATTGGCCCATTTAAAGTTATGCATCGGTTCGTAGTGTGTGACTCGAGTCCAGTGAATTTGTTAGGGAGAGATTTGTTGTGTAAGATGAATTGCACTATTTACTGCACACCGGATGGTATGGCATTCCAGACACCTGATGAGGATGTCGCTTTTAAAATGGTGCTAGCAAAGCAAGGAACAGAAGTGAATGAGTTATTTTCGCTTCTTACAGATAAAATTGTGCCTGAAGAATTGATGAGGTAGTGAATTCAGATGTATGGGATTTCACAGGACAGGAGATTGGATTGATGAAAAAAGTAGACCCAATTAGAATTACAGTGAAAGATGGTGTTGACTATCCAAATACACCACAGTATAAAATGAAGCCAGAAGTAATAGCAGGAATAGCTCCTGTAAGTGATCAAATGATTGAACAAGGAATTTTAAAAGAAATAATGAGCAGTCCTTGTAATTCACCTATTATGGGATTGAAAAAGCCAAATGGAACCTATAGAATAGTGCAAGATTTGAGAAAGGTGAATAAGATTGTTGTGCCTTGTTGCCCAGTTGTGCCAAACCCAGCAGTGATTCTTTATCAAATTCCACATGATGCGGAATGGTATACAGTGATTGATTTGTGTCATGCATTCTTTTCGATTCCCTTGCATCCAGATAGTCAGTATTTGTTTGCTTTCCGGTTTGGAGACCGTGTTTTGGCATGGTGCCGAGTTCCTCAAGGGTAAACTGAGAGTCCTTCAATTTTTAACCAGATTTTGAAAAAGTGTCTAGAAGATTTGAGAATGTCTAAAGGGTCAGTTCTGGTTCAGTACATTGATGACCTACTGGTGGCATCAAAGACACGAGAAGCCTGTGTTGCAGACACTGTTGCTTTACTGAACCATTTGGAAGAGGGTGGACATAAAGTGTCCCCTGCAAAATTACAATTCTGTCAGCAAGAAGTCAAATACTTAGGTCACAAGATTGAGAAGGGAGTTAGAAAGCTAACATCAGAGCGTATTCGAGTGATCAAGGACATGAAACCACCGACAACTCAAAAAGAAGTGCAAATGTTTTTAGGATGGTTGGATATTGTAGACAGTGGATCAGTGGATTTTCACTGATGGCAAAACCTCTACAGAGGTTGACAAGAAGTGATGTGAAAGACCCAATTAAATTGGATGAAGAGAGCATGGAAGCTTTTGTTAAATTAAAAGAGAGCTCGTGCCAGGCACCGGCACTGGGGATGCCTGATTATTCAAAAGATTTTGCATTGTATTGCAGTGAAAGAGATGGGTGTGCGCTTGCAGTTTTGACTCAGAGACATGGAATGGCGAGACGACCTGTGGCATATTTTTCTGCTACACTAGATTCAGTAGCTGCCGCATTACCTGGATGTTTGAAAGCAGTAGCTGCTACTTGCGTGAGTCTGGAGCAGAGTGAGGGGATCATAATGGGTCATCCTGTGAGAGTGTATGTGCCACATTCAGTTGAAATTCTTTTAACAAGAACACGGACACAGCACCTCACCTATAGTCGGCTGGCTAGGTATGAGAGAGTGATTCTGGGTGCAGAAAATGTGACGATAGTAAGATGTACAAATGTGAATCCTTCTACTCTATTGCCAGATGCATGGGATGAAGAAGTGAGGGATGAAGCAGAACATGATTGTTTGAATGTGACTGAATTTTGCACCAAGCCCCGTCCTGATATTAAGGATGTTCCTCTTGAAGAATCTGATTGTGTGATGTTTGTTGATGGTTCCTGTTTACGAACTGAAACAGGGGTGTTGAGTTCTGCCTATGCTGTCTGTACTGTAGCAGAAATCCTGGAAGCATCCTGTCTTAAAGGGGTTAAATCCGCACAAGTGGCCGAATTGGTAGCTCTGATTCGAGCCTGTAAATTGGGAAAAAGTCAGAAAGTGACTATAATTACTGATAGTCAATATGGTTTTGGCATTGTGCATGATTTTGGAGAACTGTGGATGCAGAGGGGATTCCTGACCTCTTCAGGGTCCCCCATCAGGAATAGTCAATTTGTAAAAGAGTTGCTTGAAGCATTAATCAATCAATCAGGGGTTTGTTAAAGCGCGACTACTCACCCGTAAGGGTCTCAAGGCGCTAGGGGTGGGGGGGCGGGGTGCAGGTTCCATCCATCAAGGAGGGATCTGTCGAAGAGCCAGGTTTTGAGGTTTCTTGCGAAGATGGGGAGCGATGTTGTCTGTCTGAGGTGGAGCGGAAGGGCGTTCCATGCTTTGGCCGCGAGGAAGGAGAAGGAGCGGCCTCCCGATCTAGTCTTTCTGGTGCGGGGGACCACGGCGTAGGAGAGCTGGGCTGATCGTAGGGTCCTTTGGGGTGCGTGGAATTTGAGTCGGCTGTTCAGGTATGCTGGTCTGGTGCCGTGGAGGGCCTTGTGTGCGTGGGTGAGCATCTTGAAGGTGATTCTCGCCTCGACAGGGAGCCAGTGGAGTGTGCGCAGGTGCTGGGAGATGTGGCAGTGTTTTGGCAGGTTGAGGACCAGTCTTGCGGCGGCGTTCTGGATGTTCTGTAGCTTGCGGGTGAGGTTTTTGTTTATTCCGGCGTAGAGTGCGTTGCCGTAGTCGAGTCTGCTGGTGACCAGGGCGTGAGTGACGGTCTTTCGGTGTTCGAGGGGATCCATTTGAAGGTCTTACGAAGGAGGCGGAGGGTGTGGAAGCAGGAAGACGAGACAGAGTTGATCTGGCGGTCCATTTTGAGCTCGGAGTCCAGGATGATTCCCAGGTTGCGTGCGTGGTCCGTGGGGGTTGGCGGGTTTCCGAGGGCGGGGGGCCACCAGGTGTCGCTCCAGGCATCGGGGTTTGGGCCCATGATGAGTACTTCTGTTTTGTTGGTGTTTAGTTGTAGGCAGCTGTTTTTCATCCATTTGGCGACGGCTTCCATGCCTTCTCGAAAGTTGCGTCTGGCGGTGTTGGGCTCGTTGGATAGGGAGAGGATGAGCTGGGTGTCGTCTGCGTATGACACGATGTTGAGTCCGTAGGTTCTGACGATGGGGGCGAGTGGAGCCATGTAGACGTTGAAGAGCGTCGGGCTGAGGGAGGAGCCCTGGGGACACCGCAGGTGGTAGGTGTGGGGTCCGAGAGGAAAGGGGGAGTCTGACCCGCTGCGTCCTGCCAGAGAGGAAGGAGCGGATCCAGTCGAGGGCCTTGTCCTGGATTCCTGCGTCGTAGAGTCTGCGTATTAGGGTCCGGTGGGAGACTGTGTCGAACGCCGCTGATAGGTCGAGGAGGATGAGGGCTACTGTTTCTCCTTTGTCCAGTAGGGTGCGGATGTCGTCTGTTGCGGCGAGGAGGGCGGTTTCCGTACTGTGGTTTTTTCTGAAGCCGGATTGGGAGGAGTCGAGGATGTTGTGTTCTTCAATGAATGTGGCGAGTTGGCTGTTGATGGCTTTCTCGATGACTTTCGCTGGGAACGGGAGCAGGGAGATGGGTCTGTAGTTTTTGAGGTCGGTGGGGTCCGCTGAGGGTTTCTTTAGGAGGGGTTGACCTCGGCGTGTTTCCAGTCGTCGGGGAACGAGGCGGTCGCCAGGGAGCGGTTGATGGTGTGGCGGAGCATGGGTGCGATGGTGTCGGCGGCTCTGTTGAAGATGTGGTGGGGGCAGGGGTCCGTGGGGGCCCCTGAGTGGATTGACTTCATTGTCTTCAGTGTGTCTTCGGTGGTGAGGGCTGTCCAGTCGTCAATCGCTGGTTTCCGGGTGTCGGGGGTGGTTGGTGAGGGTTCAGTGTGTTGGTTGTCTTCGTCGAAGTTGTCGTAGATGCTCTTGATTTTGTGGTGGAAAAAGGTGCTGAGTTTGTCGCAGAGGTCTTGTGAGGGAGGGATGTCGGTAGACTCGCTAGTGGGTTGGGCGAACTCCTTGATGATGCTGAAGAGTTCCTTGCTGTTGTGCGCGTGGGTGGAGATTCTGTCTTCAATCGCTTTTTCCTCGTTTCTCTGATGAGTTGATGGTGGGCGTTGGTGGCGGCTCTGAAGTTGTCGTGGGCTTCTGTGGATTTGGTGTTCCTCCAGGCCTTTTCAAGGCGGCGGCATGTGCTTCTGGACTCTCGAAGTTCGGTGGTAAACCATCTGGCTTTCTTGGCACGGGTATTGTTGTTTTTCTTGAGGGGGGCTATGGTGTTGGTGCTGTCCGAGATCCATCTATGCAGTGTTCGGGCTGCGGTGTTGGGGTCGTCGTTTTCCGCGATGGTTGGGGTGGAGTTGTTGAGTGAGGATGTGAGCTGGTCGTCGGTGATTTTGGTCCAGTTTCTTCGTGGAAGCAGGTGCTGGTGTCTGTGGATGGTGGGTGTTCTGAAGGTGAAGTGGACGCAACGATGGTCGGTCCATGGGAGTTCGGTGGTGTGGCTGAAGGTGATGGAGTTTCCTGTAGTGAAGAGGGGGTCGAGGGTGTGTCCTGCTGAGTGCGTGGGCTCGGTCACGATCTGGCGCAGTCCAATGTTGTGGAGGTTGTCCAGGAGGGATGTGGTGTTGGGGTCCAGTTGGTTGTCGAGGTGGAAGTTGAGGTCTCCCAGCAGGGTGTAGTTGGTGGATGCGATGTCCTGCGGGGAGATAATGTCCGTGATGGAGTTGGCGAAGGGTCCGCGGGGTCCAGGGGGTCGGTAGATGAGGGTTCCTCGGAGGGTGGCGGTGGGGCTGGCCAGTATCTTGAAGTGAAGGTGTTCCATCAGTTCTGTGGGCTCGTCAGGGAGTGTGCTCAGGCAGAGGCTGGATTTGTGGACAATGGCGATTCCTCCTCCTAGGCGGGTGGGGCGGTCCTTCCTGGAGATCTTGTATCCTTGGGGGATGGCGATGGCGATGTCCGGTCCCGAGGTGGTGTTGGTCCAGGTTTCGGTGAAGAACTCTACGTCCGGGGTGGTGCTGTCGAGGTGGTCCCAGATTTCTGTGGCGTGTTTGTGGAGGGATCGGCCGTTGAGGAGGATGCATTGCAGGGTCTTCGGTTCGGTTGTGTTCTTGTGGGCGGGTTGTGCTGGATCCGTGTTCTTGGCGGTGCTGCAGGTGTGCCGGCGGCGGTGACAGCTGAAGGGTCCATGGGAGTCGGCTGGTGATGCTAGCTTGCAGTTGTTGTTGCGGCCTGGGTTGAGTGCGTCGAGTGCTGCTGGGTCGTAGCGTTGGCGGGGCGGAGGTCCAGGGTTCCTGGCGCTGGTCGCGGTCGGGTCGCGGACGGACGCAGACGGGCTTGCCTTTGACGCGCCTTCGGCACGCCAGCGGCGCGCCCGCGACCCGCGGCCGCCAATAAGTAGGGGTCGGGGAGGGCTGGACAGCTGGGAGGCGGGGAGGGGAGCTGGATTGGGCCGGTCGCGCTCGGGGGGAGGGGCCGCGGGGGCAGCAGCGGCGGGGAAAGGTAAAGGGAGGAAATAAGGGATAAAGAAAAAAGGGAAAATAGGCAGAAATAAGGCACAAAAGAGCAGAGATGCAGAAAAGTGCAGAAAGGTGAAAGATAAAAGAGGGTAGAAAAACAAGTGAAAACAAGTGAAAGGGCAGAGCGAGAGGAAGGGAAAATGAGCAGAAATAAGGCACAAAAGAGCAGAGATGCAGAAAAGTGCAGAAAGGTGAAAGAATAAAAGAGGGTAGAAAAACGAGTGAAAACAAGTGAAAGGGCAGAGCGAGAGGAAGGGAAAATGAGCAGAAATAAGGCACAAAAGAGCAGAGATGCAGAAAAGTGCAGAAAGGTGAAAGATAAAAAGGGTAGAAAAACGAGTGAAAGAGCAGAGTTAGAGGAAGGAGACAGAGGTCC
The DNA here is from genome assembly GCA_963921515.1 of Calotriton arnoldi. NCBI lineage: Eukaryota > Metazoa > Chordata > Amphibia > Caudata > Salamandridae > Calotriton > Calotriton arnoldi. Next base: position 2,124,024 of record CAWUFW010000753.1, on the reverse strand, counting down.
ACTGGACCACCAGGGATGAGGCGCAGGGAAACTTGCGGGTGGAGGAGGGCCTCGATCACCAACACTCGAGAGTGCAGGGGCAGGCCTCACTTAATGGTGGAGCTGCGAGGGTGGGAGAGCAATTTCACTGACAATGAGTCAGTGGTCTTGCTCGCCTGTCCCCGCAGTGGCCGCCATTAAGTAGGGGTCGGGGAGGGCTGGACAGCTGGGAGGCGGGAGCGGGGAGGGGAGCTGGATTGGGCCGGTCGCGCTGGGGGGGAGGGGCCGCGGGGCCAGCAGCGGCGGGGAAAGGTAAAGGGGGGAAATAAGGGATAAAGAAAGAAGGGAAAATAGGCAGAAATAAGGCACAAAAGAGCAGAGATGCAGAAAAGTGCAGAAAGGTGAAAGATAAAAGAGGGTAGAAAAGCGAGTGAAAACAAGTGAAAGGGCAGAGCGAGAGGAAGGGAAAATGAGCAGAAATAAGGCACAAAAGAGCAGAGATGTAGAAAAGTGCAGAAAGGTGAAAGATAAAAGAGGGTAGAAAAACGAGTGAAAACAAGTGAAAGGGCAGAGCGAGAGGAAGGAAAAATGAGCAGAAATAAGGCACAAAAGAGCAGAGATGCAGAAAAGTGCAGAAAGGTGAAAGATAAAAAAGGGTAGAAAAATGAGTGAAAGAGCAGAGTTAGAGGAAGGAGACAGAGGTCCACTGGACCACCAGGGATGAGGCGCAGGGAAACCTGCGGGTGGAGGAGGGCCTCGATCACCAACACTCGAGAGTGCAGGGGCAGGCCTCACTTAATGGTGGAGCTGCGAGGGTGGGAGAGCAATTTCACTGACAATGAGTCATTACAATTGCCAAAACGAATTGCAGTGGTCAAATGTGCCGCACATAAGTCAGGAAATGATTATGTGACTCAAGGCAACTGATGAAACCTGCTAGGAAAAAGCCTTCCGCTCCTTGGTTTTCGTCAGAGCTTCAGTTAGAAAAAAGCGCATGCAAAAAGTTGGAGCGTATCTGGCGGAAAACTTATAATCCAGATGCGAAGAGCACTTATAAAGCTGCACAAAAAAAAATTCATGCCCTTAAACGCCTGGCCATTAAGAATTTCCTAGCCAATCAAATTAAAGAATCGGACAACTCTTCCAAGGAAATATTTAAGATCGTTCAAGATTTTATGAAACCTCAAGCCACCTTGAGCACGATTACACCATCAGCTGACCTTTGCAGGGATCTGTCGACTTTTGAAAAGGTTCAATCCATATACACCACTTTCTTGGTGTCCAAGGATAGGCTAACCACATCTGTAGCTCCTGCTTCTCCCTGTCTCTGGACTGAATTTCAGCCTTTCTGTCCAACCTCGTCCCTGCGAGACCTTGTGCGAATTAAGTCAGGCTCGCCCATTGATCCGTGTCCAGCAAGATTTTTTAACTTGCTGGCTCCTCTTCTTAATCTCCACCTAAATGTCATTTGGAATGCTTCTCTAAGGCTAGGTAGTTTCCCCTCAGTGTGGAAAAAGGCCTTGGTCTTGCCTATTCTTAAAAAGGAAGATGCAGATCCTAGCATACTCAAGAACTTTAGGCCTATCTCGCTCCTTCCCGCCCCTGCTAAAATTTTGGAGAAGGAAGTTCAGAGACAGCTTTCCAACTATCTGGAGTCCAATAATCTCCTTCACGACTCCCAATCGGGCTTCAGGAAGGGCTATAGTACTGAGACTGCTCTGCTGGAGGTGGCGGAAACCCTCCGAGAATCCCTAGACCATGGTAGCTGTGCCATGCTCGTGCTGTTAGATTTATCTGCAGCTTTTGATACGGTCTCTCATTCGATTCTCTTAGACCGATTGACGCAGCTGGGTATCTCGGGGACCATCTTAAATTGGTTCCAATCCTTTCTGGATGAGCGGTCTCAGCAGGTCTTCCTTCGCCCACATGTCTCCTCCTCTCGTTCCATGGGTTGTGGAGTTCCTCAGGGCTCGGCGCTAAGCCCGACCCTGTTCAATGTCTATCTTGCTCCTCTGGCATCATTAGTGGATCTTTGTGGCGTGCGAATAATATCATACGCTGACGACACCGCGAAGGCTGCGTTTGACAGCTTTAGGCATTGCCTAATTAAGATCGTTTTTTGGATGACAGATAATCGCCTCAAGTTGAACACCGATAAAACCTTCACCTCCATCGGCTGATCTATGGTGGCCGATGCAGCTGAATCCCCCTCCTACTCCGGTCACCTCTGTCAGAAATTTAGGTTTTAAATTTGACTCAGAATTGTCGGTGAAGGCCCAGATTGGCCAAGTTTCCAGAGCGTGTTTCTGGAAGCTCAAAACCTTGCGCAGATTTCTCCACCTACTACCGATGGACTGTCGGGCCACAATAGTCCATGCCTTGATTACATCTCAGCTGGACTACGCTAATAGCTTGTATCTAGGTCTTCCTGCTTATCTCATTCAGAGGCTTCAGACAGTCCAGAATGCCGGTGCTAGGTTTCTCAGAAATGTGCCTTTTCGACATCACATTTCCCCTCACTTGCGCAGTCTTCACTGGCTTCCGGTGAAAAGGAGAATCGAATTCAAGGCCCTGTCTCTTGCCTTTAGAGCTACTAGAGACAGTGGACCAGGTTATCTGAGGCTGAGACTTCAGAAATACCATCAGAACAGGACCTTGCGCTCGAATTCACAGCTGCTTCTCTGCTCTCCTTCTTTCCGTAAAGCCAGGATTGGAGGGCGTGCCTTTGCTGTAAGAACAGCCGCCCTTTGGAATGCTATACCTCTTTACCTGCGCAAAGCTGAATCTGAATCCATTTTCAGGAGTGCCTTGAAAACATGGCTTTTTGATCTGCCTTAGTTTGTCTTTTTTTCTCTTTTGTCTTTCCTTAGCGCCGGGACACCGCCGTTGGTGGTAGCCGTGCGCTTTATAAATGTTTTGGTATGGTATGGTATTTGCTGAACAAGTAGCACAATATTGTGCAAAGAGTCAGGCTTCCATAAATCGGGGAAAACCAAGAGAAAATACGGTTTGTCAACTTATGTTTACTAACACCATTGAAACTTGGGATGAAGTGAGACAATTGCAGGAAGAGGCAGGTGAAGAAGAAAAACAGGAATGGGAAAAAGCAGGATGTAGGAGACGAGCAGATGATGATGTATGGGTATACATTGATGGGAGACCAGTCATGCCAGATAGTTTACTTTCTCATATGGCAAGGATGTATCATGGAATGACACATATTGGCCGAGATGCCATGGTCCGATCATTCAAACAAACATGGTTTAATACAAAATTCAGGACTATTGCAGAGAGTCTTTGTCAGAGATGCCTGACGTGCCAACAGCAAAACCCAGGAAGAAAGACAGTGGTGAGTCTGGGAACAATAGGGAGGGGAGGAGGTCCTTTTACCAGACTAAAGCTTGATTTTATCGAGTTGTCTCCATGTAACAAGCTGAAGTATGTATTAGTGATTGTGTGTTTGTTTTCCCGTTGGGTAGAAGCTTATCCCACAAGAAGAAATGACAGTCTAACTGTGGCAAAACTTTTGTTGAGGGAATATATTCCTAGATATGGTTTTCCAGTCACTATGGAGACAGATAGAGGAACACACTTTACTAATGAAACAATCAAACTGATTTGTGAGGCATTGAGCATTCAACCAAAACTTCATTGTGCCTATCGTCCAGAGGCTTCTGGAATAGTAGAGCAGATAAATGGCACAATCAAGAACAGGTTAGGCAAAGTGTGTAAATCCACAGCACTGAATTGGCCTGACGCTTTACCCCTCGTTTTGATGAGTCTCAGAAGCATTCCTGATAAAAAGACAGGATTGAGTCCGCATGAGATCCTGATGGGAAGAGCAATGAGACAAGCATTTATACCTGCCAACAAATTGATAAATATTTCTGATGATCTCATCTTTGACTATTGCAAAGGATTGGCTGATGTAGTACGTTCTGTGTTTCATCAGGTTAGAGCAGACACGACCACAACACAGCAGACTCAAGCCCATGACCTAAGCCCTGGTGAATGGGTTCTAGTGAAAAGGCATAGAAGAAAAACTTGCTTAGAGCCCCGCTGGGAAGGACCATATCAGGTCATATTGGTGACGACTACAGCAGTAAAGTGTGCTGGTTTACCAAATTGGATCCATGCCAGTCACACTCAGCGCATCCCAAGTCCACTTGAACCACGAGTAGTGAGGCATCTGGAGATCTCAAGCTAGAGTTCGGAATCAGAAACTGAAGTACAAGAAATTGGTAAAATTAGGGAAATAGACTCTGAAACTGGTGAGCTTAACGAAAAGAACTCTGAAGAGCGGCTTGATGATGGATTGCTTTGCACGAGTCAAATAAAGTGGGCACCAGCTACTGGGACTGAAGAAACTGTTGTTGAAGAAGAAGAAAGTGAAATATTAGGTGAAAAAGGCAAGTGTAGAAAAGAAATAGGTGGAAGAAATACAGAAGAAGAAAAGGAAATAGAAGAAGAAAGCAAACTCAAAGTAGGTGCAAAGAAACTAAGGTACGAATTGAACAAAGAAGAAGAAGTAGTTCAACCAAAGAGGGCAAAGAAAGACGAGCAGTGGCCAAGCGGAGTTAAAAGACTGAAACATAGGGTGGTGAAAGGAAGATCGGAAAATAGGCCAGAACAAATAAATTAGGTTTCAGATCAATTAGAACAGAGAAAGTCGGATGATGAATCAGTGCTGCGACCAAAGAGAGTGAGAAAAACCAAACAAAAAGTTCAAGTCACCTGACTGGATTTACATAGTGTTAGAAGAGATTGAAGAAGAAGATTTAGACAAAGAAGAAAACATCACTGACAACGAGCAAGAAGAGAAGAGTGATCTAAATCCACCTTAAGAGACTGTAAACAAACTAAGGTGTCACGTTATCAACTGAAGAGTACATTTTTTCTAAAGATTCAGAAGACGTCCTGGAAAATTGGATTAAGTTAAAATAAAAGAAGGGGTAAAGAAGAAAGCTTTTGAAGTGTGGGATCACAATACATTTTACTTTTTGGTAGAAAATAAAAGAAATAGATTAAGAAAATCCATTAGAATTTCATAGAATTAACATTACTATGGCAGATACACAAGTAACCAGACCTAGATGTAGCATTATGTGTAGGTGTTATAAAGCTTGCTTATGTTTATTTTGTATATTGATAGTATTCTGGATAGTATTAACGATTGTAATACCTTTACATTTGATAAAAGAAGATACACCTCGTCCTAACAATCTAACAGGTTCAAGAGTAGACACTGACATTAAGCAAACTCCTATTGCTCACTTGAATCAAATAGATGCTAGTAGTTTACATCACGATAGATTAGTTACTAATGTTTCTCTGAATGTTTTCACCAAGTTACTCTATGAATATGTGGAAACAATGGATGTGAGTGACTGTTATGTCTGTATACAGTTACCTCTGTCTGTTTCAGAAGGTGTAACTTACCATCACCTTCCCTTGACTTATGGTGTGACTTGTAGTGTTTTATCAAGTCTATTGTATAGAACAGGTAAACTAGATTATTATTATTCCAATGTAGATACAATATTTTCTAAAGTCCCTGTAGTACCTAAGCTGAATAAAATAGCCCCTGCACATGTCATGGGAGATTTTTTCCTGACAACAAAGCCTTTAGATATAGAATATGCTAATAAGAATAATTTAACATGTAAATTGAGGAAGGAAGAGAAGATCTTTTTAGAGATGGTAGAAGAGAGAAGGGCTAAGTTTCAGAGAAAAGCTGTTGAAGAGAAATTACAGACACCACCTTGGGTTTTCAGAGAAGGCAACTATGACAAGGGAGAGACTTATGCTGCAATGGCCCTGGATTGGTCACAGAAGGGAAAATTATGCTTACGTAGCGAAAGGACTAACTATAATACCTACTTCATAGGTTCCAGTAAATGTGAAGATACCTACAAAATTATTGGAGGTTGGGGATTAAAGGGAGGAACTGATCCTGAGATTTAAAAAACAACGGCGGACTCCAGTGGCCGCACCTCCTTTTTATGTTCCCTATAATTGCTATTAACTGATATATTGCAAATCAGTGTGCACAAATCACTCCTGCACCCGCCGTTGAAGAGTGCCAACTGCCAATGCAGATATGAAGTACATAGAAAAACAATGGAGTGGTGCACTAACCAGTCAAATTCAGATTAATAAAAAAGCACAGTCAGTATCTTTGTGGTAGAAAAAATATATATCCTTCTTTATTTTTCGACAATCCTTAAAAATTAAGCACAGCATCAGCCAACGCGTTTCGTTCAATGTATGAACTTCGTCAGGGCAAAGTTGTGTATAGTTGGTTGTCGCGTATAAGGCGCCTGTTCAATAATGAGGAACTGATCCTGTTTTGCCAGGCATATATTATGTCTGTGGGAGGAAAGCCTATTATCGGCTACCAGATCACTGGTATGGAACTTGTTACCTTGGGATTGTCTTTCCAAAAGTCTAACATGTAGACTAAAGCATAAATGGAATCCATGAAGTAAAACAAGGACTAAAACGTGTAAAAAGAGAACGTTTTTCAGAAATTGTAGGTGATATATTTGGAGCATTGCTACCTGGAGTTGGAGTTACACTGAATGCATATAAAATTCGACAATTTTCCACAGTGGTTGATCGTTTATCAACGGATACTGCTGGAGGATTTCTGATGACTAACACTGAAATGATTGCTATGAGATCTATGGTTATGCAAAATCGACTTGCCCTTGATATATTATTGGCAAAAGAGGGAGGAGTCTGTGGAATGCTGAAGGTTCAACATTGTTGCACCTACATTCCAGACAAAAGTAAGAATCTGGAAGGATACATTCAGAATATCACTGATTTGCATAAGAAAGTAACACAACTAGAGGTTGACTGTGTTTGGGAGAGACTAAGTAAGAGTTTCTATATTAACAATATGAATGACTTATATTTGTGTGATTAAGTAAGGAACATAAAGAAAGGGAAAGAGAGATAGACGAGATGGAATTGGAGGATTTAAAAAAAAAATTATATATAAAATGTAAAGAGCAAGGGCCAGAAGACAAAATAACAGCTATATAACTTGGTAAACCGTATGTTTAGGGATTTTTATGATGGTAAACCATCAAAGGGGGGATTGATGGAGTGAGGTTTGTAAAAATACATCCTCATGAAATTAAGAAACCCCATAGTAATGTATTAACTGCATGGACTAATCAACCCTGAATGCACACAGAAACACAGGGGGCAAACGCATTTTTCATAATATACTGAACCATGATGGCATGAGTACGTATTAACTGTTTGCGCTTTGGAAAATCATACTAATGCATGTTTATGCTATGTTGTACATTGCACATTTTGCATGTTGTGCACAAATAACGAGAAGTTGCTTTTAAATTAATAAGCTTTCGCTAGGAATTAATTAATACAGGGTATTAGTATGATGGGAGGTAACCATAATGGGTTTTATTTAATGAATTAATACATTTTGTGTTTGTTTACTTTAGTACGAGATTGGGCCTGCATGAAAATGGCCTCTTGTCCGAGCCCGCATGTGGTTGTCTTGGTCGGTACGAAAAAAAACGCATGCGCGCAATTATTTTGCCTGCCTACGAGCTGCAGAGTGCACCAGCTGATGTAATCCGTGTGAAGGCCATATTGACCTGTGTCCTATTGTTTATGTGCCAAGATGCGACAGCGACTGTGGGAACTGCCATAGCTACGTGCAATTTGAATGTGAAGCGGATATAATAAAATGAAATGTTGCAAAATGTATAACTAATAATGTTAGTAGTATGCGAATGTATTTATCCTTAATACTTCTTTTGTTAAAACCGGTATGGGATGGATTTGTGAGGAGAACATGATGAGGCGACCATAGCATGATTTAGGACAGCCAATCACAGGACGAGTTTTACCGATACTGCAACATTGTAAGATCGTGAGTTAGGCATTTGACTATAATTGATATCCCAATTGGGGGTGTGGTGAGGAGAAGCAGAAGAAGAAGAGGAGATTGACGGAACTAGCGGAGCAGATCAGATCAGAATGCACAGAACATAGAGAGAGAAGCGCGCCAAGACAGAGAGAGCAGACCAGCACTGAGCCAGAGAACCTTTAGGTACAAGAACGTTGCGGGAGTGCTTGGGAGGAGACTGCGTCCGAGGAGAACTAGATTAAGGTAGATTAAATTGGGAGATTATTTTGTTTGTCAGTCTATGGCAAACCTTAGCTGCATCTGTCCTGTTAACTTTGTTCTTTGAGCCTATCTCTGAGGACCCTTGCCACAACCTCGGCCAAGGAAGTGGTTTTCCTGATTCTTTGGTGGGTATCACCCTCCTTAAATGCTTTATATTGCAATATTTCTGCGAGTATTTATGCTGTACCTTCTCTTCCCATTCCTATGCACGCTTGAGGTTGATTCAAATGATTCATTTTGATTACATTGCTTAATAATTTGTTCTCTTATATGTAATCTTGTGTGTGCACTGACAATCTAAAATTGAGCATTTGTTATTAATAAGATAAAATGTTAACCAAATAAATGACTCTGTGGTTATTTAGTTAAGAATTAAAGTGTTTCAGTTAAACATAGTCACCATCAACTCTTCAACTAATGGCCCATCGACCAGAAGAAGAAGACAGTTGAAATTACGAATAGTTAGGGGTTTATAAATGTTATTAATGTGAAGTATAGTATTTGTACATAATAAAACTGACAAAATAAACCCCCCAAATCCAGCGCCTGTCTTCAGGGATCATTTATGGGTAATGTGTGATGGGCCCGCTGCTTGGAGAACAATATATGTGTGAAGAGATTTCTCTGGTCCCTGGTGTATAAATTAGGGGTTGCGCTGGATCAATATTCTGCAATGCGTATTACTTACTGTTTCTTCTTCAATTGAGTAGATGAAGTCCTAAAACATTTTGGAAACTGATCGTAAGTGCAACGAGGGCAGGGTCAGAGACATAGCTAAATGGAACAAAACATTTTTAACTATTTTGCTGATTTTTCACATTCTGGTAACTGCATATAAAGAACAACACACAGGTCTTAAATCAAAAATAAATATAAGTTAAACAAAGGTGAAAAGGCACTCTGTTTACGTTACGCTCCGTTAGTTAATTAGATCCCTGCACGTCTGTGTGTGTAACTAGAGAGTCACAGAATTGAATTCTGGTTGGCACAGTGGGGTATAGTGACATGTATATGGAATGCTACAAGTTCCCAGACTGCAACAGAATGTCCTGTAAATATCAGATCTGCCTTCTCATGCGGTGCCACTGTGTGTCACCCAATTTCGACTCCTTTCACAGGGCCACCTGGCGAAAAGCTAATATTACAAGGTGTCAGGGTTGACAAGTGTAATAGGTGGGTTTCCAGGCATAGAGGTGACACAGCAGAAGTAGCCAAGTTGTGTCTTTCAAGATATTTATTAAGTTCTTAACATCAGAGATCGCAGCCCCACCAGGAGCAGCCTGCTAGCTGCTCAGCCCATCTTCCAACGGTCTACACTCACACCAGGCACCCAAGCATTCCACACATGTCAATCACACCAACATTCCACACAGAACACTCACCCTGGCTGAGCAGCTAGTTACAAGGTAAAGGGGAACACTATAAACATAACATGAAGATACTACATTATCTTCTCCCTTTAAAATTGAAAATTAATTAAGCCATACTAAAATGAAAGACAACTATACACAAAATATACAAATGAAATCAATAGTCTAAAACCCAGGGGTAAATGGTAAAAACCACACCACGAGAGGGAACACAGACTACACAAAGGAAGAAAGAAGAGTGAAAAGATATACACAAACTATCACCATCCTCCTCCTTTAATAAAAAAAACACAAAAAGAAAGAGCAAAGAACGTTTAGCTCGCTGACAAAAAGTGAGAAAACACCACATGACAATACATGTGAAACAATGTGCGGAGAAACATGGTAGAAAAAGACTATGAGAACTCTACACAGTGACGAGACACATGGGAGTGAAACACCCTCAGAACTAAAACACTATGGGTGGACCACACCCATGTACGTACAACTTAAATTTGAAACAGGCACTATGGGTGGACCGCACCCATGTACGTACTCCTTACTTTTGTCACAAACTCTATGGGTGGACCGCACCCATGTACATACTTACTTACTATGGGTGGACAGCACTCATGTACGTACTCCTATGTAAGGAACACAAACAAGGGAAAAAAAATGTGGAGAAGGGACTTAAACCCAACTTGCCACCCCTCATGTAAGGGACCAAACACGCTAAAATGGGACTACAACCCATGATGCAGACTGTAGATGGGACTGACACCCATTGCTAAAAACATAGGTGGGACTAAAACCCACTAAAAGCTGAGTAGATGGGACTAACACCCACTACAAACTGCGAAAAAGGGAAAGACAACCCTTAAACCACCGCTCAGTAAGAGAAAATGGTGGCCACAAAGTGGAAGTGGGACTAAAACCCCTTCCCATCCCTTAAGAAAGGGATACATGCTTAGCAACGCAACAAACCAAAGCCACAAGAATGGATAACCAACATCCATAAAACAATGAAAATCACCATGCCGTAAGGGTCGTAAGCACACAGAATATAAAAAAGAACAGGACAGACAACCCCCAACCAGAATATCAGCACAGACATAAATCATAAAATGGTGGAAAACTAAACTATAGCACATTTGTTAAACAAAAAAAACATGTACCGGTGAGCGACACCTCTCACCTGAGGGATGTAAATCTTGCTGCACCTAGGTTAACCCATGTACGTAGACACTCTCATAATACTCCTCAAGGCACATGGTGTAAAAAAAAAAATGCACCACAAACATAGACTACCTCACTCCGTGTAAAGCCACACTGCCCAAACATTTAAAATGGTGTGCCATAAAGAATTTAGAAAAAAAAACGTCTTTCACCACCAATGGAAGAGTCAAGTAGAAGCATGTTCATGGGAGCTCCTCACCAGTACACAGATTCCGATAATAATGCTCACCAGATGTTAGATCAATAAGAACCAAAAACAAAAGAGTGTGATGAAACATGGACACAGCGAGCGTCTTGACCATTCTTCTTTACCCATGTAGTGGCCTCCCACGTTGGCAAAGTTTACGTCGAAGACCCAACGCGGAGATGAAATGCCTCATGATGCTGCCGCCCATTGTGTAAATGCAGACCCACGTTGCAGACATCACATGCCGAAAAATGCATCCTACCGCCTGAAAATGTCGCCGGAATGAAACGGCACAATATACATCGCCACAACAAATATCGATATCATTTTTTTTTGTTTGCCATTAATATGTCATTTTAAAACAAGTGCGCAGCTCCCGCTGTGAAGGATGCAAGGAGTAAACATCATCCACAACACCAGAAGATGGCGGCACGTACTTGACGCCGCACCAGATGGCTCCATGCACATCTGTTCACCAAAGCGTCACAGAGCAGCTAAACATGAAGACGTCGTTCGAGAACATTCGGGAAAGCCGTTCGACAAAAAAATAGCACAGCGGTTTAACTGTCATAGGTCTTGTGAGAGCCTCAAATGGGGGAGACAACAAAAAAAAACATTTAAAGTAGACTCACCAAATGTCCCGCTCCAGCAGTAAACACTGGGCTGATGTCTCACAAGCGTGTGAAAGCATTAAATCCATATGAAAAAAGCATAACGAAGATGGCACAAGAAAAGTTTTCCACAAATCCAACGATGACAGAAACAATGTCGCAATGTCGACTGTAAAGCACACATCTCACCACGCTTGGAGTCTTGTCAGGAGCTCACAACACACTAACATGGAATCAATCTGTATTCTGTTGCAGAAGATGAAGCACACAATTCCTCTTCCTTTAAGGTGCCACACTATAAATAGTAGAGCATGAAGAAGCACACAATTCTAGTTTCTTTACAGACCAATAGATGTGATGATTGTGAGCAGAGCACGCCTGGGCTGGGGCTGTCCGGTGTAATGGACACTGGTGGGGCTGCGAGGCGTGCTGCTCCAGTTTCTCTTATTTTCTTGATGCTCCATTTCATTAGCTTCTTGTGGATCTTTTTCCATCTGTGACCACACTTCCTCTGTCGTCTCTTTTGTACCATTTCCTCCAGGAAATGTACTTGCGCTGTCTGTGTGGTCATAAGTGAACCTTTACATGTTCCTTGTTTACTCTTCGCTTGTAGTTTCTTTAGGTTTCATCCAACGTGAAGACATCCTTGGCTTGTCATCTTTAACTTCCTTGAGACTACGTGTGCGTGAATTTGTCTCCAAATCGTCGCCAAATGTAATAGGTGGGTTTCCATGCGTAGAGGTGACACAGCAGAAGTAGCCAAGTTGTGTCTTTCAAGATATTTATTAAGTTCTTAACATCAGAGATAGCAGCCCCACCAGGAGCAGGCTGCTAGCTGCTCAGCCCATCTTCCAACTGTCTACACTTGTCAGGCTCCGTTCTGGATCCTCGGAATCGTGTTGATGCTCAAAGGGGGCCCACCTCTGGACAGCCCCAAGTCTGGCATAGAATAACACACAGACTATTGAGGCAATCGAGCGGGGGAAGGAAAGGGTAGGAACTGCAGGGAAGGAGATCTGAAAAGGATACAAGAGCGCAAAATGAGCACAGCGCAACACTTATGATGGCTCACAAATAAGCGACAATAACTGACTTGATTCACAACGTTTACCACACCCACCTGTAAATAAAGAAGGTGTAGTAGGATTATAGAAGAGAGTTGAAGGTGGTGACAGGAACACAACATGAAACTAACAAAAGACAAAAAGAACAGGTGTTGACCAGAACTAGAGAATTCCTAACACTGTACTATACGTGCATGATTCTCCCCTACTACACCTACCAAAATGATACATGAAGTGAGGCCTGTTTTGTCGTGCCTGTAATGAAGGCACACCCTCTCTGGTAACTCTCTCCTATATCAAATATAAGGAGAACAAAAAACAGGAAAAAAGGTGAAGGGGTGCAACTGGAATAAGTAAACACAACAGTCTTGCCCTTATCCAGTTGGTGATATGCTCGTGTTTGTTCGTTGCACAATAACACCAGCAGGTAGAAGAACGATCCTGGTTACAACCTATAACCGGCTCGACAATATCTCAACCACGTAAACAGTCTGAGTTGAGGTATACATTTTCTGCGACCAATATTGCCCACATAAGAACAAGGCGTTCTTAACCTCCCCGCATGAGACCTGTGAATAAGTTGTCTCTCCAACAGGGAGTTTTTTTGTTTTACCAAATGAAGCGGGCTCTGAAAAAGCCTAGAGACTCCTCTGCACGAAACCAATGAACTGGTCCCAGCCAACAGAGGAGACACGACAGTGGAGGTTCGTGGGAGGTGTAGAAACTCCTCTGCCTCCTTTCACCAGCTGACGGTATGATAGCGTGTGCTTGCGCACTCTTACCGCCCAAAAGTCCGCTGTCCGATTGAAGTCTGCTACGATCATCCAGAATTATCGGCGGCGAGTGATTCCTTTCACCGCCTTTTCTACCGTAACTGGCGTCGCGTCGGTGTCACGTGAAACGTGACTCGCGTTGCCTAACGGGAGTTGTAGTTTCGATAAGAGTGTGTTCACGATGCCCAACACACCCGTGTCATGCAGTCAGTGATAACCGGCAGCCGGATCGTGACAACACTCACACCAAGCACCCAAGCATTCCACATGTCAATCACACCAACATTCCACACAGAACACTCACACTGGCTGAGCAGCTAGTTACAAGGTAAAGGGGAACACTATAAACATAACATGAAGATACTACAAGCTATAAACCCAGTGCTTAATTTGTAAAAAACATAAGTACCAGGCCCCTCGTGGGAGGCCGGTTTAGCTTGCACCACCCATTGCCCCCGGCTGTGTGGCCATAGACAGAGCCAACACAGCTACTAGCCATCACACACCTATAAGTTGACAGTTCACTCTATTCCAGGCCCACAAAACTCAAAGAATGGCTTGGGTGTCAGGTATTAGTAATGTTTAATGTATATTGCACTAATAAACAACTGCTGTCTCTAAATAAAACAAAGCGGGCCACCATGTGGCAGATGTCATTAGTGTCGGTACTGACAAGTGTTGGTGCCGAGCTCCATAAACTACTGGCTCAAATTAAGCACTGTATAAACCCCATGCACTAAGGGAGTTTCCTGCTCGTGTTTTTGAGGCTCTGATCAGTCAAAGTCCATTAAGCGGCACAAAAACACCCCAGAATATTAGTAGCAGCCTTAGCAAGCTTTTTTTATTTTTTAAGGTGGGGATGTTGGTGAGAGGAAGGGGTGGAAGTGCCTTCTAGGCAGTTCTTGGTATGAGGCCCTGCCCCTCTCCAAGGCCCCACTCCCTCCACACACCGTGAAGATTGTTTTAGTTGGCAATTCTGAAATATGTAAGTCATTATTTCAAAATTGTGTTACATATAGCATAAGATAAGCTGCCACAAAATGAGCATAACGGTTTAGTGTTCAAGTTAAAACAAGTGCTTTCAAAATATATCTTTTTTGTAATACACAATCAGACTGTACATTCTTTTCTAAGTTTAGAGTGGATGAACTCCCTCCCGCACTCAGCTGGTTATACTCTTTCATTACCTCTCAAAATAAATGTTTGTCACCTTAAAGCTTCAAATGACTCCTTCTCTCAAAGCCAATGCTAGCTCCCAAGTAGGCTCCAGATTTGCTGATTAACCAATTACAATTCACATTACTTTCAGATAGTAGGTACCCTAGAAAGAAAGCTTGTTTCTTATTTAGCTCTCTGTCCATCCCTCGGCTCCACAGTACAGGAGACCCCTTCTCTTTCAGATAGAGGAACCTCATGGTTAGCATTAACTGTTCATGAACGTTTGTTTTTTAAACAAAAAGTAGGGGGACGGATTTTGTGAAATTAAAAAAGACTGAGGACATTCTCCAATATGTCCCACACACTTCAGCCTCTGCTTTCACCACAAGTTCACTCCTGAGGAGATAAACACTCTTCATGGAAAAAACTAGCCTCAACAGGAGCAGCTTTATTGTGCCTGAGGCCAAAATGTTGGAAAGGAAACAGCACCCGCTGATCCTGTTTACCTTATATATGGTTATTATAACTTTGTTTTTTCCAAGGCCGTTTTTAATACTCTTATATTTTTTAAGAAGAGTTGGGGAGAGGGATGGCCTAAAGGGACTTCCAAGTTTTCCGTTTTCTTATGTAGCATTGCCATGTCTGCTGTGCTCTTGTGCACGACTAATGTATGTCTGTTGTGTGACAATTTGGACGAGCACCTATATTATTTATGTAAGGGTTTTTGTGAAGTGCTGCTTTATACAAAATTGCTTTGTTATTGTGGATGGCATTCGCTAACATTTGGCTTATCAGGGACATACCATGCATCTTGACTGGCACTACAGAGAGAGTCTTGAACACTGTAGGCATTGACTGAAAATGGGGATACTTGTGGCATATCATGCTGTTGACTTGCATTTGGGAGCTTGCCTCGCGGGCACAGGCACACATGAAAGCAGTGATTGTCGCTTGACATGATAACTCAGCAGCACAAGATATTAACTGTCATATGGCAGTGTCTGCAAACCTGATAAAGCTATAGTTTGACAGCAGAGTTAACACCCTAAATGATGCTCACATTGCTCTGAGCAATTAATCACCTGACACAGATTTGCAACTCGGGAATCCCACACGTGCACCTGGAAGTCCATTTTATTCAGCCCGGACATCATGCCTTATGTTCCAGGTTTTATGCCTGCACCTGTGCTAGACTGCTGACTGTTCCCGCTTCGCACTTTCTTTGCTCTTTAAAACATAGCATCCCTTCAGGTACAGAAATAAAGTGTTACACCAGTCCTAAGTCGCACAATTTCTTAGCTGGGAGAACTGGTCTGAGTTGTCAATTAGGCATCAGGACTATGGCTACCTCAGGATCTCCGAGACAAGTCCTGGGATGCATTGTCAAGCGACAGCAGTACAGTGCCGACTTCACAGGGCTTTCTACCTGCGAGGCCTGCTCTCACAAGCCCGAACTTCTTCACAGAGGTGCTATGGAGTTCGGAGAACGGCCCACACCCGCCCATCATAATTTCCTGTCTAGAGATAATGCAAAATGCCTGAAAGGGAAAATCTTGGAGAAAAGGTCAAGGGGAGAAGAACAGCTGGTCAAGTATGTTCAGAGAATTGCCTTGATTGATTAATCAGGATAGCTGATAAATAGCCACACCTGTGGAAAACATGTAGACAGTGAAGGATTATATAATATGTTTACCATGAAACTAAAAAAGCTGATAGAATCTAAGTTACTTCAACCCTGACTTGAAAAGGCTCAGCTGTCTGTCCATTAATATTGTTGCATGCTGAAGAGTGATGAAGCGGAGGTATTTGAACCTCAGTCCTTTGGTAAAACGATCCAACAGTATCCCCCACTGGGTGCACGGACCTTTGGTTGTCGACTTGAAGCATTGAGAGGGAGCTAACATTGGAGAAACATTTCAAATACAGCAAAAACAAAAGACTTCACAATGACGACAGAGAGGATAATATTTCAACTGTAAAGGTTTCTTTTTCCAGTTCGTCAAATCATCAATCAGCAGATTTGGCAATGGTTAAGAAAGTATATTAATACAGCCAGAATATTCAGGTGCTCAAGTGCTCTAAATCTAAGTATTATCTGTAACAACAGATATGTAAAGAATGCAGAATATCCAAATAGTGCATTCCATAAAGAAACCCACACTGTCTAAATTAAGAAATGAAAGAGAGTTTGGGGATTTCTAAAGAGAAGAAGGTGTCAGCATTCTAGGAACCTCAGTAGAAGTTCAGAGGAAATGAAAGACTATCTAGCATAAAGTCTTACACTCATGGGAAAACCCCAACAGACAGGAGTGCTCTCCTCTAAGTCAGGGTAGGGTCTAAAACAATAATTAAAAGCACAAACGGAGCTCCCAGAACATCCATATCTCGCTCCAACACTCCAGACCAATCTATGAGGCAGCATTTGCAGAGAACCGGTAGGCTCCCCAAATTCCCATTCTCACACAATTAGGTAGCATTTGCTTGTCCTTGAGAGTTGCATCTTCCTAGCGCACCGGATACAAGAGGCTCATTTCCCCATCATCCCTTCAGAACTGCTGCTAGCTCTGTCTTCCCAGGTCTCACTATCAGTTTAATATATAACAATACATTTTTCTCTAGCTAACGAGGAACCTGATAAAACACCTGCAGAGTACTGGCAAACTTTAAAGTGTGAAATACTCAGCTAAGGCCCAACGTCAGGCTAAGTTAACTCGAGAATCAAAATCGAAGCACATTACGGTATTATTAATCCTTAGCAATTAAACAATTATTATTAAAGTTTAAGTGCATTCAGCAAATGCCGTCACATTGATTATCATTCAACTCAGTAGCTTTACATTTGATTTCTCAACAGTCTAAAAAGTGATGATTTACTATGATCCCCATAAGATTGGAACATGCAGATTAATGAATGTAAATACAAATTGAATGTATGGATTACACGTCAATGCATATAAATGATATATAGAAGGTGGAGCCTAAAATTATGTTGCTCCAATATCCCCTCTGATGGCTAGCATAGCCATCACAAAACAAATTAATCTTTCTTGATACCATCTCAGAAATCTGTTGTCTTCAGCATCTTGCACCTGAAATTCTCCAGTTCCTTCATTTCATCTTAAAACTTATACTAACTCTCCTCCGGTTCTATATCACTTCTTTTTCTCTTGATTCCTTTTCCCTCAACCACTACTTTCTTTGACCTCATGTACTTGAATCCTTTGATCATGGCAAACAAACAAATTAAGCAAATAGCAATGACTATAATAGGGCTCAATATAGGGCCAGATGTACAACCATTGTGATTTGCGACTCTCAAAATGCAACAGATTGCGAGTCGCAAATCACAATGTACAACAGTGTCTCAGACACTGTTAGCGATTCCCAATGGGGTCGCAAAATGCGAGGCTCATGAATATTAATGAGCCGCTCGCAATTCGTGACCCCATTGGGAATGACTGGCCCTCCCAGGGATGGTGGCCTGCTGGGCTCAGCAGACCACCATGTCTGGGACTGCTTTTCAATAAAGAAGGTTTTTTTTTTTTAAATGCAGCCCGTTTTCCTCAAAGGAAAATGGGATGCATTTAAAAAAAAAAAAAAGAAACGTTTTTGTTTCATTTTTTAAGGGCAGGCAGTGGTCCCAGTGGTCCCTGGGACCACTGCCTGATCCTAAAAAATATTTTCCCCTGCATTTGCAAAGGGGAAGGAGTCCCCTAGGGACCCCTTCCCTTTTGCGAGTGCATTGCCACCGTCTTGAAGAGGGTGGTAATTTGCGAGTGTTTTGCCACCGCAATTGCGGTCGCAAAACATTCATACATTGCTTTGGGGTCGCTATTTGGAAGGGAACACCCCTTCCTAATAGTGACTCGCAATTCCTAAATAGCGAGTCGCAAATAAATTGTGACTCGCTATTTAGGAATTGTACATGGCCCTGTGCCATTTTGCATGCGCAAACGGGTCGCAAACCCGTTTGCGCATGCAATTTAGGGTCGTACATCTGGCCCATAGTGCCTAAAAGTCCACCACCTATATTACTAAACCAAATATCTACAGTGACAAATCCCTTTCCAATCGCTTCCCATGCACCTATAGCCTCTAATTCCTTCAAATCCTGTTTCAAATCAGTGATGTTTTTCACAAACTCTCTTATCGCCTCACTCTTATCCGGTATGCAGGTGCAGTATTGCTGAACTTTCAACATCTTACAGACGCAGCCTTCTTTTGCCAGCAAAATATCTAGAGCAAGGCAATTTTGCAAAACCATGAACCTAATGGCTATCATCTCAGTGTCAATCACTAACAAAGATCTAGGAGTACTAGTTGCTAATCTATCAACTATGGTCGAAAGCTTCCGGATCTTGAGGTCATTTAAAAAAACCCTACAAAAGGAATCATAGCACCAAAAATATCTCCTATTATTTTAGAAGCACTACTACTATGATTTGGCATAACAGGGAATCCCACTTCATACTCATCTAACTTTTCTATATGACAGATCTTTGGAAATACTACTGCTAAATACGAGGTACCGGCCCAGTTTCTGAGTAATTCAAAATATACATGTGGGCCACACACACATAATAGACTCCAGGAATAACGCAGTCTTTCCCTCCTAAGATCTGTTTTGTATTTCCCCCTAAATTGAATATATATTCAAATTTGCTTTCTTCCATGAACTTATCACACACTACATTTAATCCCCTACATACACACAACTTGTCGCTGTGTTGCCAATCTAAAGTTAATGTGGGTTGAGTTGCCAACTCTTTGTGTTTAATTTCCTTCTTCACCCACTTATCTTTACCCAAATCTCTTCCCATCTCCTTCCTCTCTTTAATCACCCTTCTCCTTTCCTCCAAGTCATCAATAAATGTCTTTTCAATTGCAATCATGGAACAGGTCAAATTATGTCTACGGGCATAAGCAGGGTCGAGCTTAGTTACAAGCTGAAAGAAACTCCAAACTGTTTCCATCACATTTGCTTTATGTAATGTTATGCTATGTTGATTTGTGTAGCACACTAATCACCTGAGAGGGTATCCAGGTGCTTAGGCAAGGTGTGTAGGTGTGGCACCAAGGTGCTTATATGAAGAGCCAGGTCTTCAGCTTCTTGCGGAACTCAAGAAGTGAGGAGGAGGCTCTGATGTGTTGAGGGAAGTCGTTTCATGTCTTTGGTGCAATGTAGGAGAATAAGTGACCTCCAGTTTTGCTTATGCAGATGTGGGGAATATGTGCGAGTGAGAGTGAGGCAGAGCATAGGTGTCTGGTGGGTTATTGATAGTGTATTTGGGTGTTTAAGTATTCTGGTCCTGTGTTGTGTATGGATTTGTATGTGTGCGTGAGAAGTTTGAATTGGCTGCACTTGTGAATGGGGAGCCAGTGAAGCTTCCTGAAGTACGGTGTGATGTGGGTGCAGTGTGAGGGGTCGAGTATGGGTCTTGCGGCTGCATTCCGGATGGTCTGGAGTATGCGTAGGAGTTGTTTGGAGATTCTTGGAAAGAGAGTGTTGCCATAATCCATTCTGCTGGTGATGAGTTCTTGCATGACGGTCCGTCTGGTGTTCTGAGGCAAACATTTGACGATCTTTCACAGCACGCATAGGTTGTGGAAGCAGGAGGTGCACACTGCATTGACTTGAGTCGTCATGTTGAGCTTGTCATCTAGGATGATCCCTAGATTTCTTACATGGGCTGTGGGTGTGGATGTTGGTTCTAGCTCTGACAGCCACCAGGTGGAATCCCATGGCGAGGTCTTGTTGCCGAAGACCAGGTCTTCCGTCTTGTAGGAGTTGAGCTTCAGGCAGTGTCTGCTACCATGGTCATGTAGTTGGTGAAGTTTGTTCTGGTGGTGTTTGTCTTGTCCGTCAGGTAGAGGATGAGTTGGGTGTCATCGGCGTAGGAGATGACGGTGATGTCTTGTGATCGGATGATGTTGGTGAGCGGTGTCATGTATATGTTGAAAAGAGTGGGGCTGGGTGACGATCACTGTGAGACACCGCATATCAGTTTCTTGGTCTCTGAGGTGAAGGGTGCAGCCTGACCCTTTGTTTCTTCCCGTGAGGAAGGAACAGATCCATTTGAAAGCGGATCCTTGTTTGCCAATCTTGCAGAGTCTTCTAGTGAGGGTGTTGTTGGAGACAGTGTCGAAGGCTGCGAAGAGGTTGAGCAGGATTAGGGTGTGAATTCAAGTGTTTGTACATCGGAAGTTCAGAAAAGACTAAATCATAATTCAAAAAATAATATTCAAAGTGACCCTGTCGATATAAAAGACTAAGCTAAATAATACAAGTAATTCCATATGTGAGAAGAATATAGTGTTATGTAATACCCTCAGCTACTGAAACAGGCATTTGGGTGCAAACATAGCAATTTTTCGCATCCATGGTATCAAAATATTCATAAAGCAACCTAAAATATACATTGGAGTAAAAATCTCCATTTGCAGAATCGTTGTGTAGCAACTTCAAATTGAAATTGTGAAATCCCTCTATAACAGAAACCGGTGTGGTTGGTGTAGAAGTGGATCTAAGAAGATCAGGAAGGGCTGGGGAACTTAATCCTATAAGAAAAGCAGTCAACACTATAATAGTAATGATTAATGCTTCAACTAGTCTATCGGGACTGTCGATATTCATAACTTCTCCACAATAAGAACATTAAAGTAGGAATAGCAGCAAACAGAATTTTTCTGTAACGTTTCTACTTGTGCAAATCGCAAAACTGATTTCGATGATGTGCAAGTTGTTAGCCTTAGATACAGCTGTCTTCGTGTGTCATCCTAATCCCTACTCCGACTTCTTCTAGAATGACAACCCTACTCTGCTTCTGCAGCCTTTGCTCTAGGGATTCTTCATTCCGAACTGTGTTTTATTATTTTTCACATAAGAAAGAAAAAAACATACAGTGCAAATTTGTGTGACATTACACCGCATTCCGTTGCAACGTATGCCTTTACCACACATGCGTTACATCGCGAATGCCTTTACCGCGCATAGCCTTTACCATGACTATGCCTTTACCATGCATACCTTTACAACAAATTTCATTGTAAAAGCATGCATGGTAAGGGCATATTCATGGTAAAGGTTATCTCAGACCCCTGCCCCAAGTCCTATAACTGGTCTCTTGCGCCCTCCCCCCTCCAGATCTTTTTAAATAAATAATACCCCTCCCCTGTACCCCTGCGCGACCCCCGCGGCCCCCAATCCTTCTAGCAAATACCCCTCCCCTGAACCCTAGAAACTGACCCCTGCGCGACCCCCGTCACCTAACCCTTCTAACAAATACCCTTCCCTTGCCCTGAACCCTAGAAAAAGCCCCTGCGCGACCCAACCCCCCAGCCCTTAATTACAAATATTAATTTTATTTATAACCTAAAATCCTCCTTACCTCTCCACGACGTCTCCTCTCCAAGCTCTTCGTAGGCGTTGTGCACATTGGAAAGAGGAAGCGGAATGGTCTTTCCGTTTCCTCTAATGACGCCGATAGCCTCCACCACCCTTACCATACACATACCTTTACCACACATGCCTTTACTACATATCTCGTTGTAAAGGCATGCTTGATAAAGGCTATGCGTGGTAACTGTGTATTTCCCGTCACACACATACCTTTACCATACATACCTTTACAACTTAATTAAAGGCATGCGTGGTAAAGGCTATGTTTGGTAACCATGCATGCGTTGTAACGCATGCGTTGTTAAGGGTATGCGTGGAAACAGCTGCGTTGTAGTGGCTGTTTCCCACAGGGCAAGAGTCTTAAGCATACATTAAAGTGAACCCAGATAATAAAACTGCAGCATTTTCCAAAGATAAGTAAAATCGTAAATGTCAGGATAGGCATCAGAAGCATACAACAGTAGGTACATAATACAGCATAAACCAAGCTATCAAGCCAGTTTCTTAATGATAGACACAACAATTACACACTTGGTTGCCACATCACTTATAGAATGATACTCAAATCAGGCAAAAATCATATTCCATTGTCCGAGCTGGTATCAGAGCTCGAGTCCCCCTCATCATTAAACTTATCAAGCATCAGGCCCCAGACCATCATCTCTTCTGCTGTCCCCTCATCGGTGCAGTAAAAGCACATATGATGTTTTTCAGCTACCCTCCATTCATTCAGGTCTCTCAGCCACTGAGATGCCAACCACACCTTGGTCCGCAATCACTGGATGGCCACACAATGCTTAGCCAGGAGTGCAAGCTGAGTGAGTTTATAGGGGATCCTACGCCCTCTAGGCCGCACCACCACTCCCAAAAAACAAGCTATTGGGGTCAGAGGAATCACCAATCTGGTGACTTCCTCAATCCTTGGCACCACCACCCTTTCAAAGTTCTGAATCTCGGTGCAGTTCCAAGCTGAATGTAAAAAAGGTAGCACTCTCCTCTCCACAGCCCAGGCATTTATAAAGTCGCTCCACAGCTCTCTTGCCGTACTTTCCATCTTGGCGTAGTGGAGAAAATGACCTAGCCTCACTCCAAAAGTGTTTTGCGCTTCTTGAAAAGTAAGAAAAAGCTCTCCGGGGTATAAGTCGCCCACCACCTGACAGCCCCCCACCCTTCACTGTTCCATAGACACATCCGCATCCATTGCCCGGAACCAGTCGAGATTCCAGAGCTGCAGCTCCCTATCAAAAGGAGTTCTGCGAAGTACATTATGGGTCACCTTTTCCCAAATCGCAGCTGTAGTCTTCACCAGATATGGGACCAGGTGCTCCTACCTGCCCCGCATCAATAGACGTGCCAAAGTGTGATCCCCAAGCATATCTCTAAGCAGCCATTTTGGCCAATTCTCAGACACTATGAGCCACCTCACGGCATGCTGCAAGTGTGCTACGAAATAGTAAAAATGAACATCTGGGATAGCCGGCCTCCCATTTTCCATGCCCCTCTTAATTTCTGACAGTGCTACCCTGCTGCGTCGACCGGCCCAGGTCTAGGAGATTAACAAACTGTCCAATTTGCGAAAGAGCCGAGGTGCAAGCGGGAACATCGAATTCTGAACTAGGTATAGGCAGTGTGGGAGAAAGACCATTTTTGCAATACCTGCCAAGCTGCCCAACACCGACAGGGGGAGTCTGTTCCAAAACGCAATTGAGTTTCAAGGCCATCCACTACCCTGTCCAGGTTCAAGCGCCGATGAGCTGCTTCAGTGTGTGTGTGACCCGTATGCCTAGATACCGAAATCCTTCTGTCTCCCAACGCAGTCCCGCATCCGGGACCTAGTCAAGGGACTTCCCAACTAACCCACCAAGGGGGAATAACAGTGTCTATCGAATATTGACTCTGAGGCCAGAGACCTCACCAAAAGCCGTCAGCAGCTGCATCAACATCGGTAGCGACGACCAGGAGAATGAACATAAATCAGCGCATCATCTGCATATAGTGAGACAACATTTGTGGAGCCACCCACCTGAATCCCCCAAGGTTCCAGTTCCCTACGTAGTAGCAGAGCGAGGGGCTCAAGTGCAAAGTGGAGCGGCGAAAAAGGATATCCCTATCTGGTCCCCCTGCTGACTGCCCAGGCCTCCAAGAGCTCGCCTCCTACCTTAACGCAGACTGAGGGCTCGGTGTTCAGGAGTCGCACCCAAGTACAAAAATTAAGCCAGAATCCCATACCCCTTACCACCGGCATCAAGTAACTCCACTCCACAGTATTGAAGGCTTTTTCTAGGTCCAAGGAAACCAGGGCCATCTCACTGTCATTGCCCATGGTTTCATGCAGTATATGGGCGAGCCTACAGAGGTTGAAGGTTGTACTGCGTGCTGGCATTAAGTCGCACTGATGTCCGTGAACCAGCTCCCGGATTATACCCCCCAGTCTAGTTGCCAAAATTTTGCATAGGAGTTTAACATCAGAACTGAGCAAAGTGAGTGGCCTATATGAGGAAGGGTCCGCCGGATCACCCCCGGGCTTCAGCATAAGACACACAATTCCTTCCCACTTGGTAGTCGGGAGGATATCCCTCGCCTCAAGGAGAACTTCCAATTTTTTTTCCTTAAGCACAGTGGAATACGTTTGATAAAACTCCATGGGGAATCCATCCCCACAGGGGCTTTGGACCTGTTGAGGGCACCTATAGACTTACCGAGTTCCTCCAGGGAGATTTCCTCCTCCAACTCTCGCATACATTCCGGCACTAAGCGAGGCAACCCCACTGTCTCCAAAAAACTCTCTATTGCCCCCTCCGGGCCAACTGCGCCGGCCTGATATACAGTCTTAAAGTGGCCTTCAAGGGTAGACACAATGTCCCACCAACTGGTCACAAAGACTCCATCAGGAGCACAAAGGTGCAGTATGGGTGGAACCTCCATTTCAATCCGGTGGATCCAAGCCAGAAGCTGGCCGGATTTATCTCCCTCCCTGTGTAATCGTTGATGGTACGTGTTAAGGGTAGTTCTGTCTAGTGCATCACAATGCCTGTGCATCTCTTGCTGCTCCCGCATCACTTTCGCACGCGATTCTGCTGAACAAACCTTGGTTTTTGCAGGCTGGCCAATCACCTCTCCTGCACTTTGAGATCTGGCTATATTTGCCTCCGCACCCCGCAGGTGGTCCCGATACACACCCTCACACAACTGCCTTGAGTGCCTCCCATTCAATGGCCCTGGTGTCCATGGTCCGCCAGTTCACCTCTAAATAATCAGCAAGAGAGACTGCCAGTGTGTCCTGTGTCTGTCAGAAGATCAGGGGGCATATGCCAGTACCGCGCACAGCGAAGCGCATCTCCCAAATGCAAGGCAAGCAGCAAGGGTGCATGATCAGAGATGAACCGCCCCAGATGCGTCACAACCAATCTTGCAGGGCCCCCCCAGCAGGCGGTCCAAGCGACTATAGGTTTCACGCATTAGAGAATGGCCTGTTTGGCTCCCGGAGGCAAAGATGGCGTGTGACTAGCTGCCACAACTCTCGCCATCTCTCTCCTGATGGGTCGTCGGATTGATGAGCAGCTGCTTGACCTGGGACTGACCCATGCGAGCTGCTCTCTATGCTCGTTGCTGCTGGCTGTTTTACGGAGGATTTTCTTCGGTTCTCCCCACCGCCGTCTTCTTTCGCTCGGTTTCGGCTGGCAGCCGCAGAGCTATTGGGGGAGCCCGAGGACTCGAGCTATGGCGGCCAGAGGTGGAAAGCCGGGAAGAACGCATACCGCAGGTATTCCCGGTGCGACGATGGGCGCTCAGCCAGCGGAGTCCATTGGAGAAACGATCGATGCCCGTCAGCGCAGCGGTGCAGGAAAGATGAAGCGAGACATTGTTGCAAAGAAAGCGGCAGCCAAAACAACAAAACGGATAGAGGATGAACTAACACAACCCACTGTTTCCTCTATGTTTTCTCGGTTGACTGTGGAAATACAGAAAGACATTGTCTCATCAGAGGTGGGGGGAGCTGTAAAGTTAGAGGAGGAGAAAAGCAGTAGGAACGAGAAGGGCAAAGGAGAAGTGGCACCCAGTGGCCTGATGGAGCATGGGGCAGTCATCACAAAAACTCCAGAAGCTGCCTCTGCCTCATATGATATGGCTGTAGAAAAGATTCCAGGAGAGAGTAATGGAGCAAATCAGGCAGCCACGGTGGCCCCCTTGGTACAAACAATCGATGCTGAGATACCTGGGCCAGTGAAAGGAGGTGCCGGTGCTATAAATTGGAACACACCGGCGAATGTAGGAACCTCTAAAGTCTCACAGTCTGCCAGGGGGGAGTTGTCGCCCGAAATGCCAGGAGAGACGTTTTTCTCGCTAACAGAAGATTCGGACTCTACGGATTAGGAAAACATACTCACAAGTACCGACTCCCTCTCGGACTCCGGCAGTAATTCGTCAGATGACGAGGTTCTAGCAATACAGAGGAAGAAATCTGCGGGAAAAAAGAAGAAAAGGGAGAGAGATTGCCAAAGAATGAGCACGGGTAAACAACTTAAATGGGACAACTCTGATACTTGACTGAGATCTTTTGAAGGGGGGATGGAATAACTCCAAAAGGAAGGCTCAAAGGAAGATACACAGTCCCAAGCACCCTCATTGAGGGATATCTTTAGGTTTATAAAACAAGTACAAGATGATACCAGGAACGACGGACGAAGAGCAAGAGTTGCTGCGAAAAAGGTCCAAGCTGGGTTGCGCAAACTAAATAAGACATGCGGTGAAATCGCGGAACGCTTGACATTTGTGGAAACACGGACAGAGTATCTTGAGGTAGAGGTTGACTCTTTGAAACAGCAAAGTACTGGACAAGGAGCGATCATCTCAGATGTAATGTTTAAACTAGAGGAGCAAGAAAACCACCAGCGCAGAAACAATTTGTGGTTTTTGGGGATTCCGGAGGGTGTGGAAGGCTCTAATCCTAGAAGCTACATGGTAAATCTTTTGAAAAATGCCTTCCCGAGCAACTGAATTGGGACTGGGAATCTGAAATTCAGGGAGCTCATCGGTTCCCACTAATGTTGAAAAAAACATCAGCAAGAGAGACCCCGAGCGATGCTGTGTTTTTTTCAGGAATTTTCTATTGAGACAGTTGGTATATGAACAAGCTCGACCGAATGCTCCTAAATCCTGTATCGGTGTCACATTCTTTGTCAAACCTGATTTCGCCCACGCTACAGTGGAGCGGCGTATGCGACTACAACAGCTGTTCTCTCCCTTCCGAAAAATGGGGGCTGAGGTGTTCCTCCAAAACCCAGCAAGACTTAAAATTAAATATAAGGGATCTATACGCAGTTTTACCTCAGAGATTCAAGCCCAGGAATACCTGGAAGAATTCAAAAGAAAGGATAAAGGGGGTGACCCTGCTATATAGCAGAAAGATCACCAGGTCGTGTTCTTCTGGGGCCAGTCTAACTGAGGGATGAAGCAGTTGGATCTATGGAATGTACTAATAATGCTCTAGAGAGAGACGGCGGGGCAGCATGATAGACGTGCATCGCTCAGGCTATGCCTGATTGCCTGTTTTTGCGGGGGGGAGTGGAGGGTGTGGGGGGCAGGTTGGTTTACACAAGGGGGGTGGGGAGGGAGCAAGACAGGAAACTATCTTAGTAGGGATGGGAGTATTGGAATGCGATCTGGATTATCTCGATGGGTTGTCAAAGGCTAAGGGCACAAGAAGTTTTAATAGAATTCAATGACCAGTAAATTACGGATAGCAACGTTAACCCCTTCGCTGCTAGGCCTTTTCCCCCCCTGTGCTAAGCCTTTTTTTGGCTATTTGGGGTAGTGCGCGCTTAGGCCCCTGTAACGTTTTGACCACATAAGGTATCCACGCCAAATTTGCGTCCTTTTTTTCTAACATCATGGGGATTGTAAAGGTACCCAGGGTTTGTGGATTCCACTGGAGGGGACCCAGAAATTAGCCAAAATACAGCAAAAGTTTTTTTTTTTTGGAAAAATGCGAAAAAAGGGCTACAGATGAAAGCGTCTTGTTTTTTCCCTGCAAATGGCATCAAAAAAGGGGTTGTGGTGCTGAAATCACCATCTTCCCAGCTTTCAGGGACAAGCAGACTTTTGTCAGAAAACCAACTTTTTTACACAGTTTTGGCATTTTTCTGGGACATAGCCTATTTTTGCTATTTTTTGTGCTTTCAACCTCCTTCCAGTTAATGGTAGAAATGGGTATGAAACCAATAATGGATCCTGAAAAGCCATACATTTCTGAAAAGTAGACAAAATTATGAATTCAGCAAGGGGTCATTTGTGTAGATCCTTAAAGTTTTCCTTATAGAAACTAACAGTTAAATAAAGGAAAAATTGAAAATTAGTTGAAGAAAACAGCCATTTGTGTCAACGTTTTCACCTGTAACTTCTTCTAATTATGACAGCTATTTGAAAGCAATATACCGGTATATCCGCTGGACCTTTCTGGTTGTGGGGATATATAGGTCTTGTAGGTTCACCAAGTACCCGACGAACCCAGAGCCAATAACTGAGCAGCATCTTGCAATGGTTTTTTATTATGTACCGGATATATAGCAATTATTTTGGGAAAATGTATATATGGAAAAATTGTTATGAAAGACACCTATGTATTTCTGAAATGGGAACAAAATGTGATTTTAGAAACAGTAGATATTTGCACATTTCCGAAATTGGGAGTACCCATACTAGCATGAGAATTATAGGTCATTTTTCAAAATGACTTATTTTTTAGACATTGTCTTTCATTTGGAAGGCAGAAATGCATCGAAAGTCAATAGGTAATAACAGTTGCTCTACAATTCTGTGTTACCCTAAGTCACCCGATAAAAATGGTACCTCACTTGTGTGGGTAGGCCTTGTGCCCACAACAGGAAATGGCTCAAAATGCAACGTGGACGTACCACATTTTCACAATGAAAAATTACCCTTTTTTTGCAAAGTGCCTAGCTGTAGTTTTTGAACCCTAGCTCTGCCGGCACCTAGGGAAACCTAGCAAACCTATACATTTTTGAAAACTAGACACCCAGGGGAATCCAGGATGGGGTGACTTGACTGCCTCCCACCAGGTTCTGTTACCCAGAATCCCTCGCAAACCTAAACAATTGTCAAAAAAACAACATTTTCCCCACATTTCTGTGGTGGAAAGTTCTGGAATCTTCGTGGATCCACAAATTTCCACCCACCCCGCGTTCCCCAAAGTCTTATGAGAAAAATGGTACCTCACTTGTGTGGGTCGGCCTAGTGCCTGCGACAGGAAAAGGCGCAAAACGCAATGTGGTCACACCTCAATTTCGCAGTGAAAAATGACCCTTTTTTGGCAAAGTGCCTAGCTGTAGTTTTTGAACCCTAGCTCTGCCGGCACCTAGGGAAACCTAGCAAACCTATACATTTTTGAAAACTAGACACCCAGGGGAATCCAGGATGGGGTGACTTGACTGCCTCCCACCAGGTTCTGTTACCCAGAATCCCTTGCAAACCTAAATAATTGTCAAAAAAACCACATTTTCCCCACATTTCTGTGGTGGAAAGTTCTGGAATCTGCGTGGATCCACACATTTCCACCCACCCCGCGTTCCCCAAGGTCTTCAGAGAAAAATGGTACCTCACTTGGGTGGGTCGGCCTAGTGCCCGTGACAGGAAACGGCGCAAAACGCAACGTGGTCACACCTCAATTTCGCAGTGAAAAATGACCCTTTTTTTGCAAAGTGCCTAGCTGAAGTTTTTGAACCCTACCTCTGCCGGCACCTAGGGAAACCTAGCAAACCTATACATTTTTGAAAACTAGATACCCAGGGGAATCCAGGATGGGGTGACTTGACTGCTTCCCACCAGGTTCTGTTACCCAGAATCCCTTGCAAACCTAAAAAAGTGTCAAAAAACTCACATTTTCCCCACATTTCTGTGGTGGAAAGTTCTGGAATCTGCGTGGATTCACAAATTTCCACCCACCCCGCGTTCCCCAAAGTCTTCCGAGAAAAATGGTACCTCACTTGGGTGGGTCGGCCTAATGCCCGCGACAGGAAACGGCGCAAAACGCAACGTGGTCACACCTCAATTTTGCAGTGAAAAATGACCCTTTTTTTGCAAAGTGCCTAGCTGTAGTTTTTGAACCCTACCTCTGCCGGCACCTACGGAAACCTAGCAAACCTATACATTTTTGAAAACTAGACACCCAGGGGAATCCAGGATGGGGTGACTTGACTGCCTCCCACCAGGTTCTGTTACCCAGAATCCCTTGCAAACCTAAAGAATTGTCAAAAAAACACATTTTCCCCACATTTCTGTGGTGGAAAGTTCTGGAATCTGCGTGGATCCACAAATTTGCACCCACCCCGCGTTCCCCAAAGTCTTCCGAGAAAAATGGTACCTCACGTGTGTGGGTCGGCCTAGTGCCCGCGACAGGAAACGGCACAAAACGCAACGTGGTCACACCTCAATTTCGCAGTGAAAAATGACCCTTTTTTGGCAAAGTGCCTAGCTGTAGTTTATGAACCCTAGCTCTGCCGGCACCTAGGGAAACCTAGCAAACCTATACATTTTTGAAAACTAGACACCCAGGGGAATCCAGGATGGGGTGACTTGACTGCCTCCCACCAGGTTCTGTTACCCAGAATCCCTTGCAAACCTAAAGAATTGTCAAAAAACCACATTTTCCCCACATTTCTGTGGTGGAAAGTTCTGGAATCTGCGTGGATCCACAAATTTGCACCCACCCCGCGTTCCCCAAAGTCTTCCGAGAAAAATGGTACCTCACGTGTGTGGGTCGGCCTAGTGCCCGCGACAGGAAACGGCACAAAACGCAACGTGGTCACACCTCAATTTCGCAGTGAAAAATGACCCTTTTTTGGCAAAGTGCCTAGCTGTAGTTTTTGAACCCTAGCTCTGCCGGCACCTAGGGAAACCTAGCAAACCTATACATTTTTGAAAACTAGACAACCAGGGGAATCCAGGATGGGGTGACTTGACTGCCTCCCACCAGGTTCTGTTACCCAGAATCCCTTGCAAACCTAAAAAATTGTCCAAAAAACCACATTTTCCCCACATTTCTGTGGTGGAAAGTTCAGGAATCTGCGTGGATCCACAAATTTCCACCCACCCCGCGTTCCCCAAAGTCTTCAGAGAAAAATGGTACCTCACTTGGGTGGGTCGGCCTAGTGCCCGTGACAGGAAACGGCGCAAAACGCAACGTGGTCACACCTCAATTTCGCAGTGAAAAATGACCCTTTTTTTGAAAAGTGCCTAGCTGTAGTTTTTGAACCCTACCTCTGCCGGCACCTAGGGAAACCTATCAAACCTATACATTTTTGAAAACTAGACACCCAGGGTAATCCAGGATGGGGTGACTTGACTGCCTCCCACCAGGTTCTGTTACCCAGAATCCCTTGCACACCTAAAAAATAGACACCCGGGGGCTTCCAGGGAGGTATGGCATGCGTGGATCCCCCAACGTTTCCTTACCCAGAATCCCCTGCAAACTTCAATTTTAGCTGAAAAAATCACTTTTTTCACACTTTTTGTGTGGGAAAGTGTGGCATCACCGGGCTCACACAAATTTCCTACCACCCAGCGTTCCCCCAGGTCTCCCGATAAAAATGGTGCCTTACTTGTGTGGGAGGCCCAAGTACCCGCGACAGGCAAGGGCCCAAAACGTAGTGAGGCGACATCAAAATTGCCTATCTCAAAACCACCTGGTTTTGCAAGGGGGGTCACCTGGGATTTTGGCCCCGTGCTCGGCGGCCATCTAGGGAAACCTACCAAACCCACACATTTCTGAAAACTAGACACCCGGGGGCTTCCAAGGAGGTATGGCTTGCGTGGATCCCCCAACGTTTCCTTACCCAGAATCCCTTGCAAACCTCAATTTTAGCTGAAAAAATCACTTTTTTCACACATTTTTGTGTGGGAAAGTGTGGCATCACCGGGCTCACACAAATTTCCTACCACCCAGCGTTCCCCCAGGTCTCCCGATAAAAATGGTGCCTCACTTGTGTGGGAGGCCCAAGTACCCGCGACAGGCAAGGGCCCAAAACGTAGTGAGGCGACATCAATATTGCCTATCTCAAAACCACCTGGTTTTGCATGGGGGGTCACCTGGGTTTTTGGCCCCGTGCTCGGCGGCCATCTAGGGAAACCTACCAAACCCACACATTTCTGAAAAGTAGACACCCGGGGGCTTCCAAGGAGGTATGGCTTGCGTGGATCCCCCAACGTTTCCTTACCCAGAATCCCTTGCAAACCTCAATTTTAGCTGAAAAAATCACTTTTTTCACACATTTTTGTGTGGGAAAGTGTGGCATCATCGGGCTCACACAAATTTCCTACCAGCCAGCGTTCCCCCAGGTCTCCTGATAAAAATGGTGCCTCACTCGTGTGGGAGGCCCAAGTAACCGCGACAGGCAAGGGCCCAAAACGTAGTGAGGCGACATCAAAATTGCCTATCTCAAAACCACCTGGTTTTGCAAGGGGGGTCACCTGGGTTTTTGGCCCCGTGCTCGGCGGCCATCTAGGGAAACCTACCAAACCCACACATTTCTGAAAACTAGACACCCGGGGGCTTCCAAGGAGGTATGGCTTGCGTGGATCCCCCAACGTTTTCTACCCAGAATCCCTTGCAAACCTCAATTTTAGCAAAACAAATCACTTTTTTCACACATTTTTGTGTGGGAAAGTGTGGCATCATCGGGCTCACACAAATTTCCTACCACCCAGCGATCCCCCGGGTCTCCCGATAAAAATGATGCCTCACTCGTGTGGGAGGCCCAAGTAACCGCAACAGTCAAGGGCCCAAAACATTTTTTGTTAGGCAATGTTTGTCAGGCCCAGCTCCGCAGGGTCCAGTTGCAGCAAAAAAGGGTCCACCTCCAGATCTCACCAACACCCTGGTGCAATTGCCTACAGGGTGTTCGAACGATCAGGCGGGGGAAAAGGAGAGGGAATAGGACTGCAGTGGAATAGGACCTGAAAGAACAAATGAAACACAGGTTATATACATGGAATAATGGCTACTCTCGGTAATGTCTCACTAGGAGATGTATGTACCTGAGCTAGATGCTGCTGTAGGTATAACCCTCGGGACTCAACACAGGTCGTCGTGAATAACACTCTTCCGCCTAAGACAAAGAACACCAGAACATTGACCAGGGTAAGTACCACCACACTTCACCTGTCACTTAGGACTCACACAGGCGTCATGCATACCCACCTATAAGCACCAACGGGGGGGATGGAAAAGTAGTGATAGCAGTCAACCTATCCCAATGCATAAAAGTAGGTATCAATATTGAATACAGTTTGGCAGTTCCACAAGGTTACGTCACCTGTGCTTTCACTGAGGAAATAAAGTGTTTGTTGAGAACTGTATCTCAAAACATGTCCCGTCTCCCCAGATAGTATGAATGAAAAGAACGAAGTTTCCAGTACACCTGCGGCGCTACGTGGTTCCTTCACCGCTGTAGCCCGCTTGTATCCCAATAGGACACAACTGTTAATGAGAGAGAGCTTCTGGCACGATAACGGCAATACGCGGTAGAACCGCCGTGTTCCGCTAGTGCTTCTAGAATCCGCCCTCAGTATAAGGGCAAGGTAATAGTCAACAAACGGTAATACGCGGCAGCCCCGCCGTATTCCGCTAATGCAATCAGAATCCGCCCTTAGTATAAGAGCTTGGTAAGGTATCAACGAACGGCAATACGCGGTAGCACCCCAGTATTCCGCTAGCACTGTCTGAAATCCGCCCGCAGTATACGAGCCAAGAAGAAAATAATAAAGAAACGGCAATACGCGGAGCCCCGCAGTATTCCGTGGAACACAAGGAAAATAAACAGGATTCCCAGTAGGAACGTACTCGGTACTCACTGGTTCCGCCTCGGGGTGTTGCGAAACCCCTTCCAGACACAGGACTGTTCCCTAGCGCTTGATCCTCCGGCGCTTCAGCAGGCAGCTCTCTCTCTGCAGAGAGAGAGAAAACAACAGAATTACGCGCAACTTCCTGTGCGCCCTCTCCGGCTTTTATTCCCTTCCGTGGCCGGGCAATATGGGAGTTGTAGTTCAGGGAACTAGGCAGGCGCCGCAACGCCTGTATCCCTGACAGTAGGTCCTCCTCCCTAGCGCCTCCTAGGCCCAGGCTTCGACGGATATCTTCTATGGAACGAACGGACGGCCGCAGGGGCATGGACGTTCCTCCAAGGTTCCCAGGAATCATCCTCTGCTGAATAACCCTTCCATGACACCAGGTACCAGAGCATCCCCCTTCGTAGTTTGGAATCTCGAATGCTCTTAACCTCGTATTCCATACCCCCGTCACAAATCACAGGGGGCGGAGCACGCCTACGTGCCCCCAAGGCAGGTTTCAAGAGGTTACAGTGAAATACAGGGTGTATCCGGAGGGTCCCAGGCAATTTCAATCTATAGGTGACCGGGTTGAGTTGTTTCACTACTGTGTACGGACCGATGAACCTAGGATGGAAAATGCTACGCAACTTGAACCGGATGTTCTTGGTAGACAACCACACCTTGTCTCCCACTTGGTACTGCGGTCCCTCCGTTCTGTGTCTGTCCTCCCATTTCTTGTAAGTCTGTTTTGCTTGCAACAGATGGCGTCTGACTTTACGATGTAGCGTGCGGAGCTTTCGTACCTGTATCAGCACCATAGGTTGATTGGCCACCTCCTCTGGAATGGTAATGGGCAATATGCGAGCATCATATCCGAAATTGGCACGAAAGGGAGAAAACCCGACAGAACTGTGCCAGGCATTGTTGTAAGCTAGTTCCGCCATCCATAGCATATCTACCCAAGACTCCTGGGCATCTTTAGAATAACACCTGAGATATTTCTTGAGTGTTTGATTCAGACGCTCCGTCTGTCCATCGGTCTGAGGATGGAAACTAGTAGACAAAGAGGAGTCTATGTGCAGGGCTTTGCACCACAACTTCCAGAATCTCGCAATGAACTGAGGCCCCCTATCTGACACAATGTTTTCGGGCAGTCCATGTATTCTGACGATGTTGTCAAGCAACAGCTGTGCTGTTTGGGAGGCCGTAGGGAGGTTCACACAAGGGATAAAATGTCCCATCTTCGTGAGTCCATCCACCACCACTAGGATGGCTGAATACCCTTTCTCCAAAGGTAACCCCGTGATAAAATCCAGGCTGATACTTCGCCAGGGTTGGTGTGGAGTGGGCATAGGGATGAGTTTTCCCTTCATCTTGATGTGTTCGGTCTTTGCTCTGGCGCATTCCTCGCACCTAGCCACCCAAGCAGCAACATCAGCATTAAGGGAGCCCCACCAGAAGTGACGTTGTGTCAGGTGCGCGGTCTTCCGCACACCAGGATGTCCCGCCAAGGGCGACATGTGACACCATTGGAAAGCCTTCTTTTGTAGCTCAGGAGTGGGGATATACAATCGGTCTTTATGGAACGGTAAACCATGTTTTACTGCACGTTCGGTCCCCATTGATGCCCATGCCTCCCATTCGGCTAGGGTTTTATGTTGTCTTACTTCATCCAAAAAGGCTTCCGCACGGATGACGCATATCACTCTAGAGGGTTCGATGATAGCCCCTGTATTATGGTCCTGTGTGGCAGGTTCCATCGTTTCCAGTCGAGATAAAGAGTCTGCTTTTCGGTTCTCCGCCCCTGGACGAAAGGTGACTACGAAGTCGTATTCGGCAAAAAACAACATCCATCTCATCTGGCGCTGAGAAAGGTGATGCGCAGACTTCATGTATTGCAGATTCCGATGATCGGTATACACCGTGATGGGATGGCTAGCCCCCCATAGGTAGTGCCTCCATTCTTGGAACGCCCTCTTTATTGCCAGTAGCTCTTTCTCTGCGACGGTGTAGTTTCGTTCCGCAGGGTTCAATTTCCTGGACAAATAAGCCACAGGATGCAGC
Source organism: Calotriton arnoldi (assembly GCA_963921515.1). NCBI lineage: Eukaryota > Metazoa > Chordata > Amphibia > Caudata > Salamandridae > Calotriton > Calotriton arnoldi. The sequence goes on along the minus strand of CAWUFW010000753.1, from coordinate 2,088,190 downwards.
TGTCCCGTGCTCTGACTCCTTTGGGACAGGATGGCCCCAATGGCCTCATCGGAGGCATCTGCCTCTACCACGAAAGGATGTTCAGGTCTGGGATGTGCGAGTACTGGAGCCGTGGTAAATGCCTTCTTTAGAAAGGTGAAGGCCCTTCGACCAATGAAAAGGAAGGCCCTTCCTAAGGATTCTGGTAATGGGAACTGCTACCTGTGAGAAATGGAGGATAAACCTGCGGTAATAGTTCGCGAAGCCTAAGAAGCACTGTACATCACGTACTGTTTTTGGGATAGGCCATTCCTGCACAGCCAATACCTTCCTCTCAGCCATGTGTAATCCTTCTGGGCACAGCATAACCCCCAGAAATTCCACCTTGCGTACCCCAAACTCACATTTACTCAGCTTACAGAATAACCTGTGGGTCCGCAGCGCTGTCAGTACCTCTATTACATGTTTGTCATGCTCCTCCGCTGTATCGGAATAGATAAGGATGTCGTCTATGTACACAACAACAAACAGGTCCACAAAGTTCTTCAACACGTCATTAAGAAAATACTGAAATGCCGCTGGGGCGTTGCAAAGGCCAAACGGCATGACAGTATACTCAAATAATCCGTATCGTGTTTTGAACGCTGTTTTCCATTCATCCCCATTTCTGACACGCACTAAATGATACGCACTCCTTAGGTCTAATCTTGTGTAAATCTTGGCTTCTCTCACCTGATCAAGCAACACAGAAATAAGGGGTAAAGGGTATCTGTTTCGAACGGTGTTCTTGTTCAGAACGCGGTAATCCACACAAGCCCTAAGATCACCATTGGCCTTAGTAATAAAAAAAAGCGGAGAGGCAGCCGGGGACCGCGAAGGCCTAATAAACCCTATTTCTAGATAGTGGTCCAGGTATTCGCGCAAGTGTTTTGTTTCTGGCACAGATAATGCATACACTCTACAGGCCGGGACCGTGGCCCCTTCCACCAGGTCTATTTGACAGTCATACTCCCGATGAGGGGGCAACTGTTCAGCTTGGACCTCACTGAACACATCCGTGAACTGAGAGTACACCATGGGTAACAGGGTCTCCTTCTCAACCGCTGTTGCCACCACATAGGGATGTAATAGCGCGGCAGCTTGTGAGGGACCGTTTGGACTACAATGGTCTCTGCAGTCGTCTGACTGAAACAGAAGTGTTTTAGCCTTCCAGTCGATGGTGGGATTGTGGTGGCACAGCCAAGGCATACCCAGTATAACCTCATACTGGGGGGCATCGATGATGTTAAAGGATAACCCCTCCTTATGTGTTTCCTCTGTCATAACCAAGGACAAGAAAAGTACCTCCGTTTGTTCTGTAATCAAACCAGATTTCAATGGTTTTCCGTCCACAGCGAAAACCTCTTCTGGTTGCAACCTGGGTACCCTCAATAGGGCAAGGCGATCAACCAGTCCACTGTCTATGAAGTTCCCTGTGGCGCCTGAATCCACCATAGCTTTCACTTGATGGAACTGATCATGGCTCCCGATTATCATAGGGAGTACTATGTGTGATTCGGTGTCCAGCAAACCAGAGGTGGCCAAGGAGGGGAGTTGCCAGCCCTTGATGGTTTCACCAACACCTGGGGAATTCCCTGGCATTACAGCAGGTAGAGAAGTGGATACAGCCACCCTTTTATTCCGAGACCACACCTCTGAGGACTTGGGTTTAGTAGGGCATTCCCTAACGTAATGACCCTTCTTTCCACAATACATACATAACCCATGTACTCTTCGGCTTTCTCTTTCTTCTCTGGACAGAGGAGAACGAACCGCCCCGATCTCCATGGGTTCAGGTGCCATCTCAGGGGTGGACACCTGCCTTCTTGAGGGTCTCTCTGGTCTAAAGAATCCCTTATCCCACTTTCTCCTCTCACCCCCTCTCTCGGCCAACCTCCCATCCAACCTCAAAGTTAAATTGATCATGTCCGCACAAGTAGTGGGTTGCGGGTCTATTTGGGCCAGTATGTCTTTTAGCTCATCCCGTAGCCCCTGATAAAACAAAGACATTCTCTTCTCCTCTGGCCAAGCAGTCTCGGCCACTAATCTGTTAAACGTGGTCAGATATGTTACTAGGTCGTTTCTCCCTTGTTTAAGGTCCAGCAGTTCTCTATCAGCGCTAAAGGTGGTGGTCCGACGATCGAACACCCTCTCAAACTCAGTCCTAAACGCTGACCAATCTGACAAAACTGCATCGTTATTTCTAACCAATGGAACGGCCCAATTGGCCGCATCCCCCACTAAATACGAGATAGCAAAGGCCACCCGGGAATGGTTATTGGGAAAAGAAGCTGGTCTACAAGAGAAGTGCAGCATTATCTGCGTCAGAAACACCTGTATCTTTGCCGGGTCCCCGGCGTATCTTTCAGGACTTGCTAATGGGATGGGTGGAGGTACAGTCACCTGTATTTGTGGGGCAGCGGGAGAAATGTCGAAAGGGTTCCTAGATAGCCTCTCAACTTTATCTCTTAATGCGGCTGTTTCAGCCTTGGAAGAGGCCAATTCCTGCTGGACCAGGACCAATGCCTGAAGCACGTCCTCCAGTGTGGCCATTCCCTACTACAACTGAACCGGGCAAAGCTAATTTCGTGGGCGCGTAATTCTGTCAGGCCCAGCTCCGCAGGGTCCAGTTGCAGCAAAAAAGGGTCCACCTCCAGATCTCACCAACACCCTGGTGCAATTGCCTACAGGGTGTTCGAACGATCAGGCGGGGGAAAAGGAGAGGGAATAGGACTGCAGTGGAATAGGACCTGAAAGAACAAATGAAACACAGGTTATATATACATGGAATAATGGCTACTCTCGGTAATGTCTCACTAGGAGATGTATGTACCTGAGCTAGATGCTGCTGTAGGTACAACCCTCGGGACTCAACACAGGTCGTCGTGAATAACACTCTTCCGCCTAAGACAAAGAACACCAGAACATTAACCAGGGTAAGTACCACCACACTTCACCTGTCACTTAGGACTCACACAGGCGTCATGCATACCCACCTATAAGCACCAACGGGGGGGATGGAAAAGTAGTGATAGCAGTCAACCTATCCCAATGCATAAAAGTAGGTATCAATATTGAATACAGTTTGGCAGTTCCACAAGGTTACGTCACCTGTGCTTTCACTGAGGAAATAAAGTGTTTGTTGAGAACTGTATATCAAAACATGTCCCGTCTCCCCAGATAGTATGAATGAAAAGAACGAAGTTTCCAGTACACCTGCGGCGCTACGTGGTTCCTTCACCGCTGTAGCCCGCTTGTATCCCAATAGGACACAACTGTTAATGAGAGAGAGCTTCTGGCACGATAACGGCAATACGCGGTAGAACCGCCGTGTTCCGCTAGTGCTTCTAGAATCCGCCCTCAGTATAAGGGCAAGGTAATAGTCAACAAACGGTAATACGCGGCAGCCCCGCCGTATTCCGCTAATGCAATCAGAATCCGCCCTTAGTATAAGAGCTTGGTAAGGTATCAACGAACGGCAATACGCGGTAGCACCGCAGTATTCCGCTAGCACTGTCTGAAATCCGCCCGCAGTATACGAGCCAAGAAGAAAACAATAAAGAAACGGCAATACGCGGAGCCCCGCAGTATTCCGTGGAACACAAGGAAAATAAACAGGATTCCCAGTAGGAACGTACTCGGTACTCACTGGTTCCGCCTCGGGGTGTTGCGAAACCCCTTCCAGACACAGGACCGTTCCCTAGCGCTTGATCCTCCGGCGCTTCAGCAGGCAGCTCTCTCTCGGCAGAGAGAGAGAAAACAACAGAATTACGCGCAACTTCCTGTGCGCCCTCTCCGGCTTTTATTCCCTTCCGTGGCCGGGCAATATGGGAGTTGTAGTTCAGGGAACTAGGCAGGCGCCGCAACGCCTGTATCCCTGACAATGTTGATGTTGCCTCAAAACGTTTTGTGTCCTTGCATGTCGCGGGTACTTGGGCCTCCCACACGAGTGAGGCACCATTTTTATCGGGAGACCTGGGGGAACGCTGGGTGGTAGGAAATTTGTGTGAGCCCGGTGATGCCACACTTTCCCACACAAAAATGTGTGAAAATAGTGATTTTTTTCAGCTAAAATTGAGGTTTGCAAGGGATTCTGGGTAAGGAAACGTTGGGGGATCCACGCAAGCCATACCTCCTTGGAAGCCCCCGGGTGTCTAGTTTTCAGAAATGTGTGGGTTTGGTAGGTTTCCCTAGATGGCCGCCGAGCACGGGGCCAAAAACCCAGGTGACCCCCCTTGCAAAACCAGGTGGTTTTGAGATAGGCAATTTTGATGTCGCCTCACTATGTTTTGGGCCCTTGCCTGTCGCGGGTACTTGGGCCTCCCACACAAGTGAGGAACCATTTTTATCGGGAGACCTGGGGGAACGCTGGGTAGTAGGAAATTTGTGTGAGCCCGGTGATTCCACACTTTCCCACACAAAAATGTGTGAAAAAAGTGATTTTTTTCAGCCAAAATTGAGGTTTGCAAGGGATTCTGGGTAAGGAAACGTTCGGGGATCCACGTAAGCCATACCTCCTTGGAAGCCCCCAGGTGTCTAGTTTTCAGAAATGTGTGGGTTTGGTAGGTTTCCCTAGATGGCCGCCGAGCACGGGGCCAAAAACCCAGATGACCCCCCTTGCAAAACCAGGTGGTTTTGAGATAGGCAATTTTGATGTCGCCTCACTATGTTTTGGGCCCTTGCCTGTCGCGGGTACTTGGGCCTCCCACACAAGTGAGGCACCATTTTTATCGGGAGACCTGGGAGAACGCTGGGTGGTAGGAAATTTGTGTGAGCCCGGTGATGCCACACTTTCCCACACAAAAATGTGTGAAAAAAGTGATTTTTTCAGCTAAAATTGAGGTTTGCAAGGGATTCTGGGTAAGGAAACATTGGGGGATCCACGCAAGCCATACCTCCTTGGAAGCCCCCGGGTGTCTAGTTTTCAGAAATGTGTGGGTTTGGTAGGTTTCCCTAGATGGCCGCCGAGCACGGGGCCAAAAACCCAGGTGACCCCCCTTGCAAAACCAGGTGGTTTTGAGATAGGCAATTTTGATGTCGCCTCACTACGTTTTGTGCCCTTGCCTGTCGCGGGTACTTGGGCCTCCCACACAAGTGAGGCACCATTTTTATCGGGAGACCTGGGGGAACGCTGGGTGGTAGGAAATTTGTGTGAGCCCGGTGATGCCACACTTTCCCACACAAAAATGTGTGAAAAAAGTGATTTTTTCAGCTAAAATTGAGGTTTGCAAGGGATTCTGGGTAAGGAAACGTTGGGGGATCCACGCCCGCCATACCTCCTTGGAAGCCCCCGGGTGTCTAGTTTTCAGAAATGTCTGGGTTTGGTAGGTTTCCCTAGATGGCCGCCGAGCACGGGGCCAAAAACCCAGGTGACCCCCCTTGCAAAACCAGGTGGTTTTGAGATAGGCAATTTTGATGTCGCCTCACTACGTTTTGGGCCCTTGCCTGTCGCGGGTACTTGGAACTCCCACACAAGTGAGGCACCATTTTTATCAGGAGACCTGGGGGAATGCTGGGTGGTAGGAAATTTGTGTGAGCCTGGTGATGCCACACTTTCCCACACAAAAATGTGTGAAAAAGGGATTTTTTCAGCTAAAATTGAGGTTTGCAAGGGATTCTGGGTAAGGAAACGTTGGGGGATCCACGCAAGCCATACCTCCTTGGAAGCCCCCGGGTGTCTAGTTTTAAGAAATGTGTGGGTTTGTTAGGTTTCCCTATGTGGCCGCCGAGCCCCGGGCCAAAAACCCAGGTGACCCCACTTACAAAACCAGGTCGTTGTGAGATGTGTTTATTTCTGCAGCATGAAAATTTTGGCACAATATTGCAAGGAAAATGTGACAGACATTTTGAGGTTTGCAGGGCATTGTGGGTAACATAACTTGTTGTGATCCACAAGAGAGATATCACCATGTACTCCCATGGGTGTTTCGTTTACGACAATATCTACAGTTGGCAGGTTATTCTTAGACGGAATGTACACCTTGGCAGACAGACTAAAAAGACAATGATTACTGCACAGCCATCTATTCCTCAAGCACACACACATACTGGTTGGATTTGGCACGAGGGCAAGTGATGGTTCAGTATATACAATTTTATTAACAAGAGATTTCACAAAAATGAAATGCACTGTCAATAATTGAAAGGACAAAAAACTGAACCAGTGACTTGCAGCTCGTGAGCTGTAAAGCCACGTCAAGGCCCCAACCGCTTTACAGGCCATTCACACACCTTTCATACGTGATACACACAAGACCATTCACACCACCAGCCACGAAACAAACACATTACAACATTCACAAAAAGGGACAAGGTACACCCTGCTTGAGAAAGACAAAAAAAAAATATTACTGCACAGCCATCTAATCCTCAAGCACACACACATACTGGTTGGATTTGGCACTAGGGTGAGTGATGGTTCAGTATATACATTTGTATTAACAAGTGATTTCACAAAAATGAAATGCACTGTTAATAATTGAAAGGACGAGAAACTGAACCATTGACTCACAGCTCGTGAGCTGTAAAGCCACGACAAGGCACCAACCTCTTTACAGGCCATTCATACACTTTTCATACGTGTGACACATACAAAACCATTCACACCACCAGCCGCGGGCCCATCACATTACAACACTCACACCAGCAGACAGCGCCATTCAAGGGCCCATCACTTTCACACGCCCACATTCCTAACACAGCAACCACACAAGCTGATGGATTGCGTGGAGTGTCGCTCGGCTAGCAGTGTGTGTAGTGACCAGCAGCAAGTCACTACTCACACACCGCCAGCCGAGCACCAGTCCACGCACACCGTCAGCCAAGCGCCACTCCACGCACACCGCCAGCCAAGCGCCACTCCACGCACACCGCCAGCCAAGCGCCACTCCACGCACACCGCCAGCCAAGCGCCACTCCACGCACACCGCCAGCCAAGCGCCACTCCACGCACACCGCCAGCCAAGAGCCACTCCACGCACACCGCCAGCCAAGCGCCACTCCACGCACACCACCAGCCAAGCACCAGCCTACACACACCACCATCACATTTAGGATTTTTTTATACAAAAAAGAAAACACAAACAAATTGCAAATAGATACAAATCTACTAACACAAAATCAGAAACTAAATACATTGCACTAATGCCAACCTTGAAACAGAACAACAATTCTTAAACATTACAGACCAGGCAGTTCACTTTACCACTCATGGTTGCTCCCAATAATTCTTTTGCTTGTGGTACGCTCTATAACAAGCAGGCACACACAGCCCAGGGTTAGAAGGACACTCAGGGCAGTACATACGAGTCTCCTTCCGCGTACCTCTTCGCCAACAGACTCTACATCTCCTAGTGGGAAAGTCTTTGGAGGGTGTAGGAGGAATGTGATCAGGAAAGTGGCGATCTTTCAATCGAGCCACATCCTCCACCACTCCAACTCTAGGAACACTTGCCTGTTCCACAACAACAAGGCTGCCTATGACAGACTCTTGAAACTGAACAAAAGTCAACTTTGACGCAGGAGAACACTCCTTGAACACAACAAAAGCATTGAAAGTTGCTAAATTGAAGAGATGGATGGCCAACTTCTTATACCAAATGTAAGCCTTACGAATAGCAGTGTAAGGTTCCAACCTCTGATCTACTCTATCAACACCACCCATGTGCTTATTGTAGTCTAAAATGCACACAGGTTTGCGCACTTCAGCAATCTGACCCCAAACAGCCACAGGTGAAGTACTCTCATCATGGATGGTAGTCAGCATGTACACATCCCTCCTGTCCACAAATTTCACAGCTAGTAGTTCATCACTACGCAAGGAACTGCACTGTCCCCTCTGAAGTTTTTTGCAAACAAGCTCTTTTGGATAACCTTTACGGTTAGAGCGGATTGTGCCACAAGCAAAAGTGTCCACTTTGAACAATTCCTTAAACAATTGCACAGCAGTGTAGAAGTTATCAAGGTACAAATGGTGGCCTCTGTTAAACAGTCCTCTAGCAAGATCCCACACAATTTTCTCTGAAACTCCAAAAGTGGACGGACAACCAGGGGGGTCAATAGTGGAATCCCTACCAGTGTACACACGCAAATTAAAAACATATCCTGTCCTACTCTCAGACAACATATACAGCTTAATTCCATAGCGTGCCCTCTTGCTAGGAATGTACTGCCTAAAAACCAAACGGCCCTTGAACAGGACCAAAGACTCATCAATAGATATTTCTTTCCCTGGAGTATAGATCTCTGAAAATCGATCTACAAAGTGATCAAGAACAGGCCGAATCTTAAAAAGACGGTCACATTCAGGGTGATCTCGTGGCAACGCCAAACCATTATCAACAAAATGCAGCATCCAAAGCAAAAGTAAATACCGATCACGAGTCATAACTGCAGGAAATATGGCCGTTGCCATCAAGGGACTGGTAGACCAATATGAACCCACGGACGCCTTCCTTATCAAACCCATCAAAAAAGTAAAACCCAAAAACTTCTTTATCTCTTCCAGATTTGTGGGACTCCACCGGGTAGCTCTAGAATGGGGCCTAAGTCTGGCACTGTTGTCCCTCAAAAACTGTTCAGCATACAAATTAGTCTGCTCAACAATCTCACCCAAAAATACATCATCCATAAACAACTGAAAATACTGTATAGGCAAATAATGTTCACAATCCACTCTACACCCTGCATAACCACTAAAGGCAGGCAACACCGGCTGCACCATGTTTGGATCAACCCAGAGTCCAGCACTTCCAGTAGGAAGCCTAGCAGCCCCACGCTGCAATACAGATGCCTCTTGCACCATCGGCACAGTAGTATCCTCCTCTAAAACAGGCACTTCATCCGCACTGAGAGTAGATTCATCCACACCGAGAGTACCTTCATCTGCACTGAGAGTACCTTCATCATCCGATGATTCCATGTGGAGAGAAAACTCACTGCCTGAATCTTCCCCTCCCTCCTCTCCCTCAGACGCACTGTCAGTCTCATAATCCTGCTCAGAGGAAGATTCAAGAAGCAAACCAACCACCTGCTGAGCAGTCATTCTACGGCTAGCCATAATGCTTACTAATAAAGGTTACTTGTCAAACAAGTCAACAACAACAAACCCTTTGTAAAAAAAGAAATAAACAAAATGTAGCTTTATCACAAAGACCTATATACTCCAACACTATACCACTCACGTGACAGAAGCAGCTAGACTCACCACCACCTACTCTGCACAGACACAGTGAAGATCAACAATATCCCACTAAAAAAGAAGAAAAAAAATTACACATAAGACAATGCAAAACATCGCAAAGAATTTCATGCTCTGAACACTAACAAATATGCTGCCATTATGACACCACTTACAAAAAAATTCATTCATGCATGACAATAATACTCATTTGGAGTACACACAACAAAAATATTTTTCTTACCAAATAAATGCAATTACGCAAAACTGCAGAACAACCACTGCCGAAACCGCAAACAGGAATCAAAAGCTTTACACTAGAATAAAAAGGAGAAAAAAACATTACAATCATAAAATGCAAATAATGCACCAGTCCACACACAATCCACCAGCCAAGCTAAGGGGTAGGTGGGCCAAAGAGTATAAATACAATATTCACCCGCGTAAAAGGGGAGCAACCCGTGCCATTTTGGCCACTCCCCAACACAAAAATTAAAAAAACCCTGGTGACTACTGGCTTCTGCCCTCCTTGGGGGCAGATGGGCCTAAAAACATACTGCTATTCTGCCACCCCAAGAGGGCAGAAATGGCCACAATCATCCTCCCATAAAGGGGAGCGACCCTTGCCCAAGGGGCCGCTCCCCAACATAAAAAAACCCTGGTGGCCTAGTGGACCTACAAAAAAACAAATCAGCCAATCTGCTCCTCAGGATGGCAGAAACGGCCAAATGAATGCTCCCCAAAGGAGAGCAACCCTTGCCCAAGGGGCCACTCCCCTCAAACAAATCCCTGGTGGTCTAGTGGGCCCAATTTTTAAAAAAAACATGGCGATCTGCCCTCCTGGGGGGCAGACACAGCCACAAATATTGCCCCCAAAGGAGAGTGACCCTTGCCCAAGGGGTCACTCTCCACAAATAAATGCCTGGTGGACTAGTGGGAAGATACCTTAAGGTATCTTCTGCACACGATCTCTCACTACTCAACTCTACTCTCAACTCTATTCACAACTGGATGTTAGATCACCAACTCATTCTGAATCCCGCCAAAACTGAATTCCTCCTCCTCTCTACCTCTCTCTCACCTCCTCCTGTTCAATCTTGGATGGATCAGCTGAACCTACTCAACAACAAACCCATCATTGTCGACAGCGCTAAATCCCTAGGTGTCATTCTTGACAAAAGACTCAACCTAATCTCCCACATCAACTCTATTGCTAAGAACGCACGTTACCAGTTGCGCCTTCTACGGGGGATCCGTCGGTTCTTCCCGGAGAAAGACTTAAAAACCTTGGTACAATCTCTGGTTCTCTCAAGACTGGATTATTGCAATTCTCTTCTGACGGGCCTACCCAAATCCCACCTCTCCCCTCTCAAATCCATGCTCCATTCAGCAGCTCGCTTCATTTCAGGGTCTAAACGAAGCGACCACGTCACTCCTATCCTCTCTTCGATGGCTTCCGATCGAGGCAAGATCTATTTACAAAACTGCCTGCATCACACACAAAGCCTTACACACCTCCTCCCCTCGTTACCTGGCAAATAAATTGAAATTGTCCGGTGGCTCTCGCCCTTCTCGCAATGCGGAAAAGCTTCTGCTTGAGCCCCCGTCTTCAAAAAGGGAAAGATCGATGGCGCAATCCTTCTCAGGAAATGCGGTGAGAATCTGGAACTCACTTCCCCCATTGCTCCGTGCCACCTCCTCTACCCGGATCTTCAAAGCTGACCTCAAATCTCTTCTCTTCCAAAGACACTTTCAGAACTAATACTTTCACTCTCAGCCCCCTCTAGGAAGTTCGCTCTTCATTGTAAATTTGTACTTTTTCCTGTACATTCCTCACCCTTGCGTGCTGTGTTGGATTTTATGTTTGTGTACCCTTCATTTTAAGTCTCCTGTTTAATTCACGCCCTCTCTACTCCCTCAAAGAAGTTCTTCCACTATAGGAAAATCTGTACTCCATGCCTATAGAAGTGCCTTCCCAGTGTGTTCTGAGTGACTGACACTTATTGCAGTATTATACCTCTATTTGTATTTTCTATCTCATGTATGCACACGTGTCACTTTTTCCTCTTGTAACGCATACCTCTTTTTGTATCTTGGTTGTTTTGTTATTTGCACAATTGTCACTTTTTCCTCATGTAACGTTTCCTTTTGTATTATGCTCACTTGTAACCTTCTCCTCATGTAATGTTACTGTGCTACTGTGAAGCGCTCTGACACCTTCGGGTACAGTCCACGCAGGCATTAATTAAAAAATAAAAAATAAAAAAATAAATAAAGGGCACTATCCTTTGGCCGATCGGCCACAAACAAAGCCCCCAAAGGGGAGTGACCCTTGCCCAAGGGGCCACTCCCCACCGTTTCTCCCTGGTGGTCTATTGGGCACAATACAAAAAACTGCCCCCCCCCAGGGGGGCAAAGCACAAAAACATATGGCCCCCAAAAGGGGAGCGACCCTTGCCCAAGGGGCCGCTCCCCCAAACAGTATTTTGCTAAGCATTTAAAAAATAAAAAAAATCCCTGGTGCCTAGTGGGCATTCCTGCTGCACGATCGCATGATCGTGCACCAGGAATGCACAAAAGAGGCATATGGGGAAAGGAAAACCCTTTCCTTTCCCTCGATGCCTCTTTTGATTCAAACCCCCCCTCCCCGGAGCCAAAACTCACCTGATTTCCCCGACGCGCTGGAAGCAAATGGCTTCCAGCGCGTCGGGGAAGAAAGGGAAACCCTCAATGACGTCAGCGCGCCTCGCGCGCTGACGTCATTGATGGAGGGGTGGGGGGGGTGGGGGGGGCGGGGGGAGGCAGGGTAAGCCCTTCCCCTGCCTCCCCTAAAAAAAAAACAACGATCGGATTCCCACGGGGGGGTAGCCAGCGCTTCCCCCGTGGGTGGTCTTATGACGAGCTGGACTCGTCATGAGCACATGACCACTGTGTGCCATGACGAGTCCAGCTCGTCATAAGCATCAAAGGGGTTAAATATCTGTGGGCTAAAAGATTTTTAAAAAAGGCAGATGGTAGCACAAGGGCTACAATTACTACAGGCAGACATAGTCTGCCTGCAAGAGACTCATCTGGAGGACAAGCAGAAGGCCCTGTTAAAAAATCTGGGCTATAGCATAGTGGGGGCCACTACACAAGGGACCCGCACCCGGGGGATTGCAATCCTAACTCACAACAGATAGATACAGTTTCCCCGAGTTCGGGTGGATGCATTGGGGCAGTGGGTCATGGCAGAATGTAGAGCCCCAGGGTTTTCTTGCTTCACATTATGTTCTCAATACGGTAGCAATATTGATGACCCTTCCCTGTTATATTGGATAACTAAGGAATTATCGCATTGGCAACTTTCCATTGTATTATGTGGTGACCTTAATATTAACTTGACAGGTGATTGGGGACACGGTCAAAAATATATGGGGAGGAAACCCAAAGTGCACCGAGCTCTTTGTAACCTTTGTCAAACCCATGGTTTGTGTGATGCATGGGCAGAAAAGAGACCTTTGGAGTATGGGTTTACATACTTCTCTGCCCCTCACCAAAAACATGTTAGATTGGACTATTTCCTGGTGTCATCTTTGGTTAGAAAGAAGAGTACAATCGAATCTTTCCCCAGTTTTTTATCCGACCACAACCCTCTAGTACTAGAGATAAAGGGCGATGCTTCTAGGGAAAGACCTAGCTCCTGGACCTTTGAGAGGGCACTATTGCTGGATGAAAAATATATAAGACATATGAAAGTGTGGCTACCAGAAGTTTTGGAAAGAAATCTGGGATCATCCTCACTGGATGTATTCTGGGATGCCCTAAAGGCTGGGATCCGGGGAGAGACACTTCAGTTTGCGTGCAGGAAGAGAAACAAGGATAGGGATGATATGCGGTCAGCTCAACAAAATCTAGCCCAGGCAGAATGCAAATTGGTTACTGCGCTACAATTGAATAAAGGGTAAGAGAAGCCCAAAAAGAAGCAGCTCTTGCTAAAGCTACAATCGGTGAGAAATTGATGAAAAAGGTAATAGATAAGACAATGGCATGGCGAAAGGAAATGTATGAGTGCAGTGAAAGGGTGGGTCATTTGCTTGCAGTAAAAACTAGACAGGAACACATATATAAAAAATTAGTTCTGTGAGGGATCCGGTGATGGGTCTGGTGTCGGAAGATGGGGAGATTAGAAATGCTTTTTATAACTTTTATCAGTCCTTATATATGGAAGAGACGGGAAGTAGATCTGAAGATCTGATATACAGCTATTTGGATGATGAAGATGGGGAGACTTTATCCCAGGAGGAGAGGGAGCAATTAGATCTCCCATTAAAGTGGGATGAAATCCGGTTGGTAATGTCAAAATTACCCAGTGGGAAAGCTGCGGGGCCCGATCTGATACCTACAGAACTGTACAATATTTTTCACGAGCAGTTAAAAGAGACTATGACAACTATGTTTGTTCAGGTCTCGCAAGGAGCAGCTCCACCAGCCTCCTGGGTCTCAGCCAAAATCGTAATATTCCCAAAGAAAAATAAACCTTTAAACGAGCTGGGGTCTTACCGCCCAATAACACTTATTAATGGGGATGTTAAAATATATTCAAAAGTCTTGGCCTCCCGCCTGTCACAGATTATCTACCGGATTGTATCCCTGGGGCAGCATGGCTTTATCCCCGGTAGGGGTACCATAGAGCATATAAGAAAGATTATCTCCCTATTTGATGCCAGACAAGTGTCAGGAGTCCCTATGGCTGCAATTGTTTTAGATGCTGAAAAAGCATTTGGTAGGGTCTCCTGGCAATTTCTCTGGATCTCAATGCTTAATAAAGGGATAAGGATGAAGTTTATCAGAGTGATTAAAGCACTATATAGGGAGCCTGTGGCTAAAGTCTATTTAAATGGGGAAGAGACAAAAGCTCTGAAGATATCATGAGGAACACGACAAGGTTGTCCCTGTTCACCTCTCCTTTTCGCATTATATATTGACCCATTCTTGAAGTATTTGGAAAGGACGGTGGACATTCCCACCTTAGTTATGTTTGGGCAGGAAAACAAGGTGTTGGCCTACGCCGACGATGTAGTTTTGGTTACTTCTCACCCGGACAAGGCGATCAAGGCAATTGAAGAAGCAGCGCAGAGATATGGAGATCTATCAGGGTATGCCCTGATTCGGGATAAGACACAGATCATAATTAACGAATTTGCTTCTTCTACCGATCATAGAGTAGTTAAAAAAAGCGGTTTATCTGCGGGTCATGATAAGTTCTGATCTGGGCATGGTGGTAAAAGAAAATTTGGACCCTTGTGCCAGTGAGATCCAAAAAGCCCTCAAAAGGGTGAATAATCTTCACTTAACAGTGATAGGGAGGTGCAACCTGATTAAAATGGTATATTTCCCCAAAGTACTTTATTTCTTAAGAGCAATCCCCCTGATCTTCTCGAATTATTGGTTGAAGAAGTTTGAAAGGATCTTCTCACAATTTATCTGGGCATATGCAAGACCGAGGAGAGCTTTTAAGTTCTTGACTTTACCCCGAGAACGCCGTGGGCTTGCACTACCCAACTTAAAATTATATTGGTGGGCAGCTTCTATGCTGCAATATACAATTCTGTTGGGTAGGGATTACAGTGGGGATGACGCTAGAGGGACTTCTCCTTTTGAATTATTGATTGGCCCAGATGCCCGGGGTTGTCTTTGGCGACACATAGAGTGCGGATATTATAAACGGGTTCGTTTTAAGACACTGACCACAGCATTCAAGGTATGGAACCCATACGCCGGCTATTAGGGAGGTTAAACTTTTATATCCTGGTGGGGCAAAATAAAAATTTGCCGGAGATATGTAACGATGCCTATTTTTATAAGTGGTCAAATGCTGGAATGAAACAACTAGGGTGTTTTTATACATCTTATGGGATTATAACATATGAGGAGCTAAAGGATAAATATGACCTTACACATCAAGAATTTTTTTATTATCTACAAATCAGAGACTATCTGCAGAGGAAGGGGGAGGGGCGGAGAGATTTAAGAAAAATGAACTGTTTGATAAATTAGTACAGCCTGTCCCACCCCGTATTGGGAACTTGTAAAAATGTTGAATGAATACATGAAGGATGATATGGAAAACTGTTCGAACAAATGGCAAGCGAGGTTAAATATCACAGATACAGCTTTTCAAAAGGCTTTCTCTAATACGCTCATGACCCTGATGCCCGCTAATCTTCAAACCCAGTATTTTAAAACCTGTTTTGAGCTTTATTATACACCTTATCGAATAGCCAAGTGGGGTGAGGGGAAGGGGGTATATTGCCCTCGCTGTGCGCTATATAAGGCAGATCTACTACACATGTTTGCTACCTGTGAAGAGCTTGGGTCATTTATTAATGAAATTAACGAATTTCTAAAGAATAGATTGCTCATACAGGTTGAGGTAACTCCCCCGGTAATAATGTTGGGCATAACGAACTTAAGTGAACAGGACGGAGGGGCACTGATTTGTATAGCAATGGCAGTGTATAGATTGTGTATTGCATCAGCGTGGTTAGACCCTGCTCCCCCTATGTTTCAACAATGGCTTGCTCGATTATGAGGGATTTATAATTTAGAGAAAGCTATATATAGGTGAAAGGGACAGAGAGGCAAAAAGAAAGGCTTAAGAATATGGAGAGATCTTGCCAAATGGGCTGAACACTCGGATATCTGAACTAGCATTAGTTCGTTGCAATCCCAAGTTATGGGGAAGGGGAGGAACAGACTCGGAATTTGACAGCTCCAGCAATTTGTTATTTGGGTTTTACTCGGCACTAATGCACTTTTTTTAGCCTGTTTGCTAAAAGACCATTTGGGCAACATAAGCGAAAACTGTGATATCTAAACTGCACTAGCACTAGCACTTTTTTGGATCTCCCTTGCCATGGGTTATCCGGTATATGAAATCAGGTTTAGACCTGGCATCCAGTTTCCTGTCTGCTCTATATCATCTGTATATATCGCACTATTACACAGTGTACTTGTTTATTAATGAAGCTCCGACTGATGATGTGTAACACCCCTTATGAATGGTTTTGTAATGTACTAAAATTGTTGGGTAGGGAGGGGCAGGGTTGAGGTCTAGGGATTTAAAAAAATAAAAAAAGAGAATGGCAAGTGTACTCACGACCCTCCGGGTGCAGCACACGCCATCCGTCCAGGAGGCCCATATTGAGCATGATGGCAGCGAGAGAGCATGCCACTGGGTCTTAGTGCCCCATTTAGTCAGCTGGTTATCCCTATCACCATCTAGAATACAATTGAAATTGTCCCCCCAAGTTATGGGGGACCCCACGCTGCCCTTCAAAAGGTCCTGAATTCTCCCATAAAAGTATCAATGATCCACATTGGGTGCGTATGTATTCATGATCATGATATCCTTACTGTCTAGTGTACCCTGAAGCAGGAGGTAGTGCCCCTCCACATCTGCCTCACTGTAAGTATGTCGGAATGGGACCCTCAGTGCAACCCAAATGGCCACCCCCTTGACATACAAGGAGTAAGTAGCAGAGAACAGTTGCCCCCTCCATTTTGTCCGCAACTTCTGAGGTTCCCTGCCCGTAAGGTACATATCCTGTAGGCAGGCTATCTGTACTTTATTAGGCCTGATAAAGGAGTGCACTCTATATCGCTTGGAGTAACTCTTGCACCCCCTGACATTCCATGGAACAACATTTATACACTCAGCCATGAGTCACGATGTGCCCACCTTCAAAGGCTTACCTCCACCCCACCTCCATAATCAGCCATCTCAGCAACCCTAACTGAGGAACACTGGTGACCTGACACCTCATTTGCATTGTAACGAAAAACAAGCACTCCCCAATGGGAGGAGAGCATAACAACCAAACATCCCCAATTCCCCCCACCCCGGAGAGACAGTGAAACAACAACATATTACACTGCAGACCCAGCTCGTCTCCCGCTGCCATCCAGTAACTGATGGAATTGTTTGGGATAAAGTACCTTATGATATCTTCGGACCAACTGAAATAGTGCAGGTTCCTTATGTATTTAGGGTTTCTATGGGTGATGTTATTGTGCCTGGGTTACATTCTGATGATTGGAATGTTGAGGCTATAAACTCCATGCTGTTGGAGCTGGAATACTATGCTGTTTTTCAAATCTGGGTACCTGTATTTAAATTCTGCTACTTATAGTGAAATGTTCTGTTATCATCATTATTTACATCGAGCTAGTGATCAACATTGTAATTGTAATTGCATTTATATAGCGCTTACTACCCCTGACGAGGCGCCAAAGCGCTTTTTCGGCGAGTAGCACGCTACTCCGGAACCCAAGAAGGATTAATGTTGAATTAGTATAGTGAAATATGAAAGTAATTTGAGTGGTGGATAGGTTAGTCAGTTATTTGGATTCAGAAGGATAGCGGAGGGATAGAAGAGGGAAAAAGGTTTGCATTTATATAGCGCTTGTTACCCCTGTTGGGGTGTTGAAGCTCTTTTTTGGCGAGTAGCACGCTACTCCGGAACCCATTAAAGGATTAGTGTTGAATTAGTATAGTGAAATATGAAAGTAATTTGAGTGGTGGATGTTAGATGGGGTGCTGAAGCGCTTTTTCAGCGAGTAGGATGCTATTCCGGAACCCATAAAGGATTAGTGGTGAATTAGTATAGTGAAATATGAAATTAATTTGAGTGGTGGATATTAGTCAGTTATTTGGATTGAGAAGGATAGCACAGGGATAGAAGAGGGAAAAAGGGTTGCATTTATATGGTGCTTGCTACCCCTAATGAGGTGTTGAAGCGCTTTTTTCGGCGAGTAGCCCGCTACTCGGAACTTTTTACCTATACACAAGGGGAACATTGCCTTACTCCCCCACAAGGGAGCTCCAAACATATAGGTATACATTCACATATTTGTCAGGGCATGGTACTTTTTATTTTAAAGTTGTCCCTACACCAGCAAAGAAATATATGCTCACACAAACCAAGCTACTATATACAGACGTATTTGTAAAGCTATTAGCCATGAAAGGCTATGATTATTGGAAGGATACCATTGATATGAAATCAATTTGGGGTACCAAATCTTGGCAACTTCAGGGGACAGACAACTTGTTCCGAGCCTGCTTAATTCCAACATAAATGATTTTTCAAAATGACACAGTCCAACAGACTGCTTGTCTAGGACTGGCAAAAATTAAAGACATGAGTGCACCAAATATTCCATATATTGCCCGATTTGACGATTGGCAACGTTTAACAAACTACACTGAAGAACAACTCTATAGCATGTTACAGAATGGAACATTTAACACCACACTTTCAAGTTGAACTGGGTGGTTACTGTGGCCAGTGGACACAAATGGTTGTTATGCTTGTTTTTGAATTCCACACTGGGGTTTAAGGCAAGCAGATCTGACCCTTGTTACTCCCATTCCCCGCACTCAAGTATTGTCACCACCTATTCAGTAGGGAAATTGTGCCAACAATGGTTGGAATATTCCACACTGTCTGCAGTAAATAACATCTTCTCTCCTTCCGGAAGACATGGACCTATCTGATTTTTTGTTGGTCCTACGTCTCCGCATTCAAAAAGATTTATGTATGCTACATATAATGAAAATTTGGAAACTATCACAAATGAAAGCTGCTGGACGTTCAAGACAAATTGATCAAGATAATTTGGATAAAGTACTTGCCGTTGTTGATAATAGTATTAATATGTCATCTTCCCTCATTTATAACCTGAATAACATTGTGTCGTCTGTTATAGATATTATGCACAGTGACATGTCTTCTTTATCCCATGGGCAAAGTCAGCTTAGATCTAGCATGCAATTTAGTTGGGCACTTCAGGCCCTCAAAAGTGGCCATGTGCCATGGCGTTACCTTAATTCTGTGCAGCTATTCTTGCCTTTCAAACTGACACATAAATAACAGCTCATGGCCAAGAAAGACGCAACTTACACAGTGTTACATCTTGAGAAGTTAGAACAGCTCCCGTTCACAATAGCAGAGACACCCTCTGCAGTATGGCTGATACTTGGCGTAATTTCTTTGCCAATTTCAACATTCCAGTTCACAGCTCGCATGAAAATCTTTCCAGTGGGTAGATGTGAAGCCCTAGAAGGGAGCTTTATCTATGAGTTATGGCCACTCCCATTCTCTTATTGATGTGAGTGAGCTGAGATAGAGGTATTCCTTATTGGAAAGAAATGCAGCTCTTCTGTCGGTCACTTACTTGTTTGTGAACACAATTCACGGCTCATGCATTGCTTTGGTAGTGAATTTGGCCTGTTTTCTAAAAGGAGTATCAGCACCTTCAATTCTGCCCCCACAATACTGTCCTTTCAAGAGGAAGTTATTTAATGTTAAGCAACCAAGACTGTTGCAATAATGTGCTTTTTCCACCTACGTATACGGTCTCTGATATTTCACTGTGGCTTTCAATGCCAACTTTGAAGGCAGATTTTAACAAGCTAAGCCGACTCAAAGCCTTATTGTTTCAAAAAGATGTGGCATTAACATCTGCCCGAGAAACTTTTAAACTGCAGGTTGCAAGGGCATCCAGTGAAATATAGTCCTTGTTGAATACAAATCTTCCATTACCCTTCAGCGAGCTTGTGCACCGGATATTTAATGCCTCCAATTCTGCCGGTATAGCCCACCTTTTAAATTTAATTGGGACTGGCTTAGTCAGTACCTTCCAGAAGATTTTTGGGAGTAATACCTGCATTTATCCATTCATTATTTTCCAGTATGTTCAGGGGCATACCCTTGCTATTATTCCTCATTTGCAGCATTTTGGTTCTATTTTTGTTACTCCACAATGGATGTTCTGTTTCGAAGCCCATTGGTACTGGAACTACAACCAGTCTGACTGTGCCGTGAGCGCGTAATACGGCTCTTTGCGCCAGGAATTGAACACTGACAGGCCATTGTCATTCTGATAAGCTTGATTCACCTGCGTACAACCCATGTTTAATTGCCTATGTTGCCCCTTCGAGTGGGCACTAGATGTCTGCTTGGCTTTGCAATTGCCTGTTCCTGTGGACATGAACCTGTTGAGGAGTCCAATAAAGACCCATGTTTGGAGTTGTGCCATGAACTTGCGGCTGGTTCAAGATGCATGGTAGGAGCCACTCTCTCCGGGGGAGATGGGTTCTTCAGCACAAGGAATACCGAACTCTGGCTTTAATAACACGGGTGCAGATCTCCAGGCTACTTCCCCAGCATCAGCTGATAATGAGGATCATGTCTATTCTGTGGAGCTTTTAAATGAGGCAATTGCAAAATCATCGTCTGTGGAGACGGAATCTGTTCTGGATCCACTAAACATTGATTTTCTGGAAGAAAGCTTGGGTGCCTCCGGTACACCTTAATTTGGCCATGTTTTTAAAATTTTCGTGTTACTTTTTTTGTTATGATTATAATTTTTTTATATTACATGCTTATTAGCATTGCATTGCATTTGCTTAGCTTGTGCTTTTGTTTTTATTATTTAGTTAGTCGCTAAATTACTTTCTATACAAAGGAGAGGTTGTAGTACGTTCCCTTGTGGGCCCACTTTGGTTCTCCCTTGGTTATACGTATTAGCTGCCATTGCTGTGCACAGCCACACGTAATACATTGTTTTCGTGACATGATATTATTTTAGAAATACTCTGCACATACTATTTGTTATTCAGTAGCTCTTCTTGGGATGCAGTCTGAACATTTTGTACAAGGTCAAACAACATGGTGTACTGTTTTCTTGTGCCCGGTCAGCAACATCTCCTTACGTTTTTAGCCACAACACTGGAGCAGAGCTACAGTTTTATAACACAATAGTTCTCATCATGTCTCGCCCTCTTGGAGAGCAGAGAGGAGAATTCCAGCAGAGTCTTGGAACAGAGGCAGCAGCCTTGCATAAACTGAGTTTACACATATGATGCGGACCACCTAACTACACACATCAGGTATTGGGTCCAGTGCTAAACCCAGAGATCACTAATATATGCCTGTGCTCACATAGTGAGAGTAGGCCTAGATAGATATATTAGTTGCCATGGATGGGTTGTTTATTGTTTACAGCCTGCTAGTAATGTTGATTATGTTGCTCAGATGTATTTGTTTACTAATCGCAGCACACTTGCTTCAAAATAGACTACGATAGATTCAATAAATATATTGTAAACTTCCTTCATCTCTTTCCTTCATTGCTATGGACATGCATGAGTGAGAACAAAAGTTGATGATCTGTTTCCACGGTTCCCTTGGGGACTAGAGGTTCATGTTCTAGGTTTGCCAAAATCACCTGCTACTCTGGAAAGGTTAGGAGTTCAAGTGAGTCACTGTGAGCTAGTCGGATTTCGGCATACAGTTACTGACGTGGTAGAGAGACTCAGTCCCTACATTCTGACGTCCTGTTCTTCCAAGGCACAATTCTGCTTTTCAGCAGAATCCTTCCAACACAATATTCTCAACAACAACTTTGCTACAGTGAGACTGTCATTCCTCCTATTCGGATATGCCTCGACCCAATGAAAGAAAATGCACACAATAACCAGGATATATCTCAGCCTGTTACACACAGGCATTTAGATCAAATCCAGTTGCATCCTTTTAAATGGACCTCCTGATCTCCCTATGTGACTCATCGTCATTGGGGTCCTTCTCCCTACATTCATCTGTTGTCACACAACACTTCGGTGGCAAAAATTCACAGCCATCAACCTGAACCGGGGATTGAACCAATTCTCTCAAAACAACCTGACCATTGCACCTCTCCCTATGTGTGCTGGACCATGGAAATGTATGTCCATTGGAGACAACGGGCTTTCATGCAACACAGGTCTTCCATCTGTCGACATCCAAATCTCATCCTCATTCTTAACACTTCTTGCTCTGATCCAACCCTACTGTTCAGTCTCTGACACCTCCTTCTGCAACCTTTTAATTTCCTCCCAAGTATTAGCTATAGACAACAAAAGATTTAAGTTGTTCTTATTTTCAGCTTCATTTCTAGATTCCCCGTTAAATGCACAGGACCCATGAGTGCAGTACTGAACGACTTTGTCAGCATACCAGTTACCAGCTGTCAAATTCAAATTCAAAATTACTTTATTCGATTAATACAATATTAATCATAAAAGTTACAGACATACATCACAGATAAAATTTCTAAAAAAAACAGACAATTCATATCAGCAATTGGTCAATTTCCTTGTTCTCAGAGACGCACATAAAAACGAGGCGACGCTAAAACAGATTAAAGGATCAGACAACATTCGTAAAAAATGTAACGCAGGGCGACATTGTCTAAAATCAAATTTACGTAAAAGAGGAATTAAAAACCTTTTAGGGTGATTACAATAAAATTTACAAAAGAAGAAGATGTGCAAATCAGTTTGTAGCGAGAAATCATCGCAAGGGCAGCACGGGAGATCATTACTTGAATAAATACCAGCTGGGTAGCCCAACATACACAAGATATAATTTAGGCGGAATCGTAACTGGATAAATCTGTGCCGAGGGATTGTAACAAACTCCAAATAGGAGGGTAAATGTTGTAATCGAAAGGATAACCCGTATTCCAGGCGTAGATTAGATAGGTTATTTATTAAGTTGTTACAAAGAGGAAATGAGGAAAACCCCACCAGGAGCAGCCGCCCTGCTGCTCAGCCCATACCCAACTGACACTCACAGACATCCAACATTCCATCCATCCAACATTCCACGCCACACTCATTCTGGCTGAGCAGCAGGTAAACATAAGTTACAACATATCTCCCTTCTTTAGGGGAAACAAATGCATTGTGAAATAGATTAGATGAAACAATTAAAATAATGACAGTATGGCAAATAACATATAGACATATCATCAAGAAATTGGATACAATGCATAAATTAAATTGAAAAGAACGTGCAAGTGTAAATACTTAGAACAACATCACATCACATCACATCTCTTACTCATATAAACCACCATCCAAACAACATCACATCACATCTCTTACTCATATAAACCACCATCCAAACAAAATCACATCACATCTCCTACTCATATAAACCACCATCCAAACAACATCACATCACATCTCTTACTCATATAAACCACCATCTAAACAACATCACATCACATCTCTTACTCATATAAACCACCATCCGAACAACATCACATCACATCTCTTACTCATATAAACCACCATTCACCCAACAAACCAAACCCCACATGCCACGGATCATGTCAGTTGGCCAGACCGGCATGAAGAGCAACACACAGGGAACAAACCTGAATGCGGTACGTAAGGGAACAACACAACATAAAAGCGCACTACACATCAGCGCACTACACATCAGCAATCCAACACCCTCATAACACTGCTACACGCACAACTGAAAACAGTGCATAAAGAAACAACACAACGTAAAGGCGCACCACACATCAGCAAACAAACATCCTCATAACACTGCTATACGCACTCAACAACATGGCGCATCACATATTCGCTAGCTAACATACCAATCAAAACAATACTACACTAACGTACACCACATCAGCAATCCAACACCCTCATAACACTGCTACCCACACTTCAGAACAAAATATAATGGCACATCAGACTTTCACCAACCAACATACCAATAAAACAATGCTACACTCACTCACCCTCAAAGGGAAACTCAAACACTGAGACAATAATATTCACGCACCGTTATTAAACAACAAATACTTTGTAATGAGTGACTAACACAACACAGCCATCTCAAACACGACTCAAACCAATGAGTGGGCTAACACCTCAACACCAACTCATACACAACAATCTTCCGCTTCTGGGACCCTTGTCCCCGTTTAGAGCTAACTGTTGTGATTCAAATTCTAGGACCTTTGTCCCCTCCCAATTCTGGCCCAATGACCAGCTTCTGGGATCGCTATACCGATTCCAGGCTCACTCTGGACTCTAGATTCTGATCGGTTCTGGGCACTATGCCCCTTATCTCTTTTTTTTTTATTATGGGCTCAATGACTCGCTTTCCGTTCCAGTTATTCATTCGCAATATGCTTTACGTAAGATCAACGTCCGGTGTGCTCCATACCTCGATTGGTAGAACAATGTCCAACAATAAGTCGGCGACAAGAGATAATAAAAAAACAGTCCATCCGAAGGCACAGCACAGGGGCACAGAAAGACATTGGTACCTGTGATTTTTTTTCCTGAAGCCGGTACCTGTGATTTCTTGTTCCTGAAGTAGGTACCTGTAATCTCTTGTACCTGTGTAGCTACGACACCGACCTTAACTTTCAAGCAACGCCATACGTGGTTGGCAAGAATCGCATTGCACCCGTGATAGGCCTTGCCAAATACTTGCAGCCTCCAAACCAAAAATGGCGGCACGTACAGATGACGCCGCATCGGATGGTTCACCGCACAGGGATGCATGACAAGACCTGTTCCAAGCAAACATGCAGCCGGAAAAAAAAACGTCATAACTGGACAAAGCTTCACAACATGTCCACGCGGCATTGAAGAAATCCTCGCGCCCACACGGAAAATCAGGTAAAGGCACGCGAGTTGAATGTCTAACGGACACATCTGCGAAGATTGTAGTACAGTTTGAAAATGTATCTTTAACGGACACCTTCGCCGAAACTCGCAATAGGTAACACATCCCGTTTTATCACAGTGAAGGCTTGTACAAATTTACTGCTGCTGAGGTTTATTCCGGCGTCAAAGTTGAAAAGTGCCCATACATATCACCAAACACCGGGGCATGATCTTTGCCCAGATTTTCAACTCCATAAATACTCATGCAGATAACATTTCATACCGGGGCCCGATCTCTGCTCCCCGATTACCATATTTCATAACGTGAATTCTGGTAGTACACAACACCATCACGTCGTGAGCAGTTCACACCGGGGCCCGATCTTTGCCCCCGATCATCAAATTTCAGAGTGTGATTTCTCACAGTGCCAAACGCCATCACATCGTCAGCAGTTCACACCGGGGCCCGATCTTTACCCCCGATAACTATATTTAAAAGTGTGAATCCTGACAGTGCCTAACGCCAACATGTGCTCAGCACTTCACACCGGGACCCGATCTTAGTCCCCGATAACTATATTTCAAGGTGTGAATCCTCACAGTGCCCAACATCATTACGTGGTCAGCACTTCACACGGGGCCCGATCTTTGCCCCGAACACATATACATATTACACTGGGGCTGGTACTATGCCCTTGATTAACGCAGCTGGATCTGGCACACTTGGGTTCTAGGGCGACCGATGACAGGGTCACTGGTGGGGTTCAGGTGCCAGATAGCGTTAAATACGTACTTTTAATTACCGCAAAAAGTCTTTTACCTTGTGATTTCCTTGGCTTCAATTTTCTGTTTCTGTCGAGTTTCAGTTTTCTGTTTCTGTCGAGTTTCAGTTTTCCATCATCCTTGGGCTTCACTTTTCTGTTTCTGTCAAGTTTCAGTTTTAAGTTCCTTTAGGTGGCACACATGGATTCTTCATCAAAATCGTCGCCAAATGTTGTAATCAAAAGGATAACCCGTATTCCAGGCGTAGATTAGATAGGTTATTTATTAAGTTGTTACAAAGAGGAAATGAGGAAAACCCCAACAGGAGCAGCCGCCCTGCTGCTCAGCCCATACCCAACTGACACTCACAGACATCCAACATTCCATCCATCCAACATTCCACGCCACACTCATTCTGGCTGAGCAGCAGGTAAACATAAGTTACAACAGTATCCCTTCGACCTGCAGTGGGCACTCCAAATATTCCCTTATAGTAGGTTTATTATAAAGTGCATTCATTCTCGCGTCATTGGAAAAGGCTAAAAAACGAGTTTTTAAAAGCTTTTTTGAAACATACACAATTTCCCGGTGACTCAAACAAACTCCTGGAGTCTAGGGTGAATAGGGTATTTTTCACGTATTCTAACCATAGGATACTCTCAGTATGTTCCATGGCTAAGCAATCAGTTATTATTTGTTGGGAGAGGGGCACGGTATCTCTGGATCATACAGAGTGCCAGAGAAGGATAGGGGCTACCTTGATCTGGTCAGTTATATAGGGGATATTTAGCTCTTGATGTAGTTTAAAATTGGGACAGCTACTGGGGAGACCCAACATAGATTTCCAGAAACTACCCTCTATTACTTGTAGATCCTTTACTTTAACATGGCCCCACACTCCAGCACCATATGCTGCTACTGCACTAGATTTGGCCCCATAGACTTTCCTTACAATAGCTGGGTTTCTTGTTCCCAATTTTTTTTAAAAAGAGCGTATTGCATTAGTACTCTTTTCCAGCAACATCCCTCGATTCGCCACCATGTTCCCCCCAGATGCTCGATAGTTAAAGGTAACCCCTAAATAGGAGAATAGATCTGTCTGTACCACTTTACGGTTCGAAATAAAGAAAGCAGGGGATTTTTCTGCTTTTTCCTGCGATTAATACGAATGACTTAGATTCATTTGTATGAAGGTCCAGACTTTCCATGAATTCTACATAATTATTCAACAATTTCTGGAGCGATCTTCCTGTGCGTGCCATTAAAACTGCATCATCTGCATACAATAAAATTGGAATGCGCATCTTATTGATTCTGGGTACATCTAAAGTCGATTCAAGCAGTCGGGACTCTACCCCGTTAGTATAAAGTGAAAACAGAAAGGGGGCGAGAACGCACCCTTGGCGAACGCCTCTCGTGACTGGGAACCATCTGGTACATTCACCATGGGAGCCATACCTTACGCAAGATTCACTCCTCACATACAGTTGTCTTATGAAGTTAATTATTCCATTATCTATCCCCATGTCCCTCATTATCTTCCATAAATGTGAGTGAGATACACAGTCGAAGGCTGCGCTAAGGTCCATGAAGGCCAGGTAGAGATTGCCTTGCTTAGCTTGGGTGTACTTCGCTATAAGCAAGCTCAGATTCAGGCACTGATCTTGGGTCCCTCTACCTTTTCTAAATCCATATTGTGCCTGGATTAGGATGTTATTCGCCAAAGCCCATGCCTCCAATCTATTTAGTAACACTCTTCCCATAAGTTTGGCCGTGCTGTCAAGGAGGGAAATTGGCCTATAGTTTCTGGGGTCTAGTTTGTCCCCTTTTTTATAAATTGGGATTAAAACTGCTTTGTGCCAAGAGACCGGGGGTCCCTCTTTGGCTATGGCATTAAATGTATTAGCAAGCAAAGGGCCCCACAGGTCTGGGCAATCTGTAAAAAAATCTATTGGGGTGCCGTCTATGCCCGGAGCCTTATTACTAGAACATTGAGCTAAGGCTGCCCCTATCTCCATGTTATTAAAAGTAAGGGGGATATTATATGGTTGGTCGAGCTCAACTCCCATTGGTTCTGGATCCATTCTCAAACCGTTAAACATTTTGCTAAAGTGCTCCACCCATGAATCCTCATCCACATGGGTGTCCAGATTAGGATCGGAGCTTTGTTTTAGAAATGGCGCATTAACCATTGACCAGAAGTCCCTCGTATTGTTTGTAACTGTAGCTTTCAGTAATTTATCCCAAGCCTCTTCTTTCAATATCTTTAACCTGTACTTCCTAGCCTTAAAATAACTCTGCCGGGCCTGTTTCACCAGGATGGGATTTCTTGGAACACACTTGAGGGATCGATGTAAGTGGGAAAGTGCCTTGGTGCAGATATGATCAAACCATTTTGGCCCGATAGGTTTGTGTGACCCGCCACTCTTCGAAAGATTCATCTTCACTTCTAGCCGAATAGTTTCTAAGGCCTCTATTGTGGGCTGAGGGTCCTGATTTGGGTCTAAACAAATAACTATTTCCTTCATTCTACTAGATACAACCTGGGGAATAAGGACAGTCTTATCAATACCCTCCCACTTAAGTGTTATCCCATTCTTTTTTTATATGACTGGCTTTATATGTGAGAGGTTAGTGCCGTGAATACCTCGCCATTTCATAATCCAAGTTAGAGCTGCATGATCACTGAAGCCTGAGGATTCAACATTTATATTACTAAAAGCTCCTACCAATGTGGCTGAGGCTATTATAAAATCAATTACTGTACTATGCAGGGTAGAGGAAAAGGTATCACACAGAAGGCCAGTGAGTTCTGACCGGGGGTTCAAAATCTCCAAATCTTTTACAACAATGAGTTTGTTTAGAGCATTGGCATATTGATTGTGAACAAAATATACATTCCCACATCCATCATCATCTGTTAGACCACAAGTGGAGGTTGATAGCAGAGGACAGGGGTGCACATTAAAATCACCCACAAAACTGTCGGGTCTCTGTTACATGAACCAATTATCCTGTTTGTAATTTCCTCCACAGTAGCAACAACTTTGTACATTTCACCCCCAAATAGGTTATTATAAAAATTAATCAATAAAATAGTATTGTCATCCGACTCTTTAAGGAGTAAAATATTGGAATATTGACATTCATTAAAAAAAGTTATAACCTCAAACCGCAACGTATTCTTTAAAAATGTCACAATCCCACCCTTTGCCCTTCCGGCCGGCGAGGCAATAGCAGGAGTATAATATGACCTATAGCCATCTATATTCACAGGACCCAGCTGTCACATAATCATTTCCACTCCTGTGCACTGCGCATTTAACCACTTCGACTTCTCAAGGCATCTGTAATGCCTCCAATAATCTCATAACATATTCCTCATTCCTTATGGGAGAACCTGAAAATGTCATAAATCCCCTTTGTGACCATAACTGTCCGAAGTCATGGACGACACCAAAGCCATACTGACTGTTGGTGAAAATAGTAACCCTCAATTAGTCTAAGACGCTGCAAGCTCTTGTAAGTGCCACTAACAGCCACTTGTGCAGAAGTAACACCACAGAGCAATGAGGCTTCCACTGCTCCTTCAAAAGTGCAGACCGCGTATGCAGGTCTCAGGTTTCCTCCATCATCTCTCAGGCAAGAACCATCTACGAGCACTATATAATGCGGCTCTTCATGGGGTTCATCCTTAATATCGGGACTCTGCTTGGTGCACAGGTCCGTGACATCCAGACACTTATGCTCAACCTCCCCATTAATCATTTCATTCTCAGGCAATGGTAACAATCTAGCAGGATTGAGTGATGAGCACCTCTTTAAAATAACAATGTAACTTGTTTGTACTTTGGTAATTTACTTTTTGTTAGGAGCTGGGTTTGGATGCGGGTCAGTAAGATCTCTACTGACGGGGGGACCATGCCTGTAAGATGATGTCCCATAACTATACTCTTGCACCTTTCAATGCTGACACTTACTGCAGGCACAGCTTTAAGAGAGCCTGATAGTCCTGTGGCTACAGAGTTAAGGGTAGCAGAAAAATATGCCACAGGTCTTCGTGCATCATCATGCTTATGTGTAAGCACTGAGCACAGCCCCCCTCTCACTGCAAAAGAATATAAAAGTTTTGTTGTAATCTGGCATTCCCATTGCCGGGGCACAACAGAGACTTTATCTCAGCTCTAGGAACGCAATCAAGCAATTGTTGTCCCATGGTAGCGGATCAGGCACATCATTGTGGGTTAACCTTTGCAGGGTTGGGTATTCACTATCCACAGTAGCCCACCATTCCCAAAAACATCCTAACTTCTCTCTACGTAGTAGGTGGATTCATTTTCAAAATGGCAGATATCCTCTATTGTGGCACCTTCCTTGTTCCCTTCTCAATATGATGTCCCAAGTATTGAAACTCCCTCTGGCAGTGGTGGAGCTTACTTGGGGACACCTTCTGTTCATTTTCAGCCAAGTGGCTCAGTAGGGCAATAGTATCTTGCCTACAGGCCTCTAGTGAATCTGACACAACTGAAAGCTTGTCAGTGTATTGCACAGGAACCGAATTGCGGAGCAAATTTAGGGACTCAAGGTTCTTCTTTGAATTTGATTAAAAATTGAGGGTTTCTCTGTATACACTTGAGGGACTCGGCACCATGCCAAAAATCTATTTTGGAATTTATAGGAGAAAAGGAACTGGCTTTCCTTATGCAACGGTATGCAGAAGAAAGCCTGACAAAGGTCCACAACAGTGAACCATTCAGCCTCTCATGATATCTGGAATAATATTACAGCAGGTTTTGGTACCAAAGGGCAACAGGGACCAACAATATTATTAAAGTTTCTAGGTCCTGAACGATCCGGTATTTACCGTTTTGTTTCTGCAGGCCCTTAATGGGTGAGTTACATGGACGACCCATTATTTCTTTCAGAATGCCTTGTTATATCATTGATTCAATTGCTGGAGTAATTCTAGCTATTGTCTCAGATGTAAGATTGTACTGAGGAAGTCTTGGGGTACTCAAGGTTTAGTTTGATTGTTATTCAAACAGGTTCCTCACCTTTAATGAGACCAATGTCTTTACCCTAAAAATCCGAGACTTCGGGCTTCTCAGTATCCCTAAGATCTAGGGGCAAATCTTTAACAGTTATTAAGGGATACAGACCGACAGCTGTCCCTTGCCTAGCCAGCAGGAGCGGCATCCTCCGTAATGGAGGAGGAGCGTCGCCCCACAGCCCGAGCCATGATTATCATTTTATTTATGCTATCTGAGCCCCGCAATAGGTATAGGGCGGGGTGTGGCCGGGCATGTCAGGGAGGAGGAGTAGTGTGCACTTATAAGTGCGCATGTGTGTTTGGCTGGCCATCCTAGGCCGGCCAAACTCACATATGAACTCTTATGTTTCTCCTACCGAACTGTGTTACACAGCCGAGTTGGAGAAAAGCCACAGGCTCCAATGCACTGTCTGCGGGAAACAAGGCCACTCAGACCAATCCTGGCGCTGCTCTCATGCTATGAGAGCAGCGTCTGGATTGGGTGTGGAGCCTGTGCCCTGAGGGCCCATTCCCTTCTCGCCCGACGAGAAGGAGCAGGAAGGTGGCCGTCAGCGGGAGTGGAGCGGAGCGGCAGGTAAGTCTTTTATCTTTTTACTTTTATATTATTTCTTCCCCCCCTCCCCAACCCTCAGCCCTCCACCCGCTGCCGCCCTACCACTTTAGAAAGGCGGAGGCTGCCACTGCTAGCCAGTTTGAAATCAACATCTTCATCTTGGGTTTGAAATTCAACACTATCTGCTATGAAGTATAAAGTACAATTTAACTTGCATAATAAATCTTGCCCTAGATGGTTCACCTGATTAGAATCACATATTACAAACTGATGGTCTTCCTCAAAAGTCCCTATCTGTTTGGGTACCTTTTGTGAAACGGGGTTAGTGATTTGTTTATTGGCAACACCCACAACTCAGATATGTTTTCCCGACAAGGGTAGGTTTGGGACTTCTGCTGTTCTCACAGTGGAACGGGTAGCACCAGTGTCGATAAGAAAGGACGCTTGATGCCATTCACCACACCTTCTACGAATAGACCACTCTGGTCTACCTCCAAGACTGCACCAAGTACACAATCTTCCCCCCCTCTCAGGCACCGTCATTGTGATTGATCAGCACCATAGCCCTCTGAAGAAAGAATCAAAAACAGGAAATTGCTGGAAAGCAGCTTGGTTTGAGAAAGGGTTTGAATTGGCCCGTGGACCTTGATTTAAGTTCAGTCTAGAAATCACCACATTGTGTTGTGACATCAGGGCTTGAGGAACCTGTATCACTGGGGCTTGAGACATATTAGGATTTTGCATTTTCTGCATCAGGTTATTCGGCATTTGCACAAAGTTAACATTTGGCATTTGCATGTGACTTGCATTTGGTACCTGATTGTCATTTGACCCCTTATTGGGATTCAAGCAGCATTCCCACTTTCAATGGCCCAATGGCATGGGTTGGATTTCTTCAACGTTGCAATATCAATCCCTTGGATCAATAGGACCACCATGACCTCTACCTTGTGGGCTACCACTTCCGCCATACACCGGTTGCCCTCCTGATGGACATCCTGCTCATTGCATTCCGCCAACATTCCCAACAAAAGGGCCATTCTAAAATTCTTCTGTGCCAATTTAGTCTGAGCCAACATTAATTTTTCCTTAAGCCTTTTCTACTTCATTTCCTGCTTGTCATTGCAGTATTTCGTACAGCGAAGGATCTCATGTAACAGCTTGTTCTGCCAACATATTATGTTTTGCTGAATATGCATGCTAATCTCCGGCCGTAACCCAAGAGCAAATTGATACACAAAACTGTTCCTATTTCTCCTCTCTGGGTTATTGACCATACTGTGCTGTTTTAACACCTGTAGCAATTGCTCATAGTAAGAATGCACTGACTCCTTGGCACCCTGAGTTGTATAACTATTTTTCAACCAATCAATCTCTTTGTGTGAAACCTTGCCCTTCAAGAAGTTTATCATCTGGTCATACTTTGGCACCACATCAGGTGAAGGAGCTTTCGTTCCACCCACCCTTGGTGGCTCCACATTTGGCCACTGTATCGATAGCTTACATCCGGCCCGCAAATCACTCTAGACCACTATTTCAAACAGGGTATACCAGCGGCGGCTTCTCCGCTAACGTGAAGGAGCGTCGCCCCACTTCTCTGCGAGCAGTTTAAAAAGGAAAAATAAAATGATAATTACGCGATGTTATTATTATTTTATTTTTCCGTTCCTTCTTAGGTGTGGGCGGGGCTGGGCTAGCCAGTACAGGGGCCAGGGGGAGGAGTGGTAAGCACACTTTAAGTACGCTTGACGGTTTGGCCGGCCGTCTTGGGCCGGCCAACAGTCATGCGCACTTTGCATGTTCTCCACTGGCTGTATTGCACAGCCTGGGTGGAGAACATGCACAGCCTCCCAGTGCCTCTCTGAGCGCCGAACCATGGAGCTCAGACCAATCACAATGCTGCTTTAAGGCAGCGTCGTGATTGGCTAGGGGAGTCTAAAAGCCTGTGTGCTTCCTGGTTCCTGCTCCTGGAGTCGACCGAGGAGCCGAAGAGGGCCGAGAGGTGGCGGCCAGCCTGCAGGTAAGTGTGTTTTTTATTTTTACATTTTTTAATTTACCCAATCCCCATCTCCCCTTTCCCGCCTCGCTACCCCTGTTAAGTAGCGCCCGCCGCTGGAGTATTTAAATCCTTATGAAATGTTTACAAACCGGTCAACTTGAGTTTCCTACTGATCAGGGCTTTTTCATAGTTTCGGCAATTGATTTGTGAACATAGTGAGATCACCTCGACGCCGGGGCACATGTACATACCCTCCCCCCTGTACCTCTCTTAGTGAAAAACTTTGAGTCGTCGTTCCATCTGGGGGATCCAGAGGCGGCTTCTCTCTTTCTCTCCCAAAGCAACTACATTTTTATTATTATTATGTTTCTGTTTCTTTTCCCATCTATTCTTCCATTTATCTAAATCACTCCATTGCTGTATATGCCAACCAATTCCCTCACTTGCAAAGTCATTCCAGAAGCCTTCATATTCAGGATAGCCTCCTCATCTAACTGTGCGTAAAAATTTTGTTGCAAAGATTTAATTTTGTTAATATTTATGTCATATGAATCTGCTAACTCCGCTAACTTATTATGTGCTTGAGCTACACAACGTGTAATGTCCTTATTCACATATATGAGTTAATTTTCCTTGTATTTATCTAAATAAGAAAGGTCAAGATTCCCTGAAATTAACTCATCTAGTTCTAGTCAAGCCTAAGAACATCCAATGGTCTCTCATCTGGTGGGGACTGAGGTTCCTCGCTTGCTACCAGAGCCTCACCACTATTTGGAGATCTGTTAAATCTCAGTTGCACCCACCTCATTCTGTGTAGGCAGGGTTGTGAATACTAACCTGCCTCCAGGTTAATACTTTGAACATTTATTACTTGGAAATTCTGAGATGTAGGAGAAAACTCAGCCATAGGAACTCCTCCCACTGCCCCTAACGCTGTAGTCATCTGAGTACTAACCAACGATGCAGTCATTGTCGGGACTACTATGGGCTGTGCAGGCAACATAGGTGATGGCAGTCCAAAAACAGGCACAGCTGGCCCACAGGCACCTGGGATAGTTCCAGTAGCAGGAGATTAATTGGGCAGGGCAGCTACTTGAAGGGTTGGGGGGGTCCTCCAGCTGGTGCCACATTAGGCTCAGCAGGGGCCATAGCGACAGTACAGCTATTATTGGCACCATCACCATTTGAAGGTGAGGCAGCATTAGAAGGCAGAGGAAGGGATGACTATAGATTGTCTAGAAAATCATTGCTGGGATCACTCTCCAGACTTGTTTTGTCTTGTCCAGATTTGTCTGGTTTACCTGCATCTTTCTCTGATTGGGCTTTCTGTTTCTTAGGTTTCACATTTGTCAATAATGGGTAAATCCTAGCTCCCGCGATTACTTCCCTTCTCCAACTTTGCTGTTCCACATCCCATTTAGCATCCATATGACTGCGAACAGTTTTCTAAGCTCTTGTCTGATATTGCTCTTTGTCTTTGGCGTGAGCAGCGCTGTCCCAAGCATTTAAAGCCTCGTATTGGGCAGGTCTAGATGGAAGCTTCATATCATATAATGCACGCCTCAGATGTTCAATTATTCTTAAACTAAATGTCCCATATCGAGAAATTTGCCCTTCTATCTCTATCTTATACCGCTGGTTAAGCCAAATTCACATGTGGAGCCCCACATTTAAGGCCATATAATGACCTGGCGTACCTTACGGTGAAGCTTCCTCACCCTCCCAGACAGAAACTCTCACATCACCCCTCATCTCTCTGATAGCTCTAAAAACATTTCATTTTTATGACAATTTTCAACAATCCAGGAACAAGAAATCTATTCTAAACAACCAGCAATTCATGTCAAATCACAGTTTACTATTTTTCAGCACCAATGTCCAATCTCTGAGTGTCTCTCCCTGTCCTGACCTATCACAGCGCGACACTTGGTGATGTTACAACCAATACCAGCGTGGAACTTGGACCAACTATCCAGTACCAGCGTTGCACACTGTGACGCAACTCTCGCTCCTTGCAGTGGTTCACCCTCCTTTACAATGTTTCCATACACGCAAGCTCTCTCAAATCATTAAAGAAAGCACTTTTAATACAAATTCTTGCCTGCTTCACTAAAGTATGTAAGGTATGCAAGGGGACAAGGGAAATAATGTTTTCCGACGTTAACACGCACACAAATGTGATCTCAGTCTGCGGAAAATCATCTCGACTAATGCAGTTTCTCTTTTGCGCAACATGATCTACCAACAACAATCACTGTTAGCACTCTCACAACAAAGTTACAGTTCCCTGTCTAGTGTGCGGTCGAAGATACCTCACGAACCAACAGTACAAACTACAAACCTCTAGCAGACAAGTTAACAATGATATACTCTTTTCTATATCTATCCTGACATATTGGACTGTGATGAGTCCGATACCAACTTCAACTGTTCAACATTAAGCACATATGCATCTATACAATGAGCCAAAAAGCATTATCACACCACAGAACCCACATCTGTGACACAACAGCGCAAGTGGGCATACACAATCTCAACGCGCAACCCTATTAATACTCACTCCTCAGCTAACTCAAACTCCTTCAAACCTATTGCAACACCACCAATCTTCCGAACTGGGCCATAGATTTTATGGGCGTGGACTGGGCGTAGGTGACTCCAGGTTTCTTCTGGGGTATTCTAGCTCCCTACACTTCAGGGGCAAGCCATCTTCTGACCACTACCACTTTTTTTTTTTTTAACACAGATTTTATTGAGTTTTTAGTTTTGTTGAGGTTCACATTCCATTCCATCATGTATACAAGAGGCAATCAGTAACAAACATATCTGGTGGTTACAAAGTTACATGTCAACAATAAAGCTTATAAGTGTAACATCTTCCAGGATATCCAGTTGTATATATTAATCGCATACATGAATACAGTGGACAACTTCGGTATATGGCATACACAGTCGAATTACCTGATGCCTACAATCATGAATGCACCATCCACCATCGTTCAATCAAATAATAAATCTGAGTCAAATACAAAGAAACAACTATAAAGAACTGAGCTACAACAAACTAAGTGTCTGTTTCAAGTACTTGGTGGCCCAGGCAGGGCGGAGGGCAGTAGGGCCGGGGGGGGAAGCAGGGGGGGAGGAGGGGGGAGCAAGCGGGAGGGAAGGGGGGCAGAAGGGGAGAAGGGAGGGGGAGAAAGGGAGGGGAGGAAGGGGGGAAGCAAGTGGGGGGGACAGGGGAGGGAAAGGAAGTAGGTCATAACCACAGTAGCACATTAGTCATCAGTAAGAGTTGTAGATTGTATTTTGAAATGTTCTAGTAATTGAGCCCGTTCCATTGATATTGGTTTTTTTCTCAGCCCTCTATACTCTTCGCGCTGCAGCGCCTCTCTCTCAGCAGTGGCCCATTGTATGACCTCCTCCCGCCATTTCCCCTTACGTGGCACCTTGTGTGATTTCCACCGATGTGTGATTAGTCTCTTAGCCAGCATTAGGGTGAGGCCCGTAAAACATCGCAGTACCTTTGCCTTCTTAAGAAGAGGAAAGAGGTCCAGAAGACAGGTTTCAGGAGCATTCCAGGAGGAGCGTTGCGTGAGGTGTGTGAGGCCCTGTATAACCTCTGTCCAGAATTCTACAAGAGAGGGGCAGGCCCACAACATGTGCACAAAATCTGCCTCCGGGCAGTGACATCGAGGACACTCCGAGGGGGAGGTTGGGTACATACGCTTTATCGCCCGGGGAGTAAGGTAGGCCCTATGAAGTACGAACAATTGTATTGTTTTGAGCCGGGCATTTCGGGAGACGCGCCTAGGATACTCAAGGATCTGCACCCATTCCCTGTCAGTAAACTCCCTGGCTACGTCCGCTTCCCATTTATGACGAAGAGTCAACAAGGAGAGTCCCAGATGGGATCGCAAGCCGCGGTATAGTCATCTGACCAGATGACTCCCATTGCCCATTATGTGCAGTGACTGTAATAGTCCGAAGGTCGGGGGCTCTTTCTGGTCCACTAGCCAGTACTTACGCACATATTGTGTAATTGCGGCATGCGTTAGAAACAACGTCGGAGGGGCCGAATAAGTCTGCATGAATTCCTCATGAGGCATTAGGTTCCCATCTAGAAATAAGTCACCTACGGTCTCCACACCTGACTGACCGCTACCACTTAATGGAGCAGGGGTATTTGAACCTCACTCTTTTGGTAAAATCATCAAACAGCATCCCCCACTAGTCATATGGACATTTTACTGTCAACTTGAAGCGTTGAGAGGGAGCTAACTTTGAAGATACATTTCAAGTACAGCCAGAATATTCAGGTGCTCAAGTATTCTATATGTAAGTATTATATAATAGAGAATAGTAGCAACCAATATGTAAAGAATGCAAAATACCTGAGTAATGTGTTACATAAAGAAACCCACACTGTCTAAATTAAGAAATGAAAGAGAGCTTGAGGATTTCAAAGAGGAAGGGAAGAAGGGGTCAGCATTCTGTGTGTACTTTAGTAGAAGTTCAGAGGAAACAAAAGAATGCCTAGCATAAAGCTTTCCATTCATGGGAAAACCCAACAGACAGTTCGGCTCTCCTCTAAGTCAGGATAGGGTCTGAAACTATCTAAATATGGAACTCTAATTAAAAGCACAAACGAAGGTTCCAGAGCATCCATATCTCATTCCCACACTCCAGATGAATCCCGTGGTGGCATTTGCTGAGAACCGGTAGACTTCCCAAATTCCCATTCTCACAAAAGTAGGTACACATCTGCTTGTCAGTGAGAATTGTATCTTCCTAGCATGCCGGGGACAGGAGCCTCCTTTCACCATCATCCCTGCACGTCTGCTGCCAGCTCTCTCTTTTCAGGCCTCCCTATCAGTCTTATACATAACAATAAACCTTTCTCTGACTAACGAGGAACCCTATAACACATCTGCAGAGTAAAGAGAAACGGCATACTGGCAAATTTTAAAGTGGGAAATACTCAGCTAAGGCTAACGTCAGGCTAAGTTAACTCGAGAATCAAAATAGAAGCCCATTTCAGTATTATATATCTTTAGCAATCAAATGATTATTATTAAAGTGTAAGTATATGCAATAAATGCGGTTACTTTGTTTATCATTCAACTTAATACAGTTATATGATTTCTCAACAGGCTAAGAAGTGATGACTAACTACAATTTATATTAGAGTGGAACACGCAGATTAATTAATTTAAAGACACATTGAATGTATGGATTACACATAAAGGCATATAAATTATATATAGAAGGTGGAGCCTAAAACTACGCTGCTCCAAAAGCATCTAAAAAAACCCAGTTTTTAAATAGTCTGTATTTTATTTATATCAGGGTCACCAAAAACATTTCCTTAAGTAAGACACCATACCTTTCATGAAGAACAACAGCACTCAATACTATCTTGATAGTTCAAATGGAAAATTCTGATACCATTCCTGCACAATATCATCTGAACAGAATTCAAACCATACTCAAAGAATGTCCCTAAGTAGAAAAGATTCACCAACAGAAAAAAACAGATACTGTTTCGTAGTAACTGATGGAGGCCACAGTTGATAATGGTAATCTGAAAGCAAAGAATCTCCTTAGCAAAGCTGAAGGCTTTACAGATCAGGTTGACAAGACAACAAAACGTTGAGGTTAGGATCAATGTGCTCTGCATTTGATCTGAAATGCTCAGTCAAAACAAACTAGTGTGTCTGTGAGTCCTTCCAAAATGGCTGACTCATCTTCAGTGCATCTCTCCTTGCTTTCAATACTTACGTCCTGCACTCCTTTCTAGTCTATTTTGGTGATGCAGGGGCCTGTTACATAAGTTAAACTGCTAAGACTTCATCTGCCTGACTGCCTCTAATTTTTTGTTAGGGTCAATACCTTTTGTAGATCTTTTACTATTGTCTGTTAAACGTTATGACAGTACCACCCATACAAGGCTCTCTTTCCTGGTCCAGGTTTATTATGAAAACGGAGATGGTAATACGCCATTAATCAAGGTGCATCAACAGTGGAGGCCTTTTCATCTGATTGCTCCTCAAGTCCATATCATATATTAGACTCTGCTACATACCTCTGTAAAATTGTGAGTCTAATATGGACTTAACTTCATATTCAAGTTCCCTTTCTACTAAATATGTAACGGTTTGCCTTGCAATTGTGCACATGTGATCAG
This sequence comes from Calotriton arnoldi, assembly GCA_963921515.1. Lineage (NCBI taxonomy): Eukaryota > Metazoa > Chordata > Amphibia > Caudata > Salamandridae > Calotriton > Calotriton arnoldi. The sequence continues at coordinate 2,048,935 of CAWUFW010000753.1, read as the reverse complement.
TGCTGTCAATAAAGAGGAGTGAAAAACAAGATAAATTGATAGATTTGCAGGTCATCGCAATTTTACAACTACTGGATGGATGTGTATTATAACCAGAGATCCGCCAATAGTAATTTCCACTTACTAAACAAGCTAAAATATTTTGTATCCACTCAAGCATTAAACCTAGTCAATTAGTGGGTGTGGCCTGTGATTTTATCAGCTTTTCTTTTATTTTGTGTCCTGGCCCTCTGTAAAAATGGCTGTGCCTTTTATTATGTCTCTTACTTCTGTTGTGTAACTGTAGAATGTGCTTCTTGATAGAAGGAAATGTGGTTGACAGGATATAAAATGGCGAGAACTCAATTGCAGAATGTTGAGCACTGTTTTAACAAAATTCTGCTATTTCATAACAGTTGTACGCATCTATGCTGATCTTGTTCATAACTTTGTATATATCTGTTCTTTCTGAGTAACCATCTGGTTTGTGGATAATAACAAGTTAAAAGAGCTACTTTGGCTTATCAAACTTTGCAGAAAGCTTTCCAGAATTTGGAAATTAACTGTGATCCCCTGTAAGATATGATTTTAGTAGGTAAACGATGGAGCTTCACCACATAATGCAAAATAATTGTGCTGTATCCCCTGCAGTAGGAAAAGCCTTATTAGAACTAAAAATGAGCTTGTTATGGAAATGGTATCAACTACTAACACAATATGGATACATCAAGATTTCAACTTCGAAGTTGACCTATTTTGGCGATCGGGTAGCTACGGTATTTGAGCTTGGGCTTGGCTGCCACCCCGGGAAACCTACCAAACTCAGATAATTTTTAATACTACACATCCAAGGGAATCCAGGGTTGTGAGACTTGCATGGTCCGCGCTATGTTTTCTTACACAGAATGCCCTGCAAGTATCAAACTTAGAATAAAATAACACATTTTCTTCACATTTCTTTGAGGGATTTTCCCGGAATCTTCAGGGATTTAAAAAATGCACCTAGTATTCTCACATTACTCCTGAAAAAAATTGTACTGACTTGTGTGGTTGGGCCTATCACCCGCAGCAGCAGTGGTCAAAACTTTAATTGTGTGAAGTCAATGTGGTATCAAGTCAATGAGGTATCAATGAGGTAGTCACATGGTTACAGTTTTTATCCATTCATAGGATGTAAGTAAGTCCACCCACATATGGGGGCATAGCACTTACATCAAAAGACTTGTTGTGATTGATAGTGGTAAGACTTTGGCCACTGGCTGGAATTGCACAAGTTTTCTGTCACATAAATATGGAGACAGAAGTCTTTCTTGACCCATACTTTAACGTTTGTAGGGCATTCTTGGTATGAAAACATCTAGGGATCTATGCAGTCTGCACCACTCAGGATTCTTAAATGCCGATGTTTGGGAGTGTTCCCTGGTTGCTGTTTGATCCAGACACAAAATAATGCAGCCATCCATCATTACAAGCAAGCATTTACTCCTTCTCTCCTGGCCCATATATCAATACCACAGTCAAAAATCCAGATTTTCTCTTGTTTCTCATGGGCATACTGTATGCCCCAGGGAGACAGAAGGACCACCGCGGCTTTAAGGGTGAGAGTGTGGTGTCTAGCAGGCTTTCTAGACCTTGGGGAGGTCAGACTGGGCATAAACACCCCATATGCTCCAAGGGAGGGCAGAAAGTCTGTTGGGCCCTTCAGGTGGTAAGGGTCGGCCAAATGCTAGCTGGGCTGCCTCTACTCCGTTTTTTAAGTTAAAAAAATATTACCTGGGTATAATGGGTTTTCCTACAACCCTAGGGGCAGATTGGGTAACTCTTGGTGGAGCAGAGAAACTAATAGGCCCTTAAGAGGGTGGGGTCAGGCCCTATACCGGGGCAGTCTGCCCCACCCATTATTAGTAATCTTTGGAATCTAGCGGGATTTCTGCCTCCCGTGGAGGGGAGATGGAGGATAAACCATCCAGCCTGCTCCCCAAAGTGGGCAAAAAGACTGTTGGGCCATTTAAGTGAAGGGGGCATGGTCCGATGCCTGGCCAGATTCCTCCACTCCATTTTTTGTTAAAAACAAATTTTCATAGCACAGTGGCCTTTTTGCCCCCGCCCCCCAAATCTCCTGGTGGAAGAAAATCTACCAATCTACTTTCCCAGTGGGGAAAAAAGATTGTTAGACCTTTTAGGTGGTGGGGGCACAGCCTTATGCTAGGGCAGCACGGCCCACCACTAGGGGGTTTTACTCATTAACAACAAATATCCCTGCAGATAGTGGGCTTTCTGCAATATCTAGTAATGCCTTCTGGCCTCTGCAATGCTTCAGCTGTATTTCAACATTTCATCAATGATGTCTTTAGTGTTCTTTTGGATACAAATGTTGAGATGTTTCTAGATGACATTATGTATTTTTCCAAAACTTTAGAAGAGCACAAGGAACATGTGGGAGTAGTCCCTACAGTGATTACGCATGAATTCTTTGTAGGCAAAACCTGAAAAATGTCTGTTTGAAAAATCAGAGTTGAATTTCCTGGCCTTTCACATTTCGAAAAGAGGAATTTACATGGCTTCTGAGAATGTGTCAGCAGTCCAAGAGAAGAGTGGCCCTCTCCAAACAATATAAGGAAATACAAAGATTATATCAATTCTAATTTTTATTCACATTTTGTTCAAAATTTTCCTCTGTTGCTCTACCGATTACGCGATTAACAAAGAAGGATGCATCGTTTTTCTGGGGTGCAATTAACGAAAAAGCCTCCAGTCAACTAAAACTGCTTTTACTGAAGAACCTATTCTGCAACATCTAGATTACATTTTTATTTTGTAAATTGATGCATCTTCATATGGTATTGGGACTGTTCTATCTCAAGACATCCCATATCTCAACACTTGCACTAAGTGGCGTTTCTCAGGCTCTGAATCCATCAGAAAGAAATCTCACTGTTTATGGCATGAACTGTTTGCAATCTGAGAAGCTTTGATCCATTGGAGACATAATTTAGAAGGGGCTGTACATCCTGTAGTAGCTTGGGCAGACTATAGAACTATAGGAATTTTGGTTATTTTAAGTCCATGAAGTGCATGAACTTCAGACATGTTATGTGTATTCTTATAGCACCCTACGACCCATAAGGGTATCCTGGCACTGTAGGTAAGTAAGGCTAGTATCGAGGGGGACTTAGTCGAAGAGTCAGGTCATCAACTTCTTGTGGAATGCGAGAAGAGATGATGGGGCTCTAAAGTGGTGTGTAAGGTCATTCCATGCTTTGGGGGAGAGGTATGAGAAGGCACGACCTCCTGATCTGCTTTTATGTATGTGTGGTACTCGTGTTTGTGAGAGTCTGACTGAGCAGAGGTATCAGGAGGACTTGTGGAACTGCCCATTGCTATTTAATGTTATATAGTGCTTTGTTTGTGTGGGGACAAGCTTGACTTACGCATGCTTATGGGTCAGGAGCCTGTGAAGTTCCCTCAGGTGTGGTGTGACGTGCAACTGACTTGGGAGGTTGAGGACCAGTCTTGCTGCTGCATTCTGGACAGACTGTAGCCTTTTTGTTAGGTGGTTGGTGACCTATGTATAGGGCATTCCCATAATCCAGATTGCTGGTGATGAGGGCTTAGGTGTCGGTTTTCCTGGTGTTGTTTGGTAGCTACTTGTTTACCTTTTTCAGAATCCTTAGTGTGTGGAAGCAGGATGTGGTGACGGCGTTGACCTGGTCAGACATGTCCAGCTTGCTGTCGATAATGATCCCAAGGTTCCTTGTTTGTGGGATGGGTTCAATGTCTGTAGGCCACCAGTGGAGTCCCACAGTGATGCTTCTTTTTGGAAGATTACCACCTCTGTCTTATCCGTGTTCAGCTTGAGGCAGATGGGCTTCATCTCGGTGGCCACTCCGGTCATGCAGGAGTTGAAGTTGGTCCTGGTGCTGGGTTTTTTGTCCAAGAGGGACAGTATCAGTTGTGTGTCGTAGACAGAGATGAGTATGTTGATTATGTATGTGTGTGGATGACGTCTACCAGTGGGGCCATGGAGATGGGGAAACATCCATTACAACGCAGTCATTACAACCACCTACCTTTACAACACAACTGTTCCAACGCAGCTGCCTTTACATCTCATGCCATTACAATGCATGTCACTACAACGCATGTCACTACAACGCATGTCACTACAACGCATGCCATTACAGCGCTAACCATTACAACGCATGCCATTACAACGCATTATAAGGTAAGTAATGGAGATTTTTTAGTATTAGGGTGGGTATGGGTTTTGGGGTACATGGGAATAGTAATTTTTACCCCTACACTATCCAACACTTTCCCTACTATTGCACTCACTGGAGTGGGAATAGTAATTTTTACCCCTACACTATCCAATACTTAGTAATTTTTACCCCTACACTATCCAACACTTACCCTACTGTTGCACTCACTGGAGTGGGAATAGTAATTTTTACCCCTACACTATCCAACACTTACCCTACTGTTGCCCTAAAAGTATTATGCGTTGTAATGGTATGCGTTGTAATGGTATGCATTGTAATGGAAAGCGTTGAAATGGTAGTTTTAAAAAATGCGTTGTAATGGCATGCGTTGTAAAATCATGCAATGTAATTGTAGTTGTGATGTAAAGACTGCGTTGTAAAAGCATGCGTTGTAATTGCATGCGTTGTAACGTCATATATTCTGGAGATGTTGAAGAGTGCCGGGCTAAGCGAGGGACCTTGCAGGACTTGGCAAATGAGTTTCAGGTCTTCTGAAGAGCATTGTGGCATATTGACTGTTTGGGTTCTTCCGGTGAGGAAGGTACAGATCCATTGGAGGGCGGGTCCTTGTATGCCGGCTCCATGCAGTTGTCTGATCAGGATGGGGTGTGAGTCTGTGTTGAAGGCTGCAGAGAGGTTGAGTGGAATGAGGGCTCCTTGTCAAGTGTCATGCGGATTCCATCTGTTTCTGCAATAAGGGCAGTCTCTGTGCTGTGGTTTGTTCCGAAATCCTGACTGCATGGTTTGGAGAAACTGGTGGGTGGCGAGTAAGTCGGCGAGACATCTCTTGGTGGGTTTTTCTAGGAACTTTGCCAGGTATGGTAAGCGGAAGCTCGTTTGGTAGTTTGCAAGCTTGGCTGGGTCTGCTGAGGAGTTTTTCATGAGGGTGTTGACAGCTGTGTGCTTACATGGCAGACATGCCCATGGTCTTTGGTTTTTCTCATTTTAATGATCAAATTACATATAGACAGGGAAATCGACATGGGAAAGCTGGCGCTTTTTTCTCAAATCTCAGAAGATGACATCATCATGCCTGGGCTATCCTGTTTTAGGTTTAAACCTATAATAACTGATAAAACCCCACCGAAAGGGAAAAAGCCCTCACCAGTGTAACCATATAAACACTAAAAAAACACATGCACAACCACAAACTAAATGCCATTCAAAGAAAGGAAAAGGAGAGTGAAAGAGTCATATATATTCCTTTCTGGAGGGGCCAATACAATGTAACTTTGTTATACAAGGTAGCAGCAAGAAAGACTGGGCTAACATTATTCTGCTTGAGTTTTGTTGTTTAGGGATGTCACTAAAATATAGTTTCTTCTACCTTTTGCTTTTTTCAGTTTTGTGGTCTAAAGATGCAGGGTTTAGAAGCATGTTTTAGGTCTTGTTTAATTATTTTATAAACTGTAGAGAATCAGGAAATATCAAAATCATATTTGATATTTTTGCTACGTTTGATTCTTTCACTGATAGGTAAAATGGCTAGTTTCATAAGAATCTTTCCCAATATGTACCATCACATTTACCCACAGAGAATGGATAAAACCCCTTGATACATTAGCCCCCTTTTCTAGCGAGTCAGTATTGATAGGTGAACTGCCAAACACCACAGGCTTTAAACATTCAATGCAAGGTGTAGTGACAGGTATATGTGAAAAGAGTGCTATCACCAAGCATCTGGGATAGTGGTGAAAACATGACACCAGACTTTTGGAAAACATGGAACACAGTCAGTGTCACTTGGAATGCTGCTGTAAAACGTTCTTACCAGGTTTAACAAAGATTGGAGTGATATTGTTTGTACTTGCAGTGATTCAGCTACGTATATGAAAAAGTTGTGTGATGACCTGTCAAAATCGATACCTGAGCTGAAGTGGTTCCCTGTAAGAGATCCTTGCCACTTGCTAGATGGTATGCTGAAAGCATCTTTACAATCTTCAGAGTTAATGAAGAATGCTATTGACTTTTTAGTCATTCTGATGCACTATTTTGTTATGCGCAGGAACAAAAACGCAAATATTTCTCATTTTGTACTTTGTGTGGCATCAAAGAAAGAGTCATCCCAACTGTGTCATTTAGCTGGTGGTTCTCAGTCCTAGAGGCCATGAATGCTATATTATCCATTTGGAACCGTTTACAGAATTTTTGCTGAGTGATGATGCCACAGGCAAGAAATGTGAGGATCTTCAGTCACATATTTATAGTGATGTGAAAAAAAGTACACTCTACTGCATTCTTAGATTTTTACAGAAAAACATGACTGCTGTAGTGGACATAATAAAAAAACTAGAGTGTGAAAACACCCTTGTCTACGAAGTGTTTGGTAATAATTGGTATAGATGTGAAAAATCTCCTTGAGAGTAGGCTGGGCGACACTTTTAGTGACTTTGGCACTGCAACATGTTCCTTGTTAGAGTGTTTGCCACTAGGTAAGCAAAGAAATGTTGAGGAGAAATTCCGGAAATTTTATTTTACAATGTATGAGAAATGGCTTGCAATGATGCATAGAAATGTCCATTCACCAACCATGGCATTTGAAGTCAATGAAGCCTCACTCCGTAAAAGGGAAGTGCTGCTTTGTTTTTGACGCTTCAATAACTCTGAGGACATATGCGCCCAGTTCAACACATTTGTTGCAGAAACTGTCCCAGAGAATCGCAATCATCAGGTGCACCAGTATTGGCATGGAAAACTATGCCAATGGCCAGAGTAAGCAAATTGGGTACTGGCTGTTTTGCCATTGCCCATCTCAAGTGGCAATGTTGAGAGGGCCTTTTCACAGATAAAAGTTTACATGGGAAGGAAAGAGCGAGTGTGCTTGACCAAAGACTCACTGAAGAAGTATTGTATGGTGTACTACAATGAGTTTGATTTGTAAAAATGTATTTGGACCTCATATACACTGTACGTACACTGTCCATATACCATGCACTATCAGTGCAGAAAGCAAGCAATAATAAAAGCAAAACGTTCCATAAACACCGGAAAAACACTGTTTCTATTGTTTTCAATGGCGTGAAAATTTGTAACAACTGATAACCACTGTTTTTTAAGGTATTGAAATCACTTGAAAACACTGAAAAACCCCACCAGAATTTACCAAAAATATTAACTGAAAACAGGAAAGCCTAATCATGCCCAGTCTGCAACGGGCATTGTGTCAATGTCAGGATGTGGTGTGTATGCCGCTAAAACTGGCCATGTTGCTCCGTCTCTTCTGAGCGGACCGAGTCTTACTCTATTTCTTGTATGGGTGAGGGCGCCTTTAAACCAGTAGAGGTGTTATTCGTAAGTGAATGGAATTTCAATGTCCTCATATGGACTATATTCATTTGGTATTTCATCTTCTACATAGTAGTGAAATGTTTTGGTTTGTGAATTTGCCTGCGGGAATTTAATCCATGAATAGAATACCTCTGTTCTATATGATTCGTGTGCCTCAATCACGAAAGTCACTTGCCCACCCCTATTTGTAACACCATATGCTACTAGTTTTAGGGTGACGGCATTTCTAACATAATCTGCAATGTATATTGCATCTGCATCATCTTCTTCGGCTGAGAAGTTTAGTGCATTCCCTTCATCTACGTCTCCCTGTCATTATTTTTAGAAAGGAGATCTGAGATGAGTTGTTATGCACAATTAGGAACACTGTATCCTTCAAGCTTGATTAAACCAACAGCCAATACAAAGGAATTTTCCTACTCAGCTGCGGCGGATTTGTTCCCTCCCACTCCAGACGTCTCTGGGGAAATGTGAGTAGGGGTCTCTGAGAATAGCACGACTGAACTACTCAGATTTTACTGTTAAATAAGTGCTAATACCAACGTTGGCGGCCTAGCTGCCTGATTTTGAACCAACTGCAGTCTCTTAATGAGATACAGTGGTATGCCAAAATAATGTGAGTTGGCATAGTCTAAGTGGGAGATCACCATGGCGAGAACAGCCTGTATTAGTGCTTCTCTCGTGAGCAACCTGCTGATTTTCCTAATTTTCCTAAGTTGGTGGTGGCAGGTTGAGGTTACTGATGTGATTTGGGTTTTCATTGATAGGTCGTTGTTCATTATCACCCCAAGACTTTTTGCTGAGGAAGACGGAGTAGGGGGAGCGCCCAGCTCACTTGGCCAGAACCGAGGACTCCAGAGGTTGTTGGTGCCTCCTAGCAGGATCAATTCTGTTTTATCTGGGTTGAGTTTCAGCTGATTGCTATTCATCCAATCCCGGATATGTAACATGGTGGCTTGAAATTCTGATGCCGAGTCAGGGGTATTATTGATGGTGAATATGAGCTGTAAGTCGTCTGCATAGTTAAAGGTGCACACCTTCCTGTTTTTTAGGGACTGAATCAATGGGAGGAGGTAAAGATTGAATAGGTGGGGGGATAATGAAGAGCCCTGGGGAACTCCACAGGTAACACTCTTTTTCGGCGCAGTGAAGTCACCTAGACGGACTGATTGCGAGCGGCTCTCCAGGAAAGACTGTATCCATCTGAGGGCTGATCCCTGAAGACCAGCGGCGCTGACACGGTCGATTAGGATATCATGATCGACCATGTCAAATGCCGCAGACAGGTCCAGCAGTCCCAGAGCCTGAGGAGACCCGTTGTCTATTTCGTTCCGAAGAGTGTCCAGGACAGTCAGTATGACAGTCTCGGTGGAGTGAGCTGGGCGAAAACCTGCTTGGCGGGGATTGAGATATTCTGACTGTTCGATGAAGGCACATAGACATCTGGCTACATGAGATTCGAGTACCTTGGCCAGATACGGGAGCAGCGAAATTGGCCGGTAGTTGGTCAGTATCTCAGGGTCAGCCCCTGGTTTCTTCAAGAGGGGGACAATAATTGCCTCTTTAAAGGCACTCGGGACAATGCCCTGAGTCAATGACTCATTTAGAAGAGAGAGTGCAGGCATAGGAAGTAAAGAGAGAGCCTCTTTTAGAACATAAGGTGGACAGCTGTCCCTTGGAGATCCTGATTTTACTTTGGACAGGAGGTCTGGAAGTCCAGCCTGTCGATCACTGGGAACTGCTCCAAGAAGTGGGGGTTTTCCAGTATCGTTAATGATGCCCTAGACATAGTGTTTTTTAAAATGCTGTCCTTGATTGCAGTGATTTTATCTATAAAAAAAAGTGTTGAGAGAATCACACAGCGCTTGGGATGGTGTAGGTTTCACTGTGACTAGATCAGGGTTTGAAAGTTCATTAATGATGGAGAAAATTTCTTTCGACTTGTTAGAGGAGTTCATGATTTGGCTGAAAAGTATGTGGTCTTAGCTGTGCAAATAGCTTTTTTATAAAGCTTAAGTTTGACTAGAAAGATCTCTTTCGTAGCCGAGGAATAGCTACTTCTCCAATTTCTTTCCGCTTGGCGGAGGGCTAGTTTTTGAATTTTTAAGTCTGCTAAAAACCATTTCTGGGCTTCATGGCGCCGGACTGAATTTACCCTCCTTAGCGGGGCGTGATCGTTGCAGGCCGTCATGAGCCAAGCATTAAGATTATCAGCCCTAGCTGTAACAGAGGACTGAACGTCGGGAGCTGTGTTGCTCAGTGTGGCAAGGAAGGAAGTTTTATCCAGATTCTTCCAATTCCTGGCCCTAGTCCCTCTGGCAACTGGTGGAGTGGTCTTCGTTATATTGTTGATAGTGAACTGTATCAAATGATGGTCAGACCATGTGCAGGGGGATACTGTCAAGGCAGAAACTGGGGTATTAACCGACCAGACATGGTCTAAGATGTGTCCCTTGTTGTGCGTGGCCAGAATTACCCACTGGGTGAAATTCAGCTCATTGAGTAGGTCATTCAGTTCTTCCGCGTGTGGCCCTCCCAGAGCATCGTTGGCCCAGTAGTTAAAATCACCAATCAGTAATATATTAGCATGGTTCATTGTAAGGTGAGCCATCTGTTCGCCTAGAGAGTGGGGGAACAGGGGCATGCTCTGGGGAGATCTATATAATAAGATGCAAATCAGTGGCGTCGATGCAGACTCTAGTTTGATGACTAGGTTATCCACCTTGTTTAAAGCTAATGGTATTAGTGAAGTAAATTTCAACTCCTGACGTATGATGGCAGCTACTCCCCCGCCCACCTTTCCTAGGGGGCGGTTCGCGTGCAAGATATAGTAGTTGTTTGGGAGTGCCTCCAAAATGTCAGGGGCAGAGTCTAGGGATAACCAAGTTTCTGTTAATAGGAGAATGTCTGGGTGTATTGAATCTAGTAGGTGGAAGATATCCAATTTGTGTTTAGGCAAGGAGCGAGTATTCAAATAGATAATGCTTAGCTCAGATGTTTTTGCATGATCTAAGTGCCTATGGGCTCTATTCTGGTTGAGTTCTGTCTTATGTTGTGTATCTGTAATTTCTGGAAAGACTGACCTAGCCGCCAGGATTCCCAGCTCGGTCAGTCTACAACTGACAGAGGGCTCAAGTGGCTGGTCTTCAGATCGAAGAGATTTTAGACAGGATTGAGTATAGGTCAGACAACGGGCATAATGACTAGCCCCTAGCCCCGTACTGGCACTGACGGGCGCAGACAGGCTTGCCTTTGGTGCGCCTTTGGCGCGCCGCCGGCGTCCCCGCGCTGCGGCTGCCATTAATGGCTGGTGCCGATTAACTCCTCCTCCCCACCTCCCGTGGTACCGCCCCTAATGGGAGTGTCACCAGGAAGTATAGCTCAGCTCTGTGGCAGCAGGTAGCCGAGCCGGAGAGCAATGAGAGGTGAGAGAGTGAACGATCGAGTTTTTGTTTAAAAAAGCATCAAATTCATAACAGTTATGGCAATTTTTAAAAGCAGATTAAAAAGCAGCTCTAAAACAACTAAGGTGCGGCAGAGCGGAAGAACTTAGGGATGAAGTTGTTAAACAACTTCGCCCAGGTATCTGCAATAATATTGGCAAATATTAAAGGGGAAGCAGCATCAGTGGCAATACGCCAACGCCTGAGAGAGTTCACTCCATTACAACAGGAGACAGAACTACCTAAAATAATTGAAACTGCTTATGCAGAGTTAGGTAGAGACAGTCTGGGAGCTAGACCTGTAAAACCCCAACTAATGGGGAGTTCAGATAAAGAACAGGCAAAGCAAACACCAGTTTCTTCAAAGAAGAAATGGGACAATAATAAACAACAAAAGAACAGATCTCACTCCAGGGGAAGGTCTCCTCAGCAGGAGCCCCCAGAAAGGAGATATAATCTTAGAAATAGAGCTAACATTAAAAAACCTGATAGGTATCAGGATACTGATACTCGTTCCTCTCGTTCCTTTCAGGGTTCATCAAAAAACTCCGAGAGAGAAGGACAGTCAGAACAAAGACAAGAAGAGCGTACAAAGTCCAGAGACAAGCAACGCACTTCAGACTACGCTTCAAAGAAAGAAGAAAAAGCTAAAGCAAAACCTCAATTTAAAAAGAAGAAGGTAGCAGGTCTCAAAGTTAGACATGCCCAGAATTCTGAGGACTCAGCTACTGAACGGGGAATGGGCTCTGACAATGCTAGACAGCGCGGCAGAGGTAACAATAGCTTGCCGGAACCTGATAGAATTTCTGGTGACAGCGGAGTTGAGTGAATATATCACAGTTGAAACACCTGATACTAGGGTGAGTGTCCCACACAAGTTACATGAAATAACACTCCAAATGGAGGGGGACAAGCCGAGACAAGTTAAGGGTCTTTATTGGGAGAACCTGACTTCTGGCTACGACATCCTATTAGCAGAAAGAGATTGGCCGCCTGCTATTGTTATGGAATGCCCAAAGGGGGAAACTGTAATTTTTCCAGCTTTCTCCGACCTAGTCCCCGCACACCTAAGACATACATACGCGCAGGAGTGGGCGGTAGCCCTTGCTCCAGCATTATACCGCAACCACGTATGGTGGGATGAAGCATCACCCCACCACGTAATTCCAATAAAAACAAACCCAACTCCACAAAGTCAGTATCCCATAAAACAGGAAGCTAAAAAACAGGTCAGGGAGATCTTAGATCAACTTACCAAGGTGTAATTGAACCATGCACCTCGTCTATGAATAATCCTTTGTTTCCCGTAATGAAACCCGACAATTCATATCGTCTAGTTTTAGACTATAGACACCTGAGTCTATCAAAAAAATAAACAAAAAGTTGTGGAAATAAAAGTTCCTTGGTAGCATTAAATCCTTAATGCGCCGCAATAAAGAAAGAATAGAGAAATCAGTATTGGCATTTTGGTGGTTAGTTTTGTAGTGAGAGAAAGAGCACTAGCTCAAGGGAAACGAATAATTGTTGTGACCCCGGTACCGGCCTTAGAGGCTGCCACAAAGGCAAGCGTCCCAAATGCAAAAGCGTTACATCCAGTATGGATACAATGGGCTAATTCTCTCACTGCAACAGATGTAGAATACAGATATGACCCAAATCTAAAAACACAAGCATTCCTGCAATACGAACAAGAATATCCTCTGCCAAATGAAATTATGCCTCTAGATCGGTATGAATACATTATTTACACCAATGGATCTGCTCAACCGGCCATAGGGAGTAAGCAACAATACAGTGCAGCATGCGCTATTGTAAAAGGTAGGATGCAGGATGACAAGTTCCATCCAAGCTGTACAAAAACGCAGTCTCTCGGAGGCTGCACGGCTCAGTTGGCAGAATTAAAAGCGCTGTTACTGGCACTAATAAATACGGATCCCGAATTTGCCACACTAATAGTGTGTGATTCCTTTTACTGTGTCCAGTCGTACAACAAATATCTCCACTATTGGGGACAGAATGGGTACAGAGATGCAAAAGGTGGCACAATTAAACATAGGAAACTATTTGAACAGGTAGCAGAGTTGAAGAACGAACTACCAAGAGCTCACATGATACACACACTGAGTCATCAACGTGATGGCGTTCACGTTGAAGGGAATTCAGTGGCTGATGAAGCCGCGAAGGGGGTAGTACGCACTGCGTCAGTAGCTGCAATCACCCGTTCATAAACGAGGGTAGACAATAGCACAATGGTAGCTGTGATTGCTTCATGCAATAATAGCAAAGCACTACCTAAAGGTTTTCCACTCAAGTACTCCTACAAGTTAGATGCAAACAACGTTCCATTTGCTTAGATTCCTGGAGTGGGGGATAGAGTAATACCAAACATAGATCGCAGGTTAGGTTTAATCTTGGCTGCACACGAGGGTCTGGGTTCTGCTCATACAGGAGTTACGGCAACAGTTTCTTTACTGAAACAACGCTATTGGTGGCCAGGGTTAACAAAGCAGACCAAAGACTTCGTCTTAAAGTGCGATATCTGTCAACAGATAAATGGGGCCACCGTAGCTCGCCCAGCGCAGATCCCATTATTAGACAGCATCAGACTGACCGTTCGTGTGCATTTACCTGGACCACTGCGGCCCCTTACAATCTGATGGGGCATACAAGTATATCATGGTAGCAGTGGATTCCTGTTCAAAATTCTTATGGGTATGGCCTAAGCGCTCGGCTGACGCCCGAACTGTTATAAAAGATTTGTGAGTCTTCATAGGGACATACGCAGTTGGCACATTACATTCTGACCATGGTCCCGCGTTCAGCTCTAGGGCTTACAAGGAAGCCATGGGAAGTTTGGGTGTAGCATTGCGGTACTCCTCTCTGTACCATCCCAAGGGAAATTCGGTTGTGGAGAGGAAAAACCGGGACTTAAAGCAATCTTTAACAGCTAGGGTATTAGGCTCTGGTGGTAGTTGGTTCAATCACCTATTTGGGTTCCAGCGGGTGCTTAATAACCAGCCAAGAAGCTCTCTGGGAGGTGCAACTCCATATGAGGTCCTGTTTGGGACAAGTATGTGGGTACCTGATCTCGATTGTGAAGGCACAGTGGCGGATGAATAACCGTTTGACATCAATAAATGTTTGGCTGTTTTACAGGATCTGAATGAATCCAGAGCCTCCTTAAGTAACGTCGAGACAAAGTAAAGCACCACTGGGGAAGTCAAATCAGCCATGGCAAGACCTGCCTGGATCCCTAAAGTTGGGGATCTGGTCAGAGAAAAGATTGTCGACAGGAAAGAATTCGGGCCATCCTATAGAAAGCCTGTACCTGTCCTGGCCGTTGAAGGATCAAGAACTGTACTTCTACCGCCTCTTGGCGGAAAAGAAAAGAGATTCGTCTCAATCGATCTGATCAAACCACACTATGTGGCCGATACTGAATAGTAGGCCTCGTGGGCTCCTGAGTAGCCGACGTCCACTTCTCGCTGCAATACAGGAAGTTCAAACAGAAAGACTCATAACATTTGAAGAGTCACCTTTACAAAGCAATGGAATCAATAACAATGCAATGGAACTAGTTCCCCTTGACACAAACTCTCAAAATCATAGTGAAAGACAAATTTCAATTCAAGCTAATAAAGATGTCTACGTCAACATGCCTCAACAAGAGCAATCCACAAGTTCAACAAAACCTGCAGAGCTACCAAAGATAGTTCGAACTGCATCTGGCTATTTCATCGACTTCGATACCTTTTCACTGGATCCAAGTGAACCTGAAACGACGTCAGCCCAAATTTCTCACAAACAACGGATCAAAGACTTTTTTAACTTTCTTAGAAACACTTATTTAGTATCACCTTGGCTAGAACTTTGGATAAAAACTACTAGATAAGAAAGGGATCCTAGGGAATATTTAAAGACCTGCGCGGATAAATCCCCAAACCAAATACATTAACAACACAAAATCTGCGGGTCTAATGTGTATATAATTAGAGAGTTTTGACCAGCCAAGACTACATAAAGTAATAACTAATAAGGGAAACTCATTAAAGAGGACGGATTCCCATCACCCACCGAAGTGGCATGCTTCATCATTTGGGATCTCACCGCGAGTGACTCTCAGGATCCGGCCCGGGGTAACGACGGAGTAGAGCGTTGCCTCACGCCCTGAGCTGTTGCCAGGAGCGGAAGGTACCCTCCCGATTTGATACGGGAGTACAAGACCTGTGATCATACAGTGTTATTCACAGGTATATGGTTGTATCGTTCTTTTTCACCTTTTCTACAGTGCAGTAGTCACATCTTGGTCCTGAAGAAAGCCTTTTTTGGCTGAAACATGTAGACCGTACCTCTAGCGCGTTCGCACATTTATTTAGATCGCGCGTTTACTGCTTTTTAACCTTTGACAAACACGAGATACCTTATAAATTTATTTTTCTCATGTTAGTCAATTTTATATTACTTTGTACACTGCACAATTTCTTCTCCACACTGTTCATGCTCCATCAATCTTTAGCGATTGTGTCTCTAAACCACTGATTAAAAACATCCGTGAGCTTCTCCTTTACATTTTGAAAGGAGTTGTAGCTCCTTGGTTGCAGTAGTTTGCAGCCGAGAGGAGATCCCAAATGATGAAGCATGCCACTTCGGTGGGTGATGGGAATCCGTCCTCTTTAATGAGTTTCCCTTATTAGTTATTACTTTATGTAGTCTTGGCTGGTCAAAACTCTCTAATTATATACACATTAGACCCGCGGATTTAGAACTTTGGATAATCACCGGTATTTTATTTTTTCTCTTCTGGTTAGGACTAGTAATAACTTTCCACTTGCTCATCAATGGAACTTATCTTCAACAGAGCTCTGCAACGGCAGAAGTAAACTTAATTTTAAAACCTCATGTTTCATCGTGAACAAAGAGACTTGTCCTTCGTGAACATTTCAGCAGTTCCTATACTGGATGGTATAGTGTGGGACAAAGTAAATGTTGATATATTTGGACCGACCGAGCTTTTAAAAATTCCACATTTGTTTAAAATTTCATTGAACGATATCATTACCTCCAGTACATTTTCTGATGATTGGGATTTTGAAACTGTTAATAACTTATTGTCTGATTTAGACAATCTGCTGCATTTTCTAGCCCTGAAATGATAGAGGATAGATCAGATTTTGACAAAATGTATTGTTACCAACATTATGGTCATCATTTCTTGCATAAATCGAGCAAACCCAGAAATGTTTTCACGTACCACCAGTGGGAACATTGCCCTACACCACCGAAAGGTAGTTCAAAAACATTTGCACAGAAATTTTCATATTTTTCAGGGTTTAACACTTCTGACCCAACCTCGTATTATTATAAGGTTGCACCTATATCTGCACAGAAAAATATGTTAACAAACACCAAACAGATTTACTCTGCTTCCTTTATTACCCAGCTGTCTGAACAGGGTTTTGACTTATGGACGGACACTGTAGACTTGAAATCAATCTGGGGTTCTAGGGACTGGCAAGTCCAGGGAACGGAAGCACTATTTAGAGCATGCCTCATTCCTCAGCAGATGAGTTTTCTGAATGACACTGTGCAACAGACTTCCTGTCTTGGAATAGCCAAGAATAAGGACTTGAACACACCTCAAATTCCAACACCTTTAAACGCCATGGGGAATTTTACATCAGAAAGAGGGGCTAAGTTGGATAACATATTGCAGTACAATAGATCAGACCCCAATTGGAAGGGATGGTTGGTTTGGCCTACTGACACAAACAGATGTCAGGAAAGATTCAGGGGTACCACCGAAGGGTTTAGTATCCACAGACCAGACCCATGTTATGTACAACGAGAACATCCGGGGGTAGTGACATCATACAGTGTTGGGAAGTTGTGCCTTGATTGGCTAAAGACCTCAACACTACCCCAGGTGAAGCAACACTTGTCCTTACTCACAGAGGATGTGGACCTATGGGATTTTTTATTAGGTCCCAGAAAACCACGTCAGAAGCGCTTTTTGTATGCTGTCTATAACGAAATCTGGAAAATCTCCCAACAAGAAGCTGCGGAGAGAATAAGAGAAATAGATAGAGTTAACCTAGAAAAGGCGTTAGCCGTAGTTGACAATGGTATGACTACATTAACATCCAGGATATATTCACTGTGCAACATTGTATCTTCTGCTATCGATGTAATAGAACAGGATTTGTCCATATTGCAACACGGACAGTCGCAGTTACGTTCTATCATTTTGTTAAGCTGGACGCTGCAGTCATTGCGTGCAAGTTATGTGCCTTGGCGTTTTATCAACATTACGTCATTATTTCTGCATACAATCTAACAGAAAAACAGATGAAAACGACACAGAGGGGAGCAAAATATACAATGATGTGCATTGTGAAACTGGATAGGTTACCCTTTACTGTGACAGAGTCACCGTCCACAGAGTGGTTAATCCACGGCCATATAACATTACCGGTCGCAACTTTTCAGTTTCAATATTGCCTAGAACAACATTAGGCTGGCAGATATGAGAAGATGGGTAAGGAATTTATCAGGGAATCCTGGGATTTACCATACAGATTTTGATGCAGGAGTGGGGATCTGGAAGTGTTTCTAAGCAGAACTAACTACGAGAACGCTTAAGTGGATCTCTCATATGCCAGGATATTATGCTACACGGGGCTTGTAATGGGTCTGTGGCGAACTTGTCCTGTCACTAGAGGGGTACCCCGGCAGCTGTGATTAATCCGGTCTTCAAGCTTCTCTCGAATGGGAGTTACTTGATGCTGAATGATCAAGGTTGTTGTGGGATGCTTCCGGGCATCGCATATCTAGTCACCGTGAGCTCCAGGGTTACTTGCTGTATGCAAGTATTGTTTCCACCAACACATACAGTCAGGGAGGCGCCGTTATGGCCTTCGCTAAATGTTTCCTTTATACGGTTTGATACTCTGAGCAGAATGAAAGCCATGCTTTTACAACGAACCGTGCCCTTAACCTCCGCCCGGGAGACTTTTGATCTCCAGATCTCAAGGTCCTCGGCTGAGATACAGGCACTTATACGTACAAACTGCCCTTTCCATTTCACAGAAATGGTAAGTCGTATCTTTAACATGTCCGATACGATGGGTGTTATATACCTATTTAAGACCATAGGTTCCGGACTGTTAAGCACCTTTCAGACGATCCTGGGAGTTATACGAAACTTTATACACTCCGTCTTTGGAAGTATTTTTTGAGGGTTTCCGCTGATCCTGTTTCTAGTAGCAGGAATCCTGATTGTTACCTTTCTGCTACGCAATGGACGTCCCAGCCACCAAGGAGGTAGCAACAGCTCTCCTGGAGCGTAAATACCGTGATCGCATGGTACAACATCTAGGCACACCTCGCCTAAGGGAACTGAGCGCCTCTTGGTTCCTGTCATTTAGACCAGTCTGGATGGACTGTGTCCTACCTGTTCTCCGATGCCTGTTCTGCCGAGAAGAATGCGTGTTGGACCTCTGTCTGACACTCCCATCGGTTGCGCCACCAGACTTTGATGCTTTACTAGACCCGATAACGGCCATTGTTCTGCAGTGTCCTCAGCGTATTCCCATGTTGTTGGCAGCATTCTTAGAGCCACCACAGGTAGTTTCTGCTCCTGTTGGTATGGACACCAGCTCCTCCAACACTCAGGCCTTGGATGTGGCACAGGCTGCCCGGCATCTGCTGTAGGCAGTACAGAAGATCATCTGTGCTCAATTGACATTCTTTGTGAGGTGTTACAGGGATCGTCAGCTGCGTATGCAGCCAGCTGCAATGTTGCGTCTACCAGCAAGGACACATAAACATTTGGCATGTCGCACGCTGGGAAGATTTGGCTTTTACCTTTTTTCGAAATTCCAAATTGAAATCTTTTGACCTGCATGGCTTTCAGATGCTTGTAGTTGTTCGGACTATATAAACGGACACTTTAGAGCCACTACTTGACTGATTTTTTGTAGAACACTTTTTAAAGGGTTTTTTAATGCTTTTTAACTTCTCTTAAAAACAGTTTTTTTTAATTGTTGCGTACAAACCTCTAGACGCCTTGGTAGTACGCTAGAATTTAGTAATGTCGTCCAGTCGGATGAGGAGTGGGTGTTATATTTCATATAGGTACCCCGATATAGGTCTAGGTATCATCATAACCCTTCACCTACATTCTCTCCTATACTACATACATAACGGATTTGGAGGACTGACCTTTTACCCAGTTACAATACTACACATAAGTACGTAGGGTTTTTCCCTGGACACTGGCCTCATAAATTATGCATGAGGATTCTTAGTTTCTTGGAATCACAGCAGGACCATCATCTCCTGCATAATAACTGTGTATAAAGTTCATTCCCGATGTCATCCTAAATCCGACACTGGCACAGCAAGGTAGAACCCCTGGGGATACCTTAGGGTATATAAACACCACATCTTGCTGAGATAGGAAGAGGAGATCACGACTTCCATGCCGACACACTGACGCGAGACACTGATGTTCCTGCATGCAGATACTCCAGCTCGCAGTGGTCTGACATCCCTTGCGGGGTGTTCAGCTCGAGACCAGAACGGGGTCCCGCAGTCTAACATCAGGTAATGGGGTTGGCTTTATCCTAGAGGGATTCTTTGCTTTACACCTACTCACATGCTAGGTACACTTAGGTACATCTAGTTAGGGTCGCATCGTAGGAGTATGCATTTTACTGCCATGTATTTTATATACTTACCTGTGGTTATGATTTTAGCAAAATGGTAGAAACCTACCATCTGTTTACTTTCTTAGTGCTGTTACTCATTTATATATGCTACTGTCTACTGGTGATTTCAGTACACTTATTCTACACTAGAATAACGACTGTTCAATAAATACTTATTGAAAACGTCCCAACCGTTTATTCTGTGTGTGTCTCTGAGAAAACGTGAGCACGAGTGCCTGAGCGAAAAGTGAGTTACTGTTTCCACGGTCCTGAGGGATCAGGGTTGTCATGTTCGATAGTTGCCAAGAACTATTCTCTCCTTGGTAAGAGGAGGCTATAGGGGCATTGCGAGCTAGCTTGTACACAGGCCAACATACCTGGTGGCGGTGTCTGGAATCAGTCTGGACACCAGTCCGGCAGTGTATGTTGTCTAAACGCGCAGATCCTATATAGGTCTTATAGGAACTACACAACAGTATTATCCAAAAACATGAAGCCAACTGCTATCTAATTCTCAAGTACCTTCAATTCAATACCTGATACAAATATTACCACAGATTCAGAAGAGTGCCATCCAACATATAGTTAATGCCAATGCAGACTATAAAAAATTGCAGAAAGACACAATACCATGAAAAATACTTTGTTTCAAAATTTGACAATTTGTGGCTACCACTTGTTATGTTTTTTTGAGGTGGTATAAATGGTGAGTCCCTTAGTTGTGAAATTAGCCCTTCCTGAGCACTTGAAA
Source organism: Calotriton arnoldi (assembly GCA_963921515.1). Lineage (NCBI taxonomy): Eukaryota > Metazoa > Chordata > Amphibia > Caudata > Salamandridae > Calotriton > Calotriton arnoldi. The sequence goes on along the minus strand of CAWUFW010000753.1, from coordinate 2,028,504 downwards.
ATACACCCCATAGTCAATGTCTCTAGAGTGAAGAAAGCAATCGGGAAGATTTTACTCCTTTATCTCCAGTAATAGTCAAAGGTTTCCCAGACTATGAGGTAGAGAAAATAACTGATTCTCATAAACTCCAGAGCCTACTGCTGTATTTGGTAGCTTCGAAGGGCTAAAATCTTTGAACGCCCCTGGAAACCTACCTCTTTCATTCATAACCCACGATTGCTGAAACAGTAGCGTTGCAGAAACCCCTTGAAGCTAGGCCTAGACCAAGATAGAGGATATGGAGGCCCCTGGGTAGGAGGTACTGTCAGGAAAACAAGGCTTAGGTCACAGAGCACATGCCAGCACAATCACAAGAATAAGTTTCCATCACAGCAGTTGTGGAAGCTAGGAGGTTGGCATCCTAGTGTTCACCATTGTGCTGGTCCACAAGGACCTGGAGGTACTCATTTCCAGGCCATACAAGGAAGGACCTCGGGGGCAAGAGGACACAAAGCCTCATTTACTTGGGCTTAATGTCTGGAAACAGCAGTTGGTGGATTTCCCTTGAGCTTCGAGTACTTCACACCCATTTGCCTTTCCTTGCACGTTTGTTTTGCTCTTCCTGGGGGAGTTTCTGAGTTTGGGTTCCCTGCCTTCTATTTTTCTTCAACCTACAGATTTCTAATCTGTGTATTATTCATGAAGATTCTGGCATCCCCCCCAAAAAATTACATTCCCAAATTTCTGAAGACCGATTGCCCTTCTCCTGTTTGCTTCTCTGGTAGTAGTCGGCGGGCTTAGTTACAGCTACATTCACCAGCTTGGCAGGTAAGCATTTACATGCATAATTATGCAAAAGCTGTAAATGTGTTCCCATTTTGGTACTGTTTTGGACAGCATCATGTCTTTGGCGGATCAGGGTAAATCAGTGACCCTTATCCTTTTAGACCTGTCTGTGGCTTTAAATACTCTGTCTCACCACTTTTGCTACAGAGGCCGCATGAAATTGGCCTGCATTCCACTACCTTGCTGTGGTTAAGCTCGTTTTTGAGTAATAGCTCTCATTCGGTACAGCTGCCCCCTTTCAAATCTAGCTCTTGGAGGTTGAATTGTGGGGTTCTTCAGGGATCTTCCCTGAGTCCCACTTTGTTCAATATCTATTTGGCACCTTTGGCAAGCATTGTCAAGGCTTGGGGATTTTGAGATCCTTATGCTGATGATATTCAGCTGATTATTTCCATCAATGATAAGCATACTGAGACTCAAGGGAACTTAGTTTGCTGCCTCTCGGAAGTAACGAGGTGGTTGCAGGCACATTGTCTAAAACTTGATGCAGACAAAACAAACATCTTGCTTTCTGGAATGACTCTTGGTGAATGTTGCTGTTAGATCCTGCACCCAGGCCAAAAATGATGGCAAAGAATTTGGATTTGAGTAATGACTCTCTTTCAATGCAGGACCAGGTAAATACGGTGTGTAGGAACTGTTTTGGACTTCTGTCAGTTCACGAGTCTTCAGTCTATCCAAAATGGGGCTGAAGATTGATTTGTGATAGGCCTAATTGGAGCTCTGTCTCTGCCTGTCTTAATTCTCTTAATTGTCTTCCAGTCTGCAAGAGAGCCATTTTCAAGTTGGTTTGCTATGCGCATAGAGCACTTTATGACAACGGTCCAGCAATTTTACGCGACAGAGTTAATCTCTATAATGCAGCATTAGACCTCTATTCCACTAATCAGGCTGTGATATATAGTAGGCGAATTAAGAAATCCAGAATGGGTCGTCGTTCGTTTAAGTTATTGGCAGCTGCCCACTTAAATAACTTGCCTTTGAAGTTACGTTTGACGTTGGATTAGTTAGTCTTTCGGAGAAGGTTGAAGACTTGGCTGTTTCCGCTATAATGAGTTTTGTGATGTCTGGAATTGGGCAAGTATGCGGTCCAGTGCTGGTATATCCCTTAGGGGATGAGGGTGCACTTTATAAATACTTAGAGTAAATACTTATCAAACTCTCGGCATTTCTTCTCCAGACTGGCTGTGCCCCATGCTCATAACTCAAGCTCCATACTTGCCGTTACTCCGGCTCTCCTTAATGGTCCTGCTAAATCCAGAGTTTTTTTCTCTCCCCTAGTGTATACCCATTTCTCCCTTTAAGGATATCTTCATTGCCTTGCCATTAACAAGCAAAGGCCACTAGAGCACAAAGAGAAAGAGCGATTTGGATCTGTCTCCTGAGCTACTCACAAGTCTGTTTTAACTTCTGACAATCACGTATGTTCTTAATCAATAAATCTTTCCATTTTACAATATGCTAGACCATAAAATGAAAACATTTAATACTTCTTTTCTTCCAATTTACATCCTGATTATGGAGGCTTAACCAAGCAATGCCAACATTAGGCCTGGGCAGAGTTTGCGGAGTGACCAAAAAACTCTGCCGCTCTACGCGGAGGTCCCCAAGCGGCGGAGTGCGTTAGGTTGCACCGTTCATGCTGAATTTTAGCACCAGGTGTTGTCCCGCGCTGGAAAATCAGCGTGAACGGCACCATGCGCCGCGCAAGAGGGCGCTGCTTCTTTCTGCTGCTCGAGTAGATGTTCTACTTGAGCGCCAGCGTCGTTCAACGTGAACGGAAGGTTTCTCAAATTGAGCGGTAGCGGCCATCCGCGACTGCCCTCGTTGATAATCTCACCGGGAGTACGTTTTTCCTTGAGTGAGGAAAAAACTCAGTTCTGAGAAGTGGAGTTTTTTGGAACTCAGACCGCCACGCGGAGCACAGAGTGATAAAAACTCTGCAGACCCCGCAAATGGAGTGGAATTTCACGCCCAGGCCTAGCTAACATTTGCCCAGTCCACCAAGTCCCCTGTGGCTTCCAAATCAACAGTAGCAATCAAAATTTACGTCTCTTGAGCTTTGTTACTTTTAACGATAAATGTGGTTCTAGAATTCTAGAATTATGAGTTATTGTAGGTTTAATTGGTATGTCATCTCTATTACCCAAGGTTAGAATTCTAGTCAACAATGGATTAAAGCATTTTCTGCCTAAGACGTGGTAACTTGGGGATTTTTTTATTAATGTTTTGGTGACTCTTAATGTAAGCAAATTATTTGTATGCCTATTCTCTTGCTCTTTGTTAGTAAGAAAGAGTCTCACACTACCAATTTCCATTAGTTCTTTAGTCTCAGTTTTATGGGACATTTCACACTTCTCTGTGATAAGGTGTAAAACTCTACTGTCAAATTGTTTCTTTTATTTTTTTCTCACTCTGACAACAATCCAGCTGAATAATTAAATCGACTAAATGTTCATGTTTAGTTGGCCACAGAAAAGCACGCTAACAGATCTTTCAGTTCTCCACTTAGACCCTGATATAATCATACTCCTTTCTGGCCAGTTAGCTTCCTTATATAACCTATAAAACAGTGTTATGGTTTTCATTGTTGCACATATAATTACTCACTACAGACTGAAAGAGTTCTACGGTCGAACATGGCACAATTTTTTTTTTTAAAGGCTTCACATTTTTAGAAAAGTGGGCTATTCTGTTCCATTCCACCAATAGCATTGACCAGGCGGCTGCATCACCAGCCTAATGAGAAAGGATAAACCCTACCTTATATTCTGGTGTAGGAAAGATGGTTGGTTTGCACATAAAGTATAAAGAGCATTGAACCTTTCTTTGAAGCTAGTGGCGTTGCTGTTGTAATTTCTACTGGATTAGGATTACCAGCCGCTGCTGGCTCTTACTATTAGAAAAGGCAGTAGATGATAAAGGGATAGAATCATTAACCATAGCATTATTGATACTCGGTTGTATGTGTCCTATATGGGCCTCTAAGTGGTAACCTCTTGCTGCAACCTCTTACTTTATTGTCGTGCCTCAGTGTGTATTTAGTAACATTTGAATTAGGTCTACTAATTAGGCCTCCAGTTCCTCGTTCCGCACCTCGGGTACTATCGCATAATCTACTCAAACTAAAGGTGGGGAAGTAAAAAGGAGATAAAAATGCAAAAAACGAACAAGATATGTTGGGCGGAAAGCCCCTAGAGTTCAAATATGATGAGCAATAGGGAAGTGGATGTCAGTTTAGCCTGATAAGGGTAAACAAAGGAAATAGTCGCGGTGTGCGCTTCTCTTTCGAAAGGTAGCATGGACACGCTGTGAGCAAATGCACACGTGGCACTGGCTGTTTGTGTTTGAACAGTGTGGAGAAGCAGTTTATTGTTCTGCCACTAGGAGGCAGGATAAATACATGATCGGAACAGGAAGTCACGACCTATGAGAACAGCTATTGTCTTGTCCTTGCTCACTAAATTATTTACATTCCAATACTTTTCAATCCAAAGGTCAAGCCTGACCACCATTTCAATAGCAGACGAATGTCATTATACTTTGACAAGTTTATTTATTTAGTTATTTATTTATAAGTTTTATATAGCGCTAGTTAGACCCGTGGGTATCAGAGCGCTTTACATACATGAAAGAAATAGCATGGCGTAACATGATATAAGGATGCATAAAGAGATAGGCATACATTTTAGGACAGAATACATTAAAGGGGTGAGTGATAGTTTAGGTGGATGAAACAGTCAAATGACTACCAATCCTTGATGGTTCAGATTGTGAGAAGAGTCAGCGGAGCTATTGGAGTTGGGAGACACCATAGGTCTCATTAAGATGACTCTGGTTGTTGCCCTGATGACTCAACGCACAGACTTAATGGCAGGTGGTTAATGGTAACTTTGGTGGGAGGAGTCAACAGGGAAATTAAATGGGACCCTGGGGTATTACAGAAAAAAATGGGAATTCCAATGGGAATCAGTAATTCTAGATCTGATTCCCCTGGTTATTCCTTACTCTCCACCATAGTTTCATCCAGAAATTTTAACTGCATTCAGAATCCGGAATTAGGGTGAAATTGACTGAGTTCGCAAAGTTACATCAGACATTGTAATTCCAATGGGGCCAGTAACTGCCATAACCGTCCCCATTCAAATAAAAACAAACCTCATAATCAAGAACTATGTGTGGCATGGTGATGTTCACTTGCATTCCAACTGGTGTCTGGGCACCAGTGCTTAATTTGAGCTGGTGGTTGCAGGTGGGGCCCATCGGCACTTATTTTTCGGGACCAAGACTTATTTTTCATCATCAGACTTTGACACAGAACATCACAGAGAAAGGTAGAAAAGGGGGACAGTAGGAGACAGAAAAAGATGGAAAACAGTGACAAAGAGAGAAAGTCGGGATGAAAAAGAACCTGCAGTAAGTGAGATAAGGAGCCAGAGAGTGTATTATGGTGTACAAAAGAGTAATGAAATGGAATCGACTAGACAGTTGTAGTATTTGGCACCCCCAATATTCAGTAGCACTCGTCGCGGGCTTCTAAGTGAAATTTGGGACACCCGCATTTATTCTTTTATAAATTTAGCATAGTTAGGCACCGAGGCCTGGTGAGGGAGTAAACAACAGGCAATTACCACCTGGTATCCTGAAACAGACTCATGCCACTAGTATCTGGGCAGGATGCATCAGAAGCCAGGTTACAAAACTAATACCATATTCCTATTTAGAGGTGGCAACTTTGTTTTTCAGTGTTTTTTCCTGGTTTAATATATATGGGAGACGTGGGAAGGAAAATGTTCAAATGTCCCAGACACGCAGTGTAACACTTCCTTTTTTAAGTTTAGAAGAACTCTATTAGATTCAAGCAAATACAAATAGTATAAAGCATTAAAAGTTAATACAGAGGTGAAAAATGAAAAAGGGGGGAGGGAGAAGGACAAATTTACAATGTTATGATAAAAATGCACAAGCTCCAATTTGAGTAGGGATACAACAATAATAAAATTCATACTCATAGATAAAAAAAACATTATAAGATTACAATCATTGATATATCAGCTGTGAAAGCAACAAATGAACATCAAGGAGGTTTAGAAACCTCGTCCCTAAGAGGGTGACGATATTGTGAAGATTTAGCATGACAATGGATAAAAGTTATAATGGAACTCCATAAAATAGAAAGCTTAATGGCAAGTGAAATAGGGTGAATATATGCTGTATCAATTCTGTGATTGTAACATACCGCACAACCACCAGGCTTGGAAAGACAATTTAGAAAAGTCTTCCCAATTTTTGGTGAGTTGTTGAAATGCGACTGCTAATAGAAGGTACATGATTTTTATATGAGGTGACACATGTTCCCAATCGGTAGATTAATTACCTAAAAAGAATTTAGTAAATAGCAAGAGTACAAAAGTGTCAAAAATAGCATTAATTTGATACAAAACCTGTGTCCATAAGGAATAAACAAGTATACAATTGAAAAGCATGTGTTTTATATCTGCCAACTATCAGGATGATCTGGATAGATGCGATGCAAAGAAACTGGAAAAAAAGAGAAGCCTTTTGTAAACAGAATAGAGTTTGAGTGGCATTTGCAGCTCAGGAGGAACACTGTATTTTTGTCCAAATTTGTCTCCAAAGAGAAACAGTCCAAACCGTTCCCAAATAATTTTCCAATGCCAGCTCAGTATGGGACTTTGGTCTATCAGTGGAAAGTTGGCATAATGCACGGTATATGGCAGAGGCTTCAGGGTTTTTAAGTAAAAGATTGCCAAGTATGGAAGAGGGTGTGGAAGGGTGTACTTGGATGGAGGTAAACTTATCTAATATGATGGTTTGTAAAAGGTGAAATTTATGCCGAAAAGATGAGGGAAAATAAAAAATAGATCGGGCTAGAGAAAAAGTAAGAAAAGAGTCCTTCAAGAAGAGCTGATTGACCCAGATTAGTCCATATTTCCGCCAGGCTTTCAAATAAATGGATTTGTGCTTGTGTAATATAGAAGTATTGTACCAAATGGGAGAGATGAGGAATGAAGGAACATCAGTAGAATCAGACAACCTCAAAGGGTTTAAGGCATAGCAAAGGTGTTTAAAAATGGGAGAGTACAAGTTTTGGGTTGTTTTAGAGAAAGCCAAATATTCACGAAAAGAAAAGGGAGAGCGAAAAGATTCCTCTAATTGTACCCATAAAGGAGAGTATTTGTTGGACTCTTGGATCCAGTGAACAGATTGTCTTAATAAAAAGGCTGAATGATATTTCTGAAAAACTGGACAATTAACACCACCATCTGATTTTAGTTTTGCTAGAGAGAGGGGCAATATTTCTTCTTATGCCATAAGAAAAATGAAAGTATGGAATTAATTTGCTTATAAAATGTTAATGGAATAGATAGAGGGATGCTAGAAACAGTATAGAGAACAATAGGTACTATAATCATTTTAATGGTGTCTAAGCAACCCCACCAAGAAAGATTCAAAGGATGCCAGCGACTGACCAGGGTAGTTATTTTAAATGTACACTCTTCTAGACTGAGAGAAACAGAGGTTTTGAGCGAATGTGTGAACCATACGCCTAAGTATTTGAGTTTGGAAGTGTTCCAAGAGAAGTCAGTTGCTGAAAAGTGATGTCTGAAAGTATATTTGTTTAAGAACAAGATCTCACATTTGAAATTGTTAAGTTTATATCTGGAGATGAGGGAATAAGAGGAGACTTCTTGGAGAAAGGCAGGGAGAGAAGCATGAGGTTCGGATATAAATACAATAATATTGTCTGCATATACTGCTGTCTTTATTTGATGAGTATTCCATGAGAAACCCAGTAATATGGGATTGTTCCAAATTTTAGAGAGAAAACGTCCAAGAGCTAGATTAAAGAGGAAAGGTGAAAGAGGACAGCCTTGTCGAACATCTTTACCCAAAGGGAAATAGGAGGAAGTATGCCCAGTTGCATAGTTGGCTGTTGGGGGGGAGGAATAGAGAAGGGAAATAAGAGAGGTCATTTTAGGTCCAAGACCACACCATTTTAAAGAACAGAAAATAAAAGACCACTTAACCTGATCAAAAGCTTTCTCAGCATCCAGAGTAAAAGCTGCTGGAGGATAAAGTGATTGCTGAGATTTAGAAAGAGCGTCAAGAAATAAACGAGTGTGTCCGATATATAAAGACCCTTGACAAAAAATTGGGAAAAGGGACTCCAGGCGGAGAGCTAAAGTTTTAGAAAATATCTTATAGTCCATGTTGACAAGGGAAATTGGCCTGTAATTTTTACATTGTTGTGAATCTTTGCCTTCCTTTGGAATGAGACAAATGAGATCATCTGAGAAAGTTCCAGAGGATTTACCTGATTTAAGGAAAGTAGTGATAAGAAGAGAAAGTTTAGGCAGAAGTAGTTTGGAAAAATGCATGAAGAATTCAGTTGTGAAGCCATCAAGCCCTGACGCTTTGTCTGATTTAAGCAAAGATAAGGCAGTACGAAGTTCTGACATGGTAATATCTTTTTCTACTTCAGTGAGATCTAGATTTTTATCAAACTCCTTATGCGAGTTAACAAGATATTTATCAATGTCAGAGTCCATGGTGGTGTGTTCAGGGGTATATAATTGTTAGTAGAATTGTACAAATTGCTGCAGGATTTCCTCATCTTTATACAATAGATCAGAGTGGGTATCCTTAATAGAGTCAATTTTGTTTCTGTTCTTTTTAATCTGGAGATAATTGGTTAATAATTTGCTAGACTTGTTTTGGCCACCATCATACTTGCCACTAGATTTAAGAAGAAAGGAAGGCGGAGAATTTACTAAACTGAAGGTTGGCGTTTATGGAATCTTGGAGACACTTTGGATTTAGAAGTATAACAAGAATGTTCTAATTGTTGGATATATTGAAGCATTTCAGTATTTTTTTTTAAGAGATTTTGTATTTTTTGGAAACGTATTTGATAATAAAATCATGGCAGAGGCTTTGAAAGCATCCCAGATACAGTGGAAGTCAAGCTCATCTGTATGATTCAGTTCAAAGAAGTCAGTAAAGAAAGAGGAGAAAGCAGAGGGGAAAGAAGTGCCTAAAAGTAGAGCATTATCAAATCTCTGGTGATTAGATTTAGCAGAGTTGGGTGAAATGTCTAAATAAATGGATACCGGGGCGTGATCTGAGATTAGAATAGAGCCTATGTCAACAGAATGCAAATTTTGTGATAGTTAGTGTGAGATAAATATATAATTGATACTTTATTATTTTGGTATGTGAGAGAATAGTAAGTGTATTCCTGCAAAGCTGGATTGGAAAGTCTCCAAGCATCCATCAGTGAGGGCTGTGAAATTGCTTGAAGGAATAGTTTCTGAGATTTGTTGGGCAAATCTGCAGCAGAAGAGACTCTGTCAATAAAAGGATCAACAATTTGATTACAGTCTTCTTCTGCAAAAATAAAATGGTCATCAGAGCATTGTAAAAGTTTTTGAGTGATATGAGACCAAAATTGACTATCTTGACTAGTAGGACAGTAAAGATTAAAAATAGAGACTGGGACACTGTTAACCAAACTACACATGAGTAACCATCTCCGCTCTGAATCAGATACCTGTGAAACTAAATGAACGTTAAGTGACTTATGACATAATGTAGAAACTTACCATTGCCTTGTGAAAAGAAAACATTACCCCCCAACCCTCTCTTCAGTTTTATAGATTTAACTTCGGTAAGATGTGTTTCTTTGATAAGAGCAATATCAGGATTCAAATGTGATAAAACCCTTTGACATTTAATTGGATCAACCCAAACCCTTGACATTTCAAGATACAATTTTTAATACTATGGAATAAAAAAATGAAAAAGATTATTTGAGCATGAATGAAGAACATATAAGAGAAACCAAATTGGAAGCAGCAAAAGATAACATAAAAGAAAGAAGGATAAGGGGAAAGCAAAAATATCTCACAAAAAGGGAGGGAAATAAGCATAGAGAGAATAAAGTGATAGAAAGGCTAAGGAATACGGAAAGACAGAAGAGTGTGAAAATATGAGGAATATGAATGAGGGAGAACATACCTACAAATATTTTCAAAAAAGACGGGGTGTTGAGACCACATGGAAGGATGACACATCTGAGCTCCAGGGAGAGGACATGAGGGGAGAAGGCTGATGTTGGAGGAGCCGAACTAGGGTAGTCACAAGGTAATTTTGGGGAACAGAAACCTGTGGAGAGAAAGTTAAGGTGAATACGTTTAGGCTAATTTATAAATAAATGTTAAGCAAAGGAAGATTAACATAACGTCTTGCATGTAACAAACACAAAAGATGCACAACAATCAAAAAGCAGAATATATCTCAGGTCTGGGTAGGCTTGGAGGTATCTATAAACTCCACTTTGTACTCCTGAAGAAAGGCTCGCAGACAGGCAGGCTTTTCATAGGTGTGAGTCTTATTATTGTAGGTGACTTTGATCAGACATGGATGAAACAAACCAACACATGCTCCTAGGGAACGGAGTGCAGGTCTCAAGGAAAGAAAATCTTTGTGCCTGTCTGCTGTATTTTTTGCATAATCATGGGATAAGTACAAGTTGTTGCCAGTCCATAAAATCTGTTTACTAGACCGAGCAGCTGACAAAAATTTGAGAAGATCAGTGTACTCAAGAAAGTGCAGTATAACACCAGGAGGCCTTTTGGAAGTAAATGCTGCATGAGGCGCATGGCCAAGTCTGTTTGCGTGTTGAATATTCAGAGAAGATGACTCCGACATCTGAAGTAGTTTAGGAAGAAAGGTGTGAAAAGATTTAACTGGATCTGGACCCTCTGTTCCCTCGTGTAAACCATAAATATGTAGGTTATTCCAGCGATTCCTGTTTTCTAAGTGTTCAACCTGCTTTTGAAGCAAGGAAATCTGAGTTTGAAGCTGAGGGACCATCCTCTCTTCTAATCTAGACCATTTATCATCAAGACTTTGAAGCTAACACCATCCTCTCTTCTAATCTAGACCATTTATCATCAAGACTTTGAAGCTTTACATTATTCTCCTCTATGCAAGGGTGTAGTGCCCTAATCTCCTCCAAAAGAAGATCCATGAAAACAGAAGAAGTAGCTTTCGTAGGAGAAGGAGGGTCTTTTTTCAGTCTTTTAGTCAAAGCTTTTCCTGCTACATGCAAAGAAGTAATGCCTTCTGAGAATGTAGATGGGGAGGAACTTCGAGAGGTCAAGGCATTTGCGTCCTCATTTCAATTTGTGCTAGTCAAGAGGATAATGAAGTAACAGGTGACTTAGATTGGGTGGATTGAAGTAGGCTAGATTGGAATGGAGTGGGGTAGATTGGATTGGGGTAGATTAAAGAGGGATGATTGGAGTGGGGTAGTTTGGAGTGGGGTAAACTGGGATGGAGTGGGGTAGATTGGAGGGGAGTGAGGCGGGATAGACTGCAGTGGGGTGGAGTGGAGTGGAGTGGGGTAGATTGTGGTAGAGTTGGGTAAATTGGAGTGTAGTAGATAGGGATAGATTAAAGTGGGGTAGATTGGGGCGGCAGATCAGGGAGGGGTAGATTGGAGTAGTGTAGATTGGGGTGGGGTGGGGTGGGGTGGGGAAGATTGGAGTGGGGTAGATTGGCTGGAGTGGGTTAGATTGGAATGGAGTGGGGTATATTTGAGGAGTGTGGTAGATTGGAGTGTAATGTGTTAGAGCGAAGCGGGCTACATTGGAGTGGAGTGAGGTGCATTGGGGGGATTGGAGTGTGGTGGATTGAAGTGGAGTGGGGTAGATTGTGATAGATTTGAGCGGTGTATATTGTGGTACATTGGAATGGGGTAGATTGGGTGGAGTGGGGCAGATTGGAGGGGAGAGGTGTTGGATAGATTGCAGTGGAGTTTGGAGTGGAGTAAATTGGAATGTGGATGGGGTCAATTGGACTGGGGTAGTTTGGAGTGGAGTAGAATGGAGTGGGGTAAATTGGAGTGGAGTGGGTTGGATTGGGGTACATTGGAGTGGGGTGGATTGGGGTAGATTGGAGTGGAGTGTGTAGACTGGGTAGATTGGAGCAGAGTGGGGTAAATTTGAGTGGAGTGCAGTAGATTGGGATGGATTGGGGTAGACTGGAGTGGGGTGGGGTTGATTGAGCTAGTTTGAGTGGAGTGGGGTAGATTGTAGTGGAGTAGATTGGAATTGAGTGGAGTGGGGTAAATTGGAGTGGGGTATATTGTAGTGAAGTGGGGTAGATTGCATCATAGTGGAGTGAATTGGGGTAGATTGAAGTGGGATAGATTGGAGTGGGGTGGGGTAAATTGGCGTGGGGTAGATTGGAGTGCAGTGGAGTGTGGCAGATTGAAATGGGTATATTGGAGTAGAGTGGGGTAAATTTGGGTAGGGTAGATTGGAGTGGAGTGGGGTAGAATGGAGTGGGGTAATTGGGTGGAGTGGAGTGGGGTGCACTGGAGTGGAGTGGATTGAAGCAAAGTGGAGTGGGATACATTGGGGTACATTGGAGTGGGGTAGAGTGGAGAAGCATAGAGTGGAGTGGCGTGTTGCGTTGTTTAGTGAATGGCGCAGATTGGAGTGGCGTGGAGTGGAGTGGCATGTCGTAGAGTGGAGGGGCGTAAAGGGGGGTGGCATGTCGTGGATCGTCGTAGAAGGGAGTGGCGTAGCATACAGTAGAAGGGCACAGAGTGGAGTGGCGTAGTGTGAAGTATGCATGGTGTGGTAGCGCACTGCCATTACAGACAACATATTTTTAAGACTCTCTCCTCTTACATGGGTACTCAGCAGGATTGTCACATAAATTCTCAACTTTGAAGCCAGAGAAAGAAAAGTAAAAACCAAGCTCCGTAGGGTGACAGCTTGACATTGACCTCTGTCTTTGAATGGCACAGCAAATGTGCTAAGATAAGAACAAGATTTAAAGGCCTGTTTACAGAAAGTGACTTCGCAGAAGATACAGTAAACAGGGTATAGGCAATGAGAGGGACAAACTCAAGCTGGACAGCTTAAAACAAATAAAGCCGGCAAATAGAGCGCCAGAAAATGTGAGTTACAAACCACAAAGCCAATGGTCAGCAAAGGACGGAATGTATTCCTATGTCACCTTTCCGAATGTCCCCAAGATTATTTTAGCAAACCAGACAGCTGCACTCTCTGGAAGTCCTCGACCTAAACAGAACAATCACTCCATGTCCACTGTCAGTCCTAGCCCTCAGCATGGTGGTTCAGCATCACCTCTGTCTGGCTCGCTATCAGGAAGTGGGTTGACACAGATTATAATCTCATCAGGGCCTTGACTCCTTTGCCATCAGCGCTAAGCTTTACTCCTTATTCACCGACACAGCCCAGTGTCTCCACACAAGTCAGAAAGGCGCATATGCCTGCAAACCTGCCAATTTCCCCCAAAAAACACTTGCCATGTGAGAGGAGGTAACAAGGAAAGGGCGGGTCCTGGTTTTTCACCAGCAGTCCTGGTAGATTTCGGCAAATTTTTCACACGTCCCTGTTGTCTGAAAGGGTCGACTGTAAAGAGGAGAAGGCACTTTTTTATGTATTCCAAGGTGGGGCAAGCTAGCAGCTCTTGAAAGAAAGCAAATGAAATAACACACACAAAACTGGGTTTAAAAGTTGCATTTAATTTATTCCCTTAGTGCATCGTCTGTGTTTCTGTGTTGATGTGCGCTATCATTTAATTCATTCCGTGCTGATGTAAAACTATAGTCCTTCCTCCATGTTTGGTAAATGTCCCAGGTTTTGGCTTTCAAAATCTATTCCCCTATAAATATGAAAGTGCCATTGAGGTAGGGGGGAGGGTTTTGTGCAGAATACTGCCCTTGAGTCCCCCTAAAAAAACAAGCTGAGGCTTCAAAGGCTGTGCCCATTTCGTTCTGGGGAATTTACAAAGCCCCTGATGGACATCAGCTGTGCTCAGGCTCCCACACAATGTCAGTTGGAATGCTCTCTGTAGGGGTTTCCCGCTCACATTGTCTCTGCCACCATCTGATATGCGGCTGCCCGAGGCCCACGCAGGGGGCCACCCTAACAGGGCGGCCCTTTAGTGCCATTTGGGCACTAACCCACCCCCTCTAATGCCGGGACTCAGGGAGGAGTCCCCCTTGCCTTAGGCGCGCTAGGCGTTTCACTTCCGGCGCGCCGAGGAGGTGGGGAGGGTATTTATGCCTCCCCCGGCCATCCTGGCATCGTCTTTGCGCCGGGCACGCCTTCGGTTGGTCATGCTGTGGGTTGCTGCTGTCCGGTGCCCTGAGGTCGTGCTTTGGCGCGTTGTGAAGCGAGGTGAGTGCTATCCAAACCCCCCCCTAACCTGCCCCCATCCCAGTCCCTCACCACAGCCCCGACCACGGGCACAACTCAGCGTGCCTCCGCGGGGTTGGGCCTGATGGATTGCCACTGGGACAGGGTCCCACATGGTTCATGGCCAGCGTGGTGGGACCCGAAGGGGGGGGGGGGCGTAGGCTCGTCCCGAACCAGGGAGTGTTTCAGCTCCTCCCGCTTCCAGCGATGCACGGTCCATCCCGGCATTGGCACCCGCAGGGCCACAGAGGGATGCTGCAGGGGTCAGCAAGTGGGGCAGTGGGCACGACTGCGTGGTCACGCCGGTAACGGCCCATGTGGGATCCCCGTCCCAGTTGGTAATCAGGGGCTTGCTGCCCATGATTTTCAGGAGATCGCGGTGGCGGTGCCTGGTGTTAATCGGGGCGATTGACTGAGACAGAGTGCAGGCAAAGGGGTGGTTTCACGTCCCACCCTTCCGCCACGCAAACCAGTCGTTCCACTGCGAGCTAGGAGGTTGTGGGTGGAGCGAGGATGAGGTTGCCGGGGAGTTGCCCATGTTATCCTGAGTGGCGCGGGCCCTGGAGTGCCGGCTATCTACCGCGCCATGGCCTGGCTCTCTGGTTGGGGGCTGCGCGTTTTAGTTGTTTAGAACCCTCGTTCCCCGCACTCCTCAGTCCCCCCAGAATGGGCATCTGCGCGCCGCGGCGCTGCTCCCTCGGTCCCTCACCCCCCCGCCTCTCTGGGTTGGGGGCCATTCTCCCTCCTCCGGTGGGGCATCCCCCCCTCCCTTCCCCACCTGGCAAAGTGGGCGCGACGATGCAGCGCCATCACACGAGGCGAAGGGGGCGATGGATGGCTAGTCAGGGCACGGATATTGAACCGACAGCCCTTAGTGTTCCATGCCAAGAGCCGGACGCCTGGCGTCCGCCTGACCCTGCGAGCTGGCCCATGAACCCAATGGGTTCTACTCTCAGAGGCCGTTATTCCCTTGGGGGTACCCCGCCTCATAAAACAAGCTCCCCCCTCCCTCCACGGCCATAATTCGGCTGCCCGCTCGAGGCCCACAGGGACTGAGTGTGCTGGGCGTGACTGTGGCGCGCGACAGGGTCGGGAGGCGTGCAGCGCTTACCGGGTATGCGCCCGGGGGTAGGGGAGAGGGAGCCAGCCTCGTTCGGCCTGTTTGTCCAGGTCCTCCGATACCGGGCGGCCGCAGTGTCAGGGGGCTTTACCGTGTGCTCTCCTGACGTTTCCGACTGCACGGCCTCATCACAGGAAACTATCCCCGGGTTTTGAGTCGGCCTCTGCCTGGGGGTATGGTCTACTTGCGGGCCCCCCGACCTCCCCAGCAGTAGCGCGGGTCTGAGCAGGAGCATTTGGAATAGAATAAAAACTAGAATACCCTGCTGTCCCGTCCTACCTTCCATGCTCACCGGAAGGGAGCGAGCTGTCGGCAGGCGGCCGGTGATGGGGGGGGAACTGGTAGTCGGCCTTGCTGTCGGCTGGGATAGCCCTGTTGTCCTGCCGGAATGCCCCTGGGTCATGTTAGGGGTACGGGGGTTGGCTCGCTTCCCCCCCCCCTGCTTTTGGACTGGCCCTGCCCTCCATGGGGGTGTGGTCTTCCACGGGCCTGTGCTGGCCCAGCGCTGCCCACGGCTGGCTCCCCCTGCCCACATGGCAAATGCTGGTCCTCGAGGGCAGGGGCCGTGGACACGATGCGGCGAGAGGGTTCGGGCCCACAGTGTCGGGGGTTTGGGCTGCGCCCCGCACCCACAGCTGAACCTGTATCGCGGGGGTTGCTGACGGCCCGGCCTACGCTTTAGGGGCCCAGGGAAACCCTGTTTTCGGCGGTTCACTGCGCCAACAAACTTGCAATGCTGGGGCTAAATCTAGGCCAAACGGGAGCTTCAAAAGACACCCGACCGCCGTTAAATGGAGCGGGCCAGGCTCCCGGTCGGGCTGCGCATTGTCGTGGTTTCGACATGGTCCCTTGGTTCTCGCTGTGGTTCCCCCGCTGTTGTATTGCAGGGGACCCTGAGCTGGGAGGCAGCATCAGGCGACTGTGAGTTCTCGAGGAGGGCCTTTTTACTATACTGTTACTATACTGTGAGGGTGCCATATAGGTGTTATGGCCACTGGGTGGCACTATTACCTACTTTGGCTGCACGTAAACGATTAAATCTATTTATCGCGGACGATCAAATGGGGTATTGTCAATCCTTTGTGGCACCTAAGGGAAGCGGTTCGGTATCCCTCTAATTTATTTGTTGGACTATTCGTACTAAGTTATCTAAGTTAAAGTGAATGCGGTGGTTTGAAGATGGTCCCATTTCTCATGCCACGAGTATTGGACGTGCATCTATTGTGAATCGTGCAAAGGTAATGTGTGAATAAACAGCATTGTCGTTCCATTCACAGATTTATTTACAGAGTTGCACACACTCACCCCGAACGGGAAAGACCGACGAGCGGCCACTGGGTCACGCAGGCAACGGTAAGGCATCAGGTGGGACAGTGCAGTCCCCTGCTCGGCGGGTAAGAGAGTGGGGGAGGTGGTACGGCGGACACAGGTTGGGCGCCCAGCAGCGTCTTAGCGGGGCACTCCCCAAGGGGGATCGGTGCT
Source organism: Calotriton arnoldi (assembly GCA_963921515.1). NCBI lineage: Eukaryota > Metazoa > Chordata > Amphibia > Caudata > Salamandridae > Calotriton > Calotriton arnoldi. The sequence goes on along the minus strand of CAWUFW010000753.1, from coordinate 2,011,812 downwards.
GAGGGGCTACATTTTGGGTAAAAGTGAGGGTCGAGGTCCATTTGCAGTCCGGTTTCTCTGGATGAAGGGGGCCCAGCATATTGGGATCACAAGTCTCCCGCGGGCCGAGGGTTTGAAGCCCAGTTGCTGTGGAAAGGTCACCCTTGTGCGTTGCTGGCTGAGGCTTGTCCCGCTTCTATTGCATGCGTTGGGTAACAGCTGGGTTGCACATACATTTATCCATTCTACAGGGTGGCACTGTTGAGTTCAGTTGATTCGTAGTGCTGCTTAGCGGGAAAGGTCTCACTGGCTGTAGATCTTACCTTTTCAATTTAGTGAGACATTTAATTCAATGTTACAAACACAAATGCGTCAGTCTCACCAGTTCAAAAAGGGATGCATTTTCAATATGCCATGCAACAAAGTTAAAATTGTGGCTTATTTATCTTATGCAACTAATAAGCATGTATGTAGTCAGTTGAGCAACGTGACCTCCAGCAGCTGGATAAATCCTGTTGTTGCTGCACCGGAGGTGTGATCAGCAAGGGCAGATCATTTTCACAAGCTTGTGGCTAGGGGAGGGGTGGCGCGATTTGCCGCTGCTGCCTTCGCCGTTTATCTGGACATGGCTGGCAGGGTGCATAAAGTCTCGTTACAATTAACATGTGTATTCTGTTTCTCACATACAGGCTATGGGGCCACATTTATTTTCACGGTAAGAGCACAAATAAGGGACATCATGTCTTGGCGGCCCATGTTCTGAGGCAAGAACTTTATCGCCGTGCAATTGTTATCCAACCAAGGGTGACCCCTGCTGAGACCCACCCCCCACCCCCGGCTTTTGTCATCACATGGGCAGGGACTCCAGCCCCATTTTAGATGTAGTCTTAAGCAAATGACCAGGCAGCAGTAATTGGGTATGCGCTGGAGGTGCGGGACTACCAGTGCAGTATCCACGCTTGTGTTGTGCCCCCGAGGAGGTTTCCGGGGGGCCGCGCTACGGGCATCACAGTGCCCTGGACTGGCCCGAAGAATCTGTAGCAGGCAATTTGCAGGGAATTCAAAAATGCGATTGTTCCATATTTTCATGTGTTCGTGTTGCTGGTTCTAGCTATCTTGTCTATGCACACCAGTTAGTTCCTTTATGGGTTAGACCGCCAGGGCTTAGGCTGGCGAATAGGAAGGCTGCGGTGCACTGTGCAGTGGCATTCGCCCGAGATGTCTCTCCCAAGTGGGTTGGGCCCAGCCCTTCCAGGTACTGTAGTTACGGTGCAGCTGGCGGGTGCCGGTAAAGGGGGTGCTTCCCCTGAACAGGCCATTGCTCTTTCAAGTGGGCATATGGAAGTGCCAAATAAGGCGGCGCGTTTAAGCCACATGTTGTGTAGGCCTTGGGCCATGGTTGGTGCGACGTACATAGCTGTCTGGTCCTGCTAATTGTTTCTATATTTATACAGTGTTTCCGATGCCAGGAGGCCGGGCGCATCAGGTTTGTACAGCTCCGTCGGAAATAGGACAGAGGTGACTTTTTGGCTACACGCGCGTGTCCCGACGTCTACAGCGACCCAGAGTCACGAGGATACTCCGGGTACGTTAGGTTGCTGCCAGGGAGGGAGTGGTAGGTAGGACATCGCCGTGCACTTTTCATCTGCTCTTACTTCACCGAGTCGTTGATCGGAGGCCTGAAGTAGATGAGGAAGACGGATGCTGGTAAGTTTTTATCCGTTTGGGCAAGGCAACTACCAACTTGGTGCGCCGCACAAGGTTTAAACAATTGTGTAGCTTTTTGGTTTCCTGCATCATGCGGCAGGTGTTAATAAGCACAGTGTGGCTTGTCGGGGCGGTCCTACGTCCGGCCCAGTGGTTGGTGCGCAGGTACATAGCGTGATTTCCAGTCTGTGAGGCCTTTGTACAGATCTTTCCCCCCCTTCAGGGGTCTCCGGTCATCCCCTGTGTCTTTCTGCCAGGGGAGACTGAGTGGCGCATTGAGGGATTGGGGGCATTGCGTTTAGGTTGTGGCTAGGTGTCTTTTGAGTGACAGGCACGTACGTTAAGTGAGATGTATCACATACCGGGGTAACAGACAGGAGGCAGAAGGGTCCCGGCAGGACCCACAAACTGGTGGGCTGCATTATGGCATGACACTTGGAATCTTGATATCAATGTAATGGGCCCCTCGCATTGTGGGAAGAACTATACAGTTTTAACTGCACATGGGGAATTCCTTTAAGGAATAATGGTCGGACTATTAAGGGAAGAAACCCTCATGGCGGAAGGCCACATGTTCTAACATCTCCGGAAGCGGGGCCCTCACAGTGAAGTAGCTCCCAACTCAGTCACGGCTAGGTCCTACTGGGCTTTCAGCCAAATGACCACTTGCGCAAGAAGGTCAAATGGTGTTTTAAAAAGGGGCTTAGGATGGGTGATGGAAAAGCGAACCTGTGCAGTTTTAAGTTGGGCAACTTATATGGCCTGGGAAGAGTGTGCGCAGAACAGTACAGTAGTTGACTGAACATGGGAAACGCTTTTCCAAATCTGGCACCAGAACACAAGGTTAGTAAGGTCCAACTTGTTTATCGGGTGACTTGTGTAGGCGAAGACTTATTACAGTTCTTGCACAGTCCCATCATTTCCGAAATGAAACGTTGCCTTAGGTATCCCTGGGCATAAAGGAAGACCAGACAAGCAGCCAGGGGATCACAGAGCAAGTGCACTCTGTTCTTAGAGTAGTATATGCAGGCTGCATCACCTACACCAAGAAAGCAAGCATTTCTTTAAACGTTGGGTTGGACCCATACAGGACATCAAGGAATAATTTAGCTATGCTAACTTGCCAGTGAAGGTAGTTTTATTCGGGAGCGATTGAGCACTGCAGGTGGCCATTCCTTGCTTGAGATAGATGAAAGCTTCAGGTCCCTGATAGTACTCACATATTGGTCTAGTGGCGGTGGGCTGCGGCTAAACATGAAAATGGGAATCTTGGATTCTGACACCCTTGCTGGTTTAAGCATCTAGGGTCACAGCTGGATAGCAGGTACTGTGCATCTGTGATCGGACGGCAGTTAAGCAAGCCTGGTGAGCGGCGTAAGTTGTCACTCCACGAAAGGGTGCGGTGTCTCCAATAGTGGGCACAATACATATATTCTTTCAAACCAGATTTGACACCATTAATGTGTTCACCAGGGTTTAGCAATCAAAGAGGTCTGTGCAATTATCTGGTCAACGGGGCGAAGTAAGTGCACCCCAGAACCGAGGGTAGGTGACATGTTGCTTCAGTTAAGCTCAAATGCCCCGCCCGGATAGCTATATTAGCCAGGCTGGGTGGGGACGATGTCAGACAACATATTGTGCTGCTGTCCCAATAATTGGGGAAACAAGGTGTCAAGCCCAAAAGGCTACTATGTAAAAAGGACATTTGGCACGGCCAGTATTCAAGAAAATTAAAATTTAACGGAGCAGGTAATTTTCCACTGCTGGGGCTGCACAGGGTGGGCAGTGTGAACCCCCAAATTTGGAAATAACCTAGTATGGGGGTAAACAAGGGCTTAGTCAATCCTGAATAATAGGCATGGCAAGGGCATGAGGACACACTTGCTCAGTGTCACATACTTCTAGTTATGAACATTCCTGTGCGCCATGATTTAGCAATCAAAGAGGACTATGCAAATGTCGGGTCAACCGCAACAAAATAGGTGCAATCTGCTCCATGGGCAGGTTACGGGTTGCTTCAGTTAAGCATAAACTTCTCGCCCCAATAGCCAAAGTAGACAGGCGGATTGTGGGAGCGGTCACCTAGCAAGTAGGCTGCTGTCCCATAGATTGGGGACACAGGTGTTCAGGCACATACAGTGCTAGAAGGACGGCAACTGCAGGTTGCAGAAGGTTGGAGCCTACATTAGCCTGAAGGGTAATATAGCTGTGGTTAAGGTTAGACCTCCCTTTCCCACCGAACAGGTGTAATTTCTGTAAGAAATAAGGGATTCATGGCAAGTACAAGAGGACACACTTTCTTATTGTCACTTACTCCTAGTTCATCAGATAGTAGCCTGCCATGTGCTTTTCAGGGACACACAAGAGCATAATGGAGTTGCATGAGGTAGGAGGTAACGTGCGGTGAGGCAATGTGGTCCCAGCTGCCCACAAAAGGGGGCTGCGGCAATACTTGCAACTGGGAATATTAGATGCTAACAGTATCATTGTTAATATACGCACGACTCCCTGGCCATGCAGGGTATGTATGTCCCACCCTGAATTTTAAGGTAACCAAAAGGTAAGCCGAATGTGGCTTTGATTTAAGGGAGGGCAATCATTCCAGGGATAACAAAGTGAACTAGGTCTATAGCTGGATTGAGCTCCAAGGGTCACGTGATCGAACGTTAGTTAAGCATGCCTGCTTGACGGAGGAAGGTCACTCCGCCCAGGGTGCTGTGGCTGCACTAAAGTGCGCAATACAAGCATTCTTGGTCGCCATGGTTGAGCGATCGAAAATGCCTGTACAAATGTCCGGTCAACTTCAACGAAGTATGTGCACGCTGCTCCCTGGTCAGGTTACGGGTTGCTTCAGTTATGCATAAAATTCCCCGCCCTCATAGCCATAGTAGACAGGCTGGCTGTGGAAGCTGTCATCTAAACAAGGGTGCTGCTGTTCCATAAATTAGGGAAACAGGTGTTAGGCACAAAAGTGCTAGAGGGACAGCAACCACAGGTTGCAGGAGGTTGGAGCCTACATTAGCTTGAAGGGTAACATAGCCATGGCTAAGGGTAGAACTTCCTCCTGGGTGGCCATCACATTCCTTCAGGTCATGTGAGGCAGTCGAACAATCCCGGAGAAGGATGAACAGCGCCATGCGCAAGTTCGCAGAGCCATGGGGCTTTGCTTCATCAGGCATGGGCTAATCCAGACGAACACCAAAGGTGATTGTGGAAAGCTGGGGGTGCACTTGTCACAGGTTGGAATGGACCTGTTCCTCTTGGACATACAGGAGGCCCTGGAAATAGCAGGTTGCAGGTGAGAAATCAGCTGTATTGGTGGGGAGGCTCTTTAGGCGACGAGGGCCGCCTCCAGAGCTGTGGCGGAGTTACAGGGCGATCTGGAAGCATATGGGTACAGAAGGGTACCTCTGCAAGAGCACAATAGGGGTGCCAGAGCCAAATACCAGGAGCCTCATTGGAGGTTCCTGGAAGAATTACGTTGGCGCCCCGTTAGTCCTTCGGGCGGTTGTGGGCCTGAACAACCGGGGGCTTGCCTTGCTACGCTCCGCCCTGAAAGGGGCGTGAGTAATAAGGGACCAATGTGTCACGTGATCCGGAAAGAGGATCACCCCATAAGGTGTAGCACTGATTGGGTTCTCCACAGTGCTTGGCTCATCAGGCGGGCAGGGCAGCATAGGTTGGTTACAGCTGCCTGCCCTTGGTTCGCCCGTAAGATAACCCACCATATTGCATACTTTTGTATGGAATAAACCTGCAGCAATATTTTCCCAAACAAAAGTTGTGTTACGTATTTATTTATTCATGCATGCTCTGTTGTTCTGTGGGTGGGGTGTGTTGCCAATAATGGCACTATGCGGCTGCCCGAGGCCTACGCAGGGCTCCACCCTAAAAGGGCTGCCCTTTAGTGCCATTTGGGCACTAACCCACCCCCTCTAATGCCGGGACTCAGGGAGGAGTCCCCCTTGCCTTAGGCGCGCTAGGCGCGTCACTTCCGGCGCGCCGAGGAGGTGGGGAGGGTATTTATGCCTCCCCCGGCCATCCTGGCGTCCTCTTTGCGCCGGACACGCCATCTCCCACCATACCGCTTACCCGGCGTGGGGCTGGCAGGTGAAGTACATAGAACGTTGTAATGTTTTCTTTTGTCGTTGCAGTCGGAGTTACAGGGCGATCTGGAAGCATATGGGTACAGAAGGGTACCTCTGCTAGAGCACAATAGGGGTGCCAGAGCCAAATACCAGGAGCCTCATGGGAGGTTCCTGGAAGAATTACTTCGGCGCCCCGTTAGTCCTTCGGGCGGTTGTGGGCCTGATCAACCGGGGGCTTGCCTTGCTACGCTGCGCCCTGAAAGGGGCGTGAGTAATAAGGGACCAATGTGTCACGTGATCCGGAAAGAGGATCACCCCATAAGGTGTAGCACTGATTGGGTTCTCCACAGTGCTTGGCTCATCAGGCGGGCAGGGCAGCATAGGTTGGTTACAGCTGCCTGCCCTTGGATCGCCCGTAAGATAACCCACCATATTGCATACTTTTGTATGGAATAAACCTGCAGCAATATTTTCCCAAACAAAAGTTGTGTTGCGTATTTATTTATTCATGCATGCTCTGTTGTTGTGTGGGTGGGGTGTGTAGCCAATAATGGCACTAGGGCGCCTCACCGGGTGATTGTGTGAGAGGAGCAGATATCATGGGACACACGTGACGCCGTGTGAGTTGCGAGGTCTGTAACTGTGTTTGTATTTTGAGGAATCCAACAGACTGTACAATATGAAATGCTTCATAAAGAAGAAAGCAAGCAAACCAAGTGTCGGAAAACATAAGGTACTGACAGCTCTACTATTACTAATGAAGAGCGAGACAGGTCTGGAACGCAGCCCAGCAAGGAATGAAGATAAACTTCACTGTACATGTTTAACAGGTTTGGCTAAGCCACATTTCCGTACAGCATTGTAATTATGCAAGTCAGCATGACTAGCTCTTACATTAATCCATGTTACATGTGACACATTAAGCCACGTTTGTTTTTCCCCCAACATTTAGCATGCTGAAGCTTTTAGGACTATTTATGAATTTAGAAAATAAAATCTATAATTCCCATAATGCACAGTGCCATTGGCTACGCTTTGAGTTGTTAGAGGACACAATATGTTTTACTCCTGCGGGTTGCACAAATGACTAGAAACTCAAGGCCGAAGTGGTCGGGATCTATTTTAGCATCCATACCTTTGTTAAACAAGCAATGGCAAAGCCAATAGGTCTCGCCTTTGGACCTATTGGCTTTGCCAATGCTTGTTAGACATGTTGTACAGCATCCTGATGCAGTGAAGCATGGTTAAAGAATTTTAAAAAATAGCCTTTTTTGATATAGCCATTTTTTTGTATACTGATCCAAGTTGGGAAGAGTCAGTCACACGCCAGGCAGCAAATGGCAGGTGACTGACTGACATGACTGCTTCTCTCCGGGCCCTAAAAGCCTTCCCGAGGCCTCATGGGCCCACCCTGAACAGGCCGCTTTACCTCTGGGCCAGTCGGGCCCTGGGCGTACTCCACCTGGATAACTGTATGCTGTTAATGAGGTGAGTGCACACTGCAGAAGCAGTAGGTGCAAAAGGGTCTGTTTAGCTTGTACAAACGAGTTGCACGTAATTTATTACATTTCAGAGGAGTCTTTTTTTTAAACAGATGGACCCCTGCAACTGTGTACAGCATCAAACGTGAGTTGAATCTAGGACACCAATTTTTTTCCTAGTCATTTTATCAGCAACGTATATTTTACCGATGTAAATGTGTGTAGATATGTGAATTAACTGTGTATTCTGGATAAATGATATTGTTTCGTACTGTCGTACTTGATCGCTGCTTCTGCTCGATTATGTTTTTCGCTTACAAACTCAAGCACTGTAAGTAGTGTCGAGAAGCATGCTGTGCGTTCAGGTCATTCTGCAGAGTTCATAGGTAGCCTCCAACTCTTGACCCTCCCAACTGGAGAAGTGCCAGCATGGTTTAGTGCACACAAATGGAAGGGTAATATTAATGTGAATTACGAACAGTGGAGTAAACCTGTTCAGAATAGTACGAGTCGAACTTGCTTCATTAGAGAAAAAGACTATCAGCCTCCAAGGTTGAAAACACATAGAGTATGGTAGCTGGCAGGCAAGCACTTTTTGTAAATGATAGTGTTTCGCAAGCGAGATGCATGCGCTAGCGCAAGCTCTCGCAGGCTCAACCCTGAAAACAACTGTTTCAGAAGGGTTAATCCAGACCTTCAATTGCCCCAAGCTGAAAGGCAAGGAGGTGGTCTTCTACACTGTGAACTGAAAGAAGGGACAGGCAGCTAAAAAAGAAACAAGCCTTCTCTCCAGTGTGTTTGCAACCTGAAAGAAGTATAAATGTGTTCAATTGGTTAATTGGGAAATCTAAAGTGTTGCTTGGGATGCAGTGTAGACTTTGATAGAATCAGCTGAAGTTTTGCAGTGACAAAGTTATTTTTAGGTCGAGCCTAGAGCCAGCGCGCATGCGCTGCTCTGCGAGACTTGTTGTGGTGGAGTAGCGAATAGAAGCCCCACCCACTCTCCGCCCATATTTGCCATTGCCTTGTGTCATTGTCTGTCCTAAATGCTGGCTTCTGATTTGTAAATAGGCTTGTTAGTCCCTCCTTAGTACCGCCTCCTCTTCATTTGTCACCTCCCATGGCGACTGGCCCCTTTACTTCGGTTGTTATACGGTACGTGTTATTTAGACTGTAAGCACTATTTTCTTTATTCAGTTTCTCTTACTGCAGGTACGAGTGCTTTGGTGACTTCTTTACCCCCCCACTCCCTCCCGTTGCCGTGTCTTGTTTACCCCCTGCCCTCCCTCCCGTTGTCCTGCCTTCCCTCCCGTTGTCCTGCCTTGTTTATCCCTCCGCCCTCCCTCACTTTGTCCATGCCTTCCCCCGCCCCCCCGGTGTCCATGCCTTTTTTATCTATTTATAAACTGCGCCGCTTTTACTTTAAATTTAGCCGCGGTGAGCGCCATGCTTCAACATAAACTTTTATTTCTGCATGGCGCCTGCGCCGTGCAACTCCTCCCCTGTTGTTAATTGCTTCCCCTGTTCCCGAGTTTGCTAGCAGGCTGCTGCGGGACTCTATCTCTCGATCCACATTGGATGCTTGCAGAGGGACATTGAACTGCTGAATCTATGGATGATCCTTGTAAGTAGTATATGGGTGATCATCTAATATGGGATTCTTATCATACTTAGCAGTTAAAGTTCTCAGCCGGGCTTGTCAACTCACCTAATTAACGTGAGAGTCCCGATTTTAAAGCAAAAGAGGTTTTATTTAAAATTTTCTTCGCTGAATTGCACCCACTTCAATTCAAACAAAAGGGGGAAATTCCATTCACCCGAATTATTTTTCGAAAAAAAACCCTCTTTCCTGCTCCCAAATGCGGGCATGTACAAAGCGGTATCCAGCACTGCGTGCTTTGTATCAGCAGCACCTTTGTTTCCTGTGTAATTTGTCTGATGGATGGGCAATGTACGAGAAAAAAACTTTCTCTCACACCGTAGCTGGAGCACACTATGAACAGCAGTCTCATACCTGACACACGAAAAGTCTCACATTACACACAACACTAAATACTGAATTTACTCACAGACTAGCAGTTGGTAAAGACTCAGTCCTTATCAACATCGCTCCAAGTCCTCACAGAGCAGTCTCACCGCCGGCAGTACTCTCACAATCCACACACAAGCTGTTTCGTACAATGGCAACATTCTCACACCGTTTACAGACTTTGAGGAAAACCGTATTAAAAGCACTCTACAACCATCAGTCTTTACTAGAAGAAAACTCACTTCTTACAGAGTAGCTGGTACTAATATCAAAAAGCTCTTGTTTTGCTCACAGGGTAACAGTCTCGTACCACTGACAGCTGTCTTACACGTTTTACACACAAATTGTTTCTCCCCTCACATGGTTAAGAGTGAGTAACTGTCTGGTTCAAAACATCAAGCATTGTTATAAGCAAGAGCTGTTGCTTTTGCCAGTGCTTGTTAACAGGTTGTTCTCCAGCAAAACATATCTTGAGCATAACATAATGAGGCATTGGTAAGTTGAAGATTTCTTCAACCTGTGGTTGCATATACGTGGAAACTATGGCTGACCTTCCTCTGCACAATGTGATCTGTGCAACGCATAACGTTTTATTAAACACATGTACAGTACATATTGTGCCATGTCGCCTTTCCTTAATATGTGCAATATGCCACCTACTCACAATTAGACCTGGGTGATTATTTTTGTCCTTTTTGAGGTAAGTACTTCACAATATCAATATGCCAATACATACACTAAACTACACTAGCTGTTTGTGTATTGTCACTGTGTAACATGCTAAATTTTAATGCAAAGATGGGGAATAAAAAAACAGCCAGATGTAGGGGACATATAGGCTGGTTTCTAGAGACACAAATGGCCCAAATTCACACAAAAGGGTTAAACGTACATGCAGAGATTTACACATCCATTTGAATGTAGTTTTTCACTTTCTGCCAGGCACAGTATTTCAGGTGTGCGTCTGAGGGAATGTTGTGATATTTTTACGTCTTTCGTTTTCAGTGGTGCATAATTGCATAGAGTGCAATTAAAAAGTGTTCAAATGCAGCATAATGTGCACATGTAATTTGTTTGCTTCCTGAGAAAACACTTCACCATGTAGAAACTCATTTTCTTAATGCCCTGCCCTTAATGAAGTATGGGGTAATCTGCCCCCCCCCCCCACTCCACGAGGGGAGTTGCTCCAGCTCTTTGTTTCATTTAATCTCCGACCATTTTCAGGGTAGGAAAGGTTATGATTGGAGATTTTGAATGCCCGCAGATGTACAGGTTTGTTCACATAAACTTTCAAAGATAACCAGGTCTTCTACAGCCCATATCCCACCCGTTGTTTAGGACCTCATACTACACATTTCTCCACAGCACTATTCAGGCCTGCCAGAATACTTTTGTGAACACCTGGCAGGTACAAATGTAGCTAGTTTTGTCCATAAATGTAGGTTTAGAGCTGTAAATCCATTTGAGTCTCTCCCATCGTCTGTGCTTGCCTATAATATGCATGCCTGTGTTTATATGTTAACACTCTAAAGCAAGAATTTTTCGTATTGCTAGTGCTTGCTTTTCTCACAAAAATGCCTCCAGTGCAAAGCTTATACCCAGAATTTGGTTCCAAGCTTGCGATGCCAAAGAACTCAAGTATGACTTAACCACCTACACAGCTAAATATACAAGCTAGTTTAAAAACTTTAAACACGATCAGGGGGTCCGGAAGAAGCCACATTTCAAGCCATCTATCTCAGAGTCTCTGACCAGCACAATACAGGCATCCTGGGATTTTCATTTCTGCTAAATATCCCACTCCTGTCCTTTGCCTTTTTTAGATCGAGCTGGGCAGCGCATGCGCTGCTCTGCGAGGCATGCTGTATTAGGGTATGCACTGCAAGCCCCTCCCACTCTCCGCCCACATTTGTCATTAGCTTGTGCCATTGTCCTTTGTAAATGCTGGCTTCTGATTGGTAAATAGGCTTGTTAGTCCCTCCTTAGTACCGCCTTATCTCCATTTGTTACCGCCCATAACGACTGGACCTTTTACTTGGCTTGTTACACAGTCAGCGTTATATGTGGGTGAGCACTATTTTCTTTATTTACTAATGGGGAGAACTAGCACGGCACGCTGCCCGCTCTTTCTTTTCTTATTTTCAGCACCCAACGCAGCTGCATGTGTTTTTTTTTTTCATATTTGTTAACTTTGGTTATAGTGCCAGCACCTGCGCTTTAGCTTTTAACATCTTACGCTAAAGTGCGGGTGCCGCGCTGGCTTCAAATGTAAAGAAATAGACCAAAATTAACTTTTTTTTCTATTTCTTTACTTTTGGAGCTATCGCGGCTAAAGCGCGGTGCCGCCGTTGTAACGTAAATAAATAGGGGGGGGGGGGGGAAGCAATTGGCCGCCATGTTTTTTTCCTATTTGTTTACTTTTTGTTATGCTACAGCCCTTTATTTTTTGTGGTCTCACCTTCTCGGAGTGACCATGACTGCCTGAGTGCCCATAGCAGGAACGCATTTAATTGTGAAAGTTTCGTTTCCATTGCAAGCCCCCTTCTCTTAGAAAGAACTGCCCGCTGGGAGAATTCCATTCTGACAAATGACTACGGGAAGGGGTAGCCAGACCCTCCAACTCAGCGAGTCCTCAGCTCACTGTGTTATCCCCACAAACGGACAAATAATTCAGACATGCGTCTGTTTTAGCTGGCAGGACAACTGAGTGAGTCGAATAGTCGCGTATTAAACATACCGTAATTTGCAGGTTACACGTCAATATCCCGGCCAGGGCAATTTAGCTTTTTAGTCGTTTGTCACATTAGGTAATAGTGCTGTCTGCTATCCACAGTGCTTAGGAAAGGCAGAAATGGGGAATGAAACGCTATATGAAACAAGTCATTATTGGAAGACCTGTGGCCCCACAACAAACTATTTAGATTGTATTACAATACTGTAAAACATTATTTAACAAAGATAATCGCATGTAATGGTCATCATCTCGAAGTTCAACGAAATTAGACATATGGCGTAATAGACGCGTCGGTTGGTTCTCTATCGCCAATGCCTTGCCCAGTCATCAAGTTAGGGTCTCGGGGCTTGATGGGAGGCTGTGGTTTCATGAACCGGGCTGTTTACTAAGCATTCCTTCTGCCCTCTCTTGAAAGCAGCGTGCAAAGGAGCTTTCTTGAGTTCCGGATGGATGTTGTCGCTGCAACAAAGACGGTTGAGCAAAGTGTGTTTTCTTGATTGAATTTTGTAGGCCTGTTAAGTTTCTGTTCTAGTTATGACAGGGGACCCGGTCACAAGGCTTTTTATGTTACGCATGCAGTGGCTGGCTTCTCAAGAAAATGAGTTCACAGGCTGTTTTATATTCCAGTAAGATCTGAATACGCGAGTGTTTGCCAAGGTTCATTTTTCCTGTTTAATTAGCACGCCAATTAACAGCTGTACATCTTTGCCATGCAACATGATAATATACAACAATATATAGGGCATTCCACCATCATCTGTATGGCTTCTAGAAGCTGTATGGTTTGTTTTGAACCACCATTTTCCAGTGGAAATACCATTGCCATGACGTCACTGGGTGTTTACTTTGCATTTGCTCCTAAATGAGAAGGCCATGTTTCACTGCTGAAAAGCGTCATTCACGGCCACTTTTGAAGAAGCTATTTCACCGCATTAACCTTTTGTTGTCCCTTAATGCCTAATGTTTTTGTACAAAGCAGAGGGGTGTTCTTGGCAGCAGTTGGAGAGGTGCAATGAAAGACAGTTACGGCTGCAGCTGCCTTTTCATCAAGCCTTGGAAGGCGTCTCAGATTACAGATAGTTTACAACCCACTTGAGTTCAGGACAGTGGTGTTCATCGGTGCGTGATTGCTCCCTTCCCGCAAAGCTGCTTCCGCCCATGGCTGCAGGATAAACCCATGCACCAGGAAAGAAACAAGGGTAATCTGATAGCCCTGTTCTCACAACCTCCATGCTTCCATCATCCACCCACTTTCCGACAAACCAGGGAGGTCTGACTTGTAAACCAACATCTGAAGTATTTTACATTATTACTAAATGTATTTTAAACTTCCACAGACCCCCCCATTAAAAAATCCCACAGATCCATCTGTTCATAGTTGGATGCTTCCAACTGTTCATACTACTACTGCATCAACAACCATTCATCCTAAAATAAAAAAATAAAACAGGCCCACTGTTAGCCTGTACTCCTGAATGTAATCATGTAGCATGTTGGCCAATAGCATCAAACCAGCCTGGAGTCGCATGTGTTGCAGGTCGCACTGTATCCGGCCTGGTGTTTCTGGCAGGATTGTTCCTATTGCTGCAGGATCAAGGCTGATTTGCATATAGCTAGTCTCTGAAGTGGTATAGCAGGCGAAAAACGATGGACTAGAATGCGGCCCCAGCAAATACCAGCGGCTAAGACTTTTGCAAGCATTCCACCCAACTGCGTTGTTTTTTCCTTAGCATCAATCGAGAATCACAATATTTAAGAAGAATGCAATGAGGAAACATTTCAGAGCACTGTCCTTTTATTAACTTTTTTATTTTTTGTATAATACCCGAACATAATGAGGGTAAAAAAAACTAAACGTGGATCCACAGGAATAACTATCATCTGCATAAGGAATAAACATGTCCTACAGACGCCCCGACCCAAGCACTGTGCAGCCTCATAGACTGAAATAGCCGGCTTGGATCAATGATGTGACTGTAGAACCTCAGTCAAAGGTAGAGCAGGCAGAAGAGAATGCATTTATTTCAGTACTTCATTGTGGTGCAACATTGCCTCACATCCGCTTTAGGCAACTAGGATGAAAGGTATAGCACAACCCAAAATGGAGCATGTGCCCCTATGTAATTTGACTCAGACTCTGCGCACAGAACCCCCCAAGCCTATAGAGTTCAGTGGTAGAAAGTTCTCTGATCTGGAGGTAGCAAGGCCCTGCTTTTCCACTATGGTTCAAGTTATTCCAAGGTCTGGGACCCAGACTCCCGGTGATCTGCTTCAGTATTTCTTGCCTTGTGGATCAGAAATAATTTGCTTTATCTATATAGAAAAGGCACCCCCCTAGAAACAACGTCGAAAAGGTCTGGGAGTATCATGTTTTTTGATAATTTAATTTAAGTTTTTTGCAGTTGTTTTTATTGTAAATAGTGCTATATATATCGTATTTTTTGCATTTTTGTATCAAATGACTGTGATCAAAAAAGAAGAATAATGGATATACAGTGTTACAGTGTAAATTATGAATTTGATATTTGTGTTTTTGTATGAGATAAATAATAAAATGATGGAAAAATAATAAACAGATCTTGAAGTGGAGAATTGTTTAGGATTGATTTATGACCCGCATGAAAGCTACAGGTTAGCTAATAATAAAGAAATTTAGGTCACGTGGGAGGTCTTTTTGCTATATTGGTATTTTTGCTATATCAGAAATAATTTGCACAACCATAAGTTCCTGGTCAAGCCAAATCCTTTGCTCTGGGGGCCTGGTGGACGGTGTTTACATTTTGACTGTTATCCCCCACTCCACCATTTCCAATGGAGCGCCATCAACACTAGTTTTACATGTCAAAATGAAAGAAGATAGGGGGGCGTGGCTACGCCCGGAGAAGATGGCGGCGGATCCCTGACTCTGCGGGGAAGACGGCGCCTGTTAACGGACCAAACGCGACTCTCGCCCTTCAAATGGAGCCCAGGGTGAGGAAATAGCCGTTTGAGCGGAGGCGGCATACGCTAAGCCCCTTTCCGCTCATTTTCTCAGCCCGTACGCTTCACTGCTGCAATTGCGCGTCCTGAGGCGGCTTCGCTAAGGACGCGGCCGCCATTTTCTTTTCTTGGTCCCTGCCGCGATGAGGAGACTCCTTGCATGACGCAAAAACAAGCACGCGTCTGGAGTCCTTAAATGCTGATTGTTGCCCTATTTTTGACCTGATCGTTACTACAGCCCCAATTAAAGATCTCAGTACAGGTATCTTCTTCAATACAGACTTTATCGTCGTTTGGCTTCTCTCAGTAAAAAAAAAAAAAAGCCATCATGCCTGTCACAGCTTGGGTTTTACCCTCATGAATATTGGAACTCTTCTCTTTTGGAAAATGTTTTAAAATGTTTTCCTCTTTGTACTTTACTATAAAACAGCCTTTGTTTTCTCTTATGCATGAGCTGTCTTTCATTACTTCGTGGTGACTCATTGGTGACTCATTGGCTTTACATTACACTTCGCTGAGTATATATCTTTAGAATATACAACCTGCATCCTGTTACCAGTATTATTTTATCTCGTTGATATCTATTTTTGGACTTGCCTCACTTGCTCATAACTACTTCAAAGTTATTTACTGTATTATTAATACACCTTTTATGGGGAAGTTGAGGAATCTTAAACTGATTGCGCCCCCTAAAGCTTCTAAGGTGTCTACGTTGTCGGATTCTGATTCAAATCCTAACGGCTCTGAAATGGAGGACCTCTCCCCTCAGAAACCTGATATTTCTTCAGGCGCTATTTCAAAACCGCAGTTCTCTAGTAAGCTTCCTGCTATTTCCACCAAGAGACCCAAAAAAGATCCACCTTCTCCTGAAAAATCCTCTCCATCAGCCATGGAGGTGATACTTGAAGAGATCAGAGCTCTAAAACCCTTCATAGAGGAAACCAATAAAACCTTGCAATTTTTAAACGATAAATGGTCTTCCTTGGAGTCACGAGTGCTCATTGTTGAACAGCGAACGGAATCTCTTGAATCCTCATGCTCACGTATGTCATCTTTGGAATCTGAAGTGTCTCTTCTTAAAAAGCAAGCAGAAGATTTGGAAAATAGAAATCGCAGAAACAACCTTCGACTTTATGGACTTCCTGAGAACATTGAGGGTTCCAACCCTATCACCTTTTTTCAATCCTTCTTACCCAAGCTCTTGGACTTACCTGCCACCACTTCACTTAATATTCAAAGAGCTCATAGACTTGGCCCGAAAACCTCAACGAAACCTCGCGGTGTGATCATGCTTTTTCTGCAGTATACTGATCTCCTTCAGGTTCTTTCAGCGGTTAAGTCCAGGAAGCAGGTTTTTTGGGAGGGTCATCGTCTCTTCTTTTCTCAGGATGTAGCTAAAATCACAGCAGATCGTCGGAAAAATTTCTTGATCTCCGTCCTCAAGTACGCTCACTCAATGCCAAATATGGCCTTCTCCATCCATGTATCTTCAAGGTTACATACAAAGAGCGAACTACAACTTTTGAAGACCCTGCAGCGCTGCAGAAATTTCTTACTCTTCATGGAGCTGATACTATGGACACCTCAAGACCTGCTTGAATGCTATATATGTTTCATGTTATGATGGCGTTCTTCTTTTCACTTGTTCTCAATTTTATTAAGTGACTGTTAATTCAGTTTATGTATCTGTAATGCCTCCATGGTGTTCTACTGTTACTTCTTTTTCTTCACTTATATTTCTTCACAACTTTTCTTATATCTTCTAATTTATAATATTTTTTCTCATTAATTCTCGTTTTACTTTTTCAATCACAGGTGTTTTGTTTCTTCAACAATTTCGCTCCTCCCTGACCCTCCTGTATCGTTGACATCCCTGATTGTGGTTCTTTTTTTGAGTCAACGGATTTCCACAACTGTCGTTGTCTTCTCCTGGTATGGTCTCCCTCCTAGCCGTGTTGTTTTTTGTAGGTATGATGTTCAGTCGTCTTTGTAAGACATGTACTGTCCCCTTGTTTTTTATTATCGTCTTTTTTCTGTTTCTTTTCTGTTTTTCCCTTCCCACCTGCTCTGATCCTCAATCTTTCTCTTCCCTCTTCTCTTTTCTACTTAACTTTCTCATTTTCTCTGTTCTTTTCTTTAAACTCCATATTCTATACATTTTGTACACTTTATATAATTCTAAAATTGCTTTCATCTTGGAATTACTCTCCTCCCTTTCACTCTCATTCCTCAACGTTTATAAAGTTAATTTAATTGCTTTTTTTGTAAGCATAATGTTTGTTCACACTCTTATCATTAAGGTACGTTTCGGGTTACTACCTGGAATATTAAAGGATTGAATAATCCTATTAAAAGGCAACGGGTGTTATCTCACCTAGCAAAATTGAAAACGGACATTGCGTTACTTCAAGAATCTCATATTTCTGACATTGAAGCTTCCAAGTTAAAGAGATGCTGGGTAGGCCATGTATTTAATTCCCCTGCCCTAGGTAAGGAAAATGGTGTTTTGATTCTATGTCATAAAAAACTGAATGTCTCTGTGGTTCATCAAGAAACAGATTCGGAGGGTCGTTGGGTTATCGTTAAGTTGCTTATAGATAAGATTCCTATTGTTATTTTCAATGTATATGGTCCTACTTTGATTGATAAACTTTTTTGGTCTAAATTATCAGACAAATTAGTTACGTTTGACGAGGAATATGTTATACTTGGTGGAGACTGTAATCAAATTCTAGATCCCATTCTTGACAGACATTCTACTGTCAGGTTTGTACCCTCTAAAATGCATGCCCAATTTGTTTCCTCCATTAAACGTAAAGCATTAGTTGACATTTGGAGATTATGTCATCCTGACCTTAGGGAGTACAGTTTTTATTCTGCGGCCCACCACTCACAATCCCGTATTGATTATCTTTTCCTAAGTAAACCCCTTTCACAACATGCCATTCATTCAGAGATAGGCTCAATTCTAATATCTGACCACGCCCCTGTTCTAGTTGACATTGACCTGATCCCCTTTTCTCCTCACCCTGGTAGATGGCGTTTTAACAATTCCCTATTACTCGACCCTAATTTTTGTCAAAAATTTAAATCCTTTGCCTTGGAATTTTTCACTATAAATAACACTCCAGAATCCCCTTTTGTAATGGTATGGGATTCCTTTAAAGCAGCCGCCAGAGGTTTTATTTTGAGTTTTGTGTCACAAAAAAAGAAATCTTTTGAAATCCAATCTTCTCAATTCCTTAACAAAATTAAACAATTGGAATATACATACTACCATTCTAACAATGAATCTAACCTGAAAAATCTTCTTGATGCTAAAATTACTTTTAATAAATTAACCACTGATGCAGCTTCTAATTATCTCCTGAAGAGTAGTTCTCGTTACTATGGGGGCCAAAACAAGATGGGTAAACTTTTAGCTAATTATTTAAAGATCAAGAAGGATAGAATTAAAATAGAATCCATACAAGGTCCTGCAGGTACTTCTATTTATAAAGATAAGGACATCTTAAATGAATTTGTTTCCTTTTATAAAAATCTTTACACTCCTGAGTCTACGCCGGACAACTCTGATCTTCTTTCTTATTTTCGATCTATTCCCTCCCGACATCTAATCACATTGATTTTGATTCTTTAGGAACTGACATTTCCCTAGCAGATATAACTCAAGCTGTATCAGCACTACGTCGAGGAAAGCGCCTGGACCTGATGGTTTTACCATTGAATTCTATTCTCATTTTGCAGATTTTCTTTTACCCAAACTATTATGTCTCTTTCAATCCTTTGGAGTTATGGGCTCTTCCAGCGGTACCTTTCAGGAGGCATTGATCTGCTTAATACCCAAGGATGACAAAGATAATTCTGTAAAAATTATCGTCCTATATCATTAGTTAATACTGATTACAAAATTTTTGCGAAGATTTTGGCTCTACGTATTGATCCTATCTTGCCGGATCTCATCGGTCCTGAACAAGCGGGTTTTGTCAAAGGACGACTTGCCTCTGATAATTCTCGAGTCTTTTTCAATATCCTTAGCAAGGCCTCCTCTCTGGACCATCCGATTGCAGCAATTTCCCTAGATGCTGAGAAAGCATTTGACAGGATTGGTTGGGATTTTATGTTTCAAGCCTTGAGATGGGCTGGTTTTCCTCCTAAACTTATAACTTTAATTTCTCTATTATATTCTGATCCTCGTGCCTCCATATTTGCTAACGGTCACTCTTCTGATTTCTTCTCGCTTCGCAGAGGAGTGAGACAAGGTTGCCCCCTATCTCCTTTATTATTTGTCATTGCCCTAGAACCTTTTTTAACTAAAATTAGACAGGATGATCGAATCACCGGCTTCCAATCTGACTCTCACCAAGTTAAACTATCAGTTTATGCTGATGACATTCTTCTGTATTGTTCTAATCCTGAAACATCCCTTAATCCCTTTCTTCAACAAGTCTCCTTCTTTTCTAAACTCTCAGGTTATCGTTTGAACGCCGATAAATGCGAAATTTTACCTTTACATTTTTTTGTGCCAAAAACATCTTTTTGACTCATTTGGTTTTTCCTGGCAGCCTACTAAAATAAAATATCTCGGTCTATGGTTCACGCCCTCATTAGCCAATACACTAAAAGTAAATTTTGACTACACTATTAAAAAATTAAATGATAATATTAATCGATGGCACCCTCTCTTTCTCTCTTGGTGGGGTCGGTTAGACTCTATTAAAATGATGCTTTCACCTCTAGTACTATATATGTTATCGATGATTCCTATTCATATCCCTCAGTATTACTTCAAAAAAATTGATTCCATCTTGATAAAATTTTTATGGAAAGGTAAATCTTCACGTATAGCATTATCATCTCTCAAGAAAGATAGACCCAATGGGGGCCTCAAGTTCCCCGACTTTAAGACCTATCATGCTGCATTCTCACTAAAACAAGCTGCTAAGTGGATTTCTGAGGATCTTCCCCTACATCCACCCCTCTGGTTACAATTAGAAAAAGATCTTATTACCCCTTTTGGCTTCCAAGAAATTTTGACCTTCACTGCCAAAGTTACCTCTCTGCACTTCCCGGTCATTTCTCATTCTCGTAAACTTTTATCACCCCTGATATCCTCATCATATTCCTCCACTACCTCTTTCCATAATCAACCTATTTGGTATAATAAATCTTTGCGGATTCGTAACCGCTCTATATTCTGGAAATCTTGGCACTCTAAAGGCTTATATTGGATCTCACAACTTATAGATGACAACAAGCCTTTTTCTTTTTCTGATCTTCAATCTAAATTTTCTCTACCATCATCCTTCAGATCGCAATATAATAATCTCTATTTATCACTCCGTCATCTTCTCCAAAACTTACCTGCTTCTACCAACTCTCCTATATCATCTGAGCCTCTTCTTTCAAGTCTAGAAGGTTCTCCATCAGCGTCAAAAATTTACAAACTTTTACTTTTTTCCACAGAAAGACTTAAATCGAAAACTGAAAAAAGTTGGGAAAAAGACTTTGCTCAAGAATGGTCAATTACTACCTGGGATAAAATTTGGTCTAAGCTCCATAAAACCTCTCGAGCTGCAAACACCACACAAACCCTTTTTTTCATTTATCATAGATTATTATTCTCCCCTATGTCCTTAGCTTCTTTTTCATCTGATTCACCCTCTGTTTGCTGGTCCTGTCCCTGTCCCACTGCAGATTTAAAACATATGTTATTTGAATGCCCCTCAATCTATCAGTTTTGGAAATCAGTTTGGTCTCAAATTCTAGTAATTTTTAAAGCCCAAATCCCATTTTCCTTTATTAATATATTTTTGGGTACTCTGTCTCCCCAATGGCCTCAATCACCTCTAAGTTTCAAACTTTTAGATTTATTAATAGCTGTTGCTTTCCACTTAATAACTTCCAACTGGAAACAAGCTGATAAAGTCACTTTTCGAGCATGGTGGAACGCTGTCTGTTTCCATCATAGATTAGACACTATTTATGTCTCCCCCATATCCTTAGCTATTAAAAGAGATCTTATGTGGCTTCCTTTAACTACTTATTTATCTCATTCTGCCTCCTCTTCTGCTGCTCTTAAAAATGTACCTGACGAAGTTCGGAAACCACCTTGATTTTGCCCGTTCCGCCTTTTTATGCTCATATGTTTAATGATATCTCTTAGTTAATGAAAGTTTGTTACAGCTTTCTTTTCACTGTTTCACTTAATAATATGCTTACAATGTTATTCACTATGTATATTTAGACAATATCTTTGATTGTCCTATATTGATGACTTATGTTTCTATTTTCTCTTATCCCTCCCTTCCTCATCCCCCCTTTTTAGTTCCTTTCAACGTATATTTGTTTTCGTACTTATATATATAGTATAAATTTAATTCCTATATTGTCTTCTAATTTTATCTAATCATTTTATTGTTCAATAGGAAGATTGCTCATCTTTATGAATATTTGTTTCGTTTGTTGCCTTTTAATAAATCAAACTTAAAAAAAAAAAAAAATGAAAGAAGATAAAAAAAACACTCAGGCAACAACTTGGCTGCCACATTAAACAAGCATTTGCAATTCAACAGGTCTCGCATTTGCAACAGTTTGAGCTATTGGCATTGTAAATGACAATGCCCTTTATGTGTTTTGAAAACCTGCAAGCGATGCGTAAACACGCACCTCGTACTAATAGTCCTTGCTTATGGGAAGCACGGCTAGCAGTAAAAGAGGCGCAGTTACTGCCAGCCTTGCTTCTCGTAAGCAATGACTATAAGTGCAAAGTGGGTGTTTAAGCACCGCTTGCAGGTTTTCAAAAGGCATAAATAAAAGGCATTGTCATTTACAATGCCAATAGTTCAAACTCTCGCAAATGAGAGACCTATTGCATTGCAAATGCTTGTTCTTCTACCAATCAGTCTTTGGTTGTGATGGCCACTTCCCTTGAGGATAAATCTTTGGCACATGGACCAAAAGCAAAAATATATTTGCTCCCACAGCAATAAACTGTTAGCCCATAGGCCTTTCACTCATGCTAGCATTGACTGCTGTGCCTCCAGATTATATTCAGGAGGTGTATAAATGTATGCTTAACTTGGTCGCCACATGTTTACACTGCATGAACAAATACACCAGTAATTTGGGTGGTTGACAAACATGGCTGGAGCTTTCAAACCTGAATCCTTTTTGATCCATTTACTGACCATATTTTACAGTAGTACAAAAGTTGGGTATGCCCATAGGTGGGTCAAGTGATCACTGCTGTAGTGCTGATGCTACACCTCAAAAGGCCACAACAAGACTAAAACTAGTCTGTCGAAGGGGACAGGGTATGCACCTTGGGTTTGACAGCACCTGTTTGAGCAGAAAGTACATTGATTTGTGTATGGTTGGGCCTTATATGAAGTGTCACAGTGATACAAAGTAATAGACCAGAATGTGACCGAGGAGAATTACCAGTGGCTGAGATTATTTCAAGCAATCTGCTAATAACATTTTAGTTTTTTCTCAGTAGGTGCATAAGTGGTCTCGGCTGTAGCCCCTACAGTTATAGCAGTTTGTAGTTGTTGTCTCTGTTCTTACGGTAAAAGTTGCCACTCCCTGTGCTGTGTTTGCAATTGTGTTCATTGTGTTGGCCCCTTCATGGTGGCAAGCTGTGGTCACTGCTGGGTCCACACAGTTGTTATTGCTGTCCTTCCTCATGCTGTGATTGCTTCTTTTTTCCTACTG
Source organism: Calotriton arnoldi (assembly GCA_963921515.1). Classification (NCBI taxonomy): domain Eukaryota; kingdom Metazoa; phylum Chordata; class Amphibia; order Caudata; family Salamandridae; genus Calotriton; species Calotriton arnoldi. Next base: position 1,989,099 of record CAWUFW010000753.1, on the reverse strand, counting down.
TGTAACGTGTTTGCTGTTTTGACTGTGATGACATTTATTGTCACTATTATTGCCGCAGCTTTGGCAGCTGTTTTAGTTTATCGTGTTATCCCTTTAGTGGTTACTGCTGGGGTTGTTGCTCTGTCCCCTAATATGGTGGAATTTGTGGTCTTTGTTGCCATTGATGCTGTGGTCACTATTGTGTTGCCTGCTAACCTTGCGGCTGATACTGCTTTGTTGGTGGTGGTTGTTGCTACTGTGGTCCTTACTTTTGTTGTCCTTGCAATAGTTGCTCTTTGGTCACTGCTGTTGTCCCTCCTTTGCTAGCAACGGTTGTTACTGTTGTCGCCCCTGCCGTGGTGGAAGCCAGGGTTGCCTCTCTCTTAACAGCTGTTGTTGCTACTCTGGTTCCTGCTGTGGTGGTAGATGTAGTTGCTGCTGAAGTCCTGGTGTCGATGTTGGCTAACATCATGAGGAGCGCCAGTCACAGCTTTTGTGTCAGGTTAACGCCATAGTGTAAACACGTGTTCGTTGTTTTATTAATACATATAATATTTTACACACTACCAGGGTATGTCCTACTACGAACCTGTGTGAGTTTATAAACTACACATTCCGTTTCAGTAACAACAAAAGTTTCTGGTAGAAAGGTTACTGCTTGTTTCACAAAAAGCCATATTTAAAGATTGCCTATAAATAACTTAGTCAGCAAAGCCTGGGACAATGGCCCCGATTTACAAGGGTGTTGCTATAATTTACATGCTCCAGTTTATTCCTGGACAAGATTAAGTCACACTTCCTAACATCAAAATCTTTCTAGATCGGGCCCTGCGCCTCTAACAGGTACAGTGGGGTAAATGGACAGCCTGTATATGACTGTCAAACTGTAAACACCGTAAAAATGTCACGCACCAGCCATCATTTGCTTTAAGTACACTTTTTAAAAACCAGTTTAATTTTCCTACGGCTTCATTGACCTTTGAACCCACAAATATATGACATGGTCTGGGTGCCTGCGACCTGTCCTCTTCTTTGCTTTAGGGAGCTGTTTGTTTCACTTCAGGGCAGCTGTCTGCTGTAAGTGAGTTGCATGGCTAAACACTTATAAGGTCCCAAAGGCGAGACCTATTGGCTATGCCAATGCTTGTTATTGAGAGGTGCTGTAAAGGGTGTTACAAGTTCTAGAACACATCCTATCAAAGGAAACCTATACAAAAGATTTGCACTACTTATAGTGGGAGTGCTATTACTAAAAATATAACTTTAAAATGCATCTAAACATTGATGGCCTGATTTAAAGTTTGTTGGATGGGATACTCTTACTGCGGACCTCGAGACGACATGGCCGATGCCCGGTGGAGCCGCTTGGTTCGGCTATTGAGGAGTCTGGCTCGGGTTTCTCCCGCGGCCGTCACCTACCCAGCCGGTCATTGGGGCATGGCATTCCTCGTTCCCTCTGCTGCTTTTCTTTCTCCTCCTATCTCCCCCGGATTGAATCGCCGCGGATCGTTGACACCGGGACGAGCCTTGGCGCGGCTAAGGCTTAATTGGATATCTCCGGATGGCGGCTGAGTGTTCAGGTGCGAGATTTCATCCTTCCGGACCGTCCCCATGCCCTTCGGGTTGGGAGTAGCGGTCCGCACCTACGCCTGATCCCTGCCGCGATGGGTTGTATCGTTGGTGAGTGCCACAGCGCTGCTGGTCCGGTGCACCCGAATTCCTGCCTGCTATCTTCCGACCAAGGGGAGGGCTCGCTCTCCCAGTCCCCGCTATTGCCTGGCTGCCTCCCTCCATCCTGGCCGTCTGCTTGGGTGTGCTTCGCCTCAGCTCTAACATCTGGACCCGTGAGTCCTTCCCAGGAACGGGGGTACAGTGGCGAATAATCTACTCGGCGCAGTAGTGTGACGCTCCTGGGTTTTGCCGTTCCTTCCTGTACCTGAGAGGCGCGCCCCCCCCCGGACTTCGCTGCTACCTCCCTTTTCTCCAAGACTGCTCCCCAACCCCCAGGCTTTCTCACCGGATCTTCGCCCTGTGGATCGTCGACTGCGATGCCCCCGTGGTCCTGAGCCTGTGCACGCCCTCTACAGCCTTCCGTCCACCTTTGTTTGTGGCTTCGCCCCCCCTCTGACTCTACTAAATTCAATCCTGCTCTCTGGTCTTTCTCTCAGGATTTTTGACTTTTGTGCACCCCGCCATTTTGGTGTTGGTCTCCGTCGTTTTCCCGCGACCCTGACCCGCCATCTTGTTTGACCTCCGTCCTTCCCCCCTTCCCTCCTGACTCCCCCTGATGACCCCTGAACGTTTTTCTCTTTTCTTGCTGGACTGCCTTAACCCCCACTCAGGTTCCCTTCTCTCCTCTCACCTTCTCTCACAATCCTTTTCTTGTCCCCCTTTGCATTTTCTCCCCCCTAAGATTTGCCTCTCTCTTTGTAATGACTGTGCAACAATTGTTTAATTTATTGTAACTTGTAATTCGTTATTTGTGTTTTTGTTTCCTTGTAACTCCTGTTGTTCCTCTGTAAAGCGCTCTGATACCTCCGGGTCTAGCCAGCGCTATATAAAACTCGAGATAAATAAATAAATAAATACTCTATCACAAAAGTTACAGATATCCCTCCCGCCGTATTACAAATGCATTATATCTAATGGCACTTGTAATACAGCATTTGGGATATCCCTTACGTTTACGGCAGAGTTACCTGTCTGCCAAGCTATTCAGGCCCTGAGTCTTTTTGTGGCAGCGTTTCTCACTTTGTGTACAGCCTATTTAATATTATTTGCAATAAAACATTTTAAACTGTGACAGCCTATCTTGGACTGTGTGTAATAGGTTTTTAGGTCTCGCCTAGGCAGCGCGCATGCGCTGCTCTAGGAGATGACCTTTAGAAATTGGTCAGCTCTTTTCAAGCACTCGTGCTTGTGCTGGCATCCACCTTGCGGGAGCGAGCAGCGGCGCGCGCGCTAATTGAAAACAGATGGCTCGCGCGCCGCTGCTCGCTCCCGCAAGGTGGATGCCAGCACAAGCACGAGTGCTTGAAAAGAGCTGTTTGCATTTGCCTGCTCGCGGTCGCTTTAATTTTCAGCGCGCAGGGGCCATCTGTTTTTGAGGTCGAGCCTACCACTTTACCCTGCATAAGAGTTCTTGTTTTTTTTTCATTGTTCTTCGTTTATTCCACTTACATGTTCAATAAAGTTTTTTCGTTTTGAATTCTCGAGCATTGCACCTTTAATCTCGTTACCGAACGGCATATCACGTGTAGCTATCACTCTTCCATACGTCATTATGACACACCTCTAAAGGCGCTCCTGAAGGGTGAACACACTACAACTGCAGACGTGCCATGGTACGTTTTGTTTACTGAGACACCGTGAGACAGCACTTATCACTGGTGAGTCTTTCACCTCCCTACATGTTCCACGACTCAGGCAGGCACTGATTTAATCGACAGCACAAGTAACTGTTGTACGTCTTTTTTTGGCAGATTCAGCTGCACATTTGGCAATCTCGGTAAGAGACTTTGCTTTTGCACACGCTCCCAAACACGCTCGGTATTCCAGTCATGCTTAACTTTTCGTTCTTCACCCCTTAGCTCACGTGTTCAGGACGCATCCCAGGTAGCAGCACCTTTGTGCTTCCAGAGGTATGCGATTATGTTGAGTAATTACATTCTATAAGAGTGGGGTGAATACCTAGAAAGCACGTTTTTTTTCTCTCTACTTGATTTAGGTACTCGTACACGGGCACACGGGCAACCGTGGTTTACGTTTAGACTCACAGGATTTTCTTCCGCTGCACCATCTTTCTAGCTCACACGGCACCCCTCAAGATTGAGTTTTCATTAGTTTGTTTCTGCACATGTACTTGTAAATACAGGGACAGGGGTGGGAGCACACCGCTTCACCCCCCAGCAAGGTTCGCCCCTGGCATTCTGGTAAATGTAGTCTCTTGTTGCTTGCTTCGCTATAGTATTCCAAGTATTTCGCCAAAGTTGGCGCAGATAGTGCTGATCTCTAGACACGTTTTTCTGGTTCTTTAACCGTCATCAGTAGAGATTACAGGCTTCAAATTTGGGGTTTGCTGAGTGGGCTGCCAAACATTACATCAGGTCAAGTACCTCTCACTGGCGCGCGGGTGCTTCTTCCACGAGCTCGTCAGCTCAATGACTCACGGGAGTACTTTTAAACAGGAACAGGGGTGGGAGCACACCGCTTCACCCCCCAGCAAGGTTCGCCCCTGGCATTCTGGTAAATGTAGTCTCTTGTTGCTTGCTTCGCTATAGTATTCCAAGTATTTCGCCTATGAAGCACATGCGCGCCAGTGAGAGGTACTGGACCTGATATAATGTTTGGCAGCCTACTCAGCAAACCCCAAAATACAAGACTGTATTCTCTACTGATGACGGTTAATAAACCAGAAACACGTGTCTAGAGATCAGCACTATCTGCGCCAACCTTGGCCAACACTCGAAAATATCGGAGCGAACTACAAGAAACTGCATTTACCAGAATGCCAGGGGCGAACCTTGCCTGAGAGGTCAGCGGTGTGCTCCCACATCCTGTTGTCTATTGTAAATACAGGGGTTTGAACGTTTTTCTGCAATATTACACATCTCGGTGTGGTTGAGGTACACTATGCCCGCGAGCAGTGATATGTTCTGACATGTGATTTGCTGTATGAAATAAGGAGCTGGGCCTCGAAAGAGGGCCTCGAAACGGGTCTCTATCGGGCTCTGTTTTGTGCTCTGGCACAGGCGGTCCGTTTTTTTCGAGCGTTATAGGGGAAGGGAAATCCTTTAAAGAGAGTCTTTTTCTCTCTGGATTTCCCTTCTCTTTTTCAAACTCAGGAGCAGCAACATTGTCGTGGTGTCACCAGGGCTTTAAGTGGAAGCTTTTTCAATATTATATACAAGCCGTAGTTGCTGCTTATTTATCTTATGCAACTAACAACCATTGACAAAGCCAATAGTCCTGACTTGTTGTAGGTATGATGTTACTTATTGTATCATATATCTGGATGCAATGACAGAAGCAGAAAAATACCAGTCGGGCGGCACACTATGCTAAGTACAGATTTTTAGCTTATGTGTTTTTAAACCACGCCCTTAATTACATTGGCCATGCCCCTTTGAGAGACCCCCCAGTTTTTTCATCCCACTTAAAGCCCTGGTTGGCTGTATTACTACCGGACATCGTGTATTTTTAATTATATCTGCATATAATTATATTTGAAAATTACAGTATTCATCTCATCTCTTTCATCAACTAGGCACTAACAGGCGCTCTTAAAGCAGCATTCTCTGTAATATCATTTGGTCTCATAGGTGTACAAGCAAGGCAATATTCCCAATCTCTTCTAAGTAGATATACGCCAGAAACAGTGGTGCAATTTTAAGTGTTTCAAATCGGATGTGGTGAGTTGCTTTTGTGTTTTTTATAACTTAACAGGTTTCAAACCACAAATGTCGATAAACTCCCAGACGATAGCATTATATCTTGTTAGTGACGTCTGGAGAGTGGAGGAGAAGTGCTTATTTTCAGGGCTTCTGAGTACTGACAGTAATGCAGAACTTCTACTTTTACGGAGGCAGGAGGCTACAGAACGAATTCTGTGGTAACACTGTACCACCAGCCCTAGGCTGTACTACAACAGAGTGGAAAATAAATAGCTGTGGCATGTTTTAAAGGGTTATTTAAAAGTGTGAATACCTGGCAGCTCAAACTTTAATTTTTACCTTGCGCCATAGTTTACAACACAATGTTAAAGCATCCTGTTATTTGCTATTTAAAAAAAAAAAATGCAAACAACAGCATTCCAAGCTTAAAAACTACTGGGGCGTAAAATTGTGTGGCCGGATTATTAACAGGATAATGTGCTGCATGGCTAAACACTTATAAGGTCCCAAAGGCGAGACCTATTGGCTATGCCAATGCTTATTTAAACTAGTGGGTATATTCACAGTGCTTTCTTCACAGGATGGGACTTCTTTGTCACTGTTCCTCAGTGCACCAACCAAGATTCAAATTAGTGGCTCTCTAGTTGCACACATACACACGTGAAGTGATTGCTTTAACCAAGTGCATTTCCCACTAATTAGTTTTAACCTGCATTTATTTTTCATTTAAGGTGATTGAACTATATTTTATATGGAGTAACCAATAGGTGACTGTTATTGACTTGCTATTGCTAGCTACTTGTCTGACCCCACCACTACACTCATTGGATCCGCCCCCTTTTTACTCAGGACCATAGTTCTCTCACTTTTTTATGCATTGAGACCGCTACAAGTTGCTCTAGTATTATTGAAATTGCAGAAAAACATAATTTTAACTTTATTTACTCCGCATTATTCCTATGAAGTCTTTTTATCTAACGCACACCACAGATTAAGAATACTATGGGCGGACAAACGTGCAAATCGCTTTCTACTCCGTAGATGTGAAAGAAAAGTCCAAAGTACTATTATGATGATAAAAACACACTTAGGCACATTTGTTTTTTCATTAGAGGATAATACTGAATCACCTCTTGGCATAGCCAAATATAGTCACTCAACACTGTTAAATGACCATATGCCTCGCTCTCCGGTCCTTGATGCCCAAAACACTTCGCCTGGCCACTTCATCATTGTCATCATCATCATCTTTCTGCTGCTTGTGTGCTCTGCTCACAGTAAATTCCCCTTTATCGTTCATTCTACCTTTGATGTAGACAGATCCCCAGCAGCAACAGCCACAGGAGGGTGCAAATGCTCTATGGGTGGTAGGTTATTTATTGGGTGAAGCAATAATGTACAAAGCAAGTATTGGCGAAGCCAATAGCTTTTGCCAACGCGAGAGTTAGTGGCTTTGCCAATGTCTTTTAGAAATGTTGAACAGCAGCGTGGAGTGGAGTAGCGTAGAGTGGAAAGAAGAGGCATGGTGTAGAATGGTGTGGACTGCCTTAGAGTGGAGTGGATTAGAGTGACTTGGAGTGGCATAGAGTAGAGTGAAGTGGCATAGAGTGTAGTGGTGTTGAGTGGTGTAGAGCGGAGTGGCGTAGAGTGGCTTACAGTGGAGTGCAGTGGTGTACAGTGAACTGGCGGCACAGAGTAGAGCGGAGAGGGGTAGCGTGGAGTGGTGTAGAGTAGAGTGGACTGCCATACAGTAATGTGGTGTAGCAGTGCAGTGGCATAGAGTGGATTGGTATAGAGTAAAGCAGGGTAGAGTAGAGGGATAGACAAGAGTGACTTAGTGTGAAGTGGCGTTGAGTGTAGTGACATAGCAACAGACACACAGATGATGGACAGAATGCAGAGCAAATCAAACATTCACCCCCAGTCAAGAGATCTTGGTTAAATCAATCGTTCTTTTGCTCACCATGCCACCCCAGTTTAGACCCAGCCATAGGCAAATCAGTCTTGACCCTGTGCTTCATGGGAACAGTCCAGCCCGAACTGCCAAGCCAATTCCTCCCTGGACCGGAAACAAGCATCCTGGGACTGGTTTCGGGGCATCACCCCTCATCAACCAAGCTAGCTTGAATCCAGTGGCACGGTGAGCCCGGGACCCACTTCTGGGCATACCGGCGCACTCAAGGCAGGAAAGCAAAAGACACACAGATGATGGACGGGATACAGAGCAAATCAAACATTCACCCCTAGTCACGAGATTTGGGTTAAATCCATCGTTCTTTTGCTCACCATACCACCCCAGTTTAGACCCAGACATATGCAAATCAGTCTTGACCCTGTGCCTCACGGGAACAGTCCAGCCCGAACTGCCAAGCCAGGTCCTCCCTGGACAGGAAACAAGCATCCTGGGACCGGTTTCGGGGCATCACCCCTCATCAGCCAGGCTAGCTTGAATCCAGTGGCATTGTGAGCCCGGGACAACGTCTGGGAATACCCGGCGCACTTAGGACGAGAAAGCAAAAGACACACAGATGATGGACGGAATGCAGAGCAAATCAAACATTCACGCCCAGTCAGGAGATCTGGGTTAAATCCATCGTTCTTTAGCTCACCATGCCACCCCAGTTTAGACCCAGCCTTATGCAAATCAGTCTTGACTCTGTGCCTCACGGGAACAGTCCAGCCCGAACTGCCAAGCCAGGTCCTCTCTGGACCGGAAACAAGCATCCTGGGACAGGTTTCGGGGCATCACCCCTCATCAGCCGGACTAGCATGAATCCAGTAGCACAGTGCGTCTGGGCATACCCGGCGCACTTAGGGTGAGAAAGCAAAAGACACACAGACGATGGACGGAATGCAGAGCAAATCAAACATTCACCCCCAGTCAAGAGATCCGGGTTAAATTAATCGTTCTTCGATGGATTTAGTCCCATATCTCTGAGACTGGGGTGAATGTTTGACATTGTTCAACATGTACTTTTATCATTTGTCACCCCGAGCGGGACGGGTATGCCCAGGCGTGGGTCCTATGCTCTCCATGCCACTGGAGTCAAGCTATCCTGGCTGATGAGGGGTAAAACCCCGAAACTGGTCCTAGGATGCTTGTTTCCGGTCCAGGGAGAACCTGGCCTGGCAGTTCGGGCTGGACTGTTCCCATAGGTAGCAGGGTCAAGACTGATTTGCATATGGCTGGTTTAAACTGGAATGGTATGGGGAGCAAAAAAACGATGGATTAAGGCCCAGATCTCTGTACTGGGGTGAATGTTTAACATTGTTCAACCTTCTGTCCAGATCGATGGATTAAGGCCCAGATCTCTGTACTGGGGTGAATGTTTAACATTGTTCAACCTTCTGTCCATCAATTGTTCTTTTTGCGAGTGTAGTGACATGGCATAGAGTGATGTGGAGTGGCGTGGAGTGGCTTGGAGTGGCGTAGAGTTGTATAGAGTAGAGTGGCATAGGGTAAAGTTGGATAGAGTGAAGTGGGTTAGAGCAGAGTGGCGTAGAGTAGAGTGGCATAGACTAGAGTGGCATTGTGTGGAGTAGCATAGAGTGGCACTGTGTGGAGTGGCGTGGTGTGGAGACGAGTGGTGTAGAGTGGCATAGAGTAGCGTAGAGTGGCTTAGATTAGAGTGGTGTGGCGTAGAGTAGAGTGGACTGGCGTAGAATTCAGTGGCATAGAGTGCAGTGGAATAGAGTGGAGTGGTGCAGAGTAGATTAGATTGCCATAGAGTGCATTGGTATAGAGTGCATTGGCGTAGAGTGCAGTGGTGTAGAATAGAATGATGCAGAGTAGAGTGGTGCAGGGTAGAGTGCAGTGGCATAAGTGTAGTGGCATAGAGTGGGGTAGAGTGGTGCAGATTAGAGTGTAGTGGCGCAGAGTACAGAGGCACAGAGCAAAGTGCGGTGGCACAGAGTATAGGATTAGGAGGAAAATGAAGCAACATGGAAGGGGGATGGGTGGGAGGAAATTGAATCTACATGGTCGGATATGGGAGACCCACTAAAAGCACAACACTCATATGGAGTGCCTGAACAAAAATAAAAATGTAGCTCCAAAAACGGGAGGAGGGGATGGAGCCACAAGTACTTGGTCCATGATCCAGGGGAAGGCGAAACACAAGAAGAGGACATGAAGACCACATGCCATGACAAACTGGGACGAAATAAATAATAGCGATACTGATGCTAACAAATCAATCAATCAGGGTTTTGTAGAGCACACTACTCACCCGTTAGGATCTCAAGTCCCTGAGGGAGGGTGTGGGCAGCTCCGTTGGGGTCATTCGAAGAGCCAGATCTTGAGGGCCTTCCTGAATTGGTGCAGTGTCGGGCTTCGCTGGAGGTGAAGGGGAAGGTCGTCCAAGGTCTTGGCTGTGAGGTAGGAGAAGGACCTTCCAACTGCTCTGGTCCTGTAGAAGCGTAGGATGGTGGCTAGGGAGATGTTGGCTGAGCGGAGGTTTCTCTTGGGGGTATGGAAGGAGATGTGGTCTTGTGGTATTGGGGTCCGGTATTGTGGAGGGCCTTGTAGGCGTGCGTGAGCAGCTTGAAAGTTATTCTTTTTTCGATGGGCAGCCAGTGGAGGTCGCGGAGGTGTTGGGTGATGTGGTTGTGCCGTGGGATATCGAGGATCAGTCTGGCTGCGGCGTTCTGGACGGTCTGGGGTTTGCGGAGGAGTTATTTGTTGATTCCGGTGTAGAGGGCGTTGCCGTAGTCCAGTCTGCTGGTGATGAGTGCGTGAGTGACTGTTTTCCTGGAGTCGGGGTGATCCACTTGAATGTCTTGCATAGTATGTGGAGGGTGTTGAAGCATGCGGAGGAGACTGCGTTGATCTGGTGATTCATGGTGAGTGTTGAGTCTTGTATGATGCCGAGGTTACGTGCATGGTCCATTGGGGTGGATGGGATTCCGAGGGTGGGGGGCCACCAAGTGTCGTCCCATGCGGAGGGCGTGGAGCAGAGGATGAGGACTTCTGTTCTCTCCGAGTTGAGTTTCAGGCAGCTGCTCTTCATCCAGGTTCCGACGGCTTTCATCCCTTCTTGGAGGTTGTGCCTAGTGATGTCGGGTTCTTTGGTGAGGAAGAGGATGAGTTGGGTGTCACCGGCATAGGAGACGATGTTGAGCCCGTGGTTTCTGACGATGGTAGCGAGGGGGGCCATGTAGACGTTGAAGAGGGTGGGGCTGAGGGAGGATCCTTGGGTTACTCCGCATCTGATCTCTGTCGGTTCTGAGAGGAAGGGCGGGAGTCTTAGTCTCTGTGTTCTGCCTGTGAAGAATGATCGCAACCAGTCTAGGGCCTTTCCTTGGATGCCAGCGTCGTGGAGTCTGGTGGCTAGTGCGCGGTGGGAGACGGTGTCGAAGGCTGCTGATCGGTCCAGGAGGATGAGGACTGCTGTTTGGCCTTGGTTGAGGAGGGCGTGGATGTCGTCTGTGGCGGCAGGGAGGGCGGTCTTGGTGCTGTGGTTGCTGCCGAATCCGGATTGAGAGGTGTCTAGGATGTTGTTGGTTTCGATGAAGTGTGCTAGTTGGGTGTTGACGGCCTTTTCAATGACCTTGGCTGCGAAAGGGAGCAGTGAGATGGGCCTGAAGTTTTTGAGGTCCGTCGGGTCTGCGGAGTGCTTCTTTATGAGGGTGTTGACTTCGGCGCGCCTCCAGTCGTCGGGGAATGTGGCCGTCTCGAGGGAGCAGTTGATGGTTTGACGTAGCTCGGGTGCGATGACTGTGGCGGCCCTGTGGGAGATGTGCGGCGGGCAGGGGTCAGAAGGTGCTCCGGAGTGGATGCTCTTCAAGGTCTTCAAGGGTGTCTTCTGTCATGAGTGGGATCCAGGTGAGAAGGGCCTGTTGGGTAGCGTCGCTGGGGGTGGGGGTTGGGGCGGTGCAGAGGTCTTGGTCGTCAAAGTTGTCGTAGAGCGTCTTGATCTTGAGGTGAAAGAAGGAGCTGAGTCTGTTGCAGAGGTCTTGGGAGGGAGGGACGTCAGTTGTTTCGCTGTTGGGTTTGGCAAATTCCTGTATGATGGCGAAGAGTTCCTTGGAGTTATGGGCATTGGAGAGGATTCTGTTTTGGAGGAAGTTTTTCTTTGTGGATTTGATGAGTTGGTGGTGTGCCATGGTGGCTGTTTTGTAGGCGGAGCGTGCTTCCAGAGTTTTGCTGTTTCTCCACGTCTTTTCCAGTCGTCGGCAGGAGCGCTTGGATTCTAGCAGTGCCGTGGTGAACCAGTTAGCTTTCTTGTTGTGTCATCTCGTGGTGTTCTGGAGGGGGGCAAGTGTGTTGGCGCAGTTGGCGATCCATTGATGGAGGTTGCTTGCTGCGGTGTTGGCATCTGTCGTAGTTGGGGGTGGAGTGCAGGTGAGGACAGAGTTGAGGTATTCTTCTGAGACTTTGTTCCAGATTCTGCGTGGGAGGCAGCGCGCTTGCTTGTGTGCACTGGGTATGGTTAAGGAGAAATGGATGCAGTGGTGGCCAGTCCAGAGCAGTTCCGTCGTGTGGCTGAAGAATATGTTGTTTCCTCCTGTGAAGATGGGGTCTAGAGTGTGCCTCGCTGTGTGAGTGAGGGTGGAGACAAGTTGCTTCAGGCCTATGTTGGTGAGGTTCTCTAGGAGGGCGGTGGTGTTGGGGTCCCTGTGGCTGTCCAGGTGGAAGTTCAGGTCTCCGAGAAGTATGTAGTCTGTGGAGGCGAGGGTGTGGGGTGCGATGAGGTTGGAGATGGCGTTGGTGAACGAGGTGCGGGGGCCTGGTGGTCTGTAGGCGAGTGTTCCGCGGAGCATCGTTCTGGGGTTGGTCTGGATCTGGAAGTGGATGTGTTCCATGTGGGGCGAGGCGTGATAAGCTATGGTTGGGCTGTTAGCCCACTGTATGTAAACAACATGTTTAACAGAGACAGTGCATGTGCTGTCTAGTAGAAACCTTAAAACAGCATCAACAATGTTTACTAATCCCAGAAAAGGTGTCAATGGTGAACTCAATGATGCTGAATTTAGCGTCTTACTCGATGTGATGATGTGGAGGGTGGGGCTAGCACTAGACCAGCTGTATGTGGGGATTGGGAGTAAGTGGGGCTGATGAGGACTTGTGAAGAGCCAACACCGATACTGATATGGTGTAATCAAAAATGACACAGTAGGAAAGAATTCCGTTTTCTGCTGGGAATGTGGGGGTCAAAACTTTTGAGTGCCCATATGTTGCACTGCTGAGCAAAGTTTAAATCAAAAGACACATAGCAATAAGTCATTTTTTAAGAGTAACCAATGTTTGTTAGAGTGAGATGACAGAGAGTGATGCAGCAAGATTACTGCATGATAATAATGAAAAACGTCCATTTAAATAGTTTATTAAAAATAGTGCACACGGTCTGTATGGGACCTAAGGTTAAACATACAGGGCCAGATTTATCATTTTGTGCTGGTGAACAGTCACCAAAAGTGACATAAATTGGCACAAAGTGTTGGTTTAGGATTACTTTCTAGCACAAAACTTGTTTTGTACTGGAATGTTGCCTAACACTAACGCAAAGTAGAACTATGTGGTACTTTTCATCAAGGGGGCATCCCATAGGTTGTACATGGGCATCCCCACACTATTACCCATGATTTTTGATGCAAAGCCCTATCTACTAAAATTTGCAGACAGGGCTTCAATTCAAAATATATTACCTCATTGAGGTAGGCAGAAAGAGTGAGAAAAGTTTTTATTTTCTCCAAACGTTTCTAACTTTGCATTTATGCTTATTCTACAGCACATAAGCAAAGTGGGAAACGTTTAAAAGTAAAGCAAAGCATAGTATTTTGTATTGGCGAGGCAACATTCCAGTACAAAACTTATGCTAGACTCACCCAGACACATTTCACTGGGGGGGTGAGAAATTCATGTAATTTGTTTTAGTGTAATTATGCAAAATTATGGCAAAACTTTGTGTAATTATGGGAAATGCAAATCCATCATTTTGCATAATATTTTTAGTTCAAAATGCGTCCTCATGTCAATTTTCAGCACATGGACGCATAGCGCTGATACCCCACAGCCTCCCCCTCAACTCCCCCTTTGCTTGCAACCCCATGACTGAGAAATCTGGACAAAGGCAAGGACACCATAATTTGTGTAGGAGAAAATTGTTGCAGGTTTATTATTGCATATGTAGGCAAGACAAATTGGATTAACTTACAAGTGTCGTGTAGTTCCTATATATAACCTATACAGAATCTGCGCGTTCGGATAACATGAACTGTGGGCTTGGTGGCAGACTGACTCTGAGCACCCCCGCCGAAAATGTTAGCCTGTTTGCATTAGCTAGCTCACAGTGCCACTAGTGTCTCCTCTTATCGGGGAGAGAATAGTTTCTGGCAACCTCAGAACATGACAACCCTGATCCCTCAGGATCGTGGAAACAATATACTACTTTTCGCTCAGTCACTCGTGCTTACTTATTTGGTCTCAGAGAGATACACAGAATAAACAGTCTGGGCGTTTCAATAAGTATTTATTGAACAGTTGCTATTCTAGTGTAGAATATATGAGCTGCAACAACCATTAGACAGTAGCAGATATATATGATTAGTAAAAAACCTGGCTCTATCCTCAAGCTGGCCTATCTACATCTTGCTATCCTCACGTCTAGTAAAGGGCTTTCACGGATATTTACACTCAGTCAGGCACTTGTATCACAGCGCCAGGGTACCCGTAGGGTGTTAGTTGCGCTTTATAAATGCTGATAATAATAATAATAATTAGCAGTACAATGAAAATAAAAGGATAGTATAATTCTACCATCTTGCAATAGTCATGAATACATACATGAATATAAAATGCATGATAAAAATGCGCATACTCCTACGATGCCTATCTAGATGTACCTAAGTGTACCTAGCATGTGAGTAGGTGTGAAGCCAAGAATCCCTCTGGGATTTAGTCTAACCCCATTACCTGAAGTAAGAGAGTGTGGGACCCTGTCCTGGTCTCGAGTTGGACACCCCACAAGGGATGTGTTGGACCACGGTCAGCTGGAGCATCTGCATGCAGGAGCCTCAGTGTCTCTGGTCAGTGTGTCGGCCTGGAAGTCTCGGTTCCCTCTTCCAACCCTAGCAAAATGTGCTGTATTTATACAAAAAGTATCTAGGGTTTCTTTGTCCCTTGTTTCTTGTATTAGCCATTGTTGGATTTGAGGATGACGTATGGGATGAACCGTGTACGTAGATATTATGCAGGTGATGTAGCCCCTGCCTGGTTTCCAAGAACCCTCATGAATATTCATTCATACTGTATGAGTCTATTGATGGAGTTATAGGACGCTATTGTTCAGTGAAAACCCTCCTTCTGCACCCAGGACTAGAAGTAGGTAAAGGTTCAATCCTGAAGGCTCGTTACTGTGTAATGTAAGGGAGATAATGTAGGGGAAGGTGAATGATATTACCCGGGCCTATATTAGGGTACCTATATGAAACATAACACAAGCGATACAGGACGGCCAGCAGAAGAGCAACCTATGCTGACCACCCACCTGATTGACCAAAGAGTGCCTGGACTACATACCAAGGGGCGCTATGCCTTTTGGGGTCCTCCCTCCTGTGACCCCCTAAAACTGAACTCACACCAGTGGTGGAGCGGTACAGGGCAAGCCCCCAGTTACTCAGGTTTACAACTGCCTTTGGGACTAACGGGGCGTTGTCGCTTTTTTCCCGGGGTCCTGCCGTAAGGACTTGCGGGTAGTTGCCCTGGAGCACACCCTCTGTGCTCCCTCATTGGTTGCTTTCACCACTAGAACCCTTGGAACGCCCCGTAACTCAGCCAAGCCCCCAGGGCGGCTACCGTCACCCCTGCCCCCCCAATGCTGCCTTGCCTAATTTATTGTATAACCTTTTACCTCCAACCTGCATTTTCCAGGCTTTCCTGCAAATCCAGCAGGAATAGATTTACCTGCAACTTGCTTTTTCCAGGCTCTCCTGCAAATCCTGCAAGAATATATCATTGCCCACGTCCGACAAATGAACTCCATCCCCTGCAAAGTAACCTCTCATGTGCACATTGATCAGGCTGTACCTTACAAAACCCCATCCCCTTAGTTCCGTAAACCTTCACATGGCACTGTTAATACGTCTGCGGGATGCCTCAATCGCCACCTCAGACCGCACCCCCCTCCTAGACCTGCACAGGATGATCTCAGACCAAATAATCTCACAAGACCCCATGCATTTGCTGATGTCTACTAATGCTTTTTTCATGGCCTGGACCAGTGGTGCCTACCCCATTGGGTCCCCAGAAAGCCCCTGGCGAAGTTTATTTCGCCCAGTGCATACCTGAAAAACCCATCCATGTTATGTTGGTTTTGGTAAAACCATGGTTCCAGGTCCTTGCCTTAGCCCGTTGTGTCACCCTTATGATGAAGGAATGGCCGATGACTCAGATTCTGACCTAGCAAGGAATAAAACAAAAGGGGGCACAGTGTCACATTTTTAAAATAAATGGCATCTGCATCACATCATTAGCATATACTGCACTTCACAAGTAATTCATCAGTTAAATACAAAACACGGCAACGTCCTGCAAAATTGATACTGGTGCCCAAGACAAACACTGCAAGCAGAGCACGGCTTTGTTGTGCAGAAACACTTCTGGTATACAAGACAGACCACTGCAATACTATTTACAAAGCGTGTGTCACGGAGAATGCTCCACGTGCAGCCAATTCCATTTATATGCTCCTGAAAACCCATGCATTACCCCTTTCAATGCCTTATGTATAGCTTGTAGCAGTCCGACTCCCACCAGCCCAGTTTCTTGATGCTATCAGCTGGGAGGCCTGCTTTGTATGCCGTGGACGCCACACCTATCCTAAAGGAATGGGTGGAGTGTTGTTTGTTTGTGTGGCTGGCCAAGCGCAAGTAGGGCAGCATAACCTGGCTGAACTGGTTGCGGATGAGGGGGCTGCTTTATACATTGCACAATAGGTTGGTCCCTGTGGGGGCCATATGACCAAGTATGCTCTAAGCAAGGCAACCGGGCAGTAAGCTGTGAAATACGGCGTGGGACACGCCGTCTACTTCCAACATGCCCGCTGCCGATGACGATATAGGTATAAACAACTCCGCACCAGCCACACACAACCAAGTTCCTTCGACTGCAGACAACATAAAAGAAGGACTGCTCCCTTTCTCCAGGGACGCGCGGAAGGAGGAAAACTCATTCGAGGAGGCAGACGCGGATGGGACAGGAGACCGGATGATGCAGGAAGTGAAGGCAAGCAGCTTCGGCGGAGACAGGGTGACGCAGGACGAGGAGGCAAGTAGCTACGGCTGAGAACGGGAGACACAGGATGAGGTGGCTGATGGCGTGGCCAGAGAGGAAGAAGACGGCCACTCTGTGAGCACTACTCTTGGTTCCAGCGGGCCCCGAGGAGGTGTGGACGCTGCAACCCCCAAAACCACTGCCCCGGAGGGTCATGGTCCCAGGCAAGTCCAACTGTGGAGCATAACTATTTTTAGGAGGTGGTGGGAGGGCTTAAAAAGGTCACAAATGAGTCACATGTGACATTCACGGGGTAAAAAGTCACCCAGAAAACCGACTTATAGTTTTTGTTGTTGTTATTATTTTGTGTGTGGCACCCGGTGAAGGGCACAAAACACCTAAGCACTCATACCTCTCAACGATAGCACAGTGACTAAAGCTGTGTTTTATGGGATTATTTTGAGCGGCACCATACAATCTCTGGAGGGTGTGTAACAGAGGACCATCTCATTTCTTTCATGAAGAAGAGGAGAGAAAGAAAACAAGCATTGGCATAGCCAATAGGTCTCGCCTTTGGGGCCTTATAAGTGTTTAGGCAGAGCTATTGACTTTGCCAATGTGTTTAATGGTGGTGGAGTGGTGGTGGAGTTGTGATGGTGGTGGAGTGGTGGTGGAGTGATGGTGGTAGAGTGGTGGTGGAGTGGTGGTGGAGGAGTGGTGGTGTTGTGATGCTGAGGTGGTGGTGGAGTGATGGTGTTGTGGTGGAGTGGTGGTGGAGTGGTGGTGGAGTGGTGGTGGAGTGGTGGTGGAGTGGTGGTGGAGTGATGGTGGAGTGATGGTGGAGTGATGGTGAAGTGGTGCTCAGGTGGTGGTGTTGTGATGCTGAGGTGGTGGTGTGATGCTGAGGTGGTGGAGTGGTGGTGGAGTGGTGGTGTTGTGATGCTGAGGTGGTGGAGTGGTGGTGGAGTGATGGTGGAGTGGTGGTGTTGTGATGCTGAGGTGGTGGTGTTGTGATGCTGAGGTGGTGGAGTGGTGGTGTTGTGATGCTGAGGTGGTGGAGTGGTGGTGTTGTGATGCTCAGGTGGTGGAGTGGTGGTGTGGTGATGCTGAGGTGGTGGAGTGGTGGTGTTGTGATGCTGAGGTGGTGGAGTGGTGCTGAGGTGGTGGAGTGGTAGTGTTGTGATGCTTAGGTGGTGGAGTGGTGGTGGAGGGGTGCGGAGGTGGTGGAGTGGTGCGGAGGTGGTGGAGTGGTGCTGTTGTGATGCTGAGTGGTGGTGCAGATATGTGTATTGTGGCTACCACCAAGCGCCTGTGCCAAGGTATATTTGCAGATTCCTTTGATGATATAACTTTCCTTGCAAAGCTACCAAATAACTTTTTGAAGTTGAAAGAGGCGCAGGTTGACATCATGCCAACAACAGTCTCGAAGTGTCTGTTAAAACTTTCAACGTGAAAAAAACAACAAAATGCCCATGTTTTCCTCCAATGCCATGCATCAAAAGGGTCACAACAGAAGCATGGCAGACGTTTCTGTGGTGGGGGAGAGGGAGGGGCATTGAAGCGAGGCGCCACGCTTGGCCGAGCGAGAGGAATGCCACATGGCCCTCAGCTCGTGCATGTGCGCGGAGGAGCAATAAACAGTAAAGGCAGATGGCCTGGAGCATGCGAATGCGACCTGTCTCTGACCATGCCTCATGCCCCAAGCAGCACTTCTGAAATATCTTTAGCATCGCCCTCTGGTAGCGGAGGCATGAGCTACATACACACACTGTTTCAAATCATTTCTCCTTTTGGCTAGAACAGTATTACTGAATAACAAGTATAGGCCACCCCCAAAAAGGACTCCCAGGAAGGATACAGCTATATATGTATATAACAATTGCCGAAAAGGTACGGAAAATAATACACTTGAAATGTAGCTGTAACATCACACATATGACAATGAAAAGAAAGGTATCTGCTAACATTAAGGGGGCTTGTGTTTTAATGTACGCAATAGTTCAGTGCGAAGAGTTTCATAGGATAGTCGTCACTGAAAGAAAATATGTGGGGGCAGAGGGTAGTATAAAAAAGAGCAATACATTAGATTGATACAATGATCCGATCAAGTGATAGCGAAGGAACCAGACTGAAGATGTGGTCACAGAAACATGCAACAGTAAGAAATGAACAGAGGCAGAGACAGAGAAAGACGGGCAGCATATTGGCAGAGACTCTGAGGTACAGACATGGATGCGCATATAGACAGATAAATGGAGCATGTGAAGTGCGAGATGACGGCACAGAATGCGTGCATGTGTGTGTGAACAGACTGATGGTCCGACAGATTCATAAATACAGCGAGAGGGGCAATAGAGTGAGAGAGGGGTAGAAAAGGGGGCACAATCAGAAGAAGTTCGGGAGTCACATCTTGTTAACAAGCATTGGCCGCGCGGCCGTGAAACTTACACGGCCGCGCGGCCGTGAAAGTAATCGCGAGGAAGAGGGTTTTCGAAGTGCAAACAGTGGCTTTTGCTGGCGACCAGCTTGCGTTCACGCGAGCGTCCAGATGGCGAGGGAAGCCATATGGTGCCTGATCGCGCATGCACGCTCGCGTGAACGCAGGCTAGTCCCCAGCAAAAGCCACTGTTTGCACTTCCAAAACCCGCTTACTAAAAGTCTCGCCAGAGCAGCGCATGCGCGCTGGCTCAGGCGAGACCTAAAAAGGGATACAGAGAAACAGAGAAAGAGAGAAAAACATTATTTCCTTTTTTTTGTTTTGATTCTTTTGTTTGGATAGTCCTCTGTGGATTGTTCTTTTTTCAATAAACGCCCCTTAATATTGACTACCTATAAGTGTATACTCTTGCCTAATTGGGTCTTAATCCCTACAGTGGTGTCACAAGTGGGATAGGTAACGCCTAAGAGACAGTCACAATGACTCAACCTATCACCATGGAAGCAATGGTGTCCCAATTAGCGGAGGGACAGCGTCATTAACAGCTGGTACTCGATCAGCACACCCAAACGGCACAGAAAGATCGATAGGCTTTTCAGGAAGCATTAAAAGAGCAGACAACCCTCTTGACCACAAATCAGCAAATACAAGACACGGCCATTTTGAGACTCACTGATGCTATTTCCAGTGCAAGAGTACACCCCAATGTCCCTGGAACTGTACTCCAAAAGTACCAAGAGGGAGATGATCCTGATTATTTCTTTGTGAATTTTGAGTGAGTGGCTACCACAGCAACTTAGCCACAAGAAAGATGGGGACAATACATTGCCCCATTGTTTTCAGGCGAATTGCAGGCGGCTTACCAGGCGGCCAGTCCCGATGGAAATACATCATATGTGGAAATAAAGAAAGCCATATTAGAACGACTAGGATACGACCAGGAATATTATTGAAATCGGTTTAGTTGGGGAAAAATGGTCTACTGGGGACAATCCTAGAGTGCTATATTATCGCTCCGCGATTTAGGTAACTCTTTCACTATGACAGAGGTTACCGACAAAGTATACATAGAACAATACCTCGAGGCCCTCCCCAGTAATACTAGATCTTGGATAAAACAGCATCCCAATCTTACGATACAAAAGGCCATTGACCTTGCATGTGCTTTTCACAGCTCCCCTGATTTTAGAGTGCATCAGGTCTGGCATCTTGGAACCCCTCAAAAAGCCCCAAACAGAGGAGGGGGAACAACAGGAGAAACCAAGCCTGCTCTTCCCCCGCGAGGCCCTGTCAAGCCCCCTGTGGGAGGGATAAATCCCCTTCAGGGACCCCAGTGTTTTCGCTGCTCGGAATGGGGACACATTGCTTGCAACTGCCCATTAAAGAGCCCCTCTAGCGAGCCCATGGAAATAGGATACACTAAAAGCTGAGCTATGCTTACAAGAGAAAAACCATCAGCCTATAAAAAAAAGGTTCATGTCAATAGACGTCCTGTTATAGCTTTACTAGATACTGGGTGTCACCACAACATAGTCAGTAAAGATATATTATCTCTTCCCCAAATTAAAAGAGGAGAGTATGTACAGGTCACACATGTTTACTGGGATAAAAAAGAATACCCAATAGCTGAGATTTTACTGGAGGTAGATGGGGACCCCAGAGTGAGGAAAGTAAGGGTGGTACCAACACTGCCAGAAAATATTTTACTAGGAAGGGATCTACCTCGATTTGATGAATACCTCACCCAACAAAACCCACAAAATACCCTGACTGCCTGGTTCCAAGATGCTCCTTTCTCTGGTATTGAGATCGAACCCCCATTAGTTAGAGAAGGGAAGTCTCTCAGAGAGAAGAGAAGGGAACATGCTTATTATCGTTCATTCTCACAACCTTCAACTACATGTCTACTTTCCTCCACAGAGAATCTCCAAACTACCCCACGAAGCTTTCACGTGGCGCAGTGGGATGATAGTACTCCGAGATAACCTTGGGAACAGGCTACTGAGGACGAGAAGGAATAGGTAGGCCCTTTTTATCTTATAAAAAAGGTTTGTTGTATAGGTGTGTTCAACAAGGCACGGATAAAAGGTTGCAATTAGTGGTCCCTAGGGCGTTCCGGAGTTATGTATTACGTCTTGCACATAGTGGTGTAGAGGGTGGACACTATGGCCAAGAACATACCTTAAAATATGCGCTAGAAATAATTTACTGGCCTGGGGTTTATAAGGAAATGGCTCGGTTCTCTGACAAATGTCCCCAGTGTCAAATGCAGCGGGTGTAGCAAAGGCTCCCCTCCGACCCCTACCTATTATTGATGTCCCATTCCAACGGGTAGGAATGGACTTAGTAGGCCGCTTGATTCCTTCTGCAAGAGGACATCAGTACATACTTGTTCTCGTAGATTACACAACACGCTACCCTGAGGCGATTTCCCTTACTAGTATGTCCACAATAGCAGTAGCTCAGGCGATGGTGGGGTTTCCTCGGGAACTGTCAACAGACCAAGGTACACCCTTCATGTCTAGACTAATGGGCCAGATTTGTAAGTTATTAGGCATCCTGCAGATACGAACAGCCATTTATCATCCACAAACGGATGGCCTAGTGGAGAGATATAACTGGACCACTAAGAACATGCTCAAAAAAATAATTAGTGACACAGGGAAAGACTGGTTATGAAAATTGCCCCTAGTCCTTTTTGCCATCTGAACACATGAACAGAAGTGAACCGGATTTTCTCCCTTTGAGCTTTTGTTCGGGAGAAAATCCCGTACACTACTCAACATGGTAGTAGAACAGTGGACTGAAGAGGAAAATGAAGGACAACCACTCCTCCGATATACTTCCTCTCTAAAAGAAACTTAATCGACTCTTTGGGAGAAGGTTCACAAACATCTAGAGAAAGCCGAGGAAAAACAGAAGCAGGTTTATGATGTGGGTTTTAGAATGAGAGAATTCAAAGTAGGAGATTGTGTTGATTTTATTACCCACCTCAGAGAAGAAATTGTTAGCATCGTGGCAAGGCCCCTACACTATACAACAAAAAGTAACCCCAGGTACGTACAGGGTAGCTATTCTTAATAGGGGTAGGGAAGGACAGGCATATCATGTGAACCTGTTAAAGACATGGAACGAACCCTCACCAAGTCATACAAACCCTGAGGTGTCGGCCCAATATATAAAGACCACTTAATCTCTGGACATACCCCTTTATCCCTTACAAGAAGATGTCTCTGACTGTCTAACCATAGGGACAGTGCTAACGGAAGAACAGAAAGCCCAACTCTTTGCCCTCTTGAATCAGTATCCCACTCTTTTATCTGGTAAACCTGGATGGACATCCCTAGTGTCCCATAATATCATCACAGAGGGAACACAAGTAGTGAAGCTCAAACCATATCGCATTCTGGCAGCTCGAAGAGAAGCAGTAGAATAGATGTGGAGGCCATGCTAAAAGCTGATATTATAGAACCCTCCCAAAGTGCTTGGTCCTCCCCTGTAGTCTTAGTGCTAAAACCAGGTGGAAGTCTTCAATTCTGTATTGACTTTCGACAGTTAAATGCCATCTCAAAATGTGATACTTATCCCATGCCCGAGTTGACAAGCTGGTGGAAAGGCTGGGGAAAGCTTGAATAATGTCCACTATAGACCTCACGAAGGGTTATTGGCAGATCACCCTCTCTCCTGAAGCCCAAGAGAAAACCGATTTTACAATGCCTTCCGGTCTATACCACTTCAAAGTCATACCTTTCGGGCTACACGGGGCTCCTGCCACTTTCCAAAGTCTTATGTATATACTATTGAGAGCCCACCAAACATACGCCGGAGCTTATCTCGACGACATAGTCGTCTACAGTCCAGAATACCCATTTACAACAACTACAGAAGGTATTGCATACACTAAACCAAGCAGGACTCACCTTAAATCCAAAGAAAACCACCATTGCCACCTACCAAATTGATTTTTTCGGATTCAACATAAAAACAGGCTTAGTTTGTCTCCAAATTAATTAAGTAGGGGCAATCCAAAACATAACAACTAAACGAGAGATACGTTCTTTTCTGGGTTTCGTAGGATATTATCGCAGATTTATCCCTCATTTCTCTGATATTGCCAGTCCTCTCTCAGATCTGTTATCCCAAAAGAAAACCAGCAATCAGATTATATGGACTAAAGCACAAGGAACCAGTTTCCAACCCCTCCAAAAACACATTGTAGCAGGCCCCGTTCCTTCTATGTCCCGATTTTATTAAGACCTTTGTATTACAAACTGATGCCTCGGATCGAGGTCTCGGGCCATTTTGACCCAACCTGATTGTCAAGGTGCGTTAAGACCTATTTTGTATATAAGCCGCAAACTATTCCCCAGAGCGCTCCACTATGCGATTATAGAAAAAGAATGTCTGGCAATCAAATGGGCCATGGAAGAGTTACAGTACTATCTCCTGGACAAACCTTTCATACTCCTGACAGATCATGCTCCTCTTACATGACTTGCACGACATAAAGACACAAACCAGAAAGTGCTACGTTGGTTTCTTGCCTTACAACCCTTTTCTTTTCAGACTTTCCACATTCCAGGGAAGCTACACTCCCCCGCAGATTTCCTGTCCAGGTTTCCTGCTATCGAATGGCCCGATCATCCATTGCCGGTGGAAAGGCACTGTAATACGGTGCTGGACACGACGTCTACTTCCAACATGGCCGCCGCCGATGACGATATCGTGATAAACAACTCTGCACCAGCCACGCACAACCAAGTGCCTTCAACTGCAGACAACATAAAAGTAGGACTGCTCCCTTTCTCAGTGTTGCCAGATTGGGCTGTTTCCCACACAAATGGGCGATATTTTTTCCCAGTTGTGCAGGAAAAAACTACCCTGGCGGGCTGAGGAAAGTTGGGCGACATTTGCCCTTGTGTGCGCAAAATTAGTGGTTTCTGCGGCGCCCACAGATCAGGGCCGTCAATCATTCAAAGCGCGAACGCACTACTTATGACTGCCCTGCTTCTTGTTGATGGCCTGCCCCCAGAGAGAATGGACCAATGATCTTGTGAGGGGCAGGCCTGTCATCATTTTTTTAAAAACTTTTGAATACATTTGCCTGCCTCTCTTGGTGCAGGCGTGCAGCGTACTCGGAGTGCTGTGGTCTGGAGCTCGAGAAAGGATTAGTCACAAGTGTCAAAGCAGGGCTGGTTGGCTTATCCTGCAGCCTGCTTCTGTAGCGAGTGGGAGTCCCTTGGTGCCCAGCAGGTGTATTAAGGTGAGATTAGTGTACGAAGTGTCTACTTTTCCTGCCCTGCCCGTCAACTGCCCCCTCTCTTCCTCTTCTTCCCTCTCTTTCTGTCTCTCTCACCTCCTCACTTGCTGAAACCCGTGCTTCAATAAACGTCTCTTACCCTCTGTTTCATTCTACTTTCCTTCATTCGTCCCCATGTGAAATGGATCCAAAAACGAAAGAAACACTTTTGTTGGAAATGTCATCTTTTTCTTACATATTTCTGTTCCAAAGTTCAGCCTCAGGACCAAGAGAAAAAACCGGTGCAAAATAGGAAAAATAAATAACTGAATAAAGCATTACAGAGCAGTTGCAATGTGGCCAGGTTGGTTTTATTCTCACACAAACACATTAGCGCCACTTTACAGAGTTTGCCATTGAAGCGCTACTTGCTTTTTCTCGTCATTCTTTGAACAACATTTTTTTTCCTGGGTGTGGTAGTGCACCATTCCAGGAGGTTCTGCAATACCTGGTTGATGACTGGAGTGGAAAATGTTTATTGTGATCCTTATCAGCTCTTTTCCTTATTTTAGTTTATAAAATGTGTACTGCTGCTCTGTGTTCAGGAATGTGGTCTTTTTAAACCATACTACCTATGTTTTGTAAGGATTTAAGCAATGGACATTGAAACGGGTCCCTTCCGGGCCCTGTAGTCATGTGCTTAACGTTTCAGGCAAAAACACTCATTGATTTCTGAATAATGAGTATAAAAGTGTTAAGGTAATAACCATGTTGTTCTACTTACATTTCACATGCTTTACTTGAGCATATTACTCTTGTGCATATTTTGAATTGAGTCACATCCAGGTGTTTATAGTGGGGCACAATTGGGATGTAGCTGAAGGCAGTGCTAGTTTCTCTCAGTGGGACAGTATGGTGTTCAGTGGGGGAAAGGATGTGACACTATGGTCAGAGCTGCCGAATTTGGTACTGGGGAACCAGGTTCAGCCTTCATGACCAGTCCACCAGACCACTCTCCTGAGGAAGCACATTCCCATGCTAGACCTTAGAAGCCCTAGCTAGACCTTAGAAGCCCTGGTGTCATAGCACCTTGAAGGTTTGTCCAGCACAATCCATACTGAAGTTCACCTCCAGTCTTGCAGGTAGGCCTACGCAGCAGCACACCCTAGAGCAATAGTGACTCTGTCACTGAGGTCACAGGTCCCGTGAGGCCAGTCCGCCTCACCCATTGGTACCTCTATTGGCCTTCTTTCAGCAGGAGTAGTGCAACTCACCAGGGATCGACAATGCAGGATTTGCACGCACACCAAACTAAGGGGCATATTTACAAGGGAATGGCGAAGTGTGGTGTTAAGCAAACATTGCTAATGCCACGCTCCACCTTTCTGAAAACGCAGGGATGCGCCGTATTTACAATGGTTCATCATATCCCTGCATTTTCCCTAGCGCTGGCTCTAAACTCAGCTGCGTAGCCAACATAGGCACCCTTGCTCCATAGTGCAAGGGGGCCAGCATTAAGGGAATGATTGTTTATGTGCAGGAAGGTGTCCCTTCCTGCACATAAAGAATCCAGAATGGCAAATTGTAACTTATGTGTGCTGCACTGTGCAGCACATATAGAAGTTGCAAATCATCATTTGTTAAATGATTGGGTATGTGCAGGAAGGGACACCTTCCTGCACATGAGCAATCATTCATGGCGATTTACTGTAATTTAAAGTTAAGAGCATGAATAATTAAAGCCCTGGCTGGGCGATAGGAGTAAAGGAGCCTCATGAGAGGGCCCAGGCCAATGGTGGTATGGGAGTGACACAGTGCTAATGATGAAGGTGAATGGAGTGGGATGGAACACGAACAGTATGACAGTATCAGTAGAGTTGAGGGAGTGTCGGTGTTGAGGGTGTCGCCAAACGTTCTGGGAAATTGGGTCATTTTCCTTTCTGCTCCAACAGCCTTGCGTTCATCTGTACCCCAAACAAATCCCTCTGCTGCTTGCCAAGGCTAGAAGCTTTAGTCGAGCGCTTGCTGCAACACAATGGAAACAACAATGTTCTCTATACTTTTCAGTGCCAGAGTAAGTGGTCACGGTGAAGGACTTTGGATCGGAGGGCAGGGAATCAGAGTAGGTGACTCTCTTTTCTGGCCTCTCCTTACATTTTAACTGAAAAAGTGTGGAACTCTCGTCTTACTGTAGCAACCCTCAGTTTTCACACTGTTGCTTCACATTTACGTACACTTTTTTTGCATGAAAACTGTGTTTCAGATTTGTCTGCTGTGATGTTTATTTTGCTCTTTTCCCATACTGTCATTGTGAAGGAGTTTTTTGTTGTTGAATATCTTCAGACAAGTACATAGAATGTTAAGCAGTGCCAAACATTTTGTGTTACAATTACTTTAATACAAGGGGATGTTTCTTAATATGTAGATCATTGTGTGGTGTTAATTCTGCATAACCATTCCAGTATTCTTTTTTGGAGCCACATTGTTGAGATAGCATTGAAATTCCTATCCATGGACATAAAGTGGTTTATAATCTGCTTTTGTAGAGGTAATTCATGAATGCCAGGTTCAGGTTTGGTTGTGTGGTGACAGAACTACAAGATGAAAAGTCAAAGTGGTGACTGGTCTTGAAAATGAGTATCTATTAAAACAGGTGTTAACCTCCTCCCACTATCTGTATATTGAATAGAATTTAGATACATCCTTAAAATGTTTTCTGAAGACTACTTTTGCAAAATTTGAGAGTTTCGACTTTGGGCTGCCACTGGTCTGCGTTGGGCTGAATTTGGGCTTATAGTTGAGCATCTTTGGGCTTGGGATGGGTCTCAAAATCTGGCAACACTACCCTTTCTCCGGAGACACGCAGAAGGAGGAAACTCAATCGAGGAGGCAGACGTGGTTGGGACAGGAGACCGGATGATGCATGACGTGAAGGCAAGCAGCTTCGGCAGAGACCTGGTGATGCAAGACGAGGAGGCAAGCAGCTTTGGCGGAGAATGGGGGACACAGGACTAGGTGGCTGACGGCGCGGCCGGAGAAGAAGATGACCGCTCTGTGAGCACTACGCTTGGTTCCAGCGGGCCCCAGGAGGTGTGGATGCTGCGACCTCCGAACCCACGGCCCCTGAGGGTCGTGGTCCCAGGCAAGTCCAAACGGGCAGCATAACTATTTTTAGGAGGTGGAGGAAGGGCTTAAAAAGGTCACAAATGACTCACATGTGACATTCACGAGGTAAGAAGTCACCCAGAAAACTTACTTGTATTTTTTGTTGTTATTGTTTTGTGTGTGGCACATGGTGAAGGGCACAAAACACCTAAGCACTCATACCTCTCAAACAATAGCACAGTGACTGAAGCTATGTTTTATGTGATCATTTCAAGGGGCACCATACAACCTCCGGAGGGAGTGTAACGGAGGACCATCTCATTTCTTTCGTCAAGAAGAGGAGAGAGAGAAGAAAAGGGATGCCGAGAAGCAGAGAAAGAGAGAAAAACATTCTTTCTTTTTTTTTGTTTTGATTCTTTTGTTTGGATAGTCCTCTGTGGATTGTTTTATTTTTCAATAAACGTCCCTTAATATCGACTATGTAAAAGTGTATACTCTTGCCTAAGTGGGTCTCAATCCCTACAGCTGGGTCATATAGGGTGGCCAACCCAATGGTCCTGCCCAGATGTAATGAATGAGCTTTTCACAAAAAGGACACACCCAAACCCTGCACTCCCACCTGGGAGGCAAATTTACCACTGCACCTTTAAATAATACACGTTTGCACAGCACTCCCACTCTGGAGGCAAAAAGACAAATTCAGGTGCACTTGGAACATATACTTTGAACAGCACCCCCTAAGGTGAGGAAAAGTCGCAGCACCCCCTTAGGCGAGGCAAGAAACCAAATTCAAGTGTATTTAAAATAACACACACAAGTTTATTAATGAAACAATTTGAAACGGTAGGCCAAATGTATCAGTAAATGCAGATTCTCAAATACCAACTAAGTAAAATAAACAATTAGAATAAAATGCAGTATATACAAAAAGCAAAGAGTAGAAAATATATATATAATGGTTAGGAACACCTCACCGACTGAAGTTGCATCATCCTTGCCAGCTCAAGCCTTGGGAAGCCCGTCAGAAAAGCCCAGGAAGGAGATTCAGTCAGGACTCAAATTCCGTCACCTCCACAGCAATACGTCTATTCTGTGGTGAACTTCCACCTGGGCCCCGTCGGCTCCCAGCTTAAATATCATTATTCAACGTGAGGCGAAGCTTCTAGAAAACCTCGCCCCCTTCTCATGAGAAAGAACCGAGCTGGCTGTACCAGTCTGCGTCAAGGCCAAGACGGGGGCTGGCCAAGCTCCCGTATTTTGACTTCGAGGCAGAGTTGCACATTCTACAAATAATATCCAGTTCACTCTGGTCAGTGAGGAGCGAAAAACAAGTGAAGAGCAGAAAGACCTTGAATATGAATCGCAAGCACTGCTGTGCACGCAGAAATAAGGCAAAGTCAGACATGAGGCCATGTCAAAGCCAATAGTAAGCACCTATAATTCTCATAACCCAAAACAACTTGCAAGCACTGCTGTGCGCGCAGAAGCAAGACAAAGTCAGAAAACAAGATGATATGAGGCCATGTCAAAGCCAATAGTAAGAACTCATAATTCACCCAAACAACTTGCAAGCACTGCTGTGCACGCAGAAGCAAGGCAAAGTCAGAAAACAAGATGACATGAGGCCATGTCAAAGCCAATAGTAAGCACTCATCAATGTTCAACACCGAGCACATGTGTGCACCATCACTCACAACACTGCACTTCGAAACCAAAGAGTACATTTCACACCTCTCTCTCCCTTTCATGCTTTCAAATGCACATCCCACACGCTCTGCTCTTGGCAAGACTGTTCCACTCCGTGACAGCTCCCACTGAAAGACAACAAGATTACAAGAAAGAAGAGAAGCAGGCATATGCATGACCGTCCTACATTAAGGCTAGGGTAAAATAACACATTCAAGTCAGTTAAAATGGTGATAGTTGAAGGTCATCATAGGGTGCCAAACCACAAGAGTGGCTCATTCACTACACCAGCCCCCTTTGGTCAGTTTTGGATCTATGAACCTTTAGCTTTAAGAATCCATCCCTGACTAAGATGTCATCCTAGACCACGGCATGCCTGCTGGTGTCCCCCTATAACCTTGGGACCAATTCCCAGTACCAAGGCTTATGTGAAGGCTGCAGAAAAAAGGGCAGCTTCTTAGCTGGAGTATGTGGCACTATAAACACAGTTTAGGATGTCCTTGAAAATGTGGAATTCAAAGGGGGCCCGGCTGTCTGCCTTTTTATGCTCTGAGAGCTCCCATCCTTTTAAAACGGCTCTGAGGGAAAAAGAGGTGCGTCGGTCTGGGAGCCCTTGTAGGTTGGCGTGGTGGGCCACTGCCACAAGGTGGCTTGTTACCCAGGAGTGGCTCTTCCAGTCCTCCCTAGCCCGCAATACAAATTCCTGTACCCTCGCCGCCAGCTGGGGGGGGGGGAGGGGGGCGGGGCACTGCTTGCTGCTACCCTTGAAAATGTCTGGAGGTAGTTCCTGTACCTAATTTGCGTTTCTGGGGCCAGATGTTGGCTCACCTAGGCTGGAAAGGTGCCATGGAAGTGTTCGCCTGTGGCCAAAGGATAGATTTTGTTTATACTGTCCTTTAAAAGCACACACTTCACAGCTCAACTGGTAATTCCCTTGCAATACCACTCAAAAAGAATACATTTTTGTCATCCGGAGCCTTTAAGTGATTCCATCAATTAAAGTAACACCGGTTTCCAAGCACCCTTTAAATATGCAGAGTAACCAGTTGTACACATTTACATTTCTTTTAGGCAGCAGGCACCGCTGGCATAGAAGCTTGTTTAGCTGTCTGCCCCTCCCTCGGTTTCACAGCGCAGGACAGGAGACTCCTTGCTTTACATTTCAGCTGCAGGATGTCAGCTCTCATCAACCGTTCCGGGACGGTTGTCTTTCGACAAAAGTTAAGGGAACTGTTTTCCTTAAATTAAAAAAAGTATGGGCACGTCGTGCCCCTCAGATCCCGCGCACTTCAACCACTAAGTTAGACAGAAGCAAAAAGCCCGTGGCAACAAAGATTCCAGAGGCTTTACCGAAAAGCACTTTTGATGGCATTTGAGAGTGCCAATGGTAGCTAATTAACCATCTATAAGGAGCAGGTATTCCATAGACAATCTGATAATACAGCACAGATGCGTCCTACACGATATGGGCCTTTAAACATACGTATTGTACCGCATTGGTTTTCATTTAGCGCCTTTCTTTTGAAGATTCGAGGCTTCCAGTAGCCGCTAGAGTAGGCCTTTCTGTACTGTCACATGTATAGGTTTTAGGACTTTCACTGCAATTGCTTCACTTTTACAATGCCATGTATTTTATACAAGATCACGTTAGTGAGAAGATATCTTCAGAGTTCTTACTGAGTTGATCTGAACTTTGGGAATTGCAATTTAAACCTGTGGGAAGTTGAGGTTCTCCACGCAAAGACTTTATTAAAATTAATAATTTTTAATAAGCTACGTAAAACTCAAAACCAACTTAATTTTTTTATAACGTTGTCTTTAGCATACCTCATTTTGGAGCCGCTTGAACGATGCTATGTTAGTCTGACATAGCCCACATTCAATATATTTTAATAAATAATTTAGCTCCTACGTAGTCAAATGGTTAACAGCTTGATAGGTGATGTATCGCTCATTAAAATCTTTCTTACAACTCTTTGGCAGGCAGAGTGGGTTTCTAGGTAACAGTAGCCATTATCAATCCACACATTTCCCCATAGACACAAAATAGGTAAACCATTTGATACATCAGGCCCAGTGTTTGGAGATCTCAAGTTGTCCCATTTCAGATATAGATCACCCGGCCTCAGACCTATTCTGATTCTATCTTTTTTCTTCTCACATCATAATCACAGGTCCACAGCAACACCGTGTGAATCAGTAGACACATGCATCCACCGCAGACTTCTGTGCTTGTCCTCATGATTACAGGTGTGTTTACAGTAATATCTTTTATCTGTCAGTGACACGAAGAGGATGTGTGCTCTACAAAATACAACTGTTGTGTTAAAAATGTAATGTAAAAATAATAAGATAGAATGAACTCATCTGACTTACAGAAGGCGCCTTCAAATCTGAACAGTGCATGTATCTTCCCCAGAATGTTCACCTGCACCATTAGGTCTGTCATAAAGTTAATTTAGATTATTATTTCAGATTCCAAATGAAAGAGATTCGCAATCGATATATTGTAAGATAATTGCTGCTTGCACTACACTTTAAAGCTTCTTTGAGTTTGACCGTGTTTATGGTTGAAAATTAGTGCTTAATTATGGCTCCCAGTTTATTTTCTTTTAGCCACCCCGTAAACATTCACAAGCCTTTACAGATGTGTGCCCTTTTCTTCTCATATAGGTTTTCTCTTTGTATCAATCTCTATCCATCTGAACTCGGCCAGGGGCGGAGGCTCCTAACCAGGCTGGTTAAAGAAACTTCTCAGTGTCAGAGAGCAGCTCTTTCCCAGCTCCTGAAAGGGGCAGCTCTGACCTTCATTGCTATATTATAACCACTTGCCAGATGGCCTTTTCCTAGCTGGGGTTCTGCCTGGCCATTCATTCGAAGTCGACCACCACCACTAATGGCTCCGGTCATTGTGAGGCACACTTCTTTTGTGCCCCCTCCCCCCAAATAAAGGTTATCAATGAGGGAGAAAGTGTGGGAAAGCCTTGGAGAGTCCACCCCACACAGCCCGCTGCTAATAACCTCTTTGTGTCCTTGTTGTACTTTCGATGCACCATGAACTCTCAGTCCGTACTTGTCCAGGGCAGAGCAGCACACATGGAAGAAGTTAGTACCCTAGGGTACGGGGCTCTTACGGGCAAGAGTGGGTCATCCTTGTCACACCCATATCAATTACTCACGGACCTTTTCTGGCCAACAAGGAATACTCCATTGTTGATCAATTACAGGATACATTATTGTTATGTATGGCTCTCAGAGAATCTCTGTCCTTTATTTCAGTTTCTGAAAGTAATAACTCCTTGCTATGACATCACAACAGTTGATAACAAAGTGGTTATCACCTGTTGTGATGTCATAAAGGCCTTCCAGGACAGGTGACAGGGCCTTTTCGGAGTCTATCAGCGCAGCTCTGCTTGTCTGCTGTGACTGAAGCAGAAATCCCAGCTGCAGGAGGGGGAAGGTAGGGAGAGAAGGTCGTGAGTTTTGGTTAAGGTTAGCAGGTAAGATATTTATTTTTCACATTTGTGTCAGGGAGGAGAGGGCATGTTATATATAGCTCTCCCATTATCCTCTGCCCCTGTGCAGTAGTTGAAGGCATGGGAAGATGATTTTGGTGGCCATACATAACATAAAATTATAGATGGGTAAAAAGTGAATTACGGGAATGTTTTTCACCTTGGAGTTCTAAGTGACATCATAGACAACTCGAGCTTTGCTCGTGTTGTCTATTTGGTATCACTCAGACCCCCTCTGTGAAAAACATCCTCAAATTTCACTGTTACCTATCTATAATTCTAGATCTTTGTAGATTTTATTCCAAATATCTTTAGAGACGCCAGGGATGAAATATCATATAAAATTTAGAGACGATGAGTCATAGCTTCGCATATTCTTTGTATTGCTTACTAGTAAATAGTCAATGGAGGAAGAATTCGATTTGTACGAAACTCCCAGAGACTAACCTCCGCTCCTGTGAAAGGTGAAAGATTAGCTTTTTGTTACACCAGCCAGAACACATTGTTAGTGCCTCCAGTGGCTACAGGTTCAAATGGATACAATGTCTTTCCCTACTATCAGAAACCTTGTACCAGACTCCGTCCATTCTTCCCTGCGTGCGGGATGGAACTTTTTATCCATAGAGAAAGTCTGTCCTTTTCTGGAGTGGAGCCTGCTCAGCTAACATTTCTCTCTATGCCTGTGGATTTCCTAATGCTCCTCCCTCATCGTACCTTTTAGCTCTGAATGAAAGGCAAGATTCGTCCCTCTGTCTTCTCATTGTCAATTCCAGTCCAGTCCAAACCTAACCTGTATCTGTTATGTTTCTTCAAATTGGGGGAGGTGGAAGGGGTGGACTAATTCAGAAAGACAGTAGCATCAGTGTGTGACACTCTTAGCTGGTTGATGCATTTAGGAGTTGCCGCAACACCAAAAGGAAGAAGGTGCCACAAACCGTCCACCCCTCCATAAGACTACACTTAGCTTGATCCAAAGAATACAAGGACACTTTTGGGGTCAAAAGGCACTTTTAGGAGCTATGCTGAGACAGTGTGTGTTGTTACAGAAGGCAAGGTGGCACTGAGTGCACATGAGTATCATGGAGAAAGAGACCCTAAGTTGCTGCTGTGCCCTTGAAAATTGACTGGTTAAATTATGTGCTTGCCTACGGGAATACAATCATTAGGTCTCGGCTCTAGACGATGCGCATGGGTTGTCTTGAACCGAGACATGCTGTATCTACATCGTGGGCCATTGGCTGGCACCATCTTCGCTCCATTTTGCGTGCTCCCCATTTGTCGAAGGCATGCATACGTCATGCCTCATCTGTTGTTTAAACCTCTAGAGAGCAACGGCCAACCACTGTTAAACATACGCAGCGGCCATTATCCTGCTTGGTTTCGGGACTACTTTTGCCTCCTCTCCCGAAACCCCCATGAACAACAGGTCGATAAGTCTAGCTGGCAGCACAGTTCACCCTACGCTCAGCTAAGCAGTACCATAATCTGACTGACTGCTTGTCCTAAACTCCCTCAGCGACGGCAACCTAAACATTGCTTCCATTTCTATATGGTTTTGTGAACATCCATCAGCGCATGAAGCTGCCTTTCAAACCTATGTTGATATGCACCATATTTTTCCCTCTGCAAACCACAGAGCCCCGCTCTCCAGCTCAAGCCCTGGCTAGAAAACATTATTTTATCTGCAGAACGTAAACAGAAGACGAGATAGCAGAGAGTCAGGGGTGCCAGGGTTACTGTGCCCAAGCGACGCCTGAGCACCGACGCCAAAAGACGCGCCATCTGAGGCTGCTGGGTCTGTACCACAAGTGAGAACTTTGCCCAGGAACTTGCCGAGAACGCAGCACGTTTCGCTTTCTCTTCTGTGGCAGTCGATGTTTGTAATAACCAGTTAGGTGGCATTCTGAGAGCCTGGCAATGCACCAGTACCGGTAAGGTGGTAATCTGACAGCCCAGTGATGTATTGCATGCAACTACTCTCAAGCAGCTGCATATTTTTGTACGACAGATCTATTTCATTCAATCACCCTGTGTAACCGTGCAACGCGGGATGACAAGGGAGGCTTACAAATATTGTGCAGTGTGGAGCGAGGTTGAGTTATGCCAATAAAGCTGCCGTTAAAAACTCAAAAGCAGCTTTTTTTCTAAGAAAACTTTAACAGCCTCAAACTAGACTAAAGCCATCTTTTTTCAGTCAAAGATAAACTCAGAACTGTAACTCCGCTCAGAATCTTAAGGCTTCTAAGGAAAAGTGCAATGATGTTGCAGATTTTTTAATTGACATCATTTCCGCAATTTCACTGGCTGTCAAGCATTGTATGAGGCTGCCTCCATGGTGCTTTTTACTTGTTTTATTATAGTGCGTTACAGGCGCCACAATTTTCTGAAGTGATGGGCTCTGTCAACCGTGTCATTCCAGTTGGGCATGGGGGTTTCCAATGGAATGCCCCATGTTTCACCCTTCTTCCTGGACCGGCATTGCCATGCCCCAGGCCAGCAGACTGGCACAAGTTCACAAGAAAGAGAATGTTACATTTTGCTTCTCTTTTCTCTGATCTCTCACACAGTAAAATTGCACATCTACATCATACTTGTGATGCTATGTGTGGTTTACTATTTTTCTTATATTCATGTGTTTCGTAGGCTCTTCTTTCAGTGTGATCTCCTGAAGTTTCCACAGCGCATTTTTTATGTTGAGCTTACCAGACAGTGTGGGATCTATTCTGGGATTACCAAGAACTTACAAGGGCATAGAACTTGCCCATTGCTTACCATTGGTTGGCTTTCTTTTCAATTTGCTTGCTTTTTATTCAATGCCTTTCCTTGTCCGAGCTTGTCCATCAAATGTTGGTCCCTCCCCTGGCGCATAGCTTCTTTACTGTTTCTTTGATTCGCTGGCTACTGTCCTTCCAATGCTCGGTTTTAGGGAACTACTTACTTTTCCTTTTTTGCTTAAGTACTCCATTAGAGTGCATGTGATTTCCAGTTTTTGCCCGCTTGTGGTTCTCTCTTCCCCCAACAAATTTTCCTCCCTACTCTGTTTTGCTGTCTCCCTCGTCAAGTTGCAAGCGGTCTCATGTGCTTCTTGCCCACCAACTTCCTGCCCTCAGGCGCTCTGTTGCGTTTTTGCTCGTGTTTCTCTCCCCGGCGTTGTGGTTTACTCTTATGTGCTGCTTTTCCCCTCCCAATTGCTTCTCTTTCCCCGCTCCTCAGTTACCCCCACGGCCACTATCTTTTTTTTGGGGGGGCGCTTAGGCTTCATTGAAGATAATGCCATATTTTCAGACTTCCGTCCAGCAAGAGGCACAGAATCTGCCCTTGTTGCCATCTGGGATGACTTTAAGAACACAGTTGACTGCAACGGGGTTGCTGCGCTACTTCTCTTGGACCTCTCAGCTGCCTTTGACATGGTTGACCCTGACACTCTGATACAGAGACTCTACGAAGCCGGCATAGAGGGGACTGCTCTAGACAGGATCACATCCTACCTTCACAACAGAACTAATGTCATCCATACCCCCCCTTTCTCGTCCAAACCATACTTCACTAAAGCAGGGGTCCCCCAAGGCTCTATCATCTCTCCCATGCCTTTCAACATCTACATGAAGTCATTAACGGCACTGATCAATTAATTTCACCTCACGTGCTACAACTATGCAGATGAGATGCAAATACTCCTTCAACTGGAATGCCCCAAAGACATTGGAAACTCTGCAATTTCAATTGTCTCAGAGCCGTGGATCAATGGATGACGTGGAGCCATCTCAATTTGAATGCTTCCAAATCGGAAATACTTATGTGTGGCGATTGGAAAATGTATGACCCACTCGCCACCTGGCCTGATGATCTGGGAACACCACCTAAAGTATTGAAGGAAGTAAGAAACCTCAGAATGATCATGGACTCTAAGCTATCAATGAACACCCAAGTGGACAAACTAGCAAGATCAAGCTTTGTTACTATAAAAACTCTGCAACAAATCTTCCCCCATCTGGGATTTCCACACAAGGTCCAGGCTACCATCTCTCTTGTTCTGTCCAAACTCGATTACGCCAATAGCCTCTCCCACGGATCACCTTTAACGACTATGAAAAGACGACAACGGATTCAGAACTTGGCTGCCAGACTACTCTTACATATAAAGCCTCAAGCCCACATCTCCCCTGCCTTGAAGGCCCTACATTGGTTACCGGTTGCTAGAAGATCCACATTCAAGCTGCTTTGTATCACCCACAAAGCGATACATGTAAAAGGACCCCTCTTCATCAGGAATAAAATCACCAAAAACATTCAACAAAGAAACCTCTGCTCTAGAGTGGCACCTCACCTCAAAATACCAACGTACAAGAAAAAAAAAACATGGGTGGCACATCCTTCTCTGTTCAAGCAGCCAAACAATGGAACTCTTTACCCCCAACATATGATCCACGGATAACCACCTTATCTTCAGAAAACTACTCAAAAATTGGCTCTTCCCACATAACCACCATACGCAAACAGAAATATTCAGCATATCCCTCTGTATCTAAGCATTTATTTGGACTATAGACATGTACCTATATATGTGTATTGCTTTTTATAAACATGTATAGTAATTAGGTTTTTAAAAATGTAAATATTCGTTAGTTCTTAACAAATGTGCATATTACTAATATTTACATTATTCTATGTTTTTACATGTATATAAGTGACTGCATAAATAAGAAAATCTTTTATCATTCCTATTTATCTAAAATTGCCTCACTAGTAAATTAAAAAAAAAAAAAAAAAAAAAAATGTAATTTAAAGTACAACACTTGAAAGCCGGAGTTTATTAAATGCATCTTTAGTCTACATGTACTACCTTCCTTATGCATATATATATATACACCTTCCATGTACTTATGTATCTATATATTTATTACTTTTCTTCTAATTCAGAATATCTAATGCACTACCCTATTTCTCACCCTATACGGCTGTCAATATTTTCTCTACCTCAACTCTCTGACTCATCTCAAAACTCATTCTACTACTCTTTTCAATGCACTACTCTATTTCTCACCCTATACCTCTATCAATATATCCTCTACCTCCACACTCTCATTCAACCCAGGCCCCATGCCACTACTATGATCCCCAGGATAACCCTTTCTAGACTCTTCCCTCCTCTGCCCCTCCTCGCATCATCTCATACCTCTTTTACTATTCAGATCTGCCAAACAGGCATTTCCAAACCCTTACCTCCGACTCTTCTCCTTCCACCTCCCCTTTACTCATCCCAGGTCCCCTCCTACTGCTATGAACTAAAAAAAATTAAAAAAGATTCTAGACCCTTCTCTCTTTTATCCCTCCACTATTCCTTTTCGATCCAAAAAACAGAATAACATGTCCACCACTCAAATTAATTACATATTTCCCTATACTAACTCCCTCCACCTCCCATTTACTCATCCAAAACTCCCTCCTACAGCTATAAACTCCCCAAAAAAGAAATAATCTAGACCTTTCCCTCTTTTATCCCTCCACTATTCCTTTTCAATCCAAATAACAGACTAACATGTCCACCACTCAAATTAATTGCATATTTCCCTATACTAATTCCCACTATTTGGGTTCCAGAGTAGCGTGCTACTCACCGAAAAGCGCTTCAACACCTCATCAGGGGTAGCAAGCGCTATATAAATGCACCTTTTCCCTCTTCTATCCCTCCACTATCCTTCTCAATCCAAATAACAGACTAACATATCCACCACTCAAAATACTTTCATATATCACTATACTAATTCACCACTAATCCTTTATGGGTTCCGGAGTAGCGTGCTACTCGCCGAAAAAGTCCTTCAACACCTCATCAGGGGTAGCAAGCGCTATATAAATGCAAACCTTTTTCCCTCTTCTATCCCTCCACTATCCTTCTCAATCCAAATAACTAATATATCCACCACTCAAATTACTTTCATATTTCACTATACTAATTCATCACTAATCATTTATGGGTTCTGGAGTAGCGTGCTACTCGCCGAAAAAGCAATTTGACGCCTCGTCAGGGGTAGTAAGCGCTATATAAATGCAATTACAATACAATACAGTATATTAATCATTTATAGAATTCTCCATTGTTAATATTTATAGAATATTCAATCGTTGGTCATTTATGGAATACTCCATTATTGATAATTTCCTTATAAACCCTCTTTCCAAATGCATTACAAACTAAAGAACTTTCTCCACTTCTAAAATACTTTGTGAAATAAATTAAAAATTGTACTAAAATATATTTAACAGGTAAAAGAACAAAACAAAAAAAATGAAAATTCAATTCCATAGCTTCCTTTGATTTTCCTTGTAGTCTACAACAAATGTGATTATTTACTTGCTATGATGCACAAACTCACTACGCATTCTTGCTGTCTATATTTTATATTCTATGACAATGATGCATGCTGGATGGAGGATGTGTTTGGACTACGAGAGCAAGATATGGACTTACTTTAGACATAGATTTGGCCTCACAAGTTCTGCATATGGGGATGG
This sequence comes from Calotriton arnoldi, assembly GCA_963921515.1. Lineage (NCBI taxonomy): Eukaryota > Metazoa > Chordata > Amphibia > Caudata > Salamandridae > Calotriton > Calotriton arnoldi. Next base: position 1,950,017 of record CAWUFW010000753.1, on the reverse strand, counting down.
AGCCCCAATATGATAAACTACCAGCAACTGTAAAAACCTTTTAATTTTTTGCAGAATGATGAACAATCTTGCTCATTTTCCCAACGCCCTAAAATGCAGGCTTTTGGCTCAGTAGCCCATGCCAGTGCATTATGGTCAATATGGTACAACAAATATATTGAGTTATGAATCCTGATATGTATGTCACTATTTTGGAGCTCATCAAAGGAATGTTGCACAGCTGACCTGAAAGCAGTTCAAATTTCAATTGTTCTCCAAATGGTGCAAGTACATGCTCAATAAAAGCAAGGGATCATCTTCACCCTGTTTGCTATAAAATCCAAAAACTACAGAATGGTGCTGCATACCATCAAACCACTTACAACTGCAGTGCTTGGCTTAAATAGCCCCTTTTTTTCTAGACTTGCTTTGAATTATTGGATTAGTGTGTTGTACAAGGAATCATTTGGCCACATTTTATAAGAATCCTGGTGGGAAAAACACATCATTACCCTATGGAGAGATTTGTGGTTCACTTGCTGCACTCTTTGGTGCAATAAAGTTCTTCAATTCAATACAATTTCAGTGACTGCTTTTAGATCCTTGTCCATGCCTACACTCAGCTAAGATGGCCAACATGACAAGATTAGTTTTAAAGAAGTATTTTTTCTGCCAAACACTTAGAGCCTCATTATGATGGCGGTCGTAAGACGACCGCCATCGTCGGTTTCACTTCCGACCGGCTGATTATGTATCAGCCGGTCGGATGTGAAACCGGCTGGTCATTCCGGCTGACTTCCGATGGGCTCAAGGAGCCCATCGACCAGTCGGAGCCTGGCCTATAATCCCAAAGGGTGGCCTTTACACCTTTAGGATTACAATGCACGGTTTCCAACAGGGTTTCCATGCCGGCCTTTCCGACATGGAAACCCTGTCGGAAAGCGTATTTGGGGGCCCCCTAGCAGGACCCCCTTGTGTGCGCGGCCTCCGGTGGTGGCCGAAGGGGCACCTATGGTGCCCCTCTGTTAATCCCTGCACCTTGTGGCAGGCACCGTGAGGTGCCTGCCACGGGGTGCAGGGATTAACACCACCTCCCATTTCCCTAAGGGAGCATGTCTTACAGACGGTTTACGGCCGGAAGACATGCTCCCATAGGGAAATGTAGGAATGCGACTGAACAGTGTTCGGTCGCATCCTAATTCGGCGGTCGGGTCTGCCGACCGGAGGCCGGTCAGTCCCAGGACCGAGACTGTGTCGGGCGGACCTAAGTCTGCCCAACATCGTAATTTGGCCCTATGTATTTTATTTACCAATGTTTCTCATGCAACACACCTAGATAACCGTTGTTTGTAGTAGCTGCAACTAACCCTCATAGACATGATATGTGCCTCTCCACATACATGTGACCTAAATATCCTGGGTGAAGAAGCTGTCTTTCTGCAAACAAAGTGGGTACAAATCCCCACAGACCTCCAACATGGAAGTGATCCACATGTCGAATGTGAGGGACAAATTTTATTTGTATGAAAGAGTAGCATAGATAGCTTAATAACTTCCTTCACCAATGCATGTGGCCTAATAGGGGGCGAGCAATCTAAACCTATCCATGTGCAAGTGACTCACATAAGCAAAGTAGGGGTGCTGCCATTCTTCGCCTGGGTGGTTGCAATGTTACCTTTACTAATCCCGGCCCCCTGATATACCTCCGTAAAAAAATTGTTGTCCAGAGATTTTCATTTTTTGATGTGTGTCTTTGGATCATTAGAGAAGTAATTTAGCTTGGGTAGACATTGCTGATCAGGGCCGAATTTTCCTGACGCCATTTTTAAAAATGGCAGATGTGTTGCAGTGATGATGTAATACTTCAGGAATCATGAGACCTATATACTTCATTTTGGTGTCAATACATAGGTTTTGGGGGTCAAGTAGTCATATAAAGACAGACAATAACTCCTCAGAGCAACCCTTCCACCTTTTTCCAAAATGGCAGCTATAATAGAGAAAGAAGAGACCTATATAGAAATGAAACAAATAATGTTTTTAATCCTTTGATGTATACACCAAACAATGTTTATGATCTGGAAAAAAAATAATAATGTTTATCACTCCTGTTTTAGACACATTTTCATAGTTCACCTTATTTATTTGTTTCGCCAATCACTCATGGTACATTTGGAGAATGCTGAACACTTGAGAAGAGCGTATCGACAGGGACATCTTTTTGTAGCACAGGTTTTGCAAGTACATGTAGGTGTAAGTTCTGTGGGTTGAGGCTTTAGAAATTTCGTAGGTTTTAGCACCCCATCAATATCTTCCCAACCAAAATCACAATGTCCTTTCTCTCCATATGCATGATCCAAAACATTTACACATCTTCTGATCATGTAGAACGCTCTTTTAACGTGTCCATGTACAGAATATGACATCGGTGGAAGGTCACTTAGCGGTACTGATCTCTTGAAATCACAGTACCTAAGATCATCAAATGTGTGACAGTCAGAACTCCTTTTCCACACATGCACAAGGTATATTTCTATGTCTTTAAAGTCACATTCTTCTTCTGTCTCAGCAAATTCTTTTAGAAACTTTGCAGGCTCAGCAGTGAAAGCTCAAAGTTTTGTTCCAATTTTGCTCATAGTGTCATCACCCATAAGAATATGTGCCTTGATAAGAACACTGGGGATCCCTGGGTCAAATCTCTTATACAGAATATGAAGCAGGATTAAATATCTTTTCTCACCTGTTCCATAACATATCCATAACTCTGACAATCCTTGAATTATGAACATTGCAACAAATCTAAGTAGTATAATAATAAAATTTTTGTCATTTGACAGTACAATGACTCCATTGGAACCATTTTGAACAGCGCACCAAACATGTGGCACAACACGAAGGTCCGCTTTCTCCAATTTGCTGTTAAATTCTTGAACAATATTGCCGGTACCTTTTGAATATATCTCTGCAGGCACCAACTCCTCATTGAGAATCATTCCACTTGCAATAATTGGAAATTCAGTGTTCAGGGAAGCATCAGGAATGTTTTGGTGAGTTAACATCTCCAAGTTCATCTTGTTCGATGGTGATGGCCAGAATTTATCATGTTGCACAGGTATAAGTGTTGAATTTTTGATGCAGGCAAGGTCAATTGTTCCACTTGCAGACATTTGTCTAATTCTCTCACATTCTTTGACAGATAGTTCAAGATAACTGTTAAAGACAATGTACAGTTTTTGCAAGGTGCAAATTGACTTTGATATCTGTAGAAAAGTTTGAACGACCTCTCTGAAGTTTTGCATGGATGAAATCTTGACCATTCGCGATTGTGACATATAGTCCACAACAACAGCAGTTTTCAATAAGGACACCATTTTGAATTGAAATTCTTCAGGTGAAAGTTTTTTTTCAAGCTCTTGTACGAGTTTGTGCTTCACTGGTTTGGTTGCAGCATCGCCATCAAATAATGCGTTTGTTGGAAGAAGATCATGCAACAGAATGTCCTTGATAAATCCACCCCTTTCGTTTGCTACATCCATCTGTCTGTGTGCTTGCGAAAGTAGTTTTTTTGTAACCTGTTTTTGTAGTGGCTGGTTAGACGAAACCCTTACTATGACAATTAACTAGAAGACGTGTCTTTATATTGTTATCCACATATTGTTTCATCACGAAGTTGTGTAGTCACACAGGCTCAATCATTTCAAAGGGAGTTCCTTGCTGCTACATGAAATGAAGAAGGCTGTCAAGATGTTTATTAAATGTTCCCCTCTCTTTCCCACAAGTTTGTGGCAAGAAACAGTTTCACAATGTCCATTAATTTTGAATTTGTCATCTCTCTGAAAACATTGCAAATAGAGAGGACTTCATGATAAACTAGCTGCCATTGAGCAACATATTCACTTTTACATGTCTGACCAACAATTCTCTTGGAGCTTTTCTGTGATCTCTGGATCGTCTGTTCCAGTTTCATATCTGGAACCACAGCATTGAAACTTCCCTCTCTGTCTTTCACCACAAAATGTCTTTGGATTAATTTTCTGTAGAGGTATGGTTTTTCCACCTCTAGCTTCTTCACTCTTTCCAAATAGCAAGACCCATATATCAGGAAGTTTATGCAATTGAATTAGTGAAACATAGTAATCAGTGACTCCACAGTCTTCACGTGCAGCTCCCAATCACCTTTCCAATCAGCATGTACTGCGTTTCTCACTAGAGCTATCATGTGTAAAACATTTCCCCAGTAATTGCAAAGTTCTGATTTTTCTTCACATTCTTTGACAAACTCTACGAACTTGGTTTTCAGGTTTGCTGATTTTGAACTGAGTGTATTTTGAACATTGCCTGGCTTGGAATTATGTCTTTTGAATGAAGTGCAGCTTGTTTTCTTCTGAGATAAGATATGCAAAACCTAATTTGTCATTCTTGTTCCAGAAAGCATTCTAACGCAATGTTTCTATGGCCTCATATGATGAGCATTCCTTGTAACAAATTAACATAATGAGTTCTGCTCACTACTGACTCTACAGTTTTGCTTCCAAAGATTTCAGCCTCAATAAGTGCATCGGCTATGCCACATCCACTGAGATAACTTCCTGCACACCACAACGCAACGTTTGTCATGTAGAAAATGCTCATCATTGGATAAAGATCACCAAATTCTACTGGATTGCTCATACAAATGTCAGCTACAATGCACAAAACGCCTTCATCGCAGAAAAGTGGCAGGATAGGCTGGTCTTCAAGCTGAGCTGGCACATATTGGAAGTATTTTAGAGCTGTGAATACTGTTACATAGTTTGTGACTGGAGATGGTATTACTGATAAAAACCCAACCTTTTTCAGTGGGACGGTATTCTGGGAGATCAGAGGATGAATTACAGCCCATGGAGGAACTGGCGTTTCTTCATCCTTCAGTCCACACCTAATAAGCAATATGATAAATTCAGTTAAATCAGCTTTGCGGACCACAGCATCTGGTAGAAGATCCATGCCCTCAGCCACTTTGAAACTTTCTGGTGGACTGGGACATTTTGATGGATTGATGTGATTTTGCACTCTTTGGCAAGGTAGTTGGGTTATAAGTTTGCAGCTTCAATTGTTTATGTCTACAGCTGACACAGCTTGTTTTCCAGCAGCTACTTCATTGGTACAGTCCTGAAAAAGCACCATGGCTGTGCTGGACGTTCCAGACAAAGAAGAGTTGTCTTCAAAATTAAAATTATCAAGAGCAGCAATTCTAAATCCTTTCCTGAGAAAGTGACTTGGAAGTGGCGTACTGCCGGATTCACAAGATTTTACTGCATGAGCTGCTAACAAGTTCCTGTTCCGTACTCTGTCATTATAACTTGTTGAAACACCATTTCTATTCATTGAAGTGATTAGCTCTCTACTTTTGCACTTGTCATAGATTGCGTGGGCAGTCATCATGTGTAGTAGAGTTTTCTTTTTACCGTGATGTAATTCATAAAATATGATTTGGAAAAGACAGTACATTTGCACAGCATTATCCTGTTGGTTCATGGGGTTGTCTTCCACTTCTTCCGTTATATCTTCAAAGCCATCATCAATGTTGTCGGCTTCTGTTCCGAACTCAAGAACTTTAGCTTGTAACAGATATTAAACAATGATGTAAAAAATGTTAAGACAACATCAGGCATTGTTGTTGACGCCCATGGCTTGCAGAGCTCTCGGGCATTACAAAATGTATCATTAAGTCCAAAATCTAAATCTTTCAGGATGTTTTTTAAAACGGTTCATGCTGATTTTACTGCATCCTGTGATCTTATTTTGGCAGCAAGAACTTCAGGACTCATATCAGCTGAGAACACCATACATGGCTCATTCTTTTTGTTAGACTGACAAAACATTCTGTCATTGTACATTCTCGCCAGAAAAATCTTAATTTCTTTATTACAGATCAATACAGTTTCATCAATGTTGACCATTATTTATCTGATCTCACTGAGTGTGAACCCATAGCCAGCACTCAAGAGTGGCTTTAAAACTTCATTTGTTTTTTCAAAGAGTGCAAACTTAACTAAAGGCTGGTGGTTATGTTGCTGCTGGGAGCTCATTGTACATTCATATTTTTAAATGTAAGCATGCATGCAGTTCGGGTGGGCATACAAGTACGCTGCAAATACATTCACATCACTGTTTAGATCAGCTACCCAGCTGAAAACATCACATTGAAAGAAACTAGCTGCAGATAAATCATATTTGCCCTTTGAGACTTTTTTTTCACTACAAATTTTTAAAGGTACAGGATGGGCAATGCCCAATGCATACATTGCAAGTAATAATTGATGTAGAAAGTACCATGTTTTTGAGAACCCTATCGAACTGGCCTGTTGAACATTAGGCCTAACAACTGAAAAGTAGCACCGAACCCCGCTGAAAACCCACAACCGCATAGGACTAAATGTGTGTGCATCGACATTCAGGGTTACCTGTCTGTGGCTTAGTGATAAGTCATGCATATTGCCAGGGGATTTATGAGGGGTCGAGTTGTGGCAGAGGGGGTAGATCAATGCCCTTTGAGACTTACATACTCTGTACTTTGTTCTTTCATCTGTCCCTTTGGCCCTTGTTCTGGCTAAACAACAGATAACACATTGAAGATCATCTGCTTTCTGATCAATTGCTGGAGGTGAACGTGTGGTCGCCATTGATCTTATAAGTGGATGGGCATTGGGTTTGGTTGTCGTCGCTTTCTCAGAAGACTCGGATTCTTGTTGTGATTCACTGGTCTCTGCTATTTTTTGACAATTTTTTTCCAGGCTTTTTTCCATTGTATACGACTTGTAGCACTTGTTGTTACAATGATAAAATATTTGATCCTCTTCACCCATCAGCTTCAATCTTTTGTGAACTTCGTCTTGCCGTATTTCTGCAGCATCTCAAACTCTCTTCTGTCCAGCCGCAGTTGATGTTAGCTTTTCTTTCGGATTAGTTTGGCATATAACACATTTTTCTTTGTTGAAGGAATCTTCAGATTTTGTAGTTAGTAACACTCTGCCAGGAAGTAAAGATCCTCTGCTACCACCTGCTTTACTCATGTTTATGTATTTGAATCAACGGAATACCTGAAAAAAAATCAATATTAAAATAAATTACCAAAATGATGGCTAAAACACATCATTATAGAGCCGCCATTTTGGAAAATGGTTGCTCTGAGGAGTTATTTTCTATCTCTATAAGAGTACTTGACCCCCAAAACCTATGTTTTGACACACAAATGAAGTATATAGGTCTCATGGTTCCCTGAAATATTACATCATCACTACAATACATCTGCCATTTTTAAAAATCTTGTCCAGAAAAATTTGGCATGGATTAGCACTATCTACCTAAGCTAAATCACTTCTCTAATGGTACAAAAACACAAATCAAAAATGAAAATCTCTGGACAGCAATTTCTTTACGGAGGTATATCAGGCCAGAACTATACCACATGGGCCGAACTGTGATGAAATCTTTTGTTTATATAATGTAGTACAGACCTCTCCTTCTGAATTGTAAGGGAACTGCATGGAAAAAGATTGGAGGAATTTGTATAGATTGAGATTTCTGACTGACAAATGGTCCAAGCTTCATTCAGAGTAGGGTGAGGAGTCAGTGCGTAGGTCTCCTCCGTGCTGAATGTGTAATTGGCTTACAGCATCTTGAGGATTCATGTCAAATTTGCAGTCACAAGTGAGAAGACCCCATTGTGCAGTACTAGGGACAATAAAAGAGTCTCTGCTAGTGTGCGGAAGGAATGTAGTGTACTTAATTCATGTGTCTACTTAATTTATGTGTGTGTGTGTGTGTGTGTGTGTCATGCTTGGCGAATGGTGATTGCAGAGTGGTTGGTAAGTAACATGGGTCTTGTGAGCGCAAGGGGCGGGATCAGTGACAGATGAAAGAAGGGGAACAAATGTTGTGTGAGTTGGAGTGTAGAGCAGGTGTGGGAGGAGCCTAGGGTGGGTGGGTTCATGGGGTAGGTATAGGGGGAGTGCAAGGGTAGGTGGGTTTAATACCAGGGATGAAGAGGGCGGTTGTAGATGGAGAAGGAGCCTGGGTGTCAGGACTCACGGAGTTTCCTCCTTCTAACTCTATGCTGGCTACCATTTTCCCCCTACAAACTTACCAAAAGTCAGATAATCCCTCAAGCTGGAGTGCTTGTTGGCACCGATGGAACTCCAAGATGGCTGCCAACATGCACATACTGCGACAGCACACCGCTGTTAGCAGTCTAGTCTTTTAGGTTTCATGACATCTGGTGAAGTGCGCTTCAACATTCCACTGCGCACTTCACTGAAGAAATAATTGGAAGAGCACCTGTTTTCCCCAGCGTCGTGGAAGTCAGTTAGGGTAGTTGCGATTAAATCGGGGTTAGCTTCGTCGGAACTACACTCCCTCACTAATCAGGTTAGTGTTAAACTATGTAGCTAATATAAAACATTCTGTGAGAAAAGGTTATCGTGTCAGGGGTAAATTTCTATTTAAAAAGGAAACGAAGTCAGAATATATTTTCCTTCATTTGAAAACTGGAAATACCTTTCAGTAATTGCTTTCCTTAGCCGAGAAGATTAAATAAAAAGCTTTTGAATCAGCTGTCTTTTTCAGCTGTTCCAGAATCTGTCAGACGCGGGCGTGACCTTTCAACATGCCGTGTCTTCTTTGACTGAAACTTGTTCACTCTTCTGAGAATTAATTAAAAGGTGAAGCCAGAGTCAAACGCGCGGGCATATTTCTTTCTCATGCCACGTGTTAGGTTTGAAGATAAATAACGTGAAGGCCCAGTTACAGAACTCCAGTAATGTTCTCCTCACGTATGGCCAGAATAAATTAACTCTTCAGCAAAACATTAAAACCGAGAGCAGAATAAATTATGCTTCCAGCAAACATTAAAACCGAAGGCCTGAATAAAACGAACGCTTCCTTTTAACATTTAACCTAAGTTCTGAAGCATTGTTTAAAAACTAATTAAAGACAGAAAACCAGTCATCCTACTCCAGAAACCCCAGTTCAAGGCCCACTCCAGTCTCTTAACAGTGAGTTAATAGAAAGAAAGAGAAACCCAAATAATACGTAAATTAGGAATACAGAAATAAATACTTACCTTATCTTTCTTACATTAAGGAATAGCAGGATCAAGTGCAGATTGTACCTGAGAACGAAAAGGAAAGAGATCTGAGCGAAGACTTCTCATACAGCCTAGCAAACAATACATGAGAAGTAGAAGAGAAGTAAGCTTCAGTAAACATTCTGGTAAGATAAGTTATTTATACACCATAGAAAAAACAGTAAGTTAAAAGGCACAGTAAATAAAGGTTTTTACATGTTAATGTTGCAGTCCTGTAAGAAGAAGAAGAAGACGTAGCTGAACAGGCAGAATATTGGAGCAGTCTCTTCTCTGTCCCCAACCCCTTTTCCCCCCTTAGAACTTACCTGCAATGGAATACTAAAAGACCTAGCAGGGTTGGTTCGGAGAAGGGCATTGGGACCTAGCGTCATTCTGCTCCTGTGTGGTTCAGACAGCAATAAGTATTTAGACCCTGACACTGGGACAGAGAGGAGGGGTCAGAGTGGGGCCAGATGTGGGTGCTCATGCAGTGGTTCCCTAGCCCACAGATGGGGTGATTACATAGGGTGCGGAACCCCATTTTTTTTTTACTGAACCCCCGATACACTATCTGATTTGGGGGGGGTGACAGTCGAATTTGGGGGGAGCATTATTAAAAGGGGTTTGGGGGTGCATTATGAAAGGTGATGGGCACAGAATGACATGCCTTCTGGGTAATTTTGGGGTGGCTACCCATAGTTTTTAGTGCGCCCCTCCTCTATTATGGGGTGTACCCCAAAAGGATAGGGCAACAGGGGGGGCTAGGGAGAAAACAGGTTTGTAACAGCTTCTATCACCAACCACAAGGGGGCACCATACAATCCTACTGCGGTTATGGTATTGAAAGGTACAACAAGGAGCATGTGGTGGTATTTTTGCCTGTAGGGCTCCCCAAGATTTGACTGCCTCCCCTCCCCTCCGTGTGGCATGGTATAGGGACGCTTGGGAAATTTCTATTGAAAACAGACAGTATAGGGATTCTCGCTATGAAATCTGAGCGCACCAACATTTGCTAAATAAAGGGGGACAGTGGAGCAGGCTAATGAGGCAGGGAAAGGGTACCTGTGGAAATTGGTTGGAAGGGTCATACAGAATAATCATGGCATGCAAATAGGCAGCAGTGCATGGATTGGCAGTGTCTGTAGAGAGTTTGGTGTGCTCTTCAATTTATTTGTCCTCCTTACGTTGGGTATGAGGGAAGGCCAGGCCTTGCTGTTAGGCAGAACATGTATTCATGATTTGAAGAGGTGTAGTCTGGGTGTGCTGAGAGGGGCTGTACTGAGCGGTAAGTGCCTGTATACCCGAGCAACGTGCATCCAACCATTCACTTGAGACTGAACAATGACAGAAGCAGCTGGGTTACTGACGGTATGTAAATGGAGGGCACATAGGAAGGGTGTTTGTCTTCACTCAAAGGATTGAAACGTGGTTGGTGCACTAGCAAAGCTGGGGTACCAGGAGAGAACATTTTAGGGGTAATGAGATGGTGGTATCCAGAGGTCAAAAAAGGTGTCAGAGGCACAGAGGTATGAGGATGCTTGTCCCACAGTGAGGGGTGATCAAAAGTCCCTGCTAATGATTTTTGTCCAACCGTGACCAAATGTTGTGCAGCCTGGCTCCCTATGTAACATTTCCCCAGTATCTCTCTATCCTGCAGATGAATGGCGCAAGCTTCCCAAAGTTTTTCCTGGCCTCATAACCCCACAGGAGTGCCTGACATTTCTGGCCTAAGGATACTTCCAAAGGGTGCGCTACTGACATTCTCAAAACCTCAATAACCATGCATATTTATGCACCAAACATGGCAAATCCTTACACCTGCAAAGCATCATATTGCACGTGTCAGCTTTGAGTTGGTATAAGTGTTTTTATTTGAGGAAAATATTCATCTGTGCTTCCTCTCCCATCTGAGGACTAAAAGTGCTGTTCCTCTCTCACATGTCCCTTCAAAGAGACAATTAACACACTCACTCAATCACTCAGCAAACATGTTTGCTCTGGCACTTTCATCTTGCTGTTTACCTTCCAAACATTCCCCCTAACCACAAATACAGGCCACCCATTCCTCATTACTCATTCTCTCAGTCATCTCAGTCTTCCACTCCATAGGCCCTGCAAGACCAACATGAAAAAGAGGTATGTCAGCAAGCAGAAGAAAAGCCTTGGTGTGCTTTTATGTTCATACTGCTGCCCTCTAGTAACACCACACGGCAATTGCAGCGTAATAATGGGACTGAGAAGAGGGCTGTCCTATGCAAATAAGTTCCTCCCATGCTTACTTTCTTCTGAGACGGTCGCTGGCTTCTGCTGTGATACCGCCTCCAACATATGGTCTTCAGCCGAATTCAAAAGCAGCCTATCTTAGGCTAACGATTTTGCCACTCAAAGGCCGCACATGGGGACATCACCCTCATTTAGCAGGGTCCCAAATTGCCTGCAGTCATCCTCTATACAGACGCTGGGCATTTGGGGGCGAAGGGGGTGTTTAAAGCCCCAGTGCCAGCCCAGCCCAGCCCAGCGCAGCGCCGTAATGCTCCATCCACTCACCTGCTTCAGCAGGCATTATGCAGACCTGCTGAAGCAAAGGCCTGACTCTGTTCTTTTCTGCCTCTTAAGGAAAACAACCTTTCTAGCTTCTTATTGCACCTAATAAAGGGAGTTTCACTTGCCTCAAACTTTACCCATCATTTCATTAGCCAGAGCTCATACTTCACCTTTATTCATAGCCAACCTCACAGGCACAAAACCCCTGATTTCAGAGATCGGCTCACCCCAAAATGAAAAATCACCACAATCCAGCCTAATTTACTATCAGTGTAGCACCTTCCTTGCATTCTTGTGCTCAGTTATAAGCCCCGAGACCACAGTTGCTCGCTACAATACACCGTATTTCAAGGACAAAGAATGAATACATTGATAAAGGAAGATAAGGCTTTGTCTCTATTGCACCTACTTGAGAAAAAGGGGGGTTGGTGGAAGGTCATGAGGGAAAAGATTTGTCATTTTGGGGAGCACGTGCCAAAAAGAGGGGCCACTTTTCTCCTCTGTTTTTCCAAGTGGAAATAAACTTAGCAAATGAAAATCAAAGCATCGTATGAACACTTACCACATTGGGATACTTTGAAAGCATTGGCAGGATTTGAACACTTGTGCTGTGGGAGCCTGTGCCACCAGAGGTACAAGACTTACCATTGAGGTTTAGCTCCTTGGTGGTTTAAACTCTTGCAATAGTAACTATAAGCATCATACAGGCCCCAGTGCCATTGCCTGTGGATTCCATTACACATGAAAAGGATGACCATGATATAGGGAAGATTTGATAGATTACTGAAAGGGAAGCCAGTGTGGTCCAGTGGGTAAGTTCCTGACTTCCACCCAGACAACCAGGGTTCAAATCCCGGTTTCAGCACCAGGTGACGGATGAGAGTGCAGCAGAGGTAAGTTGGAGGTGGGCCTGCCTGGTAAGTATAGTGTGCGTGTGTGTGTGCGCGTCATGCTTGGCGAATGGTGATTGCAGAGTGGTTGGTAGGTAACATGGGTCTCGTGAGCTCAAGGGGTGGGGTCAGTGACAGGTGAAAGAAGGGGAACAGGTGTTGAGTGTAGAGCAGGTGTGGGAGGAGCCTAGGGTGTGTGATGTCAGGGGGTAGGAAGAGGGGGAGTGCAAGGGTAGGTGGGTGGGATACCAGGGATGAAGAGGCAGGTCGTAGATGGAGGAGGAGCCTGGGACAGAGAGGAGGTGTTGTTATATTCCATATAGGTACCATAATATAGGCCTCGGTAAATTCGTTACCCTTCACCTATATTCTCTCCCTATATTACACTTGTCACGGTTTACAGGGACTGACCTTTTACCTAGATATTACACTGCATTCAGAACGTGGGTTTTCCCTAGTTCGAAATCTCATACATTATGCATGAGGATTCTTGGAAGCACAGCAGGACTGCCATCTCCTGTATAAAATCTATGTATAAAGTTCATGCCCAACGTGATCCTTAGGCCGACACAGTAATACAGCAAGGTAGGACCCCTGGGGAGACCTATGGGTATATATACATCACATCTTGCTAAGATAGATAGAGGAGACCGAGACTTCCCGGCCGACACACTGACCAGAGACGCTGAGGTTCCTGCATGCAGACACTCAAGCTCGCAGTGGTCTAACATCCCTCGCGGGGTGTTCAGCTCGAGACCAGGATGGGGTCCCACAGTCTCACACTTCAGGTAATGGGGTTGACTAAATCCTAGAGGGATTCTTGGCTTAACACCTACACCCATGCTAGGTACACTTAGGTACATCTAGTTAGGGAGGCATCGTAGGAGTACGCATCTTTTATCATGTGTTTTATATACTTGACTATATTCATGGTTTTAGTAAGATGGTAGAACTATACCATCCTTTTACCTTTATAGTACTGCTAATCATTTATATCTTATACTGTCTAACGGTTGTTGCAGCACATCTATTCTACACCAGAATAACAACTGTTCAATAAATGCTTATTGAAAACGCCCAGCCTGTTTTATTCGGTGTATCTCTCTGAGAGAAACTAAGTAAGTACGAGTGACTGAGCGAAAGGTAGTATATTGTTTCCACGGTCCTGAGGGATCAGGGTTGTCATGTTCGATGGTTGCCAAGAACTATTCTCTCCTTGGTAAGAGGAGATTCTAGTGGCACTGTGAGCTAGTTGGTACAAAAGGGCCAACATACCCGGTGGGGGTGATCAGAGTTCGTCTGACACCAATCCTACAGTGTATGTTGTCTAAACGTGCAGATCCTGTATACTTTTTATAGGAACTACACGACATGGCGCCACCAACGTTGGTTGGGTAATTATTTAACAGTAGAATCTGAGTAGTTCAGTCGTGCTATTCTCAGAAATCCCTATTCACAAAACACCAGAGACGTCTGGAGTGGGTGGGCTAAACTCAGCCACAGCTGAGTAGGCGAAAAATCATATTTATTGGCTGATGGTTAATCAAGCTTGAAGGACACAGTGTTCCTAAAATTGTGCAAAACACCTTATCTTAAGTTTCGTTGAAAAGTTCTTCTCTAAAAACAACGACTGAAGGCGCGGATAAAGCGGAAAGAGTCGTGCAAAACTCACATCTCTCAGATGAAGAAGAAAACGCAGATGCAATTCACATTGCAGAAAATATTAGAAATGCAGTCACCCTGAAACTGCTTGCGCATGGTCTAACACCTAGGGGTGGCGTAGTAGCTTTCGTGATAGAGGCACACGAATCATGCAGAACAGAGGTATTTTATTCATGGGTTACATTCCCAGCAGCAAATGCAAGGACAAAAACATTTCACTTCTACACAGAAGGTGATGCACCAGCGGAATACTGTCCGTATGAGGACATTGATGTTCCGCTCACGTACCAGGAACACTTACACTGGTTTAAAGGCGCCCTACCCCATATAAGAGGCAGAGTAAGACTAGGTCCGCTCGGAAGAGAAAGAGCAACATGGCCAATATTAGCAGCCTACACACCACATCCTGCCATTGAAACAATGCCAGGACCAGACTTACTCATACTTCACAAAGAATTAATAAAACTTTACAGAAACATGACGCAATTCGTCATGAGGACACTTACAGTCCAGCCAGCGATGGTAACAACAAATACAGCTCACGTTCAAAACACAGCAACTAAAATTACACCACAAACATTACATGCAGTAATGGGTAAGATGCCGGCAAAACGTGAACAAATGCCATTCTGGATAGCTCAGAAAATAACACAGCTAGAAGCAGTATTCCCAAATACTAGTCCTTATGAAAAACACAGAATGCTGACAATCTGCTTGCCCATGGGGATAACACCACAAATAGAGGATTGTACCTCGTGGGGCACAGTTTTCGCAGCCATATATACCAGAACTCATGGTATCCCGTCATTAGCTGTAATACCAGATGTATTAAGACAAATACAAAAAGAGTTCGGAGCAGAACCTGCTCTGAACCTAGGGATAAAGTTACTAGGTAACTGTGCCCAGGTATCAGCAATAATATTAGCAAACATTAAAGGGGAGGCAGCATCAGTGGCTATCCGCCAACGCCTAAGGGAGTTCAGTCCTTTACAACAGGAGCACGAACTACCCAAAATAATTGAAACTGCGTATGCAGAATTAGGCAGGGACAGTTTGGGTGGAAAAGCGCTAAAACCACAACTGATGGGTAGTTCCAAGAAGGAGACATTCAAGCAGACACCTACTTCTTCTAAAAAGAAGTGGGACAATAACAAAAAACAAAGAGTTAAAGAAAACAGATCTCAATCCAGAGGTAGATCTCCTCCACAGGAGACCTCCGAAAGGAGGTATAACCTTAGGAATAGGGATAATATTAGGAAACCTGACAGGTATCAGGATACTGATACACGTTCCTCTTGTTCCTTTCAGGGTTCATCGAAAAACTCCGGGAGGGAATGACGGTCAGACAGACAAGAAGAGCGTACAAAGTCCAGAGACAAGCAGAACGCTCAAGACTATACTTCCAAAAAAGAAGATAAAGCCAAACCAAAACCACAGTTCAAAAAGAAGAAGGTTGCAGGTCTAAAGATCAGACATGCCCAGAATTCTGAGGACTCGACTACTGAACGGAGAATGGGCTCTGATGATGTTAGACAGTGCGGCAGAAGTAACAATAGCTCGCCAGAACCTGATGGAATTTCTGGTGACAGCGGACTTGAATGATTATATCACGGTGGAAACACCTGATACTAGGGTAAGTGTCCCACATAAATTGTATGAAATAACACTCTAAATGGAGGGGGACAAATGTAGGACAGTTAGAGGTCTCTTTTGGGCGAACCTGACATTTGGCTATGACATTTTGTTAGCTGAACAAGATTGGCCGCCAGCATTCGTCATGGGTTGCCCTAGGGGAGAAACAGTAATTTTACCAGCATTTTCCGACCATGTTCCCAAATACCAATACCATATGTATACCAAAAAAAGTATACATATGCACGGGAGTGGGTGGTAGCCCAAGCCCCGGCATTATACAAAAACCATGATGGATGGGATGAGGATTCAACCCACCACATCATTCCACTAAAAAAATACTCCAACTGCACAAAGGCAGTATCCAATAAAGCAGGAAGCTAAAAAACAAGTCAGGGAGATCTTAGATCAACTTGAATATCAAGGGGTGATTGAAACTTGCACCTCTCAAATTAATAACCCTTTGTTTCCAGTATCAAAACCAGACAATTCATATCATTTTGTTTTAGATTACAGACATTTAAACACTTGCACTAAGACGTTTGCAGTTCAAAATGCACACAGTGCCGCATTAATGATTAACATTGTGCGGAAAAAATACAAAACAATAATAGATATCTCAAATGGATTCTTTTGCCAAAATATAGCGCCTGAGAGCATTCCAAATTTATGGTATTCACTCTGTTCAGCTAGGGTTTCAGCGGCAATTTTGTCGACTCCCCCAGGGGTATAAGAGCAGCCCGGGGTTGTTTTCAGCCAGAGTAACTGAATTACTTCAAAATTTGGATGAAGAGGCATTGTCCTATGTGGATGATCTTTATCTAATGGACGATGACCTGGAGGAACACTTGAACAGAGTGAATACCATAAATTTGGGATTTGCCTCTGAGGGTTAGAAATTCAACTTTAAAAAATCGAAAATAGCCCACCTTAATGTCCTTTTCCTAGGATATGAGATTTCAAGTGAAGGGAAAAGCCTAGCGGCTAACTTTTTAGAAGAGTGTGCGCTGCTCCAACCTCCAAAATCATTAAAAAATGTACAATCAATCCTGGGATTCCTGAATTTTGGCAGAACATACATTTTGGATTACGCAGAAAGAGTAAAACCTTTCTACGATTTAATAAAACCTGACTTTTCAGTTAGACAATGGACACAGGAACACACAGATACTCTTAGTTCCTTACAAGCTGGCATGATAGCTTCAAAACACTTACAGACACGCGTGAATGTATGCAACCTGGTGATCCGAATAGTTGCGGGTCAATCTGGGTACACCTATCTAACATATAATGAAGGTGAAACAGTACCAATAGCATATAAATCACATTTGTACACAAATGCTGAGATGCGTTTTGCAGCAACTGAAAAAATTCTAACAGCAGTACAGACTGCTGTAGTTAGAGAAAGAGCCCTGGCTCAAGGAAAACGTATGATAGTCGTTACCCCGGTTCCAGCCTTAGAGGCTGCGACAAAGGCAAGTGTTCCCAACGCTAAAGCCTTACATGCAAGATGGATACAATGGGCTAATTCTCTCACTGCAACAGATGTAGAATACAGGTATTACCCAAATCTAAAAACACAAGCATTTCTGCAATACGAACAAGAATATCCTCTACCAAATGAAATAATGCCTCTGGATCAGTATGAATACATTATTTACACTGATGGTTCTGCTCAACCGGCCATAGGGAGTAAACAGCAATACAGCGCCAAATGTGCTATCATTAAAGGACGTATGCAGGATGGAAAGTTTAATCCGAATTGCAAAAAAACACAGTCTCTTGGAGAGTGTAAGGCGCAGCTAGCAGAATTAAAAGCACTAATACTGGCACTGGTAAATACGGATCGAGAATTCCCTACACTAATCCTGTGTGATTCCTTTCACTGTGTACAGTCATACAATGAATATTTACATCACTGGGGACAGAATGGGTTTAAAGATGCAAAAGGTGGCACAATTAAGCATAAAACGCTATGGGTACAGGTAGTGGAGTTGAAAAACGAACTACCAAGGGCTCACGTGATACATATGCTGAGTCATCAACGTGATGCTGTTCCCGTTGAAGGGAATTCATTGGCTGATGAAGCTGCAAAGGGGGCTGTACGCACGGCTTCCGTAGCTGCAATCACTCATTCAAAAACGAGGATAGACGGTGAGATAATGGTTGCCATTATTGCTACACGCAATAACTCAGCAGTACCAAAAAGATTTCCACTCAAGTACTCTTACAAGTTAGATGCCAACAACGTTCCATTTGCTCAAATTCCTGGAGTGGGGGATAGAGTAATACCAAATATGGATCGTAGGTTAGGGTTAATCCTAGCAGCCCACAAGGGTATAGGTTCTGCACATGCTGGAGTTTCAGCAACTGTTTCTCTATTGAAACAGCGCTACTGGTGGCCAGGACTGAGAAAGCAGACTAAGGACTACGTTTTGAAATGCGACATCTGTCAGCCGATGAAGGGCTCCACAGTAACACGTACAGTGCAGACACCATTACTAATCTCAGACAAACCACTAGCGTGTGTTTATTTGGACCACTGCGGCCCCTTACAATCTGATGGGCTTACAAATATATCATGGTTGCAGTGGATTCCTGCTCTAGGTTCCTATGGGTGTGGCCCCAACGCTCGGCTGACGCTCAAACTGTTATAAAAGATTTGTGAGTCTTTATAGGGACATACGCAATCGGCACACTACATTCTGACCGTGGCCCCGCGTTTAGCTCAAGGGCTTACAAGGAAGCCATGGGAAGTCCGGGTGTAGCATTGCAGTACTCCTCTCCGTACCATCCCGAGGAAAATTCGGTTGTTGAGAGGAAAAACCGGGACTTAAAGCAATCTTTAACAGCTGGAGTATTAGGCTCGGGTGGCAATTGGGTAAAACATCTGTATGGAGTTCAAAGGGCGTTAAATAATCAGCCAAGAAGCTCTCTAAGGGGTGTCACTCCTTATGAGGTTCTATTTGGGACGAGAATGTGGGTACCTGATCTTGATTGTGAAGGCACAGTGGCGGATGAAAAACCTTCCGACATCCATAAACGTTTGGCTGTTGTACAGGACCTGAATGATTCCAGGGCACTACAGAGTAATGTCCAAGTGAAAAGGACCGCCAATGGGGAAGTAAAAAGTGTCACAGCAAGACCTGTCTGGATCCCTAAAATCGGGGATCTGGTCAGAGAAAAAATAGCAGACAAAAAAAAATTGGGGCCATCATACAGAAAGCCTGTACCTGTCCTGGCAGTTGAAGGAACAAGAACAGTACTTCTGCCACCTCTTGCCGGTAAAAAGGAGAAAAGATTCGTCTCAATTGACCTAATCAACCCACACTATGTGGCCGATACTGAGTAGTAGGACGCGTGGACTCCAGAGCAACAGACACTCTCCTCTCACAACTATACAAGAAGTTCAAACAGAAAGACTCATCACGTTTGAAGGGTCACCTGCACGGAATGAAGGACTAAGCAACAATGCAATGGAACTCGTTCCTCTTGACACTGAAGTTCAAAATGAGAACTCCACTGAAAGACAAATTTCAA
The DNA here is from genome assembly GCA_963921515.1 of Calotriton arnoldi. Taxonomy (NCBI): domain Eukaryota; kingdom Metazoa; phylum Chordata; class Amphibia; order Caudata; family Salamandridae; genus Calotriton; species Calotriton arnoldi. Next base: position 1,930,664 of record CAWUFW010000753.1, on the reverse strand, counting down.
TTCGACCAAACACGGATATCTACGTCAACATGCCCCAACATGAGCAAGCTACAGTTTCCACAAAACCTGCGGAACTACGGAAAATTGATCGAACTGCATCTGGCTATTTCATTGACTTTGACACTTTTTCATTAGATCCAAGTGAACCTGAAACGACGCCAGCCCACAAAACTCGTCTACAGCGATTCAAAGATTTTCTGAACTTTCTTACAAAGACTTACAGGGTATCACCTTGGGTGGAACTCTGGGTATCTACCGGAATACTTTTCTTTCTTTTCTGGATAGGCCTAGTAACTGTTTTTAGTATGCTTATTAATGGAACTTATCTTCGAGAAAGCTCTGCGGCACAAAAAGTGAATGTGATTCTGAAACTGCATCTATCATCACATCGTGAAAGGAGAGACCTGTCATCAGTGAACATTACAGAAGATCCTATACCTGATGGTATAGTAAGGGACAAGGTTGATGACGATATATTTGGCCCGACCGAACTTTTAAAAATACCACATTTATTTAAGATATCATTAAGTGATATCATTACCTCCAGTACATTTTCCGATGATTGGGATTATGAAACTGTGAATAATATGTTGTCTGATTTAGAAAAATCTGCTGCCTTTTCCAATAATGAAATGTTAGAAGACACATCAGACTTTAAAACAATGTATTGTTATCAACATTATGGTCATCATTTTTTGCATAAATTTGCTAATCCCAGAAATGTTTTCACATACCACCAATGGGAACATTGCCCGACACCACCGAAAAGCAGTTCAAAGACATTTGCACAAAAATTTCAATATGTTGCAGGGTTTAACACATCAGACCCAGCCTCATATTATTATAAGGTTGCACCAACACCAGCACAGAAAAATATGTTGACAAACACCAAACAGATTTATTCTGCTTCCTTTATTGCCCAGTTGTCTGAACAAGGTTTCGACTTATGGAAAGAAACCTTAGATCTAAAATCCGTCTGGGGTACTAGGGACTGGCAGGTCCAGGGAACAGAGGCACTATTTAGAGCATGCCTTATTCCTCAACAAATAATGTTTTTGAATGAAACAGTGCAACAAACAACCTGTCTTGGATTAGCCAGGAATAAAGATTTGAATATACCTCGGGTGCCAGCACCATTACACACTGAGGGTAACATAACATCACAAGAAGAGGTTACAATAGATGACATCATGCAATACAATAGATCAGACCCCGATTGGAAAAGATGGTTGATTTGGCCCGTAGACAGCAATAACTGTCAGGAAATACTCTTGGGTAAAACTAAAGTATTTAGTATCAATAGGCCAGATCCACGCTATGTACAGAGACAACACCCAGGGGTAGTGACATCATACAGTGTTGGGAAGTTATGCCTCGATTGGCTAGAAACCTCAACACTCACACAGGTGAAACAACACTTATCCCTACTTACAGAGGATGTGGACCTACGGGATTTTTTTGTTAGGTCCTAGGAAACCACGTCACAAACGTTTCTATTATGCTGTCTATAATGAGATTTGGAAAATATCACAACAGGAGGCCGCGGAAAGATTACGAGAAATAGATCGTATTAATCTGGAGAAAGCTCTAGCAGTGGTCGATAATGGATTAACAACACTAACTTCCAGGATATATTCACTGGGCACCATTGTATCATCTGCTATCGATGTACTAGAACAAGATTTGTCCATATTACAACACGGGCAATCGCAATTGCGTTCTATTATGTTATCAAGCTGGACGCTGCAATCTTTGCGCGCAGGCTATGTGCCATGGCGTTTCATAAACAGCACGTCTCTGTTTTACTCATACAATCTGACAGAAAAACAGATAGAAAAGGCACAGAGGGGAGTAAAGTAGACAATGCGGCGCATTGAAAAACTGGACAGATTAGCCTTCACAGTGGCAGAATCACCGTTCACAGAATGGTTAATGTATGGCCACATAACTCTTCCGGTTACAACCTTTCAATTCCAATATTGCCTAGAACAAATGCAGGCAGGCAGATATGAAGAAATGGGTCGGGAATTCATCAAGGAATCTTGGGAATTACCGTACAGATTTCGATGCCGGAGTGGGGAAAAAGATGTGTTTCTAAGCGGTACTAACTGCGAGAATACTTTAAGTGGATCACTTATATGCCAGGATATAATGCTTCATAAGGCCTGTAACGGTTCAGTAGCAAACTTGTCCTGTCACTTAAAGGGTGCCCCAGCTGCCGTGATCACTCCAGTATTCAGACTACTTTCAAATGGGAGTACTTGATGCTGAACGATCAAGGTTGCTGTGGGATGCTTCCAGGCATCGCATATCTGGTAACTGTGAGTTCCAGGGTTACTTGCTGTATGCAAATATTGTTTCCCCCAACACATACAGTCAGGGAGGCGGCGCTATGGCCTTCGCTAAGTATTTCATTAATACGGTTTGATGCTTTGAGCAGAATGAAAGCCATGCTTATACAGAAAACCGTGCCCTTAACCTCCTCTCGAGAGACCTTTGATCTTCAAGTAGCAGGGTCTTCGGCAGAGATACAGGCACTTATACGTACAAATTGCCCTTTCCATTTTGCAGAAATGGTAAATCGTATCTTTAACATGTCAGATACGACAGGCATTGTCCACCTATTTAAGACCATAGGTTCTAGACTGTTAAGCACCTTTCAGACGGTCCTCGGAGTTATACCAAACTTTATACACTCCGTATTTGGAAGCATATTTGGAGGGCTGCCGCTGATCCTGTTTCTAATAGCAGGTATCCTGATTGTCGTTTTTCTGCTACGCAATGGACGTCCCAGTCACCAAGGAGATGGAAACAGTACTCCTGGAGCAAAAATACAGTGATCGCATGGTACAACTTCTAGGCACACCTCGCCTAAGGGAACTTAGGGGCATATTAACAAGGGCCTTATCTCTGTTTTTTGGGCTTTAAAAGCCAAAAAAGCGGAGATAATATTATCGCCCTATCTACAAGGGGATGCTAACATGCATTAGCGCATGTTAGCACCCGTTTTCCCGACGCCTCTTTTTGCAGTGGGAGTTACTGGGCAGTACTCCCTGTAAATTATCGCTGATGTGCACATCGCGATATTTACAAGGAGGCCCACGTTTTTTAGCAGACGTTAGTTTTTGGCGAAAACCGCGGTTTTCGCCAAAAACTAACGTCTGCTAAAATGCTGACTTAGCCATAGTTACCATTGGGGGTGGATTATGCTGATACGACCACAGGGTCGTATCAGCATGGTTATCGCCGTTTTCAATGGAACATCGCTGAAAAACCAGCGATGTTCCATGGAAAACATCGCTATCGCTGGGATAATTATCGCCATTGCGCTATGCGTTGTTAATACAGCGCTAGCATGGCGATAATTATCTGCGATAGCCGGCGATAAACATTTTCACGCTGAGGGCGGCCAGCGATAATTATCGCTGCCGCTTGATAATATGCCCCTAAGTGCTTCTTGGTTCTTGTCATTTAGACCAGTCTGGATGGACTGCATCTTACCTGTCCTCCGATGCCTGTTTTGTGGAGAAGAATGCGTGTTGGATCTCTGTCTGACACTCCCATCATGTGTGCAACCGGACGTTGATGCTTTACTGGACCCTATAACGGCCCATTGAAGGAAGTGACCCAACTAGGGTCACCCGGGTCACTCTAGACCTCCACTAGCTTTCCAAGAAAATGAAGAGTCGATGACGCAGTAGAGAATGCAATCTAACTGGTTTATTCACAAAGTACACTGCAGTGGAGTCCAGTCTGATCAGCCTCCTATGATGGCTGACGAGGGACTGACTCTAACAAGCATAAAGTTACATTATGTATGTTGCAGAGCCCACAAAGACCCACCCATTATGGAAAAATACAGCTTGGGCAAACACTGAACAAAAGGGAGGCACAGAAGGATGAGCTAAGAGTCTGAGACTGGGCACACACTATCTCTCTGGCGAGGTCATACAGTCTGTGCTTGCAGCTGGAATAGTGGGAGCACCCTCTATCTCAGGGAAAGGTATGCATTAACAAGCAACTTTCTCATGCTTCAGTGAGGCCTAACCTTGGAGATGCAAATGCATCCCAGCAGCTTTCTGCTGAGACAAGCAACATGAGACAAAAGCTTAGTTTCAATCATAGGGCGAAATGGAGGCTGTATGAGAGAAAATGGCGGCACAGATGCTAACTTAATCTCCAGTGGCGGCTGGTGACATTTGAAAGTGGTGGGGAGTATAATTTTAGTTGGAGTGCACCGCGGCGAGCGAGCGAGCCCATACAACCTAAGGGGGGTTCGCGGGGTTCTCCCCCGAGAAATTTTTGAAAAAAGAGTGGGCAAATGGTGCATTTTCAAGCAAATTTTAGAAAGCAAAGTTGTACTGTGCGCCCTTCCTGCCAGTATGAATGTCTATGCATTCTGGGCAAACATTGAAGTGAGCACAAATCGAGTTCTCCTACTCCCATTTTTATTGTTAATTTACTGCACTTTCAGACCATTTTCACCACTCCTGAGTCACCACTCACCTGATGTTTTATACACCCGAAGGACATATCTAGTCTAGTAAAACATATAAAGAGAAATAGCGGTCATTGGCACAGTGCTATGAAAAGAAGTTCTGTTTCATACAAGGTGCTCTTCCTGAAACATATAGCTAGTCCAGTTTCACATAACCACTTTAATACTGTGTCTCACAGAACAAACTGAAAGGCACATGCATCGGTGTTGTTATTCAGCAGTGCTGACTGAAGACGAGGGCATTTCCTTGTCGTTAATGCCTTGGTGGCCGTTGGACCTCCCTGGGTATTAACAAATGATAAATGCCTGACCATGAGTGCTGGTATTCATACTGCACCTATATGAAAATGAGCATGATCAAAAGTGTTTTTCTGATACTTCATCTTTAAATGACTGAGTGACAGCGTCATTTTGTATTCAGAGCTATGGCTCAGAATAGGGTTGTTTCCATTAGCCCCAGTAAACGCCGATTCAAAAAACAAAATGCCGTACTGAAACGGAATGAATGAGTCTAATACTATTTCATTTCAGAAGAAGCCACAGAATAACATTGCGAAGCTTCCTATAAGTGGTAGGGCAGAAACCTTTACATTGAATATAAAGTGCAACTTGCAAGCAAAGCGAAAATGAATCATATATGGGTGAGCAGTGCAGGGAAGGGATTTTTTCCCCACAAGAAAATTTGAGAAAAAAATGGGTGGGAATGATGCATTTTCAGCATATCTTTCATGAAAATCTGCTACAATGATTATTATTTTTTTTAAGGTGCGAATGGGTTCACAAAGAGACACGTGTCTCCGTGCACTCACTCAGATACATCACTCAACTTGCACTCAGACAAACTCGTTCCTCTCACCTTGCACTCCCAGACTCACACTGCTTCACTCACCCAGCACTCACCAAGCATACCACTCATCCGCCACTCACAAGGGCACATCACTCATTCAGTGCATTCACACCGTTCATGCCACACTCATGACAGCACATCACTCATCCAGTGTACTCATACAGTCACACAACTTACTCTGGGCTCACACAGGCACACCATTCATAACACTCACAAAGGCACACCCGTCACTCTACACTCAGTCTTACCATTACTCGCCCTGCATTCATACATGCACACCACTCACCCGCACTCACACAGTTAAACAACTGACCGTACAATCATACAGGCACGTCACTCACTAGCCACCCTTGAACCCACATACAGATCCCATGCTGCAGCAGCGCTAAGCTCTACCTGGCCCCCACCTACTCGAGCAGAGTTTAGTGCGTTGTGGAGGAGGTGTTGTCTCGACCAGTACAAAAATTAGGAAAATTACCGAAAGCTGGCTTTTTTCCTCCACTACAGGATCACAAACTACAATTGAATGTATAATTCATTACATATGCAGGTCTTTCTGCGACCCCCGTGCGACATTTTGAGATGTGAACTATTACTACGTAGCCCACATCACAAAAGCCACATGCTTTCATAATCCAGATGCTGCTGCTCACCGTGCCAGCATTGTGAGCAGGTTTTATGTGAAGAGATGAATGAAAGGGACATCAATAGCCCCAGAAACACTCGTAAACACAAATGCAGTGACTAACTATGTCTAGCAGCAGTGAAGATTTAAAAAGCACACATATTTTTTTAATGCAATGTGCACAGCACATAAAATGGATAATAAAAATACAACATTGTTTCAAAATGAATTGAACATTTTACATGTAAGGTCTTTTTGTCTGGAATCTCGCGGCTTTCCACTGCTGGGACTCAGCTGTTTCCCACTAACAAATAGCAGGGTTGGTACTTTGTGACGGTGATACTAGGTAGTATGCAGTCGCCTTAGGGTACCGACACAAGGGGGTGCCAGATTCCAAATAAATGTGTTACAGCAAACAAATGATGGACGGAATGCTGACAATGCAAACATTCTCCCCAGTCAAAAGATCTGGGTTAAATCCATCGTTCTTTTGCCCACTACACCACCCCAGTTTGGACCCAGCCATATGCAAATCAGTCTTGACCCTGTGCCCCATGGGAACAGTCCAGACCGAACTGCCAGGCCAGGTCCTCCCTGGACCGGAAACAAGCATCCTGGGACCGGTTTCAGGGTATGTCACCCTTCTTCAGCCAGGCTAGCTTGAATCCAGTGGCGCAGTGAGCAAGGGACCCACGTCTGGGCATACCCATCCCACTTAGGGTGAAAAGTGTTACAGCAAACAAATGATGGACGGAATGCTGACAATGCAAACATTCTCCCCAGTCAAAAGATCTGGGTTAAATCCATCGTTCTTTTGCCCACTACACCACCCCAGTTTGGACCCAGCCATATGCAAATCAGTCTTGACCCTGTGCCCCATGGGAACAGTCCAGACCGAACTGCCAGGCCAGGTCCTCCTGGACCGGAAACAAGCATCCTGGGACCGGTTTCAGGGTATGTCACCCTTCTTCAGCCAGGCTAGCTTGAATCCAGTGGCGCAGTGAGCAAGGACCCACGTCTGGGCATACCCATCCCACTTAGGGCGAAAAGTGTTACAGCAAACAAATGATGGACGGAATGCTGACAATGCAAACATTCTCCCCCAGTCAAAAGATCTGGGTTAAATCCATCGTTCTTTTGCCCACTACACCACCCCAGTTTGGACCCGGCTGTAAGCCAGAAACCGGTCCCAGGATGCTTGTTTCCGGTCCAGGGAAGACATGGCTTGGCAGTTCGGGCTGGACTGTTCCCATGAGGCACAGGGTCAGACTGATTTGCATATGGCCATGTCTGAACTGGGGTGGCGGAGTGAGCTAAAGAATGATGATGGATTAAACCCAGATCAGTTGAATGGGGGTGAATGCTTGCAATGTTCAACACTCCATCCATCATCTCCTTTGGTTTTGCTATGTTCGCCCTAAGTTGGCAGGGTATGCCCAGACGTGGGTCCCTTGCTCACTTTGCCACTGGATTCAAGATAGCCTGGCTGATGACGGCTGTAAGCCAGAAACCGGTCCCAGGATGCTTGTTTCCGGTCCAGGGAAGACATGGCTTGGCAGTTCGGGCTGGACTGTTCCCATGAGGCACAGGGTCAGACTGATTTGCATATGGCCATGTCTGAACTGGGGTGGCGGAGTGAGCTAAAGAATGATGATGGATTAAACCCAGATCAGTTGACTGGGGGTGAGTGCTTGCAATGTTCAACACTCCGTCCATCATCCCCTTTGGTTTTGCTAGATTCCAAATAAGGGCCTAAAAACTTTTTGGTAGAGAAAATGGCAAAATAATATTTTGATTTTTGCTCTACATGAGACAGATAGACATCTGCAGAGACACTGGCACTCAGTAAAAAGAATTAAGGGTTGTGGAAAGATCAATTTTCCATCAGGCTGCTCTGCTGGAGGCTTATTCTCACTCCCAAGCCCACAAATCACCATAATTTGTCCTATACTTGTATCATGCCATTTCGGAATGATCAATAATAACATGGATGTGACATATGTGAGTGAACTTCGGATATCTCCACCATGTATCAGAGAAGTGCTGTGGGGTCCACTCAATACAACGCCACCAAAAGGTAGTTAAAGTGTATTAAAGCATCATTATTACGTCACTGAGGGGAGGTTATTGACTTGCAACGTGCGCCAACTGCTCACGAAGGACAAGTAGCATCTGTAAACAAAGTTTCTGCGGATTCCTTTTTACCCCAGAATATTAAATAAATGCATTTTTAAAGAAATGCTATTTCTCAAGAATATTCTGTTCGGCGGGAAATATATTCACTGGAACGGAAACCTTTCTAAAGGCCCAAAACAAAACACATAGGAATCAGTCAAACTGATTACCATAAAGTGCAAAATCCTGTAACACTCTCTTGCACACGCCCATTAAAATGCCATTTACTGAATCCTTTCTAAGTAGAGCACAGCGAGGAAGGAGATAAAATGCATCCCGGGCAGGCTCTGAATACCAGGAAACATGGTTTTGCAATAATACATTTGACACCGGTTAGGTTATTATCATAAATTAATGACCATCGAATTTCTTTCTCCTCGACACACCTCCTACTGCTAAGTGCAGGACGGCTTTTAAATGTTCCCATATTGCTTAAATAGATTAATCGGTGCTGCCATTTTCTGGACAGTGAATACTTGCAAAACTAAGAGAAAAGGTTGTAGTACATTCTGGGCTGTATTTGTTGGGGGCCTTGAGGCCCCGGCCAAGTCATACTTTTGTCTCAGCAATCCACAGAAAAAAATCACTGTAGGATTACTTTGGATGGAGACGCGAAAGCAAAACTGCTCGAACTTTTTGTACAACAGCCATACGTCAAACTCCCTGCGAACCTGACACACCCAGACCACTACCAAACCAGACAAAGACCACTGCTATACAGTCGCGGCCGGCATGACGGGTGGGGGGGGCACGCGGGTTCGCGAGGGGGGTAATTATAATTTTTTTTAAACTTACCTTCACGGGTCATACGCTGCCGCCTCAGCTCCTGCTGCTCCTGGCGCGTTGCAGGCAGCCTCCCTCCTCCTGCTCCCCTAAGCCAATCACAACGCTGCAATGGCAGCGTTGTGATTGGTGCAGTGCAGGCGCACAGCGCCCCAGCCGGGCCAATTTCTCTATGTAGGCTGCATGCAGCAGCCTACATAGAGAAAAGGGAGAGTGCGCATGACTGCTTTGGTCGGCCCCAGGTCAACCAAAGCAGTCAGGGCCCACAACAGTGGGCAAGCCACTCCCCACCTGCCCTCGCGCAGGACCGCCCACCCGTCCTACCACAACCAGGCACTCCAGGCACTTCTGCTTTCTCGCAGTGCGAGAAGCAGAAACATAAAATGGTAGTTTTACCATTTTATGTTTCTGCCTTCTCGCACTGCGAGAAAGCAGGGGAGCGACGCCCCACGCCCCTATGGAGGAGCCGCCACTGTTAATCTCACAGTATTTGCAGGGGGCGGTTACATATGTATGCAATAAAGATTATTATAAAATAGCTATATAAATGCTAACATAACACCAGGGAAAATACGAGTAATATGGCAATAACACGTTTCAATTCTAACCGACCCTCCTTTTAGCATTTATAAGCTAATTTATTTGCGCTATCAGATTAGGGTCTTTACAATTCTACAGGAGGAAAAAAACTGTTCAATCACAGGCTACTGTTGCTAACTTATGAACTATCCGTCAGAACTAAATACTCTATGAGGCTAAACACGCGTGGTGTCAGCATTGATACACTGCAGGCACAACAGGCTGGGAGACAGGGTATACAGGGACATATTCTTCGTGTCAGCAACCCTTTTGGCTCAGGGCAGAAACATACTTTCACGTGGTAACTAATAGAATGTATGATACATAGACAAGGCAACAAGTATTAGGGAAAAAGAAAAGAGAGGCAACATCTGTCAGACCATTCCCTCATAGGCAAAACATAAATGTGAAAGTAAACATTATGAAGTAAGATCCAAGGCAGACTTGTTGTCAAGCAAGCTATAAGTGAAGTCACATGTGCTCCTACCCATCTTAGTCTCCCTCGCCCCCTGGATACAAAACGAACTGCCATATTAACCATCATTATAGACATCTGCCCAATGTACATATTCATTTGCATTGCAGAGATCAATAAATATCATATCTGGAACAGGGGAAAAGGAATTGAATATGTTCCAATTGAAACAATTAAATTGTCAGTGTATGTCTTCCTGTGCTCCCCTCTGTGATGAGCCAAAGTATCAAACATGTATTCAGAGGAAAGAACATGCAATGAAGCTAACGGGGATAAAGCAAGGAAATGGGACAAAGTTCCCAGCGTCCATCTGGGTCCCGCTGGTGGACCCCTATCGTTCATTAGGAGTAGGCGCTGTTGAGCACCGGCGGTGGAACTGTTCGTCTAGCTCGGATCCAGATCCCACGTTGCAGGGCAAGGTATTTCTTTCTTTAGAATAACAGTCCATTTGCCCTGTTCGTCGACTGTCCAAACAATGCACCAATCTCCCTTTCCCTAAACTATCGTTGGTACCATGTGCAGGGTACATGCATCCTAGTCTTCAGCAATACAGTCCATCCCTACTAATCTGACTTTCCCTTTGGTGCACTGTTCCTCCTGCGGGGGCGCAAATTGTACCTCAACACTCCGGGCACAGAAGGGTCAGGAAAAAGGGGGTCAAGCTCAAGGGGACCAAGGGGCAGAGGCTCAAACACAGGCGAGCCCACTGGCTGGGGCTCAATGGGCTGGGACTTAAGCACAGGTGGACCAACAGGCTGGGGCTCCTGGATAGCCCCTCTTTCTTTCCTTTCTTTTGGTGGTCCTGCCTCGTCCAGCACTTCTTTGCTCTGCAGCTCCGCCTCAATCTTATTCAAGTGGATGGTCCATAACGAGCAGCCAGGCTGTGCATCGCGTCCGGGCCCCTCTGATGTGACTGCAGGGCGTCCCGGGCCTATTAGTGAATGGAATGCAAACGTTCGGTTAACTGGCAAGGATAAAACTTTATATACTTGTTTCAATGAGGACATCCTTTGAATTCTTATATCTGTCTATTCCTATATTATTCATCTGAAAAAACATCAAAAAGGGAAAATGTGTAGTGCCAAATTACCGGGGGCATACAGGTACCGTTCCTAGTATTTTGCGTCATGAGCACCATACAGTACACGGGCTGGGCAATGTCTCATCATAACCACAGGAAATACATCAACATTCTTTTTTTTCTTCCCTAGCCTATTAATTCACCATCCCTCGTCCCTTCAAATGTGCCCTATTTTCAACTTAAACATCATGACTTCCGGTACCCACCCTGCAGGGCCTGCTACAAACATTCTTTTCATTTAATCTTGGTCAGTTTCCTTAGCTGTCTGATCTGCAAACACATTATTCCTTCCCACATCATCAGTTGCTTTCCGGTGGGCACTACACTTACTTACAATTCACAACCCAGTTACTCAGGCTAACTAATAAGGGACTCGTGATGTCTCTGCGACTGTATGTATTGTTGCGGTAACATGAGCAATAGTGGTGGTGCCACCTGGGAATTTAAACTAGAGCCATCAACCTATAGTTCCCCTTAAAGATCAGATAAGGGAACATCAGTCTAGTCTACCCGTCCTTTCATCTCCTTTTCAATTCCATCATTTGGCAGAAAGGAGGGGCAGTAACATGGCTGACTTCAAGGTGACACATCTTTTAATCATGACATTTTTGGCGAACAATGCTAATTTATAGCCGGTTAGACGTGCACTGGTGAGGTGCTGTGTCTCTGTTTATTCAAGGGCATGTTCACAGCATGGTGTACCATAACTGTAAGATCAGTGGCTAAAATGAGTCCAATCGATTGTCTTATGGAGACGGCCTCCGTCATGACCGCCCCCTAGACAGCTCGGGAGGGCTCTTGCGGTAACATCAAAGACAGAAAGCGCACAACAAGCCTTCTTGTGTACTTACAACACAAAACAGCACGCAACAATATATGTACCAAGCACAGAAGCCAAAGGAAGTGCAGTTTGTTAGTTGCCCAAGTGTTAGTTGCCCAAAAGACTGTTTCAGGCATTCAGGGTAAAGGTTCATGCACCTCATGCACCCCATGCACCTCATTTAATGTGTTAGTTCGCCAAGGAGCTGATCTCCTACCCCCATTCGACAGTAGGTGACCTAAGTAGGAAACCTCCTGTCGACAATACTTACCCCTTTAAAAAGCACACTCCCTGGCCATTCAAAGCTAAATGCAATAACTATTTGTTAGAAATGGGGGTCTCTAGTTGGCAGAGGTAGGTACATTTGTCCAAATAGGGACCCTTACGTCGAGTCAGGGTAAGGGGGATACACACTTTAGATAACCCCCGCTCACCCCCTTGGTAGCTTGGCACAAGCAGACAGGCTTATCCCAAAGGCAATGTGTCAAGTATTTGTACCAACAATCACAGTAACACAGTGAAAACACCACAAAAGGACACCACACCAAATGCACATCCTCGTTCTCTGTCACACTGAAACCAGACAGTCAATCCACAATCAGGCAGAGGCACACAGAAATGTTGAACAAGAAAATACCCACTTTCTAAAAGTGCTATTTTCAAACACAGACTTTAAAACCATCCTTACTAAAAGATGTGTTATCAAATTCTGAGTTCAGGGATACCAGACCCCAATTTTCTATCTTATCCCTATGGGAAGATATGCTTGTAAAATGTTACAAAGCAGTCCCCATTCTGTCCTATGTGCAAGATAGCCTTTCAATAGAAAAAAAAACAGAAATTGGCAGTATTTCACTATCAGGACATGTTACACCAGTACACGTCCTACTTTTCACATACACTGCACCCTGCCCAGGGGGGTACCTTGGGCCTACCATAGGGGTGTCCTATGTACAAACTGCGCGCAGGCACTGCGGTGGCAGGCCTGAGGCATCTTTTCCGGGCTACTCATGTGGGTGGCACAATCAGCGCTGCAAGCCCACTAGGTGCAATTGATTTACCAGCCCTGGCACACTCAGTGCACTTCACTAGGGATCTACTGGTAAAACAAATATGCCAATCAGAGAGAACCAAGCACAATATCAATTTACACAGGGAGCACTTGCACTGTGACACTGATCAGCAGCGGCAAAGTGCCCAAAGCATCTAAGCCAGCAAAAACAAAATCCAGCACAGCATCAAAAACATAGGAGGTAGAGTCAGGGAAAACCACGCCAAGGATGTCAGGTCTAACACTATTTAACTGTACTGTCCCTACAATTTTGCTGTGTGTCTGAAACGATGAGCAAGTAACTACCCTTTTAAAACATTTTTATAGATGCTCTGTCTTTCTGCATAGTCCTAAGAAGCGCAGCGGAGCCTATGACTCCTACCAGTCAATGTGAATCCGGACAAAGACCTATTATTGAAATAAATAGTACGACCAAAGAAGGTATTTTAGATCAGTGATAGAAAAATATTGAGCAGCAGAAAGAACCATTAGCAGAAGCATAGCAATAGCTAGAATAGCAGGATGTTGGAAAACCACATTTTCATGAACTTCACCCCAATCAGTCACAGAATTGTAGACACAATCAAAATAATGGGGCTATTACAATTTAACAGTCGCCTCCTCACCAACACCTTTCTCAACCAAATCCTGTATCATACACAACAAGGCTCGCTGCCCCCCATTGTATCTGACAATAAGGGATACAAGGCAAGATAGCATTGTCTATAGCTTAGATCAAGACCTGGGATATCTGTAACAATCCCACCTCTGCATCGCCTGTTGCCCATAAAGTGAATGGCGCATCTGCAAAACTCAGGGGGGGCAAGTAGACCAAGTACTCTCAAATGTCTACAACCAGGCCGCTATTTCAGAAAACACATTAGTAACCCATCTATGGACAAACAATCAAATCCCCGTTCAGGAGGCAACTCCTGCCCACTATAATCTAAGAACACCTTCAAGTCACGTAAAAGAAACATCAGACACACTTCCATCTGTCCTCTGGCGACAAGCCGTTGACTTACCCCCATCACTTTCCTCGGCAGAATGAGAGAACCCAAAGGCATGACAATGCGGCCCAGCAAAATAAGTATCCCCATTGAAATCACACAAAATCTGCGGCGCAGCATTTTTGAAAACACTGCTCCTAGAAGCCAAACAATATTCCTAAAGACAAGCTGTTGCCCAAAAGGGTCATAATTTTTATCACATTCCACACACCTTCCACACAAACCCACTGAGCACCTTCATTAGCTATTACTCTCTTTTCTTCTTTTCCCACTTCAGATCACACGTACAGACCCACACGTTCCTCCAATTTCATCCAGTCTCTACCCTCAAATCCACATACCTGTGTCCCAGTACTCATATCGGGGGATGAAAAACCACAGTAGAAATAGCAGCAGAAATAACAGACATCATCATCACTGCTGGCCATGCCACAAGTATACGCGTTAGCAAAAAGAAACAAAAACGCTGAGGCAATATGCGAGTCAGGGGTACTAACAGTTATAATGACCACAAATGGAGGGGACAAAGAAAAGCAAAATGTGCCATAGCCTACATAGCCTGGGCAACATGGCAGGAGCAGAAACAGCAAAAATAGAAACAACAGCTCAACCATGCTCACACAAAGCATATTGTACACAAAGTACCCCATAAAGGAAGAAAAACCTTTTTTTCTATGGAAAATGAGACATAAGAGACAGTCAGGACTCTGAAAGTACTCGTGAAATATAATGCAAGTGTGTGTTCAACATATAGCTAGATCAATATTTAATAATTGCAAAATCTCCCATGAAGAGAAATAAATGCATAGGACAAATGAAAACTTTACAAAGCCTGTTAGTCAAAACATAAAACTTAGACTGCTAGCATCTAATTCTGTCCTCATTCCGCACTTCATATCACAGCAGTCTCTCTGTGCTTGTGCTCAAAAGCTGCACAATCCCCCACCTCTTTCTCTGTCTGCAGAAACTCAAGGGAAAAAAAGGCTGTATATTCTGCAAGCGTCCTGGAAAAAACCCCCACAACACAGCTAGCAACCTATTCCAACAAAAAGGTATTAATCATGCGGAAACAGAGAATACATATTATAATAATCAAGAAGAAAAATGTGTGCTTTGCATTTTTCACTTTACATTATAAAGTGAAGTAAGCTTTGTTTAAACAAAATGCAAACTGATGAAAGTTAGCCACAAACGTAAATTATAAGAACGGTCTTTTCATGAAGACGGGAGGAACAGGGAGAAAATTCCATTTCTTATCTCAAGGCCGAAGGCCGCAGTAAGCCTGCCAAAACAAACTTAATCACAAACTGTGTTTTTCAACTTTGAAAATCCTTTTCATTCAGCATAAATACATGCTGCCTAGAACGCTTTAAACACCTTTTCCAAATTAAATACACGTTCTATTGTGAAGTCAAATCCAAATTAAGCACACTCACTCAAATCAATCATGAATTAATTACTTGAGCATTCCTTACACTACCCATCAGACTAAAAGCATCAGCATCTGAGCAGAGCTCATTCATTCATTTTTACTTGCATGCCACTTTTCAAATGCAACTTCATGTCTGTAGCTCAAAATAGCTTTTGTCATTTTGCAATTTGCAAAGCTAAATGTGAGATCTGGGCACCATCAGCGCACCCCTACTTTTCTCTCTTTTTTTTACTTTTACTTTGTTCAAAAAGAGGCGCCGGATGATCTTCTTCCAATGGGCATTTACAAAGCAACAACGACAACAAGAGAAAAAATTAAGCTCATTCCAGGCATTTTCAAGAAAGGGCCCAAATTCATTATTTTGCCTGGCAAAGGAATTGCAAGGACTTTTTCCCAAAAGACAGTCCTCAGACCGTACCAAAAACAAACTGATGGTGCACCATATTCACAAACAGATTCAGGAGCTTGTTCCAAAGACGATCCTCAGACCGTGTCAAGCAAAGGAAACCACAAGTCAGTCCTCAGACTGTACCAAGACAAGACAGTCCTCAGACTGTACCAAGACAAGATAGGCTCTAGCCCCAGGCCTTTTCAAGAATAAGCCAAATCAACAAGTGGCCTGGCAGAACGTTCAAAAATGCTCCGTATCACAAGAGTCCGCAGACCCACCAAGTTAACCAAGACGGCGCCGCACTTACAAAAAATCAAGATGAACTCACCTGGTGCACACAGGTCAAACAAGATTATTCTCCACTGCCGACTCTTCGGACCAAACGGTCAGATCCAAGGGTTTCGCCTTTTCAGGACCCCAGCCGAGATGACCACTAGACGAGGAGCCGCCCGATCAGACAGGCGGGGCAGCCACGAGAACCAGGCTCTATCATATGGGGATCCCCGATTTGCCCATCCGACCGGACGCAACCCCTACCCCACAGCCCGATTACGGGCGGGATGGGTCACCTGGTGGAGTCCCTGTTCGGGCACCAACTGAAGGAAGTGACCAAACTAGGGTCACCCGGGTCACTCTCGACCTCCACTAGCCTTCCAAGAAAATGAAGAGTCGATGACGCAGTAGAGAATGCAATCTAACTGGTTTATTCACAAAGTACACTGCAGTGGAGTCCAGTCTGACCAGCCTCCTATGATGGCTGACGAGGGACTAACTCTAACAAGCATAAAGTTACATTATGTATGTTGCAGAGCCCACAAAGACCCACCCATTATAGAAAAATACAGCTTGGGCAAACACTGAACAAAAGGGAGGCACAGAAGGATGAGCTAAGAGTCTGAGACCGGGCACACACTATCTCTCTGGCAAGGTCATTCAGTCTGTGCTTGCAGCTGGAATAGTGGGAGCACCCTCTATCTCAGGGAAAGGTATGCATTAACAAGCAACTTGCTCATGCTTCAGTGAGGCCTAACCTTGGAGATGCAAATGCATTCCAGCAGCTTTCTGCTAAGGCAAGCAACATGAGACAAAAGCTTAGTTTTAATCATAGGGCGAAATGGAGGCTGTATGAGAGAAAATGGCGGCACAGATGCTAACTTAATCTCACAGTATTTGCAGGGATTGGTTACATAAGTATGCAATAAAGATTATTATAAAATAGCTATATAAATGCTAACATAATACCAGGTAAATGACGAGTAATATGGCAATAACACGTTTCAATTCTAACACCATGTCCTGCAGTGTCCCCAGCGTATTCCCATGTTGATGGCGGCATTCCTAGAGCCACCACAGGTAGTATCAGCTCCTGTTGGTATAGACACCGGCTCCTCCTCTGACACCCAGGCCTTGGACGGCGCACAGGCTGTCCCAGCACCGGCTGTGGACAGTACGGAAGATCATCTGTGCTCAATTGACATAATCTGGGAGGTGTTACAGGGACCGTCGACTGCGGAGGCAAGGAACGAGAATGTTGCGTCTACCAGCCAGGACACATAAACATTTGACTCATTTGGCCCGTCATGTGCTGGGAAAAAATTCGGCTTTTGAATAACAAACAGAAAAATTAGAACTCCATTTCAAAATTGACATTTCTTTTGAGCATGTATGGCTTTCAAAATGATTATAGTAGTTCGGACTATACCCAGGGACATATTAGAGCTGTAGCCTAACTGTCAATTTCTAATAGTTTTTAACATTTTTTAGACCTTTTTTAACGTTTTAAAACAAATGTTTTTAACACAATAAGAACCTAATGTTTTGTATATTTGCGTACAAGTATCTAGTACACCGAATAGTACGTTCAGAATTTAACTATGTCGTCCATTCGGAAGAGGAGTGGGTGTTATATTCCATATAGGTACCATAATATAGGCCTCGGTAAACTTGTTACCCTTCACCTATATTCTCTCCCTACATTACACTTGTCATGGTTTACAGGGACTGACCTTTTACCTAGATATTACACTGCATTCAGAACGTGGGTTTTCCCTAGTTCGAAAACTCATACATTATGCATGAGGATTCTTGGAAGCACATCAGGACTGCCATCTCCTGTATAAAATCTATGTATAAAGTTCATGCCCAACGTGATCCTTAGGCTGACACAGTAATACAGCAAGGTAGGACCCCTGGGGAGACCTATGGGTATATATACATCACATCTTGCTAAGTTAGACAGAGTAGACCGAGACTTCCCGGCCGACACACTGACCAGAGACGCTGAGGTTCCTGCATGCAGACACTCCAGCTCGCAGTGGTCTAACATCCCTCGCGGGGTGTTCAGCTTGAGACCAGGACGGGGTCCCACAGTCTCACACTTCAGGTAATGGGGTTGACTAAATCCTAGAGGGATTCTTGGCTTAACACCTACACTTAGGTACATCTAGTTAGGGAGGCATCGTAGGAGTACGCATCTTTTATCATGTGTTTTATATACTTGACTGTATTCATGGTTTTAGTAAGATGGTAGAACTATACCATCCTTTTACCTTTATTGTACTGCTAATCATTTATATCTTATACTGTCTAACGGTTGTTGCAGCACATCTATTCTACACCAGAATAACAACTGTTCAATAAATGCTTATTGAAAACGCCCATCCTGTTTTATTCAGCGTATCTCTCTGAGAGAAACTAAGTAAGCACGAGTGACTGAGCGAAAGGTAGTATATTGTTTCCACGGTCCTGAGGGATCAGGGTTGTCATGTTCGATGGTTGCCAAGAACTATTCTCTCCTTGGTAAGAAGAGATTCTAGTGGCACTGTGAGCTAGTTGGTACAAAAGGGCCAACATACCTGGTGGGGGTGATCCGAGTTCGGCTGACACTAATCCTACAGTGTATGTTGTCTAAACGCGGAGATCCTGTATACTTTTTATAGGAACTACACAACAGTGTCAGAGTGGGGCCAGATGTGGACGCTCATGCAGTGGTTCCCTAGCCCACAGATGGGGTGTTTACATAGGGTGCGGAAACCCATTTTTTTTTTTTACTGAACCCCCGATACACTATCTGATTTGGGGGGGTGACATTCGAATTTAGGGGGAGCATTATTAAAAGGGGTTTGGGTGTGCATTATGAAGGGTGATGGGGCACAGAATGACATGCCTTCTGGGTAATTTTGAGGTGGGTACCCATAGTTTTTAGTGCTCCCCTCCTTCATTATGGGGTGTACCCCAAAAGGTTAGGGCAACAGGGGGGGGGCTAGGGAGAAAACAGGTTCATGACAGCTTCTATCACCAACCACAAGGGGGCACCATACAATCCTACTGCGGTTATGGTATTGAAAGGTACAACAAGGAGCATTTGGTGGTATTTTTGCCTGTGGGGCTCGCCGAGAGTTTACTGCCTCCCCTCCCCTCCATGTGGCATGGTATAGGGACGCTTGGGAAATTTCTATTGAAAACAGACAGTATAGGGATTCTCGCTATGAAATCTGAGAGCACCAACATTTGCTAAATAAAGGGGGACAGTGGAGCAGGCTAATGAGGCAGGGAAAGGGTACCTGTGGCAATTGGTTGAAAGGGTCATACAGAATAATAATGGCATGCAAATAGGCAGCAGTGCATGGATTGGCAGTGTCTGTAGAGAGTTTGGTGTGCTCTTCAATTTATTTGTCCTCCTTACATTGGGTATGATCCATAGAGGGAAGGCCAGGCCTTGCTGTTAGGCAGAACATGTATTCATGATTTGAAGAAGTGTAGTCTGGGTGTGCTGAGAGGGGCTGTACAGAGCGGTAAGTGCCTGTATACCCGAGCAATGTGCATCCACCCATTCACTTGAGACTGAACAATGACAGAAGCAGCTGGGTTACTGACGGAATGTAAATGGAGGGCACATAGGAAGGGTGTTTGTCTTCACTTAAAGGATTGAAACGTAGTTGGGGCACTAGCTAAGCTGGGGTACCAGGTGAGAACATTTAAGGGGTAATGAGATGGTGGTATCCAGAGGTCAAAAAAGGTGTCAGAGGCACAGAGGTATGAGGATGCTTGTCCCACAGTGAGGGGTGATCAAAAGTCCCTGCTAATGATTTCTGTCCAACCGTGACCAAATGTTGTGCAGCCTGGCTCCCTATGTAACTTTTCCCCAGTATCTCTCTATCCTGCAGATGAATGGCGCAAGCTTCCCAAAGTTTTTCTTGGCCTTATAACCCCAAAGGAGTGCCTGACATTTCTGGCCTAAGGATACTCCCAAAGGGTGCGCTACTGACATTCTCTGAAAAACCTCAATAACCATGCATATTTATGCACCAAACATGGCAAATCCTTACACCTGCAAACCATCATATTGCACTTGTCACCTTTGAGGTGGCCTAAGTGTTTTTATTTGAGGGAAATATTCATCTGTGCTTCCTCTCCCATTTGAGGATTAAAAGGTGCTGTTCCTCTCTCACATGTCCCTTCAAAGAGACAATTAACACACTCACTCAATCACTCAGCAAACATGTTTGCTCTGGCACTTTCATCTTGCTGTTTACCTTCCAAACATTCCCCCCTCACCAAAACTACAGGCCACCCATTCCTCATTACTCATTCACTCAGTCATCTCAGTCTTCCACTCCATAGGCCCTGCAAGACCAACATGAAAAAAGAGGTGTCAGCAAGCAGAAGAAAAGCCTCTGTGTGCTTTTATGTTCATACTGCTGCCCTCTAGTAACACTGCACGGCAATTGCAGCATAATAATGGGACTGAGAAGAGGCCTGTCCTATGCAAATAAATTCCTCCCATGCTTACTTTCTTCTGAGACGGTCGCCGGCTTGTGCTGTGATACTGCCTCCAACATATGGTCTTCAGCCGAATTCAAAAGCAGCCTATCTTAGGCTAACAATTTTGCCACTCAAAGGCCGCACATGGGGACATCACCCTCATTTAGCAGGGTCCCAAATTGCCTGCAGTCATCCTCTATACAGAAGCTGGGCGTTCATGGGTGTTTAAAGCCCCAGTGTCAGCCCAGCCCAGCCCCGCCCAGCCCCGCGCCGTAACGCTCCATCCACTCACCTGCTTCAGCAGGCATTATGCAGACCTGCTAAAGCAAAGGCCTGACTCTGTTCTCTTCTGCCTCTTAAAGAAAACAACCTTTCTAGCTTCTTATTGCACCTAATAAAGGGAGTTTCACTTGCCTCAAACTTTACCCATCATTTCATTAGCCAGAGCTCATACTTCACCTTTATTCACAGCCAACCTTACAGGCACAAAACCCCTGATTTCAGAGATCGGCTCACTCCAAAATGAAAAATCACTACCATCCAGCCTAATTTACTATCAGTGTAGCTCCTTCCTCGCATTCTTGTGCTCAGTTAGAAGCCCCGAGGCCACATTTGCGCGCTACAATACACCGTATTTAAAGGACAAAGAATGAATACATTGATAAAGGAAGATAAGGCTTTGTCTCTATTGCACCTACTTGAGAAAAAGTGGGGTTGGTGGAAGGTCATGAGGGAAAAGATTTGTCATTTTGGGGAGCACGTGCCAAAAAGAGGGGCCACTTTTCTCCTCTGTTTTCCCAAGTGGAAATAAACTTAGCAAATGAAAATAAAAGCATTGTATGAACATTTCGCACATTGGGATACTTTGAAAGCATTGGTAGGATTTGAACTCTTGGGCTGTGGGAGCCTGTGCCACCTGAGGTACAAGACTTACCATTGAGCTATAGCTCCTTGGTGGTTTAGACTCTTGCAATAGTAACTATAAGCATCATACAGGCCCTGGTGTCATTGACTGTGGATTCTATTACACATGAAAAGGATGACCATGATATAGGGAAGATTTTATAGATTACTGAAAGGGTAGCCAGTGTGGTCCAGTGGGTAAGTTCCTGACTTCCACCCAGACAACCAGCGTTCAAATCGTGGGTTCGGCACCAGGTGACAGATGAGAGCGCAGCAGAGTTAAGTTGGAGGTGAGCTTCCTTGGTAAGTATAATGTGTGCGTGTCATGCTTGGAGATTGGTGATTGTAGAGTGGTTGATAAGTAACATGGGTCTCGTGAGCGCAAGTGACGGCATCAGTGACAGGCGAAAAAAGGGGAAGAGATATTGAGTGAGTTGGAGTGTAGAGCAGGTGTGGGAGGAGACTTGGGTGGCGTCAGGGGGTAGGTATAGGGGTAGTGCAAGGGTAGGTGGGTGGTATACCAGGGATAAAGAGGGGGGTCGTAGATGGAGGAGGAGCCTGGGACAGAGAGGTGGGGCTAGATGTGGGTGCTCATGCAGTGGTTCCCTAGCCCACAGATGGGGTGATTACATAGGGTGCAGAACAGAATTGTTTGTTTATTACTGAACCCCTGATACACTATCTGATTGGGGGGAGGTGACAGTCGAATTTGGGGGGAGCATTATTAAAAGGGGTTTGGGGGTGCATTATGAAGGGTGATAGGGCACAGAATGACATGCCTTCTGGGTAATTTTAGGGTGGATACCCATAGTTTTTACTGCTCCCCTCCTCCATTATGGGGTGTACCCCAAAAGGATAGGGCAACAGGGGGGGCTAGGGAGAAAACAGGTTTGTGACAGCTTCTATCACCAACCACAAGGGGGCACCATACAATCCTACTGAGTTTATGGTATTGAAAGGTACAACAAGGAGCATGTGGTGGTATTTTTGCCTGTGGGGCTCCCCAAGATTTTACTGCCTCCCCTCTGTGTGGCATGGTTTAGGGACGCTTTGGAAATTTCTATTGAAAACAGACAGTATAGGGATTCTCGCTATGAAATCTGAGAGCACCAACATTTGCTAAATAAAGGGGGACAGTAGAGCAGGCTAATGAGGCAGGGAAAGGGTACCTGTGGCAATTGGTTGAAAGGGTCATACAGAATAATCATGGCATGCAAATAGGCAGCAGTGCATGGATTGGCAGTGTCTGTAGAGAGTTTGGTGTGTTCTTCAATTTATTTGTCCTCCTTACGTTGGATATGATCCACAGAGGGAAGGCCAGGCCTTGCTGTTAGGCAGAACATGTATTCATGATTTGAAGAAGTGTAGTCTGGGTGTGCTGAGAGGGGCTTTACAGAGCGGTAAGTGCGTGTATACCTGAGCAATGTGCATCCAACCATTCACTTGAGATTGAACAATGACAGAAGCAGCTGGGTTACTGACGGAATGTAAATGGAGGGCACATAGGAAGGGTGTTTGTCTTCATTCAAAGGATTGAAACGTGGTTGGTGCACTAGCAAAGCTGGGGTGCCAGGAGAGAACATTTGAGGGGTAATGAGATGGTGGTATCCAGAGGTCAAAAAAGGTGTCAGAGGCACAGAGGTATGAGGATGCTTGTCCCACAGTGAGGGGTGATCAAAAGTCCCTGCTAATGATTTCTGTCCAGCCGTGACCAAATGTTGTGCAGCCTGGCTCCCTATGGAACTTTTCTCCAGTATCTCTCTATCCTGCAGATGAATGGCGCAAGCTTCCCAAAGTTTGTCTTGCCCTCATAGACCCAAAGGAGTGCCTGACATTTCTGGCCTAAGGATACTCCTAAAGGGTGCGCTACTGACATTCTCTGAAAAACCTCAATAACCATGCATATTTATGCACAAACACATGGCAAATCCTTACACCTGCAAAGCATCATATTGCACTTGTCAGCTTTGAGGTGGTGTAAGTGTTTTTATTTGAGGGAAATATTCATCCGTGCTTCCTCTCCCATCTGAGGACTAAAAGTTGCTGTTCCTCTCTCACATGTCCCTTCAAAGAGACAATTAACACACTCACTCAATCACTCAGCAAACATGTTTGCTCTGGCACTTTAATCTTGCTGTTTACCTTCCAAACTTTCCCCCCTCACCACAAATACAGGCCACCCATTCCTCATTACTCATTCACTCAGTCATCTCAGTCTTCCACTCCGTAGGCCCTGCAAGACCAACATGAAAAAGAGGTATGTCAGCAAGCAGAAGAAAAGCCTCGGTGTGCTTTTATGTTCATACTGCTGCCCTCTAGTAACACTACACGGCAATTGCAGCATAATAATGGGACTGAGAATAGGGCTGTCCTATGCAATTAAGGCCCTCCCATGCTTACTTTCTTCTGAGACGGTCGCCGGCTTGTGCTGTGATACCGCCTCCAACATATGGTCTTCAGCCGATTTCAAAAGCAGCCTATCTTTGGCTAACGATTTTGCCACTCAAAGGCCGCACATGGGGCATCACCTTCATTTAGCAGGGTCCCAAATTGCCTGCAGTCATCCTCTATACAGAAGCTGGGCGTTCGTGGGCGTTTAAAGCCCCAGTGTCAGCCCAGCCCAACCTACGCCGTGCTGCGCCGCGCCGTGCTGCGCCGTAACGCTCCATCCACTCACCTACTTCAGCAGGCATTATGCAGACGTGCTGAAGCAAAGGCCTGACTGTTCTTTTCTGCTTCTTAAAGAAATCAACCTTTCTAGCATCTTATTGCACCTAATAAAGGGAGTTTCACTTGCCTCAAACTTTACCCATCATTTCATTAGCCAGAGCTCATACTTCACCTTTATTCATAGCCAACCTCACAGGCACAAAACCCCTGATTTCAGAGATCGGCTCACACCAAAATGAAAAATCACCACCATCCAGCCTAATTTACTATCAGTGTAGCACCTTCCTCGCCTTCTTGTGCTCATTTATAAGCCCCGAGGCCACATTTGCGGGCTACAATACACCGTATTTCAAGGACAAAGAATGAATACATTGATAAAGGAAGATAAGGCTTTGTCTCTATTGCACCTATTTGAGAAAAAGGGGGGGTTGGTGGAAGGTCATGAGGGAAAAGATTTGTCATTTTGGGGAGCACGTGCCAAAAAGAGGGGCTACTTTTCTCCTCTGTTTTTCCAAGTGGAAATAAACTTAGCAAATGAAAATCAAAGCATCGTATGAACATTTACCACATTGGGCTACTTTGAAAGCATTGGCAGGATTTGAACCCTTGTGATGTGGGAGCCTGTGCCACCAGAGGCACAAGACGTACCATTGAGCTATAGCTCATTTGTGGTTTCAACTCTTGCAATAGTAACTATAAGCAATATACAGGCCCTGGTGTCATTGCCTGTGGATTCCATTAAACATGAAAAGGATGACCATGATATAGGGAAGATTTGATAGATTACTGAAAGGGAAGCCAGTGTGGAACAGTGGGTAAGTTCCTGACTTCCACCCAGACAACCAGGGTCAAATCCTGGTTCGGCACCAGGAGACGGATGAGAGCGCAGCAGAGGTAAGTTGGTGGTGGGCTTGCCTGGTTAACTGCTTCACTGCGGCCAGAATTCCCCCACTGTGCAGAGGAATTCCATGCGTGCGCGGTTCGGACGGCCCCCTGCTGTCCTCCGCACACGCCCACCGTGACGTCAGACGGCTGGGGGCCGTCCGACACACACAAGGGGTTAAGTATAATGTGTGTGTGTGTGTGTGTGTGTGTATCATGCTTGGCGAATGGTGATTGCAGAGTGGTTGGTAAGTAACATGGGTCTCGTGAGCGCAAGGGGCAGGATCAGTGACAGGTGAAAGACGGGGAACAGGTGTTTAGTGAGTTGGAGTGTGGAGCAGGTGTGGGAGGAGCCGTGGGTGGGGTCAGGGGGTAGGTATAGAGGGAGTGCAAGGGTAGGTGGGTAGGATACCAGGGATGAAGATGGGGGTCGTAGATGGAGAAGGAGCCTGGGACAGAGAGGAGGTGTCAGAGTGGGGCCAGATGTGGGTGCTCATGCAGTGGTTCCCTAGCCCACAGATGGGGTGATTACATAGGGTGCAGAACAGAATTGTTTGTTTATTACTGAACCCCTGATACACTATCTGATTTGGGGGTGGGTGACAGTCGAATTTGGGGGGAGCATTATTAAAAGGGGTTTGGGGGTGCATTATGAAGTGTGATGGGGCACAGAATGACATGCCTTCTGAGTAATGTTGGGGTGGCTACCCATAGTTGTTAGCGCTCCCCATCTCCATTATGGGGTGTACGCCAAAAGGATAGGGCAACGGGGGCTAGGGGGAAAACAGGTTTGTGACAGCTTCTATCACCAACCACAAGGGGGCACCATACAATCCTATTGCGGTTATGGTATTGAAAGGTACAACTAGGAGCATGTGGTGGTATTTTTGCCTCTGGAGCTCCCCAAGATTTTACTGCCTCCCCTCCCCTCCGTGTGGCATGGTATAGGGACGCTTGGGAAATTTCTATTGAAAACAGACAGTATAGGGATTCTCGCTATGAAATCTGAGAGCACCAATATTTGCTAAATAAAGTGGGACAGTGGAGCAGGCTAATGGGGCAGGGAAAGGGTACCTGTGGCAATTGGTTGGAAAGGTCATATAGAATAATCATGGCATGCAAAAATGCCACCGTTTGGTCTGGTTCTTATTTGCGAGACTCCTGAGTAGTGCTTGTGCTTGTCCACAAACCCTCACTTCTGTTTCCGGAGACAGCTGTGACGGTGTAACCTCCTAAATTGGTGTTTTATAGGTTCTTTCAAGCTTGAAGTTTTAAAAGGTTCCTTCTCTTTATTCTTTACCCGTTATTGCGCTGCCACGCTTTAGGTTGTTGTTCTTTGTTATTCATTATGGCGGTTGCAATTACACTGCCTAATCGGGCTCCAGTCACAGCTTATTTGATTCAGAATGGAGTCCCTAATTCTGGTGTTGCGCTCATTTTTGTTGTAGAAGCGGATGCAGCTTACCGCTTCGAGGTGTTTTATTCTTGGGTCACCTTTCTGGCGGTGGATGGAACAGATAATTTGTTTCATGAATATACTGCCACTGCCCTTCCTCAAGTTTATCAGCCTTATAGGGCTCTCGAAGTTCCCCTAATGGCTTGGCAACACCAAATATGGTTTAATGGCGCCCTTCCTCACCCAATAACGCCGGTCCGTTTAGGCCCTTTGTCGATAGATGGGGCCACGTGGCCTGTTTTGGCTGGGTATACCCAACACCCACGTTATTTAACTGCTACAATTGCAGAACTCCGCGTATTACATACATCTTTGGTACGTGTGCATAGGGCTGTTATACAGTTCATGTCGTGCAACTTTCAGGTGGGACCACCTGGCGTTGCTGCACAACCTGCGGGTTCTGGTGGTGTGACCATCAGTCCTCTAATGGTTAGTTCAGTGATGGGCAAGCGTCCACAAAACAAGGATAAGTTCCCTTATTGGCTTGCTGAAAAATTTGGACAAATCGAGGCTGTTTTTCCAAATACCACTCCTGTGGAGAAACACAGGATCTTGACTATAAGTTTGCCTAAAGACTTAATTCCCGAATTGGCTGATTGTAACACCTGGGGTAAGGTGTTTGCAGCGGTATATTCGAAGTGTTTCGGCACTCCCTCCATGACCGTACTGACTTCCTTGATAAAACGTATTCAAGATGAGCACGGAGCCGAAGCGGCTCTGGAATTGGGAATGAGACTGGTGGGGGTGTTCAACGTGGTTGCTGATATGATCTTTGCCAATGTCAAGGGTGATCCTATGAGAGTACAAGTGGCTAACCGCTTGGAGGCTGTTGCAGACGCAAGCTTCCCAAAGATTTTCTTGGCCTCATAACCCCAAAGGACTGCCTGACATTTCTGACCTAAAGATACTCCCAAAGGATGCGCTATTGACATTCTCTGAAAAACCTCAATAGCCATGCATATTTATGCACCAAACATGGCAAATCCTTACACCTGCAAAGCATCATATTGCATTTGTCAGCTTTGAGGTGGTGTAAGTGTTTTTATTTGATGGAAATATTCATCTGTGCTTCCTCTCCCATCTGAGGACTAAAAGGTGCTGTTCCTCTCTCACATGTCTCTTCAAAGAGACAATTAACACACTCACTCAATCACTCAGCAAACATGTTTGCTCTGGCACTTTCATCTTGCTGTTTACCTTCCAAACATTCCCCCTCACAACAAATACAGGCCACCAATTCCTCATTACTCATTCACTCAGTCATCTCAGTCTTCCACTCCGTAGGCCCTGCAAGACCAACATGAAAAAGAGATATGTCAGCAAGCAGAAGAAAAGCCTTGGTGTGCTTTTATGTTCATAATGCTTCCCTCTAGTAACACTACACGGCAATTGCAGCATAATAATGGGACTGAGAAGAGGGCTGTCCTATGCAAATAAGGTCCTCCCATGCTTACTTTCTTCTGAGACGGTCGCCGGCTTGCGCTGTGATACCGCCTCCAACATGTAGTCTTCAGCCGAATTCAAAAGCAGCCTATCTTAGGCTAACGATTTTGCCACTCAAAGGCAGCACATGGGGACATCACCCTCATTTAGCAGGGTCCCAAATTGCCTGCAGTCATCCTCCATACAGAAGCTGGGCATTCGTGGGCGAAGGGGGTGTTTAAAACCCCAGTGTCGTCCCAGCCCAGCCCAGCCCAGCCCAGCCCAGCCCAGCGCCGTGCTCTGTCGTGCTGTGCTGCGCTGCGCTGCGCTGTGCCACTCCGTGCCACGCCGTGCCGTAACGCTCCATCCCCTCACCTGCTTCAGCAGGCATTATGCAGACCTGCTGAATGAAAGACCTGACTCTGCTCTTTTTTGCCTTTTAAAGAAAACACCATTTCTAGCTTCTTATTGCACCTAATAAAGGGAGTTTCACTTGCCTCAAATTTTACCCATCATTTCACTAGCCAGAGCTCATACTTCACCTTTATTCATAGCCAACCACACAGGCACAAAACCCCTGATTATAGAGATCGGCTCACACCAAAATGAAAAATCACCACCATCCAGCCTAATTTACTATCAGTGTAGCACCTTCCTCGCATTTTTGTGCTCTGTTATAATCCCCGAGGCCACATTTGCGCACTACAATACACCGTATTTCAAGGACAAAGAATGAATACATTGATAAAGGAAGATAAGGCTTTGTCTCTATTGCACATACTTGAGAAAAAGGAGGGTTGGCGGAAGGTCATGAGGGAAAAGATTTGTCATTTTGGGAGCACGTGCCAAAAGAGGGGCCACTTTTCTCCTCTGTTTTTCCAAGTGGAAATAAACTTAGCAAATGAAAATAAAGGAATCATATGAACATTTACCAGATTGGGATACTTTGAAAGCATTGGCAGGATTTTAACCCTTTTGCTGTGGGAGTCTGTGCCACCAGAGGCACAAGATTTACCATTGAGCTATAGCTCCTTGGTGGGTTAGACTCTTGCAGTAGTAACTATAAGCAACATACAGTCCCTGGTGTCATTGCCTGTGGTTTCCATTACACATGAAAAGGATGACCATGATATAGGGAAGATTTGATAGATTACTGAAAGGGAAGCCAGTGTGGTCCAGTGGGTAAGTTCCTGACTTCCACCCAGATAACCAGGGTTCAAATTCCAGGTTCGGCACTAGGTGACGGATGAGAGCTCAGCAGAGGTAAGTTTGAGGTGGGCTTGCCTGGTAAGTATAATGTGTGTGTGTGTGTGTGTGTGTCAGGCTTGGCGAATGGTGATTGCAAAGTGGTTGGTAAGTAACATGGATCTCGTGAGAACAAGGGGTGGGATCAGTGACAGGTGAAAGAAGGGGAACAGGTGTTGAGAAGGTGTGGGTGGGGCAGGGGATAGGTATAGGGGGAGTGCAAGGGTAGGTGGGTGGGATACCAGGGATGAAGAGGGGGGTCGTAGATGGAGGAGAAGCCTGGGACAGAGAGGAGGTGTCAGAGTGGGTCCAGATATGGGCACTCATGCAGTGGTTCCTTAGTCCACAGATGGGGTCATTACATAGGGTGTGGAACCCCATTTTTCTTTTACTGAACCCCTGATACACTATCTGATTTGGGGGGGGGCAGTCGAATTTGGGGGAGCATTATTAAAAGGGGTTTGGCGGTGCATTATGAAGGGTGATGGGGCACAGAATGACATGCCTTCTGGGTAATTTTGGGGTGGCTACCCATAGTTTTTAGTGCTCCCCTCCTCCATTATGGGGTGTACCCCAAAAGGATAGGGCAACGGGGGGGCTAGGGGAAAACAGGTTGTGACAGCTTCTATCACCATCCACAAGGGGGCACCATACAATCCTATTCCGATTATGGTATTGAAAGGTACAACAAGGTGTATGTGGTGGTATTTTTGCCTGTGGGGCTCCCCAAGATTTTACTGCCTCCCCTCCCCTCTGTGTGGCATGGTATGGGGACGCTTGGGAAATTTCTATTGAAAAACAAACAGTATAGGGATTCTCGCTATGAAATCTGAGAGCACCAACATTTGCTAAATAAAGGGGGACAGTGGAGCAGGCTAATGAGGCAGGGAAAGGGTACCTGTGGCAACTGGTTGACAGGGTGATACAGAATAATCATGGCATGCAAATAGGCAGCAGTGCATGGATTGGCAGTGTCTGTAGAGAGTTTGGTGTGCTCTTCAATTTATTTGTCCTCCTTACGTTTGGTATGATCCACAGAGGGAAGGCCAGGCCTTGCTGTTAGGCAGAACATGAATTCATGTTTTGAAGAGGTGTAGTCTTGGTGTGCTGAGAGGGGCTGTACAGAGCGGTAAGTTCCTGTATACCCAAGTAATGTGCATCCAACCATTCACTTGAGACTGAACAATGACAGAAGCAACTGGGTTACTGACGGAATGTAAATGGAGGGCACATAGGAAGGGTGTTTGTCTTCACTCACAGGATTGAAACGTGGTTGGTGCACTAGCAAAGCTGGGGTGCCAGGAGACAACATTTGAGGGGTAATGAGATGGTGGTATCCAGAGGTCAAAAAAGGTGTCAGAGGCACAGAGGCATGAGGATGCTTGTCCCACAGTGAGGGGTGATCAAAAGTCCCTGCTAATGATTTCTGTCCAACCGTGACCAAATGTTGTGCAGCCTGGCTCCCTATGTAACTTTTCTCCCAGTATCTCTCTATCCTGCAGATGAATGGCGCAAGCTTCCCAAAGATTTTCTTGGCCTCATAACCCCAAAGGAGTGCCTGGCATTTCTGACCTAAGGATACTCCCAAAGGTTGCGCTACTGACATTCTCTTAAAAACCTCAATAACCATGCATATTTATGCACCAAACATGGCAAATCCTTACACCGGCAAAGCATCATATTGCACTTGTCAGCTTTGAGGTGGTGTAAGTGTTTTTATTTGAGGGAAATATTCATCTGTGCTTCCTCTCCCATCTAAGGACTAAAAGGTGCCGTTCCTCTCTCACATGTATCTTCAAAGAGACAATTAACACACTCACTCAATCACTCAGCAAACATGTTTGCTGTGGCACTTTCATCTTGCTGATTACCTTCCAAACATTCCCCCCTCACAACAAATACAGGCCACCCATTTCTCATTACTCATTCACTCAGTCATCTCAGTCTTCCACTCCGTAGGCCCTGCAAGACCAACATGAAAAAGAGGTATGTCAGCAAGCAGAAGAAAAGCCTCGGTGTGCTTTTATGTTCATACTGCTGCCCTCTAGTAACACTACACGGCAATTGCAGCATAATAATGGGACTGAAAAGAGGGCTGTCCTATGCAAATAAGGTCTTCCCATGCTTACTATCTTCTGAGACGGTGGCCGGCTTGCGCTGTGATACCGTCTCCAACATATAGTCTTCAGCCAAATTCAAAAGCAGCCTATCTTAGGCTAACGATTTTGCCACTCAAACGCTGCACATGGGGACATTACCCTCATTTAGCAGGGTCCCAAATTGCCTGCAGTCATCCTCTATACAGATGCTGGGCGTTCGTGGGCATTTTAAGCCCCAGTGCCGTGCCAGCCCAGCCCAGCCCAGCCCAGCCCAGCGCCGTGACGCGACGCTCCATCCCCTCACCTATTTCAGCAGGCATTATGCAGACCTGCTGAAGCAAAGGCCTGACTCTGCTCTTTTCTGCCTCTTAAAGAAAACAACCTTTCTAGCTTTTTATTGCACCTAATAAAGGGACTTTCACTTGCCTCAAACGTTACCCAACATTTCATTAGCCAGAGCTCATACTTCACCTTTATTCATAGCCAACCTCACAGGCACAAAACCCCTGATTTCAGAGGTCGGCTCACACCAAAATGAAATATC
Organism: Calotriton arnoldi; assembly: GCA_963921515.1. Classification (NCBI taxonomy): domain Eukaryota; kingdom Metazoa; phylum Chordata; class Amphibia; order Caudata; family Salamandridae; genus Calotriton; species Calotriton arnoldi. The sequence goes on along the minus strand of CAWUFW010000753.1, from coordinate 1,898,912 downwards.
ACCACCATCCAGCCTAATTTACTATCAGTGTAGCACCTTCCTCGCATTCTTGTGCTCAGTTATAAGCCCCGAGTCCATATTTGCGAGCTACAATACACCATATTTCAAGGACAAAGAATGAATACATTAATAAAAGAAGATAAGGCTTTGTCTCTATTGCACCTACTTGAGAAAAAGGGGGGTTGGTGGAAGGTCATGAGGAAAAAGATTTGTCAATTTGGGGAGCACGTGCCAAAAAGAGGGGCCACTTTTCTCCTCTGTTTTTCCAAGTGGAAATAAACTTAGCAAATGAAAATAAAAGCATTTTATGAACATTTACCACAGCCAGTGTGGTCCTGTGGGTAAGTTACTGACTTACACCCACACAACCTGGGTTCGATGAGGGTGCAGCAGAGGCAAGTATAATGTGTGTGTGTGTGTTTGTGAGAACCGGGTCTTAATTCTAAACACCGGTGTTTATGAGAGCCTTCCACAAGGTGGTGCTGTGTCTCTATTTTTCTTTTAGCAGAGTTCATCAGTGGAATGTTTAACTGTTTAAAATACTTTTTAAAAGTTATTATAAAACTAGCGCTTCTAAACCATTCGTACAGTTTAGGGTGACCTGCAATTGTCCATAATGTTAAACTTGTTTTGACTGTGATTGTTAGTAGGTAGTGCCGGCACTGGCATCCGGTAGCAGAGGCAGGACCTGTGGGTAGCTCGTTGAAGTGAACTGCTAGGGAATACTTTGATTCCTGGCACTTCATTTTTTACAAATCAAGCACTGCCACTAGGGGTGTTGCAATGTTATGCCCTTCGTAGTGTCATTTCAGGATGTGCAGTTCTGAATCAGAGAGCAAACATGTATACCTAAGTTTATCCTCCATTAAAAACAAATAATCTCTTCATGTTTCACAGTGGTAGCATCGTACCCTTTTTCAGACACTAAATGCCATCTATCTGATCTTGCTATTGTTTGGGGGACGTATGGAGTTAGGGGTTATATCTTGAGTTGTGTGGGGTCCACACAATGCGGGAGCCCTTGAAAGAATATGTGAATGAGTGTATTGATGGCTAGATGGATGAAGTGGTGAGTTTGCATATGGATGGTTGAATGAATGAGTGAATGCATGACTGAAAAGAAGAGCGAATGAGTAACTGCATGAATGGATGGTTGAATGAAGGGCTATTTTTCGTCCAATTCCTTCAATCTCTGAATTCAACTTCCCATTCACACATATTCAGACGTCAGTCAACCCATACTCCATCCATTTTCTGCTCCCACACCTCTCATCTAAGCATCCATTTATCCACTCACACTCATTCTAATTGACCCTGTCCAGCACTCCGCTTCCTTTTCGCTAGGTTCATGCTATAAAAATAGCAAGCACACACACATACAACCATTCATCCATTGATCGTCTACTCACAGAGTTCTTCACTACCCATCCAACTTTGTGTGCATGTGTGCCTATACACACGTAGTCTGTGACTGAATGATTGCCTGCATGTGTGTTGTCTGCATGCAAGCATTGCTATAAAGCATGCATGTGCTTGGGTGCCTGCATGTTGCCTTTGTGTGCATACAAGACACCTGTTTCCTTTGTCCATGTTAGTCTATGTCTGGTACAGACATCTCTTCACCTGTGTCTTCCTCCGAGCTACTTATTGGCATCCTCCCTCATTGTCAACTCCCTCATTGCTTATTTTTGTAAATATTCAGAATCCTTTGGTTGACTGCGCTGTCATTCACTGCCAAGGGAGTTTCGCTTGGACACTCAAGATATACTCCCATTGCCATGCATAAACAAGGAAGTGTCCATTCATTCCAGTGAATACACTTTGCTCGTCCTTATGCAAATGGCAGCTTTGCCATCAGTGGCGGCTGGTGACATTTGAAACTGGTGAGGCGTAACATTATAGTTGTACTGCACTGCGGCGAGGGTTTGGGGGGGTTCTCCCCCCACGAAAAGTTTGAAAAAAGAGTGGACAAACGGTGCATTTTCAAGCAAATTTGAGGAAGCAGGAAGGTTAATAAAGCAATTAGTGCTGGGCCTAATAAACATAGATCAGTGACTGCACCTCCCCTCCCCTCACTTCACACAGCTTTGCTCTTGTACCTTCACCCAGCTCCACAGAGACCCATGCTCACTCACAGGTGTACACACACCTCTCTACTGGGGATTGCCAAGTAGACAGACAAATACACAACTAACAAGCAGACACATCTCAGTCTTGAAACTGTAAAGCAGAGACACCCCATCGGATCTTATAATAGGAATTATAATGCAGACAAATAGTCAGACACTCAGCCTCCTCCCACCTTCCATCTCGCTCCTGATTCCTGCCTCTCCTCTTGGTTAGTGTACCCCCTTTATCTGCCTATTTCCCCTCTCACACCTGCCCTTTGAATGCTTGTGCCACCTGCCTTCCCTATGCCTGCTGCAACAGGGGCAGTGCCAGCTCTCTGCCATCCCTTGACCTCCCGCTTCCTTCGCAGGCATCCCGGGTTTTCCCTGAATGTCTTTGCCACCCCTTCCCTGCAGGGGCCCTGCTGCTTTATGGCCACGGTGATTTGAATTTGCTTAAATATTTTACTGTCCTCCCTGCGCACATTTCGTAATTATGTTTTTGAACTGACTCAGGCAGTTTGTCCACATCTGGGAATATTCACTGCCGGGCTTTATGATTATTATTTTAATTAATTTCCAATTTCTCGATGTTAATAAACACGTTAACACAATATATAGCAACAGATTAAAAAGCGTATGTAAATGTAACATCATTAGCGAGGCATGCTCGTTCATCTAGGTCAGTACCAATGTGTGCTGCAGTCAGTATTCACAGAGCTTTGTGTGCACAATTAACTGTCAACATTTAACGTTTGTGCTTTTGGCATGAACTGGGGGCCTGAGAGGCAAGTATCAAACACACACAAACACACACACTTTACTACTTCCTCCCTCCCTCTTTCATACCCATCATAGTCTTTCGCTCTCACACATGGTCTTTCTAACACAAACCTGCTCTCTCTCTCACACGCGTGCACACACCTTACCCCCTCCTACTCTCACACACACAAAACGCTCTCTCTCTCACACACACCCATACTTAACTCATACCCTCTCTTTCTAATCCGTAAACACTCTCTCTCTGTCTTTCTCTATCTGTGGGAAACATCCTAAACAACGAAGTGTGAACAACGACTTACCTGAACAACGAAGTGTGAACAACGAAGAATCACATACAACGAAGTCCTGTAACCACGAAGTCCTGAACCACGAAGTCCTGTAACCACGAAGTCCTGTAACCACGAAGTCCTGTAACCACGAAGTCCTGAACCACGAAGTCCAGAACCATTCATTTTAATTACGCTGTCGTTATAATAGACTAAATATAAATTTAAAATGTTAGGCCAGTAGATGGCACTGTAGGTTTGTTTTTCAATGATGCGAATTAGAACTGTGCTCGATGCGACTGTTCCTACCTGGTTTTCACAGATGAAATGGTCACAAAAGGGGGGGTGGACGTTAATTAAATGTTTTATATGAGTGAATTCTTTTAAAAAATGAAAATATGTTTTGGAAAGTGTTTTTTAATAATTTTATTTTGGGAGAGAAAAAGATGATGGAATTATATTTTATAGTTTTTTGCCGAACATTACTGTATCTTTGTAAGTTCGTCTGTATTTTAAAAAAATGATTATTTGAATGTAAATTGAAAGTTTCTTTAATAAAAATAGTTTAAATAAGAAGTGTTGTTTAATTTAAATACATTTTTATCATGTGTAGATTTGAACTTAGTGGTAAGCTTCGAGTAACATGGCAAATAAATAATTTTCGTGGTATAGTAACTCATTGTGAAAAAAGAAGTGGTTTGGCTTTGGTCGTGGTTTCAATTTATTTGAGCCTCAGGATTCTACTGTCCTTGATTGTGTTTGCGCCGAGGGGCACAGCTTGATGTGTTTGTGTTCGTCACTTGATAGGTGCATAAGAAGATAAGCACAGCCTTTCATCTCACTCTGCTTGATTGTGCTCGCTGATGGTCACAGCTTGAACATGTTTATTTAAGAGAACATACTGGCGTCAATTAGTAATGGGCAATTTAAAGTATTTTCGTTGTTTAGGAAGTCGTTGTAAAAAAACTAGTGGTTAAGCATTGTTCGTTGTTTAGCTTTCGTGGTTTAGGAAGTCGTGGTTTAGGCAGTAGTTGTTAAGTCATACAACCTCTACCTGTGTCTCTGGCCTGCAGGATTCTTTAGAGAACTGTACACAAATTAGAAATAAATACACCTCTATCACTGATACCTAAACACAAACGCGTGGAGAAGAACCCTTTGTAATCATGCCATGTTTACAGCTGTATAAGCATTTGTTCAGAAAAGTGAACTTTCTCCGTGAGCTGATTGAGGCTTTTCACTATTTCTTTCCTTTGCACATAATTTTACCATTTCACAAACCCCCTGGGCTCTTGGAGATGCTCGTTTGTTTGACAGAGCTGTTATCATTCTGCAGCTACCCGTGCTGTGCGAATGCTTTACATCTGTGGCATGCTTAGATTATCCGATAGTAACAGAGTGGCTGTTATGCAGAGGCCTTAGGGGACAAGCAGAGGCGGCCTGGTCTGTAGGGAAATTAGGGGTCTCCTATGGAAGGCCCAAACCGGTAGCGACAGAGCAGGGTAAGTCACACGTCAGCTTGTGCCTTGGAAAGGCTGGTAGGGCTCAGGCAAAGTCAACCGCATGTCAGTTCTGTGCCTCTGAAGCGAATGTATGACTGGGGAAAAGTTAGTCAAATGTTCAAGCTTGTACCTCTGAACAATTGTCCGAGTCATAATTGTTTCACGCCTGGATTATCCCTTTTGTGGGACTTCCATAATACCTGTCGTATGCGCAACTGCTACTTAGTTTTCCTCATCATGCCTCTATTTTTGGCCGTTTTTTTTAGATTTCTACTGACTGTCAATAAACAAAGAGGAGTTGTTCAAATATTTCCGTATTTGTTCAGAACCTCTGCACAAAATGGCCCCTCCATTATTCAAGAACTACATTCATTCGACAGGCGCCTTACCTAAAATCAATATATGTTGTCAAAGACGGCTCTGTTTTACTTGTTAGGCAGTGAATTCCTGGAACTGAATGCCCCAGCCCCGCGACCAAAAGTCCTATGAACCTTGAATTTTAATAGATAACTGGCTCCATCTTTTCTGCTATCCAGGAATTGTAACCTGTGTTAGGACAACCTTTACGGCAATCGTGCGCTGATTATCAGCGAACGTTCATCTCACTGAGCCATCCTCCCTGACGTGCTTGTCGATGACGTATCTCAACACAACCGACACAAAACACCATATTCCAAGCCAACCCACCAATACACAAAATAACGTTTCCCCACAACTAACACCGCATCAGCACATTAGCAAATCAACAAAACCGTACACTAACACAACACGATACAATGACGTAACATCCTTAGAGCATCGTACTGACAATTTGCGGTTTGAAAAAACAAAATGAAATGCTGTCCAGAGTTTAAGTACAGCAATCAGTTAAAAAATGCTCTATTAAAGGCAGGGACGTAGTGACTAGTGAGCTATCCAACTAGAGCATCTCAAGCGGGGCTGCCACCGGGCCTGGTGAACCCAGTCCCACTAAAATGTAATTAATTATTCATGAGCCTATTCTGTCTGGTGCTCATAAATAACAATGCTGGGAGCTACCAAGACTGGGGTGTAGGGTGCGGGAAAGTGTGCCGACCCACGGTGAAGGAAATAGAGAAAGTGAAATGACCCCAATAGGGGAAAGAACTGAGAGGTTGGAAAAATAGAAAACGTCATAACTAGAGAGGTAACAGTAAGGAAAGATGAGAGCTAAAAAGATGGGTAGGTAGAAAGGGGAACACATGCAGCCGCGGCCGGCATGCTCGGGGGGGGGGGGCGCGGGTTGGGAATAAAATTAAAAGTTACATACCTTTACCGCCGGTACAGCGCTGCCTCCGAGTCCGCTCCTGGCCGGAGTAATGGCGCAGTCGGGTCCCGCGTGTTCTTAATACTGGTGGAGGAACAGGAAGCAGCCAGCAGGCAGCCTCCCACCCCTACCCTAGGCTAAGCCAATCACAACGCTGCAATGGCAGCGTTGTGATTGGTGAGGCGCAGCAGAGAGCGCCCCAGCCAGGCCATTTTCTCTATGTAGGCTGCATCATGCAGCCTACATAGAGAACAAGCATTGGCATAGCCAATAGGTCTCGCTTTTGGGACCTTATAAGTATTTAGTTATGCAGCACAATATCCTTGGTGCAACAACATCCACTGTTGCATGGCTAAACACTTATAAGGTCCCAAAGGCGAGACCTATTGGCTATGCCAATGCTTGTTACGTTTTCCTATGAAAAGGAATTTCGGGCAGCATCCGGAATAGCATCATGGTATAGAAAAATCTACACAAACGTATGGCAAATATTATTTGGCTAATTGTGAAGGCGCCATGTGATGTGTTTACAAGCTAGAGAGAAAGGCAACATTTAAAGAGAGCGTTCAGTGCCGCATGATGACGCATAAATGTACAGCTGTGCACATTCTCATTTCTCTGCACATACTTGTCGCGTGGTTGCTCGGCGGGGTACATGTGGCCGGTGCTTTGCTTTACTCAGCATTGTTGTGCATGTATATAGAAAGCTGTCTCTTCATAACCGTCATGGTAAACCCACAATCACGCCCTTCCCCGGAACAGGTGATTACGTGTGTTCTTTAATGTGTGTTTTACACAGTGAATTAAGACAAGCCGCTGACCTTACTAATGTGCGTTCTCTATTCCCATGCCGATTCCAGTTAAGTGAGCGTTCTCCACATTAAATGCACTCGCAAAGTAAACAAATGTGTCCCCTGGCACAACCCTACTGTGCTAAGGGGCTTTTATGGCTCAGACGAGAGCACAGCAAGTATTACCTCAGGGCGGGGCGGCCATAAACTAAGCCCTGGGAGTCAGCGCGACCTCGGCCACTTTCGAAATGTCAACATACGTCAGGCTGGGAAGCAGCGTGCCCTGGAGGTCTGGCGCGCGTGATGACGGAGCCACTGCAAAATACATGCGTTTTAATTGCAGGGCAGATGTTGATCATCCCGCCCCACCATCCACCCCCAAAAAGCTAGTCTCTTAAGAGGGGCACGTGGGCAGAGCGCTGCGCTCTAGAGAAAAAGTGTCAAATTCTAAAGTACTGCACTGTACAAAAAAAATCTCAAATTGACCTGTTGGACAGTGAAAATAATGATTAATCGGGATCAAATGTTATTTAAGAACGTTCAGCAATGACCAGTGACACTTCAAATGTCACGTTGAATTGAAAAAAAATCCTATTAAGCAAACCCATGGAATGATTCTTTGTATATTTCAAACAATCAAAAGGTCTAAAATTGAATAAAACCAAAACATCACCTTGCTCCTATTATAGGGTAAGAGTGACAACAAGTAATTTTCGATTTAGTACTGTAGGGGGCACCTTAATAATGATTTTTTTTCTTATTGATGTTAAATGCTCAATACGTTTTAGTGCACTGGTCTAATAATTTGTGGTAACGCGGTAGCTAGGTTCCGACGAAGCATTCTTCAAATAAGATGCCGCAGCAGAATTTATATTGACCAATTAAGTATCAGTCAATTGTTACTTAGACCCGGTAGCCAGTTAATATATATTGACTGTAGAAAATGCACATATGCGCTGCTTGCTCGCTTGAAAGCGCCCGGAAGCAGTACATTGTTCTGTGGGTGGAGCGGTGGCCTGCTAGGAGGGAGAATCAAGGTGCAATATGGTCTGATTAAAGCCCCAACCCAAAGGAAGTGTTCAGTTGCCGCCTTGCTCGTGGGATAAAGGGTTACTTAATTCCTTTATTAGTCGCGTAGGGAAATTGCTCGGCCATAATAAGTGGTTAGTTGTGGCATGATTGAAAGAAGTGACTTTCTTAACTTTTGGTAACCCAGGGCGAATGTACTTTTTAGTTGGTGTGATCTGACAATCCGACCTGGTTTTCAGTGACTGAAGGTGCAGCTTTTTAATTGATAATGTTCGATTTGGATTATATATGGGCACTAACAGAAATTGGTTGGTACAAAAGAAGAAACAACAAGGGAGACCGAGAAGCGCGCGCGCCTCGCGCTAAAAGTAAAAAAAAAGACGCGCGGCTGCGAGACGCGCTCTCTGGTGAGGGAGGGGGAGGAGCGGGTGAGGGAGGGGGAGGAAAGCCACTAACAGAAATTGGTTGGTACAAAAGAAGAAACAACAAGGGAGACCGAGAAGCGCGCGCGCCTCGTGCTAAAAGTAAAAACAAAGACGCGCGGCCGCGAGACGCGCTCTCTGGAGGGGGAGGAGCGGGTGAGGGAGGGGGAGGAAAGCCAGATGGCGCCTCAGCGATGCGAGGAATGGATGGCAGCTGTGCGTGTGCACGCCATCGTGAACGCAAGCTGGAGGCCACTGGGTTAGCACTTTCAAAACCCATTTACTAAATCTCTCGCCGAGAGCAGCGCAAGCGCTGGCTCAGGCGAGACCTAAAAAGGGAGAGTGCGCATGACTGGGTTGGGGCCGACCAAACAGTCAGTACCCACAACAGTGGGCAAAGCCACTCCCCCCCTCCCCTCGAGCAGGACCGCCCACCCGCCCGCCCCCAAACAGGCACTCCAGGCACTTCTGCTTTCTCGCAGTGCGAGAAGCAGAAACATAAAATGGTCGTTTTACCATTTTATGTTTCTGCCTTCTCACACTGCGAGAAAGCAGTGGGGCGACGCCCCCACGCCCCTATGGAGGAGCCGCCACTGTTTGCCATTGAAAACACGTGATGCATTGAGTTGTGTGGGTGGAAGTGACTACTGCGTTAGCGCAACTTGCTGCTCCTCCTTCCCCCTTCCAGTCCTTTCCTCTTGTACAGAACGTATAGTGCTGGGCATCAACACAGACAATTTCTGTTACAACAGCTTCATGGCAGCAGCACTGCAAGGTCCACTGACGTGAAAAGCATGTGCTGCATGACCCGGACTGCACTCTTCCGTCACATGCTCAGCAGTGCTGGAACAAATTTCAGAGTGGGTGTGCTGCCATCAATGTGACAACACCCAAGTCATAGAGATTGTGAAAAATCCACCGTCACACAAAGAACAAGAGTAGCACATTAGCCAAGCCCATTCAGCAGGACAGTGGTAAGGAAGCGGTATTTAGCTTGTGGTTAATTTTGTAGCACACTGTCACAAATATATCACCAAAGCATGGTGTGGTAGCACACTGTCTGTTCCAGATAGCACATTTTTCATTGAAATGGCCACTAAATTTGAACAGACATGCAGTTTTACTGAAAAACTATACAGTGCACAATTGATTGAATCAGTGAATAATTATCATTTGCACATCACTAAGTATAGTGCCTTGATTTGTTTTGATCCTTTGCTTCCAACTCACTTCAGAATTACAAAAAAATGCTTCATCTATGTTTTCTTAACTGTAGCTATATTTTGAAATATTTGTACAGTTCATTTAATTGGTATTTATATGTAGTGTGATAAAACAAAACATAACATCCTACAGCCGTTCCTTTCACACTTCCTGTACTACAGCAAGATCGTCAACATAGTTCACTTTAGAAAATAGTCTCACTTTGTAGTCACCGAACGAAAAGTAAACACCAATCTCCATGTTAAAGGAAAAAGCAACAATTTGGCAGAAGACATAGCCTGACATTTAACTTGTTTTTGAATGCACATGACCAGATAAAGACAATCTTTGAAGGCATCTTTATTGGTTATTCACCTTCTGAACTCCAGCATGGTTATTTCAGGGGTGTGTTTGGGGGGGGTGCTGCACCCCTACTTCCAGGGCCTATGCACATGCTGTGGAAAGGTTCCGTCAAGCAACAACACTGCAAGCTTTCACAGACATATCAGAGGTGCGTCTGGGCAGCGGTACTTTAGGCATCTGTCACATGCACAGAACAGATACTGCCTGGCATCAGTACCATATGCTTCCTCACATTAGCGATATAGGTGATTGGTGGTCGGAAGCACTGCAAACCACTCTCTGTCTCTCTCTATCTGGCTCGCTTTCTCCCACCTTCCCTTCTTACCGCCACAAGGCACTGTATGGCAGGTGTACTACAAATTTGGAGAAACAAATGGCGCACAGCTATAGGAGACACATAATTGTAATTGTATTTATATAGCGCTTACTATCCCTGATGAGGTGTTGAAGCGCTTTTTCGGCAAGTAGCATGCTACTCCGGAACCCATAAAGGATTAGTGGTGAATTAGTATAGTGAAATATGAAAGTGTTGAAGCGCTTTGTCGGTGAGTAGCACGCTACTCCGGAATCCATAAAGGATAAGTGGTGAGTTAGTATAGTGAAATATGAAAGTAATTTGAGTGGTGGAGGATATGTTAGTCAGTTATTTGGATTAAGAAGGATAGTGGAGGGATAGAAGAGGGAAAGAGGTTTGCATTTATATAGCGCTTGCTACCCCTGATGGGGTGTTGAGGTGTTTCTTTTCGGCGAGTAGCACGCTATTCCGGAACCCATAAAGGATTAGTGGTGAATTAGTATAGTGAAATATGAAATTAATTTGAGAGGTGGACATGTTAGTCTGTTATTTGGATTGAAAAGGATAGTGGATGGATAGAAGAGGGAAGAATTTAGACCTTTTTTTTTGGACATGAGGTAGTTCTCACAGAAGCACTACACAAATAACATGTGAGCATATGTGCGTGCATGCTTTAGCACATTTTAGCCAGACGTATTGTCTTATCAAATGCTTTTTTAGGTATATTTGCATCCTAAATCTTTTTCTGTTACTGTAGTGTTTCGTTCAATTTATGCTGAAGGTTATCACATCAAGAACCTGCATGGTGTGGTTCACAATCCTTCAGATCTGTTCCACTAATCTTTTGTCTCCATGTCTGCAGCTGCATGTGTTATGTAAATGTAAGATGTACAGATATAGCTCATGTAGCATGGGATGGGCTGATGCATGTTTTTAAGCCTGTAGGTGTTGCTTTGTTTAAGACCTCAATTCTTGTTTTGCTTCACTGTTGTATTAGTAAAGCGTAGTATGTGTCCTTCTCCTATAGTAGTATTGCCTTTTCCCAGAATCATTGATACTGGTATTTGTATTTTATTGTTTCTTTCCAGTTCATCACGCTTCTCTTTTCTAATAATGTTCTCATAAAGGTCCATATACCGTCACCCTGAAGTATCTTTTTGTTTAGATTGAGATGCCAGATTCATACATGTTGGTCCAGTCACTGTGCTGAATAGCTAACAATTTATTCTAGGACAGCTCCCTGTTCTTTGAATGAATCATATCTTTCACCTGTAAATTAGTCTGGGCTTTCTCTTTTAGAAGACCTACTGATTTGTCTCTTGTTGCTGGACTCACTGTAGTGGCTGTTGTTTGTCCCATTTCGTTAGTACTCTAGCCTTGTGTCCATTGGAGTGTGTCATCACTGTATTCCCTTGTTCACTGGCTTAGGCTTACTATTGTGTTTACACAGTTTCTGTTTTTACATTCAACACCCGCACATTCTATTCCTCTCGGGTATCTTGTAAGGTCTTTCCATTCACAGAATTCCTTGGTCTTTACTTTTTTTCTGATGAGAATGGTCATTGTTTCCAGTAGGCCCATTCTGAAGTCTGGGTCTCATTTCCATAGACCCCCTTATCTTAACTTTAGCCACGCAATCAGCAGATGCGATTCTGACAATATTCACAAAGGCCATGTTTTTCTTCTACAAGGTTTTAGCTGGCCTGCTGGTGGCACAGGAAGCAGGCAATGATTAGCTAAGAAGGGGTCTCTTTTAGAGGTGTTTCATGGTCTGTTCCTGCGAGCGCTGTGCTGTTGTAAGGTGTGGGGGCAGCAGATCAGGCATTTATTTTACCATGAATCCATTAGATCTTCCGTTTTTTCCTCCTCTGGCACGCCAAAGAATTAGATATTATCCTTATGGGTCCTATCTTCCACGTTTTTAAATTTCTTTCCTCTGGTTTTATAGTTCTGTCTACCAGAACAGGGAGCATTTGCGCATATCCTTTTCTACGTGAGTTCTCAATTTTGCCTTGTCTAGTTTCTTATGTAAAGTCGCCATGTCGTATCTAACCAGTGCAATTTTTACGCACATCTCAGAGGTCCAAATGTTAGCACTGCAGATGGTGGTTTCATGCCTGATACTTTGTTTAGGAGCATGTCTAGAAAGATTGTCGACTTTGATCTTAGGTGTCGGACACTTTTTCCAATGTGTCATGATTTACGTGACCTTTGAAAATAACACCTTCAAAACTTTAAGTGCCAGGCACTTGTCATTATCGGCTAGTGTCCTCTACTCATGGGTGGTGCTTATTTCCTTTGTTGAATCCTGGGCTTCTTGTTGTGTGCCAGGATCGTGTTTGTGCTCTGGCTGTGACTTCACAGTCTTTAAGGGATGTCATTATGTGCTGGGTAATCCTACAATTTTTCCCGTTACTAAGGTTCGTACTTTTCTGCTAAATATGTTCCAGATGCATGAGGACTTGCCTTGGGGGATTGTGATGACTAGTCTGTCACCAAAGGTATTGCTCGCAGGTATCCATGCACACCTCTATTCAAGTGACTCTCTATATGGTTGAACCTCTTTACCCTGCATTTCAGTTTAGTCCAGTTTTGCTGTTGCCGGTACTAGGTTTTGCGATGTGCCAATATGGTAGAGATCTTCAAACGTTTTTGCTCCGAGCCCCCCTAAGCAAAATGTTTTGAAGTCAGACCCCCTCCAAAACCTTATGGCAAGGATTGGGAAGCAGAAGTGACCGGCCTGAGCACCGTGAGCGGGGCTTATGAGATCATGTCAGCAGTACTTTTTCTGTAGTTCATAATCCACACTATATGTGAGACTTATAAAGCAGCAAATGCATCAAACAAAACTGGCAATTGACCAAAAATACTGCTCCCCATAATTGGGGCTTTGTGAACCCCACGCACTCTGGGGCCCGAATGCAACTGCACCTGTTCCACTAATGATAACGGAGGCCCTGAGTAGCAGGCTATCACCTCTGCCTCTCCCACCCCATCCCCATCATGCCTGACCATCACTCCGATCTTGAAACAGGTTTTCTGTCCCTTTCCAGAAATAAAATGAGCTCTCACTGTTATCCCCATTTTATCTATAAGGGTGCCCTCGGTCCTAATGCTAGAAAAGAAAATAACCCCCCCATGCCTCTTATTTAAAATGAGACAGTCATAACTGTTATGCAGTGGGTCCCTCAGACACTTGAACCGCCATGCCACTGCACCTGCTCCACTAATGATAGCTGCTGCCTTGCAAAGCAGGCTGTCTCCTCATCCCTCCTCATCCCTTTGGCTTCCATCTTGCAACTCCCCCCCCACTAACATCTCTCTGAGGCTAAACTAAGGTGTCTCCTCTGCCTCAATGTTTCCCTCCCTTGAGCCATTGCTCTGAGGCCCAAAGCAAAATCGGCACAGGAAGTGCACACTGGGCCTTAAGGCAAACAAGAAAGGATAGTAAACCATCAATCATCGGTGTTTAGTTGGCTCCTCATTCTGCTGGGCCCTGGTGCCACTGTATCTGTAGCACCAATGATACTTTCTGTCCCTTTGTTTGGAAAAAAAGGGGGAAAAAACAGCAAGGGTGACTTGAGTGCTAATGCTAGCAAGGACAATGGACCCCAAATCCGTTTTTTTGCAGTAAGACAGCCATAATTGGGGTGCAGTGGCCACTTACACCATTGGCACCAGTACCAGTGGCATTAAAGGTAGTGATAGACCTGTAAAAAAGCCTCCCATATCTTGCCTCCATCCTTGGGGGAGTCTCTCTGAAAAAGCTGCCTCTATCCATTTGTAAACAAAAAAACGAGCCACACATAGAATCCCATCTTCTGAGCCACATCTTTAACATTATCCATGGATCTTTCTCCTTTCCTCTTTCTCCTATGCTATAATATTGCTCTGAGACCACAGGGTCCCAGAGGATTAGGGCTCTGCATTAGAATGCACCCCCTGGTCTGCATCCTGACACCCCCTGGTCTGACCTTTTACAAAAACAGCTGTCCATGAATGGTTACTGCTGAGGTTGATGTGCCTTTGCCTAAAAGCGAAGGGGACGTGGAGTACAGACAGCTAAAGAAGAAACAAGCCTTCTCAAATCCTTAATTCATGGAGTCACTTAAAGTTTCATGGTGAGAAAATGTATTCTTTTTAAGAGGTAATGTAATGGTATTAACAGCAGAGTAATGGAGACACAAATGTTTTGCACTAGATACCGTCTGATTACTTATTGCTAAAATATATATTTTAAAAGAACTTTTTTGATCTCACATACTACATCATTTTGCAGCAGCCGAGCTTATACTGCGTGTAATACTATTTCAAAATAATGACTTACACATTCATAGTGCTTTCTGTCACAGGCTCGGACCTCATAGCACTATAAATACACAAGTGACTATTCCCCACTGTGCCAACTTGGTTTCAAATCGGTGCATGTCTGGTTTCACACACACAGACATCTGCAGTAATCGCATTAACCAACTCAGGTTTCATAATGTAAAACTACATTTCCCTCCAAAAAATTTAAATTGTGAGTGCTATTTTATATGCAGTTTCCTGAAGGCTAAAAGTAACAAAATACTTATAGAATATTTTGTATTTTTTTAGCTCTGCCTTGTATCCTGCCACACACTCACTGAACCCTGTCAGCATTACATTCAGGATCACAGTTCCAATGCTTTGTTTACGCACTTCAAGGGCTGCATGTCAATGAAAACAGGCTGTAAACTCACCGAATAAACAAGTTCACTCTTCCAGGTCATCTTCATTTACAAGTAATTGCAAAGACATTTGCTCCCTCCCTTGGAATGCAGCCACGGGCCCCACGGGCAGTGCGCCCTACACTTTGAAGGATTTACAGGGGTATATGATAGGGGTGTGCCTAGTAACTATTTGAAACAAGCATTTGCAATGCAATAGGTCTTGCATTTGCGAGAGTTTAAGCTATTGGCATTGTAAATGACAATGCCTTTTATTTATCTGTTTTGCTAATTAACCATTAAATAAAAGGCATTGTCATTTACAATGCCAATAGCTCAAAGTTTTGTAAATGCGAGACCTATTCAAAGAAGCAGCCTCCATTGTCCCGGCTGCTCGGAAAGTGAAAGCGAGCATGGCGCGCTAAATGTTGCAGGAAAGCATGTGGTGCCTGCAGTAGGAGAAACTCATTAAAGAAAGAAGGGGCATATTAACAACGGCCAGCGATAATTATCGCTGGCCGTGCTTAGCGTGAGGAATCCTATCGCCGGCTATCGCTGGAAATTATCGCCATGCTAGCGCTGTATTAACAACGCTTAGCGCAAAGGCGATAATTTTCCAGTGATAGCGATGTTTTCCATGGAACATCGCTGGTTTTCCAGCGATGTCCCATGGAAAACGGCGATATACTTGGCGATAGGGCCTGTGGTCTTAGCCACACAATCCACCCCCATGTTAGGTATGCCTTAGTCAGGAATTTAGCAGACGTTAAATTCCTGCGTTAAGGCATACATAACGTAATTTAAAATATCGCTAACCCACGTTGCTAATATGGCGATACCTGGGTTAGCGATATTTCCCCCTGTTGTTTTCACAGGCACGCCCCCTTTGCATCTCATTAGCGATGCGATGGGAGGCGTGCAGAAAACGGACGCTTAGTCAGGAATCACGCGCTAGCGTGTCCTTGTTAATTCGGCGATAAAATTATCGCCGCTTTTCGTCCGAAAACGGACGCTAAAGCGGCGATAATTCATTAACGCCGCCTTGTTAATATGCCCCGAAGTGCTTAAAGACTAAATAAGACATACCGTGTAACAACAGAAGTAAAAGGGCCAGTCCTCATGGGAGGCTCCACCTAAAAAGGCACGGTCACAATGCTGAAAATAAGCATTGGCGAAGCCAGGCATTCAGGGATTACCATCCCAAATATACAAGACCAGAGTGTACTTTCGGTTTGCATATTTTTAAGAATGCTGACAATACCGGAGCACTGCGGTCTGACAACAAGGGGGCCACTTTCCTTGAGCCCAAACCTGGGTAAGACCCCTGAAATGCTCCAGTTATGCGGTGCCTTTTATGACTTCGGAAGTGTGTGTCGGAGGGTGTCTGCCTCTTCGATGTCACATTTAAGAAAACACGTTACTAGTGTGCAAACAGTACGACAGGCACAATGTCATTTATAGTTTTAAACAAAAGACTTCCGGACCTGGGCTCCAGAGCGGGGACTTTCGGCAAGGCTTAAGGGGGAAACACATTGTAAATATAAACCCACTTGGAATAAATAAATTATTAAATCGTACTGGGGAAAAAAACTGCGTTCGCTATTCAAAAGCAGGGTCGTGTTAGCAACACAGTAAAAAAATGTGCATGCTCTCATTCTCAGCAGCCCTGATTCGAATCCTCAGACTTTTTCGACTGTGGACTCAATTCTCTAAACCATTCGAGTTAAAGGACTCAGTCCACCACCCGGCGAGCCCCCTCGCCCTGTCCCACTGACACTTACTGGGAGATTTGGGCGCAAGGAGGAAGAGAGTCAAAAACACCCGGAGACAATTTTCCAAGCGTGTGTTATGCCACGCAGCTAAAACTGATGCTGTGTCAGCGCGGTCTGTATTAAAATGCAACGTATTAGAGTTTATACAGCGCTTTTTGCCCCTGACGAGACGTTGAACCACTTGTTCTAAAAAGTGCATCTTCTACCCATTTTTGTTGTGTTGCTAAAGTCACGTTGGCACAAATAAATTGTCTACCCGACTCCCCCACCCCTCAGGAGCGACGGCGAATGTCCTGCCAGACTAGTGCAACCTCCAGGCCTGGCAGAGGTGACTTCCCGCCCTATGTCCACCCACGCTGGCATAAACTCTGGTAACTATGAATGGATACCTACTCCTACCCGATCCAAGGCTCGGTACCTTCCCTGTACTCCTCCCTCGGCTCTCAAGCGGTTCAGCTCCAAGCTGCCCTCCTGCAGCGGAGCCTGGCACAGCGGGCTCTGTGCGGGGCTGCCTCCCGCACCGTCCCCTCCTCCGCACTCTCCAGGTGCCCTCTCCCTGCAGCAGAACATGGCCTTCGGCCTTCTTGCCCTCTCAGCAGTAACATCTTTTGGCACCACCCCATTCCTTCACTCAAAACAGATGTCCTGGTCCGCCCTCCCCCCCTCCATCCCACTGCGTCCAGAAAGGTGCACTGCCCAGGCACCCGAACCAGTGGCTGTAGGATGCTGGGTGCCAGGCTGGCAGTGAGAGAGGTGGGGCAGACTTCTGCTTGTGAGTCACGTCTGACCCCATTAAAAACAAAAAGCACACGCTCACACTGGTGAGCCAGCCGCCGGCGCCCTGGGGTGTTTTCACACTAGTAATGGCCACGGGCTGCAGAGCTGTATCCCGCTCTACAGGGGGTCTCCAGCCACCTTTTGATCCACCCTACGGCATCGGTCACGTGTGAAGCGGACACATGGTGGCACCGTGCTTGACGACCATGACCGGCCAGATGCTGTTGCCCCTGCTGCTTTCACGTGTGAACACGTGACCTGTGGCCCCCACGTGCAGCTTTGGCTTAAGCCCTTCACGGCCTCCAGTCATCAGCAGAACAGACCACACCTGGTACCAACCCTCAGAGACCGGGCACAGGCCCAGGGATGGAAGTACGCGCCTGTGAGGCAAACCCAGCCTTCCATCCTACGGAGTTCTGCAAATTCCACCAAGTACAGCAATGACAGAGCCTGGAGTTACAGCGCTGTAAAACTGCAGAAGTGCAGCAGGAAGTGCTGTGTCAGACTACTTCTTCTACCCCCAGGGGGGCACCTGCTGCCCTCCACTTCACCTCATGCAAGCCTGTGACATCCCTTCAGAGTCCCCGCAGTGCTGTCAGTCCGAGCCCCCTCTGCTATCATGCACCGCATACAGAGTGTGTTCCAGCGCCCCGGACCACGCTGCAAATAAAACAAATAAAAATAGTGTCTACCGACTTATGAAGGAGACCGTGTAACGCCACAAGTAAAAGACTGAGTCCTCATGGGAGGTAACAAATGGCGACAGGGCGGTAACAAGGAGGGACTAACAAGCCTCATTATCAATGGGAAGCCAGCATTTACCAAGGACAATGACACCAGCCAATGAAAAGTATGGACGGGGCTTCCACTCCACTTCTAAAACATACCCTAATACAGCATGCCTCGCAAAGCGAGCAGCGCATGCGCTGCAACGCTAGGCTCGACCTAAAAAGGGCGAATAGATGAAAACATAACAGGTTCTAATGCAACTATTTAGTGTCTAGACAATTAATTCATTAAGCAACCTCAGTAAGATATTACTATTGTTTACTTTTTGCATATGGTGGGCACCAGCACTTGTTTTTTGGATCCGTGACTTATTATCCATCATCAGACTTTGAAAAAGGGCAAGAGAGAGAAAAGCAGAAAGGGTAGAAAGGAGGAACAATAATATAGGAAAACTGTGAGAAAGGGAGAAAGCAGGGATGAAAAAGCCTTGAAGAGGGAGAAAAAAACAGGAAGTGTAGGGAGGTGGAAAAAAGCGGCATATGTTCGAATGAAATCTGGAGTGCATTCCTGTACTGTATTTACAGCACCTCTGTTATGTTCTTATGTTTTCATGAGCAGTATAACCATTGATGGGTGATGACAATGATAGATCTACTGAGAGGTCACCATCTTGGATTAAAACAAGCCCTGCTCCCCTCAACGTATGCATTTAAGTTCATGATGAAACAAGCATTGGCATAGCCAATAGGTCTTGCTTTTGGGACCTTATAAGTGTTTAGCTATGCAACACTTGATGTTATTTAATTAAGGATATTGTGCTGGATAACTAAACACTTATAATGTCCTAAAGGCGAGACCTATCGGCTATGCATTGGGGGGCCTTATAAGTGTTTAGGTAGAGCTATTGACTTTGCCAATGTTTGTAAGCTGTGCAGTAGAGAAGTGTGGCTGCTGTGCAGCATGCTGAGAAGTTGTAATTAAAAAGTGTAAGAAGCACTGAGTGATGCTGTGGTGTAGTTGAGTGATGGTGTGCTGGCCCTGAGTTATGCTGTGGTGGCGTTGAGTGATGCTGTGCTGGCCTTGAGTGATGCTGTGGTGGTCCTGTGTGATGCTGTGGTGGTGCTGACTGATGCTGTGGTGATGCTGATTGAGGCTGTGGCGCTGCAGAGTGATGCTGTGGTAGCATATAGTGATGCTGTGGTGTTCCTGAGTGATGCTGTGGTGTTCCTGAGTGATGCTGTGGTGGCCCTGAGTGATGCTGTGGTGGCACTGCCTGATGCTGTGGTGATGCTGATTGATGCTGTGGCGCTGCAGAGTGATGATGTGGTGGTACTGAGTGCTGCTGTGGTGTTACTGAGTGATGCTGTGGTGGTGCTGAGTGATGTTGTGGTGAAGGTGAGTGATGCTGTGGTGTCCCTGAGTGATGCTGTGGTGTCCCTGAGTGATGCTGTGGTGGTGCAGAGTAATGATGTGGTGGTGCTGACTAATGCTGTGGTGGTGCTGAGCGATGCTGTGCTGGCCCTGAGTGATGCTGTGGTGTTCCTGAGTGATGCTGTGGTGGCCCTGAGTGATGCTGTGGTGGCGCTGCCTGATGCTGTGGTGATGCTGATTGATGCTGTGGCGCTGCAGAGTGATGATGTGGTGGTACTGAGTGATGCTGTGGTGTTACTGAGTGATGCTGTGGTGGTGCTGAGTGATGTTGTGGTGTCCCTGAGTGATGCTGTGGTGGTGCAGAGTAATGATGTGGTGGTGCTGAGTAATGATGTGGTGGTGCTGACTAATGCTGTGGTGGTGCTGAGCGATGCTGTGCTGGCCCTGAGTGATGCTGTGGTAGTGCTGAGTGATGCTGTGGTGGTGCTGAGTGATGCTGTGCTGGTGCTGAGTGATGCTGTGGTGGCGCTGAGTGATATGGTTGGGTCCCTGAGTGATGCTGTGGTGGTGCTGAGTGATGCTGTGTTGGTGCTGAGTGATCCTGTGGTGTTGTTGAGTGATGCAGTGTTGGCCCTGAGTGATAATGTAGTGTAGGCGTGCAACTGGACTAGTCCCAGCTTAATGTCAGCTGTGGCAACAATTTAGCAGATGAAAAATGATAGTGGCTATAAAGCAAAGATTCTGTTTTCGTCTCGGACAGCTTAATTGCTTTTTAAAGCTGGCTTGCAGAATTTGCAGTACATTAGTAGAGGGTACACGCAACCGCTCTTTAAAACAAAATCAAAGTGTTAGTATATTGTTTTTAAGCCCAGATTAAGAGAATGAAATAGAGGGTAAAACTCAAGTAGCCAATGAAAGCAAAGCAGCCAGGAATGCCCGGCAACCGGCTGTGGTGGCGTTGAGTGATGCTGTGCTGGCCTTGAGTGATGCTGTGGTGGCCCTGAGTGATGCTGTGGTGGCACTGCCTGATGCTGTGGTGATGCTGATTGATGCTGTGGCGCTGCAGAGTGATGATGTGGTGGTACTGAGTGATGCTGTAGTGTTACTGAGTGATGCTGTGGTGGTGCAGAGTAATGATGTGGTGGTGCTGACTAATGCTGTGGTGGTGCTGAGCGATGCTGTGCTGGCCCTGAGTGATGCTGTGGTGGTGCTGAGTGATGCTGTGGTGTTCCTGAGTGATGCTGTGGTGGTGCAGAGTAATGATGTGGTGGTGCTGACTAATGCTGTGGTGGTGCTGAGCGATGCTGTGCTGGCCCTGAGTGATGCTGTGGTGGTGCTGAGTGATGCTGTGGTGTTCCTGAGTGATGCTGTGGTGGCCCTGAGTGATGCTGTGGTGGCGCTGCCTGATGCTGTGGTGATGCTGATTGATGCTGTGGCGCTGCAGAGTGATGATGTGGTGGTACTGAGTGATGCTGTGGTGTTACTGAGTGATGCTGTGGTGGTGCTGAGTGATGTTGTGGTGTCCCTGAGTAATGCTCTGGTGGTGCAGAGTAATGATGTGGTGGTGCTGAGTAATGATGTGGTGGTGCTGACTAATGCTGTGGTGGTGCTGAGCGATGCTGTGCTGGCCCTGAGTGATGCTGTGGTGGTGCTGAGTGATGCTGTGGTGGTGCTGAGTGATGCTGTGGTGGTGCTGAGTGATGCTGTGGTGGCGCTGAGTGATATGGTTGGTCCCTGAGTGATGCTGTGGTGGTGCTGAGTGATGCTGTGGTGGCCCTGAGTGATGCTGTGGTGGCGCTGCCTGATGCTGTGGTGATGCTGATTGATGCTGTGGCGCTGCAGAGTGATGATGTGGTGGTACTGAGTGATGCTGTGGTGTTACTGAGTGATGCTGTTGTGGTGCTGAGTGATGTTGTGGTGAAGGTGAGTGATGCTGTGGTGTCCCTGAGTGATGCAGTGGTGGTGCAGAGTAATGATGTGGTGGTGCTGACTAATGCTGTGGTGGTGCTGAGCGATGCTGTGCTGGCCCTGAGTGATGCTGTGGTGGTGCTGAGTGATGCTGTGGTGGTGCTGACTGATGCTGTGGTGGCGCTGAGTGATATGGTTGGTCCCTGAGTGATGCTGTGGTGGTGCTGAGTGATGCTGTGTTGGTGCTGAGTGATCCTGTGGTGTTGTTGAGTGATGCAGTGTTGGCCCTGAGTGATAATGTAGTGTAGGCGTGCGACTGGACTAGTCCCAGCTTAATGTCAGCTGTGGCAACAATTTAGCAGATGAAAAATGATTGTGGCTATAAAGCAAAGATTCTGTTTTCGTCTCGGACAGCTTAATTGCTTTTTAAAGCTGGCTTGCAGAATTTGCAGTACATTAGTAGAGGGTACACGCAACCGCTCTTTAAAACAAAATCAAAGTGTTAGTATATTGTTTTTAAGCCCAGATTAAGAGAATGAAATAGAGGGTAAAACTCAAGTAGCCAATGAAAGCAAAGCAGCCAGGAATGCCCGGCAACCGGCTGCAGGTCCCGCGTCCAAGTAAAACATCTTGGATTGCTCGTCCCGTAATAAATGACGGTTTTCACTTTGCCTTTTGCAAGTGAAACCACGGCTGATGCTGCGCGCGACGATGACAGTCTGAATCCATCCCCTGTAATCACAAAGGAGCCCCCGGATTGCGACGCAGCACGTGAAATAAGGGAGTGCACTTTGTAAACAGCCTCGCATGAGCAGTGCAGAAACGGTGCATCAAACCGAAATACTTCTGGAAGAGAACGTCACAGCCCATCAGATGAAAGAGGACCGTTCTACAAAATGGGTGATAAATGTCGTGGCGGTGGTCAGCGACATCCTTACGCTTATCTCCTTTCCCTTCCAGGATTAATTTCCACTCCTTAACTTTAACGAGATAAAAGAATGAGGGGTAAAGGTGGTTTCGTGAGAGGGAGGAAGGACGGACATGGCGGCCAGCAGAGTGGAGTCGAAGGGACCAACATACAAGACGCGCTCTGTGGTGGGGGAGGGGGAAGGGCAAAGTGCAGGCGCCGAGTGTGAGAGGGAAGTGTGGTGGGGGAGGGGGAGGGAATTAAAGCGCAAGCAAGACAGAGAGGCGGAGAGAGGCACGCGCACTTGGGAGAGCGAGAGGAAAGCCAGATGACGCCTCTGCTCGTGCCTGTGCGCGTAACCGCACACTGTATACCACACAAAGCTGTGGTCGGACTTTAAAAAGCCCACTCACAAAATGTCTCGCCAGAGCAGCGCATGCGCTGGCTCAGGCGAGACCTAAAAATGTACACAAGTATTACCTCCTTGTCCTGCTTTCTCCTTCCAGTAATTGCACAAGTGAGGGGTGTCAGTTTCTCTTTCCAAATTTTACTTTTTGTCACGTAAAAGTAATTTCAAAACAAATCAATTTTCTCATTGGATGGATTGGATTGAAGAAGACCCGTATTGACAAATCCACATTATTGCTAATGTCAGGGTCGAAACGTCGACGGTTTTAATTGTCCAATCCTTAATAGGTCTCTCTGCTTCCAAATTAATGTGCTTCAATTCCTAAAGCTTGAGACACTTGTATTATATTCTGAAATTGGACTTGTTTTCTAAAAATCTTCACCTGTAAATGTATGTCAATTGTTTTTGTTGTCACTTACAGGTCAAACACAATGATCTTGTCACTTTTTGCACTTTATTAACCTTGTCACTGTAAATAATAATCACTTGTGCCGTTTCATTAACTGAATTATTAGACAGCCTGGTCTTATGAAAAGTTTTCATTGAATAAAACTCCTGATTTTGAAGTTCCAATCATTGTTCCATTTTCATAAATGAATTTGCAATTTCTGTCTGTGTTCTAGCGCCATCTTTTGGACTCATTGTTTATATGATTGTTCTGTATTTACAAAGAAATAGCTATACTCGACAGAACCATTGTTGTTTATAGCAGAAAGAAAGGTAGGTAGCCGCAGCCTGTGGACTACATTGCTGTCATATTTCATTAGTTTTTCTTTCCTTTGTAAGAGTGGGCACGGGGACTTTGCTGGTCATTCAGCCAGGGTCGCTTAATAGGCCTCCATCTCAGAAACCTTAATTTTGTGTCCTGCACCTTTAGAATTGCATGGTTTTGTTCCACATGTCTCGCTCTTAATGGCTTAAAGCCTGAGATGGAGGGCTGTTAGGCGACCCAGGTTGAATGACTAAAAACAGCAGGAAACATGATGATCCACTGTAATTAAGAGATTAAATTGATATCGGGTGAAGATTATACCTGGCCGATGCACAACTTCAAATGCTGAACGAAACGCATTGGCTGTTTTTTCCATATCACCAATGAAAATTGAAAATAAAGACGCTTTGGAATACACACAATTTGGATTCGACTTATATATAATTGGACTTTAACTTTGTGGTGCATCACCATTTGTGTATTTGGATTGTATTTGACTAGCTGGTTGCACTTTGGGAGTGGCAGGTGCTTGGTTTGGTGCATGGTTTGGTGCACTCTGTGGAGTAGCCGTGCGCTTTACAAGTACCAATTTTCATTTCATTTCATGCGGTAACAAACAAATCGGGACAAGGTGGAGCTGGACGACCAAGAGTGGCTTTCTGCTCTGTTGTGTGTATGATACATATCTAATGTATAACTAAGTGAATAAGAAAGTGAGCCCCACTTCAACCTAAAAGATTTGGGGGAGTTCTTTCCCCAGAGAATAGTTTTGAGCAAAATAAGGCCAAATAGTAAATTTTACAGCCACATGTGGTGAAAAAATCGAGACATTCTGAAAGTGCATTTATTAAGCTATAAGCAAGGCATTAATGCATGTATGGCTCTGTTTGTCTTCCCCTGGCAAAATTCAGCCACATTTCAAAAGTGTGGCCTTTGTATGCATAGCAAACTATGCACTTAATATCGCCAGCGACATTCTCTAGGTGCTAGCAGTGCATACCAAGAACACTCAGATTCTAAAGCCAGTTTAAAGAGGACTGGAGCACAGGTGCAATGCCCTTCTCCATGGAAACAGAACATTGTGGGTCTAACACATTTTCTATTTTAATAAAGATTAAGCTTAAAGAAACAAACCTTTTTTGCCAATTCATCAAATTTTGTACCGAAAATGAAATGCTTGTCTAGAGGGTATTAGTGAGAGATCTGGTTGATCAATGTACAAGCCAGGACTGTAAATGTATTCTACCAATCATGGCCGAGCAATGTGTGGAAACCCTAAAGGCTGCCAGGTCATAATCTGCCTAGTGCAATACTATAAACTTTGCATTCATAGGAAACGTGTATCTTTGTTTATTGAGGCAGTTACACTAAATAAAGACATAAATACAGAATGCTTAAGCAGGGAACAGTGTAGAAAGGGACAGTTAAGCTAAGCAATGTGAGGAGAGCATAACATTGTATTTAATTTTTGACGAGTAAGAGAAAACCTTTGGAAAGCCATCTAATGTGTCTCTAATGAGCAAACTGTAATGTATACTCAAAAATAAACAATGATGTTAATAATGATGATTTGCAGACCTTTTAATGAAGTCTGTGCTGCTTTGGGGCAAAGTGTCTGCTGTGCCCTGCTCTCTGTGATTACACGCCATATGCCCATCCTGGTCGTGAAACGCTTCCTCGTAAAAAAGTTATTCTATTTCAGGACCGGAGGCTCCGGTTATTGCTTCTCTTTCTTTCACTACAAAAACAAAGCCACCAATAAACAAGCATTGGCATAGCCAATAGGTCTCGCTTTTGGGACCTTATAAGTATTTAGTTATGCAGCACAATATCCTTGGGGCAACAATATTAACTGTTGCATGGTTAAACACTTATAAGGTCCCAAAGGTGAGACCTATTGGCTATGCCAATGCTGGTTATTATAGTCACCCACAATCATATAAAATAAAACTATCTATGCAGCCAAGATCAGAACCAGTAAGTGAATAGGCATTACAGCAAGCTGCTTTTAAAAAAATAAAAAAGTATGTGTGAATAATGTCTGGTAATCAGTAGCCATCGTGAAACTAAGGTGGCTGGACACTCAAGTTATTAAACAAACGAGCCTATATCTTAGTACAGCGATCCTATCAGCTAATTTCTTATTCCCTAGAGCTGCAGTGCCACATCGCCATATATATTTGATGCGGAGCCACTAATGTATGGACATTTTACAACTTGCATATAATGTCTCCTCTTTCCTCATGCCAATGCAAGCATGCGGAACTGTGAAATTCTAGCCTATGCACAATGTAATGTCCAGTAGGCTCTATGAAATATTAGGACGTAAGCTTGAGCAAACACTGCAGCAAGATTTGCTTTCAATGTGGAAAGTCAATTTTTTAAACATGTTTCATAGAAGGGTGATGTGCACACCCTTTGATGGATTGCTGAAAACAGTAACTTTTATTCATAAGAATCATGTGGCTATTTGCTATGCTATATTAAATAAGTATTTATAAAATGTGAATACACCTTGAGTAAAAGTGAACAATCATATTTTACAGACACAAACGCGAGCCTCGAATACACCGTCCAAATGAAAGTCATGATTAGCCAGAGCAAAATAAAGATGTATGGATGGATGGTAGGAGGGACGGACAGGTGGATGAATCAATGGAAAGAGAGAAAGGCAGACGGGCGGATTGATGTACAAACAAATGGATGGGTGGAGAGTTGCACATGAATGGACTGACAGAAGAAGGTACAGATGGAAGAGAGAACGGGCAGACGGACGGGCAGGCAGATGGACGGAGGATGGATGGATAGCTGTATCCGTATGGTTGGTCGGGTGGACGGATGGACAGACGGCAGGACAAAGGGCGAGATAAGTGAAAGTAAAGCGATAGGGAGCCAGCGATGTGGAGACTGTGACAGTGGGTGGTGACAGAGAGGGAGGTACGCGTGTGTGTGTGTGTGGGGGGGGTCCTCGCCGGGGAGAAAGGTAATGACGTGAAGAAAGTGTGACCGGAGGGAGAGCACAGGAGAGGGCGTGTGTACGTGTAAGTGATGTAGGTAAAGAGAGGGGGTACGGATGTGCACCGGTAGAGAGCTGTGCTGTGCGGTTGGAGGGATGGAGTGTGCAGGAATAGAGGAGAGTGCCAGTGGGCGGGAACAGGTGAATTAGGAGGAGAGGCGGAGTAGAGGCTAGGGCACAGGTTGAGGAGCGGGAAGGTACGGGTGGAGGGGGTTGTTCGGGTGGAGCAGGAATACGGGTGTAGTAGACGAGATGTGCTGGTGAGGGGGCGTTTGGCACAGGTGAGGGGACTCAGGTGGAGCGGGGGTGTGCGTGGAGTAGAGAGGGTACAGGGTGAGGAACGTAGGCGACCTATAAGAAAGGAACCACAGGGAGACAGAGGGTTTGTTTACAAGATCAGAATGTTCGTACATGGCCATTTAATATGAAAAGTTAAAAATACTTCAAGTCTACAAAGCAAAATCAAAGCTCGAACTCCATGAGATTCAAGCTGGGAGCAATGCAGAGAGGGACAAGGCAGAGGTTTCACAGACGTAACAAAGAAGAAGACCGAGGGACTACAGGATGAGACAGAGGGGGTCAGCATTGCAAGGGCGAAGGAGGCTAGAGAGAGGCAGAGGAGCTAGCAGAGAAAGACGGGGGCCAGATCCGTGGCTGGAGAGGGAGAGGTAGGGCGCGAGTTACTAAAAAGTGTTACTAAGCGCTGAGTGACTTCTTGATTCTGCAGAAGTGTGAATTTCTCCTTAATAAAAAGTACCACTAAGTGCAGAGTGAGTTACTGGGCCTGCTGAAGCGTGAGTGAGCATACAGTGAGTTTCCAGTCCTGATGAAGCATGAATTAAAATAGAATTATTTCCTGGTTCGGCTGAAGCACGAGTAAAGGTAGAATGAGTTCCCGGTTTTGCTGCAGCGTGATTGAGCTTAGCGTGTGTTCCCGGTTCTGATGAACAGTGAGTGAGCACAGAATGTGTCCTTGACTGCAGAAGTGTGGAAGAGCATGGAGTAAGGCCCTGAGGAGCAGTAATGTCAGAGCTGCACCTGCGCAGTATCCACCGAAAACAGGATTGCGTTCTCTTCTCTTGAATATCGGATGCCTTCATGCGTGAGCCTGTGAGTTGGGACCCATGTGGGTCGAGGCGCTGACTGCGGTACACACAGTTCACCAGCGGTGCCCTGTCAGTGGACACGGCCCTGGCGCGGTGGGTGGCCCTCGGTCTTGAACCAGCCCCGTGGAGGCACCGATCGGTGCTGTTAGAGGCCGGCGCTGCACGTGTCACTATTTCTAGTCACTTCAGCTCTAGAAAGAAAGCACACGCTCGTAGCAGCCGTGATAAAACGGAGTTACCGTCTCAGATCACATCACACGCATCCTTTCTCACCAAGGAGATGCCTAAAGGAGCAATCCGTGTTACAATGTGAGAAACAGGCTCCAGCCAACGCCTTTAACGGATCATTAACTCACAACTGCTTTTCAAGAGGCTTAACTGCCAAGCTCACGGTGACACTAATAGTAATACAGTGCAGTGGGTCCATTCACCTGCTGCAGAGACCTCCCCTCGAGCGCTGCACTCAGAGAGTGAGTGTAGCTGCTGCAGACATCTGTGTATGACCTGTAGTGATGCCACGCCCTACACCTGCCCTGAATGCCTACTCAGACAGCTCAGTGTGTCAATGCACTTGATGAAGACCAGGGGTAAGGGTGTGTGCGCAGGTGTCTTGAACAATGGCCCACCAACAGAAGGATTGTACGGAGGCTGCTCGGGTACGATGCTCGGCGAGTTACTGCACCTGCTGCGGAGCTGTGTTCCAGCAGCAAAGACCAAATAAAACACACACGTCCGCTCCTCTGAATACAGAACAATCTCAAACTGCGGATTGTTCGTAAAGCTTTTCTTTCCTGATTAATGCCTCTAGGGACGTGTCCTTCAGTGGCATCAGTCGTTTCTGTGGAAGGAGTGTGGGGGTGGTGCCCCTAGGTGTTTTGAGTCTCCGTCACCCACGGTTTCCCAGGAGCAGATTACGCAAGGTGTGATCTTGTCATTTCTATGGAGTTTTAGGTACCACCTGTGGTGGTGGGGTGGGGCGTGGCACCAGGGGCCAGGGCTGTGTGGAACCACCAGCCATCTATGGTGACAAACCTATCCCAAGAGTCCCTCCTGAGCTGCAGTGAAGACAGAGCGACTTCCGTGGAGAACTCAACCCCAGGCACGCCAAAAGTGAAACGTGCAACACGGCTTAAATATGTAGGGCTGGAGGGTGCGAGCGGTGGAGTTTTATATCTGCGGGAAACAAGAACCTGAACCTCGCAGATTCATCATCGCAGAGCTAGCGCCTCGAGTCCGGACACCTGGCGGAGGGTGTTATTTCTAGAATTCATCCATGAATGGCAGAGGAAGAGGTCCTTCGGCCGCGGGTGGCCCCCTGTACCACCTCGCTTCACATGTTTACACATACATGAAACACTCTCCTTGGCGAATGTCCGCTCATAAAAGACGATTTTTCAAAGTCGGATTCATAGCTGCGTGTAATTTAATCTCACAATGATTTGGCATCGGGGGAAGACAGACTGTGAGCCGGGGACAGCAGCGTTACTAAGAACATAATGAACACGCTGAAAACGTAGACAAGCCCCGGAGTTGTGTGTGCGCGCGCGCTAACACTCCATATGGTGGATTGCGTAAGTGCACAAAGGCAGTGGGTAAAGGCCCGATTGAAGGCACAAGGGAGGTTTGCTACAGAAACGCCCATGGCCGCGCGGCCGTGAAAGTGAGGCGGCCGCGCGGCCGTGAAAGTAAAAGAAACAAGAAGAAACGGGCCAGGGCTAACAGGAGGAGAGGCACAGATAACACGAGAAGGTGCACGGCCGTAAAAGTAACGCGGCCGTGAAAATACTGGCTCACTGAGAACATCAAAGCGGCCGCGAAAGTGAAAGTGATCGCGATCGCGATCAAGCGCGGCGAGCGATGCGCTTAATGAGCATGACGAGGAAAGCCATATGGCGCCTCTGCTCGTAAGCGCGCGCCCGCGCACATGCACGCAAGCTGTAGGCCGGCCATGGTAGCATTTTTTGAAGCCCTTACTAAAAGTCTCGCCAGGCCAGCGCATGCGCTGGGTCAGGCGAGACCTAAAAATGTTTTAACACAATACAAACTACATTTCCCATGATGCCCTGTTCACAACCACCAATCATGGTCCAGCAGGTCCATGAGAGTAGCAATCGTCATTTTAAGAGCCTCTTTCTTTGCTGCTCGCAGCATACTTCCAGTGTAATTGCTTATGTCGATACTTCTAGTGTAATTGGTTATGTCCATTTTATCATTATAGTGATTTATGTACAATTTGTGTAATAATGCCATGAGCTCCTTTCCCGCACCATGGGATAACGAGCTGCATTTGTTTGCCTGTCCCGAATTCGGGAACGTCTGTTAATTGCCCCAGTCACGCTCTTAGAGAGGAACGCATCGCGGTCGCATCCGCGTTGTGGGTGGTGTCGGCGCCTTCCCTCATCGGGCCAGTTCACCTTTCTCAGAGCCGTGGGATGCGCATAGCCCAATTGGGCTACTTTTGGGCGTTTGGGCTACGTGTCGTCCCCTTTTGATCTTTACCCTCCTTGCCGCAGCGTTCTTTTAACAATCGGCTTCCCACTGCTCATTAGCATTGCAGCACAGAGTTGATGATGGCTCCGGCTGCAAGAATCGAGCTGCCCTCCTGATCGCGTGCAAGCTCATTGTATTGCTTGGCTGTTGACATCCTGTCTCTTTGGGGCTGAAATAATTGTGAAAACAGCTTTTG
The DNA here is from genome assembly GCA_963921515.1 of Calotriton arnoldi. NCBI lineage: Eukaryota > Metazoa > Chordata > Amphibia > Caudata > Salamandridae > Calotriton > Calotriton arnoldi. The sequence continues at coordinate 1,868,781 of CAWUFW010000753.1, read as the reverse complement.
CTTAGGAGCTAAGTGTTTTTTGCTGTTTTCTGGTGCATGTGGGGCTGCTCCCCCCTGAGTGATCCTTTGGGATAGACTCAATGGCAGTATTTTGCTATTACAAGACAGTAAGTCATTAATAATGGAAAAGTGGGCCCCGTTTGAGGAGTAAGAATACAAGTCCTATTATGAGAAACAGCAGGGGCCTTTTAGGAGGACAATTTGGTTAACGCTATGGTTGCCGCTGTCCAGCAGTCGGTCAATAGGGCAATTGAGACTGCTGTTCCCATTAGAGTAAATCAGGCTCTGGCTGCTGCTCTTAAGCCCATTACTGCTCAATTAGAGAGCTTTGTGAAACGCCATGGTTCCTAAAACCCTGCAACAATGGACCCCAAACCCGGTTCTTCAGAAGTAGCCCGTAAAGCAAAAGCCAAGTCCTCTGAGTGGCCTTATGCTGACGCTCTGGCTAATTTCCCACAAGGCCCTTTTGGTGATCATGGATACTCGGCCCCCTCGACCTCCACAGGTGCGCCACCCAAGTGCAAAGATGGTAACGATACTGATATTGATACCATGAATACCGATTCCACCCACTCCAATTATGATAATCCCCTAAAAAGAAAAAGGCAAAGAAGTCCGCCTCAGCCGGGCCACGAGTTTCTGCTCTAACTCCCTCAAATACCTTTACCTTTAATACTCAAGATATTGTCTATCCACGTTCGTCCGATTGGGCTCCCGCTCCCGAAGTGTCTGAGTACCTCCATGAGAATTTATGATGAGGTTTTGACAAGGAGGCCCTCAACCGTCTTCGGGTGGAATGTCCCAGGCCTGATATCCCTGATGAACATGCTAACTTCCTTAAAGAAATTTACTAAAGATCCTAAAAAAGGCATCAACTGTGCTTGGCGCGGGTGTCAAGGCAAATTGCTGGATCTAGCTGGGCACCTAGCAAAGATTTTAGAGATGGCCTTTGTGGCCAAGGAGACTGGCTCACATGTTGACCCTGATATATTGGCTGGCTGGACCCAATGGGCTATATGTTTGTTGGGGAACACTAACTGTGCTGCGTCAATGGAACATCGCTAATCCCTCCTTATGGGCATGGACTCCAATCTAACTGAACTCGCTCCGGCCGAAGCAGACCCCTTGGCTGAGAGGCCACCTATTTGGGGATAAGTTTGTCAAGGACGTTTCCAAGTATGTAGGCACCTTTACTTCATTGGATAAGGCCCAATCGAATATCAAAAGAGTTTTTCAGGCTAGCCTTTTCAATAGGACCGTGCGAGGCAGGGGACACTCGCCAGGCCGTTGCTATTATCAAGGCCCTCCCAGAGGTGGATACGGTTGAGGTAGAGGAGAGCGGCAAGATTCTACGAGGGGTGGCACATTCTACCCCACCAGGCAATGATTCTCCTGGCCAAGCTTCAACAGAGGCGGCCACAGAACGGGATTCCAATCCCAAAATTCTACAGGTAAGACTTATCAATACCTCAGTTATTCCATTGGGGGGTGTTAGAAATGGGATTTTTGGTAGGCTAGGGCATGGGCCAAAGTCAGGCAAAAACCACCACCCTAGTCAGGATAAGGGAGTTACACTTCTAAAATAACCCCTGCTCACCCCCTTGGTAGCTTGGCACGAGCAGCCAGGCTTATCTTAGAGGCAGTGTGTAAAGCATTTGCACATAACCAACAGTAATACAGTGTACGCACTACAAAAGGACACCACACCAGTTTAGAAAAATATCCAATACTTTTATATAATTAAAACAAGACCAAAAACGATAAAAAATCCACAAAATACTATACTTAAAAGTTCACAGTTCAAAAATACGCTGATTAAAAAGGGTTCCTTGTGTGGATAGCTCCGTCCGGGCTACCACGGCGTTGTGAACACACAAATCCAAAACAGTTCTGGCTGGCTGCGGCGCCGCAGGCCAGCTACGGTGTCGGGAAGGCCCGCAAATAGTACCTTTTAGAAATGCAGGGCGCCGGTGACTTCTGGGTCGAGTCTCCGAGGACACGGCGTCCGCAGGCGTCGGTTCCGGAGGTCGGTGCAGGAGTCGTCGGGGCCCGTGAAGTTACACGCGTTGCAGATCGATCTCCTCTCTGTTGGGATCAGGAGCGCTGGCGTCGGCAGGCGCCACGTGCTGCGGTGCGAAGCGCAACGGTGCGGCGTGCAGTGCCCCCAGGTCACGGTGCGAGCAGCGGCTCGGTGGCGGCGTCAGATAACGTCGTCGGTGAGACCAGGGTCGCGGTGCGAGATGAAGGCGGTGCTCGTCACGGTGCTAGCAGGTCACGGTGCAAGCAGCGGCGTCGTCGTTGCTGAAGCGCTGTCGTCGGCTGACGAACTGGAGTCGATGGCCCCGGCGTCGGTAGGCCATGGCTGCGGTGCGGAATGAGGGCGGTGCGTCGTGTGAGTTACGAGCGGTGCCCTCGAACCACGGTGCAAGCAGCGGTGTCGATTTTGGCAGGAAGTGGCGGCGTCAGGAAGGCCACGGCGTCGTCATGTAGCGAGGTGGTTCAAAGTGCGGTGCCCACAGGTCGCGGTGCGAGCAGCGGCTCGGTGTGGCATCAGCAGGCCTCGTCGGTGAGACCAAGGTCGCGGTGCGGCGTTGCGGCGGTGCTCTCTGCGGTGCCAAAGCTTCGGCGTGAAGCGAGGCGGTGCAGAGTGCGGTGCCCACAGGTTGCGGTGCGAGCAGCGGCTCGGTGATGGCGTCAGCAGGTGTCGTTGGTGAGACCAGGGTCGCGTTGCGGCGTTGCGGCGGTGCTCTCTGCGGTGCCAAAGCTTCGGCGTGAAGCGAGGCGGTGCGGAGTGCGGTGCCCACAGGTTGCGGTGCGAGCAGCGGCTCGGTGATGGCGTCAGCAGGTGTCGTCAGTGAGACCAAGGTTGCGGTGCGGCGTTGCGGCGGTGCCCTCTGCGGTGCCTTCAGGACACGGAGTCGGCAGCGGCATCGTAGACTTCGTCGAGTTGGTTTTCTTCTGGTTGCAGCACAAAACACACAGTCCCCAGTGCTGCGGTTAGAAGAACTTGAAGTCTTTGCTGTTCCTGAGACTTCGTGAACAGGGGGCAAGCTCTACCTCAAGCCCTTGGAGAGACTCACAAATTCGGTTGCAGAAAGTCCAGTCCAGGCCTTTCACTGCCCAAGACAAAAGCAGCCACTGCAGGTCAGCCCAGCAAAGCACCCAGCAAAGCAGTCGTTCCCTTTCGCAGCTTCTCCGGCTCTTCTTCTTGGCAGTCTTCTTGTCCAGATGAGTTCTAAAGTTCAAGGGTCTGGGACCCAGCATTTATGTCCAAAAATCCTTTGATCTCTTAGGCAGAGAGGGCCTGTGCCCGGTCAGGACCAGTTCTGCGTTCTCTGGTGTGAATTCCTGGCAGGAGGTGGAGACGGCATTTGTCAGAGGCAGAGCAGGCCCTTTGAGGTGCAAGGAAATCTCCTCCCCCTTCCCCCATCGCAACCCAGGTCCCTTCAGCCCTTTCCTGACCTACCTAGACCATCTGGCGCCCCTCCTGCTCCCCCAGCCTTCTGTCATCCAAAACCCAGACAGGCAATCCACATTCCAGCAGAGGCACACGGGATGACTGAGCAAGAAAATACCCACTTTCCAAAAGTGGTATTTTCAAACACAGAATGTAAAAATCACCTTCACTAAAAGATGCATCTCTAGATTCTGAGTTCAGGCATACGAAACTTCATTTTCTTACCGAATTCCCTGGGCCAGTTATGTTCATAAGATGTTATGAACAAACCTCCCATTCTGTCTTATGGGGAACTGGTAGCCTTGCAATAGTGAAAAACGAAATTGGCTGTAATTCACTATTAGGACATGCCACCCACATCGGGGCATGTCCTACCTTTCACATACGTTGCACCCTGCCCACAGGGGTACCTTGGGCCTACCTGAGGGGTGCCTGACATGTAAGAAAAGGGAAGGTTAGGGACCGGCCAGTGTGTGCACTGGCCAAGTCGACATGGCAGTTACAAACTGCGCGCAGACTCTGCAATGGCAGGTCTGAGTTACCGTTTCCAGGGCTACTCACGGGGGTGGCACAACCAGTGCTGCAGGCCCCCGGGTAGCATTTGATTCACTGGCCCTGGCACACGCAGTGCACTTTACTAGGGGCTAACAGGTAAATCAAATATCCAATCATGGAAACACCAATCCATAACACCATTTACACCGAGAGCATATGCACTTTAGCACTGATTAGCAGTGGTAAAGTGCCCAGAGTCCTAAAACCAACACAAACATGTCAGGGAAAATTAGGAGGAAAAAGCAAAAAGTTTGGGGATAACCCTGCAAAAAGGGCCATTTCCAACACAACCCCCTTCCAGCCTAAAGCCAGGGAGACCAATCCATACCTTGATGGGCTTCCCTGCTTGGGGCGATAGAACACGGAACCTGGCCCGCAACAGCAGGGTTTCCTTCCCGTTCTACGCCTTCCTGAACCTAGTTGGATCCCTCTATCCATACTCTCAGGGCCCACTAAGCTGACCTATGGGGGACCCTTCTCCTCACCTGTGGACCCCATCTGTGCAGCACCTAAACTCACTTGGCTCACAGATGTGTCCCAACAGGCAGACAGTACCCTCATGGCCAACACAACAGTGTGGCCCAGTCCACCTCCGTGGTGTGCCTCCTTTCCCCCTCCCAGGGGCAACTCAGTCCCTCCGGACAGCCAGCCACAGTGGTCACTGACAACTGTCAGTGAGGAGAGCCAGGCCTCATGCCTTTCAGGGCCCACCAACCGCTGCGGCGTCAGAGAGTGGGGGGCGGTAGCTCCAGGTGCTGGGCACCCTTTCTCCACTCTCCCCCCTGCCAAGTCAGGTATGGCATCCTGACACTGGCCCACCAGCCCAGGGTCTGAACCCTGCGGCTGGACAGGAGACTGGCGTGGGCTCTCCCGCAACCTCTCCTTCTCCCTGGGGCTCGGTACCCTCCCACCCGGAGCGGTACCCCCTTCCAGAATTGTCAGGGCACCTGTGGCAGGTGTCCGGCACAATTCGCCCACCAGTTCAGGGGTGCTATCCTGCAACTGGTACACCAGCCCAGGGTCTGTACCCTGAGGCTGAGCAAGGGACTGGGGAGGGCTCTCCCACACCCGGTCCTCCTCCCCGGGGCTCTGTACCCTCCCTGGAGCGGTAGCCCCAGAAGACAAACTGGTAGGGCCACTGTTAGCAGCCGCCCCTTCCACCAGGTCGGGGCGGACACCCTGCACCTGGTACTCCAACCTAGGGTCTGTACCCTCAGGCTGACCAGAGGTCTCGGGCGAGGCTCTCCTCCCCTTACCTCTCCTTCCGGGGTTCCGCGCTCTCCTCCCAGGAGAAGCACCCTCAGAACCAAAAACTGTCAGGACGCTGGACTCAGTCCTCCCAAACAATTCTTCCACCAGTTCAGGGCCTTGACCCTGCAACTGATCCACCACCCTAGGGTCTAAACCCTCGGGTTGAACCGGGGTCAGAGGCGAGGACTCCCTCCCTCTGCACCCCCTTCCAGAGTTCGGCACCCTCCCACCCGGAGTGGTACCCCTAGAAGATAACCCGGTCAGGACACCGCTTACAGTCGTCCTTCCCTCCAGGTCAGGCAGGACCTGAGCAAAACCAAAGGACCTGAACCTGGCCTCCCAACCCAGGGACTAAACCTTGTGGCTGAGCACCTGCCCGGCGCACCAGGACTTCCTTGGGAGCACGCATGCCCCCCCTGAGGGTAACACATGACTCAGGTGTTGTGTGACAGTCGGCCTGGCACAGATCTCCCGACCCCTGTCCATCTGACAGTGCGCGAAGATCCCCCAGGACAGAAGTGGTGTCACCATGGTCACTCCTAGGCGGCTCAGCCCTTCTGGCTGGCCCCTGACCCACTGGTTCTCCCACTGGGGAACGCATCCCCCTCTCACCCCTCCATCCGGACTTCTGCACCCTCCACTTAGGAGTCCCACCGCCAGACCCCAGGACCCCAGGACCGCGGGAGCTCTGTTTACAGACACTCCACTTCCTCCTGCCACTAGGAGATCCCCCTCAACAGACGGCCTACCAGTACAGCCTAGGCTCCCCACCTGGTGTTCCCTCCTGGAACCACCCAGGCTCTGGGACCGGGTTTTGGGCACCTTGGGCCGCAGCCCATTCCCACTCCTTCTCCGCAGAGACAGGATGTGAGTCCCTACACCCTTCCCACGACACCAGGACCTATCTTGGCTACCACAAACCTTTCCCACCGCCCTTGGTTGGGAAATACCTAAGCCACTTCCTTCCGGCTCACCCCCAGATGCTTCTCCAGACCCTCTGGAATCCAACAAATGGTCTGCCTCCAGTGCAAGCTCCCTGGGATCAGAGAACTCACAATCCACTGGGTGTTGGCATAGCTCTTTAAAACAGGGACTTAAAATATGCTCTCCAACAATTGAATCACACAGCCCCACACAGGTGTTAACCAAACTACCCTTCACCCAACCATCCAGTGCCTCAGAAAAGTACCCCACATCATTCTCACAAGCCTGCTGAGACAGAGTCTGACTGTTACTGTCTCTTAACCCATGCTCCGCTGGCTGGTCTCCATACTCACTTACTAGGGCTTCTATCATGGGGGAACCCCTCTCCCTGCACCTTTCCTCAAGAGTCAGTAGAGCGTCCCTCCCACTACCAGGAAAATTATCCCCTGTGCCAGTTCCCCAATCCACCTCAGGGACCTTGCGCACCACTGGAGTAATCTCATAATCTCGAACCCCCTGGTGTATGTCAACCCCCTCCTTGAAGCAGGGCCCCAAATCTGTGTGTGTGTGTACCTCTTTTTCAGTACTGGACCTAACACTTTTGCTGCCACCATCTGGGCTGGGCCTAGCCCCACTGGCTTCCCAGTCCAGCTCCCTCATTTTAAACTCATGGTCTAACATCATTCTTTTCTCCTCCATGGCTAACTTAAGCTTCTCCAGTTCCACCGCAATTCTCCTTGCTTCCCGCCTGTCCTCCAGCTCCTCCGGGGACAACTTGCTGCTGCCTGGTTTAGAGGGTGCCCCCCCTCCCAAAAGCACATCCACCCTTGGAATAGGCTCCTCTGCCTCCCTGCCAAGATCCCCAGACAACTTGTCTGGCTGCTACCCAGGCCCTCAGCGCCTTTTGCAGCTCCTCTTTTCTGGTGAGGTCCCTGATTTGGATTTTGAGGTTTTTGCAGATCGCCTTCAATTCCTTCACATTGTAGGTTTCTAACCTCTCCTCCTCAAAGACCACTTCCAAGGATGCAACAGATGATGCAATTGATTCAGGCATGTTGTACTGGAAAGTTCAAGTTCAAAACCAATGGAAAGGCAAAAATAGACCAAAAAAAACAGTATGTGGTACGTAATGGTCTGTGATATGGTAGTAGTGCACACCAATAACTGTAAGTCAAGTGCAAACGCAAGTCCTATCCTCACCGCTGACAACCAATGTTAGAAATTGGATTTTTGGTAGGCTAGGGCATGGGCCAAAGCCAGGCAAAAACCACAACTCTAGTCAGGATAAGGGAGTTACACTTTTAAAATAACCCCTGCTCACCCCCTTGGTAGCTTGGCACGAGCAGCCAGGCTTATCTTAGAGGCAGTGTGTAAAGCATTTGCACATAACCAACAGTAATACAGTGTACGCACTACAAAAGGACACCACATCAGTTTAGAAAAATATCCAATATTTTTATATAATAAAAAAAACAAGACCAAAAACGATAAAAAATCCACAATACTATACTTAAAAGTTCACAGTTCAAAAATACGCTGATTAAAAAGGGATCCTTGTGTGGATAGCTCTGTCCGGGCTACCACGGCGTCGTGAACACACAAATCCAAAACAGTTCTGGCTGGCTGCGGCGTCGCAGGCCAGCTACGATGTCGGGAACGCCCGCAAACAGTACCTTTTAGAAATGCAGGGCGCCGGTGACTTCTGGGTCGAGGCTCCGAGGACACGGCGTCCGCAGACGTCGGTTCCGGAGGTCGGTGCAGGAGTCGTCGGGGCCCGTGAAGTTACACGTGTTGCAGATCGATCTCCTCTCTGTTGGGATCAGGAGCGCCGGCGTCGGCAGGCGCCACGTGCTGCGGTGCGAAGCGCAACGGTGCGGCGTGCGGTGCCCCCAGGTCGCGGTGCGAGCAGCGGCTCGGTGGCAGCGTCAGATGACGGATTCGGTGAGACCAGGGTCGCGGTGCGAGATGAAGGCGGTGCTCGTCACGGTGCTAGCAGGTCACGGTGCAAGCAGCGGCGTCGTCATTGCTGAAGCGCTGTCGTCAGCTGGAGTCGATGGCGCCGGCGTCGGTAGGCCAAGGCTGCGGTGCAGAATGAGGGCGGTGCGTCGTGTGACTTACGAGCGGTGCCCTCGAACCACGGTGCAAGCAGCGTCGTCGATTTCGGCAGGAAGTGGCGGCATCAGGAAGGCCATGACGTCGTCATGTAGCGAGGCGGTGCAAAGTGCGGTGCCCACAGGTCGCGGTGCGAGCAGCGGCTCGGTGATGGCGTCAGCAGGCGTCGTCGGTGAGACCAAGGCCGCGGTGCGGCATTGCGGCGGTGCTCTCTGTGGTGCCAAAGCTTCGGCGTGAAGCGAAGTGGTGCAGAGTGCGGTGCCCACAGGTCGCGGTGCGAGCAGCGGCTCGGTGATGGCATCTGCAGGCGTCGTTGGTGAGACCAGGGTCGCGGAGCGGCGTTGCGGCGATGCTCTCTGCGGTGCCAAAGCTTCGGCGTGAAGCGAGGCGGTGCGGAGTGCGGTGCCCACAGGTCGCGGTGCAAGCAGCGGCTCGGTGGTGGCGTCAACAGGCGTCGTCGGTGAGACCAAGGTTGCGGTGCGGCGTTGCAGCGGTGCCCTCTGCGGTGCCTTCAGGACACGGAGTCGGCAGCGGCGTCGTAGACGTCGTCGAGTTGGTTTTCTTCTGGTTGCAGCACAAAACACACAGTCCCCAGTGCTGCGGTTAGAAGTACTTGAAGTCTTTGCTGTTCCTGAGACTTCGTGAACAGGGGGCAAGCTCTACCTCAAGCCCTTGGAGAGACTCACAAATTCGGTTGCAGAAAGTCCAGTCCAGGCCTTTCACTGCCCAAGACAAAAGCAGCCACTGCAGGTCAGCCCAGCAAAGCAGTTGTTCCTTTTCGCAGCTTCTCCGGCTCTTCTTCTTGGCAGTCTTCTTGTCCAGATGAGTTCTAAAGTTCACGGGTCTGGGACCCAGCATTTATGTCCAAAAATCCTTAGATCTCTTAGGCAGAGAGGGCCTGTGCCCGGTCAGGACCAGTTCTGCCTTCTCTGGTGTGAATTCCTGGCAGGAGGTGGAGACGGCATTTGTCAGAGGCAGAGCAGGCCCTTTGAGGTGCAAGGAAATCTCCCCCCCCCTTCCCCCATCGCAGCCCAGGTCCCTTCAGCCCTTTCCTGACCTACCTAGACCATCTGGCGCCCCTCCTGCTCCCCAGCCTTCTGTCATCCAAAACCCAGACAGGCAATCCACATTCCAGCAGAGGCACACGGGATGACTGAGCAAGAAAATACCCACTTTCCAAAAGTGGTATTTTCAAATACAGAATGTAAAAATCACCTTCACTAAAAGATGCATCTCTAGATTCTGAGTTCAGGCATACGAAACTTCATTTTCTTACCGAATTCCCTGGGCCAGTTATGTTCATAAGATGTTATGAACAAACCTCCCATTCTGTCCTATGGGGAACTGGTAGCCTTGCAATAGTGAAAAACGAAATTGGCTGTAATTCACTATTAGGACATGCCACCCACATCGGGGCATGTCCTACACACATTGCACTCTGCCCACAGGGGTACCTTGGGCCTACCTGAGGGGTGCCTGACATGTAAGAAAAGGGAAGGTTAGGGACCGGCCAGTGTGTGCACTGGCCAAGTCGACATGGCAGTTACAAACTGCGCGCAGACTCTGCAATGGCAGGTCTGAGTTACCATTTTCAGGGCTACTCACGGGGGTGGCACAACCAGTGCTGCAGGCCCCCGGGTAGCATTTGATTCACCGGCCCTGGCACACGCAGTGCACTTTACTAGGGGCTAACGGGTAAATCAAATATCCAATCATGGAAACACCAATCCATAACACCATTTACACCGAGAGCATATGCACTTTAGCACTGATTAGCAGTGGTAAAGTGCCCAGAGTCCTAAAACCAACACAAACAGGTCAGGGAAAAATAGGAGGAAAAAGCAAAACGTTTGGGGATAACCCTGCAAAAAGGGCCATTTCCAACAGGGGGGGTCGTGTTCGATTTTTTCTCCACAGTTGAAGAGCTGTTACCCAAGATGCATTGATACTGCAGACCATTCAGGAGTTTCACTTAGAGTTTTATCAGACCCCACAACAAGTGTTACTCCCTCAGCAGTTAAATTTTTCCCCACAAGAGTGCGCTTTTATAGACGCAGAAATAGAAGACCTGCTGCAGAAGCTTGCGGTGGCATATTGTGACAACAGCAATTCTGCAGCACCGTCTTCTTGGTACAGAAAAGGGGAGGTGGACACTTGCTGCTTCTGAATTTGAGAGACTTCAACCATTACATCATGTACAAACATTTCAAGATGGAGGGTATCCATCTCTTAGCGGATCTGTTGTGGAAAAAGGATTGGATGGTCTGGCTGGACCTCAAGGATGCGTATCTGACCATTCCCATCTTTCCTCCTCACCGGAGATTTCTTCAATCCCGGTGGAGGGGCAGGTGGTTGGAATATTTGGTCCTTCCTTTCGGGCTTTCTTCAGCACCATGGTGTTTCACCAAGGTGGTGAAGCCAGTGGTAGCCCATCTCAGAGAACAGGGGATACGCATGATATTTTATTTGGATGACATTCTCATCATGGCTCAGTCCCACTCATTGGCCACCTTTCACTTGCAGATGACAACATTACTCTTACAGGACTTGGGTTTCGTCATCAACAGAACAAAGTTGGTTCTCCCTTCTTAGACAATATATTTTCTGGGGTTTGTTCGCAGTCGGCACAGCTGAGGCTCCCCAAAACCAAATCGCGAGACATGAAGGAACTGAAGTTGGTCCTTTCTCAACAGATGGTCTCCTTGCGAGTGATTGCTTGCCTAGTCAGCCTCTTAGCGTCTTCAATCCAAGCCATTTACCCAGGCCCACTTCACTACCAAACTCTCCAATGACTAAAAATTTGGCATCTTCAGAAGGGCCTGTCATACACAGATCAGATTCCTCTGACAGAGAAAGTGAGGGAGGAACTCCGTTGGTGGTTGGGACATGTGGAGGCCTGGAATGGCAGGGCCATCTTTGAAGCCCAACCAGAGGCAATAATTGAGTCAGATGCCAGGCGTTGGGCTGGGGAGCGCGCTGTGGAGATATCTCCACTGGCGGCAGGTGGTCTCTCCGAGAATTGTCCCTTCATCTGTCTAGAGTTGTTGGCGGGGTCCTTCGCGATTCGGACCCTCAACCCTTTCTCAGGATGGACCACATATCTGCAGTCAGATACATCAACTAACTAGGGGGGCATGAGCTCGCCCCTGTTGGTGGAGATAGCCAAGGACTTATGGCACTATTGCCTGAGTCATCACAAATCAGTGATAGCGGAGTACTTTCCGGGTCAGTCCAACACTGTGGCGGATTGGAACTCCAGGTATCTAACAGATTACAGAGATTGGCATCCACACTTGTTCCAATGGATACAAACACTTTTGGGTCCTAACACAGTAGATCTTTTCACCTCTTGACTGAATCACAAGTTGGAGACATTCTTCAGTTGGAGGCCGGACCCGTTAGTGAAGGCAATGGATGCTCTTTTACAGGATTGTGAATTATGCCTTTGCCCCGTTCGTTCTCATTCCCAGGGTGGCGACTCAGATCACTCGCCAAATAGCGGAGCTGGTGTTGGTCACTCCTCTTTGGAAAGCTCAGCCTTGGATTCCGATTCTGTTGGAACTGACGTGCGATCATCCTCTCCTCCTGCCTTGGTCTCAGACAATGCTCCAGGGCCCTTACGGAGAACTGCATCCACTGATAATGTCGGGGAAGCTGTCCCTGATGGTCTGGAGGCTTTCAGGCAACAATGGAATTTGCCAGGTATTTCAGAGATGACTTCATCCAACAAACTGGGCTCCCTCCACTAGGAAACGGTACTCCTCAGCATGGCGATGCTGGATGGGTTGGTGCCTGGAACGGCACGTGGACCCCGTGGAGGCAGAATTATCCCATGTTGTAAATTTTCTGTCTCACAAGGCTTCAGAAGGTTTATCTTACAGGTCTGTGAATAATTTTCAATCTGCCATTTCTGCTGGTCATACACAGGTTGATGGTAAGCTGATAGGAATGCATCCAGTTCTGTGCAAACTTCTTAATGTTATCCAGATGGCTAATCCTCCCAAGGCTAAGTATTCCTTTTTGTGGGATATATTATTAGTTCTGGCTTTTCTTGAATGGTGGCCAGACAACTCTCATTTATCTAGGAAACAATTGTCAGCTAAGCTGGCTCTGCTTTTATGTTTATCCGCCTGTAGATGTGCTTCTGATATGAAAGTCCTAGACTTAATAGGTAGAGTATTTACTCCGGAAGGAGTTTCCTTCACCATTACTGGCAGAACAAAAACTTTTTCCCGCTGTAGTGTGTATAATGCATTTCCTAATAATGTTAAATTATGTGTGATCCACTGTTTGAAAGCTTACAAAAAATGTACTCGTACTTTGTGACCTGAAGGTTCTACACAATTGTTGATTGCTTTGCAAAAGCCATTTAAACCGGTTTCATCTGCCACAATTGCTAGATGGCTGAAATCAATCATGGCAGAAGCTGGTATTAATACAGAAGACTATGGAGCTCATTCTGTTCGAGGGGCAATGGCCTCTAAATCCTTTATGTTGGGTTCTACCATTCAGGATATTATGAAATCAACTGACTGGTTATCTGAATCCACATTTAAACAGTTTTATTTTAAACCTGTGGGCGATATTACTTCTGTGGTTTTCGCATTAAATTAGATATAATCGGAGCCTCCGGTCCTGAAATGCAATAAAAAATGTGCTAGCATTTGCGCCAAGAATTTTCAATTCTATTCAGGACACGGAGGCGAGGATTATCCCGCCAAAAATGTCAGTCATTATATGATTGTTATAGTTTGTTGACCTACCCATGTATATAATCTGTTTCATATGGATATTACAGGTCTTATTTTATTTCCAGGTTTGGGAATGATCCTGTTCCAGTCTTCATGTCAGTGTTGACACTTCGTGTTCCTGTTACTGGGTGAGCTGTTGCTCTTATGTTGGGGATGGCCGCTGGAGTTGGCCCTACAGGCGATGTTGGTTCTTGTCGCAGTTTGAGTTGATGAACTGTTCGGAGCAAAGAAAGAGGCTCTTAAAATTGCGATAGCTACTTTTAAATGGACTGCTGGACCATGATTGGTGGTTGTGAGCAGGGTATCATGGGAAATGTAGTTTGTATTGTGTTAAAACATTTTTCATTGGCTGATGTGTTTTTGCAGTAAAAGAAAGAGAAGCAATAATCACTGCCTCCGTGTCCTTAATAGAATTGAAATTTTTTGGTGCGAATGCTAGCAAATTGTTTACTCCAGAAGCTTGCCTTTCTGCTGTTCAGCTTATCAAGGCAGATTTAGAGCTGACGATATCACGCTGGGCTGTAACAATAAACGACCATTGAAAATTTTTTAGGTGAACATTTCCCCACCCCTTTCTCTGGAGGAGCGCATCAGGGTGCTGTGCTTTTACTAGGGCTGGTTTGAACCATGCCCTTACGTTCCCAGTGACAGTCACAGTAGACAAACGCTGGTTGCTGACTGCAGAACGCTTATATCAACTAGCGTAACATTAAGGAGCTTGCTTAAGCAATAAGGTAATTTTCTCTTTTTATGGGGCTCCTACGGCCTGTTGAATAATGGCAGGGCGTGCCCTCAGAGCCCTTTATGGCCAGTCGCTACTGGCAAACCTCTTGCAGTCAAAATAATCATGATGTTAACCACATCATCCCTTCTCTTCTCCCAACTGCTATGTACTTTCCCTTCTTTTTTCTGCCCCACGCTTGTCCATAGCTAGAAGTGGCGCAACCTGTGCAGTGGCACTGGGGCCCAGAGGAGGGAGGAGCTAGTCATCCCTGCATCAGATACATTCATTTCACAAATTGTCCCCTCAGATTTTTATTTTGCTAGTGAATACGGAATACCTGTGGTGGCCTAACCTCTTGGGGGGGGGAGGGAGTTGTGGGGTTGTAGCTTGGAGAAGTGTCAAAATAACTGGAAGGAAAGTGCAGGTAGGTGGATGTGACCCACCATAGGTCTTTACGTTCAAGCAACCACTCAGGAACTTGGTTATCTTTTGGTAATTTATTTCAAAGGGCAACTAGTAGACATATCTCTGAAGAATGTAACATAAAGGTCCACTTTATAATTAACCACGTCTTCTTCTTTTTCAGGTTCTTCGGATTTCCTCTCCGCCAGTACCCTCGACAGAAACAAACATATAGGTAAAAATCTGTCCTTTTTATGTATTTAACGGATTGTGAATTTGGAGAGTGCCCTCTTACTATCCTTTCTGGTAAGGGGTGTTGGTTAATAAAGTTGAGTGGGAAAGAAAAAAAAAGAAAAAAAGAACAGCACTCTCCAAAGAAAAAATATATCAATGTCCTCAGGAATATTGCATGAACCCTTCTCTTTTACCCTTGGGTTCTATTGTCTCTTTTCATTTCTTTATAGGTTCTAGTGGAATTTTTTTTCCTTTCCTTCTTTTTTCTTTTAATGGGGTATTTATTAGAGGGGGATAAAAAAAACAAAGTTTAGACACACCCTGTTCTTTCCTTTTCCCAATCCGATTCAATCCCCTCCCTCCTTTTCCCCACTACACTATTTTCGGCCCCGAACCAGGAACCGCGTACGCACCTGGTGAAGCCACGTCCCTCCTGGGACGCGTCGGGGCTCTGGAGGCAGTTGGAGGTAAGGAGACTCTGCTTCTTCTTCTGCCGTCGCCGGAGCGGTCGGTCTCTTCCTCTGGGCATCGGGTTCCTCGGGATCTGCCTCGCCACACGCTCCCTGGGCTCCTTCTTCCGCCGCTCCTTCAGCCTCGCCGTCTCTCCTCTGCAAACGCGTGCACAGACGCTGTTCTTCTTCTTCCTATTTTATGCGTCTTCCGGATTGCCATGCTTCATCATCACCAGCCCCGTCCGGGTCGTGCTGCGACTCCTGGT
The DNA here is from genome assembly GCA_963921515.1 of Calotriton arnoldi. Classification (NCBI taxonomy): domain Eukaryota; kingdom Metazoa; phylum Chordata; class Amphibia; order Caudata; family Salamandridae; genus Calotriton; species Calotriton arnoldi. The sequence goes on along the minus strand of CAWUFW010000753.1, from coordinate 1,853,653 downwards.
CTCTCTTCTCTGCCTGACTTCCGGGTCGGGTGAAGTAATACAAGCCGGCCTCGGGCTCCGGAGGATCGGGCTCGTCAGGTCGGTGACAGTGGAGCAGCTGCACTTTTTGCATTTTGAGAGGCTGTAATAATGTCCCGGTTATTTACAAGGAATCTTCATTACTCCGAGTACTAGTGGCGAGGAAGATGGACGAGGAGGTAAATGCGTCGGTGGATGGCTGCTTCACATCTCAAACTAAGCTGGGTTGTGACAGCAGCGTGAGTCATCCAATTACAAACCAGCTCAGCAGAAGGCAGGAAAGCACAGGGCACTAAAGCCAAATGTGAGGAAGAGCACTGAAGCCTGTGCCTTATATGCATGTTGGGTATTTGCAGGACTTCGTTAGTAAGAGAGCTACTCTGCATGTGATGTGCCCACACATGACAAGGAAAGAGCAAACAGATAGACATCCCTTGATAGGCACAGGGGAAGGCTGTGAAGTGTATGCACTAGTGAAAGGCGGAGATTTAGTAGCCCGGGGCTGGTCTGTGGCCTGCTGATGCTTGGATATGAATGTACCTTAAAAAATGAAAAGACAAGAGGCATTTGGCCAAACAGGAACAAGTTGGTTTAATCAAATGCAGCGGCCGAGAGAGGATCAACAGAATAGCGTCTGAAGAAAATCTCAATGTACAGATGTTTTGGCCGCCCATATATTCAGTTCGTGAGGTACAATAAACTGACCGGCCCTTCTTGGCCTAGTCAATAACAAGTACAGCCAACTGATAAGGGGGACACAAGTGGCTCTCGACCTCGTGGAGAGCTAATGTGGGCCAGTGTTTATGTACCCAGATGTCCAGCTTGGGGAGCGTGTAATCACTACGTGTGGTGTGTATGCTGTGTCCTGATTGGCTGACTGTCCTAACTTTATGTGGCATCTGTCTTTGTGGTATTTTGGGAACTCGCGCCTTTAGCCAAACATGTCTAATTGGGGCCAATTTCCTCAGACCTGTTTGTGGTGTAACTGCCTATCTGTGAGATTGATCAGGGTTTTCCCTGGGTGCGCGATTGTCTTTGGGCTAAGTGTAACCCCACCTGTGACCTGTCAATCTTTAGGCCCGGGTTTGGGTCGCAATGCCCATCTGACAACGTATCTCTGACTCTGGGTTGATGGGGAGGTCACCTTGGGTGAATCCGACAGCAATGATTCGAGTTCATTATAATGTGTACAAATAACATGGCAGTCATTAATATCATTTTTACTGACATCCTCAGTATTGTGCGTACAATTGTCATAGCGTACATTGATATTGTCTTTACTGATATTGACACTGTTATGCGTGCATAGATTATGGAATACATTGACATTGTTTCTACTGGTATCAACATTGTTATGAGTGCATAGATGATGGCATACATTGACATTGTTTCTACTGGTATCGACATTGATATGCATGCATAGATTATGGCATACATTGATATTGTTTCTACTGGTATTGACATTGTTATGCAAGCACATTTTATGGCGTACATCGACATTGCATTTATTGGTATTGCCGTGGTCGGGCCTCCATATATCATAGTGTGTAATTACATCATATTCACAGATATTAACACTGCCATAGTAACGGGCCATAGCTAAACCAGACGTTCGACTTGAGCCCACCATTGCCCTCCTGAGTCACACGCTTTCAATTCCAAGCCTTGAGCAGAAGGTAGGATCATGGGACAGCAACTTGATTGCAGCAGGATGACACAGTCACAGTATATGTTTTCACGTTCCATCTTTTCAACCAATAGATTACCCCCTTTGCCCAACAAAAATGTGCACATGTTATGACATCGAAACAAGAGGCATTTTTGTGCATTTCAGTCTGGCATAAAATAATCAACATGTTTTCTTTTTTGCTTAACATATACAAATGTGTGGCTGAATTGTTTACATGACTGTGGGAGTGGAGTGAACTTTCTTGAGAGAGGGAGGAGCTGCAAGGTACCTGCATTCTACATCACAAACCGTATGCCTTCAATGGCATCCTCTTTTTTTGTTTTTATAATAACCATATTGACATTTATGTTATATCACACTTTTGACATCTTCCAGGAAACAAGTGACAATGTGATAAATCCCCCCCTTTCTTAACATCCCAGTTATTACATTCCTACATTTCCACATTGTTCCTGTCTTCAACATCATATGCCATTATAACCTTCAGAACTCCCCCCCCCCGCCCTCCCAAACTTCCCTCCCTCCGTGTCCTTGTGTCGGAGTTAGTCTAGTCCTATTATACCTAGGGGACGTCTAATATTCATTAAATGATTTTGTCTCTCGTTTGTCCATCTCCTTTTTAGGTCTCGCCTAGCGTTGCTGCGCACATGCGCAGCTCGCTCGGCGAGATTTATTGTTGATGAGTACTTTTAGAAAAGGGCTTTAAGCCCCGCCCCTTATTTCCATTGGCCGGCGTCACCGTTTATGCTAAACGGTGGCCTGCCATTGGAAATGAGGGTTTTTGGTTGCCGCCCTTTGGCTTGCGATCCGGACTGGGTCGCCTGCTTCACGGCTGTCGTGAAGCACTTTCTTATCTTTATGGGGCCATGTGTTTAAACACATGGCCCCATAAAGACAAGAGATCCCCATGCTCCGGCGCGATCCTCTTTCGCTTTCGGGACCACGCTTGTTTAATTAGTTTCCTGTCAGAGGCTTAAACTGCACCAAGTAGCAAAGCACGGTGGAAGAAACTGCAACTAAATAACAAACCAAAGGCTTAATCAATGTTGTACTGTAAGCTAAGTATGCTAAAATAAAAGTGAATAAAAGTTTCTTTGTAGTAAACATTAACATTTTCTGCACATGCGCGCACAGAGCCGCCATTATGGGTGTCCTCAACAGTGGTTAGTGTTTGACTTGCTCTAAAAAGGTTCAACGTTACAACAAAAGGTACACAGTATATCCATTGAGGGAGGATTTTTCACAGATAAAAACGCCACGTTCACACTAAGCAGCGTTTCAGGGCGGACTATTTGCTCATTTGCGTGCTTCCACCGGTCAGCCTCATCAAGCTCCTTTTTCATTTCACTGCATGGACAGCGCTTGGCACGAGAAGGCAGCGCGCACTCCGGCTGCATCTAAACGGGGAGACTTGGCAGTGCACGTGATGCCCTTATGGTGCTGGGCTCCACAGTTGGCGGGTGTTAGTTAATTCCAGCCTTGTTCTCAGCAGAGCTTCTCCTAGCTCTGCTACCGCCACGTCATAGCATTCATTGGCAAGAGATCGAGGCTTGTTGTTTTAGGCACCGGGGCAGCTTGCTCCTCATTGCCGTCGCGTTTTTTTTCTTTTCTGTGGCCCAGCTGGCCAAACTCTAATTTTTTAATTGTATACTTTTTTTTGTAAGCAGCGCGGCACAAGCGGTGTGCTGCGCCGCTTAAAAGCTACTCACTCGCGTCTAATTCTACTCACTCAACACTGATAAATAAATGCCTCAGAGAATGTGCGTGTATGTTTCACCCCTTCTCCCGCCTCTCCGTCCCGAGCTCTTTGTGAGCCGCAGCCTTAACTTATAAGAGGTGAACTTCACTTGCATCACAGCGGTGAAAAAAAGAGGAGGAAGGTGGCAGGAAACTACATATTGCATTTGTTATTGAATATTTGGCATAGGGAGGGTAAGGGCGAAGAATGTGTAGGAAAGTGGCCAGATGACAGGTATTTTAATTTGGGCGATGAAAAGGGGTGATAGTAAGAGCGTGGTAGGAGTGGATGGCAGGACACTAGGTATAAGTTTTTTTATTTTTTTATTTTATTTTTATTTTCTAAAAATGACACCACAATACAACTACATCAACAGAAAAGAAAAAAAAAAGAAAAAAAAACATAATACATGAATACAATATATGCATAACTGTGTTCATACATTTCCCCACAAATTCAACCAAAATCCAAAACACATCAAAATATGAAGACGAGACAAATAAAACCTCTCATTCTCTCTAAGTGATAGTCATCTAGTCGCATTGGAGCAATAGAGCATCTTTTGTCCATCCATTCATTTCACCCAGTCTGACCGTACACCGCCCCCCCCTGCAACACCTAATGCGCAGCATTCTACTCAGCCGCAGCTGCCCTTGTCAGGAGAAAGATTCTCAGGGGTTCCCAAATGTCCTTTGGCCGTGAGATCGTAGGCAGTTCTTCCGCGTATGTCTCCATGTTGTCTTTGCAGTAGACCAAGTCCTTTAGCCAGTGGTTCACTTTCGGCGCACGCTTCCCACCCCACGTAATTGCCACCCACCGTGTGGCCATAAGCAGGGCCAGTCGTACAAACCTACCCTTCACACCCCTGGCGTATGGTACACAACACAGCAGACACACAAGCGGAGTGCACTGTAGTTCAATAGCCGCCATTGTCTTCAAGTCACGAACCACAGCCTCCCAAAATTCAGCCACTCTACCACATCCCCAAGCGAGATGTAAGAAGTCAGCGCCTCCCTGTCCACATCGTGCACAGCTACTAGACTCACGCAGGCCAAATTTTTGCAAGCGTGCAGGGGTATAGTACACCTGGTGCATGTATTTAAAGTGTATGATGCGCAAATTTCCGTTCATGGTAAGCGTGCCCGTCAATTCGCACACATACTTCCAATCTTTCTCCGATATCGGTTCGGGTAAACAGGCATTCCATCTCTCCCAGCTTCTGTCAGGCTGACCCAGGCATTCGTCCCTAACCATCTTGTATAGACGAGATATCAGCTTTTTATTGGTGGGAGTGGTGAGCACGAACTGGAGAGACAGCAGCGTGGGAGGCTCAAGAGGGTAGGTGTCATAATGGGCTCTGACCGCATGCCTAAGCCTGTGCATAGCAAATCTAAATAGCAACGTTGGGTTACTAATATATTGTAAAGCGTCTGATGTGATAAAAGACCCCTCTGGGTAGAGATCCTGCATCAGCTGAAAGCCTGCCTCCTCAAGTAGCCGCATCGATGGTGCTTCATGGGTCACCGATAGCGCAGCATGGTGTTCTATTCGCATAGCTGGAGCATACAACGGCAGCTTATGCGCCAGACGCCCCATCTCCTGCCAGGCAGCCACAGTCGTATCCACTGTACTTATCTCCGTTCTTGGGGTCCCTCGCGCCCTGTGCGTTACCATACTGTGCAATGGTATGGGGTAGACATCCCCCTCCTCCACCGCGACATGGGGTGTAAACGCATGCGGTCTCATCCAATAAAATGCATATTGGGCTTGCGCACACAAATAATAAACATAGAAATCTGGCGCCCCAAATCCACCTTTCCCATAATCACTTGTAAGGACTGACCACTTTACGCGGGCACTCTTGCCTCCCCAGACCAGCCTGAGCAAAGTGCCTCGGAGAGTGCTAAAAAACACTTTTGATAGCGCAAGCGGGATGTTAGTAAACAAGTACAAAAATTGCGGCAGGACCACCATCTTAATAAGCGCGATCCTATCCGCCAGTGAGAGTGGCAGGCCCACCCATATATCCACCTGCCGTTCCAATTTGGTATGTGCCATTCCATAGTTCTCGCGTATCACCCTGTCCGGGTCTCGGTGAACCCACACGCCAAGATATTTTATGGGGTCTGCAGACCACACCAGCGGGAACTCCATGTCCGGTTGTGTCGTTGATTCCGTCAGTGGGATAACGACGGATTTATCCCAATTGACTTCTAGTCCCGACAAACGGCCAAACCTCACGTATTCCCTCAGCAACTGTGCCAAGTACCTAGAGGGCTCACGCACAAAAAGTACCATATCGTCCGCATATAGCGAAATGGCGACTGGTCGGTAATGAAAATTTAGTGCCGTTTCCCTATGTCTCTGCCTCATGACACAAGCTAGCGGCTCGAGTATGAGAGCAAAAAGCAGCGAGGACAATGGGCAGCCCTGGCGAGTGCCCCTTTGTATAGCAAACTGGTCAGATGTCAAACCTCCAACACGCACCCTGGCCGACGGATCTTCATACAGCACTCTTACCCACTGTAGGTATAGAGGAGGGAATCCCATGCGCCGAAGAATAAAAAACATATATTTCCACTCTACTGAGTCGAATGCTTTGGCCGCATCCAGCATCACCGCTGCAGCAGACATGCTGGGTTCTAATATATGAAACATGGAGAATATTGTCCGGAGATTGTGGGAAGTGGATCTATCAAGTATAAAGCCCGATTGGTCAGGCAGCACCAGACACTGCATCAGGGGTTGCAATTTAACCGCCAAGATCTTGGCCAGTATCTTGGCATCTATGTTGATCAGGGACAACGGGCGATAAGAGTCACATTTATCTGGGGGCTTGTCTTTTTTGAGTAGTGTTATAATCAGTGCCTGTCTCAACGAGGGTGGCAGTTTCCCAGTCTCGTGGGCCTCCGCATATACCTCCAGCAGATATGGAGCTACCAAATCAGCATATGCTTTGTAAAATTCGACCGTAAGGCCGTCTGGCCCGGCGCTTTGCCATTGGAAAGGGCTAGTATAGCAGACCTGATATCTTCGATGCTAATAGGTAAATCTAAATATGCCCTATGGGCATCTGAAAGCCAGGCGCATGCCACATCCTCCAAGTACCCTTCAAACTCAGCCTCGGACGCCTCCCCTCTGGTCGTGTACAAGTCCGCATAAAAGTCGCGGAATTGCTCGGTAATGGCGAGGGGGTGATAGTGCTCCCTCCCGTGCGAGTCCGTGATCTTATCTATAGGAGGTTGCTCCATGCGGCTCTTAATCTTGTTTGCCAGCGTACGTCCTGGTCTCCCGCCCTCTCCGTACCTACGCGCCGTATGTCTGCGAGAGAGGAATCGTATTTCCGCTTCAGCCAGGGTATCGTACTCTAGAATCCGCTCTTGTATACCGGCCAAGGTGGCAGCCGATGGAGTCGCTGCGTAGCTGCGTTCCAGTGCCTGAAGAGCGGTCTCAGCCCTGCGAAGCTGCTCTCTGATATCTTTCAAAATGCCTGCCGTGGTGCTGATGCATACCCCCCGAATTGTAACCTTAAAAGCCTCCCACAAAGTGGAGGCGTCGTCCACGGAGCCTTTATTTAGTGTAAAATATTGTTCAATAGCTTCCCGCACCGTAGCTTCGTACACAGGGTCGAGTAATGCCTCCGGGCGGAACCGCCATGTAAAAGGACGTGGCACGGCCGTCGGAACCTGTATGTCTAATTGCACCGGATTATGATCCGATAACGTACGCGGTAAGTTCGCTACCTCCAGCACCCATTCTATTGCCTCCCCTCCCAGCAACCAGTAGTCGAGTCGCGACCACGTGTTATGTAATGGTGTCGCATGCGTCCCCTCCTTCACACAGGCATTGCGCACCCTCCACACATCGCTCAATCCAAACTCTACCATAGCACTCTTCACACAGTGGGCCACTCTGGGAGTTCGGTGTGACAGTGGATTGGATTTATCCAGCTCAGGATTCAAATAGGTGTTTAAATCTCCTCCCCACAGAATATTCGCTTCCGGCCAGGTCCTTAGCTTAGCATATACCTGTAAAAAAGCCTCCGGGTCATCCGCAATAGGCCCGTACATATTAATTATAGTAACCAAGGATCCACCCAGCTTCCCTTGCACCATTGCACACCGTCCCCCCTCATCCACATATGTCCGGGTAGATACAAATGCAACACCTCGCTTAACCAGCACTAGCGTACCTCTAGCATACGATGAAAATGATGATGCCAGCTTAAACCCCGCCCATCTCCCTGCAATACTTCGCTCCGTATGTTTGGTCAGGTGTGTTTCCTGCAATAGTGCGATGTGTATGTCGTGACGAGTCAGGTAAGCCAGCACCTGGCGTACTTTCTTGGGAGAATTAAGGCCCCGCACATTCCACGTCAGCAGCCGGTAGTGCTCACCCATGGCCAAGCCAAATGATCCCTGACAACCAGCTGCGCCGCTCGGTCAACAATAGAAGGGCAGTACCAGTGCTATACGCGGCCAGTGCTCCATACTGAGCAGCACTCACTCCAATCGACCACAATGCAACAATCACACAAATAAAATACAACACATATCCCCAACATCCCTCCCACCTCCCCCCTCCCACTCTAACCTCCCAATTAGGTCGAGAACAACTCCATCCCCCCTCCCACACATATACCCCTTCTTCCATACTACTCAACAAGTGGGGAACACCCGCTAGGGGAGAGGAAACGGCAGCGAACACTCCCACCGTGGTGAGACTTTGCCAGACTTAACTGTGTGGCACACCTGCGTTCCATGTATCTGGAATGTGGTCAACAGCTTTCGCGCCGACCCTAAATAATTCAATGCAACTACATGCAAACATGCGACATAAGTGTACGGGAATCGTTCATAGCATTCAACTGCTTAACCATTCAAGGGCAGCTCGGCAACTGCCCACAACTCTGTGATAACTGTACCTTTTCCCGCAGAGAAATAGAATACAACAATAACCCAGTACCACTACCCCTAATCCGTGTCCTCTAAATTCGACGAGGCAGAGGGACTCCCTGTCGGACCCTGTCGGTGCCTAGATTTGCAGATATGCTTGGAGAATTTCAGGGCAGATTTTGAGTCCGTGAAGAAATGTGCCTGCCCCTCATGAGTAATTTTCAACTTGGCCGGATACAGCATTGCATATGATACTGAGGCAGTCTGCAGCAGCTTCTTCACCGGCACGAATTCTCTACGCGCCGCCTGCACCGTCGGGGTGTAGTCCGGATAGAAGGACAGGTTATCTCCCTTGTAATTGATGGGGGCCTTAGCCCTGGCCTCTCTCAGGATAGCGTCTCTGTCGGCATAATTCAATAGACGTGCTATGATCGGGCGCGGCGGCGCTCCCGGTCTAGGCCTGGGCCCTAGTGATCGATGCGCTCTTTAAACTATCATTACTTTGGACAACACGGGTTCAAACAGTTCCCGCAACAGGCCATCGATGAAGGTCTCCATTTTGGATATGGGAGTGGATTCTGACAAGCCAATTATGCGCAGGTTGTTGCGCCTTGAACGCGCCTCTAAATCCTCATTTTTGGCTGTTATGACCTCTAGGATCTTCTCCATTTGTAGGATTTGGGTCCGAGATTCCGCCTGTGTGTCCTGCGTGTCCGATACTCTGTTTTCCAGGACATCTAATCTTTGTTCATGCTTGTCCACCTTCTTTTTAACGACATCAAGGCCTGCCGCTAGTGCATCTATTTTACTGTCTATGGATTTCATCCCAGACCGCAGTTCGAGTAAGATTGTCCGGGTATCGTCCTCTAATACTTCCGCCGTTCCTGAGGCCCCGTGCCTTTCAGGCTGATCACCCATGGCCTCACTCGCGCGTGTGTTGCGTTTATTTTCAAACTGGAGTTTCGGTTGCTTGGGGTCAGGCTTTCCCATTATGATGATAGACCGTAAACAGAGCCCAATGCGCCGTCCCGGCTATTTCTCGCCGCCGAGTCGAAGTCCCAGTGCTTGGATCCACTGCACCAATGGTCTCTCTCCCCAGCAATGCGATAGTTGTGCACCACGCCACAGTACTCTGGTTAGTAGAGCACCCGTTGCAGGCGCCTGGCGCAGATAGTCGCAGGAGGGCACCGTGGACGCGACTACAGCCTCGATCCCCCGCCGCCGCTCACTGCCACGCAGGTAGCCGCCAGTCAGGTCCCAGGAAGCGTCCCCGCACAGAATGAGGCCACGTTGTTGACTAGTAGTCCTCAGTGACGCCACATCTCGAGTTAAGGCTGTTACCCCTGCACCTCGCTGTTTGCCTTGCGCGGCACCTCCACTTTGCCAAGGTGAAAGTTCGTCGCCAGTGCCACAATTCTTAGTGCTTCAGACTCTCCAAGGTTGCGCCAGCACTCTCGCATGGAGCGAGGGTCACACGCGGCCCCCCTCCCCGCAACCCGAAAGCACCAGCTATGCCCTGTGCACCTCAGCCCGCACCAGCAGACTTGGGCCTGCACTGGCGCAGTTCAACCAGTGCCTCCACGTCACAGGGGGCAAGCTCGCGTGCTCCCCCCCGGGTGGGCCGGAGCAGTGCCGCCCTCCCGTACCCGGTGCGATCAGCCCGCCCTGGCCTCCCCAGACACCGCCAGTCCCAGAGGCAGCGGTGTCTAAGAAGCACCCCGCAGACCCACCTGCACTGGTCCTGAAAGCGGCCCTCGCCCCACTCACCGCACACAGGCTCCGACTTCCAGCAGCTCCCAGCCGGGCACCGCACCTCCCGCGTCGGTTGTCACCGGGCCCCGGGACTCACTCCGCCGCGGTTGCAGCCCACGCTGCACCGGTCGCGTCCCCGTCACTGGAAGCACCCTCCGTCGATCGTGCGTCGTGTCCTGGGGCTCAGCGCTCCACCTCGGTCGGCACCGCCAGTACGAGTGCCGGGCCTCTTCCCCTTCAGTCGCACAGTTCTCTGGCCTTGATGTCGCGGGCAGGCGCCATTTTCTCTGTGGTCGGCCCGGACCGAGACCCGCTGTTTTCGGCGGTTCCTCCGCTCCAATAAGCACCGCAGCGTCACCGATCCGGCCACTGGGATGTGGTCACCGCTGCATGTAGTATCGCAGCGCCGCAGGCGTTCGTGACATATGGTAATTGCCGTATGTTCGTGTCTGGCTCGCGGAGCTCCCTCAAGAGGCAGCCATTCCGCCTCGCGCCGTAGCCACGCCCCCCGACACTAGGTATAAGTTGTCATGCACATACAACGGGGGTAGGAGCCATGAGGGTGGTTGTGGTCATGTTGTGCATGAGTCTCCCATGACTCCTCAACCCATGCACTGTGTATCACAGAAGTGGAAGTGGATCTGGGGTGGAAGCGCAAAGCTAACGTAAAACTGTAGATGCTTTTGATAAAGGAGAAAAAAAAATTCCCGAGATTCTGCGTGACATCACAGACAACTCGAGCTTTGCTCTTATCTCATTGTCTAGTTGATATCTCTCACACCCCCTTGGTAAAAATAATTCTATGTCAGGACCGGAGGCTCCGATTATGCTTTCTCTATTTCTTTACTGAATACAGCAGCCAATAGGAACACAACAAAAAATCACTCTGTAGGTCATGTGACCAACCATAGAGATACTGTCTATAAAGGGCTCCTTTCACTCCTTAGCGTCCTCTTTCTTTGCTGCTCCCGCAGCCAGTTAAGTGCTCTTTACTTGTTTAGTACTGTGCATGTTGAATTGTGGCCTATGTGCGCTGTTATTTTAGTTCTTCTCTAAACTGTAAATCGCCTGCTGGTGTCCGTGTGACTCGCTACAGGCGTTTCTTTGCTGGCATATGTACTCTGTGCGCAGTCCCCTATCGACGCTTAAGTGCTCTTACCGAGCGTTCGCGATCGGGACCGCAGGTTGCTGTGGTGACGCCTGTCAGGCTCCCGGCTTTGTTTTCCCGGCTAATCCTCTAGCGCGTTCCGCTTTGCCGCCTCAGGCGGCGCCCGTCGGTCTGTGGAGCGGGAGGCTCGGGGAAGCGGGGACGCGCGATCGCCTAGGCGTGCAGTCCTCTTTTTATTCCCAGCGAGTGGCCGTTTCCGCGCATGCGCGGCGGCCATATTTGCCCGCCTCTAGTGATTGGGCTTTGCTGAACGCCGGAGCCGCGTTTTTTGGCTCCTGACCCCGAAATTCTGTCACGTGTGCCACGCAAGAGGCTCGTTGGGCTCCCCCCCTGACGCTCTGTACCTGGTTGGTGTGGGGCTGCATACTAGCGCATAGGCTTTGCCTAGAGTGGCTTGGTGGCAAGCTCTTCCTCCCTCCACATCTAAATTTAAATTGGGTGATAGCCTCAGCAGGGTTATCCGGAGCTTGCCTGGGGTTGGTGCCACTCCCCCTGATCTCTCATCCTTATACATAAGGACATAAGTACCTCTTAGCCTCAAAAAGGTTTTGTACTCCTGAAAAACCTCACAGGCAGTCCCCTGGGGTCTGAAAATACACTTCTGGTGTCCACAAATGGCTGAATATTACGAGGAGGACTACTATTATGATGAGGATCCGGCGGGATCCATGGAGCAAGATTTAGTCGAGGCACTGGACGCAGGGGTCCAGCATTCAGTGAATAAGGCTCTAGTTAGAGCCATTGAACCCCTTAAGAGGCATTTATGTTCTTATGCCAAGCAGCAGGGCTGGCTCCCCACTGCAAGTAATCACCCTAGACCAGGGGGAAAAGGGGGAAAAAACCTGCATACTGCGGATTTCGCCGACACGCAAAGTCCATGGCAGATCAAGAGTATTCCAATACTGCCGGAGAGGCGACAATTACAGAAGTCATGCAGCATGATGACCAGGACACATCCTCGGACCCCTCTACGGACCAAGAGGAGGCCCCTAGGCCTTCCAAGAAGGCGAGGAAGGAGAAGGACATTAACGCGACAGTGACCCCCAAGGTCCTCAATTTTGAGCCTACAGAAATTGTGCACCCCAACTCCTCGGCCTGGCTACCATCCCAGGAAGTGGCAGATTATGTTCAGTCCTACCTTCGCCAGGCGTTTGACAAGGAGGTACAGGCCAGACTTAGATCCGAATGCCCCAGACTGGATCTGGCGGGCAAGGTGGCGGAGACCCCTGAGGTGGATCCCTCCATGTTAACCTACTTAAAAAAGTACTCCAAGGACCCCAAGAAGGGTCTCGATAGATCCTGGAGGTCATGCCAGGATAAGGTGTTGGATATGGCCGGACCACTGACCAAAATTTTGGAGTTAGGATTCCGTGCCAAAGAAGCAGCATTGGCAATCGATCCCGAAGATCTTATAGGATGGGCACAGAGGGCGGCGATATGCCTACTGGGCAACGCCAATTGCGCACTATCCACAGAGCGCCGCCGATCCATCCTCTTGAAATTGGATCCTAGATTAGCCGAGCTCTCAACATCGGAATCGGGCCCCCTGGCCCAGGGACTACTATTCGGGCAGCCTTTCCTGAAAGAACTCCCGAAGTTCGTTGCAACGTTCAGTGGGCTGGATAAGGCACAAGGGCCTTCCGCCCGGTTTTTGGCAGGGCCGGACGATATCGAGGGCGCTCGTTCGGCCGGGGTTACAATCAAGGCGCCCCGCGCGGCCAAGGCAGAGGAGGTTATCAAGACTCCAATAACAACTCCTCCTTCTATCCTACCCGACGCTCCAGAAATAGATTCCGCAAAGGAAGGTTCGGAGGTAATGCCGGCGGCCAGCAAGAAGCCGGAAATACAGGTGAGGCTGATTCCTTGTTCGGAGGTAACCTTGGGGGGCAGGATAGCCTTGTTCCTAGACAGCTGGCGCACAATATCTCAAGATGCTTGGGTCTTGGACACTGTGCAGGGGTACAAGCTAGAACTGTACGACTCCCCGTTTCAAGACAGTCCCCCTCTACAAATGGTTTTTTCCCCAACAAGATCAGATCTTTATCTCAGCAGAAATAGATTCTCTTCTGCAGAAAGGGGCCATTGTGATCTCGACCCTTCACCCTTGGGGTTTCCTCAGCAATATTTTCCTTGTAGAAAAGAAAGGGGGTGGGTCCAGACTTGTCTTAAACTTAAGGGATTTCAACTCCTGGATAGTCTACAGGCACTTCAAGATGGAAGGCATCCATCTGCTGCACGATCTCCTTCGAGAAGGAGACTGGATGGTCCGGCTGGATCTGAAGGATGCGTACTTGTCCGTCCCCATCTTTCCCCCTCATCGCCGATTCTTGCAGTTCCTGTGGAAAGGGGTCTGTTACGAGTACAGAGTTCTCCCCTTCGGCCTGTCGTCAGCACCTTGGTGCTTCACGAAGCTTCTTCGCCCTGTAGTGGAGTCCCTCAGGGCTCGGGGGGTTCGCCTGATTGTCTATCTAGACGATATCATTATCATGGCGAGCTGTCCCCAGACGGTCATGTCTCACCTCGAATGGACAATACATCTCTTGCAGAGTCTGGGGTTCATTGTGAATCCGCAGAAATCAGTCTTGGTTCCGTCCCAGTCGATCGAATTTCTGGGCTTCCTAGTCAACTCCCTTACCTGTCAACTCCTGCTCCCAATGCACAAGATCAGAGCTATCAAACGGGAGTTAAAGTCAACACTTCACAAACAGATCGTGTCCCTCAGATCGGTAGCCCGGATCGTGGGCCTGTTAGCCTCATCAATTCAGACGATATTTCCGGACCCCCTCCACTACCGGGCAATGCAGTGGTTGAAAATCCGGCATCTCCAAAAAGGTCTCGGATACTCCGAAATGATTCCCCTCTCAGAGGAGGCGAGACTCAAGATGTTATGGTGGTTAAACCACATGGATGCTTGGAACGGCCGAGCTCTCTTCGGATCGACTCCGACTGTGGTGATCGAATCCGACGCCAGCCGGTGGGGTTGGGGTGCCCGTTGCGGCCCGTTGTCTACGGGTGGCCGTTGGTCGCCGGAGGAGCTTCAGTTACATATCAATTGCCTGGAGCCGTTGGCTGGCTCTTTTGCAATCCGTTGCTTATCTCCTCAGAAAACAGACTGTTGTATCCTTCTTCGGATGGACAACATTTCAGCGGTCCGATATGTGAACAAATTGGGCGGTACGAGGTCCAGAATGTTGGCGGAGATTGCCAAGGACTTCTGGCACTTTTGCCTCCAGAACAGGATCTCAGTAGTGGCGGAGTACCTCCCGGGCAGCAACAACGAGGTGGCAGATTGGTACTCGCGTCACCTGCAGGATTTCAGCGACTGGAGGTTGCATCCCCTAGTTTTCCAGCGCTTGAACGCTCTTTGGGGTCCATGTCACATAGATCTCTTCGCGTCCCATCTCAATCGGCAGATTCCCAGCTTTTACAGTTGGCGGCTGGATCCGGAGGCTCTGGCCTCGGATGCGTTCCTTCAGGAGTGGCCAACATCCTTATGCTACGCCTTTCCCTCATTCATGATGATCCCCAGGGTCCTGGCACGAGCCAGACGTTATCGAGCGGAGCTAATACTGATCACTCCGCTCTGGAGGGCGCAGGCGTGGTTCCCAGTTCTTCTGGAAATGCTTTGTGCGTCTCCAATTCTCCTTCCCCGTTGGAAGAATCTTCTTCGGGACCCGCTTCACAATCCACATCCATTCGTGGAGTCGGGCCGTCTTCCGCTGGTAGCATGGCGGGTTTCAGGGACAGATGGAAAGTCCCAGGCCTTTCAAAAGAGGCTGATGACTTCATCAACGAGGCCTGGTCCATCAATACACGTAAGCGATACTCCTCCTCCTGGAAACGGTGGGGTGATTGGTGCTCTCAACGGGGTGTGGATCCCGCTACAGCACATGTCTCTTTAGTGATTAATTTCTTGGCCTCCATTGCGTCCTCAGGATTGGCATACAGAACAGTGAACAACTTTCGGTCCGCTATCTCGGCAGGTCACACCCCCGTTGATGGAAAGCCTGTGGGCGAGCATCCACTGGTGTGTAAGCTGCTAAGAGGCGTTCGGATGGTGAAGCCCCCGTGCCCTAAGTATTCGCAGTTATGGGACGTATCTGTTGTCTTGAAATTTCTGGAGGCTTGGGCATCCAATAAATACCTTTCTCGTAAGCAGTTATCCGCAAAACTGACCATGTTACTTTGTTTGGTCTCATGCAAAAGGGTTTCGGATGTTCGGGCCCTGGACTTAGCGGGACGTATTTTTTCTCCAGAGGGAGTGTCGTTCAATATATCACGGAGGACTAAGTGTAATACTTCCTCGGTCGTATATCCAGTTTTTCCCCATAATCCCAAGCTGTGTGTGGTTCAATGTGTAAAGGATTATGAGGTAAGTACTGCAGAGTTTCGTGTTGATATGCAAGGTCAATTATTGATTGCTCTGCAGAAACCCTTTCGCCCAGTGACCCCGGCAACCTTGTCATGATGGATGCGTTGGCTCATGGGCGAAGCGGGTATTGATGTGTCAAAATTTGGGGCTCACTCAGCCCAAGGAGCTATGGCATCTAAAGCCTATGCAGAAGGGGTCAGCCTATCAGACATTATGAAGGCAGCAGACTGATCAACAGAAAGTACCTTTAAAGCATTTTATTATAAGCCCATTGTAGATGTGGCCTCAGTGGTGGTGTCTCAGCTTTGAACAAGCATAATCGGAGCCTCCGGTCCTGACATAGAATTAAAAATTTGCTAACATTCGTGACAAGAATTTTCAATTCTATTAAGGACGCGGAGGCGAGGGTTATCCCACCCGGAATGTTGTCATAAGTGCATTATATGAGATTGCATGTTGATATATCCCGACCCTTTCTGTTGTTACATTTATCAAAGGAGTTCTGGAATGGTGTTACGGGTATTCTTATCTATTCCTTTCAGGTGCTGATACTAAATGAAGACTCCGGTGAAGCTTAAGTCATTGGATTACCAGTATCCTGAGTTTGTTGGGATGAGTCCTGTTCGGAACAGAGCCCCGTTGGGCCTCAGGTTAATCGTTCGGAGGTTTATTGGTTGGAGGTGTTTTCCCCAGAACAGTTGCTCAGAGACTTAACGGACTATATGATCGCGAAAGAAAGAGGACGCTAAGGAGTGAAAGGAGCCCTTTATAGACAGTATCTCTATGGTTGGTCACATGACCTACAGAGTGATTTTTTGTTGTGTTCCTATTGGCTGCTGTATTCAGTAAAGAAATAGAGAGAGCATAATCCTCGCCTCCGCGACCTTAATAGAATTGAAAATTCTTGTCACGAATGTTAGCAAATTTTTAATTCCGTACAGACATTTACCCATCTATTATTCTCTGTCTTCTATCACATCTGTATATTTATACCTGAAATGTGTAGTTTCTTCCTAAACCCCGGACCTGTTCAGTACTGTTTCTCTGGTCCTTAGAAGTCGCACCACCATTGTTCAGCGAATTTGACCAACAGAATTGGCATCACACAGTAAAGTATGTAAAATCAAAAGGATCATTCATTGGAAATCAGAATGCTTTTGCTAAGCGGCCAGCATTTCACTTGAATGTGGGTTTAGGTGCAACTCGTATAATTTCATGAGGTGAAATTACACAAAAAACAGCAAAATTATCCGTGATGCATCTTGCACTCAAAAATTACCTGAACGGTGTGGTGTGTTCAGGTAAAAATTCAACTTGAAAATCTAATTTCGAGTTGATTTTCAGTTGCTTGCAGTCAAAACATGGCAGCTTGTATTCAGATTTGTAGTTTGCACTCAAAAATTACCCAAATGGTTTGCTCAGGTAAAAATCTACATGAAAGGTTTGTCGACAGCCCACGTTAAAAGAACTGCTGCTGGTGTTCAAAACACTACTGGTCGCGTTCAGATCTGTAATTCTGATCTAAAAAATTACCCAAATAGTACACTCACGTAAAAAATCTTCCTGAAAAGCTGCTCATGTTAAAAAATTAACTGAACTGTACATCTTGCGTTAAAATTTATCCCTGAAACTAGGCGATGTGGCATAATCTGTGTAATTTTGTGTAAATGTTGTTGTTATTAAAAATTATGGCAATTACGATGGCCCAGGCCTACTTTAAGGTCAAACGATAGGATATTAGCAAGATGAATTCCCATGCTGTGGATCAATAGAGTTTGACGCACCGCTGCTGACAACCCACTGCTGACAACCCGCTGCTGACACATCGCTGCTGACACATCGCTGCTGACACATCGCTGCTGACACACCGCTGCTGACACACCGCTGCTGACACACCACTGCTGACACACCACTGCTGACACACCACTGCTGACACACCACTGCTGACACACCACTGCTGCTACATCGCTGCTGACACGCCGCTGCTGACATGCTGCTGCTGACATGCTGCTGCTGACACGCCGCTGCTGACACGCCGCTGACACGCCGCTGCTGACACATCGCTGCTGACACATCGCTGCTGACACATCGCTGCTGATACATCGCTGCTGACATGCCGCTGCTGACATGCCGCTGCTGACATGCCGCTGCTGACACGCCACTGCTGACACGCCACTGCTGACACGCCGCTGCTGACACGCCGCTACTGACACACCGCTGCGGACACACCGCTGCGGACACGCCGCTGCGGACACGCCACTGCTGACACGCCACTGCTGACACGCCACTGCTGACACACCACTGCTGACACGCCACTGCTGACACGCCACTGCTGACACGCCACTGCTGACACGCCACTGCTGACACGCCACTGCTGACACGCCACTGCTGACACACCGCTGCTGACACACCGCTGCTGACACACTGCTGCTGACACACCGCTGCTGACACACCGCTGCTGACACACCGCTGCTGACACACCTCTGCTGACACACCTCTGCTGACACACCTCTGCTGACACACCTCTGCTGACACGCCACTGCTGACATGCCGCTGCTGACATGCCGCTGCTGACATGCCGCTGCTGACATGCTGTTGCTGACACGCCGCTGCTGGCACATCACTGCTAGCACACAACTGCTGACACATCGCTGCTGACACATCGCTGCTGACACACAGCTGCTGACACACCGCTGCAGACACCACTGCTGACACACCTCTGCTGACACGCCACTGCTGACACGCTGCTGCTGACATGCCGCTGCTGACATGCCGCTGCTGACATGCTGTTGCTGACATGCTGTTGCTGACACGCCGCTGCTGACACGCCGCTGCTGGCACATCACTGCTAGCACACAACTGCTGACACATCGCTGCTGACACATCGCTGCTGACACACAGCTGTGACACAGCTGCTGACAGCTGCTGACACACCGCTGCTGACACATCGCTGCTGACGCCGCTGCTGACACACCACTGCTGACACATCACTGCTGACGGCGCTGCTGACACACCACTGGTGACACACCACTGCTGCTACACCACTGCTCCTACACCGCTGCTGACACACCGCTGCTGGCACATCACTGCTAGCACACAACTGCTGACACATCGCTGCTGACACAGCTGCTGACACACAGCTGCTGACACACCACTGCTGACACACCACTGCTGACACACCACTGCTGACACCGCTGCTTACGCCGCTGCTGACACACCCCTGCTGACACACCACTGCTGATGCCGCTGCTGACACACCACTGCTGACACACCACTGCTGACACACCACTGCTGACACACCACTGCTGACACACCACTGCTGACACACCGCTGCTGACACACCGCTGCTGACACGCCGTTGCTGACACGCCGCTGCTGACACGCCGCTGCTGACACGCCGTTGCTGACACGCCGCTGCTGACACGCCACTGCTGTGTGCCTCACTGCTGACACACCACTGCAGTGCACTTCACTGCTGACACACCACTGCTGACATGCCACTGCTGTGCACTTTACTGCTGAGCACTTTACTGCTGACACGCCACTGCTGACACGCCACTGCTGACACACCACTGCTGTGCACTTCACTGCTGACACGCCACTGCTGACACACCACTGCTGACACACCACTGCTGACACGCCACTGCTGACACGCCACTGCTGACACGCCACTGCTGTGCACTTTACTGCTGACACACCACTGCTGACACACCACTGCTGTGTGCCTCACTGCTGACACACCACTGCTGTGCACTTCACTGCTGACACGCCACTGCTGGCACGCCACTGCTGACACACCACTGCTGTGTGCCTCACTGCTGACACACCACTGCTGTGCACTTCACTGCTGACACGCCACTGCTGGCACGCCACTGCTGACACACCACTGCTGTGTGCCTCACTGCTGACACACCACTGCTGTGCACTTCACTGCTGACACACCACTGCTGACATGCCACTGCTGTGCGCCTCACTGCTGACACACCACTGCTGTGCACTTCACTGCTGACACACCACTGCTGCTGACACCACTGCTGCTGACACACCACTGCTGACACACCACTGCTGACACACCACTGCTGACACACCACTGCTGACACACCACGCTGTGCTCCCCAGTGATGAAGGCAGAATTGAATGCAGCCAAATTTGGAAGAGGTGGCCATGCACAGCACAGACCCACGTCATCTGAAGGAGTCAGGGCAAGGAGGAGGGTGCAAGAAGCTGCCAGCATAGCTACGATAGGAGGAACATTAGACAGGTGCATGAAAGACAAGGACGAAATCCATTTGATCCCAAAGCGGAGTCACGCGGGCGGGGGATAAGAAGGTGGGTGCAACTAAAAGAAGTGGAGTAGGAGGAGGCAAGAGCTCTGATGTAAAGAAACAACTAGCTCCGTAGAGCAGATGGACCACAAGGGGTCTACCGGGTGGACGAGGGTTTACAGAGCAGATTAAGGCTGCTCGGCCCTCACTAAAGATAGTCGCAGGTGCAGGTAGAAGGGATGTTTGGCAAGGATTGTAGGGGGAGAGGACATGGGAGAATTACACGAATAGAACAAGCATTGAAAATGCAATAGGTCTCGCCTTTGATTAAGTTAAAGCCATTTGCTTTGCTAATGGTATTGTATAGCAAAGCAAATGGCTTTAACTTAATGAAAGGCGAGACCTATTGCATTTTTAATGCTTGTTCTATATAAACTCTAGAGCACCACTCATCTTCTCACATTACACTTTTCCAGTTGTCTCAGGCGTCTGGGAGGCCTTTCATAGCCGTCTACGCTCTAAGGTCGTCTTCAAGTTTGTCATCTCTCCGGATCTGCTTCATGCGGACCTTTTCCGTGGTTGCCCACTCGCACGCGTCTTTCGTCCATGCCTCAGCTCTCGGGGGCATGGGGCTCAACCATGCTATGGTAATTTGTCGTTTTGCTAACACTAGCCCCAAAAGTATAAACTTTCTGCTTAGTTTCTTGTTTATGGGAGTAGGTAACAACCCTAGCAACACTGTGCGGACCTACCTGGGCACCTCCCATTCTGTGGCGTATTGTATTTTACTTATTATTTCCTCCCAATATAGGGTTAAATCTAAGCACGTCCACACCAAGTGTATAAATTCTGCCTCCGGTTCTTTACAATGGGGGCATTCACTGGAGAGAACTGTGTATATTTTGCTTAGTGTTTTTGGGGTGAGAGTACGTCTGGTGTACATAGTTACATTGAATGAATTTAAACTGTGCATTCGAACTCACTCTCCTAACCCCCTCATGTATTCTTACCCATTCCTGCCCCGTCAGGGGATCTCCCACTATCTCATCCCACCTTGCCTGCACAGTAAGGACCCCACTCACAAGGTCGTCCCGTATTGCCCGGTATAAGTGAGAAATACATCGCCCTCCCTGGGCCATATACAGCATTACTTGCAATACTTTGGTGGTAGGGGGTTCCTCTGGAAAGGATGGCCATACCTTTTGAGCCACCCGAGCAATCTTTTCATAGAGCAAAATTGCCCTCTACCCAATTCAAAGGCGGTTTCTGTGGTTTCCCCGAGTTATAAATTGCGCACTGTCATATAGGTCCCCCATTGTTAGGCAGCCCCCTTCCTTCCATCTCCGTACTGACAGAGTCCGCTATTTTACAGAAGGGCTGTACTGCCCATAGCGGCATGTCCGGAGCATAAGGCGCATGCCGCACTACCTTTCTTATTGTGGTCTCCCATACTTCCGCCACATGTTGTATTATATATGGGTAAGTAGAGGGGACCCTCGCGCCGAGCATCATAAGTTCCAGTAGAGACCTTTCCTCGTGCGTACCTGCAAGAAGCCATTTTCCCAATTATCGTGCTCGTCCAGCCAATGGATCACGTGCTGAAGCTGATAGGCCATGTAATAGAATTCCAGACAGAGTAATTCCAGGCCCCCACGATTCCACACTCTCTGCATTGTTGTCAGGCGAACACGTTTACGGTTGGTGCCCCAAAGAAGGTCAATTAATAACCCATTCAGGATTTTTTTTAAATGACGAGGAATTTTATACGAGTGTTGTAATGCATTCAATGGCATCCTCTTATGTTGGGATTGAAAATAGTGGTTCCTAGGATATGCTGCATAAGTGACTCCAAAAGCATTGCGGAGTTTAAAATGTCTTATGAAAGCCAGTCACTGTGCTTGTGAACTAACGTCTTTTCTGTACACTTCAGCATCACATTGTTGCCTAACATAAAATAACAGCACATTTTGACTGAGTGAATTTACTTTAATTTATTTGCATAGTATTGAAACGCCAAATCAAATTTATGCAATCGCTAGACACTTCAATACTATTTGGAGTTTATGCACAATTCAAATGTTAATATTCAGTCAAAATTAAAGGTGTTAAGGATTCTTACTGAGATGAAGGTAATTTGCCTCCAATCTTAACAAGCATTGGCAAAGCCAGTAGGTCTCGCCTATGCAAGAGCTATTGGCTTTGCCAATGTGTTTTAGCCATGTGGTATACCAGTGTGGCTGCTTATCAACATGGCTAAAAGCTAGTGGTGTAGAGGAGAGTGGCATGGAGTGTCATAGAATGGACTAGAGTGGAGTGGTATAGAGTGTTGTAGAGTGGGGTAGTGTAGAGTGGAGGGTTGTGGAGTGGGATAGTGTGGAGAAGAGTGTCATGCAGTGTCGTAGAGTAGAATATCGTTGAGTCAAATGGTGTGGAATGGATTGATGTAGTGTACAGAGGAGTGGTGGAGAGTGGAGTGGTGGAGAGGAGTGGAGTGGTGTAGAGTGGAGGGGTGTGAATTGGCATAGAGTGGGGTATAGTAAAATGGAGGGTTGTGGAGTGGGATAGAGTTGAGAAGAGTGTCGTAGAGTTGAGTGTAATGGAGTGGAGTGTCATGCAGTGTTGGTGAATCGAGTGGTGCAGAGTGGTGTGGAATGGAGTTGTGTAGTGTAGTGTACAGAGGAGTGGTGTAGAGTAGAGTGGAGTGGTGTAGAATGGCGTAGTGGAGTAGAGTGGAATACTGCATCATAGAGTGGAGCAGAGTAAAGTGGCATAGAGAGGAGTCAAGTGTCGTGGAGTAGAGTAGAGTGTCGTAGAGTGGAGGGGCATGGAGTGGAGTTGACTTTTGTGGAGTGCAGTGTCTCAGAGTGGCATAGAGTGGAGTGTTGTGGCATTGAGTGGAGTGTCATTGCATAGAGTGGAGTGTTGAGGCTAAGAGTGGAGTGTCTTAGAGTGGAGTGTCATGGAGTGGAGTGTCGTGGAGTAGAGGGTTGTAGAGTGTCATAGAGTAGAGTGGCATAGAGTGGAGTAGAGTAGGGTAGTGTAGAGGGAAGTGCCGTAGAGTGTAATTGCAAAAAGAACAGATGATGGCTGGAATGCTGAACCAATCAAATATTCACCTCCAGTCACAGATCTGGGCTACATCCATCATTTTTTTGCACATCACGTCATCGCCGTTTAGACCCAGCCATATGCAAATCAGTCTTGACCCTGCTCCCCATGGAAACAGTCCAGCCCAAACTGCCAGGCCACATCCTCCTTGGACCAGAAACAAGCATCCTAGGACTGGTTTCTGGGTTTCACCCCTCATCAGCCAGGCTAGCTTGAATCTGGTGGTGTAGCAAGCACGGGACCCACGTCTGGGCATACCCTTACCACTTAGGGTGACAATTGCAAAAAGAACAGATGATGGGCGGAATGCTGAACCAATCAAACATTCACCCCCAGTCACAGATCTGGGTTAAATCCATTGTTTTTTTGTACGCCATGCCCTTCCAGTTTAAACCCAGCCATATGCAAATCAGTCTGACCCTGCTCCCCATGGGAATAGTCCAGCCAGAACTGCCATGCCAGGTCCTTCCTGGACCAGAAACAAGCATCCTCGGACCGGTTTCGGGGTTTCACCCCTCATCAGTCAGGCTAGCTTAAATCTGGTGACGTAGCAAGCACGAGACCCATGTCTGGGGATACCCTCCCCACTTAGGGTGACAATTGCAAAAAGAACAGATGATGGATGGAATGCTGCGCCAATCAAGCATTCACCCCCACTCACAGATATGGGTTAAATCCATTGTTTTTTTACATGCCTCGCCATTCCAATTTAGACCCAGTCATGTGCAAATCAGTCATAGAGTGGAGGGGCGTACGGTGTTGTGGCATAGAGTTGAGTAGAGTGTCGTATAGTGGAGTGGAGTAGAGTGCCATAGAGTGGAGTGTTGTGCCATAGATTAGAGTGGTGTAGAGTGGAGTGGGGTAGAGTAGAGTGGAGGGTAGTGGAGTGGGGTAGAGAGGAGTGTCATGCAGTGTTGTAGATTGGAGTCTCGTTCAATGAAGTGTTGTGGAAAAGAGCAGAGTGTCGTGGAGTGTCAGTGAGTCGAGTGATGTAGAGTGGTGTGGAATGGAGTGGTGTAGAGTACAGTGGAGTGGTGTAGAGTAGAAAGGAGTGGCATAGAGTGGAGGGGCATAGAGTGGAGGAGAGTGGAGGGCATAGAGTGTCGTAGATTGGGGTGGCATATAATGGCATAGAGTGAAGTGGTGTAGAATGGAGAAGTGAAGTAGAGTGGAATAGTGTGTCGTAGAGAAGAGTGGAGTACAGTGGCATAGAGAGGAGTTCAATGGAGATGCAAAAAGTGTCATAGAGTGGAGTTGACTTTTGTACAGTGGAGTGGCATAGAGTGGAGTTGACTTTCGTAGAGTGGAGTGGCATAGAGTGGAGTAGAGTGTTATAGACTGGAGTGGCATATAGTGGATTGTTGTGGTGTAGAGTGGAGTTATGGTGTGGAGTGTTGTGGCATAGAGTGGAGTGTTGTAGAGTAGAGAGTCATAGAGTGGAGGGTTGTAGAGTGTCATGGAGTAGAGTGGACTGGAGTAGGGTGGCGTAGAGTGGAGTAGGTAGGCGTAGAGTGGAGTGTTGTAGAGTGGAGAGGCATAGAGTGGAGGGGCATAGGGTTTTGTGGCATAGAGTGGAGCAGAGTGTTATTTAGTGGAGTGCCATGGAGTAGAGTGCCATAGAGTGGAGTGGAGTGAGTGTTGTGTCATACAGTGGAGTGGCGTAGAGTGAAGTGGCATAGAGTGAAGCAGAGTGGAGTGGCATATCATAGAGTAGATTAAAGTATCGTAGAGTGGAGTAAAGTGTCATAGTCTAGAGCGGCATACAGCAGTGTGGCATAGGGTGTCGGGGAGTGTTGTAGAGTGGAGGGTTGTAGAGTGGCATAGAGTGGAGTGTTGTAGAGTGGAGTGGCATAGAGTAGAGTGGAGTAGAGTGGCGTAGGACGGAGTAAGTAGAGTGGAGCAGTGTGGCATAGAGTGTCATGGAGTGTTGTAGAGTGGAAGGTTGTAGAGTGGAAGGGCGTAGCTGGAGGGGTATAGAGTGGAGAGGCGTAGAGTGGAATAGAGTGTTGTAGAGTCGAATAGAGTATTGAAGAGTGGAGGGGTGTAGAGTGGAGTGGAGTAGCATGGAGTGGCGTAGAGTGGCATAGAGTGGAGTAGAGTGGAGTAGAGTGGAGTAGAGTCATAGAGTAGAGTGGTGTACAGTGGAGTACAATGTCATAGAGTGGAGTGGCATAGAGTGGAGTAAAGTGGAGTACAGTGTCAGAGTGGAGTATGGTAGAGTGGAGGGGCGTAAAGTGTTGTAGCATACAGTAAAGTAAAGTGTCTTAGAATAGAGTAAAGTGTTGTAGAGTGGAGTACAGTGGAATAAAGTATCATAGTGCGGAGTGTAGTAATGGGAGTAAAGTGGTTTTGAGTGTAGTAGAGTGAAGTGGCATAGAGTGGCATGGAGCAGGGGCGGTTCCTGCATGAGGGCATAGGGGGCGGAGCACCACCAGTCTCAGAGGAAGGAAAAGGAGATTGAAAGACTAGTCTGAGGCTACAGTCTGGTAGCAGTGCAGCACAGCCGTGTACAAACACACGCTGCGCATGTGAGGTGGACAACTTCAATACCGCCCAAATTCTGCATGCGCAGTGTGTGTCTGTGAGGCAGTGATGAGGGCAAGCAGGCTCTACCAAAAACAGCAGTTTTTCCAGAGCTTTGGTCGAATACTCAGCTCACCCTGATCTATGACGTAGCTCAGAACATCCTTCTGGATCCCACCTCCTCCTCTGACTGGCTGACCCTTGATACTGTCAGCCTATGAGAATAGGAGGCGGGATGTCATGTATTGCTTCCTTCGGCTTGTGCTGAGTTCGTATTTCCCTCCTTCCTTCAACCAGCTGCTGCCAGGCCCGAGAGACACCTCTGGGAGAAACACCAATCTGAAAACGGTGAGTACAAGTGCGCCTTGCCTCATTTGTCAAGCTGCCTTAGAGGCCTGGCGCATGTCATCTGCCTTCCATGGCTGCCATATTTACATTCTGCTGGGACAAACGGAACGTCCCTCCACTTTCAAAGTTCACCGACTGTCACTGGCGTGGAGTAGAGTGACATAAAGTGGAGTAGATTGGTGTAGAGTTAAATAGAATAGTGTAGAGTGGAGTGGTGTAGAGTGGAGTATGCATGGTGTTGAAATAGCATCACCTAGTGTACTGATTTGTTTTGATTGTATTCAAATATTTGTTTACACCACACTTTAGAATTACAAAGAAATGTTCTTCATTTGTGCCTTTCTACTTCTGATATATTGTGAAATATTTCCATAGTTCAATTACAGACATTTAAATATTGTTGTATGCTAGAAAAAAGCTTTAGTAAGTAAGTAAAATAAATTTGTAGAGCGCACAGTACCCAAAGGTGTTACCGCACTAATGAAGAAGACAAGAAAACCATACACAGCATCAAAGGGGAAAAGGCCACACCCTTTCACGCCTCAAGAATGTCAGATAAAGCCTCTCACTTTGAAGTCAGAGAAAGTAAAGTAAACACCAAGACCCCTTGGAAGACAGAGCTTGCCATGTGACCTCTGTCTTTATATGCACAGCAAATGTGATAAGATAAAAAATATAAGAACACAATTTAAAGGCCTGCTAACAGAAAGCAAGCACTTGTGGAAGAATACATTAAATAGGCTACGCTCCCTGAGACGGATGAACTCAAGCTGGACAGCTTAAAACAAATAAAGCCAGCAAATAGAAAGCAAGTAAATGTGAGTTACAAACCACAAAGCCAATGGTACGCAAAGGGTGGAATTCATTCCCAGGGAAGTTTCTAAATGTCCATAAGATATCTTTAGCAAAACCAGATAGCTGTGCTGTCTGGTAGGTTTTGACCTAAAAAGTAGGGTGGCCAGTTATAGTGCGATTCGCAAACTGAACTGCTTCCAGGCATTCAGAAGTTTTTAAAATAATGGAATCCAAGTTGAGGGACATTACATGTTATGTTCAGTATCACAACACTTGGGCAAGTGGAGGAAGAGCAATTCTTTTTGGCACTGAAACCTGTTGTTTGGCCTCATGTTAAGATGTAAAGACCACGGGCCATATTATCAAGAACGGGCAATAACATATCGCCACTTTAGCGGCAGGAAACTGCCGCTAAAGCGGCGATAAGGGGCTTGATAATATGCCCTACAGAATTCCAATAGAAGCCCAGGTTTGATGTCCTTCACACCAGAACCTGGGCTTCTATTGGAATTCTATAGGGCGTATTATCAAGCGCTAAAGCGGCGATAATGTTATCGCCCGTTCTTGATAATATGGCCCCACGTCTCCTCCACTCTTGTTACAGGTTACAATAGCCCCTTTTCCACAAATTGTATGTGTTCCAAAACAGTGTGAAGGCAAAGTATAAAGAGCAAGTGAAGTGCCTGAGAAAGCAGCACACATCCCCTAGCTTCCCTTTATCATAACAATTCATTTTTTGCATAGAACTTAAAACAACAGTTATAGCACTTTGGTTTTTATCAATATTCAGTTTATGTATAGGCACTGAATATATCTGTTTCAAAAGAGTGATGTTGACCTTGCTCGACTCAGACACTGGGCCTTCAAGTCACTGTCAATTATTATAGAAGCCCTGTGGTTCCACATCTTTTTGCAACTCAGGAGCCTTTTTATTATTCAGTTTCCTGCTTGATAAATGCCAGTGCAGATTCTTTGAGGGTATTGTAAAGGGGTCACTTGGGGGCAAGAGTTGGGTGGAGGGGACAAGTATATTTCTTTGTGCTTACAGTGTCCAAATCTGAATGATACTCACTTTACAAGTGCAGAGACACAAAGAGCTGTAGAGAAACCCATTAACCGCCAGACAGACCATTGTCTCGTAGCAACTGGTAAAGCAGATGCAGAATCGGTCCATGTCAAGTATAGCACATACCTTTCTGGCATTATACATGCTGGTAGAACATTAGGAAGTTTCGGTTACATGTCAGGTTGTGTATAACATGTGGCTTTCTGTGCCTCATTCCAACCAGCCTAGCATAATCACAAGCTCGTTTCAAATTGGGAGATTTGAGCCAGTGACTGCCCCAGCTTCTCAGGGTGCCAGGTATCACAGACATTTTCTCTGTTCATAGTCTGTTTCCCTTATGTACAAAGACTTCACATGCCCCCAAGTACAAAGAGAAGAGGCCCAATGCATGGAATTCTGGGACTTGATCACTAGGGTAGGTCACACTCTCCATAATCTATGTATGAATTTTTTACAAATGTACAGGGGTGGCTCCTCCGCTAAAGCGGAGGAGAATCGCCTCACTGCTCTCAGAGCAGGAAAAATAAAATGACTATAACGTCGATATTATCATCTTCTTTTTCATAGGTTCGGGGCTGGTTTAGGGCAGAGCGGGGCTGGTAGCACAGACGGAGGTTGGTTTGCACACTCTGGGGCATATTCTCAAGGAGCTATCGCCGAGTTATCGGCACTTTAACGCATCCAAAGTCACGCTAAATTTATCGCCCCATTCACAAGCTGGTGCTAACAGCTCATAACACCAGTTTTCCCTGCGAAAGCAGTCGCAAAAAACATCACCACAGATGACCCCGGCAACTAACGCTAATGAAATGCAGAGTAGGCGTTCCCGAGCAAAAAGCCGCGACAACACCACAACGCAACATTCTCAACGACCAGCCACATCGGCGATAGGAACACAAAACAGGCGATATGGCGCGTTACCAGCAGGAAATTAACACCTGCTCTGACCTGGTGCAAAGTCGGACGTCAACCTGCACAAGAAAAGGGAGCCCAGCCCACAGCCACACCTGAAGAACAACAGATGCCATGGAGCCACTCACCATGCACCCCGGAGCCCCAAGAGGGCAACAACACCCACCGCCACCACCCCCAGGACCGCCACCCCCCCAACGGACCCCCCCCGGACCACCACAGAGGCAGCGCAGACAAAGACAGCGGACCTTCAGGAAATGCACCAGCCCCACAGACCTAACACCAGACAATGCCAATGCCCACTACAGGCCCAAAAGGACAACCATCCTCCGCATCCTAAACATCATTGCCCACGGGCTGACGGTACCAACATAGCAGACAACTAACATCCCTCCGCAGACAAAGCTGCTGGCTGTGCTGCACCTGTTGGCCTCTGGTATCCTCCCAAACAACAACCGCCCGAGTCGGAGGAGTCTCACAGCCAGCCCCAGCCAAGTTCCTCACACCTGTCCTGGATGCCCTCACCAGCTAGGGACCCCAGCACCCATATGTCCCCCACAATGCGCAGGAACAGCTGGAGACCAAGCAAGGACTATACGCCATAGCTGGATCCCCGCACGTGTCGGGGGCAATCAACTGCACACTTGTCCCACTTGTGCCCCCTGCCAACACCGCACACAATACCCCAACAGAAAGCACACGCATCCCATCAACGTGCAGGCAATAGTGGACCACAGGGGACTCCTCACCAATGTCATGGCCAACTACCCAGGCAGTGTGCATGATCCCTTCATCTTCCGACAGTCCAACATCAACCAGCGCTTCCAGGATGGCACCCATGGGAATGCACTGCCCGTTGGCAAGTACCAAATGAACACACCACACACCTCAACCCCACAATCATGCAACTCACAACTCTGGCACTGCATACGTCACAAAATCACATACAACATGCCAAACAACATGCCCCCCCACCAGACACGACAGCACAACTTACTGTGGCAACCTTGGTCAGCTATGTACATGAGCCATCGACGGCATGGCACCTCAGCCACACAATACCGGAATGTGGGGAGAGGTGGGAACCAGGCATGTGCGAAGGAGGCAAGTGACCCATGAATGAGTATGTACACAATGCCAAGTGTGGCGGAGATGTGCTGGACAGACTGCAGTATGCAGACCACAGACACAGCCATGTCTACATGCACTGCTGGTGTTCGGAGTGCAGTGGACAGTGGACGCAACCATGTCACCCCAGCCAGTGGGGAAGATCGCGGAAATGTAGCTTGTGACGTCCCCCTGTAAGCGTGTGCGGAGTGGGCTGGCCCGGCGTACGCCAGGCCAGCGCAGGGGTGTGAATAAAAAGCATGTAGCACTGGGCGTGGCTCTCTTCCGGAATGCCCAACGCGTCTGCCAGGGCGGCGCCTCCCACCCCGCCACGAGGCCGTCGCCGTCGCCGTGAGCGGTGTGGCCTGCGATCCTGTGCACCTGCTACACCCCGGGCCGCTGGTCCCCGGACCGGTCATGCCCGCTCCTGCACAGCCAGGCCTCACTGCTCACCTGCAGACACCGGCGTGTGTCAAAGAGGGCCCACCACGTGCCGGCGCAAGCTCCAAGCCCGAGGCCCGCGACCTTCGCAGCCTCCTCAGACCATCACGGCCTCCGCGACACAGGCCCGCTTTATTTCTTTTTCGTTGAAGTACTCCACCGCTGCCTCGGGCCTACACTACGCTCAAGTAGGTCACACATTTGGAACTGAGTCTTGATTACACAATGGCCGAGTACACACTTTATGGCTGAGTTTATATCACTATACTCCCTTCGATGTGGTGACACAAAGTATGTGCATGGCATCCCAACCACACGTGTCTGTGGGCCTTTGATGACTACGCCTTCGGACTACACTGTGGTCCTGCAGGCCCCACACAAATCCATGCCAGTTCATACCAGGCAGGACACGGCATCGTCGCTGGCCAAACACCCGCTCAGCTCTGTCGCTACGGCCTCGGTCAACCACGAGTCATCCCCACATGCCATTTCAACGCCGTGTGTCAGTGTTCCAGGAGGAGCTTGCTAAACAGCGGTTGGCCTGCGCTGGCCGCTGCCTCCGGCCTCAACTGCGGTCCACCTTGGCTCACACATCAAATCGAGTCCTGACCTGCCCGGACATCGCATCACCGCAGGATGCACACGCCACCACCGCCAGGACCAACTCCAAACGACAGGTGCCAGAGTCGGAAGTGTCTTACTGCCAGACTGTCAGAGTTGCTCACACCTGTCGTGGGGGCCATCATCAGCTTGATACCCTGCTCAGCTCTTCAGGTGCCACTAACTCAGTGCACCACAAATCAAGGAACATTCTGCTTGCATGTTGGGTGAACACTGTACTCCCTCCGGCTACCACCATGATGCTTCACAGTTGTTTCTGTTGTGCTGGTGTTTTATGTTTCTGCTTCAATTGTGATCACTGTTCAAGTTGTTGCCAGCACCAACAACTCCATGAGGGCTGGTTTACACTCACCCCACACACATCCAGCACATGCGTCACTGTACATGTGACCATGCCAATAAAGGTGTCGAGCGCACGTGCCCGTGGCCAGTTCAACGAACTATCTGTGTGTGTCCGTGTGCTCATGATGTATGCATTTGTGCCCCGGGCACTACAACATTACATTGTGCCGTGTACAGAGGACGCAGCCATGTCACCGCAGGCAGCGTGTGGGACATTGCACATGTAGCTTTGTCGTCCCCCACTCAATACGCAAAAGGAGTGAACTGGGCCGGCGTGGGGGTGTGGATGATCATCCCGTGGCTCTGGGTGTGGTTCAGTACTGAAAATGTGCAAAGGCATGTGTCTCTGTCGCAGTGTGGGTCTCCGTTGGGGAGTGTTGGTGGGCCCTGATGGGACTTAGACACCCACGTATGTGATCTGGTTCGGCTTCCATGAGGTAGTACCTCACCCGCACATGTTCGGCCACCCCCTTCTGGCAGTCTGACACCTGGCCTTGGAATGCGATATGTGCTTGGGTGGGCTGCTGGGAGCCAGCCGGGGTGGTGGGTGTGTCCAGCTGTGTTGTCGGTGCAGGGGGTGGGGTATCCTCGATGCAGCGGTGCTGCCCTGCTCCTGGAGGTCGATTGCCTAAGATGTCCATGGACTGTTGTGGGGCATAGGTGTCGGAAGTGTGGTGGTCCTCTTCAGCATCACTGTAGAGTTGTCTGGTCTGCTCTGCTGGGGGTGTTGTTTGTCCCTCTGCAATGTGAATGGGAGATGCTTGTTGACATTGTGTTGGCATGTATGTTGCCGCATTGTTCAACTTTACATTTGGACTTCATGACAATGTACATTGTGACTGTTTGGGAGGAGCGGACTATTTGATGCGGGACTGTGGACATTTGGACTACATGATGTAGGTGAGGTTGTACACGTACATTTGCATCTCACAGTTTCCTGCTATGTCAGATGTGATTGGCCATTTTCTATGCACAGGCGGACCCAGTTGTGTCCTCTGTTCTGCAGTGTAGGTGTTGGGCTGTGTACCACATTGTCGTCCATGTGGGTGTGCTGTAATTGCTATGTGTGTGTGCTGCTTTGTGTGGGAGTCGCACCTGCAGCTGTAATTTTGCTGCCCCTTATCCCTTGGAGGCGTTTGTGCTTTTGAGGTGCTGTGATGTTGGCGACTTGGGTCATTTGTGCTCTTGGACGGTTTTTGTACTCTTGTGCATTGTTTGTCTGCAGATGTGTTGTTGACGTCAGTGGTTGTTTGTGCAGGTGGATGTGTCAGAGTGTGACCTGCTCCTTTCCGGATGTGGTCCACACTCAGCCACCTCAGTCTATTGGCGTGCACAGTGTCATGGTGATTGTACTCCAGCCATGCTGCTGGTCATGTGGTGTCACTTGCATTGTCAGTGTGGCTCTCACATACGCATCTTTGCTGTGTTTCGCACGGGTGCATGTGTGTGTTGTGTAATTGGTGATGTGTGGGGTGGGACCCCTTTGGGCACATGGTGAACGGGGGCCTACTTCATGTTTGTATGTGTGCTGCAGTGTGCCACAGGGATCAGGGACATGACCCAGGGTTATTGTGGGTGTGCGGTGTGCTACACGTCGTTGTGCATGTGTGCCATTGTGCCCGTCCCCCCCGTCCCCACAGTCCCTGTTCGTTACTCACCCTGTTGCTGTTGTATCAGGTCATGTTGAGCAGTGTCCGGACTCCCGACTCCTTGCACCGTCTCCACACTGATGACTGTGGGCGCCATTTGCTCCAGCTCCTCCTGTGGCGCAGGACTCCCACCTCCATTCGCCGCTGCTGCCTTCCTGTTGGCAGCGGGTTTCTGCTTGGTTTGGCTTTTCACATCGTGCCAGCGCATCTTGGCCTCCTCGGCACTCCGACTGCATTCACGATGGGATGCCATTTTTCCATCTGTATTGCCAATGACACGGTGGTGGTGATGGACAGTTGTTGTTGGTGCTCTGTCACCTCCGTGACGACGATCGGGTTTTCCCCGCGGACTGTACCCAGTCTTCCTCTTCCTCTTCTCCGTGGCCTTCCCCGAGGTTCATTGCTGGTGGTCTGTGGGGCTTGTGGGGTTCGCGTTGACCTGGGCACTCGTTCCGGGTGCATCCATGTTGCTGCGCAGTTTGATTTGTTTATGGTGTGTTTTTCTTGTTCAGCTTTTATGGTGCATTTTCCCGCCAGACGTGTGGGGATTGCAGGCCTATTGCTGGTTGTCGCTGTTTTTTTTTCGTGGTTGGCCTCATCGCAACTTTATTTGCGATGGTGTTTCGCATTTTTCCAGCATTGCGTTGTTTTTAACGCGGTTATTTGACGCGTTATCGTGGGACTATCGCATGGTGACGCCAGGTTGAGAATGCTACGTTAACACAGCGTTGTTTTCCCGCGATGGACTGCGATGTGAGAAGTTGCGTTAAGCTAAACTTGCGGTGGTTATCACAAGTTCTTGTGAATATGCCCCTCTAAGTGCTCATGAAAGTTTGGCCGGCTGTCTTGGGCTGGCCAAACAGTCATGCGCACTTTACATGTTCCCCACCAGGCTGTAATGTACAGCCTGGTGGGGAACATGCACAGGCTCCCACTGCCCGTCTGAGCGCCGAACCACGGCGCTCAGACCAATCAACGCTGCATTGCAGCATTGTGATTGGCTTAGGGAAGCCTGGGTGCTTCCTGCTTCTGGGACTCGCGGGAGAAGGAGACACGATGGTGGAGAAAGGGTCACGGCGGCTGTGAGGAGCTAAGTGGTTTTTTTTTTTGTACTTTGTCCCCCCCACCCCTCCATCCCCGTTCCCTGCCAGGCGCTACTACAAATGAATGCAGCAATTTGTTTGAAATCAAAAAGATTAATAAGATCTGCCTCTGCTTGGTTCTCTTCTGTCTCTCCTGCTTGTGCAGCAGTGATGTGGTTCTCATTTATGCAGCTTGACCATGGCACAGGAGTGTAGATGCTTTCTGTACCATAACTGTGGCTGTCTTCCAATACCATGGTAGAGGGGATAGTGGTGAGGGGACACATTTTCCTTATTTATATTAAGGCCCACTGTAACTTTCTTGCCCCACCCTGTGTTTGTCTATAGTCTCATTTGGTGAAAGTTGCCAGAGAGTTCTCGATCAGTTGCAAAACCCTCACCCGCCTGGCTCCCACAACTCCACTGGGAACTTCGTCCTGAAAGCTTCCACTACAGCTGCCAGCCCCTGTGGAGTCTCTTCCAATGTGAATAAAATAAGACATCCGCAGTGATGTAATCTCCAGGAACATGGCACGTCTTCAAAACTATGTTTTATGTCCAACAACCTTGCATGAAAAGAGTAAGAAGCCTTAATACTGCTACATTATTAACATTGGAAGTCACTTTCTTTTTCCTGAAGTGTCTCCACCACACTACCAGTGCCAACCGCACCAGGAAGAATTTTAGAAATGAATACTCTTTCCCTCAGAAAGCCACTTCTCAGGCCACGTCTCCGAACACCTCACCACGCAGCCTCTCAAAATGATCTAAAACTGTCAACTTCTACGTAAGAGAGAGTTGAACCTCCCATTCTGGCTTGTTGCATGAATGCCACAAAGTTACAACATTAACATTTTACAGGATGGCAGCCCTCCCCCTTCAAATCTACCTTGATCGCTGCTCAAAGCCTAACTCTGTGATGCAGCAAAAACAGTCAAAACAATGCAAAACCCAGCGTCCTGTGAAAGGTTCTCCCCCGACAAATGGTGGAATCTGTTGTGCTCTGTCAGAGGGGCTGATAACATTCTACATACAAAAGTACACTCCAAGGCCTGTACCAGATATCTTTGGGGTGCCTTAGACAAGTATCTACAAGAAAGCAAGCCACCATGAATCTGCCTTGAAGACCACCCTCCCTAGACCCAGTAGCGGCCCGTGGTGGGAGTGCTGCCGGGCGGTGACGTGGGGCGGGGGAGGGGCAGGGTGGGGGGTAGTAAAGTACGGAATACGGCTGTATACGAAATTCGTTTTATTTATTTATATGTCTACTTACCTGTATACGGCTGTATTCCGTACTTTACTACCCCCCACCCTGCCCCTCCCCCACCCCACGTCACCGCCCGGCAGCACTCCCACCACGGGCCGCTACTGCCTAGACCTTTGTACTTACTACCACTCCTATGTGATTTTAGAGTTTATCTGTTTGTATCTCTTCCTTGAGTGACTTTACAACTTGTACATTTGCAATTTTTCCCTCCTTTCACTCCACTTGTACATTTGCAATTTTGTTTCTGTTTGTATCTCTTATGTAACTCATGTAATCCAAAGTCCTTATGTAACGCAACTGGTTCTTTTGTAAAGCGCTCTGATACCTTCGGGTAATGTTCGCGCTATATAAAATCGCATTAAATAAATAAAATAAAATAAATAAATACACAGGGGAATGAACGGGGTGCTTTCTCTCGACTTGTTGCACACACCCGGATGACACCTCTGGCGAATATTGCGAGCCCAACCTAGTGTAGCCTCCCTCCTCCAGCTGTCTCCCTCGCCTGTCTTTCCTTCATCCTTCTTTAGCGCTTCCCCCTCACTCTTTCTCTCCTTATGAGCCACCAAGTTTACCACTTTACACTCCGGTTGAACTAGATTACCTGGCACACGAGTGTAGTACCTCTCAAGCCGCCCCAAGACCAGATCTTGCAGTATATCGATAGGTCTTCTGACATGCATGTCTGTAACGTGATATATTCCACCTGCTTCTGTTGTGTTATTCACCCAATACTACTACCTCTCCTATATATACTGTAACAGGAGTGTACCGCATACCTTTGATATTTATTTTTGCCTTTTTATGAAAATAAAAATGACTTGAACAAAAAAATGTTCTCCCTGCTCCTATACTACCCTACTCACAAAACTGAGCTCAAAGGGCCTTCTATCTTTCCCGGTGCCAGCAGCACACCTAAATCTCCTGTCAGATTTTGGAAACTTTGTAATACTTCCCTGCAATTTCTCAACTTCTGTTCCCAACCCAGTTTGCCTGATTAAAGTCACTAAATCATCAAACTGAAATCAACTTATGGACCAACCCCCCTGGCCAAGAGAAATGATGAATCAAATAAATCTCCCCATCAACCTCCTTTGGATCAACTCCCATTGGAGAAATAAAATTAACCATTGGCCACCAGCACTGCCACAACCTTTTCATGAGCCCCATTATCCATTTCCTGCACCGTGCCCAACCAATACCTGCACACTATTGACCTCTGATCTCCACTATCACTACCATGAAACTAAAATCATCGAGGGTAACCGATACCAGATGTAAGAGGCAAAAGGTCTAAATCCTCTACAAAGCCATCTATAACTCTTTAATAGTTTGCTCTAACTCCAACCTCTCTAATCCTTTCGTGGCTAGTTCTTCAGCTTTACAGCCTGCCCAATGAAACCTGTGGGTAGCTCACAAAGGTCAACTCACCCCAGGCACTATAAAACCCATGCCCTACACTAAGTGTAAGGAAAAAAATAGATCCAATTGAAAACAAGCATTTGCAATGCAATAGGTCTCGCATTTGCTAGAGTTTGAGCTATTGGCATTGTAAATTACAATGCTTTTTATTTATGTGTGGGTTTTGAAAACAAATAAATAAAAAACATTGTCATTACAATGCCAATAGCTTAAACTCTGGCAAATGCGAGACCTATTGCATTGCAAATGCTTTTTTTTTTTGTGGAAAATGTTAGAGTTGCCATACATGTGCGCAGTACGGTTTGCACTGGAGCAAAAGGCTAAAAGGCTTTTCTGCAGGAGAAAAAAAAAATAGAAGCATCGCACAGTAAGAATGACGTGGGGCTGCTTTCTATATCTGCAGTAGCATACTTAGCAGATGACACTTGTGAAGTCATTTTTTAGTGGGTTCTCCAGATCGGAGTGTATGTAGGCAATGCCCTGGGTGCACATTGTGACCCAAGCCCCTGTCAGTCGAAGACTAAGGAGAGGAAGGTAGATGGATGTTGAGGTTCGTAAAATGTTGACAACTGTGCTTGAATTGAGATGGTGCTTTACATGCAGGAGCAGTTTAGTTTGTGGTCTTGTACTTGTTTGAAAATTCCTGGATTTTATTGATTTTTTTAGCAAAGTCCGGCCAGAGGGGGGGGGGGGGGTTCGGGCGTGTTACGAAACGAACGAGCCCTGGATTTTATCAATTTTAGCAGCAGATGGCGGGAGGAGGTGGATTTGTGGGTGTTAAGAAACAAACGGTGGGAGAAGGGGTGCTGAGAAACAGGCTATTGCCAGAAGAGGACACGAGCTACGATATAGGAGGAGGGCGGGCAAACAACCGACATGGGAGTAGGGTGGGAAAACAACTACTTGCTCGAAAAGATAAAATTCAAGAAACTAACTCACCGAACCTTGAAAAAGACCCGAAGCACCACAGTCCTGCTTTGAAATGAAACACAGTAATAGGACTATTAAAAAGAAAGAGAAAACAGACCCAGTCCTGCTCTTCTCGTGACCCTGCAGCAGGGAGCTCTTACAAACAAAAAACAAGGTAGGACAGTCCCGAGCCTGGCGGTAGTCGGTGACACAGGGAACCAAGCAGTCCAGGCACAACAGAACTGTTAAAAGACACCTTCAGCTCCTACCTGAACTCCAACAAGCTGAACAACAGAGGCGACATCGCGGGGCGCACTCCCTGCCTCCGGTGCAGATGGCGGCGAAACCGGAAGTCAGGCAGACTTCGTTGGGACGTGGGCGGAGCCTGCCAAACAAACAGGAAGGAACCGCCGGAGAGGACGTCCGGAACCCTGCAGGCTCCATGCTGAAGTCCCGGCCCCATCAGAGGGACCGGGCGAAGAGCGAGGCAGACTGCATGGCACCAGAGGCAAGACGGGCTCCCGAGTGGTGAGGAGAGCCCCGCGGCGTGCTGAGGAAAGGGCCAGGGAACCTGCAGACCGAGGAGAGACGCCGGAGTCCTGAACCAGCCGGTGAGTGAGGGCTTGGCTGGGTGCATTGCACGCTGAAGGACACGCCATGAGCGTGCACATCGGCTGTCTGAAAGAGACGCCGTGAGCGTGCACATGGCTTGTCCGGGCGCCGTGAGATGTGCACGCGTATGGTGCAAGCAGGAGTTGTAAAAACGCTGCGAGCCGTACGCGTGCACATCTCCTGTCTTGCCATACGCGTGCACATGTCCTGTCCCCCTTCCGACCCAAGTAGACAACAATAAGTCTCGCAGCGAGCAGCGCTTTGCGCTGCGTCGCTAGGCGAGACCTAAACAGGTGAAAAATCTAAAGAAAAATAGCAAAGGCTTTGTACTCTATTCTGCCACACACCTCACAGGACCTGGAGTCAGGCACGTCAAAGTTTTTTCCAGGCCCATGTGAAAAACATCATGTTGACCTCAAATTATTACAAATGAAACAAGCATTGGCAAAGCCAATAGGTCTTGCC
This sequence comes from Calotriton arnoldi, assembly GCA_963921515.1. Classification (NCBI taxonomy): domain Eukaryota; kingdom Metazoa; phylum Chordata; class Amphibia; order Caudata; family Salamandridae; genus Calotriton; species Calotriton arnoldi. The sequence goes on along the minus strand of CAWUFW010000753.1, from coordinate 1,815,086 downwards.
TATGCAAGAGCTATTGGCTTTGGTAATGTGTTTTAGCCATGTTGAACATCAATGTGGCTGCTGTTTAGCATGGCCAAACGTTAGTGGTGTAGAGGAGAGTGGTGTAGATTCTTGTAGAGTGGAATGTCGAAGAGTGTAGTAGAGTGTTGTAGAGTGGAGTGGCACAGAGTGTTATGTATTGGAGTGATATATGGCATAGGGTGCAGGGACACAGAGTGCAGTGGTGCAGAGTGGAGTAGAGTGCCATAGAGTGCAGTGACAGAGTAGATTGTTTCAGCATAGAGTGAGTGGTGTAGGGTAGAGTGCAGTGGCATAGAGTGCAATGACGTAGAGTAAAGTTGTGTAGAGTGCAGTGGTGTAGAGTAGATTGGAGTAGCGTACAGTGGATTGGCATAGAGTGCAGGGGCATAGTCTGGAGTGGTACAGAGTAAAGGGCATTGGCATTGAGTGTATTGGCATAGAGTGCAGTGGCGTAGAGTGCAGTGTTACAGAGTGGCGTAGAGTGGGGTTGTGCAAAGTGGAGTTGAGTGGCCTAGACTGGAGTGGTGTAGAGTGCAGTGGCGAAGAGTGCAGTGGTGTACAGTAGAGTGGCGTAGAGTGCATTGGCATAGACTGGAATGGTGTAGAGAAGAGTAGATATGTAAAGTGGCATAGAATGCAGTGGCATGGAGTGGTACAGAGTGGAGTACAGTGCACTGCTGCAGAATGCAGTGGCGTTGAGGGCTGCAGAGTAGAGTGCAGTAGTGTGGGGTGGTGCTGAATTGAGTGGAGTGGTGTAAAGCAGAGTCTGCATGGTGTGGTAGCACACTGCCCTTACAGGCAACACATTTTTAATAGAAATGACCATTACATTCTCACAGACATATATTTTTACTAATAAGACTATGCAGCGCACAAACAATAATGTGTGGAAATGGCATCACCTAGTGTATTGATTTGTTTAGATCATATTCAAGTATTTGTTTCCAACACACTTCAGAATTGACAACAAATTTGCCTAATTTGTGCTTTCGTAATTCTGATATATTCGGAAATACTTCCTACCCCCAGTATCCAGCAAGATTGTAACATAAACCCTCTCACTTTGAAGTCAGAAAAAGAAAAGTAAACACCAAGCTCCCTCGGAAGACAGAGCCTGACATTTGACCTCTGTCTTTGAATTCACAGCAAATGTGAAGAGATAAGAACAAGATTTACAGGCCTGTTTACAGAGAGGAGCACTCGTGTTAGAATACAAGGAGATGTAGTGTAAAAAGGCTTTACTCCTGTAAAACAAATAAAGCCAGCAAATAGAAAGCCAGATCCAATACAAAGATTTGAGTTACAAGCCACAAAGCCAATGGTAAGCAACAGGGGGAATGTATTCCCAGGGAAGCTTTCAGAATGTCCCCAAGATGTCTATAGCAAACCAGACAGCTGCACTGTCTGGTAGGCTTCAACCTAAACAAACATGTCCTCCTGAAAGAAAACACAGCAGCTCCAGTATCTGACGTCATCTAGTGGTGTTACCTGTGTTAGTTGCATGAATAAAATGGATAGACTTGCTTCAAAATCTATACATAGATTTTGCAGCAGACGTAGGCATAAAAAAGACCAGGCACTGGGGAATAATTCCTCCCCAAACAAGCACATCCTCAGGGCCCTGCCCTGGGTGCTTGACCGGAAGACAGGAAAAACAGCACGTCTTCGGGGTAGGTGGGCTTTATATAAGCCTCCAGAATTTTTTCTTTCAAGGGAAATGAAGCGCCTGTCTGGGGAGGCAGACTCAACTCATCCAGTAATGAGTGGAATGTGGAAGTAGACGAGGTAATGGCTCTCTCCTGTTTGTTGGATGCGTTCCTCAGCATTGCATGCTTACTCACTTATTCCCCCGCCCTCTATGGTCCTGGTGCCCGAATTGCTTTTGTGGTTACAGACCCTGAGATTTTCAAAATCTGCCAAATGATATTTAATATACCAAACCCCTTATGCGATTGGGAAGCCTTTTCAAATCACAAAAGGATTTTTGCAACTTATTTGGGATCACAATTAGAAATAGGCATAACTCCTCCTAATTGCAATACAGTGTGGATTGTATCAACGGTTTATGACTGCAGTTGCAAACACACAAATCATTGAACAATTACCCACATCTCCAATGAGGTGGTGAACCATTTGCAAAGGAGTAGCTATCCCCATTTGATAGCTTCCCCCTTGGGGACTGTCTTGGCAGCCTTCAGAGGAGTAGGCAGTGGTCTTTAGTCTGTTCGTCCCTAAGTCTTCCCACACGGAAAACATATATTGCTTAGAGCAGCAGTAGTTGCTTTGGTGAACATGGACTGCTTTTAGAAAACAGAAAAGATGAAAGGTTGGGAATGCAAATGTAAGGATGATTTTCTACTGTTCCTGGCAGACTACCGTCCCTGTGCGCAAATAGCAACTGACCTAATATTTATTAGGCAGTTTGTTCTGTGACGCCCTTTAACTGGTCATTTTGTAATGCAACCTAACAGTGCATAGGCCACATCACAAAATGAAATGCAGGCCACAAGATGTTGTTGTGCAATTTACACCTACTTTTTGTAACCTTCCTTTTCTTCTTATAAGCATCAGGCCCTATGTTCTGTACCGTCGCCGCTATGTGCCTGGATATTGCCACACGATGGCGCTAATGGGCTGTAAATAGAAGATTCGAGATCCTGTGGTCGAGATCCCCATAGGATCCACAGGGGCTATGATGGGTGTCGCTTCGCAGGCCAGATGAATTCATTACAATGTAATCTAAAAAAAATTAATAAACCGACATTACGTCAGCGGGGTTACAGTGGCAAAGTAATACTACTTACTGTAATATTGGTGAGCAATAACTGTTTTATATACTGTAAATGAAGCAGAACACGTTTTGACCCTCTGATAACCCAAATAGCCCCCGGTGCACAAGTTTATTGCGATTTTGTTGCACAATTAAGGAACAAGGCTACTGCTCATTTTTCTTGTTAAATAAATAACAGGAATCTCACCTTTTCCTTGATTGTTGGGTGGAATCTCCACATGAAGGACTGCAACAGGTGTTTGTGATTCTGACTGTCATATGGATGCATACTCTCGACAGCACAGTTTAGTGGATTTGTTTTCTTTCCATATCGAAGACGTATGTATTTGTAAAGTCATGGGGCCTTAGCCCCACATGGTGATAAATGAATGACACACACTCTTGGTTCTGGTGAGTATAACTGGCCCAGTGCACATGCGCCTGACCCCTTTTATTGGCACGACGGTCACCTGACTGGGGACGCCTGTGATCATGGGCGTCCGCAGAAATTTTTCCAGGGGGGGGGGGCAACATTTTTACTTCATCACCATCCTCCGACATGATTGAGCGCAAGTATTAAATAAATAAATTTAAAAAAAATCTAATAAGACAAAGAGCTTAAATAAACAAAGAAACCCATGGGGGGGGGGGGGGGGGGGGAGAGAAAAATCTTGTGAGGCGCCACAGCAGATGACCTGGCAACTACAATGAAACAGGAAAAAACTAAAAATGGCCGGAAAAAAAAAATCTAAATCAGATTGATGTGGTTCTAGAGAGATCCACATCAGCAAACCTTTCATTGATGATACAGTGGACGATTGTGTCAAATTTAAGAGCTAGTAGGATCAGCCTCGCTAAGCCACATTGTCCAGAACAATATTAATGAACCAACTCATTAAGTACCAAAGCCATGACTGATTCCATCTATCTACTTGGACAGAAACTCACAGAGGAATGTCCTCTTTAGAGTCTGTGGAAAAGCAAGAGAGGAGATCTCAGTGCAGAAGTAAAGGCCAGGTGCAGGAAAACTGAAACGAGGAAAGCAGGGGACTGATAAATGGGTAGGTTTTAGGTGTACTCTGCAAGTCATTGAACACGGAAGTGGCAGGGCTACATGTCCTCTAATGCACACCTCTTTAGAACAGAGGCAGAGACCAAAAGGCAAACAATAAGGATGGACAGAATGGAGTTCATGGGTTTGGTGAGATGGAGTTCTGACAGACTTGGGAGTTACATTCAGCTAGGAGTAGGGGGGCAAGAAAATGGGGGACGAGCTTGATGCCATATTTTACGTTATTCAGGGGCCTTGCCCATTCTAGAGAAGAAACTGTGTTTTGAGGTCACTTAATAAAAAGGTGATGTGGTGAGAGTAAAAAGGTACTGTAGATGGGGGGCAGGGGGGTTATGAGGTAGGCCCAGCTCTTTCTGGTGTTGCTAAAGCTAGGACACAGATGCCCAGGGCTAACAGATACATTTAGGAGAAAAGTAATCTGCTAAAGAGGCAGGTCCGGAAGCAATAAATCATATCAAGTAAGACTTGCTGGGGATTGATGAGAGATGACCAAAAGGTGGAGATGGACGAATACAGTTGCTTCTAGTTTTAAGAAAAAGGGGGTGGGGTAACCAGTCAAGTGAACATTCTACCTCTTAATTTATCTAGAGGGTCCGGGTCAGACATAATATAACCTGGAATCACTGAGATATGGCAGTGCTGGCCTGATACCGGTAAGTTTGAGAAAGGACTAAAAGATCAGTGTGAAGAAGGTGTCTGGTAGGCCTAAGAGGAGACCAATATGCCAATGCAAAGTGGACAGGGCCTAGAACCCAAAGAACTAGGTAAAGTGGTGAGAGAGATAGCCACGAGTCAAATACAGGCTAGGTTATTGCATAGTAGATGGTAATGGTATGATGTATTAGTTTGTCATTGACCATGCTATTAGTTTAAAAACTAAGGGGGTGGGGAATTATTTTTAGTTTTTTCTTGTCTCAATAATAACTTGAACTTTATTCAACTTTAAAGTTTGTCTGTGCAGATTTTATTGCTCCTTTTCGTCCTTCAATGACAAGCCAATTAGTTTGATCCCAAATACTTCTCCAGTTGCTAGCCCAAGAGAAGTGGCTTCAAATATGCACACCCCATGTTGACACCATTGCATACACACACATGCATAGTCTCCACACCCATTCCTGCCTAAAGAGCTGCACTTCACACCGACAATGCCCCTATGGAGCTTGAGGTTAAATTTTGTTCATAATAGTGACACCTCACACAGATCCCAACAGAAGCATAGCGCTTTGCAGACACTTCTTCAAAAGAACTGCATCTCTCGAATACACCAAGGAAGTGTCGGGATCTCACCTATGTTTCCGCGGGGACGCCACAGACGAGAAGTATAAGTCCACAACCTCACCAAATCACCCAATGGCACCAAAGACAAAACGAGGTGGCATCGGGTAATCTGGGGAAGGAGGGAAACAAAACAAGGGTAGAAGGGAAAGAACTCCACTCGATAACTCAGACACCCTCAGGGCTCGTTGGTATCAGGCAAGAAGCTGTAAGTAAAACAAGATATAAATATGCAGAAGTATTATATCAGAGGCATAACAGGTTATACTTTCTATCCCTATGTGTTCCCTACCTTACGGTGTCCTTCCTATTGGATGTCTCATCGAACGATGTTTCAGGGTGTGGGTCTAAGGCTAGGAATAGACAATATTATAAATAAAGAGCTACTGTATGTATGTGAAAGTGCTCAATGCAGGGATTGGGGCATTCACCTACCTATTCTTCCCACATAGTTTCACAAAGTAAATATTCCTTCATGCAGGTTAACTAAAAATAGAAGTGTTGTCTTTCTATCCCAGATCCTAAGAGGCGGAGCGGATCCCCACAGCGCCAGAGCACAGGACTAGGTAAGTGACATATATATACGTGAACGTAACGAAATAAAGAATAATGCCTATCTCGTTACTTTTCAGAGAAAAGGCACACCTCCCACGAGGTGGAAACAACAGAACAGGTAAGTCAAGCAAACTCAAATAATAAAGCAGCGCAGTGCGCTGTTACCGCAAACACTAATGCCGTCTTTCTCTCTCTGTTTTCTTTCTCCACAGAACAACAACGCAGAAAAGCGATTCTGGAAGCGGGTCGCGAGGGACGTCAGGAGAGGAGTACCCGGCACAAGACAAACAGAGGCAACGATGACCGACGCGGATAGCGACGACCCGGAAGAGCTTCAGGAGACCGGAACAATCAGTACGCGAAGCGCAGCTGATCGGGAAAGGCCGGGTTTTAACCTTCCGGACCAGTCCCTGCGCATGCGCGAGCAGCGTCGACGGCCATTTTAGTAGTTCCGGCCGCCGCGCAATCCTGACAGTACACCCCCCCCCACGGAACCCCCTACTGGTTTGGGCTTGTCAGGGTGCCTCCTATGAAATAAACGCACCAATCGAGGGGCATGCACCTGGCTGGCCGGCTCCCACGTGCGTTCCTCCACGCCGTACCCCTTCCAGTGTATCAAGTACTGGAGTTTGCGTCTCACCCTACGAGAATCCAAAACCGCCCCGACCTCATATTCCTGTTCATCCTCCACCGTTACGGGTTCAGGTGCGGTAGGGAGACGTGTGCCTGGCTCCACCGGCTTCAGGAGAGAGACATGAAACACAGGATGTATTTTCATGGAGGTGGGAAGGTCTAACTTCATAGCTACAGGGTTCACCACTTTACATATCTTGTATGGGCCTAGATATTTAGGTCTAAATTTGCATGATCCTCTCAACTTCAGGTTTCGTGAGGATAGCCAGACCATGTCCCCCTGTTTGTATCCAGGCTCTGCGCGTCTGTGAACATCCGCCCCCTCTTATAGCTAGCCTTAGCCTTAACTAGATTCAGTCGTGCTGTCTTGTGTACCTCTTGTATGTCTTTTACAAAATCTATGGCTGCAGGAGTAGAACAAGAAGAGGAAAGGGGGTTAGCATAGTTCGAGGGTGAAAGCCATATGTGCAAAAAAAGGGTGAGTAAGCAGTGGAAGAGTGACAGTTGTTATTGTATGAGAACTCAGCTATCCACACCAACTCATCCCAGTCTACTAAAGTGTGTAACACCTGGCACCTGATGTACTGTTCAAAGCACTGATTCACTCTCTCCGTCTGGCCGTCTGTCTGAGGGTGGTGACTAGATGATAACCGTACCTCTACTTTCAAGGAGTTTCCCAACCCTCTCCAGAATTTAGAGATGAACTGGGCCCCCTATCTGATACCAATACGGAGGGGAGGCCATGTAAACGTACCACTTGCTGAATGAATACGGAGGCCAAAACACGAGAGGAGGGAAGAGAAGCCATGGGAATGAAATGGGCCATCTTGGTCAGTAAATCTACTACTACGAGGAGAGTGGTATTCCCCCTTGCAGTCCTAGGTAACTCTACTATAAAATCTAGGGAAACTGTGTGCCAGGGCCTAGGTGGTGTAGGTAACGGCTGTAACAGCCCTGCAGGACTTTGGTGAGAGGCTTTTCCTTGTGCACATATATGACATGTCTGGATGTACAGTCTTGCATCCTTTCCCATGGTGGGCCACCAAAAGTGTCTATGTAATAAGTCAAGAGTTTTCTTGTATCCTGGATGTCCTGCAAAGGGGTGATTATGACACCAATCTAGGGCCTGCAGTTGCAAGTCTTGAGAGGGGAGTACCAACCCACCCTGCACATAGGATAACCCTTGCTCTACAGTAACCTCACGTGTACCCGTCACTTCCTGCATGTTTGTGGATGCTTGCGCTTCCTCCACTGAGTGTAGGAAGTCTACCTCGGAACTTAGTACCCCAATTATTCGTTCTCTGGCTATTATAAGAGGGGTTCACTCTGTGAATCTATGGGTCCATAACTTAAGCGAGATAAAGCATCTGCTTTCCCATTCTTTTTCCCTGCTTGGAACTGGATAACAAAGTCGTAGTCACTGAAGAACTGGGTCCAGCGTAGTTGCCTCATGGACAGAGCCCTAGCGGATTTTAGGAACTGCAAGTTTCGATGATCCGTTAAGACTATTATCTGATGATTGGCCCCCAATAAATATTGCCTCCATTCCTCGAATACTTTCTTTATAGCCAATAACTCTCTCTCTCCTACGGAGTAATTTACTTCCGCTGGAGCCAGTTTGTGTGAGTAATAGGCCACTGGATGCAGTATTCCAGTGCCGGGATCTGCCTGTGATAGCACCCCCCCGACTGCCACCTGTGAGGCATCAGTTTCAACCACGAAGGGACGTGACGGATCCGGATGCCTCAGTATGGGCGCTTGTGTGAAGGCTTCTTTTAGGTGACAAAAGGCTGTTTCCGCCTCGGGTGTCCATTGAAATTGTATCCCCTTTTTTAGCAATCTGGTTATCGGGGCGGCTAAATCAGAGAACCCATCAATAAAGCGCCGATAGAAATTGGCGAAACCAAGGAAGCTCTGTATCTCCTTGACATTTTGTGGTGCTTGCCAACGATGTATGGCCCCTACCTTCTGTGGATCCATACTGAGTCCCTGTGGGGAAATTATGAACCCGAGAAAGCTAACTTGTTGTGTATGGAAATGACATTTCTCTAATTTACAGTATAATTGGTTGTCTCTCAATCGTTCCAGAACCCTCCTTACGTGGAGTGTATGTTCTTGCATGGAGGGAGAATAAATCAAGAGGTCATCAATGTAAGCAATGACGAAGACCTCTAACATGTCCTTTAGTACCTCATTGATGAAAAACTGAAAAGCCGAAGGGGCATTACATAGCCCAAAGGGCATCACTAGATATTCGTACAAGCCATACTTGGTACAAAAGGCCGTTTTCCACTCATCTCCTTCCTTGATCCTCACAAGATGGTATGCCCCTCGCAGATCTAACTTGGTGAATACTTGGGCATCCTTGATTTGATCAAGGAGGGAGGAAATTAGTGGCAAGGGGTATCTGTTCTTGATGGTGATGGTATTCAGTGCCCTATAGTCTATACAGCATCTAAGACCCCCTTCTCTCTTTGGTATAAAAAAGAGAAGATGACGCCGGGGATCTAGAAGGACGGATAAATCCTATTCTCATCATTTCGTCCAGGTACTCTCGTAAATACACGTTTTCCTTTTCGGTCAAGGAATATATCCTACTGCAGGGTATGCGAGCCCCGGATTGCAGATCGATTCTGCAATCATAGGCTCTATGCGGCGGGAGACTGGTGGCCTGTTGCACATCAAATACTTCTCTAAGGTCCTGATAAACAGAAGGTAAGGCACTATCACTCGTTTCTATGAATGCAAGACTTTTCTCCGGAACGCTTAGATCAATAAGATTATGCTTTCTACAAAGGTCATGGTTGAAGGTTAATGACATAGATTTCCAGTCAATAAGCGGGTTATGTTGGCATAACCATGGTAGGCCTACAATAACTGGGAATTGGGGAGACTGTATCAAATCGAACGTAATGTCTTCTTGATGTTTTTCTCTATGACCAACTTAAGACTACTCGTGGTGTGTTTAATGGGACCAGACTTCAGAGTGCTACCGTCTATTGTTGTGACTTCTTCCCAAGAAGACTTAGGCACGCAAGGAATCTTCCAACTCTGAGCCCACTGTGCATCCATAAAATTACCGGACGCCCCTGAATCCACCATTATGTACACCTCTACCACTTGTTGATCCCATTGTAAACATGAAGAGAGAAGAAAATGACGTGGCTGAGATCCTACAATCTCCATAGATGAGACAATTAAACCTGAAGTACCCGAAGTCCTGGTCTCCCGAGACTTCGGGCTCACTAGTTTTCCGACCGTTTTGTCTGTTTTGGTTTGACCGGGCATTCCCTAAGAAAGTGACCCTGTTTTCCACAGTACAGGCACAATTTCTTGTCTCGCCTTCTCTGTCTTTCTTCTTCAGTGAGAGGTCCTCTTATGCTTCCTATTTGCATTGGTTCGGTTTCTTCAGATATTTTATCAGGATCAACTTTCCTTTCACGATATGGAAGAGTTCTCGCCTCGAACCTCCCTCTTTCTCTCCTTCGTTCACTAAGTCTATGTTCTAACTTGACTACCAAGTCTATGAGGGCGGTACACGACTCAGGAGGTTCCACTACCTGTGCCAATGCGTCTTTTAGGTCCTCTCGTAGCCCCTTGTAGAATAGAGCACTACGCTTTTCCTCGGGCCACCCAGTTTCGGCTACCAATCTATAGAATGTGGAAATGTAGGAAGTTAGATCCTTAGTTCCCTGTTTCAGTGTTAAGAGCTCTGTATCAGCGGAATGCGTAAAGGTGTGTCTATCAAACAGTTTCTTGAGTTCTCTTCGAAAGGCACTGTAATCTTGCAACAAAGGGTCGTTTCTTTCTATGAGGGGTATAGACCAATTAGCCGCGGAGCCCCTAGGTAGGAAATAACGAAGGCTACCTTGGCTTGATCTGAGGGAAAACAAGAAGCTTTGCACATAAAATGAAGCTGACACTGACTAATAAAGGCAGCAAACTTGGTAGTGTCTCCAAAAAACGCTCAGGAGGTGCCAAGGGGACAGAAGAAGGCGTTGTTACGTGTACCACTGGTAGGTTAGTGCCGGGATTAGGGGACCTGACCACTGGATCTGTTCTTATTTCTCTTTGTATGGAATCCACCCGGGTGGAAAGAGACTGAGTTTCTAGTTGTAGGTTACCTAACATGTGGGCCAGATCAGCCAGAGTAACTTGACTGACATCCATGACGTCCAGGCGGAAAGTAAATCTATTCTTTTTAGGCTTCGCGTTCTGTCGGGATCTCACCTATGTTTCCGCGGGGACGCCACAGACGAGAAGTATAAGTCCACAACCTCACCAAATCACCCAATGGCACCAAAGACAAAACGAGGTGGCATCGGGTAATCTGGGGAAGGAGGGAAACAAAACAAGGGTAGAAGGGAAAGAACTCCACTCGATAACTCAGACACCCTCAGGGCTCGTTGGTATCAGGCAAGAAGCTGTAAGTAAAACAAGATATAAATATGCAGAAGTATTATATCAGAGGCATAACAGGTTATACTTTCTATCCCTATGTGTTCCCTACCTTACGGTGTCCTTCCTATTGGATGTCTCATCGAACGATGTTTCAGGGTGTGGGTCTAAGGCTAGGAATAGACAATATTATAAATAAAGAGCTACTGTATGTATGTGAAAGTGCTCAATGCAGGGATTGGGGCATTCACCTACCTATTCTTCCCACATAGTTTCACAAAGTAAATATTCCTTCATGCAGGTTAACTAAAAATAGAAGTGTTGTCTTTCTATCCCAGATCCTAAGAGGCGGAGCGGATCCCCACAGCGCCAGAGCACAGGACTAGGTAAGTGACATATATATACGTGAACGTAACGAAATAAAGAATAATGCCTATCTCGTTACTTTTCAGAGAAAAGGCACACCTCCCACGAGGTGGAAACAACAGAACAGGTAAGTCAAGCAAACTCAAATAATAAAGCAGCGCAGTGCGCTGTTACCGTAAACACTAATGCCGTCTTTCTCTCTCTGTTTTCTTTCTCCACAGAACAACAACGCAGAAAAGCGATTCTGGAAGCGGGTCGCGAGGGACGTCAGGAGAGGAGTACCCGGCACAAGACAAACAGAGGCAACGATGACCGACGCGGATAGCGACGACCCGGAAGAGCTTCAGGAGACCGGAACAATCAGTACGCGAAGCGCAGCTGATCGGGAAAGGCCGGGTTTTAACCTTCCGGACCAGTCCCTGCGCATGCGCGAGCAGCGTCGGCGGCCATTTTAGTAGTTCCGGCCGCCGCGCAATCCTGACAGGAAGAGTTCTTCCTTTCTGAGACACTGCCCGTTGGTGCTACATAATTAAGGCGACAAGATGCCTGGAAGTTATGGGGAGAATTACTTTTCCAGACCTGGGTTTTGCTTTTACATTAATAGCTAGTGTGTTCGCCCAATTGGTTGAAATAAAATTAACCTAGACTACAGCTCCCAGAATGCACTGGTATGGCAAATCAAAACTGGAAAAGTTGTGCCCCGGTGAGAGTCATCTGGTCACCCTATACATATGGCTGATACTGCCCCGAAAAATGTATATTCGCAGACAGTGCCCAACCACCACAATCTCACCAAAGCTCTGCAGTTCACCCAAACAAAGACCCACATAAAGGGTGAGCCTCATACCAATACTTATTCCTTCCAAACAACATTAATATCGACCCCGCCAAAAAGGTAAAATAACAATGTCGCGGCATGGGGTACTTAATACCAGCACAGTACTCCCAGAGACATAGCCCACACAAGTGGCTTTAGCTGCAACTCCCCGAAGAGGCCTTCCTCAGAAATAACCCCCAAAGCGCACACAGAAAAGAGCGAAACCCCACAAATATGCCACCACAACGAGATGTCAATTTAGTCATTCTATACTGCCCGCCACCCCCGCCCCCAATGCAAAACGACAATCCTATATCTGTTCATGAAATGGGGGCTAGCTCACTTCACACTCGCCACAGGTACTAAACCAACTTCTGGGCGGAGTTGCATCACAAACACACAATGCGCCTCCTCTCAAGTTTCGCATAACTAACTGAAACCATTACCCCTAATAAAGCACCTTACATAGAATTCCTCTATGTACCAATATTGCACACAGCCGAGATGTACTTTAACAAAAATCAACATCTTCCCCAATTAAATAAACGATTTATCATACCGACACTTTGAGGATACCAAAAATAAGCAAAACATGCCATAGTCTGACTGCTAATTTAAGCAACATTTTGTATCTAAAAGGTGTAAACCAACTTCAAAAGCAAGAACGTCAACATAGTTTCATTGAGGGCCCTTGTGCACTCACTATTCAGAAATCAACGAAGGTTTTTGCCTGAAAAGCAAAGGACATGACTACAGGGCCCAGAAGGGACCCGTTTCCATGTCTATTGCTTAAATCCTTACAAAACATAAGGAGTATGGTTTTAAAAGACCACATTCACGAACATAAAGCTGCAGTACACATTTTACAAACTAATATAAGGAAAACAGTTGATTTGATAATGTTCACATTAAACGTTTTCTAAACCACGCATCAACCAGATATCACATTACCTCCAGGAATGGTGAACTTCCTCACCTGAGGAAAACAATGGTATTCAAAGAAGAGAAAAAATGAAAGTAGTGCTTCACTGGCAAAGTCTTCTAAAGTGGCGCTAATGTGTTTGGGTGTAAATAAAACCAAGCTGGCCCCTTTGTGACCACTCTGTTTTGCTTTATTTAGTTATTTATTTTTCGTATTTTTAACTTTTTTTTTTCTCTCCATCCCGAGGCTGCACTTTGGAATAGAAAAATGTCAGAAAAAGACATTTCCAGCAAAAGTATTACTTCTTTTTAGATCCATTTCAAAAGTGAACGAATAAAGCAAAGGAGAGGAAAGAGAGGGAAGCCAGTTCTTGGAGTCACGGTTTTCAGCAAGTGAGGAGCTAGACAGAAAACAGGAGAGGTTATGCTTACTTCAAGCTGTGGGAGCAGGCAGGTCCGGACCTTCTCTCTTGCCGATCAGCAGCAGTTTTCCCGCTCATCAAGCAGGGCCGTCACTGCAAGCACTTTCTCGCGCTCTTAATATTGACGGTCTGCAGACAAACACCACTGTGGGGGCTGTAAATAATGACACAAGTAGTTACCGTAAGGCGCGTCCCCTCGCGCCTTAAAGTAACTACTTGTATCATTTTGTGTGAGCCTGCTGCCTCATAGTTGACGGTGGGGGCTGACTTGGGGGAGGGTGGGAGGGGAAAGTTACGGAGTCCCTGAGTTTGCCTGAGAAAAAGAAACCAAGCAGCTGAATTGAATCGAGTGCAACTTATTTAAAGGGGCGCTGCCTCCCCTTAATAAATTCCGCACACAGGGCCAAGTCCAGCCCAAAATTAAGTCACCCGCCACGGACGGACCGGCGATCCAGAGGGGGGGGCAAGCACCCCTCCTTGCCCCCCCTGCGGACGCCCATGCCTGTGATGAATGGGTGTGGGGTGGGTGTTAAGGTATCCTCCGGAGCAGGGCCGGAAAGGGATCGCAAACCAACCCTGGCAATTAGGTCCGACCGGCCCCGGTGGATGGGGTGTGCTGGTGGGAACACTGCTGATGCGTGCGCTTTTGTTACAAGGGGCCGATTTTGCAGCACTACTGCAAAACCAGTCCCCAGTAACAAAAAAAAGCCCCACCCTTCCAGCCCACCGGGGAAACGCCCCATGCTCACTACGGCCAGTCCGGCCCTGCCCCGGAGAGGGGCTGCATCATTACGTGTCCAGCAGGGCACTACAGTAATGCTGTTTAGGAAGCACTTACCTTAGAGGAAATCTAGGAAGCAATGTGGCAGTAGGAAACATTCATGGACATTCATGGACAGAGTATGGATATACTAGTGAGCAGTGCTTAGTTTGCAATAGAAGGAGTGCCGGTGCCCGAAACTCTGCTCAGAAGCCAGCAGCCGGTGCAGTTAAACATCTGTGCCCCGAATAGCAAGACTGGTAGTCTTTAATCCACTACCAGACGCTCCCCGTCGCCTTTTTCTCTCTCTTGCAGGTTCCTGCTTTCTCCGTTTGTGATGATTTTACTGTCTTTCTCTTCCTGCGTCTTTCCGAACTGTGTGTTTTTCCCTCTCTTGCACTCAGTAAATTTCTGATGCCGAAAATAGGTGCCTGTCCCCCAAAAATAACTGCTGATGGCTCCCACTGGCTCAAACTAAGCACTGCTAGTAACCTGTAAGGTTAGTATTCACCTCTTCAGATGAGGTAGAGCGCCAGAGCAGCAGAATATAAGCCAAATTGCATACTCTTTCTGTACATCTTTGCTACATTGACCTAGGAAAGAAATGATAATGATTTGTGTTACTAGGAGGCTGAAGGTCGCTTTGGTTTTTTTCTGAAAGACGTAGCACAGATAAAACTTAAATACATCTCTAAAGACAAAAGACTGAATGTCAGTTAAACTAGAAGTGCTGCTTCCGGTGTAGTTAGCTGCCTGTGATTGCTCTATGGAGGAGGGAAGATTGCACACCCCTGCCGTCCATAACATTCATGTTTTGTGTGTGTTCTGCAGCAGCATGTGGCCATCATGCACAACACTGCAATACTTACCTCAAAAACCAGCATACAAGCCAAACCCAGCGTCAAACATGGACAGGAAATAGGCCAGAGCATCCATTAATAAATTGTGTAGCTAAAAAAATGCCTCATGTTTCCAAATTGGGGCAGTTTTTAACTTGTAAGAACACTGTGTAAGTATTTTGCAATGTATTGAAGACAGCATGGATTTGAACTTCCTGCAGGTAATGTCTGTTGTAGTATCAAGGAAATCAATAGTAAAAACCTGGCACCAGACCCTAAAAACTGACCCACACAATGACATGCTAGACCATCCATTTAGGCACTGCTTGATTGCCCTATAATCCAGTCTGACCCCACCCACATCCCTCCAACGAGGCACAATCTATGGAATAGGTTATCCAGAAAGGTTTTGCTGATTATGTAGGGCTAAATAAATGCACCTACATCTAAAATACAAACAATGAAAGTTTGCACAACCACTGCTACTTCTATAGTTGTTCTCTGTGTTTCAAGGAAGAGTGCACTGATTGAAGCTTTCATGCATACGGTGCTAAATGTGCTGGAAGCTTGCACTTCCACTGCCAGTACTGTGTTTGTCCTGCAAGATTGCTTTACTGCGGGCCGTGCTCAAACAGCCCTCTATGTGAAGGAAGCTTAAACCTCTGCTGCTCATGCTTCATCCGTTCTGTCTGTATGCAAATCTTACGCTGCTGTTGCCCGTGGGGTGCCAGTTTGGTTTGGTTTGAGAATAGAGGTTTGGGGGACAGCCAACCAGGAGGAGGTCTGTCCCCTGCGATTACTGGGGGAATGGTGCAGTCTAGGGGACTCTGCAACTTATTGGGCTATATAACGTTAAAGGTTGTAGCCCAAGCATTTATAAGTGGCTGTTTTGGGTTGCCGCCCACCATTTTGTCGTTAGATGACTCGGTGGCAGGCCTGTAGTTAGTGGGTACTGTTAATTTTTCCTACAACTTTGATGATGACTGAAGACAAGGTGCAGCAGATGCTCTCCTTACTGCATGAAACGGGCCCCTGGACCTATTGGCAGAGCACCGGTCCGCCCGGCGAGGCATGCGTCTGGCGGTGTAGCTGCCCCGGTGTTGGCAGTGCCAGCTTTTGGGCAGTGCGAGCGGTGCCACCCCATGCCAAGGTCGGGGGGCGGCATTTGTGCTCTGAAATCGGCGCTAGTCACATTTCCGAAAAGTCTGCACTGATGAACACTGTTGTCCCTCTTTCTTTTCCACAATGTTAATCTTCGTAGAAATAGAAGAGAGATAACAGTGTTAAATAGATCACGAGACACGCTTATGCCCGCCCATGCGCAGTGTTGCCACCACCTGTAGATGCAAACTAGCTTGTTTGGGTCGCAGTGCCATCAATCTGGTAGTGTGCAAAAGTGCTACCAATGACGGCCCTGCAAACATTAATGTCCCGAGCCTGTCCCGCGGCAGTGAAAGTCACGCTGAGTCGGGTGATGTGGAGTTCGAGAGCAGGGGAGTCAGGAGTGTCAAGGCAAGGGCTGGTTGACCTATCCTGCAGCCCGCTTCTGTTGCGCGTGAGATCCCTAGGTGCCCAGCAGGTTTTGTAAGGTAAGATTAGTGGTCGAAGTGTCCACTTCTCCTGCTCTGCCGCTGTCAGCTGCCCCCCCCCCCTTTCTTCCTCTTACTTTTTTCCCTCTCTTTCTGTCTCTATCTCGTTGATCCTCACTTGCTGAAAACCTTGACTTCAATAAACGTCTCTTACCCTCTGTTTCCTCTACTTTCCTTTATTTGTTCCCTGTGAAATGGATCCAAAAAAGAAAGACACACTTTTGGTGGAAATGTCGGTTTCTTACATTTTTCTGTTCCAAAATGCAGCCTCGGGACAAAGACAAAACAAGCATTGGCATAGCCAATAGGTCTCGCCTTTGGGCCCTTATGAGTGTTTAGCCAGAGATATTGAGTTTGCCTATGTCTTTAAGCTGTGCTGTACAGAAGTCTGCAGCATGCTGAAAAGTTATAATAAAGAAGTGTCAGAAGCATTTTTGTTACCTTATAATTATATATGACCAAGAAAGCATTATGTACAACTGAACGACCATATTAAAAAAGTATTAACAATAAATAATGTCTTGAGTTTTTTTTTGTCCTTTCAATGATGGCAACTTCTATCTGCCTGTCCCAATGGTTGCTTGTTATGGGTTTTTTTGTTATTGGGGGGGGGGGGGGCATAAATAACAGGAGGGTGAAGGTTGGGAAATAGTACCTGTATAACAGTCAGTGAGAGAGTCAGTCAGTTAGTCAGTCAGTCAGTGAGAGAGTCAGTTAGTTAGTCAGTCAGTTAGAGAGAGAGTGAGAGAGTCAGTCAGTCAGTCAGTCAGTGAGAGAGTCAGTCAGTCAGTGAGAGAGAGAGTGAGAGAGTCAGTCAGTCAGTGAGAGAGAGAGTCAGTCAGCCAGTGAGAGAGAGTGAGAGAGTCAGTCAGTGAGAGAGAGAGAGTCAGTCAGTGAGAGAGTCAGTCAGTGAGAGAGAGAGTTAGAGAGTCAGTCAGTGAGAGAGAGTGAGAGAGTCAGTCAGTGAGAGAGTGAGAGAGTCAGTCAGTCAGTGAGAGAGTCAGTTAGTTAGTGAGAGAGAGAGTGAGACAGTCAGTCAGTTAGTGAGAGAGTAAGAGAGTCAGAGAGTCAGTCAGTCAGTGAGAGAGTCAGTCAGTCAGTGAGAGAGTCAGTCAGTAAGTCAGTCAGTGAGAGTGAGAGAGTCAGTCAGTCAATCAGTCAGTGAGAGAGTCAGTCAGTGAGAGAGAGAGTGAGAGAGTCAGTCTGTCAGTCAGTCAGTCAGTCAGTGAGAGAGAGTGAGAGAGTCAGTCAGTGAGTCAGTCAGTCAGTGAGAGTCAGTCAGTCAGTGAGAGAGAGAGTGAGAGAGTCAGTCAGAGAGTCAGTGAGAGTCAGTCAGTGAGAGAGTCAGTCAGTCAGTGAGAGAGAGAGTCAGTCAGCCAGTCAGTAAGAGAGTCAGTCAGTCAGTGAGAGAGTCAGTCAGTCAGTGAGAGAGTCAGTCAGTTAGTCAGTCAGTGAGAGAGTCAGTCAGTCAGTGAGAGAGAGAGTGAGAGAGTCAGTCAGTCAGAGAGTCAGTGAGAGTCAGTCAGTCAGTGAGAGGGTGCGAGAGTCAGTCAGTCAGTCACTGAGAGATTGAGAGTCAGTCAGTGAGAGAGAGTGAGTCAGTCAGTCAGTGAGAGAGTCAGTCAGTGAGACAGAGTGAGAGTCAGTCAGTGAGCGAGAGAGAGAGAGTCAGTCAGTGAGAGAGAGTGAGAGAATCAGTCAGTGAGAGAGAGTCAGAGAGTCAGTCAGTGAGAGAGAGAGTCAGTCAGTGAGAGAGTCAGTCAGTGAGAGAGAGAGAGTTAGTCAGTCAGTGCGAGAGAGTGAGATAGTCAGTCAGTCAGTCAGTCAGTGAGAGAGTCAGTCAGTCAGTCAGTGCGTCAGTCAGTCAGTGAGTCAGTCAGTCAGTGAGTGAGTCAGTCAGTCAGTGAGAGAGCCAGTCAGTCAGAGAGAGAGTGAGAGAGTCAGTCAGTCAGTGAGAGAGTAAGAGAGTCAGTCAGTCAGTGAGAGAGATTGAGAGAGTGAGTAAGTCAGTGAGAGAGAGAGTGAGAGAGTCAGTCAGTCAGTGAGAGAGTCAGTCATTCAGTCAGTGAGACAGAGTGAGAGAGTCAGTCAGTGAGAGAGAGTCAGTCAGTGAGAGAGAGAGAGTCAGAGAGTCAGTCAGTGAGAGAGAGAGAGAGAGAGAGAGAGAGTCAGAGAGTCAGTCAGTGAGAGAGAGTCAGACAGTGAGAGAGTGAGGGAGTCAGTCAGTGAGAGAGAGAGAGTCAGAGAGTCAGTCAGTGAGAGAGTCAGTCAGTGAGTGTTGGAAAACGAGGCAGTATCTGTGAGGCCTGCACTAATAACAGGACTACATTTGTCCTTCACTGGGAACCAAACACCCCATTGTAGCGCTTGACTCTCAGAGGGTAGCGTTGCAGAGCAGTCTAAGGCCTACTCAAGGGAGGTGGTGTGGGCTAGTAATCGCCATTTACCAGTACGCAGAAATAACACTCAATAATTGATTGTCCAATCTGTACTTTGCTTTATAAAAGAAAGAGTACATTTATTAAACACACACACTACTCAAAACTATGCACCAATTTACAAATATACATAAGCTGTTGGAATTAGTTTGTGACATTGCATAACATTTCCACCCCTCCCGCAGGGGGGTGGGGTCTCGTACCACCACTCCCGTGTATGCACATCATCTTACCCCTTAATGCGGTGGGTTGAACATAACCTAGAGCGAGGGCCTTGCCCACTGGCACCATCCCAGTGGCGACCCACCCCATTATCTCAACAAGCATTTAAAATGGGTACACCTGCCCTGGTGACACATAACCCTGACTGAGCATCTCATACTGACCATACAGTATACACCTCTACATCTTAGTGGCTAACAGTCTGGGTTGTTCTTCACCTAACGCAGTAGCAAGAATACATGTCTAGGCATCACTTAGAATGGCAGCGCTTATCATTTCTGATAACATTGATGATGCATTGCAATTAAAGCCCCTAAAAGGCATCACAGTTATAATCACAGGATTAAGTATATACAGCCAGACACCCTAGCAGGAATGTCCAGCAACATAACCCCACTTTGCTTATGACTTCACCTAACACAGGTACTTCACATTACACATGTGACTTTCAGTCCTTCAAAAAGAAATAACATTGGTAAATGCACTTCATGTGCAATTGCACCTCTTCATCTCCAGGGAATGCCCTTCTCCAGACATCCCCAGCACAGCCCTCCCAACCTTGATGCAATCCTTACAGCATCCCCAGCTGTAGAACAAAAGTTCCAGCCCCGGAACAAAGTTGATTGCTGGCTGAGCCCTTGAGGGGTTATTTCTTTCCAGTCCCCCAGAAACTTAGGGTAGGGACTTCACTTCTTCGTGCTGGGGGAGACTGCGTTGCTCCTGCAGCTCCCCCTGCACCTTTGCACTCATTTGGCGGTGACCCCATCCTCCTGGGGTCACCACACGCCGAAAACGATCCGCTTTTCCTTGCAGGCTGGTCCGGGCCTGCAAGGCATTATGGGGCAATTCGCTCCGGCCCGTGCATATTATAGCAGCGGCTCCCCCGCTGCTCCGGGGAGAGCCGTGACGCGCTGCGGGTGGCCTCTCGCCGCATTCAGACCTCGGTGGGGGGCCCGGTCCCACCCGGACCCCCAGGTGAGTTGTGCAGCTCGGGGAGCCCACCCCCGGCTGCTCCGGCTGGTCTTCGGGGGCCCGGTCCCACCCGGGCCCCTCGCACCTCCTCACTCCCGAGTGATGGATAGCCACTTGGGGAGCCCACCCCTGGTGGCTCCCGCCGGCTCCCCGCCTGGCCCGCACCCTCGTGTGTGGCCGCGGGAGCCAGCACCTCTCTTCTGGTCTGCCCGCTCCTGCGGGCAGACGCGGAGACTCCCGCCAGTTCAGCTGGGCCTCGGGGGAGGGCGGCGGCACTCCCCCGTCCTCCTCCCTCGCTTCGGGGCCCGGAGTTGGGGTCCGGGGCCACTGGCAATTCTTCACGGGGAGCGCGACGGCGCTCCCCGACTTTGCTTTGAGGCATCTGGGCCCGGAGTTGGGGTCCCGGGCCCCCTGGGCAATCTTCGCGGGGAGCGCGACGGCGCTCCCCGGCCTGAAATTCCTCCGCCAGGAGGGTAGTGCGACGGCACTCCCCCCTCCTCCTCCAAGACACCGGGGCCCGGACTTGGGGATCCCGGGCCCCCGAGACCTCTTCGAGAGGGACGCGACGGCGCTCCCCCTCCTCCGGTGGCTTCGGGGGCCAGGGTGGGCTCCTGGGACCACCCCTCGGGTGGAACTTCACGGGGAGCGCGACGTCGCTCCCCGACTTCTTCTTCTTCTGGGGCAGCCCCCGGGCCCTGACCCACCCCAGGGGCACATCTAGGACCAGCAGCGGAGCCCCACGCGCTTCGTCGTCGATCCGGCCAGGGGTCAAAGGTCGCCTACCTTCTGGGGGGCATATCTCAGCCTCCAGGGGACCGATCTTCATGATTTTGGCCTCTTCTTGCTCCTGGTGGCGCGCCCCAGCCACTGGGAGCACTTTCCTTCGCCCTCCTGGTCTCAAGGAGGGTAAATTCAGCAGGGAGCTGTCTTCACTGGCTCCCTGCACCAGCCTTTCACCTGGCTCTCCTCCTGGGCCTCTCTTCTCCTTGCGCAGAGGCCCAGGCTTCTGCTCACTGGTCCTGGTCTCCCCTTTTGGCGCAAGTCAGGGTCCTGGGCCAGTCTGGAGGTTCTTCCTTCCAGCTGCCCATGGCGCCAGCCTCCAGCACCAGTCTTCCTCAGCAGACCACACCCCAGAGAGACTCCTCTTCCTGTGCAAACTCTTTTTAAAGAATTTTTAGGGGGCTGGCAGGAAGTCTCTGTTTGCCCTATCAAACAGCGACACATCACTTCTCTGCCCCTGCTCCCTCCTTCCTGCCCAGGCCTCTGGGTGTGTTCAAAATGGCGTCGTCCAGGGGTCTCATGCCACATGGTCTCTGAAAAGCCCCTTCCCCCCTTTCTGCCTTCTCTCCAGAGGAGCTTGGTGCCTGGCACCAGGTGACAAATTCTGATGGATTAACCTGTAGCTCCACCATCTTCTCTTCTTGGAGAGGAGGCCTTCGCCCTTGGAATTCTTGTTGTGCAGGGCTAGGCCTCTGATGCTACAGCTTGGGGAGGAAGGTCATTAATCCAGCCTGGCAGGGTCAGCCCCAGCCAGGCTCTGGTTATGAGCTGATCCAGAGGAATATGACATTTCTGGATGACCCAAAAGCAGTACAGATATGACTTTGGACTCTGCAGAATACTTCTTCTCACCTAAGTTACAGTGGACTTTAGTGCGTGTCTGGAATTTGTAGGCCCTAGGGAAGTGAAACTATCCACTGTGATCCCCATCCTGATAGGGGAATACTGAAGTGGTCTTTCAGTGAAAACAGTAAAGCACACTGACTTTCCCTTACATGTTTCTTCCCATTGTATAAAGCCTATTCCATGTCACCACCCAGCTCTGCATAATTCCTGCCACACCATTCAATCTGTACCTGCTCCTGGTCTGCGCACGCCAGGAATATCCCCTGCGCAGCCCCTTCACGTGTGCACACTCATGTACACACGTGTCTGCATGTAACCAGCCCGGTGCCCCTTATTCCGGCTGCAGCGCAGCGGCCTACTCTCACCAGGGGGACACCGGTAAAATCCACATGCAGTCTCTTTCATCATGAGTGCACTGTGGGTGAGTCCCAACTTATGAGGCTCTCCCACAGTAAAAGCTCAACAATTAGGTGTTTAAAAAGCTAAAAATCCGGGCGGCTCAGATGGTCAGAACCACCTTCTAACAGTGAGAGAGAGAGACAGTGAGAGAGTGGAAGACCTGGGCTGGACTCTCTGGGTCACAGAGCGGCAAAGCGTCACAAACAAGATATATGGAGCATAACTTAATAATCTCAGTGCGACTTGGAGTCTCATTGTAACTAGCCCCAGGCAAACCAGTAATATTGCTCAAGAACCGAAGAAGAAACACATACCACTACACCTGGGAAGCAGTGTTGTGCTGTCATATACAGTGGGAAAACTAAGGTACATTTAGACACGGGTAGTCCACAAGGAATACAGAGCATAGTCAGAGACAAGTATAACACGAACGACTGAGGGAACCGACAACAGGCAAAGCAATGAAGTAGAGGAAGCAAGTATGAACGCAAACTAGTAGGATAAGCGAGAGAGTGGTAACAACCACCCGTTGCCAGACATCCATCCATATTTCTAGAGAACCTTAATAGGGATCCACAGTGGGAGGTACAATGATAGAAACACAACTATAAGGGAACTCACAACTAGATGAGGAATCATGAAAAGACGAATAAAACACGATGGGTTGAAAACGATGTAAACATGCGAAAGCCTTGTTAACCCCAAAACGTGTGCCTCTTTGAGAGATGTGATGAAATTGGTGTTTATAGACAGTATAGAGGTTACAATGGGTAGAAAAGTGGACTGGCATGGGGGGGTTGCTTTTCTGTCTTTACTCTCCGTGCCATTTATGAACTGAAAGTAAAGGTCACACTGTCGGAATACATTGTCACTTTCAGCAAGCGCGGTCCGCGGTCCCTAAAGTGAAACCGAACCATGCTACAAAGAACAAACAAAGAAGAGTTGGAGGGGTGCAAACATGGAGCGCAGGCTGCCAATTAGTAACCTGATCCATGACGAGGGAGGAATGCAGCTGCCAGCCTGCGCGTCGCTGCTCACTCCCGAGAGCAAAACGCCGTGGGAGTGAACATTTGAAGTGAGGTGGGACATGCACCCGCCTTTGGCCATTTGCATGCTTTCATTATTGAAAGACACACGCAAAGGCCAATCAGATGTGTGGGAGGAGTCCGACCCACACGGAGAAGTTTTGAGCCCTCACAAGAAGCCTCCCATTGACAGCGCATGCGCACTGTGCTAGGCTCGACCTAAAAAGGTTCAAAATACGAAAAATAAATAAATAACTAAATAAAGCATGACAGAGCAGTCGCAAAGTGGCCAGATTGGTTTTATTCACCCTCAAACACATTAGCGCCACTTTACAAAGTTTGCCAGTGAAGCGCTACTTTCGTTTTCTCGTCTTTCTTTGAACAGAATTGTTTTCCCCAGGTGGGGAAGTGCACCATTCCTGAAGGTACTGCAATACCTGCTTGATAACTGGAGTGGTAAATGTTTAATGTGATCCCTATCAGCTGTTTTCCTTATTTTAGTTTATAAAATGTGTACCTCTGTGTCAGGGATGTGGTCTTTTTATACCATACTGCTCACGTTTTGTAAGGATATACGCAATGGACATTCAAACGGGTCCCTTCCGGGACCTGTAGTCATGTCCTTAACTTTTCAGGTAAAAACACTCATTGATTTCTGAATAAAGAGTGTAAAAGTGTTAAGGTAACCATGTTGTTCTGCTTATGTTTCACATGCTTTACGTAATCTTTTTTTTTTCTTCTTTTTTGTTTTTTTTTCCTCATTCACCTCAGGTTTTAATGACCTGTACCCTTACCTTTTCTCTGCGAAGGAGAAAACCATGGACCCCCACCAGGGGTAGAGAAAAAGGGCGCTGGGTTAAGACATCATCCTCCTTCTGGTATATCTCTCTCAGACAACGTCCGATTTTTCGGCAACTGCATAAAGTGTATTGGGAGGCCCTTGCAGCTTAAAGCAGAGAGTTATGTCAGTGTAATCATTGGACAGGGGTTCTTCTTATTGATCTTTTACCCATTCATTGAATTCGGTTAAACCCCTGCCCAATTTTGTAGTATATCCCAGAATCTTTTCCTCTTTTTGGACCCCTTTCCTAACAAGTCCATTCTTGACATATAAAACATGGACTCTAACCACTTTGAATGCTGAGTTACGGCATATCTCCCTTCTAGCAAGCAATAACCTGACATACCCTCCATCACCCCAAAAATAATTTGTGAGAGGCTTACCTTTATGTGTATACCCAAAATACCTGAGAGTGTTGCTTCAACTTCATGCCAAAAATTCTGTATTTGTGTACATTGAGAGAACATATGTACATCTGTCGCTTTTTCCAAACCACACTTTGCGCAGGCAGCCGACTTTCCTTTCCCCATTTTGGACAGCTTCTCAGGTGTTATATATGCCCTATGAAGTGAGAAGAAGTGGTTTCTTTTAAAAAAAAGCAGGCTTAACAATAGTATAAAGTGTACGCATCGATACTTGCCAAATATGTTGTAAGTTGCAGCTCGGCAAGCATCTTCCCCATAGATCTTCTACCAGGGTGAATTCTCCATCGATGGTATCTTGCAAACCCCAATACCAGAAGGAGACTTCTTTCACACTAGGAAGTTTACCGGCCAGCTATTCCTATAGCTAAGTATACTTGTGATCTTGCCCCTAATAAAAGCTTTCAACGTATCCCATACCATCCCGATTGGGGCAGAACCACAATTAATTTGTAGGAACTCACTCACTTCTATCTTTAAGGCATCCATTATTTCTATCTCTGTTAAAATAGTATGATCCAAAGTCCACCTTTTATCCTTATGTCGACTGTCATTCCTAAGTGTTATTATTACCGCTGAGTGGTCAGACGGATGTGCGACAAGATATTCAATGTCTAACACATCTTACTTACATCTTGCATTCCCTATGAGGGTTTGCTTTTTCCAGGATGTTCCCCCCCCTTTTTTTTTAAGGCAGCATATAACTCTTGTCTAGTGCATAATTTGAATTGAGTCGCATCCAGGTGTTTATAGCGGAGCACAATTGGGCGGTAGCTGAAGGCAGTGCGAGTTTCTCTCAGTGGGACAGTATGGTGTTCAGTGGGGGAGAGGATGTGGTACTATGGCCAGAGCTGCCGAATTTGCAACTGGGAAACTAGGTTCAGCCTTCATGAACAGTCCACCAGACCACTCTCCTGAAGGAGCACATTCCCATGCTAGACCTTAGAAGGCCCCTCTAGACCTTAGAAGCTTTGGTCTCTTAGCACCTTGAAGGCCTGTCCACCACAATCCATACTGAAGTTCACCTCCAGTCTTGCGGGCAGGCCTACGAAGCAGCATACCCTAGAGCAACAGTGACTCTGTCACTGAGGTCACAGGACCCTTGAGGCCAGTCTGCCTCACCCATTGGTACCTCTATTGGCCTTGTTTCAGCAGGAGTAGTGAAACTCACCAGGGATTGGCAATGCAGGATTTGCACATACACCAAACAAAGGGGTATATTTACAAATGAATGGCAAAGTTAGAAAAAGTTAATAATTACATAAACAAGATATGCATATTGTTTTAGGCTATATTTGACTGATGCCTGGTGTTACGATCTGATTATATTTTCTCACCTGTTATCCTGTGTGCATGGTTTCCCCCTGCTTTGTGGCGAGTGCGTGTTTCCTTTTTCTTCTATTTTTCCTAGGGGGGGGGGGTCTTTCCTTTGTTTCCTTTGTTTCCGCGCTGCGTTCTACTTTTGTTTTTGCAGCGCAGCTGTGGTGGGTTCTGATGGCGGTGATGGGGAGTATTTAGGAGCCGCCTTCCTGTTCCTCCCTGCTTGGGTTCGCTTCCGGTTGTTTGCCCCGGAAGGATTCTGGGCGCCGGCGTTGCTGGCGCCTTGTTGTTGTTTCACGGAACCTTCGAAGAATGGACTGTACTCCCCTTTTGCCTTGAGCAAGGTTTTGTTCCGGCTGGAGCAGACGACGACTGTTCCTTTATTTTGTCCTGGGATCAGGACTGGCAGTACGCTGTCGGGTTTTGCAAGGTGTTTGGGAACCTCGTGGCCCGTGAACTGTGTAACCAATCCAGTGCACTGGAGGATCGTGTTCGGTATGGACTTCCTCTTGATATCATCGACTGCTTAGGAGAGCTGAGGCGGGTTTTTTGCACAGCGTGCTTTTTCCCGCATCTCCAGCACGTTTACGTTTTTCCCTGTTTCTAAGTATTGTTTTGCCATTCACCTACGTATTGTTGAAGCTTCATCGTATATCTGCCTTCATACACTATTAAGGAGAACACTTCACCAGGATTTGATGAAAGCCTGCCCTTAACACATGAGGGGGTGAGCAAGGTACTTCCATGTTATTCACGTCTGATGTTTTATGTTGCTTGCTCTTTGGGGAAAACCCTTACTGATGTTTGTTCTTTTTCTTTCTCTAGAGTGATCCTTGTGGTGTTTGTCTGATGTGCCTGAAGATCTGGTACAGTTCCGTGGAAGGCAGATTAGTGATACTACGGCCATCCTTGTTTTCTTTTCCTTCCTACCTTCCCCCCCCCGGTGCGTTGTCCGCTCGTGCATGGTCTATGTTGGCACGGAGGTGGGTGAATGGGACTCTCTTCGTTCCCGCAGTACCTGTGATTCAGGTGAGTGGGGCTGGAACACCTGGTGTCATAATATCTGTTCCCCATCTAGTCTTTATTTCATTTACATGATATTTGAGAATACATTTTATATACTCTAAAATGTATCCTGTATATATTTAATATGTGGTTGAGAAACCATACAACTCAACACAAAAAATGCCTGGTTGGGGGGCACCAACAAAGATTGTCGCACAGGGCGCACAACCTCTAAAGCCAGCCCTGGATGTGAGCTAGTGGCAGGCACTGAAGTCAGGTAGGGAGCTGGAGCCGCTCTCCGCACACGCGTGTAGGGGGCGGGGTGGGAGAGGGGCCGTGCACAGAAAGCAACTTCACAGGAGTAGCGCTGTCAGGGCATGACGCTCCCCTGGCTGGCCTAGCGGCCAGCGGTGGAGTGCTTCATTTACAAGGACACATGGGTGGGTGGGGGGAGGTGCTTAGGCCCAAGCAAAACAGCCAGGGGGTGTGGAGATCAGCGCCTGGGCAGGAACCAAGGCCTGGTGGGCGGAAGGCCGTGCATATGCGCATGGACTCTGTGGGAGGCAGGTGGGGGGAGCAGTACAGCAACAAACCAGACCCGGAAGTATTTCAGACCACCAGTTTGAAGGAGGGGGCAGCTGGCCTCGGGCAGGCAGAGGATTGGCAGTATAATGAAGGAAAGGAAGGGGAAGGAGAGGGGAAGACCTTTAAAGAGCTGCCTACTCCCATGACGCTTAGAGAGGCAGGAGGGGGTGGGGATTTCCCTGGGAAAGAGAGATTGGTTGAAGAGGGTGCCTCACAGGTTGCAGTCACAGTGGCCAAGAGGGGTGACTTGGAATGGGGAGACACTGGGGGGGGGGGGGGGCTCAGGGTTGATGGGGAGCAGGGGGTCCAGGACAGGACATTGTCCGAGCCCCATGCATAGGGCCCAAGCGGGGCCTACGGTCTGCCTTAGTGGTGGTGCTCTTGAAGTTGAGCAAGGGTGAAGGACATGGGGGAAGAGTATGAGGAGGGGGCACAATCTGGTAGCAGGCAGCAGGGGCGGCCGGAGTGGGCTAGGCCTAAACCCCTAAGGGTTTACTCCCTTGGGGATGTGGGCGCAGGTGCAGTGAGAACAGCGCACAGCCGTAGAGGGAGCCAAGATGGGGTTAGTGATGAGGTGCCCGCAACCCGGCTACAGCAAGGGGGCAGGCGTCAGGGAATGGGGTTTCAGGCACGGGCGGTGGTGAAAATATGGAAGGTAGTGGAGAGCCAGGTCAGGGGGTGGAATATAGGGGTTCAAGGGCCTTGCACACCAGACTTATCCTTTCTGTTGGAGGTGGCGGGACATCCTCGCATGGCATACTCGGGAGGGCACTGTGCAGCTCCACAACCCCGAGGAGAAGTGAAGGCATGGCACAGAGCGGTCAGCCAGGTGGCATTGTGGGACCCGGCGTTGGCTGACACAAGAAGGTCTGGTGAGACCTCGTCAGGGCTAACCGCGACCAAGCACAGAGCATCTTCAGGAGAAAGGACATACAGGTCAGTGCGGCCTGTGGCGACAGAGCATCTGGGAGGCTTTGTTATTTCCCCCCCCACCACCAGGAAAAGATAGACTTTCACACCGAGGCAGAGCGCAATGTACCCTATCAGGTGGCAGTTCCACCGTGCGCTGGGTGGGCGACAGAGGTAGTGGCAGCAAAGGGCAGGAAGAACCGGGGGTGGGACCGTTAATTGGTTTCTGCATGGTGTCTTACAGGCTACAGACAAGGTACTGGCAAGATCCACTGACACAAGGTAAACAGGCAGGCAGCATCCACTGGCTAGGCAGCAGGCTATGGAGCAGGCACCGACCTTAATGGCAGGTAAATAAATAAGGGCAAGAGAAGTTCCGGTTATGGTGTCAAGTGGAGTGGATTCTTGGACTGAGCAGGATGAGTAAAGTACACGGTAACTGAAAGGATGGTATGTGACGGACACTGGGGTGGATGTGGAGGTGCAGAGGTCAGACAAAAGGGAAGTAGAGGGTACACATAAGAAGGAAGCCCTACTAGGGAGAGGTGGGGGTACCACACCAGCTGTGGCGTTTGGTGGGCCTCTCATAGCCGCCCATGCCCTAAGCTCATCTTCAAGTTTGTCATCTCTCCGGATCTGCTTCATGCGGACCTTCTCTGTGGTTGCCCACTCGCACACATCTTTCACCCATGCCTCAGCTCTCGGGGCGTGGGGCTCAACCATGCTAAAGTAATTTGTTGTTTTGCTAACACAAGCCCCAAAAGTATGAACTTTCTGCTTAGTTTCTTGTTTATGTGAGTAGGTAACAACCCTAGCAATACTGTGCGGACCTCCCTGGGCACCTCCCATTCTGTGGCGTCTTTTATTTTACTTACTATTTCCTCCCAATATGCGGTTAAATCTGGGCACGTCCACACCATGTGTATATATTCTGCCTTCAGTTCTTTACAATGTGGGCATTCACTGGAGCGATCTGTGTATATTTTGCTTAGTGTTTTTGGGGTGAGGTAGGTATAATGTACATAGTTACATTGAATCAATTTAAACCGTTCATTCGAACTCACTCTCCTAACCCCCTCGTGTATTCTTACCCATTCCTGCCCTGTCAGGGGATCGCATCCCACCTTGCCTGCACAGGAAGGACCCCACACGGGAGGTTGTCCCGGATTGCCTGGTATAAGTGAGAAATAAATAGCCCTTCCTGGGCCCTATACAGCATTACTTGCAATACTTTGGTGGTAGCGGGTTTCTCTCGAAAGACTGGCCATACCTCCTGAGCCACCTGAGCAATCTTTTCAGACAGCAAAAATTGCCCTCTACCCAATTCAAAGGCGGTTTCTGCGGTTTCCCCGAGTTATAAATTGACCACTGTCATATAGGTCTCCCATTGTTAGGCAGCCTCCTTCCTTCCTTCTCCATACCAACACAGAGTTCGCTATTTTACAGAAGGGCTGTACTGCATATAGTGGCATGTCCGGAGCATAAGGCGCATGTCGTACTACCTTTCTTATTGTGGTCTCCCATACTTCCGCCACATGTTGTATTATATATGGGTAAGTAGAGGGGACCCTCGCACCGAGCATCAGAAGTTCCAGTAAAGACCTTTCCACGTGCGTACCTGCAAGATGCAGTTTTTCCCAATTATCGTGCTCGTCCAGCTAGTGGATCACGTGCTGAAGCTGATAGGCCATGTCATAGAATTCCAGACAGGGTACTTCCAGGCCCCCACGATTCCACGCTCTCTGCATTGTTGTCAGGCGAACACGTTCACGAGTGGTGCTCCAAAGAAGGTTGATTAATAACCCATTCAGGATTTTTTTTAAATGACGGGGAATTTTATACAATGAGTGTTCAATCAGTCTTGACCCTGCTCCCCATGGGAATAGTCCAGCCAGAACTGCCAGGCAGGTCCTCCCTGGACCAGAAACAAGCATCCTGGGACTGGTTTCGGGGTTTCACCCCTCATCAGTCAGGCTAGCTTGAATCTGGTGACGTAGCAAGCATGAGACCCACGTCCGGGCATACCCTTCCCACTGAGGGCGACAATTGCAAAAAGAACAGATGATGGACGGAATGCTGAACCAATCAAGCATTCACCCCCAGTCACAGATCTGGGTTAAATCCATTGTTTTTTTACATGCCACGCCATTCCAGTTTAGACCCAGCCATATGCAAATCAGTCATAGAGTGGAGGGGCGTACGGTGTTGTGGCATAGAGTAGAGTAGAGTGTTGTATAGTGGAGTGGAGTAGAGTGCCATAGATTGGAGTGTTGTGTCATAGATTAGAGTGGTGTAGAGTGGAGTGGGGTAGAGTAGAGTGGAGGGTTGCGGAGTGGGGTAGAGAGGAGTGTCATGCAGTGTTGTAAATTGGAGTCTCGTTGAATGGAATGTTGTGGAAAAGAGCAGAGTGTCGTGGAGTGTCAGTGAGTCGAGTGATGTAGAGTGGTGTGGAATGGAGTGGTGTAGAATACAGTGGAGTAGTGTAGAGAAGAAAGGAGTGGCATAGAGTGGAGGGGCATAGAGTGGAGGAGAGTGGAGTGGTATAGAGTGTCGTAGACTGGAGTGGCATATAATGGCGTAGAGTGAAGTGGTGTAGAATTAAGTAGTGAAGTAGAGTGGAATAGTGTGTCATAGAGTGGAGTAAAGTGGCATAGAGAGGAGTTCAATAGAGATGCATAAAGTGTCAGAGTGGAGGGGCGTAGAGTGGAGTTGACTTTTGTAGAGTGGAGTGGCGTGGAGTTGACTTTCGTAGAGTGGAGTGGCATAGAGTGGAGTAGAGTGTTATAGAGAGGAGTGGCTTATAGTGGATTGTTGTGGTGTAGAGTGGAGTTATGGTGTGGAGTGAAAAAAGGAACTGGACAGAGGAACCCTATAGGCCTCAGCACCTAACCCACTATCCCTTAGATATGTATATATGATCTGGCACTACCCAGAAATGTGTGTGCACACTGACAAGACACCCACTGTCACTGTGTGATTCCCATACAGGAATATAACAATTTTAACATGATAGCACAGGTGCACCACATAACGATTTAGACAAAGAGTTGTATAAAATTCATGTCCACAAATATTCTTCCAAGTTTCTTCCTTTATTTTCAATGGAGTCTTTAAAACACAATCAAGGTGATTTGAGACACAGCCGACGCGTTTCGTCCTTATCAAAAGGACTTCCTCAGGGCTGTTGATTCAACAAACACTCCACACTATGACACTTTATTCCACTGTACTCCACTCTACAACACTTTACTCTAGTCTAAGACACTTTACTTTACTGTATGCTACAACACTTTACGCCCCTCCACTCTACCATACTCCACTCTATGACACTTTACTCCACTTTACTCCACTCTATGCCACTCCACTCTACGACATTCTACTCCACTCTACGCCACTCTACACCACTCTACTCTATGACTATACTCCACTCTACTCCACTTTATGCCACTCTACGCCACTCAATGCTACTCCACTCCACTCTACACCCCTCCACTCTACGCCTACCTACTCCACTCTACGCCACCCTACTCTAGTCCACTCTACTCCATGACACTCTACAACCCTTCACTCTACGACTCTCTACTCTACGACACTCCACTCTATGCCACAACACTCCACACCATAATTTTAACATGATTGCACAGGTGCACCACATAACGATTTAGACAAAGTTGTATAAAATTCATGCCCACAAATATTCTTCCAAGTTTCTTCCTTTATTTTCAATGGAGTCTTTAAAACACAATCAAGGTGATTTGAGACACAGCCGACGCGTTTCGTCCTTATCAAAAGGACTTCCTCAGGGCTGTTGATTCAACAGACACAAATACACTTATAAATATATATACATACACATAGGACGACAACATTTTTAAACATCACACACTATTTACAAACGTTCTTTGAGAAATACCGATTGATTGTTATTATTTCATCTCATTAGAATTTACTAACTAATAATTTCAGCCTCTATTAAGTACAAATTTTGATACCTGGCAAATGCTTGCAGAAAAAGAAAAATATAAAGATCAAGTGATGAAAGTTTGAGAATCAAATAGGGTAAAAAGAGAAAGAAAGATCACGTGGTTCAGATTGCTGAGAGGGCCCAGGGTTGTGAGCTATCAATGGAAGAAAAGTGCGATATTTAAAGGAGCCGTGAAGGGAGCCATAATCCCACTTATATAGTCAGACCATGCATATAATACCTACCAAGTTATTTGTTTAAAACTGTTATTGTTTGAAGAATTTAAGTCACCTCGTAGACCGAGTATTGAACACAGAAAAACTTCCGTCCTTCAATATATCTATATTAAAGGAAATAAATGGGTTAAAAATTCCCCAAATGATGGGCAAGCGACTGATATTGTAAAAAAATTAATATAATGCCCAATACTTACAATATAACAAAGTGGTAACTGGTGCCTTAATCTAAATGAAACGAGTGATACAAGATTGAATTAATCTTAGTAATGCCCTGCTGCTACGTAGCGGCATCAATGACAATGCCGAGTAAGGAATCAATATAATTGTAGAAAGTAAGTGTAAAGAGAATGCACGACAGTAGGGCAGTCTACTTGATCAAAAACCAACAACCACCAAATCCAAGGGACTCACAGAAAACTGGGAAAGTTCCCTGCGACTGACCTACAGCGGGAAGAAGGTACCCAAATGGTCTTGTAGTCGACAAAATTCAGAATCAAAGCGTAGTTTAGTATAATGACCGATCCGAATATTATAAAAACACAGATGTATTATCCCCCTAGTTAAAAAGCGACATCAAACATAACTGGTCCAAAACGGGGACAGGTAATGTACCCCATACTAATCTGCAATAATAAGCCATACCCCAGGCAAACAACGCTACTTACACAGTCAAAACCCGTCTAGTGCGCAACACTCAAAGCCAAACGTCGACCAAGCCACGTCAGAAATCAGCATTAGATATCTTACCAGAATCAGTCGGGGCAGTCCTCACCCAGTTGGGGAATAGAAGCATAAGTGGCCGTTTTCTGAAACAACTTAATATACCCGCGCTCATTCGCATTTGTCGGAAACAGCTGTGAGAGCTGTAAGACTAGCGGAGTTCCGTGATCTATAACGGCCGCCATCTTGTAATGGTATGTCCTGTGCAATATTTTGCACAGGTATTGACAGGTTAATATTACAAACATAAAAAAAAGAAACCTATAAGGTAAAAGCAACCACACATTATATCAATTGAGTATTATTTAATATCCAAACATCGATATAAGCAAATATACTAAAAATAAATTATGATTTAACGTCTTGTTTCGCAACTCGTAAATCACGGAAGCCATATATACCTAATGAAGGCAGTACGTTATAAGTTCTATATTTATAAAAACGGTTAGTAAATAAATGATAGAAACCATGATGGGGTTTAGGGCAAAGAAAAGACCTAGTTTCGTTCGAATTACAGGGTCTAATACGGCCGCCATCTTGTACTAGTATGTCTAGAATGACGATCTAATCATACAAAAATTCGCCCAAACTTCCAAAACTTCAATAACATCCCGTATGGCGAAATGGTTCATATGCGGAGAAATTGTAGTACTGATGTGACTTTTAATAAGCACATCAAGGAGACTAAACATCGCTTTCTTGCCAGGGGTTACAATAAAAATATTGTGGAGAAGGCACACAAAAGGATAAACAAAACATCTAGGCAAAACACCCTCAAGCCTAACTACCAAAAAAAGAACAAAATATCCTATGTGTCCTTCAACACACAGTATAATGATCGCAGCAGTAAAGTATATAACGTGCTGCGTAAACATTGGCACTTATTGCTGGAAATTCCCGCTCTCAAAGAACTTGTGACCTCTAAGCCTAGGGTCACATACAGAAGAGGACAGAACTGGAGGAATATTCTATGCCCAAGTTATATAACCACGCCAAAGATAGCCTCCTGGTTGCCCCACAATAATGAAGGCTTCTTTATTTGTGGAGATTGCAATGTGTGTAAACTTGGGAAAAACAAAACGAAAACTTTTTGTTTTAATACCAATCGTATATATAACATCAACCACATGATCAATTGTAAGACTCAGTACGTTACGTATATTTTGGGTTGCCCATGTAATAAAATCTATGTGGGCAGCACCATAAGGCCACTCAAAACGCGGATTCAGGAGCATGTGAGGGCCATACGCAACGGTGACCAGAGGTATCCACTAACATACCACATGCAAGAAAGTCATGGAACTGATGAAGAATGCTGGTTCATAGGCATTGACCATGTCCCACCCCATCCGAGGGGAGGGAATAGGGAATTAATGTTGAGAAAAAATGAGGCAGGTTGGATAAGTAAACTTCGATGTATTGAAATGGGTCACAATAATGATGATGAAATGCACTACTTCATTTAGAGGGTGCTCATCATTTCAATGCCCCAGATAAGATCCTGTAATTAGGATGTATTGAACTACTTCTATTGTAATCTCATACGTCATGGTTTTCGTATATTTATCAGGATAAACAAACTGGGAGATTGACCTGTGTGGAAATGTAATAAAAGACATGGTACTGTAAGCATTAGACTGTAACATACATGAATAATACTATGCATTTCCTCTGACTTTATCCCGATGGAATACTACCTTCACACGTTGGATATGCTTCCCTCTCTAATTACTTGTTACTGTCTCCCCTCACTTTTATTTTTTCCACTTTAGTACTCTGCTTTTGATTTATTATCATTTATGTTGTTTTAACCAGGGTTGAAATCCATTACTTATGCGATGCAGTTTGGGAGCCAATGTCCACACTCCTATCTCTACCATTCTGGTTGGAGATGTATTTTAGCAGGTGTTATTGACACCAGAAGACTTTTCTGGTTTCATTTTATCACAGTTTATCATTCTTGTGCACAATTACTTTTATTTTTATTAAAATTCTGTGACTCCCCACTATGATTCCAGTTGGGTCCATCACTCGCCCCTAGGGACTTGTATTACGTTCGACATTCTTCTTTCTTTTAGGATATGGACTCGTTTTTTGACATTGAGACCGTTAGTTAAAACATATTATAATATGACGGCCGTCAAAGTTTTGGAACTTTGGGCGAATTTTTGTATGATTAGATCGTCATTCTAGACATACTAGTACAAGATGGCGGCCGTATTAGACCCTGTAATTCGAACGAAAGTAGGTCTTTTCTTTGCCCTATACCCCATCATGGTTTCTATCGTTTATTTACTAACCGTTTTTATAAATATAGAACTTATAACGTACTGCCTTCATTAGGTATATATGGCTTCCGTGATTTACGAGTTGCGAAACAAGACGTTAAATCATAATTTATATTTAGTATATTTGCTTATATCGATGTTTGGATATTAAATAATACTCGATTGATATAATGTGTGGTTGCTTTTACCTTATAGGTTTCTTTTTTTTATGTTTGTAATATTAACCTGTCAATACCTGTGCAAAATATTGCACAGGACATACCATTACAAGATGGCGGCCGTTATGGATCACGGAACTCCGCTAGTCTTACAGCTCTCACAGCTGTTTCCGACAAATGCGAATGAGCGGGGGTATATTAAGTTGTTTCAGAACACGGCCACTTATGCTTCTATTCCCCAACTGGGTGAGGACTGCCCCGACTGATTCTGGTAAGATATCTAATGCTGATTTCTGACGTGGCTTGGTCGACGTTTGGCTTTGAGTGTTGCGCTCTAGACGGGTTTTGACTGTGTAAGTAGCGTTGTTTGCCTGGGGTATGGCTTATTATTGCAGATTAGTATGGGGTACATTACCTGTCCCCGTTTTGGACCAGTTATGTTTGATGTCGCTTTTTAACTAGGGGGATGATACATCTGTGTTTTTATAATATTCGGATCGGTCATTATACTAAACTACGCTTTGATTCTGAATTTTGTCGACTACAAGACCATTTGGGTACCTTCTTCCCGCTGTAGGTCAGTCGCAGGGAACTTTCCCAGTTTTCTGTGAGTCCCTTGGATTTGGTGGTTGTTGGTTTTTGATCAAGTAGACTGCCCTACTGTCGTGCATTCTCTTTACACTTACTTTCTACGATTATATTGATTCCTTACTCGGCATTGTCATTGATGCCGCTACGTAGCAGCAGGGCATTACTAAGATTAATTCAATCTTGTATTTCTTTTTTTTAAAACATATGATTACGCCCATGCTT
Source organism: Calotriton arnoldi (assembly GCA_963921515.1). Lineage (NCBI taxonomy): Eukaryota > Metazoa > Chordata > Amphibia > Caudata > Salamandridae > Calotriton > Calotriton arnoldi. The sequence goes on along the minus strand of CAWUFW010000753.1, from coordinate 1,778,702 downwards.
AATATGTGTTTGCTAAACAATGTACATTATAAATAACACCGCAAACTTCTCTTCTGCAATATACAGGTCGGTTATTGCAAATGATGCCATCATCTTTGTATATTTCCTAAGTTCCTGACCTGGGATAGAGAACTAATAATACTGGGAGTCATCATATACCCACTCGTTTCATTTAGATTAAGGCACCAGTTACCACTTTGTTATATAGTAAGTATTGGGCATTATATTAATTTTTTTTACAATATCAGTCGCTTGCCCATCATTTGGGGAATTTTTAACCCATTTATTTCCTTTAATATAGATATATTGAAGGACGGAAGTTTTTCTGTGTTCCATACTCGGTCTACGAGGTGACTTAAATTCTTCAAACAATAACAGTATTAAACAAATAACTTGGTAGGTATTATATGCATGGTCTGACTATATAAGTGGGATTATGGCTCCCTTCACGGCTCCTTTAAATATCGCACTTTTCTTCCATTGATAGCTCACAACCCTGGGCCCTCTCAGCCTTCTGAACCACGTGATCTTTCTTTCTCTTTTTACCCTATTTGATTCTCAAACTTTCATCACTTGATCTTTATATTTTTCTTTTTCTGCAAGCATTTGCTAGGTATCAAAATTTGTACTTAATAGAGGCTGAAATTATTAGTTAGTAAATTCTAATGAGATGAAATAACAATCAATCGGTATTTCTCAAAGAACGTTTGTAAATAGTGTGTGATGTTTAAAAATGTTGTCGTCCTATGTGTATGTATATATATTTATAAGTGTATTTGTGTCTGTTGAATCAACAGCCCTGAGGAAGTCCTTTTGATAAGGACGAAACGCGTCGGCTGTGTCTCAAATCACCTTGATTGTGTTTTAAAGACTCCATTGAAAATAAAGGAAGAAACTTGGAAGAATATTTGTGGGCATGAATTTTATACAACTCTTTGTCTAAATCGTTATGTGGTGCACCTGTGCAATCATGTTAAAATTATGGTGTGGAGTGTTGTGGCATAGAGTGGAGTGTCGTAGAGTAGAGAGTCGTAGAGTGAAGGGTTGTAGAGTGTCATGGAGTAGAGTGGACTAGAGTAGGGTGGCGTAGAGTGGAGTAGGTAGGCGTAGAGTGGAGGGGTGTAGAGTGGAGTGGAGTAGCATTGAGTGGCGTAGAGTGGCATAAAGTGGAGTAGAGTGGAGTATAGTCATAGAGTAGAGTGGTGTAGAGTGGAGTAGAATGTCGTAGAGTGGAGTGGCATAGAGTGGAGTAAAGTGGAGTAAAGTGTCATAGAGTGGAGTATGGTAGAGTGGAGGGGCGTAAAGTGTTGTAGCATACAGTAAAGTAAAGTGTCTTAGACTAGAGTAAAGTGTTGTAGAGTGGAGTACAGTGGAATAAAGTGTCATAGTGTGGAGTGTAGTAGTGGGAGTAAAGTGGCTTTGAGTGTAGTAGAGTGAAGTGGCATAGAGTGGCGTAAAGCAGGGGCGGTTCTTGCATGAGGGCATAGGTGGCGGAGCACCACCAGTCTCAGAGGAAGGAAAAGGAGATTGAAAGACTGGTCTGAGGCTGCAGCACTTATACTGTCCAATCTGGTAGCAGTGCGGCACAGCAGTGTATGAACATACACTGCGCATGTGAAGTGGAAAACTTCAATAGCGCCCAAATCCTGCATGCACAGTGTGTGTCTGTGAGGCAGTGGTGAGGGCAAGCAGGCTCTACCTAAAGCAGCAGTTTTTCCAGAGCTTTGGACGAATACTCGGCTCACCCAGATCTATGACGTAGCTCAGAACATCCTTCTGGATCCCTCCTCCTCCTCTGATTGGCTGGCCCTTGATACTGTCAGCCTATGAGAATAGGAGGCGGGATTTCATGTACTGCTTCCTTCAGCCTGTACTGAGTTCGTATGTCCCTCCTTCTATCAACCAGCTGCTGCCAGGCCCGAGAGACACCTCTGGGAGAAACACCAAGCTGAAAACGGTGAGTACAAGTGCAACTTGCCTCACTTGTCAAGCTGCCTTAGAGGCCTGGCGCACGTCATCTGCCTTCCATGGCTGCCAAATTTACTGTCTGCTGGGATAAATGGAATGTCCCTCCACTTACAAAGTTCACCGGTTGCCACTGGCGTGGAGTAGAGTGACATAAAGTGGAGTAGATTGGTGTAGAGTCGAATAGAGTGGTGTAGAGTAGAGTATGCATGGTGTGGAAATGGCATCACCTAGTGTACTGAATTATAAAGAAATGTGCTTCATTTGTGCCTTTCTACTTCTGATATATTGTGAAATATTTCCATAGTTCAATTAAAGACATTTAAATATTGTTGTATGCAAAAAAAAAGCTTTAGCAAGTAAGTAAAATAAATTTGTAGAGCGCACAGTACCCAAAGGTGTTACGGCGCTAATGGAGAAGACAAGAAACCATACACAGCATCAAAAGGGAAAAGGCCACACCTTTTCACACCTCAAGATTGTCAGATAAAGCCTCTCACTTTGAAGTTAGAGATTGAAAAGTAAACACCAAGACCCCTTGGAAGACAGAGCTTGACATGTGACCTCTGTCTTTGAATGCACAGCAAATGTGACAAGATAAAAAACATAAGAACACAATTTAAAGGCCTGCTAATAGAAAGCAAGCACTTGTGGAAGAATACAGTAAATAGGCTATGATCCCTGAGACGGACGAACTCAAGCTGGACAGCCTAAAACAAATAAAGCCAGCAAATAGAAAGCAAGCAAATGTGAGTTACAAACCACAAAGCCAATGGTAAGCAAAGAGTGGAATTCATTACCAGGAAGTTTCTAAATGTCCGCAAGATATCTTTAGCAAAACCAGACAGCTGTGTTGTCTGGTAGGCTTTGACCTAAAAAGTAGGGTGGACAGTTATAGTGCGATTCACAAACTGAACTGCTTCCAGGCATTCAGAAGTTTTTAAAATAATGGAGTCCAAGTTGAGGGACATTACATGTTATGCTCAGTATCACAACACTTGGGCAAGTGGAGAAAGAGCAATTCTTTTTGGCACTGAAACCTGTCGTTTGCTTTCATGTTAAGATGTAAAGACCACATCTCCTCCACTCTTGTTACAGGTTACAATAGCCCCTTTTCCTCAAATTGTATGTGTTCCAAAACCGTGTAAAGGCAAAGTATAAAGAGCAAGTGAAGTGTCTGAGACAGCAGCACACATCCCCCTAGCTTCCTTTTATCATAACAATTCATTTTTTGCATAGTACTTAACACAACAGTCATAGCACTTTGGTTTTATCAATATTCAGTTTATGTATAGGCACTGAATATATCTATTTCAAAAGGGTGATGTTGACCTTGCTCGACTCAGACACTGGGCCTTCAAGTCACTGTCAATTATTATAGAAGCCCTGTGGTTACACATCTTTTTGCAACTCAGGAGCCTTTTTATTATTCAGTTTCCTGCTTGATAAATGCCAGTGCAGATTCTTTGAGGGTGATGTAAAGGGGTCAGTTGGGGGCAAGAGTTGGGTGGAGGGGACAAGTATATTTCTTTGTGCTTACAGTGTCCAATTCTGAGTGATACTCACTTCACAAGTGCAGAGACACAAAGAGCTGTAGAGAAACCCATTAACCGCCAGACAGACCATTGTCTTGTAGCAACTGTGCCTCTCAAAACGATCAAAAACTGTCAACTTCTTCTACGTAAAAGATAATTTAACCTCCCATTGTGGCTTGTTGCATGAATGCGACAAAGTTACGACATTAACATTTCACAGGATGGCAGCCCTCCCCTTCAAATCTACCTTGATGGCTGCTCAAAGCCTAACTCTGTGATGCAGCAAAAACAGTCAAGACAATGCAAAACCCAGCATCCTGCAAAAGGTTCTCCCCCAACAAATGGTGGACAGTGGCGGCTGGCATGGCTCACGGGTGGAGGGCCGGGCGCTGGGGTAGCAAGGGGTGGGGGACTAAAAAAACATACCTTGAGGCCAGGTCCCGCATCTCTGGTCCTGCTCCTGCTCTCCTGCCTCTGACTCTGACAGGAACAGGAAGCAGGCAGCCAGGCTCCCTCTCCTAAGCCGATCACAGCGTTGTGATTGGTCTGAGCGCCGTGACACAGCGCTCAGCCAGGGGCTGGAGGGGTGGGCATGTTCTCCATGCAGGCTGTAATGCAGCCTGCATGGAGAACGGGGAAAGTGCACACAACTGGTTTAGGCGGCCCGAGTGGGCCAACCAAACAGTCATTGAAATACCAGCATTTGTAAAGCGCACAGCTACCTCCGGAGAGGTGTTCCGACACTGGGGGCCGTCGGGAAGATTAAGCGAGCTATTGCCCAGAGTCACATGGTGCTGAGATAATCAGCCGCCGGCGATCGAACCGTGAACCCCGTGGTCCAGAGTCAGGCACCCTGGCCGCTGCGCCACACCTCTTCCACTTAGGAGTGGGCAAACCACTCCTCCCCTGCTCCGAGAGCAGAGCAGCCCCGCCCACATGCCTGCCGCAAAGCAGCAGGACATGAAGCATAAAATGATAATAACTCTAAGTTATTATCATTTTATGTTTCTTACTGCTTAAAAGCAGTGGGGTGACGCTCCTTCGCGATAGCGGAGGAGCCGCCCCTGATCGTGGAATTTGTTGTGCTCTGTCAGAGGGGCTGATAACATTCTACATACAAAAGTACACGCCACCGCCGGTGCCAGATGTCTCTGGGGTGCCTTAGATATGTAACTACAAGAAAGCAAGCCACCATGAATCTGCCTTGAAGACCACCCTCCCTACACAGGGGAATGAACGGGGTGCTTTCTTTCGACTTGTTGCACACACCCGGATGACATTTCTGGTGAATATTGGGAGTCTAACCCAGTGTAGCCTCCCTCCTCCAGCTGTCTCCCTCACCTTTTTTTCCTTAATCCTTCTTTAGCGCTTCCCCCCTCACTCTTTCTCTCCTTATGAGCCACCAAGTTTACCACTTTACACTCCTGTTGAACCAGATTACCTGGCACACTGACGTAGTACCTCTCAAGTCGCCCTAAGACCAGATCTTGCAGTATTTCGATAGGTCTGCTGACATGCATGTCTGTAACGTGATATATTCCACCTGCTTCTGTTGTGTTATTCACCCGATACTACTACCTCTCCTATATATAATGTAACAGGAGTGTACTGCATACCTTTGTTATTTATTTTTACCTTTGTATGAAAATAAAAATGATTCAAACACAAAATGTTCTCCCTGGTCCTATACTACCCTACTCACAAAACTCAGCTCAAAAAGTCTTCTATCTTTCCCGGTGCCAGCAGCACACCTAAATCTCCTATCAAATTTTGGAAACTCTGTAATACTTCCCTTCAATTTCTCAACTTCTTTTCCCGGCCCAGTTTGCCTGGTTAAAGCCACTAAATCATCAAATTGAAATCAATCACTGACTAAATATCGAAGGTCACAATATCGACCTACAAAAATATCGCAGCAAAAATATCGAAGACAAGAATATCGACATCCTATCTACATTAAGGTAAGTACAAAAATATCGAGAAAAAAAATATCGATGTCAAAAATATCGTTGTTAAAAATATCGTTTTTAATTTAAGTAAAAAAAATATTGTAAAATAAAGTAAATAATACAGATAATTAAAAGAAACATAGTTCAAAATATTTTAAAATGCTTAAAAATTATAAGTAATATATATAATTAGAAAATGCATTAAACATATACATATAATATATAATATATATATACTTATTAATATGTTTTAATATTTATTTTAATAACTTATAAATTGTTTAATTTATTTTTTATAAATTATAAATACATCTATACACATAAAACAATAATATAAATAAAAATTAAATAAATATATGTAACAAATTTTAAAAAATTTAAATTATTTTAAATCTTTTAAAAAATAATTATACAGTACATTAGCTAAAAAAAATACAAAATATTAGATAGCGGAGGAAATGAAATTACTATTCCCACTCCAGTGAGTGCAACAGTAGGGAAAGTATTGGATAGCGTAGGGGTAAAAATTACTATTCCCACTCTAGTGAGTGCAACAGTAGGGAAAGTGTTGGATAGCGTAGGGGTTAAAATTACTATTCCCACTCCAGTGAGTGCAATAGTAGGGAAAGTGTTGGATAGCGTAGGGGTAAAAATTACTATTCCCACTCCACTGAGTGCAACAGTAGGGAAAGTGTTGGATAGCGTAGGGGTAAAAATTACTATTCCCACTCCAGTGAGTGCAACAGTAGGGAAAGTGTTGGATAGCGGGGGGGTAAAAATTACTATTCCCACTCCAGTGAGTGCAACAGTAGGTAAAGTGTTGGATAGCGGAGGGGTAAAAATTACTATTCCCACTCCAGGGAGTGCAACAGTAGGAAAAGTGTTGGATAGCGTAGGGGTAAAAATTACTATTCCCACTCCAGTGAGTGCAACAGTAGGGAAAATGTAGGATCGCGTAGGGGTTAAATTAACATACTTATAAAAAATTTTTTTTTAAATAAATAACATATTAATAATTATTTAACAAAATAATTATTAATAAATACCTATTAAATTAATATTTACTTAAATAACATAAAATTACTTCCCACCCTATTCCCCTATAAACACACAACGCGCTACACATACAAAAATAACACAAATTTAATTACCAATTAATCAATTAATAAAAATTAATTACCAATTAATAATTAACAATAAATTAATTAACAATAACAATACATAAATAATAATAATAAATTAATTATCATTAATATATTTTTAATTAAACAATTAATAAAAATTAATTACCAATTAATAATTAATTAACAATAAATTAATAATCAATAACAATAATACACATATTAACAAATTAATTATATTTAAATTACTTCCCACCCTATTCCCCTATAAACCCACAACCCGCAACGCATTAAAAATAACATATTTAATTTAATTACCAATTAATCAATGAATTAAAATTAATTACCAATTATTAATTAATTTACAGTAAATTAATTAACAATAAATAAAAATTTATAAAAAATTAATTATAATTAATATAATTATAAATTAACCAATTAATATAAATTAATTACCAATTAATAATTAATTAACAATAAATTAAGAATGAACAATAAATAAAAACATATTAATTAATTAATTATAATTAAATTACTTCCCACCCTATTCCCCTATAAACCCACAACCCGCTACACATTAAAAATAACACAATTTAATTACCAATTAATAAATGAATTAAAATTAATGACCAATTAATAATTAATTTACAATAAATTAATTAACAGCAATAAATAAAAATTAATAATAAATTAATTATAATTAATATAATTATAAACTAACCAATTAATATAAATTAATTACCAATTAATAATTAATTCACAATAAATTAACAATAAATAACAATAAATAAAAACATATTAATTAAATAATTATAAATAAATTACTTCCCACCCTATTCCCCTATAAACCCACAACCCGCTCTGATACTAAAATGCAAAATTTCCTTTAAAAAAAATTACTATTTTCTAAACATTTAGGGGGTCATTACGATGCCGGACGGAAAAAAAAACGCCATCCACTATAGCCCGTAAGAACCGTCCGCCTGCAACATGGGAATAGCGACCGAGCAATTACAATGCCGCGAAGCAAACTACGCCCACGGCGGAAAAAACACACAAAATCCCGCCAGTCCAATCCAGAGTAGAAGATCATCCGCCCGCCACGGACGCAATGCCGCACGAAAACCCAAATCCGCCCGCCTCGCCGAGCACGACAACGACAGTGAAATTATGATCTCCCACACATGAGCGCGGTAAATCCACAGATTCCCCGCCCGCCACCGTCAACAACAGCGATGAATAAATGACACGGCGGAAGGCCTGGCGCCCACGTCCGTGCACGCAAATCATTGGCGGAACTAAGGAACACACATGACATGGCCAACAAGTCCACACAGCAAACTACGCCAAAATACCCAAACACAGAACACATCTCAAAGATACCACCCCCCCTGGTAAAAACAAATAAACTACAAATCCCAGGACACCAGACACAACACACCTGAAAACGACAGCCCATCATGACACACCCACATAGGGAAGTACAAAAGCAGCCCCTTCACAGACCACAATCCCTTGCACCACCACAAAGCGAAGACGCCATTAGAGAACCCAGACAGCCTCAAAGGAAAGCAGCACACCACACGCACGCACACATCACACTCATCACCAACACCAACACCACCATCACCACTCACACAACGGCACCACGAACACCCTGCACATCACACACCGCCCACCCACCACACCAGCACCACATATACGAAACCGCACACCATGGCAACACACAGAATGCCGAAGTACACTGCCACTGAGTTGACGGTCATGGCCGACGAGATCATCAAGGTGCACCCACAAATCTATGGCAACCAGGTCCAACAGACACCACTAGCCACCAGAAACAGAATGTGGAGAAGGATAGTAGATCAGGTGAATGCAGTTGGGGACGTGCCACGCAACAGGGATGAAATTACAAAGAGGTGGCACGACCTGAAACGCGTGGTCAGGAAGAAGGAGGCCAAGAACCGTGAGCTGACTGACAGGACTGGCGGCGGGAATCCAGCGCCATTCAAGACCTTCAAGGCGTGGGAGGAGAAGGTGCGAGGCATCCTACATCCGGAGAGTCTCACCGGAATACCAGGGGGAGTGGAGGCTGGTAAGTACAAACAAATGGATACCAGCACACTGCTATGCACTGTCATGCACTACCAGAATGCCATAGCTCCGAGGCCCAAACACCCCCATGTCCAGCACACAACACACAAGACATCTCTCACACATGCAACAGACACCCCCACACACTCAGCCCAAAGGTACCAACAAACAAAGCCATGGGGGCATGTGTACAGTCAGCCAGCACCACAACCCCACCAGGTCACCTTGCACCCCAGATGCGCAGGAAGGAGCACTCCCCACACCCACACACATGTGTCAGCCATAGCTGCACAAACCAACAAGTAACCGGTAAGTAGCCCTACCACAAAGTCCGTGCATCGGATGTGGGACTGCAGAAGTACTACACCCAACAGGCCCCTAGTCCTACAGCGCACCAAGATGGAGCACTCCCCACACCCATGTGTCAGCCATTGCAGTGCACAACTTCACCCGACAGGTAGACATGTGTCCCTACATGGAGGGTGTCTGTGGGTGCCAAGCCAACACCACAACACACAACACGGCCCCCACTCCCACAGATCAGCAAGATGGAGCACACCACCCTCCCATAACCATGTGGTAGCCATTGCATTGCACCCTCCAAAGCAACAAGTAGGTAGACTACTGTACAGGGCGGGGTGTCTGTAGGCATGAGGACTGTACTACGACTAACATCTGGGACATGTCACGTAGCAGAGGAACAGGTAGCACCGCACCCCGTCATAAGCATGTGACCAATGTGCACACGGACATGAATTACAGACTCATAGCCCACATGAGCCATGTCAAATACACTAACACGTAAGGAGTCCCGTCTGCATGCACAAGTCTCACTGGAGTACTGACCCACATGGCGTGCACTGTGCCAGTCATCACACACATCAGCAACACCAACGAAGTCTTGTCCATGTAGTCGTGTCTGCTTGTTCCCTTGACATTGTACTACATCACCCATGTAAGTCCATCTAGTCTCAATGTAACAGAGTGGGACCCCAGTAATGTCACATACACCACTGGACCCATGAACCACACAGCTACACAATGCACATTCAAAATCTCATCCATCTCATCCCTAAGCCCCAGTGTCATGTAAGGTATATCATCTAAACAGTTGTCCCACATACAGTAGGACAGCAAAGATCCCTGCCGATGACCAAACATGTGTCTGCAGTGTCTGAAGCGTACGTCACACTGTGATTTACAACATACCAAAAATAGTCTACACACCAAGAGCACAGCATTGCCGCACATGGCTGAGGGTAGTACGCACAACAAGGAATTGTACCATCTGCAATACGTTGTGTGTCACACAACCATCACCCATACACCACAATGCTTGCAGTGTAATGTCCCCAAATGATAACAGTGAGCAGATATGCCGGGTATGTCAGACATACACACACCTTTGTCCCTGCAGTGTCGTGTGGCCAAAACACATGTTACCTTCTGCACCCATATGTCACAGTATGTACCCCAAAAACATATTGCATCCCAAAAGCGTTCATGGGGCTGTACCCCTTTTGCCATCTGCGTTTCTAAGCGTTTCATTTGAACCCCAAAAACATATTTCATCTCAAAAGCGTTCATGGGGCTGTACCCCGTTTCCAACAAAACCACGAATTGTAGGGGTACTGCAACACACACCCATTGGCATTCCAAATCCGTCCCATGCCATATGCACCCATCACACTATTCCATTGCCTTGATCACGCACACACATCGCAGAGCCATACCCACGCATCTGGGAAATCAGTGCACAACTGTGCACAAACTCTGAATGACAGACATCTAACACAAACCTTGCAAGGTGCAACACAATAACCTTTCGTCTCCGCCCCACAGGTGACGAACAGCATGATGCCGGAGAGGGAGACAGCAGCCATCACAGCCAGTCCCCAAGCCCTCCACACGGACTCACGGATGTGGAAGACCTGGACACCTCTTCGGACGACGACACCCGACCAGGCACATCTGGTGTGGCAGGGCGCAACCGCACCCCAGGACGCCACCTACCCACCAACACATCTCCCAGGGCTGGTGACCAGTCCCAGGCCCCTGCTGCCACGGTCATTGCGGCCACCACCACCGCCGCAACCACCACCACCACCACCACCACCAGGGCCTCCCTGACCACTAACCCTGCGCAAGGTGTTGTACGCACGTCGACATCGACCCTGGGAGCGACAACGAGGCCCCGGGTGACCACTGTGGCGAGTGGGCAAGTCGGTGGCAGCAGTACAGTTGGGAGGAGCAGGGTCAGGACAACGCCATCCGAGCCTGGGAGCCAAGCCCTGCCGCAAATCGCCAGAGTCCTTGGGGCCTATGAAGAGGCCCAGGGACAATGGGCCCGCACATCCGCCGACACGCGGGAAGTCCTTGGGGCGTTGAGGTCCATGGACACCCATATGGGCCAATTCGTGAGCCGTATGGGCCAACTAGTCGACCTCATGGGCCAGCTAGTGGTGGCGGTGAGGGCCCAATCAAGGCCAACCACTCCACCTCCGCCACCACCTGCTGGGGCGCAGGGTCGTGCAACATCCAGTTCCCCTGCGTCCACAGCGAGTGGGCAATCCTCAGCCACCACCAGCAGCCCACACCAACACCCCCCCCTCCCAGACGTGGAAGGGGTCGTCCGAAGAGGAAACAGGTGTCCAGAAAAGACTCTGCACGCTCCAAACGCCAGTGAGTCAGCCAGCCACGGTGGCCATCTACTGCATTCACTTGGACTACCATCCCACCCCACACTGCCATGTGAATGGCATGTGTCTGTCGGACTGGGGACCCAGTACAACATGGGGACACCTTGACCATCACGCGGCCATGTCCGTCAACTCATTGTTCCAGCATGCACCACTTGTGTGATCACCTTGCCCACAATCACATGTCACTGCTTCAAATAAATACACCTGGATCACATTGTGTCTTATCTGCTCTGTGTTTAATCAATGATGTGCAACCGTCCCCATGATCTGAAATGCATCTGTAGTGTGGTATGTCGATAGGCCAGGAGAGGCTGTAGGGACCTAGGGGGAAAAACAGAACAAGAGTCCATTGAATGTGTGTGTCACACACTCATCACACAGTACTTGTCATCAAGTGCAAGCAATGTACACACATCTCACAGAGCAACAGGGCACAATGCTACAGCCACTGTCAGTGGCATACTACCCTGGACAGGGACCATTGCCACACAGCACTCAGTGAACAATAGGCTGCAGTGACAATGCACACATACACCTACACAACTACAGCAACATCAGCCGTCGTACATGGTCACTCACCGTCAAGTGAAGTAGCGGGCGATGAGCTGCTGACGCTCATTCACTGCTTCATCCTCTCCACTGTCCTCGTCACTGGACACGGCCTGGTCTGCAGGCGGGGGCCCTGGCTGATCACCGTCATCCACTATCAGGGGGATCTGCCTGCGAATCGCCAGATTGTGCAGCATGCAGCAGGCCACAACTATCTGGCACACCTTCTGTGGGGAGTATGCCAGTGCACCCCCGGTGCGGTCCAGGCATCTGAATCTGGACTTCAGGAGTCCAAATGTCCGCTCCACCACACGTCTGGTCCTCCCATGTGCCTCATTGTACCTGACATCAGCTGGTGTCCCAGGATTACGGAGTGGGCTCAGCAGCCAAGCCCCATTTGGATATGCAGAGTCACCTGGGTGTGAGAAACACAGAGAATCGTTGCAATTCCAACAGGATACAAGACAGCATGTCACACACAGCACGCTACATGAGTATGCATACCCACCAACAATCCATGCACGGTCCGGTTGGAGATTGGCCATCAATCGTGGGAGGATGCTGTGGCGCATGATGTGCAAGTCATGGGTGGATCCGGGAAACTTCGCACACACGTGTGTGATGGTCATGTCCGCCAGGCACATCACTTGCACATTCAGGAAGTGGAAGTGCTTACGATTTCTATAGATGTGCTCCAGGGCCTGTGGCGCCACAAGGCCAACATGGGTGCAATCAATAGCACCAACAACGTGGGGGATGCGTCCAAGGGCATAGAAAGCACCCTTCACTGCCGCCAAATCACAAGCCCTGGGGAATCTGATGTACCGGTTCCTGTAGAGCATCATAGCTGACAGGACATCCCGTAGCACCATGCTGAACATGGGCTGGGACATCCCACCTCCACTGCCCACCGTGTGTTGAAAGGATCCGGTTGCGAAAAAATGCAGTGCAGCCATCACCTTAGCCGTGGGGGTGAATGCTGTCGGATACACCCTGCGAGGACGAAGGTGGGGTTCCAACATTGCACATAGGCGATGCAGGGTGGGTCGGTCCAGACGGAATTTCCTGATTACCTCTACATCCTCCATGTCTGACAGCAATTGGTAGGGGCGATGTATGTTTGGTCTCCTCCTAGGACAGATGGAAGTGGACACATGTCAATGCGACACACCACATGGCATTTCCACATACACAAAACCAGAATCAATGACAAAACTATGGAAACACAGTATAGCTGACAAGTAGGGACAGCACAGCTACAATACTCTTACACGGGTCCCCTTACCAATGGCAATGACCACTGGCACCAACCATTGCCATGAGCATGCACATGGGGGTTTAGGCCACAATTGCTTGAAAGGCATGATGAGCAATCCAGACTGCATATGTGTGAAGTGGCAACACCACGGCAATACACCTATTTGCCGGGCCTGACACAGCTTCCGAGGCTGGGTGAGTATGGCACACACCCAGGCGCGGTCGGTGGTAGGAGTGCCGGTCGGGCGGTGACGTGGGGCGGGGCAGGGTGGGGGCTAGCAAACTACGGAATAAGGCCGAATACAGGTAAGTAAACATTTCAAAAAATAAAACGAATTACGTTGCGCGCACTGCATCGCATTTGGCTATGCAGCGCTCACAACGAAATCCCTTTAATTCATTTAAAGTTTACTTACCTGTATTCGGCCTTATTCCGTAGTATGCTACCCCCACCCTGCCCCTCCCCACGTCACCGCCCGACCGGCGCTCCTACCACCGACCGCGCCTGCACACACCAACAACACGATGTACACAGGCTGAGCGGACCAAACAAGTGGGTCCAGTTGCACAATGGGATATGAGACAGTCAATGATGTCCCTAGTCCACCCAATGTACAGCACTGTACGCATCACACCTCCAACACACATTGACAGGTGTACACATTGACAACTCCATGACAACACAGCTGTGTGAATGCAAACACACATCACAAGTGACACGTAACGTAGCACGTGCCAAGTGGGAGATGTACATTGAGAAATATGGCATGTGTGTGCATATGCACATATCATGCTACCATGCTAATGTGTACATGATGTTGTGCCAACAGACATGTGGAGGCTGAGCACTGTCCGTCAATGCCTATGCACACAGCATGAAGTGGCCCTGCCTAGCGTGGACATGCACCCACACACGAATCATGGCCAGACCTGCAAAGGCATGGCGCACATTGAACTGTGGATTTCACATGGCACCAGCGGACTGTACCCGCCATGTAGCATGCCCTTGTGGCCCACTCCAATAGCCCTCGCGGTTACATCCTGCCTGTATGACTATGGAGGTAAGCGTAGCGGGACAGCTCGGAGCAGGCCATTGTGTGCAATTGAAGTAGGCAGACATGGTACACCGATCACAGCAGCTTGGACCCACTGAGACAGCCCCAGGGGGCTACATGAGTGTGGGAGGGTGACCGGCAGTACCACAGCTTACAGGGACTCCTGCCTGGCATCCCTCAACAACACCTGCTGCTACCTGTCCACCTTCATGTCGACGACTCTGAAGATATGTCCTGCTCCACTCAACAGCGAGGAGCTGGAGATCCTGGATTCCGAGCTCCACACACACTGCCCAAGGCTTTGTCTTGCACAAGGTGTGTGTGCAAGGCAACTTCAGTGTGTGTGGCAGTGCATGTGGGGGACACACATGTCGCTGATCCGCAGCACAATGAGTCAGAGCCTGTGGGGTTCCAAAATGCACTGCTAACCATGCTTGCTACAGGTGGAAGGGGTATGTAGGCTCCCTGGCGCTTTCCCATGCATGTCCCTCCCGAGTGGTGGTACATGGCATTTACATGTCAGACATCCAGTGACGCAGCCACTTGGCAATGCAGGACTCAGGGCAGTCATTGCTTGTGTGAATGGCTGGCTGGGGCCCTGCTGGCCTTCTCAGTCTCAGCAGACCTGGGCTGCACATTGACCGCCCAATACCAGACGGAAACAACACTGACTGTACAGTGGGTTACATGTGTCTTCAGTTCACAACGCTCCGGAAATGCGCATCCTCAGCCCTGTCGATTCTACACCCCAGGCCTTGTGATAGGGATATGTGTGAGAGATAGTGGCACTGAATGTGACCTCCATTGCGGGGTGAGCCATTCACAGGGCGAGTACGTTGAGGGCTGCGCAGTTTTGGACACAGTGAGTCCACCCACAAAGATGTGTAGCCTTGTGTACTATATGTTGTATTACCTGACAATGGACAGTAGATGTGGGCAGACTACACATTGCTCGATGTGCTGGCATCCTGCATGTGAATGGGATAGACAGGTACTGTGTACACACTCCCACCAGCATGCATTAACGTGTGCTGTACACATGCCGTAATGACATGTCCGAGTACATCTTGGCGCTGTTACACAACCCTGAGTATATTGGCTGGGTTAGCATCATGCCACTGTGATTGCTGGATGTGGGTGTTGAGGAGAAGTGTATGAGTGATATTCCAACCCTCTTGTGTACCATCCCTGCAGTTGGGAGTCCTCCAGCCCAAGGCCTTGTGATGAGCCATTGCATCCAAGTTGATGCCACTGTGTATGTGTAACCGACAGTGCAGCCAACTCCACAAAGGGTGTGACGTATGCTGCCGGATGAGCGACTACGAGGCGGAGACGAATCGGGGGATGCCCCCTCGTATTGTCAGGTTAGCACGGCGATGCATGTCACCACTGGTGGTCTGCATCTTGACAGTCACACAGCCTGTGCCGGATGCACGTGTGTAGGGGCAGCAGCAGCAAGCAAGTGTACAGCATAGTGGGATGGTGTCTATTGGTGTGAGAGGCAGCATGTGTCCACAGCCTACCCATAATCTGGGAATGTAATGTCTGCTGTGTGATGCAGTGGGTTGAAAGTGTACTCTGTGCTGGGTGCATCTGACATGCATATGCGATTCCTGAGGTCCAAGATGTAATTAGAGCACTCAGCAATGTCAATACATCCAGAGTCGTAGCCCTCGGCAACGACCTGTAGTTGGCTGGAGTGGCAATTCACATGTATGTTTGAGGCATTGTGCCTACTCTGATTGCGTCCGGACATATGTGTGCGATGCCTCAGCTCATATTCCTGGTACTTACACATCCGGAACACTGTGCAACAGTAGTTGTGCTCGTGCGAACGACAGGTGGAAGGCATGGGCACATGACCATTGTGGACTATCATGTAGCAGTCTGTGTGAGTGGTGTCCCATTCCGCTCCATGCAGGTATGTCCTTGGCCTAATTACGTAGTGGTCATCCTTTCCACCATCAGGACAGTGAGTGTGCACACAGCGATTAGTGGCTATGGTCGCAGGGTGACACAGTCCGGGTGTAGTGCTCTGTGCACCACACATGTGCCGCTCACAAATACAAGTGGGGTGACGCTGACGTCACGACAGTGAGTGACATCACGAAAGGTGGCATGCACCGTCAGTCTCATTGCCCCCCTCGCACAGCCAATATATGCTATTGCGTCAGAGAAGCCAGCGCGTGCACCAGCGGCTCTGATCTCGCCCCAGAGAGGCCAAAGAGTGGATGTGTGGCTAGATTTGCTCCAGTCATCTTGCTCGTGGTAGGATGAGTGGTGGTACGCCGTCCACCCGCGTGGTACCCCGACTCTGGCCCTGGACAACAGTGACAATGCATGACAGTCTCCGGAGTTCGGATACACCACATGCAACACACAGTAGCCGTAGCGAATGGCGGGACAGGCTGCAAACACCATCCCAGACGAGAGGTAGGCCCACCCCTGCGCGCATAGTCATTACATCCGCTGCCATTGACAAGGGACCCAGAGAGTGAGATATGTGCCGCAGGGTGACGGGCCTCCGAGCCCTACCCCGCCAACGAGTGTCATGCAACTCACACATTTCGCTAGTCCAATAGGACACTTCGCCTGCACAGTCCAGGGCTTGAGTCGGGCTACCACGCGGGTGGACGGCGTCCCCACACTTGTTTTTCCGTGAGCTCGTTTACTGGAGCAAGTGGAGCCACACATTCACTCTTTGGACTCTCTGGGGCGAGTTTGGAGCTGCTGCTCACGCGCTGGCGACTCTGATGCAATCGCATGTGAGGGGTGAGTGAGGGGCGGCAATGAGTCTGATGGCGCAAGCCACATTTCGTGACGTCACTTCCTGTCGTGACGTCAGCGTCCCCCACTTCTCATTTCGGACCTGTGCCCTGCTGCACACTGCGAATGTGTTGCCTGCGAGATGTGACCAGGAGAAGGGCGCCATGACCTCCCACCCACCAAGCTCCACTGCCCTCCCATGCCCTGGGTAGCCTGTGCAAGTGGACAATGTGGGGGATACACCTGGTGGACAGGGGATGTAAGTGCCTTGGCAAGGGCCGGGCAGACGCACAGCAGTATCCAGCATGTCCCCAGAGGGAGGGCTAACGCCTAAACCTGATGCAGCTTGACACACTCTCATCCACTCTCATTCGTACTTGTCTTCTGAGAATAATTCCACAGAGTCACATATTAGCTTCGAGGCATGTATTTGGACTTACGTCCTCTGTGATGCAGTATAGTGGACACTAATGGCAGCAAAATGCATGTGGAGGATATACTTAGCATGATTACACATACGGAAGGGGGTACAGGTAGATGTAATTAGTTGTTGACTGTGGAATGGAGACTTCAGGCTTACAACTGCCTTGCCCTTGCTATGCTAAAGTACATTTGCTAGTAACTGATGGTCTCTGGGCTTTGACACAGACAGTATTAGTTTGGCCTACCAGACAGCTTGACATCATGGGGACAGTCCATCTCAGTTCCATGGTACCGGTTTAGTACAATAGTGACTCCGACACACCTGCGTCAGGGGTGACATCAGGGCATGTGCCTACCTGCATGCAGCAGCGTCTCACCAGTTGTTGCAATGTGGTGGCTACTGAACATGACACTGTTACTAGGGCCATGTTGTAGGGGGTTGCATTAGTTGTCCATGCAAAAGTCCTGGCACGGAAGTACAGACAAAGGTGAGGTGACAGTTCGCACGTACTACAGCAGACAGATAAGTGTGCACTGACAGGTGCATGTGTCCAGGTGCGCAGAATACATATTATGGCATAGTTGTTCGTGCTGTATTGGCCATGTGGTTACTGTACACAAGTCCCATACCTCTGCCTCCCCTTGTTCATGCAGAGACACGGGATATGGTGGGGAACAGGGTGCATGTCCCGGAAATGTCAGATGTCATGGCAGTGGAGTTGATGGTAAGGTATTAGTCGCAGATTATATGGTGTAGTTCTTGTACAGCTAACTGCCCACTCCGTGCGAATGCAAAGCATGGGTACGGTGTTGTACATCAATGTTCAGTTGGGGGTATTGAGTCGGGGTCCCATGAATTGACAAGTTGACGTGTATGCGACACCTTCCATCAGGGCATCCATCCCATTGATGGTAAACATGGATGTCATCCAATGAAGCGGATTGTGGGTTGCAACGTGTTCTTCGTAGGTTGTCCCTTGTAAGATCCTGATGGGACATGTTGGATGACATTCGATGTAACTGTATGCCAGGAGACGTCGTGTGGAGGCACACTGGTCCCATTGCAGTGTTTCCCCGATTGCAGCCACATACGCCATGCCCCCATTCACTGAACAGATCCTGTCGTGGTGGTCCAGGGGTGCAAACAGGTGTACCAGGTCCGCCTTTGGACATGCCGGGTTGGAGAGACATAAATCCACAGGCCAGTAGTACGGACACCTCCGACAGTAGAAGACGGGGATGACGCAGCTGAACAATGCAATGCAGTAAGTTACTCGGTAACTTACATTCAGCATTGCCAGATTTGTACAGCCCACTATCTGCAGCAAGCTGTCACTGTACAACTTGATCTGTCCGGTGTAGTTGGGGCTCACTGGTGCAACAGCCATATTGCTACGGGGTGATGTGATGGCGTGCTCCGGATGCCTGAGCAGTCAGCAGCGTGCAGCCTCCGACGATGCTGTGTATTCTGGTATGGATGTACGGCGGCAGGACTTGGAGTATGGCTTGGGCGAAGGACACAGTCCCTCATCCCACATGCTTCTATGAATAGTCAAGGCCAGTGGTGTCTGACTCTTTCCGGATTACTTGCATTTGGTCCACATGTAGGAGTGTTATTGTTGTATTTTGTGGTGTTATCGGTCTTTCATGTTGTGCGCTATCTGCCAGTGGACGTTTTACTCAGCATGGCTGTGTTTCGCATCTTGTTAGTACACTGGCTCCATTGTCCTGCATGATTTTTTTCACTGTTATTTCGGAGTAGGAATGGAAGGCCATTCAGTGCTATCTGCTCTCCCGTGTGTGGGAGGGACACTCCGTTGGCGCTGTATGTTTTGGCTTCTGTGTGGGTGTGATATTGAGCACACCTGTTCTCAGGCTGCAGGATTTCCTATTTTGCACATTGCATGTGTTGTTGTTGCGAGCAGGATGGGATAGGTATTTCTTGTTGTGACTGGCGTGCCTTTTCCGGACATTGTCAAGATTGTGCGCTGTTCTGTAGCAGCCGCCGTGTGCTTCTCCATGTTTTCCACACAGGGGTGTGTCCTATTTTGCCATCACATTACTCCCCTGTTCGGGACACTTGTGTGACGTCACGTTGACAACTGTGAGTTGTCGGTTGGGGTCATGGGTGATGCACGAAGGCCACGCGACATGTGCCTTCAGAGTGGTGCTGGTGTGTGGGGTGTGTAGTTGTGACTCTGTGGTGTTTGTATGCAGCCCATGCGTGGCGCTGTCGTTGGCCTTTGCGTTGTGCGCATGTGTACCTGCGTCATCGCCGCTACGCTGCTGTGCCGTGACGGGGACGTCTCTTCCTGGTCCCGTGTAGTGGGTGCCCAGGATGTTGCGAGTTGTGTTGTTTTGACAGGTGGGACATGTGTGGATACAGTGGTGGGTGTGTCCTGTCCACACAGGGGTGCCTGGGGGGCCCATGTACATTTTTGCGCCCTTGCATTGTGTGCAGTGTTTGCGTGCCCTTGTTTTGTGTCTGCCTACCTGCGTCGTCGTGGCGCGTTCAGCCCTAGGTGGTGCATCAGGTAGAGCATGGGTATGGCCTGGAGTGCAGGGTTCATGTCTGGGTGGGCCGCCTTTTCGTTCCCCGTCCTGCACAGTCGGTTTTCCGCCTTGGTTTCTCGTGCGGTGTCTCTTTGCCGATGAGGCTGTTTGGTTCTGACATCGTAATTTGTAGGCCTGGCGGTACGTCATTTCGTCGGACGGTGTGTCTCCATTGGCTAGCGCCGCTACGTGGACGGGCGCACATTGATGCCGGGCGGCGTCGCGGGCCTGCGGGCGTTGTTTGCCTGGTTTTTCACATCCTAATTTGGCGGACGTGTGACCCGTTGATGGCGGACGGTAGTTGGCGATTTCTGCGTCCGCCAGCACGGCCGTGCTGCTTCCGCCCGACATCGTAATGGGCCCCTAAATACATATATTTAAAAATAATGAAAAAACTTTTTAAAAAATGTTAAACATACATATAAAATACATGACACTAAAAAAAAAAAAAAAAAAAAAAAAACGATATTATTTACACCTATATTTTTGCTAACGATATTAATGATTTCGATATTACTTACTTCGATATTTAAAAAAATCGATATTACTTACCTTAAAGTCGATATTCTGGACAACGATATTCTTGACTTCGATATTCTATCCCTACGATATTAAAAACTCGATATTAGTGTAGGTCGATATTTAAAATTCGATATTTTGACTGCCCACCATTAAAATCAACTTATGGACCAACTCCCTGGCCAAGACAAATGATGAATCAAATAAATCTCCCCATCAACCTCCTTTGGATCAACTCCCATTGGAGAAATAAAATTATCCATTGGCCACCAGCACTGCCACAACCTTTTCATGGCAAACACAAGGAGATGATGGACGGAGCGCTGAAACTTTTCAGACACTCACCCCCAGTCACAGATCTGGGTTGAATCCACCATCATTCTTTAGCTCACTTCGCCACCCCAGTTCAGACACAGCTATATGCAAATCAGTCTTGATCCTGTGCCTCATGGGAACAGTCCAGCCCGAACTGCCAAGCTATGTCTTCCCTGGACCGGAAACAAGCATCCTGGGACCGGTTTCAGGCTAACAGCCCTCATTAGCCAGGCTAGCTTGAATCCAGTGGCAAAGTGAGCAAGGGACCCACGTCTGGGCATACCCTGCCAACTTAGGGCGAACAAAGCAAACACAAGGAGATGATGGACGGAGCGCTGAAACTTTTCAGACACTCACCCCCAGTCACAGATCAGACCTTTTCATGAGCACAGAATGCAGTGGCATGGAGTGGTGCAGAGTGAAGTAGAGTGCACTGCTGCAGAATGCAGTGGCGTTGAGTGCTGCAGAGTAGAGTGCAGTGGTGTGTGGTGGTGCTGAGTTGAGTTCAGTGGAGTGGAGTGGAGTAAAGAGGAGTCTGCATGGTGTGGTCGCACACTGCCATTACAGGCAACAAATTTTCAATAGAAATGATCATTACATTCTCACAGACATATATTTTTAGTAATAAAACTATACAGCGCACAAACGATAATGTGTGGAAATGGCATCACCTAGTGTATTGATTTGTTTTGATCATATTCAAGTATTTGTTTCCAACACACTTCAGAATTGACAAAAAATTTGCTTCATTTGTGCTTTTGTAATTCTGATATATTCTGAAATACTTCCTACCCCCAGTATCCAGCAAGATTGTAAAATAAACCCTCTCACTTTGAAGTCAGAGAAAGAAAAATAAACACCAAGCTCCCTCTGAAGATAGAGCCTGACATTTGACCTCTGTCTTTGAATGCGCAGCAAATGTGACAAGATAAGAACAAGATTTACAGGCCTGTTTACAGAGAGGAGCGCTCATGGTAGAATATAAGGAGAGGTAGTGCGAAAAGGCTTTACTCCTGTAAAACAAATAAACCCAGCAAATAGAAAGCCAGAAAATGTGAGTTGCAAACCACAAAGCTAATGGTAATCAACGGGTGGAATGTATTCACAGGGAAGCTTTCAGAATGTCCTCAAGATGTCTTTAGAAAACCAGACAGCTGCACTGTCTGGTAGGCCTCAACCTAAACAAACATGTCCTCCTGATAGAAAACACAGCAGCTCCAGTATCTGACGTCATCTAGTGGTGTTACCTGTGTTAGTTGCATGAATAAACCAGACAGACTTGCTTCAAAATCTATACATAGATTTTGCAGCAAACGTAGGCAATAAAAAAGACCGGGCACTGGGGAATAATTCCTCCCCAAACAAGCACATGCTTAGGGCCCTGCCCGGGGTGCTTTACCGGAAGACAGGAAAAACAGCACGTCTTCGAGGTAGGTGGGCTTTATATAAGCCTCCAGAATTTTTTCTTTCAAGGGAAATGAAGCGCCTGTCTGGGGAGGCAGACTCAACTCATCCAGTAATGAGTGGAATGTGGAAGTAGATAAGGTAATTGCTCTCTCTCGTTTGTTGGATGTGTTCCTCAGCATTGCATGCTTACTCAGTTATTCCCCCGCCCTCTATGGCCATGATGCCCGAAATGCTTTTGTGGTTACAAACCCTGCAATTTGCAAAATCTGCCAAATTATATTTCTTAATATACCTAACCCCTTATGCGATTGGGAAGCCTTTTCAAATCACAAAAGAATTTTTGCAACTTATTTGGGATTACAATTCGAAATAGGCATAACTCCTCCTAATTGCGATTCACTGTGGATTGTGTCAATGGTTTATGGCTGCAGCTGCAATCACAAATCATTGAACAATTACCCACATCTCCAATGAGGTGGTGAACCATTTGCAAAGGAGTAGCTATCCCCATTTGATAGCTTCCACTTTGGGAACAGTGTTGGGCAGCCTTCGAGGGAGCAGGCAGTGGTCTGCAACCTGTTCCTCCCTATGTCTTCCCAAATGGGAAACATATATTGCTTAGAGCAGCACTAGTTGCTTTGTGGAACATGGACTGCTTTTATAAAACAGAAAAGATGAAAGTTTGGGAATGTAAGGATGATTTTCTACTGTTCCTTGCATACTACGTCCCAGTGCACAAATAGCAACCGACCTAATATTTATTAGGCAGTTTGTTCTGTGATGCCCTTCAACTGGACATTTTGCAATGCAACCTATCAGTGCATAGGCCACATCACAAAATGAAATGCAGGCCACAAGATGTTGTTGTGCAATTTCTACCTACTTTTTGTAACTTTCCTTTTTAGGTCGAGCCTGGGCAGCGCATGCGCTGCTCTGCGAGGCATGCTGTATTCTGGTATGGACTTGAAGCTCCGCCCATATTTTTCATTGGCTTGTGTCATTGTCCACTGTAAACAGTGGCTTTTCATTGGGCAATAGGCTTAGTAGTCCCTCCATAGTACCACCTTGTCTCATTTTGTAACCTCCCATGGCGATATCCCTTGTTACGTGTGTTGTTACTCGGTAGGCTTTAATTACAGCCTCCGAGTACTATTTTGTTAAATGCTTTTCACCTGCCTGCTGTTGCAGGCAAAACACTCTCTCTCCTAACGCTTAATTTTTTTTTCTCTGTTCTCGCTCCATGGAGGCACGTACATTGCGTTAAATGGAAAAGATCACTCTAACATGGCAGCCTGTTGCTATTCTCGGGAGTGCAGCTTCTAAAATGTCCGAGTGTTTATTTACTTAGCGAAATCGTTCCAAGAGGCTACATTTTTGAACGGCAGGCGTGAACATATTCACTTTCTCTGCCTCAGACAACTTGCTTACAAAAGTAGATGCTATCGCTACACCGCTCTGTACGAAGCTGTAGCCCAACTGGAGCACAGTAGATTCAGAAAAAAGTAGCCTCCTAAACACAATATACTTCCCCACTCCCCAGTTTAATGGTATACGCCCCTGTCACGCACTTTCTTCCTGGCATCCATTTTGTGCGCGACAAACATCCCCAGCTCTGGGTGGTGAAAAGACAACAAAACTGAAAATGCATGGCTGCAGGAGCCACAGCGGAGGCAGCCACCCACAAGGTGAGTAGAAAAGCACTACAATTGTTGAATTAGATAGGAGTGATGTCACAATGGATTTGCCAATGAAATATTATTGCTGTTATTGGATCGGATCTCTGAAATAAGTACCGGAGGTGGCATAATGCAATGACATGGTATTCCTGAATTTGACTGGAAGGCAGACGTGCACCACTGCTGACATGAAAGGCTTGCATGTGGTCTCTCTGGAATTATAGGGTGAAAAGGGAAGTATCTTCTGCGGATGTTGCGATAGGGAGAGGAAAATAAATATGTACCAATTAGAGCATGGGGTTGCAAGAAGGTGCTGCAGTAATCCGGGTAGTGTGATGTTCGTAAGGTGTGCGTTCCCGCATTACCCACACGAGCACTTAGGGGCCGATTCCGATTCGGGCCGGAAAAAGTACCGACCGACTCGGATCGTGAATCTATTCCGACAGACACGTACCGGTGCAGCCCGATCCGCCAAGTACGATGTAATGCATGCGATTTACGACCGACTCGCACGGAACCCAAGACGAACGACCGAACCGCACGGAAAACAGCTATCCGGCCGGAAAAAACGCTAATCGAACCGACCGACACGCACCAGGAAGGAACCCGAACGAAACGTGCCCGCGAACTCCGACCCGCACAGTACGATGCAATGCGTGGACAACCCGACCGAGTCGCACGGAGCACAAGGCGTACGACCGACACGCATACAAAACAGCGAGCCGAAGCAACCCAATACACCGCGACCGACGCGTACGCCGCAAATAAAACACAGCAGAAATACAGCGTGAACGAGTCGGAGAAGCTCACACGAGACCAACTGCAGCGTCCTACTCGGTCAGAAGAACGTCTCCTACATGCACAAAAAGTACAAAGGAAAAACACACAAAAAAAAGGGACAAACAAGCAATTACAAAGCCAATAAATACTGGGGGGGGACATGGAACAAAGACACACCCACAACTCCACCCATATAAAGGACACAAATCCCTACCATGATCCTTTGCAAATTCGAATTACCTGCCAGCACTCAACACCAACAGACAGCAACCACAGACACACTCACAGCTCATCCATCACACAAGCCACACACCATCAGCACCTCAACAAATAGCACCCTCACATACACCCAGCAAAACCCACACTCACACACCCTCACTTGCACACCAACACACACATCACTCACCACCACCACCCATCACCATGCCCCCAAAGAAGAATCCAAAGTTCCTAGACAGTGAATTGGAAGTCCTGGTAGATGAGATCCTCAGGGTAGAGCCACAGCTGTTTGGTACACTGGTCCAACAGACCCCCATGTCGCAGAAAACCAAGATGTGGGAGAGGATCATCGACAGGGTGAACGCCCAATCACCATGTTTGCGCACAAAGGAAGACATCCAGAACAGGTGGTAGGACGTGCGCAGGAGGGTGAAGGACCTACTGAAGAAGGACTACGCCTTGAGCCAACACACCGGCAGTGGCCCTCCTGCCAAACCTGTATACCTCAGGCCCTGGGAGGAGAAGGTGCGGGCCATCCTACCACCAGTGAGCGTATATGGACTATCAAACATCCCAGAGCCTGGTGAGTACACAACAAATGTACACAATATTGTGTGACAATACACACACATCACTGTCAAGGGGATAGTCAAACCATGCACCCTTAGCAAATACACACCAACCAAAAGATAATCATCCTAAGATGTGTATGTCAGTCAGATAAACACAATACATGCCATCTCATAGTGATATGTAACTGTGTCATGACATGTACAAACACAACAACAAATACAGCTAGGCAGTGGCACAAATCTAACCAACAAACACAGTCAGATATGTAGCCACCACTACAACACCACCTCACAGGGAAGCCCACTGAAAGGAAGGACTTCTGTGTATGCTGGTCAAGTCAGTGTAGCCAATAGCATCATGGGAGTTGTAGTCACAGATATTGCCCACCCTCACAATACGCCCATCAACACCACCATGAACCATGCTCACATCACAGGGAGTGGAAAACAACTGACAAGATGGCTGACACTGGGTACTGCTGTGGGGAGCACAAGGCCCTGCTGGCAACTGTGCACCAACCAACAGCAGGACACCACTGACTGACATCCTGAAAGCAAACTTGCACTCCCTGCAATGGAAGCACGTTCCATGGTGGGATATCTGGCTGGGTGGGAAGGAGGACTGACAGCACTGACCATAGTTACCAGCAGCTCTTCTCACACACACCCCTAACACAAACTCCACACAACTCACCTGGGAGAATGCATTGCCTCACACTCTAATCAAATATCCCACAAAGAACCACCACCCTGGGTTATGCTGTGTGAAGCACAGGGACACACATGGGACTTGTAGCCAAACAAACGCCAGGATAACACTGTCAGACATCTTGTCAGCACAGGCACACTACCCCACAGGGAAGCAGAGTCAAAAGGAAGGAAGCATGGGCATGCTGGGAAGGGGGGTGGAGGCAATAGCATGATGGGAGTGGTAGTCACAGCTCAACATCCCCCACCCACATGGCCCAGCAAGCTCACACTCAAGCATGCACACCTCACAGGGAGTGGAAAGCCACTTCAAAGATGTCCGACAATGGTGCTCTGATGTGGGGATCACAAGGCCATGCTGAGAACTGGGCACCAACAAACAGCAGGACACCACTGTCAGCCATCTTGCCATTGCTGTCACACTCCCACACAGTGAAGTCCACTCAAAAGGAAGGAAGTATGGGCATGCTGGGAAGGGGGGTGGAGGCAATAGCATGATGGGAGTGGTGGTCACAGCCCAACATCCCCCAGCCACATGGCCCAGCAAGCTCACACTCAAGCATGCACACCTCACAGGGAGTGGAAAAGAACTGACAAGATGGCTGACAATGGGTACTGCTGTGGGGATCACAAGGCCATGCTGGGAACTGGGCACCAACAAACAGGACACCACTTACTGACATCCTGAAAGTCAACCTGAACCCACTGCAAGGGTGGCATGCTTCATGGTGGGATAACTGGGCTGGGGGGAGAAGGAGGGCCGGATGTCCACCAAATACAACCAATGCAGGCCATGTACACACCTCAACATTCATATTGAAATGCTCAAAGTATGCAGGACAATGTGCTACACCAATATCAGCCTCTGACTGTGACAACTTAGGACAATGCAATGTACAGGCCCGCATCCAGAGGTACAGTCACAACTGTCAGGTGTGTGAACCATTGATGCCTGCAGAAACATAACATACATTGTGTGTGTCTCCCAAAAACAGGTGATGATGGGGACACAGCAGCATACGCTGAGGAGTCCCTGTCCCAGGCTCCGGGGAACACTGAGCTCACTGGTGTGGAACAGCCTCTGCCCTCCTCGGATGACGAAGACCTACCTGGCACCTCCGCAGTGAGTCATCATGCAGCACCAGCAGGACCACCAGCTGCACCCCCTGCACCCACCCCTCCAACAACTGCCAACACACAGACCACCCCTGCCGACACGGACAGACCAAGGACCACCACCACCAACAGCACACGGCCCCCGGCCCAACGTGGAGCAACGGACACCAACACCAGCAACAACCCCCAAGGGGGCCCAGGGTCACCTGTGCGTGCCACCGCAGGTCCTGCACGTGTCGCCAGGGGTGGTGGGAGGGGTGGTAGACATAGGTCGCTGCTTGCAGAGGGGTCTGGACTGCATGATGACCCACAACTGGCACGCATAGCTGATGCATACCAGACTAGCACCGGAGAGTTCAGCCAGGTAGTGGGGATCCTCAGGGACATTCAACCACAGCAGGCTGCCCATCATGCCCGCTTGGACTCCCACATGTCCCGCATGGAGTCCAAGTGGGACACATTGCAAGAACTGACGGCGGTGCATAGGGACATATTACAATGCCTCCGCCAGATTTGCACCAACATGTCAACACCTCCCTGTGTGCCCACAACATCTGGTGCTGCAACAACTGCAACAGGGAGGGAGGATGACTCTGGCGGAGAGTCCCCTGCACCGCAGCAGCCTGCACTTGAGGGTCCCCCCCCAAAGAAGAGGGGTCTTCCGAGGAAGGACAACTGAGAGGCCGATGGCCATGCACAACCCCCAGGAAGCCAACACCTGTTCTGGAAAATCACCTTTGTGCGCAAACTGTTCACCCTGTCGAATGCAACACAACTCTCCCACATGACATGGGGAGTCCAAGTTGGACCAATGTATCAGATGACTGTGGACTTTACTCAGGACATTTCTGCTACCAGGACTTCCAAATCATCTAGGAACTTTGGATTACAATCACAATGTACAGCACCCACCATCCTGTGCACTATACTCACACATGTATGTCAATAAACTCACTAATACACCATACTTGCCTCTGTTGTGATTCCAACGTTGTTTCTGTCATGGAGATGATGATCTGCGAAATGACACTGTGCATGCTAACTGCTACAGCAAGTACAACACCGGCATGTGAGTCATGGCGACGTGACACATATGAGGGAGACACACCACCAGGGCTACACAACACATACACACCAGGCCATCTGACTCATCGCCTACACTGATGTTTCCAGGAAATATGGTGCAATGCACAGACACAACACCTATTCACAGTCTGTGTTAACTAGCCCACTGGTGCAGTAAGCAAATGTCAGTCAGATGTGTGACCACAGACAACGCACAACACAAAGTGAAGCACAGGTTTATTACACATTTGCAACATGTTGTAACCACTACAGATGCAAGGTAATCCCACCTGGCAGTGGGCACACAGTCAACAAGTGTAGAAGAAAGGAAGTCCATGGGTGTGGCGCACATCACCTGTAGGGAAACGACAGCTACCACCCTGGAAGTTGATTCACGGTGTCGGGGGATCACAGTTGACCAAACAACTCTGAAAGTACCCTGTGAAGGACAGAAATGACACACAGTCAAAAGCACTGAAGAACAGGACAGAACTGCAATACTCATGCCCAATACATGTCACAAGATACCCACCCAGAACCAAGTTAGCATGTCAACACTGTTGTGGAGTACAGACTACCTGTAAGGACACATCGCTGCACGCATACAGTCATGTAGCACATGGACACACTCAAACAGCACCAGAGCACCACCAACACATATCATGCAAACTCACATCATTGACATAACATCTCCGGATACTCACATTCAGCTGAAGAAGTTGGTGATGAGCTGTGTGCGGACATCACCCTCATCATCATCACTGGTATCGTGGTCCAGGCCAGGATCCTCCACAGGTGGTGGATGTTGGTCATCGTCATCCAGGATGAGAGGCAACTCCTTCCGCACTGCCAGGTTGTGTAGCATGCAGCAGACGATGACAATCTTGCACACCTTTGCTGGGGCATATGGGAGGGCCCCTCCTGTCTTGTCCAGGCAGCGGAAGCGGCTCTTCAGGAGACCAAATGTCCGCTTAATCACTCTCCTGGTCCGACCATGTGCCTCATTGTAGCGCATCTGGGCTGGTGTCACAGGGTTCCTGAGGGGCGTCAGCAACCACGGCATGTTGGGGTATCCGGAGTCACCTACATACGGACAATTGCACATTAGCTGAGTTGGAAAAGAGGGTGGAATACTACATTGCAGAACACACACAATGGTACAAAGTCAGTACACACCGACAAGCCAGGCATGCTGGTTCCGCATCTGTGACATCATCCTCGGGATGCGACTACTCCTCATCACGTAGGCATCGTGTGGGGAAACGGGCACACACGTGTGAGATGCTCATATCTGCAAGACATACCACCAGTGCATTGACCGAATGGTAATGTTTGCAGTTCCTGTATGCCTGCTCTTGGGCCTGTGGTGGTACCAAAGCCACGTGTCCCATCAATGGAGCCAATGACATGCGGCATCCTCCCCAGGGCATAGAAGTCACTCTTCACGTCAGTGAGTTGTTGAAGTCAAGGGAAATAGATGTACTGGTTCAGGTATCTCAACATAGCCTCCAAAACATCGCGGAGCACACGGCTGAACATGGTCTGTGACATCCCACCAGCAGACGCCACAGTGTGTTGAAAGGTACCGGTGGCAAAGAAGTGTAGGGCTGCCATCACCTTCACCTTGGGGGTCAGCGCTGTAGGGTATGTCCGGCCAGGTTGCAAATGTGGGGCCAACCGCACCGTCAATTCCTCAATCAGCGGCCTGGTGAAGCGGTTCCGTCGGATGCAGTCCCGTTCGACCATGGTTGCAAGGTCAGGGAATGGTCTATGGACAGCTGGTGCACTGCAGTGCATAGGTGAAGAAAGAAAGATTGTCAGTCACCCCACATATGTGGCATTGACCATACTCAATATCACATGATACATCATTATGAGACACAAGTACATGATGTGTGCTGTTCCGTAAGGACATGTATGGCACCTACATGGCCAACATCTAACATCACAGTTCAACAAGTGGCGTCAACAAGTCCCAGGTTGTGCCATGGGATATCATTAGGCTGTGTCACAGTTCCCATCTACTGCTGTCACGTTCCAAACACACACCACAGTGACATGTGAGGACAGATGTGCCCCAGGCATCACAGCTCATTGACAGGTAGATTCCCAGGGACCCTGTATTGCCACATGGACACTGGCATGACATGGTGCATCATGAATACACC
The DNA here is from genome assembly GCA_963921515.1 of Calotriton arnoldi. Lineage (NCBI taxonomy): Eukaryota > Metazoa > Chordata > Amphibia > Caudata > Salamandridae > Calotriton > Calotriton arnoldi. Next base: position 1,748,188 of record CAWUFW010000753.1, on the reverse strand, counting down.
ACAGCAAAACAACTATGACCCCCACAGGTAGTGGTCCCTTTTCCCTTGGCAGGACAGACATGGACGTCTGTGACACACACACCCACAACATAAAAGTCCATGCGCGAACAACGTGGATGTGGAGACTGTCCCCCATTGTGCACATGGAATCAGAGACATTGTAAACACAACATGCACACAGACTGTGGAAGGCCATCACTATTGTTGCAATGGGTCAGCCTGTGACGTACATACCGTCCCACATGGGACTCAGGGGGTATGTGACATGACATACACAACCTGGAAATGTGACCATGCCACCTGCTCTGAACTGAACAGTTGCACATCACAGTGGTCATGTGCACAACACACAAAGGATTCTGTCCCCATGAACACGTGCACAGCCTGGGAGTGGCTGCCCCAAAGTGCCACCCAAAAAACCACATGTTGACCCCCATACACGGAAAAGGTAATGCAGCCTTACATGCCTTAGGATACAGTGTGGACAGGCTGTGCTGTTGTAGGTGTGCCCCTGAGTCCCTGGAACGTAAATGTGGCTGGCATACGTTCATCTGTAACAGGCATGGTGACATATGCCAGTGACATGTACAGGGACGCGTCGTACAGCAATGGACCGATCTGTGCGCACGCATTGGCCATTGCATACGATGTGAGCGGGTACGCGTTGTACAGCAATGGACCGATCGGTGCGCACGCATTGGCCATTGCATATGATGTGAGCGGGTACGCGTTGTCATCCGATGTACGCGTTGTACAGCAATGGACCGATCGGTGCGCACGCATTGGCCATTGCATACGATGTGAGCGGGTACGCGTTGTACAGCAATGGACCGATCGGTGCGCACGCATTGGCCATTGCATATGATGTGAGCGGGTACGCGTTGTCATCCGATGTACGCGTTGTACAGCAATGGACCGATCGGTGCGCACCCATTGGCTATGGCCTGGCCACGGATGAGTTTTCAAACCTTTAACGAGTCTGATGCTGTGAATTCAGTTGGTCACCCACAACAATGTTGCAAATTCATGGGTGTCATGAAGTTGAACTTTTGAAGGATGCTGTGGGCGTGTGTAAGTGGTACAATTCCATGGATTGGCCAGATTCAGAAGATGCAAACGACTTGGACCTATCACTTTGGACACATGGGACAGTATCTGCCTCAGCAGCACACATATAATGCTGGCTGTTCCCCTGAGAGCTCACTTGCCTGCACTACATGCTCCAGGACGACATCTGCCACCACCACTGCTGCTGTATCTGCATCCTCTGGATCCTGCAATGGCACGTACTGTGGAGAGAGCCCCAGCCTTCAGCACTGAGGAGAACCAGGCCCTGCTGGACAGCCTCCTTCCACAGTACAGCAAGCTGTATGGGAAACCAGGGGAGCAGGTGAGTGTGCTGTCCACTGCCTTACTAAATGTGCATGTTGTCTGACTAGCAAGACTTACAGTGTGCACGCCACTGGCTAGCAGGCTCACTGAGTAGTTGTCACCCCCATAGTGTGTAGTTACATGCGCTGAACAGGTATAGTGCAGTGACAGTGCATTTAAACAAGGTTTTACTTCCCAGGCAATGATACCATGTAGTAACTGCTGGCAAACTGTTCATAGCCATCGTTGCACTGCCTGTGTACATCATGTGCCCCTGTGATTGAGACATGTATATCCAACTGTGTAATGCACGGATATGTTGCATGTGTAGTAATGGCCTTTTCACTTTGTCATCCTCACAGGTTGATGCCCACCAGAAGCAGCAGATATGGCTGACCATCGTCCGGGCAGTGAGATCCGTGGGGGTCTACAAGCGCCGGATCCGCAACTGCCAGAAGAGGTGGCAGGACCTTCGGGGCTGGACCCGGAGGATCGCACGGGTCCAGCTGAAGCTGTCGCCTCCTCGCAGGAGGGACGGACACCGGACCCTGACCCCCCACATGCTCAGGATCCTGGCGGTGGTCTTCCCTGATCTGGATGGGCAGCTGAAGGCCAGAGAGCAGCAAGGAGGGGGTGAGTCCATGACTGCATTGTGAACTTTGTCTGCCATGCTATGTGCCCTCCTCTGGCCTGGTTAAACTTCCACAGTACATCAGTCATGTGGTTCAGGACCCATGTCCCTCAATTGTGCACTGCCCACTCCCCATCTGATACCCAGGTGTGGCCCTTACAGTCAGGGAATTGTGTCACTTGGGTACTGTGTCCTTGCATTTTGCTTAGCTCAAGGTGGGGGACAGCATTTGTTCCCCTAACTCTGTGGTGGGCATCATGGGTGGATCCATTGCTTACACAATGCCTGTGTTCTGACATGTAATCTGCGTGTTACTTTGATATGTGGTCCAATTGCTGAGCTGATCCACCACATGTGCCTGGGGTATCTGGCACACACCCATGCTGCGGGTGTGAACAATGTTTGGGCCTCAGGAGTATGTATATCAAGTGTGTCACACATACTTAGCCACCTGCCTACTGTCCAGGGCTCATCCCTCATTCACGTGGGGCAGGACAGTCATGCCTACTCCAGGCCATACAATACACTCTGTACTCCCACTCCCGTGTATCAGCTGACACGTTGTGCTCAGTGATATGTCCCCTCAGGTGTCTGCCTCTGTGTCATTGTGCTGTGGCTTCGTTGTCAGGACTACTGGGGTGTTTCTCGGTTGGGGCTCAGCATGCCACCGGAGATGTGACCATAGGAGACGATACTTGTGTGACACATAGGTGTTTGATCACTTGACCGTGCAGACTGGGGTATGCGAATGTGAAGTTCAGGCAGCTGTTTCCCATTCACAGCAGATTGTGAGGTGCTCAGGTTCAGAGGGTTGTGTTACAGGTCTCCCATATGTCCAATTGGTATGACGTGGACAAATAAGAGTTCAGATGATGTGGTGTGTGGGGGATGGACATGTGCACTTGTTCAGCTCCAGGACTTGCATTCCCCATGACCTAGGATTGTGACACAGTGCAGACTGTTGTTGTCTGGCTGCCCTGCCCATGTGACTGGAGACAGTGATGTATGACTTAGCAGGCATGCCTGTGCCATGGCATGAAACTTCCAATTAGTGATCCTGCAGGGGAGTGACAGGTGCTACATGCACACCATTGTGGCAATGACTATCAGGACATGGGTGCATCATGGTGTCTGGTGCTGGTATGCATCACATGCATTTCAAAATTGACTCTGGCCATCCCTTTATCCGGACACCTGTACTGACTCAGTGGCAAGAGTTGTGATGTGTGCATGTTCACATACTTCACCGTGTTCTCTGCACTGTCCAACTACTGTGTAGGTGATGCATGTGTCCACACTGGGGTATTGCCATCCGGCAGACACCAGACAGATGGGTGCAAGGCCAGGAGGGATGTGAGTGCCATGGTTGACCATCAGACTGACAATTGGCGTCTCCTACTCTGTTTGGGCACTTTTGGCAATGTTCAACTAAGGATGCCAGGGCTTGGTCTGTAATGTGCTGTACTTACTGTGGTGTGTGCGGTCGGTGCAGGTGACTGATGTTTGTCTGTTTCCCTATTGTTTGCAGATACATCCACGGCCACAGGAGGGGACAGCTCCACGGACCAGGAGGAGCCGCAGAGCCAGACTGGGTCAGCAGCCGAGGAGTGGTCGGAGGGACCCAGTGGCACGGAGGGCGAGGGGAGCCACACCGAGGAGTCCTCAGCACCATCCACCTCAGCTGAGGACCACAGCAGCTCAGAGGATGACTCCCTTGTGGAGGCGGGTGTCAGCAGTCACCACACCCCAGCTAGTGTTGCTGTCCCCGCCACCACCACCACCACCGCCCTCCCATCGGCTCCCATTCCAGAGGTCCGTGGAGGCTCCCATGTTCGGGAGCGTGTCTCCTTCGTGCCAGGCACCGCACCCCCTGCCCCTGTGTCCCCTGCTGCCCTGAGTGAGGAGTCTGTGTACCTCCTTCGCCAGCTCCATGTAGGGCAGACAGCAATGCTGAGTGTCCTCCATGCCCACACCACTCTGTTGACTCAGCTGGTGTCGATCATTGGAGGGCATCTCATCGGGCATGTCTGCCCTACAGAGGGGCAATAGGTCCATGGACTCCTCCCTGACGGCAGCAGTGTCCCTCCTCCGACAGTCCCTCACCTCTCCTACCTCTGCCCCATCCACACTCCCCAGCACCCTACCTGTCCCAAGCACACACACACCGGCACAGGCACACACCAGCACAGACACAAGCAGCACACAGACACACACGCTAAAATCCAGACGCACACGCACGCACAGTCAGGGGACTGAAACCACACTCACAGGGGATGGGGCCCAGGCACACACGCATCCACGAGCACTGCGCAGTCCTCAGATACCTCTCCCTCCAAGGCCCCTTCCCTTGCCTCACCTGCAACCCCACCTACACAGCGGGTCTTCCTCTGTGACCTCGGCCTCTTCCCCTCCAATCCAGCTGATCCAGCATTCAGGGGGAAGAGGAAGCCCACCCACACGGAGGGGAGTGCCCCTCGCCCCCGGACACCCTCCCTCAGGCGCAGACAGACTGAGGCCCCCATCCGCAAGTCCCCCCGGACCCGGAAGAGCAAGACCCCTCCGCCGCCCTGCAGCTCAAGCACCAAGTCTCCTTCCTCCATCCCTCAGGCCCCCACTCCACAGGTGCCCCCACCACACCCTGCCCCAGGTTCCCCCACCCACAGATACACCATCCCCAAAATGATCCGGCCTTCTCCCCCTGCCACTTGCTCTTCCAGCACCACCCCCCGCTGCGCATGTCTGTGCCACTGGTGTGGAGACGGTGTCCTCCCCTCTGTCCTGCCCACCTTACCTGAACCCCATTCTCCTCCCCTGGAGGTAGGCACTGCAGTGGAGTCCACTACCACCCCGTCTGACTTGGGCACTGCAGTGGGGAACCTGTCCACTCCATCTGCACGGCCCACTGCAGTCGTGCCGGCACCCACACCATCTGAGTCATGCCCCCCAGTTGTGCCGGCACACACCATGTCAGACACCTCCACTGCAGTTGTCAGTGACTCTCCAGCACCCACCACCCCTTCCCTGTCTCCTTCTGGTGAGCCCTGATCCTGTCCCTGCGGTGCCTGGCCTGCCCCCCGTATGCCCCTCCGAGGGGATTGTCCCTGGTGTGTAGCAGTGCAGGCATGCGTAGGGTGACATCTGGCACTGGCACCCTGTTTGGACTCATATTATGGACTGGCCATTGGCCTTTGTTATATATTTTCTTTCACTTCTCTCACCCAAATGCTGAATAAAGCAACTTTCTGTTCTCTAGTGGTTTTGCTTCTGATGTACATGTTGTTGATGATGCTAACCGTGCCCTTGCTGCAGTGATGGTGATTTTTGGTCTCATGAAAATGAAGTGTTACTGTGCAGGAACCCATGTGGTCCACGGGGAATGTGTCCTATCCTGTAGTGTATCCATGTCATCCTTTGCAGCATATGAGGGTGTCATGTTTTCAAGATTTGGTAATGGGAATTCCTAGGTTTTATTTGCAATATCACATCTGTGGCTTACAGCCCTGCACATCTGTTGTGCTTGCCATTGTTCAATTAGTCTACTTCCCTGACCGTGTGGCCATCTCCACTGGACATGCAAGTTTGGGCATCAATGGGGAAGGACTCATCTGTGTTATCAGTGCAACTTGCTATACATGTGTGTTGGATCTGTGCTGATGATTTCGGTGACACTCCCATGACCAGGCTGATATGACGGGAGCCTTCATTTAGTGCTAATTGTTGACTGTGTGACCAAGTGTTCTGCTCACATGATGGAGCCCTACTGAGGCAACGTATGGCACAGCTTTCCTCACACAGGAGTGGAGTCCCCTCATGGCAGTGTGTAATCCTGTGACATTGCCTGAGCCCAAGGTGTGAGTTGTGTGAGCATGTCTGTGTGTGTTCACTTCCATTTTGCTGGGCATGCTGGGATCCCTAGTGATGTTCCTGTTTGTGATGCTTGCTGAGTTGACCTATGTTCCCCCAAAGTCTTCTCCCTGGGTTCTCTGTGATGTGGGTGCATGGCACATTACTGGTCATCAGGGTGTCACCCATAGGTGTGTTTGCTGTCAGGGCTGAGTTTGTGGGCAAACGCAGATGGGACACAGTCAGGATTCCCCTTGGCACTTGTTGTTTACACCTGTCATGTAATTTCCAGTTTGTGTTAGCTTTCAGTGATTGTGACACGTTGTGTGTGTGACTGCTGGCACTCCTCAGGGTCAGGGCTGCAACGTTGGTAGTTGTCTATGTGTGTTCTTTGTGGGTGACCTTGGCTTCTTCATTGGTGTGGGACTGTGGCCGGGATCCCATTGGTTGGTGTGGTATTGCCGTCATGTCCATGTACAGCGTACTGTGCAGTGTGTCAGACATTCAGGAGTCTTGTTGACTGGCCATGTGTGATGGGTTTCTGCACCTTAGTTCCCACCACCACCCCTGGGATTGTCATGGGTGCATGTGCAATGTCACCAGTGCATGTGAGCTTCACTGCTGCACATTGTTGGAGGTCGAGGTGTGTGGTGTTGAGTGTGTGCAGATGAGAGTTGTTGCCCGGCTAGACCCCTGCCTCCATGTTGGCCTTGGCTGACTGGCCGTGCTGATTGATTTGTGCTTGTGTAGGTGTGATGGTAGTTTGTTGCTCAGGACACATGACTGTGGTTCACAGTGTGAACGACATCTAGCTTTGTCATCACAGTGGGATTCTCATGCAGCCCAGGGTCACCACATTGTGGGGACCCTGGGGGTAGTGGTGTGGTGTGTCTGTGTCTTGCTGTGTTAGTTGCTGTTCCTACATGCTTGTGTGACATGTGTGATTTGTGCTCCCTCTCATCTAACAATGCCTGATTGCCCACATAGGGGATTTGGATCCATGAGTTACTTTTGTGTGGCACTGTATGCGCATCTGTGTAATTGGTATTCAGGCCTCATCATGTGTTGTGTGGTTGCCTGGGGACACTGGCAACCCCCCCTCACCTGTTGTGTTTGATGTGCAGTGTGGGGCTGCCTCTTTGTGTTTGTGCATCTGCACCACTGCATTGGCATATCTTTAGTGTGCCATTGGCTGTATGTTGTTTGGTGGGTTTCACCTGCTGTCCCTGGGACTCCTAGGTCATCAGTCAGCACGATGATCATGGTTTGTGTGTCCCATTGCTGCCATGGTATGGTATCTGTTCACCTCACATCTACAGTCTCCACAGGATGTCTACTTTTGTGTGCCCATTGGAGCAGATATGTGTTCTGCATTATGATGGTCACTTCTGTCATTGTGTTATTGATGAATGTTGACAGTGTCATCCCCCATGGGTGATGTTTGTCTGCACATGGCCAAAGGTATGTCTTATTTGCACTGCACTGTTTGCCTCACCCAATATATGTTGCTATGGGACACGAACACTACTTTGCCACGGATGTGTTTGTTGTTCTGTGACCAGGATTCAGCCATGCTGTTTGGCAGTTGCAGCTTTTTCCATGGCCACACTTACCTTATAGTCACTGTGATGATGGGTGTTTGGACCCCATTGCCACAATGTTCAAGATGTGCTTCAGCTATGGACCCCACACTTACATTTTGGTCACTGTGATGATGGGGGTTTAGACCCCATTGCCACAATGTTCAAAATGTGCTTCAGCTATGGACCCCACACTTACCTTTTGGTCACTGTGATGATGGGGGTTTAGACCCCATTGCCACAATGTTCAAAATGTGCTTCAGCTATGGACCCCACACTTACATTTTGGTCACTGTGATGATGGGGGTTTAGACCCCATTGCCACAATGTTCAAAATGTGCCCCAGCTATGGACCCACACTTACCTTTTGGTCACTGTGATGATGGGGGTTTAGACCCCATTGCCACAATGTTCAAGATGTGCTTCAGCTATGGACCCCACACTTACATTTTGGTCACTGTGATGATGGGGGTTTAGACCCCATTGCCACAATGTTCAAGATGTGCTTCAGCTATGGACCCCACACTTACATTTTGGTCACTGTGATGATGGGGGTTTAGACCCCATTGCCACAATGTTCAAGATGTGCTTCAGCTATGGACCCCACACTTACATTTTGGTCACTGTGATGATGGGGTGTTAGACCCCATTGCCACAATGTTCAAAATGTGCCCCAGCTATGGACCCCACACTTACCTTTTGGTCACTGTGATGATGGGGTGTTAGACCCCATTGCCACAATGTTCAAAATGTGCTTCAGCTATGGACCCCACACTTACCTTTTGGTCACTGTGATGATGGGGGTTGGACCCCATTGCCACAGTGGTCATGGTATGCTTGCATTGTGGAGGCCACACACATTTATGTGTGACACATGTGATAGGGGGTCACATTGTATGTTCAAAGTCATGTTCAGTGTTGTAGGCATTTGACACAGTCTACACACGCTTGTCATGGTGTTGGGGGGATGTCTTTTTCTTGCATTCCTTATGTTGGAGTGTGCTGGTTGTGTCATGCATTACCCATCCTATGAGTGGGGGTGGTGTTGGTGGTAGGCATCCAGCCCCCCATGGGTAGAGGTGGTAGTAGTGGTAGGCATCCAGCCCCCCATTAGTAGGGGTGGTAGTGGTAGGCATCCAGCCCCCCATTAGTAGGGGTGGTAGTGGTGGGCATCCAGCCCCCCATGGGTAGGGGTGGTAGTAGTGGTAGGCATCCAGCCCCCCATGGGTAGGGGTGGTAGTAGTGGTAGGCATCCAGCCCCCCATTAGTAGGGGTGGTAGTAGTGGTAGGCATCCAGCCCCACATGGGTAGGGGTGGTAGTAGTGTTAGGCATCCAGCCCCCCATGGGTAGGGGTGGTAGTAGTGGTAGGCATCCAGCCCCCCATTAGTAGGGGTGGTAGTAGTGGTAGGCATCCAGCCCCACATGGGTAGGGGTGGTAGTAGTGGTAGGCATCCAGCCCCACATGGGTTGGGGTGGTAGTAGTGACAGGTATCCAGCCCCCCATTAGTAGGGGTGGTAGTGGTGGGCATCCAGCCCCCCATGGGTAGGGGTGGTAGTAGTGACAGGTATCCAGCCCCCCATTAGTAGGGGTGGTAGTAGTGGTAGGCATCCAGCCCCCCAGGGGTAGGGGTGGTAGTAGTGGGTGGCATCCATCCCCCCATGGGTAGGGGTGGTAGTTGTGGTAGGCATCCAGCCCCACATGGGTAGGGGTGGTAGTAGTGACAGGTATCCAGCCCCCCATTAGTAGGGGTGGTAGTAGTGGTAGGCATCCAGCCCCCCATGGGTAGGGGTGGTAGTGGTGGTAGGCATCCAGCACCCCATGGGTAGGGGTGGTGTTAGTGGTTGGCATCCAGGCCCCTATGTGTGTATATGGCATTGGTGATAGCCATCCCGCCCCAATGGTGCTGCTGTTGCAAGTAATTTCTGCATCCCTATGTGTGTGTGTTATATGTCGGGTACGTGTGGTTTGTTTGTGTGGTGGGTGTCTGACTTACCTTCTGCGCCGTACGCGTCCGTACCAGTTCCGGTAATAGATGTAGAGTATTGGTAGGATCTGCGCGATGGGATTCATGGTGGGTTCGTCTCGTTCGTCTTTCTCGTTGCTTCGACTCGTCCTCGTGGCTGGCGTGTTCGTCTCGGAGCCGTGGATCGTCTTGTGGCGCGAATCGGAGCTTATGTGCGCCTCTCCCGGATGCTTTGACGTGCCGTGCGTAGCGACGGGTTTGGCGCGTACGGAGTGCGCATCGTACTAGTCCGGCCGGATGGGGCTGCATTTTGGCTTCCGTGCGACTCGATTCTGCTTTTCCGGATCCGGCTCGGTCGGAGAACAGGACCTGGATTGGGTGAGTACGACTGGGTCGGGATCTGGGCAGTTATGCGCATCGTACTTGCTCGTTCGGACGTATCTACGAATAGGTCGGGAAACACGCATTCGCCTGGCTTTTTTCCCGGGCGAATGGTGTTAGGTGCGCCTCCGACCAGGATCGGAATCTACCCCTAAGTTGGGAGTTAACTGGAACACGATCTGTTCTTTCGCTGTCAGATTCAATCCAACAATGGTGGCTTTGTATATCTGGCGTGAGTCGCAGTTTTATCTTGTTGAGATCTGTGTCACCAGTGAGTTGGGTCACATGGTGACACTGGCCTCTTGCGCTCCTTTATACATCCCGGACTTCGCGTTCAAGGTAATGGGATGCATGATGATGATGCTGTGTTCCAGTGCAGAGCAGTAGACTTCATCCCACCTCAACTTGGATTCAAACCCAAACACACTAACATCTCATTCTAACAGGCATTTGCAATGCAATAAGTTTCGCATTTGCAAGAGTTTGAGCTGTTGGCATTGTAAATGTCAATGCCTTTTATTTATGTGTTTTGATAACCTGCAAGCAGTGCGTAAACATGCACTTTGTACTTATAGTCCTTGCTTACGAGAAGCAAGGCTGGCAGTAAAAGAGGCGCAGTTACTTCCACCCTTGCTTCTCGTAAGCAACGACTATAAGTACAAAGTGCTTGTTTACGCACCGCTTGCAGGTTTTCAAAACACATAAATAAAAGGCATTGTCATTTACAATGCCAATAGCTCAAACTCTCGCAAATGCGGGACCTATTGCATTGCAAATGCTTGTCTTATAAGCATCAAGCCCTATGTTCTGTACCGTCGCCGCTATGTGCCTGGATATTGCCACACGATGGCGCTAATGCGCTTAAATAGAAAATTAGAGATCATGTGGTTGAGATCCCCCTAGGATCCACAGGAGGCATTGATGGGTGTCGCTTCCTAGGCCAGATGAATTCATTACAATTGAAACTAAAAAAATGTAATAAACAGACATTACGTCACTGGGCTCTCAAAGTAATACTACTTACAGTAATAATGATAGTATCAGTGAGCAATAACAATTTTATATACTGTAAATGAAGCAGAACACGTTTTGACCCTCTCATAACCCAAACAGCACGCTGCACAAGTTTATTGCGATTTTGTTGCACAATTAAGGAACAAGACTACTGCTCATTTTTCTTGTTAAATAAATAACAGGAATCTCACCTTTTCCTTGATTGTTGGGTGAAATCCCCGCTTGAAGGACTGCAACAGGTGTTTGTGATTCTGACTGTCATATGGATGTTTCGACAGCACAGTTTAGTGGATTTTTTTTCCTTTGTATTCTTTCCACAAAGAAGACGTATATATTTGTAAAGTCATAGGGCCTTAGCCCCACATGGTGATCAATGAATGACACACACTCTTGGTTCTGGTGAGTATAACTGACCCATTGCACATGCGTCTGACCCCTTTTATTGGCACGACGGTCACCTGACTGGGGACGCCTGTGATGAATGGGTGTGGAGTGGGTGTTAAGGTATCCTCCGGAGAAGGGCCGGACTGGGATCGCAAACCAGCCCTGGCAATTAGGTCCGACCGGCCCCGGTGGGGGGGGGGGGGATAGGGTGTGCTGGCGGGAACACTGCTGATGCGTGCGCTTTTGCTGCAAAACCAGCCCCCAGCAACAAAAAATGACTCCCACCGGTCCAAAACCGGCCCCCACCCTTCCAGCCCACAGGGGAAATGCCTGGTGCCTGCTACGGCCAGTCCGTCCCTGCTCTGGAGAGGGGCTGCATCATTACGTGTCCAGCAGGGCACTACAGTAATGGTGTTTAGGAAGCACTTACCTTGACGAAAATCAAGGAAGCAGTGTGGCAGTAGGAAACATTCGTGGACATTCATGGACAGAGTATGGATATACGAACTATCTAATTTAGATAGGGTGACCCTCCCTATCACACCGTCACAGAGTCTGTGTGACACTCTCAATGCCTTTTTTGTGGACAAGATTGCCGCAATAAAAAAGAGCATCCCCTTGGGCTTGTCTGCTACTGACTCACGGCCTGGGGACATGAATACCCTTACGCTCTCGCATTTCCCCGATGTGTCGCAGGACGATCTGATGGAACTTATGACGAAAGTTAAATCGGGTTCGACTAACGACATCTGTCCTCCGAGAGTCCTTAGAGAGGTGGCAACCTCTTGTGGAGACAGTGTCCGACAATTTCTTAATTACTCTATCAGCTCGGGCCTGGTACCAATGGGCCCGATTCACAGAACTAACTTACGTCAAAAACGTAAAGTTAGTACCTTTTGGTATTCACAGAATACACTTACTCATACTAACTTTATGTCCGCACTCGGGCCGGAGATTCCGGCCCGGTGGTGGAGATTCTGGCCGTTTGTGGAGATTCCGGCCGGTTGCCCACAACCGGCCGGAATCTCCACAAACGGCCGGAATCTCCACCTCCGGGCCGGAATCTCCACCACCGGGCCGGAATCTCCGGCCCGAGTGCGGACATAAAGTTAGTATGAGTAAGTGTATTCTGTGAATACCAAAATGAGTAAGTGTATTCTGTGAATACCAAAATGAGTAAGTGTATTCTGTGAATACCAAAAGGTACTAACTTTACGTTTTTGACGTAAGTTAGTTCTGTGAATCAGGCCCTAAATCCTTTAAAAAGGCAGTCATCGTACCCCTCCTGAAGAAAGTGGGGGCAGACCTTTCAGACATGAAGAACTTTCACCCAGTGTCCCTTCTCCCGTATTTAGCTAAGATCTTGGAAGCCTATGTCGCTCACCATCTCTGCGCTTTCATAGAGAAGTCAGAGTTTCTGGACCCGTGTCAGGCGGGGTTTCGACCAGCACACTCCACTAAAGCAGTGGTTACGTCGGTGTTGGACAAATTGCGAAGAGAAGTAAATAAGGGGAACACTCAAGCTCTAGTGCTACTTGACCTGTCGGCGGCCTTTGACACGGTGGACCACACTTTGTTGGCTGACCGCGTCTGGGCCGCGGGGTTACGGGGCGCAGCGTTGAACTGGATGACATCGTTCATGAAGGATAGATCCCAATCAGTGCGACTCTCTCCTTTTTCCTCTAAAGAGGTTAAGGTGAGCTGTGGTGTGCCCCAAGGGTCTTCTCTTTCCCCCACTTATTACACATCTACATCCAACCTTTGGTCAGATCCCTTAAGACGATGGGAGTAAACGTCTTCAACTATGCTGATGATATGCAACTGTAGTTCGCGATCGACGACAGCGATGCAGCTGGACTGCACTTCCAAAACACCATGCTATTCATCAGGGAATGGATGAATGATAACCAACTGAAACTTAACTCAGATAAAACTTAGATAGTCCTCACTAAGAGTAGAACGGTTTGTTGGAATCCGGGGTGGTGGCCTAGTGAGATGGGCTCCCCTCCCACTCCGAAAAGGGCAGTAAAAAGTCTGGCGTGATCGTCGATGAGGATCTATAATGTAAACAGCAGGTCAGTGCAGTGACCTCGGCCTGTTTCCTGCAACTTCACCGGATAAAAAAGATTAGGAAATTCCTGACGAGAGAGGCCTTGATCCAAATTATCCTGGCGCTGGTTATGTCCATAGTGGATTACGCGAACTCTAACTGGATCTCCCGAAATCCCTCTTGCGCAAGCTTCAGTTAATTCAAAACCAGGCTGCTAGGCTGATAGTTCAGCTACCAAGAGGGGGTTTTATCACGCGGGTGACTAAGGACCTCCACTGGCTGCAGGTGGCGCAAAGAGCAGATTTAAGGCATGCTGCACGATGTTCGAGGCGCTACATTTGAGCTGCCCGGGCTTTGTGAAAGCTCGAATTGTAAAATATTGTCCGACAAGAGAACTGCGATCAAGCTACCTTCACTACTTGGTCACCGCCACCTACAAGAAACTCAGGATTTGAGGACGTAGGTTCTCTATCGCGGCTCCACGTACCTGGAACACACTTCCCTTGGAAATTAGGCAGGCATCTGTCTATACCAAATTTAGGCAACTCCTGAAGATGTGGTTGTTTACACAGGCTTATCAATTGTAGGGATTCTCGATTTTTCATTACCTAGCGCCAAGAGACCTACCCGGTGATCGTGCGCTCTATAAATAACCAATAACATAACATAACATAACACATACTAGTGAGCAGTGCTTAGTTTGTAATAGAAAGAGTGCCGGTGCCTGAAACTCTGCTCATAAGCCAGCAGCCAGTGCTATTAAACATCTGTGCCCCCAATACCAAGACTGGTAGTCTTTAATCCACTACCAGACGCTTCCTGTTGCTTTTTCTTGCTCTTGCAGGTTTTTGCTTCCTCCCTTTGTGATGATTTTGCCATCTTTCTCTTCCTCCATCTTTCCGAACTGCGTGTTTTTCCCTTTCTTGCACTCGGTACATTTCTGATGCCGAAAATAATAAAAAAAATAATTGCTGGTGGCTCCCATTGGCTCAAACTAAGCACTTCTAGTAACCTGTAAGGTTAGTATGCATCTCTTCGGATGAGGTAGAGTGCCAGAGCAGCATAATATAAGCCAAATTACTTACTCTTTCTGTACATTTTTGCTACGTTGACTAGGAATGAAATTATAATGATTTGTGTGCTTACTAGGAGACTGAAAGTCGCTTTGGTTTTTTCAGAAAAACGTAGCATAGATGAAACTTAAATACATCTCTAAAGACAAAAGGTGACCTGTTCTGAATATGAATTATACTAGAAGTGCTGCTTCTGGTCTTGTTAGCTGCCTGTGCTTATTCTGTGGAGGACGGAAGGTTGCGCACCCCTGCCGCCCACAACATTCATGTTGTGTGTGTGTTCTGCAGCAGCATATGGTCATCATGGACAACACTGCAATACTTCCCTTAAACAACATCATACAAGCCAAACCCAGTGTCAAACACAGACAGGAAATAGGCCAGAGCCACCCATTAGTAAATTGTGTAGCTAAAAAAGTGTCCCATTTTTGCAAATTGGGGCAGTTTTTAACTTGTAAAAACACCCTGTATAAGTATTTTGCAACGTATGGAAGACTGCATGCATTTGAACTTCCCGCAGGCAATGTTTGTTGTAATATTGGGAAATCAATAGTAAAAACCAGCCACCAAACCCTAAAAACGGACCCACACACTGACATGCCAAACCATCCCTTCAGGCACTGCTTGATTGCCCTATAATCCAGTCTGACCCCACACACACCCCTCAAACGAGGCACAATCTATGGAATAGGCTATCCAGAAAGGTTTTGCTGATTTTGTAGGGCTAAATAAATGCAACTACAAATAAAATACAAAACAATGAAAGTTTGCACAACTGCTGCTCTTGTTATAGTTGTTCTCTGTGTTTCGAGGAAGAGTGCACTGATTGAAGCTTTCACGCATACAGTGCTAAATGTGCTGGAAGCTTGCACTTCCACTGCCAGTGCTGTGCTTGTTCTGCAACATTGCTTTACTGCAGGCCGTGCTTAACCAGTTCTCTATGATGCAGTCCAGGGGACTCTACAACCTACTGGGGTACATAGCGTTAAAGTTTGTAGCCCAAGCATTTATAAGGATTGTATGATGGTACAACGCATGCCTGAACAACGCATACCTGTACCATGCTGTCTCAACCACAACTGCGTCTTTACCACGCATGCCTTTACCACACATGCCTTTACCATGCAATTTCGTGGTAAACACATGATGAGTAAAGAGACGTGCGTGCTAAAGAGCATACCCCTCTGCCCTGTAAACTGTCCCTTTTCCCCTTGCCGCCTAAAAATTAGACCCACGCCCCAAAAACTACCCTACTCCCAGCCTCCCCAGCCCTGAGCCCTAAAAACTGTCGCTTACATCCCTAAAGTACCCAGACCCAGCCCCCCCACCCTGAGGCCTAAAACTGCCCCCAGCTCTTAAAACTGTCCATTTCCCCCGCCTCGCCGTGAGCCCTAAAAACTGTCCCCACGCCCTAAAAACTACCTGAACCCCGCCCCCCCCCCCCCCCCGCCCTGAGCCCTAAAAACTGTCCCCTACACCTGTAAAGTACCCGGACCCATGCCCCCGACCTGAGCCCTAAAACTACTCCCTGCCCTATAAACAACCCGACCCCCTCCTGAGCTCTAAAAACTACCCCTCACCCCGAAAAACGACCCACCCAAGACCCGGACCCAGCCCCACTTACCTCACCGCGTCCTCTCCTGATCCTTCCTCTTCCTGTCTTCCTGTGCCCGCCCATCTGCTCTGTAACTAGACCACGCATTGCCTTAACCACGCATATGTGTTGTTAATGCTTATGCGAGGTTAAGGCATTCGTGGTTCGGCTTGCAGGGAAATGGCACGCGTGGTTGAGCCCGCGTGGTTAAGGCCGTTTCCCATTTATCGCCATTTACCATTTTGTCATTAGGTGACATGGTGGCAGGCCTGTAGTTAGTGGGTACTGTTAATTTTTCCTACAACTTTGATGATGGCTGAAGACAAGGTGCAGCAGATGCTACGCTTACTGCGTGAAACGGGGCGCCTGGACCTATTAGCAGAGGGCGCTGTTGCCGCGCCGGTCTGCCCGGCGAGGCATGCTTAAGGCGGTGTAGCCACAGCGGTGTTGGCGTGCTCAAGGCCACGAGGCAGAGCTAGTGCCAAGCAGCGACCACAAGTAGGGAGCTGGAGCCGCTCTCCACACACGCATGTAATGGGCAGGCGGGGTGTTAGAGGGGCCGTGTACAGAGAGCGGCTTCACAGGAGTAGCGCTGTAAGGGCATGGCGCTCCCCTGGCTGGGCTATCATCCGCATGGAGTGCTTCTTTTACAAGGACACGTGCGTAGGTGGGGGGAGGGGCTTAGGCCCAAGCAGAACAACCAGGGGGGTTTGGGATCAGCCCCCAGGTAGGAACCAAGGCCTGGTGGGAGGAAGGCCCTCTTTATGCACATGGACTCAGTGGAAGGCAGGTGGGGGAGCAGTACAGCAGCAAACCAGGCCCTTGGGTTTCTCAGACCAGCAGTTTGAGAGAGGGGGCAGCTGTCCTCCGGCAAGCAGAGGATTGGCAGTATAATGAAGGAGAGGAAGGGGAAGGAGAGGGGCAGGCCTTTAAAGAGCTGCCCACTCCTATGAAGCTTAGAGAGGTAGGAGGGGGTCGGGATGAGTCCAGGATATCCCTCGGGAAGAGAGATTTCTTGAATGAAGAGGGTGCCTCACGGATTGCATTCACAGTGGCCGAGGGGGGTGACTTGGAAGGGGGAGAAACTAGGGGGGCACGGGGTTGATGGGGAGCCGGGGGTCCAGGACGGGACATTGGCCCGGGCCACATTCATAGGGTGCAAGCAGGGCCTAGGGTCTGCCTTAGTGGCGGCGCTCTTAGAGTGGAGCGAGGATGAAGGACATGAGGGAAGAGTATGAGGGGGGAACAGTCTGGTAGCAGGCAGCGGGGGCAGCCGAAGTGGCGTAGGCGTAAACCCCAAAGGGTATACTCCCTGAGAGATCGAAGGGGGTTGGGGGCGCGGAGCAGTGAGGATAGAGCACAGGCATAGAGGAGGCAGAGGAGGGGGTAGTGAAGAGGTGCCCGCAATCCGGCTACAGCAAGGGGGTGAGCATCGGGGGACGGGGGTTTCAGGCACGGGGCGTTGGCAAAAATATGGAAGGTAATGGAGAGCCAGGTCAGGGGACCAGAATATAGGAGTTCAAGGGCCCTGCACACCGGACCTATCCTTTCTGTTGCAGATGGCAGGACATCTTCACATGGCAGACTCAGGAGGGCACAGTGCGGCTCTACAACCCCGAGGAGAAGTGAAGGCATGGCACAGAGCAGTCAGCCAGATGGCATTGTGGGACCCGGTGTTGGCTGACACAATAAGGTCTGGTGAGCCTCGTCAGGCCTAACCACGACCAAGCGCAGAGCATCTTTAGAAGAAAGGACATACAGGCCAAGGCGGCCTGCGGCAACAAAGCATCTGGGAGGGTTTGTTATGCTCCCCGCCCACCCTCCCCCACCCCCCAGGAGAAGGTAGACTTTCACACCGAGGCGGAGCGAAATGTACCGTATCAGGTAGCAGTTCCATCATGCGCTGGATGGGCGACAGAGGTGGTGGCAGCAAAGGGCAGAACAGACCGGGGGGGCCATGAATCAGTTTGCGCATTTGTGTCTTACAGGCTGCAGACAAGGTACCGGCAAGATCCACTGACACAAGGTAAATAGGCAGGCAGCATCCACTGGCAAGGCAGCAGGCTACAGAGCAGGCACCGACCTTAATGCCAGGTAAAAAATCTAAGGGCCACAGAGGCTCCAGTTATGAAGTGAAGTGGAGTGGATTCTTGGACTGAGCAGAATGAGGAAAGTACACTGTAACTGAAAGGATGGTCTGTGACAGACTGGGGTAGGTGTGGAGGAGTGGAGGTTGGACAAAAGGGAAGCAGAGGGTACACATAAGAAGGAACCCTACAAGGGGAAGGTGGGACTACCACACCAGCTGTGGCATCACCAAGAGAACAGCAGGGCGAGAAGGGCTAGGAAACGGGTAAGAGTTTTGGGGACAAGACAGGGGGTGAATGAGACAAAGGAAAGGTAGAGGTAGCAAAGGGCAAGGAAAGCAAGGAGCTGAAAGTAAAGAAATTGCCATACATGGGGGTCACTAAACCATTTGGGGCGCACCTTATGTTGTCCACAAAGGAGAAAATTTGGAAGGGGGAATATGTTGAAATGTTTAAGCTATTACATAGGGAACTTAGGGCCAAGCAGTGGGCCAAGGAGGAAGAATATGAACTGTCCAAATGGCCTAAGGTGCCCATGACCATAGAAAACTGGCCGGCAGCATTTTTAATTTACGCCAGTGTCTACTGTGAAAAACATTCAGAGCATAACGTAGCTCTTTTTAAATATATGAATGTCATATGTAAGGTGCAGATCACGTATGGGGGATATGCATGGGACAAGTATGATGATGAAATTAGGGTGCGTATGGCCCTAGACTCAGAGGCAAAATGGGGGGAGATAGATTCCGATTTATGGAAACACTGATGGATCTGGCGAAATTCGAGAAGTCAATATTCACAGCCAGTGGTCTGCCCATAGTATATCGTCCCTTTCAGGCTCGCCCCACCCGAGGAGGGGTGAGATAAACAGCTAAAAGTCAGGGAGGAATGCTAGGAGCCTGCTTGGATTTAAATAAGAGGCTGTGCACAAGGGAATAATGTAAGTTCGGGCACAAATGTTCCAAATGTGCAGTGAGGCACGTACTTGTACACTGTTTTGCTGTGGCAGGGAACCAGCAAGAGGGTCTCTGAGGGGGATAAAATGGACAATCTCACCAGAGTCAAGGGGGTTCAGGCATGCCTCAACCCACAGCAGGGAGCTATAGGAGGGAATGGGGGCACAGGGACCTGGTGGGAAAGGCTGATATGCCAGTTAAGCTGGACAGGCTGGATTTTTAGCTGCAACGTTATATTAATAAGGTAGATGCAACAGTGCTTAGGTAGGGGTTTCATTGGGGCTTCTGACTGGAGTACGAAGGTGCAAGAGTAAGGCAGTGGCTGAAAATCTGAAATCAGTCAGGGAATATCAACAAGTGGTGTGGGACAAATTACAGAAAGAAGTTCGGGAAGACTGGATGGCGGGTCCATTTGATGACTGCCTGTTGGCTAATCTGATTGTGTCTCCAATAGGCCTGGTTCCCAAAAATGAGCAGGTCCAGCTTTGGCTGATATATGTCTTGGCCAGAAGGGCACTTGGTAAATGACTTTATAGCTGAAGATTTGGCCTCAGTGTCTCTTCATCTTGGGTGGATCTGGCAATGTCACTGGTGGAGCGGGCGGGAGTAGGAGCGGACATGGTGAAGTGTGACATGATATCAGCCTTTCAGTTTTACCAGAACACCCAGAGGACTTTCAATTGCTGGGAATTCAGTTTGAAGGGCAGTGGTATGTAGCTAAATACCTGCCGATGGGATGCTCTAATTCGTGAGCTCTGTTTGAGCATTTTAGTTCATTCTTGCAATGGCTGTTTATTTGATGCATGGGGCACCAGTGGGTTACCCACTATCTGGATGATTTGTTCTTCGTTAGCGGCCCGGCTCTGCGAACTGCAAGTGGTGGCTGGTAAGTTTTCAAGAGCTCATGGAGGACTCTGGGGTCCCCTTGGTGCCCGAAAGGACTGTGGACCCACAGACAGTGCTTTTCTTTTTGGGGCTAGAACTGACCTCTAGGAACATGGAGGCACGCTTACTGCCACACAAAAAGTTGAAGATGCAATTGTTGTTGGATACGATGCTGGGGAAATCCAAGGTTATGGTCAGAGGCGTTCAAGTGCTTCTGGGCCATCTGAATTTCTCATGTAGGATGGTACGTGTGGGCAGGACTTTTTGTAGGAGTCGGGGAATGGCTTTGTCAGGCCTGTCCCTGCCGCACCATCATGTGCAGTTGTCTGTCAGTGTGAGGGAGGATTTGTGCATGTGGCACTTCTTTATGGATTTGTTCAATGGTATTCCATTGTACACACCGTGAAAGTTCGACTGGGATATCCAGATCTATTCAGATACAGCAGGGGGTGTGGGGTTTGGTCTGTACTGGCAGGGGTAAAGCTGCGTGGAGAAATGGACTGAGGTTTGGAAGCTTGGGGCAGCCGTATTGCATTTCTGGAAGGTTCTTTACATTGGTCGTTGTTGTTTCCATGGGGGGACAAGGTGGCCCACAAAAAAGTGTTTTTTTGGATAGACAATATGGCAGTGGTTCAGGTGGTGACCAGACAGTTGTGCAGGGATGCACAGGTGCTGAATTTGCTACGGGTTTTTGTGCTTGAATGCTTGAGACATGACATGTTGTTCAAGGCGAAACATGTGCCAAAGACTGGACAATGACATTGCGGATGCTTTGTCTCGTTCAGAGTGGGAGATATTCCATGGGCTAGCCACAGAGGCAGACAGGGACAAGATGTGTATGCTGACAGAGCTATGGACAGTAGGAGACAATGGCTGTTCCAGCTGGTGGTAGGGTATTTGACGGAGTCCATCAGGAAACTGTATACACAGGCGTGGGATGAGTTCTTGTGCAGTGGCACTTGCAAGAGACTAGAGGGCTGGGAGAGAGTTGAGGATGTAGCCCAGTTGATATTGACACTGACAGAAAAAGGACTTTGATGAGTCATGATCACAGGGAAGTTGGCAGAGATTGCATTCATGGGGAAGTTGCTCTGGAGTTATGTACCGTCAGTGGGGAACTGGCGAAGCATATGTTGGAAGGTTGGGCGAGGAAGCATGGTAATTTGGGCCAAAGTGGAAGCCTCTTATCTGGTAAGTTTTTACGCAGGTGATCCGAGCTTTGCCAGCTATATGCAGCGCAGAGGGAGAAACAACGTTGTTTGGGACCTTGATGACTTGAATGTTTTTTTGGCACCTTTCGAGTGTTGGAATTGTTGGGGGACTGGATGCTGAGAAGGCTTTCGACAGGGTAGCCTGGGAGGCACTCTGGGGTACAATGTCGGAATTCAGACTGGGGACCCAGTTCATTTCTCTCGTTCAGAAATTGTACAAGAAACCGGTCGCAGTTGTTAAGGTGAACAGCCTTTTATCTACTTAATTCCCTGTCCAGAGGGGCGCTCGCCAGGGCTGTCCACTCTCCCCCTTGCTTTTTGCACTTTACATTGAGCCCTTTATAAGACATCTCTTGCAGAATACTGGGATTTCCCCTGTCAGGCTGAATAATATAGAACTAAAGCTTACCTCATATGTGGACGACATTGCTGTCTACACTGTTAACCCTGTTGAAGCGCTAATTCATATAACAGACGAGGCCGAACACTTCGGCTCCTTCTCCGGCTATAAGCTGAATATAGCAAAAACGCAGACAATCCTCAACTTTCAGTCTGATATATTGCCAACATCTCTGGGGGTTACCAATACGGCTATATATTTAGGTGTCTGTCTTACCAGTCGGGTAGAGGAGCTAATTGCCTTTAACTATGAACTGCTCCTCAAATCTGTCACGGCCAAACTGCGCAGCTGGCATCAGCTTCCTCTTAGTATTCTCGGCAGGTGTAATTTAATCAAAATGAATATTTTGCCGAAGTTCTTATACCTTTTTCACTCAATCCCTCTCCGGGTCCCTAATTCTTTTTTTAAGCATCTCGAAAGCACGATAGGCAACTTTATTTGGGGTTAGAAACGCACCAGAAGGGCTCTCAGCCTTACAAATTGCCTTATAAACAAGGTGGCTTTAGGCTTCCAGACTTTAAGTTCTATTTCTGGGCTGCATTCGCTGGGCGGATGCGGAGCTTGCTAAACGGGCTGGAAGCAGGACTATCTTCATTGGCCTATCAATTAGCTTGTGGGCCTTCTATAGGATTCACTCTCTATAAGACCTCTGACCCTAACTACTACAAGCGAGTCAAATTCAAGGTGAGTAGGGATATAACCAGGATCTGGCAGGATATCTGCAAGAAATTTTCTTGGCCTTTACTGCATTGTCATACTGTTTTATGGGGAAACCCAATCTTGCCCGACATATTTCAGGATCCTGTTGGAAGAATTTGGCAGTCCTCGGGCATCAACAGGCTTGTCCAGCTATATGACAATCAGGGTTTTCCTTCATTTACAGCACTTATAGACGAGTTCAGGCTTCCATATTGCTCCTTCTTTAAATACTTGCAGATTAGAGATTATTTTTTAAATGGGCAAAGAATATTAACCGCACCACATACATCTGAAATATTGGTGGGCATATATGGGAATTCTCGTAGAGGCGTTATTGGTGCAGTTTATCAGAAACTCATCGCATCAGCTAATGATGATAACCTGCACATATCTGTAAAATTAAGTCAGCTCTTGAACAATAATGTCACGGCAGTAGAAGTGCACGAGTTATTAGACATCTTAGATAGAGCAGTAGCCTCCATTAACCTAAAGCTGCAACAACACAAGACGGTTTTTATGTTGTACTACACACTCAAGCTCATTTCAAAGTGGGCAACATCCCAATCTCTCTGTAATTCGCACTGCCCCAAATGTAATCTCTTTGCAGTAGATCTAAAGCACATGTTTTTGGATTGTCCTTTGCTTAGGCAATTTTGGAAAGATGTATGCACAACATTAGCAGCGCAATTTGATCACCAGTTCCAGCCTACTGAAAAGGAAATCTTCCTCTGGCTTAAGCACAAGGTCATTAACTCTGAGAAGGCATTATTCTCTATTATTATAGCCTGTGTGCGTCTTTGTATCGCTAGATCATGGATAAACCCTATCAGTCCAAATGTTAAGGAGTTTTGGGTACTACTTAGACAGGTGTTTGAATCCGAGTTAGCTCTAGCTAAAGTTAGAGGCCCTCTCGCTTGCCGCAGGTTTAATAGGGTTTGGTCTAGTCTGCAATGGGTTTAGTCATATACTTATTTTAATTTTTCCTGTACCTTATCGTGTAACATTATGAGTTGTTGTAACCCCCCTATGTCTCGAGCCTTTAGTTTCTTTCTTAGTCTCTCACTAAGTATTGTATCATTTCTTATTACGTGTTAAGAAAAAGTTTCTCTTTTCTTTTAATGTTTTGTAAGGTATCATACTAATGGCTAATAAAAAAAAAAAGGGAAAAAAAAAAGGAATTGTTGGAGGAAGGAGTAGTAGGGATCTTTTATGGGAAGAAGTAGTGTTCCAGGAGTCTGGGGTAGGGATACGGCTGTGCCATTCAAAAATGGACCAAAAGTCAACGGGAACAACTGTAGTTTTGACAGCTTACTGACAGCTTACCCGGTAGAGGGTATCTGTCCAGTAAAATGGGGAGAGAAGCTCTGTGCGCGCAGAGCCTCACACGATGGGGACAGTGAGCTCATGACCCCTTTCCAACCGCTTACAGTACTTAGGAAAGCTCTTCCTAGGCTTGAGATGGTAGCGACAGAGTATGGCATGCATTCCTTTGGTATTAGGGTGGTGACAAAAGCGGGCAAGAGGGGTTGGTCCTGTGAGCAAATTATAGGGCTGGGAAGATGGTCTTCAGACTACTTTAGGAAGTATGTCAGATCGGGTGAAGAGGGACTGTTGATAAACCAGTTCACTGCGTTTTTCCCCTTACTACTGTTTGTTTTTCAGGTTCAGTTCCGGGCCCGGAGGCTACCGGTTTGTCTGTGTGGTTTGTGGGGCATTCTCTCATGAAATGGGCTGACCTTGAAGCCATAAAAAGTCCCCAGGGTCAGAATCTGGGTTTCGATGCAAGTTCGCTCACGGTGTCCTGGTACGGGAAGGATGGTATGCACCGGAAGAAGATGTTGCCCAGTCAGAACAGGTTTCTGTTGGGAAAGAATTGCCCTGATGTTCTGTTAGTGCATTTAGGGGAAAATTACTTGGTGGTTGAGAAGGACTTGGCAGTGCTGTGAGCAATGAATCAGGATTTGAGGGAGATCAAGATGCAGTGGTCAGGGTGTTTCATGGCATGGAGGGAATTTATACCTAGGAGAATTTGGAGAGGTACTAGCAAGCCGTCTGCAATTGATAAGGCTAGGAGGAAGATCAGTACGGAGATGCGAGGATTCTGCAGGGAAGATGGACTGGGCAGAGTGGAGCATTCTGACTTTAGATACGATACAGCAGAGTTGTTTCGGGGGGATGGGGTTTACCTTTCCCGCTTGGGGATGTAGTTGTCTTTGTTGGAAATAAAAGATTTTTTAGCTCAGACTTTGAAGGTATAGCAGTGAGCAAAAACACTTTTGGGGGTGGCAAGAAAAGGTCAGGTTAGTGTTTTTTTCTGAGTGGCGGTTAACTGACAAGTTTGCATGGGTTTAGCTAATGTTATTGTTGTTGCCATCGGTGAACAAGGCAGAAAGGGAAGGTGCGACAAGCTCACGCCAGAACAAGTCAGGAAGTTAAAGGTTATGTTATAGGAAGTTAAGTTTAGTAGATGTTAATAGATTCACTGTTAAGGGTTATGGAAAGTTTAAAATGTCACAATTGCAGGAGTGCAGTAGGTTAGGATATAGATACTTGCTGGGTTACGATATGTGGGGGGTGGAGCATTTAGGGGTGGGGTAGGAAATTAGGTGGCGAACTTTTGTATAGTGAGGTTTTAGTTTTGTAAGGCAGAATGCCCAGGAATTTTTGTGATGTTCACCTGTTTCAATAAAAGCGGCCTTTTTCACACATACAAAATGTGTCACTAGTTTGTGCTCTGCCTCTCTCACCCAATAGGGGTTTGGACGACAGCCGACCAGGGTAAGGTCTGCCCCCACGGAGTATTAGGGGAATGGTGTACTCCAGGAGACTTGTCATCTTTTGGGCTACATGCCGTTAAAAGTTGTAGCCCAAGCATTTATAAGCAGCCATTTTGGGCTGCCACCCACCATGTTGTCGTTAGGTGACATGGTGGCAGCCCTGTAGTTAGTGGGTCCTGTTCATTGTTCATCGCCTGCCCAGCTCTCAACTCAGAAGTTTCTTGAATATCGGGGGCTGAATTTTCGCTTTAAGAGTGGCTGGTGCGCAGGTGAAGATGAGTTATTGTATGGTTGTCGCTTTGAGACAGGTGTAGGGTAGCTTGGCAGTTGGCCTACAAGTTTGCATGGGTTAAGCTAATGTTAATGTTGTTGTTGCCATTAGCAAACCAGGATGAAAGGGCGGCTGTGAACAAGCTCACACCGGAACATGCCAGGAAGTTAAAGGCCACGTTATAGAAAGTTAAGTTTAGTAGATGTTAATAGATTCACTATTAAGCGGATGGGGAATTAAAAATGTCACAATTGTAGGAGTGCAGTAGGTTAGGAGGTAGATACTTGCTGGATTACGTTATGTGGGGGGCAGGACATTTTGGGGTTAGGGGATCGGAAATTAGGTGGCAAACTTTTGTACATTGGGGTCTTAGTTTTGTAAGGCGGAATGGCCCGGATTTTTTGTAATGCACACCTGTTTCAATAAAAGCGGCCTTTTTCACACATACAAAATGTGTCAGTAGTCTGCGCAGCGCCTCTCTCACCCAAGTAAGGTTTCTCTGTTCCTGCTGCACCTATTCTGTGTGTGAGGAAGCTTTACATTGTGCTGTTGCTATTTAATACGCATTTCACCCCAACAAGAGCACAACCCATAAACGTCTTACATGTTTTGGGTTGGACTGATGGCAAACCTGGCAATCCGGTTCCTATTTACGTTCCCCCAATTATGTAGGCTAAATTACATCAATACAGAAGTTTAGAAATGCAGATTCACCCTAGGAGCAAAAGAAAAATGCAGAGATATCATTATTACCTTGCTAAATATAATTACTTTAATAGAGAGGAAATGAAAGAAAGACCACCAAGGCCCTGATATAAAGAGGGCCTGCAAATTCCAACACGATGAAGACAAACACCTGCAACAAGTTCGAACTGTTCTCTTTCCCACTGCTTGTTAGGACTGATTTTTAGTAAGTTTGTGATAAATAACACTGATTCTTCCCTTCACCACTCTCTCCTAGGCAAACTCGCTCTCTTCATTACTCATGGGCACTGTTTTTCTACAAACCTCACTTTCTGAAGTCCCTCCATCTCATATCTAACACTTCATCCCCATCCTCTCTATCACATTTTGTTCACTGTCTTTCATGTGCTTCCTTTCATTTCCTCCACTTCACCCCTCACACACATACATATCCACACACACTGGGGCATATTCTCAAGGACTCATCGCCGATTTATCGGCACTTTAGCGCCGCAAAAGTGGCGATAGATTTATCGCCCTATTCTCAAGCTGGTGCAAACTGCCGATTTCGCCAGTTTTCCAGCGATAGCTGCTGCAAAAAACATCGCCACGGATGAGTGCGACAACTAACGCTAATGATATGCAGAGTAGGCGTTCCCGTGCAAAAACACGCGAAAACACCACTTTGCGATATTCACAACGACCAGTCAGATCTGCGATGCGAACCAAGAACAGGCGATAAGGCGCGTTAGCAGCAGGGACTTAACACCTGCCTTTTACTGGTGTTAAGCAGGACGACCAACTGCAGTAGAAAGGGAGCCCAGCCCAGAGCCACATCTGAAGACCAACAGATGCCATGGAGACACTGATCATGCAGCTCGGAGACCCAAGAGGGCCACAACACCCACCGCCATCACCCCCAGGACCCCCCCCCCTCCAGACCCACACCCCGGACTACCACCGAGGCAGCGTAGGACAAGACAGCAGACCATCCGAAAACGGCATGGCCCCTCAGCCACACAATTGCAGAATGTGGGGAGAGGTGGGAACCAAGTATGTGTGAAGGAGGCAACTCACCCATGAAAAAGAATGTCCCCAATGCCAAGTGTGGCGGTGATGTGCTGGACAGACCACAGAATGCAGAGCACAGACATGTCCATGTGGACATATACTGCTGGTGTGTGTAGTTTTGTGGACAGTGGACGCAACCATGCCACCTCAGGCAGTGGGGAAGACCCTGGACATGTAGCTGTGCCGTCCCCCCCTGTAAGCGTAAGCGCAGTGGGCTGGGCCGGCGTACGCCACTCCAGCGTAGGAGTGCTGATAAAAAGGCCGGGGCCCTGGGCGTGGTTCTCTTCCGTGATGGGCAACGCGTCTGCCAGGGTGGAGCACCTCACCCTGCCACGAGTCCGCCCCCGTGACCTCCAGACTCCGCGACACAGGCCCCCAGCGCATCCAGCGGCACAGCAACACGGAGTCATGTGTGTGCCAGACACTGCCTTAGTCCTACACTGCGGTCAGCAGGTCCCACAATTCAAATCGTGCCACATTTCTGTTAATGGAGGAAACCACCAGTCAACAGACATTGCCCCGAGTGCGGCCCGCCCGGATGACGCATCATCGTCGGCTGCACACCCGCTGAGCGCTCCAGGTGCCACTAACTCAGTGCACCACAAGTCATTGCCACATGGATGTGGGCCCTCACTGACCGCTGCCTCCGGCCTACACTGCGGTCAGCAGGTCCCCCAAGTCAAACGACACATCAGTGTTGGCTGTGCACCTGCTGAGCGCTCCAGGTGCCACTGACCCTGTGCAACACAAGCCGACGTCACGTGGATGTGGGCCCTTGCTGCCCGCTGCCTCCGGCCTACACTGCGGTCAGCAGGTCCCCCAAGTCAAACGACGCATCATCGTTGGCTGTGCACCTGCTGAGCGCTCCAGGTGCCACTGACCCTGTGCAACACAAGCCGACGACACGTGGATGTGGGCCCTTGCTGACCGCTGCCTCCGACCTACACTGCGGTCAGCAGGGCTCGCTAATCAAATTGAGTCCTGATTCATTTATGGCAGAGTCCAGTAGGCCACAGACTTTGCTACCAGGGCGAGCCGCCCTGACGACGCATCAGCGCAGGCCGCGCACCCGCCGAGCGCTCCAGGTGCCACTAACTCAGTGCACCACAAGTCATCGTCACGTGGCTGTGTGCCCTTTCTGACCGCTGCCTCCGGCCTACACTGCGGTCAGCAGGGCTCGCAAACCAAATCCAATCCTGACATGCAAGGACACGCCATCATCGCTGGCTGCACACCCGCCACCACCGCCAGGACCACCTCCAACCCACAACTGCCAGAGTCGGAGGAGTGTCACAGGCAGCCCATCTAAGTTGCTCACACCTGTCTTGGATGCCATCATCAGCTTGATCCCCTGCTCAGCTCTTCAGGTGCCACTAACTCAGTGCACCACAACACATGGACCCTTCATGATTGAGTTTTGTGCTGTGGACAACGGACACAACAATGTCACCTCAGGCAGTGGGGAAGACCTGGGACGATGATGATGAAGATGAGGCAGGTGTACCACACCCCACTGCAGCTGCAGCAGGAATATCCCGAAGGGACCAAATCATTAACAATTCCTTCACATGAGCACGCTCAGCTCTGGTGCCCCTACCTCAGTGCACTGCAAGTCATGGACCCTTTATGATTGAATCTGTGTGTGTGATCCGATGATCACTGTTCTAGTTGTTGCCAGCACCAACCACTCCCTGAGGGCTGGCTTACACCCACCCCACACCCATCCAGCACAGGCGTCACTGGACATGTGACCCTGGTAACAAAAAGGGCCGGGCGCACGTGCCCGTAGCCAGTTCCACTATCTATCTAAGTGTGTCCGTGTGGTCATTATGTATGCATGATGGGCCAGGGCCCTACTACATTACATTGTGCTGTGGACAGCGGACGCAACCATGCCACCTCAGGCAGTGGGGAAGGCCCTGGACATGTAGCTGTGCCGTCCCCCCCTGTAAGCGGAGTGGGCTGGGCCGGCGTACGCCAAGCCAGCGTAGGGGTGTGAAGGATTTGCCCGGGGCTCTGGGCGTGGTTCAGTTCTGGCCTGGACAAGGAAGTAACTAATGAGTGTGTCTCTGTTGTAGTGTCGGCGCCACCCAGTCCGCAATCGACAATGTTGCAATGTAGCATGCACCCGGAGGGCGGACTCGCACGAACTGGGAAATGAAGGAGCGCAAGACCGCTCGGGGTCTTGGTTCATGCATGCCAAGTGTTGTGTGTATCTGTATTGCTGCAGCATGAGCCAAATGCCTAGCCTTAACCACAGCGCGAGTTCAGCCAGGCATGAACTCTACGTCTGTGTCCGCCCTATCCTTCCCACAGGCCTACACTCACGTGGCCGTCCACCTCCAACGGCCAACATCACAGTGTCGTTGTCAGGCTTGTGGACATGCGCAGACAGGCATGACAATGGTGTGCCGTAGGAGTGCCAGTGATGCAACCGCGCAGCGCACACAAGTAAATAGGCTCGGGGGGAGGGAGGAGCAGCTGTGAGGCAACGTAACACACAGTGATGCCACTCATTTGCCACATGCAAGACATGTCAAACATGAATCCCAAAGTCGCACACATCCCACCCCACCCCCAACAAGCCACTTCACAGTACCTGAATGCAAGCAGATGAGAAACTAACATTAGGGATGAATGCTCCTTTGTCTGTGCTATCAGGCGGAAGCACATCTGCACCTCCGACCTCGGGATTACATGTGCCCGGCACCCCCTGACAGATACTATAGCAGCTGATGACGACTCCCACACTACGCACAGCCCGACGAGAGACCAACGTATACACACCCCACACACAGAAGTCCTTGCTCGAAGTTATCTTGCATGGAATGGCCTTCACACTTACTCCCACATTAACCCAGGCGTACAACCGTTGCACACTAAAACAACTCATTGCTCCGAGCTGTGGCATTTCATCCACAGAACTGGCGCAGGTCAGAACAGTGCCGCTTCAACCAGAGCCACTAACGCAATGGCAGACCATCACGGACACTTGCACAACCCCTGTCAGGTGGAACTCTACCGTGCACGTATGCTGCATTTACTGGGGGCACTGCCATTGGTAGTGCTGCGGATCAGTTACCGGCTGAGCTTCCGCCTTGCCAACGTCACCTGCGTGCAGCCTGTGTTGCATTGTCGCTCGTGTATATTCAATCAATCAATCAATCACAGAATTTGTAGAGCGCACTACTTACCCGCGAGGGTCTCAAGGCGCTGGGGAGAGGGAAAGGGGGGGTGATGCTACTGGTCGAACAGCCAGGTCTTGAGTAGCCTCCTGAAGGTCAGCAGGTCTTGGGTCTGTCGTAGGCTTAGTGGAAGGGTGTTCCAGGTCTTGGCGGCGAGGTGTGAGAAGGATCTGCCGCCGGTGGTTGTTCTTCGAATGCGAGGGACGGTGGCGAGGAGAGGTCGGCGGAGCGGAGCTGGCGGTTGGGGACGTAGAAGAAGAGTCGTCTGTTGAGGTAGGCTGGGCCAGTTTTGTGGAGTGCCTTGTGTGCGTGGATGAGGAGTTTGAAGGTGATCCTCCTGTCGACGGGGAGCCAGTGCAGGTTCCTCAGGTGGGGGGTGATGTGGCTGTGGCGTGGTACGTCGAGGATCAGGCGTGCGGAGGCGTTTTGTATGCGTTGCAGTCGCTTGATGAGCTTGGCCGGGGCTCCCGCGTAGAGGGCGTTCCCATAGTCAAGTCTCCTACTGACGAGGGCCTGGGTGACTGTTCTTCTTGTGTCTGTCGGGATCCACCTGTAGATCTTGCGAAGCATGCGGAGGGTGTTGAAGCAGGAGGAGGAGACTGCGTTGACTTGCTTGGCCATGGAGAGCGTTGAGTCGAGGATGACTCCCAGGTTGCGTGCGTGGTCGGTGGGTGTCGGGGCTGCTCCCAGCGACGTTGGCCACCAGGAGTCGTCCCAGGCTGAGGGGTTGGAGCCGAGGATGAGGACCTCCGTCTTGTCCGTGTTCAGCTTTAGTCGGCTGATCTTCATCCAATCGGCGACGGCCTTCATTCCTTCATGGAGATTGGCTTTGGCGGCGAGGGGTCCTTGGTGAGGGAGAGGATCAGTTGAGTGTCGTCGGCGTAGGAGATAATGTTGAGGTCGTGCTGTCTGGCGATGCATGCGAGCGGGGCCATGTAGATGTTGAACAGTGTTGGGCTGAGGGAAGATCCCTGGGGTACGCCGCAGATGATCTCGGAGGCTGAGGATCGGAAAGGTGGGAGGCGGACTCTCTGGGTTCTGCCGTCGAGGAAGGAGGTGGTCCATTCCAGGGCCTTGTCTCGGATCCCTGCGTCGTGGAGGCGTGCGCGTAGAGTGCGGTGGCAGACAGTGTCGAAGGCGGCGGAGAGGTCCAGCAGGATGAGGGCTGCGGTCTCACCGTTGTCCAGCAGGGTCCTGATGTCGTCGGTGGCGGCGATGAGGGCAGTCTCAGTGCTGTGGTTGCTGCGGAACCCCGATTGGGATGGGTCCAGGATGCTGTTTTCTTCTAGGTATCGGGTTAGCTGTTTGTTGACGATCTTCTTGATGACCTTGGCTGGGAACGGAAGCAGGGAGATGGGCCGGAAGTTCTTGAGGTCTCTTGGGTCCGCCTTGGGTTTTTTGAGTAGGGCGTTGATCTCTGCGTGTTTCCAGCTCTCTGGGAAGGTCGCGGTCTCGAAGGAGAGATTGATAACGTTGCATAGGTGGGGTGCGATGGAGCTGCTGGCTTTGTTGAAGATGTGGTGCGGGAAAGGGTCTGACGGGGAGCCGGAGTGTATTGTGCCCATGGTCTTGATGGTGTCATCGATGTTCACGCTGGCCCAGGCTGGCAAGGGGTCATGGTCGATGTTGTGCGGCGGGTCTGGAGTATCTATCTTGGTGGGGGCTGTCTGGGTGTTGAAGCTGTCGTGGATGTCGGCGATCTTGCGGTGGAAGAAGGTGGCGAGGAATCGCACAGGGCTTGCGACGGCGGGATGTCGTTGGTGTTGGAGCTGGGGTTGGAGAGTTCCTTCACGATGTTGAAGAGCTCCTTGCTGTTGTGTGCGTTGTTGTCGAGGCGGTCTTTGAAGGAGATTCTCTTGGCGGACCTGATGAGGTGGTGGTGGTTACGGATGGCGTCTTTATGGGCTGCGTGGCTGTCCGGTGTCTTATCACTGTGCCATTTCTTCTCAAGTTTCCGGCAGGTACGCTTGGAAGCTAGGAGTTCCGGGGTGAACCAGCTGGCTCTTTTGGTGGTGTCGCTGTAGGTGAGTTTTTCAGCGGGGCGAGGGTGTTGGCACAGTCGTCTATCCATCGTCTGAGGTTGCAGGCAGCGTCGTCGGTGTTGGATGGGATGGAGGGAGGGCTGAGAGCGAGGTTTGCCCGTAGTTGGTCTTCGGTGACTTTGCTCCAGCAGCGGCGTGGGATCTGTTGGGTGCGGTGGTGTGTGGTGGGTTTCTGGAAGGTGAAGTGGATGCAGCGGTGGTCGGTCCAGAGGAGTTCCGTGGTGTGGGTGAAGGAGACGTGGGAGCTTGAGGAGAAGACTGGGTCGAGCGTGTGGCCGGCGGAATGTGTCGGTGTTGTGACGAGCTGTCTCAGTCCGAGGTTGGCGAGGTTGTCGATCAGGGTGGTGGAGTTGCTGTCGTTGTTGTTCTCCAGGTGAAAGTTCAGGTCTCCGAGAAGGATGTAGTCGGTAGAAGTCAGGGCGTGCGTGCTGATGAAGTCGGCGATGGAGTCGCTGAACTGGGGTCGGGGCCCATGGGGTCTGTAGACAAGGGTGCCTCTGAGGGTGGTGTTGGGGTCCGTGTGGATCTGGAAGTGCATGTGTTCGGCGGTGCAGGGAACGTCGTCGGTGCTGGTCGAGACCCTGATGGAGTTCTTGTGGACGATGGCGATTCCTCCTCCTACTCCGTTGACGCGGTCTCTGCGGGTGATCTTATAGCCGTCTGGGATGGCTATGGCGATGTCGGGTGCGGAGGAGTCGTTCATCCAGGTCTCTGTCAGGAAGGCGACGTCTGGTGATGATGAGTCGAGCAGGTCCCAGAGCTCGACGGCGTGTTTGCGTGCGGAGCGGGTGTTCAGTAGGATGCATCGGAGGTGGTTGAGGTCCTTCTTGGTGGGTGCTTCGGTGGCTCTGAGGCTGGTGTAGCTAGAGTTCCGGCAGGTGAAGGGGCCATGTGTGCGTTTCGGGGCGGCCTTGAAGCAGTTGCGTCTCCGTCCGGGGTTGAGAGCGTGGAGTGTGGTGGCATCGTAACGGCGTCGGTCCTCGAGGCTGGAGCAGGGGGCGCGCGGCCCAGGGGTTCTGGCGCTGGGCGCGGTCCAGGCGCGGACGGGCGCAGACGGGCTTGCCTTAGGCGCGCCTTCGGCGCGCCCGCTGCACGCAGCGGCCGCCATATATGGGGAGCTGGGAGGGAGGAGCAGCTGGGAGGCGGGAGGCAGGGGCAGCGAATGGGCAGTCAGGGGGGCGGGGCCGCAGGGGACGCAGCGGCGGGGGTACAGAAGGCAAAGTTGGGCACAGCAGAATGGGGGCACGAGGGGAACAGAAAGCAAAAATGGACACAGTCAACGGGGGCACGAGGGGAGACAGAAGGCAAAAGAGGACACAATCAATGGGGGTACGAGGGGAGACAGAAGGCAAAAGAGGACACAATCAATGGGGGCACGGGGGGAAACAGAAAGCAAAAATGGACACAAGCAATGGGGGCACGAGGGGAGACAGAAGGCAAAAGGACACAATCAATGGGGGCACGAGGGGAAACAAAAAGCAAAAATGGCCACAATCAATGGGGGCACGAGGGGAGACAGAAGGCAAAAGAGGACACAATCAATGGGGGCACGAGGGGAAACAGAAAGCAAAAATGGACACAATCAATGTGGGCACGAGGGGAGACAGAAGGCAAAAGAGGACACAATCAATGGGGGCACGAGGGGAAACAGAAAGCAAAAATGTACACAAGCAATGGGGGCACGAGGGGAGACAGAAGGCAAAAGGACACAATCAATGGGGGCACGAGGGGAGACAGAAGGCAAAAGAGGACACAATCAATGGGGGCACGAGGGGAAACAGAAAGCAAAAATGGACACAAGCAATGGGGGCACGAGGGGAGACAGAAGGCAAAAGGACACAAGCAATGGGGGCACGAGGGGAGACAGAAGGCAAAAGGACACAAGCAATGGCGGCACAAGGGGAGACAGAAGCGAAACGGGCACACAAAATGGGGGCACGAGGGGGACAGAGGCAAAACGGGCACTAAGGCAACAGCAGAGGGGCGAGCTTACCAGCAGCAGCAGCGGGCAGGACAACACAGGCGGAGCTGTGTGGCGGGGGAGCGACCTACCTGGCAAGGTCAATGGTGGCCCATGGATGTCTGCCTATCTAACAGGACGGTAGCCGAACTGGATTTCGACATGTGTGTGCGCCCCCTGTTGGCCCACGACCATGAATGTCACTGTGACACCCGTCTATGGGATGCCTGGATACTTAGCATACATGCTGGCAGCTGGACCTGGGAGATTGCAGAACTCCTTGTGTGCAGTGAGCAAATTGAGCCGCTCCCCTATTGGGCTGTAGTGCTAATTGGTGAAAGGGGGTGGACGCAGCACATCTGTCCGGACCTGCTAATGGTTAGCCTCGCTGTCCTGTTCGATGAAGTCGACGACGACCTCATGTTGGAAATAATTGCCTACGAGGCTGCACTAGCTTTCATGGACGTGTAACTATGTACCTGCAGACACGACAGTTTGGAACACATTGCACATGTCCCGACAACTTGTTGGAACTTGGGGTTCTGGTCACATCTCCCACGGCGACAGTGGACATGTCTGCATTCGCCTGGACTCCGAATACATGAGCGGACAACAACGCGGGTTAACACACACCTGTGAAAGGTGAGGCACTCCCCCGGAGTGGACAGCGGCGCTTGGCAACGTTCCACGTTCTGATGCATTGGTCTGCATGTTGTGGCATTAATGATGCCCGTACTGACACGCATATGCTAATAAAGTCTACGCACCTTCACTTGTATTCAACTGTGATGAGTGTTGATTTGCATGACAATGTGTGTCTCACTGCCTATCTGGGTCACGGCCATACATGCATTACTGCACCATCAGGGATGTGGGGTTGTACTAGTACATTATCATCTCACAGTATCCTGCTGTGCCACATGCGAATGGCCATTTTCCGCACACGAGCGGCAGCAGTTGTGTCCTCTGTTATATTGTGCTGGTGTTGCTGTTTGTTCAACATAGTTGTAAATGTTGCGTTGCTCTGGATCTTATGTGTGTGTGCTGCATTGTAGGTGAGTTGCCACTTGAGCTCTGATTTGGCTGGCCCTTATCCCTTTCAGGCGGTGTGGCTTTCACTTCTGTTCTTATGCAGTGCTGTGATGTTGCAGACTTGGGTAACTTGGGCTCTTGGTTGGTGTTGTGACTCTTGGCCATGGTTTGTCCGCAGATGTGCTCTACTTAATTGTGCATGTGTGCCATTGTGCCCATCTCCCCCCGTCCCCCCAGTCCCTGGTGGTTACTCACCCTGTTGCTGTTGTGTCGGGTCATGTTGAGCAGTGTCTGGTCCCCCAACTCCTGCCACCGTCTCCACACTGATGACTGTGGTCACCATTTCCTTCATCTCATCCAGCTCCTCCTGTGGCGCTGGTCTCCCACCTCAAGTCTACATTGCTGCCTTCTGGTTGTCTGCGAGTTTCTGCTTGGTCTTGCGCTTCACATCATTCCAGAGCCTTTTGAGCTCGTCCATTGTCCTCCTCAGTGCTCCGACTGCATTCGCCTTGTCCAGGATGGACTGCCATATTGTATTTTTTGTTGCCAATGACACAGTGAAGGTGATGTACAGTTGTTGATGGTGTTCTATCACCTCCGTGATCAGGATCCTGTTTTCCTGCGGACTGAGCCGCGTCTTCCTCTTCTTCTTCTCCTTGCCCTTCCCTGACCCCGAGGTCCCAGGCTGGTCCTCCGTGGGGCTTGTGGGGTTCTGGTTGTCCTCTGTGCTTGCTCCGGCTACCTCCATGGTGCTTCGCAGTTGTTTATGTTTTGTTTGTGTTTTGTGTTGCCGCTTTTATTGTGCTTTTGCAGCCTGACTTGTGGGACTTGCAGGCCTGGCGCTGCTTCTCGCTGGATTTTTTATCGCGGTTGAACCCATCGCAACTTTTTTCGCGTTCAAGTTTGGATTTTCATCGCCGTCCTGGTAGTGTTATCGCGGACATTTGCCGCGTTATCGGGGTACTATCGCATGTTACCGCCATGTTGTGAATGCCACGTTAACACGGGGTTATTTTCCCGCGATAGACGGCGATATGTAAACTTGCGTTAACCTATTTTGGCGATGTTTATCGCACGTTCTCGAGAATATCCCCCACTGTATTTTCTTTCCCTTTCGTGCTATCCATATTTGACAGCCGATTACCTCCTTCACACACTTTCTCATAGAGCAGTAATTACAATTGACATATATGTGCCCATTAATCTGTGTGCTCTGCAGATAGTTCACGGATAGAATGAGCATCTAGGGAGAACATCTTTATGAGACAGTGACAAGCACTGTCAGAAACACAAACTACCTTCAGCCTCAATTCCATTGTTGTGCCCTATCATGAACGCCTACCACACCTTGAACTCATCCAGACACCTACAGGCGGCTCAGTTTGCACTATATACTGTGCAAGACTCACAGGTTGCCAGAAAATATAACAACAGAAACACATCTGGGAAAGGAAATACTCCTAGGAAATAGTAACATGCATACTTTGAAACATGGAGTCAAACTTGTGAAAAGTAGCAGGGACTGCATCACTGACAATGGATTATTTTGGGTTCAGAAGGAAATTACTGGTTTTGCTTATAAAGTTAGGGAGATGAACATAGGGACTTATGAACCCATTTTAATGTCTGATCTTAATTGTTGTAATTGATTTAATTATTGCCGGTGCTGAGCACTAGCAAGACCCACCCTCCTTAAAGCCCTGGATGATGAAAACTGAGGTGCACTGGACAACTAGTGCTGTATGTGGCCAGGGTGTGGTAGTCACGCGGTGGGCGAGGATGGTGTATCAGTGGTATGGTCTACACGTTGGAGTCATTTTTGTGTCTTGGATTAGGTTGATTGTCTGTGGCATGTTGAGAAGTTGGTGTCTGAGGGGAAAGAAAGTAAGTGTGTCCATTGGTGGAGGCACTGTGTTTATGGTCAAGGTGTAGGCATTGAAGTTGTTGTGTCATAACTGATTGGCGACATTGTTGTGTGTCTCTACCATTTGGTGGGATGTGTGGGTGTTCTAATTCATATGACAGCAGTACTGTGGCAAGCATCTTAAAGTTAGTCTGTCTTCAGTGGAGTATGGGTAGTGGAGTACTTTATGATTTGGGCAGTGAATCCATTGTGCTGCGTTGGGGTGAGGTTTGAGAGGAGAAGTCAGCGTGACTACAGTGAACCGGTGTATGTTATGTTATGTTACTGGGTACTTATAAAGCGCACGGCTACTCCATAGAGTGTCCCGGCGCTGAAAGGACCCTAAGACAGGTAGTGTGCACAAAGACTGATATACCTCATTCTACTATTGGAAGAGCCAGGTTTTTAGTTTTCTCCTGAAGACAAGGAGATCCTGCGCCTGTCTTAAAGAAAGCGGCAGGCTGTTCCAAAGCTGAGAAGCCACCACTTGAAAGGAGCGACCACCCATACGAGAGCACGTAAACTTTGGGATGGCCAACAGCTGCTGGGCAGAGGACCTCAAGGTCCTTAGTGGGACATAATGCTGAATCCTGTCCCTGATGTAGGGAGCCCCTGAGTTGTGAAGGGCCTTAAAGGCCAGAACTAAGGCTTTAAAATGGATCCTCTTCCAAACCGGCAGCCAGTGCAAAGATCTTAGGTGGGGGGACATGTGTGTCCTGGGGCCGACCATAAGTATGGCTCTGGCCGCCGCATTCTGTACTACCTGCAGGCGACCAAGTAGATAGGCCGGAAGGCCAAGATACAGGACATTGACGTAGTCCAGCCTAGATGTGATCAAGGCCTGGACCACCATCTTCCTGTGTTGGACAGGGAGCAAAGGGAGGAAATTCCTCAACCTTTTCAGTACCCCAAAGCAAGTACCGGCCACCGTTTGGACCTGGGACTTCATTGACATGTCAGCGTCCAGTTTGACCCCAAGATTTTTCACGGTGGTTACTGAGTTTGCCGGGGGAGACATATTCTGAGGCCACCATTGGCGCCATTCCTCGCCTGGGTTATGGCCGAAGAAAATAATCTCCGACTTTTCAAGATTACACATCAGTTGGTTCTGTCTGAACCAGGCAAATACCTTAGTCAGACAGGCATTAATCTCACTTCCTCTAAGCGCGGTGCCCTTTTCGCAAGTGAACAACAGTTGCGTGTCATCAGTGTAGGATATTATTTTTGCGCCGTAATTTTCTGCTAAGAGCGCAAGGGGGGCCATGTATACATCAAACAGGGTGGGGCTCGAAATTGATCCCTGTGGGACTCCTACTTTCATAGAGGGGATGAGAGCCGAGAAAGGATGGGAACATACTGTTTGCTGGCGCATATCCAGAAAGGAGGTAAACCAACTGAGGGCTGTGCCCCCGATACCGCAATCCTGCAGTCTTTGCAGGAGTCGATCATGGGGCACGGTATCAAAGGCCGCGGAGAGGTCTAATAGTATCAGTACCGCTTTGCCCCCTCTGTCGAGTGTTGTTTTAATAGTTTCAGAGACTTCCAGTAAGGCCGTCTCTGTACTGAAGTTAGCTCTGAACCCTGATTGACTCGGGTGCAGTACATGGTTTACCTCTCTACAAATTCTGTGATGACAGTGTTTACATATTTCTCCAGAACCTTGGAGAAGAAAGGTAACAGTGATATTGGTCTGTAATTACTGGCTACCAACGGGTCAGCTGAAGGTTTCTTTAAAAGCAGGAGAATTTTTCCATGTTTCCAGCTTTCAGGCATTAATCCCTCAGACAGAGAGGTATTCAGAACCGAATTCACAGCTGGATTGATCACCTCAGCGATGGACGCCAATACTTTCGCTGGGCAAGGGTCAGAGGGTGAGCCGGATTTAAGGACTTTCATTATCTTGAGAGATTTGGCCAGCAGGATGGGAGGAAACTGCAAGAGGGACGCACCTACATTGGGAGTGGTACAGGGAGGCGGGCGTGAATTAACTTCCATTACATGAGGGAGCCCCATAACAGAATCTTGGATGTTTTTAATTTTGTTGTAAAAATAGCGCGCTATATGGTTAGTCCAGTTGCTAGTAGGGGTGAATGGGCTGTCAACTGCATTCGGGGAGGAAAAATCTTTTACAATCTTAAAAAGTTCCTTACTGCTGTTCCCAGCTTGTTCAATTGTTGTGGCCAGGAAGAGCTTCTTTTCATCACGGACTTTGGCGTAATGAACTTTCAGAGCCGATTTGTAGGTGATTTTGTCCACGGGATTAAAGTTCTTCCTCCATGCTCTCTCAAGACATTTATGTGTGATGGGATGTGAGTTGTGGATTTGTTGGTGTCTCCGGTGCTGTGTAGTGTGTTGTGGGTTATGACATCATTGCTTTCTAGTGTAGAGGGGTCATGGCTGAAGGAGTTTGTGTTCTTTCGAGGCGTTTGGGGAGCGGAGATTGAAAATCTGTAGCGGTTAAATTCAATAGTTGAATAGTAAATAATTTACTTCCTTTATGATTAACATTATTTGGGGGTGACCCCACAAAACTTAATAATGGAACTTTCTGGCATGACTTTATGAAGTTTCCTTTTTAGAGTCTGGCTACAAACAGCCTAAGAATTGTGCTGATCCTTGACTTCTTGTGGCTATCATAGACATAATTCTGGCTAACTCAGGAAGAATACTGTTGAAACTCATAATCCTGTGTTAAGTATATGATGGTAATGATGATAAGCAGACATAAAAGACAGAAGCCTTTATGTCTAATTGCCTTTCCCTATAGACACAGAGTAGGTAAAACCATTTGAGCCATCAAGACCTGAATCTGTATCTGTTCGACAGTAGTGCACGAGTGCTTGGTGAAAATAGCAAGAAGCACTTTTGTGACTAAACATGTATTTACTGAAAAAAATGAAAAAGAATTTCATGAAAACAACAAGCTTTTGCTAGGGGACTGAGCACATCAAGGCAAAATGAAAATTCAGGATTTTATACGGTGATCTCTACATTTTCAGAAACTGGCAAGTTGGCTAAATTATTGTATTTAGGAAATATTTTTTAAGCTGCATATGAAGGACAATTCATGCTGAGAGCTTTTGCTGGTTTTGGTTTCTTGGCACCATAAGCTCTTATGCCATGGCTGATAGTACATGGCGTGTATGTAGGCATTTTTCAATGTGTATTGATTACGATTTTTATGATATTCTCACTACTGTTGTCTGAGGCCTGAGCATGTGAAATTGGTGGAAACCGTTTGATCTTGTAAACTGTAAGTAATCTAGCAGAAGCATTGCTGTATACACCAGCAGGACTTGCATAGCTTTGATTCCTTTGGCCTGTGAATGTCAGATTTGTAATACTTTTGGTTTTTCCACACTGCCACTTCAAAGAAGAAACTCACTCATAATATATGACTGAGAATCTGAACTGAAGAGGCAGGATGGAAAATGAAGTGAAGAAAGATGCTACCATTTTTTGGTCTCGCCTGCGACTGCACACATGTACTGTCGCTTGTGACGAAATATTGTTCTAAAAAAAAAACTTTAAAAGGAACGTGTCTGCGCATGTGGCTTCACTTTTTCTTCATGTTTTTGTTTTCTTCCCTTGAGCATGGACCAAGTATTGATTCACATCTTGATTAATGTTCTTCTACACTGCTTGCACTCGTATTGTGATAATTATTTTTCTGAGTCTGTATTGATTGTATTTTCTTTACAAACACCCCTATGCCACTTTAGCTCATTTGTTTACTGTTTTTATGCCCCTTCAGTTTTGCTTTTTCATCTTGGGCCTGCGTCTTCCCTCGCTTGTTGTTTACTTTCCAGATTTTTCAAAACTTCACTTCTTGTTGGCCACTTTTCTCTGGCCCGTCTTGTCCTAGCCACATAATATAACAACAACACAATTTATTCAATTTTAATAAAGCTAATTGTTGCAGCATCCACTAAGGGTGCATTTGTTTGTGACTCATCCTCGTTTTATTTGTGTTCTGTGTAATGTCACCTTCCTTCCCAATTTGGGAAAGCCAACACAAGTTACATGTTTTTAAATTGGACCAACTGGTGATATCTGTATGTGTATCCATGCTGTTACCAGTATAGGTTGTATGCCTCAATAACAAGCCATACCATACTCCTACCATAAGATATTATACAATAACGGGCCATGACATACCACACCACACCAATCAATCACAAGCTTTATTTCGACAAAAAAAGTCATAAAAGCGACATAAAACATGAATGACATGACCGTTAAAATTGGGCATAAGTAATAAGGAGATTCGGTAATAAACATACACTTAATCTTCCTAATATCAAGTTAAAAACAAGTAAAAATTAATCATTTTGTAATACAAAACATAATAAGACTTTTAAATAGCTTGGAAAAATTCATACGAATATACGACAGTTTTATAAAAGCCGAAACAACTAGAAATACCATAAGAATCAATAAATAAGTTATATTACTAAGAGCGATAAAACTATTATATTACGACAATCGGTTTCACAGTTCAAGGTCAAACAATCTCGTAAAATCCTGTGTATAAAGGCACTACTTAACCATACTATATTTGCTATTATGCCTATCTACATAAGATAAAAAGTAATAAGACCAATAGGCTGTCCATGTGTATGCTTGACCTCTCGTTCATCATGTACAAAGCCCTCGAAATTCCTTGCTACTTCAGACACTTAGCTCGAATTCCCCACATCCAGCTCAGAAATTTGGCCGTAGCCACAACTATAGGAACATGTGTATTGGTTTTCAATATACGATATGCATCACTGCTTAATCTTGTGCCCATATTTGAACAAATTGGCCTTAGCCATTTGTCCCTAGGGCGCTTATAAGCTGGACACATAAACAGGATGTGAAGAACTGTTTCGTCTTACATATTACAGGATTCGCATCTAGTAGTAGGTGGGCTTTGCCAGTTTTGCATAAAAGATTTTATCGGAAGTGTGCCAACCCTAAATTGATGATACAATTTTCTATCTAGAGGCTTTAGTATAAGATCCCAATAAGACTCAAATCTGGTGTCTTGTTTATGTTCCATGAAAACACCGGAGAGAGAAGTGTTAGTAGTACATGACAAAGATTTGGATTTCACCATGGCCCAGTAAGCTTCCTTATATGATTGTTTAGATGGAAATAAATTGCTTTCTGGATTCTCCCACAAGTGTCTATACCCCATTTCCACCAGAGTATGCTTTATTTTTTGTAACCATAAGATGCTACTCGATCTGTCAGCCCGTTTTACATCTTTCAAAGCATCGGCATAATGGGCCAACTCTGGGATAGTCCAGATCCTTCTCCAGCAAGCTACTGGCCTAAATCGAGCCAGGTCCTCAAGAGTACTACAACCCAAATCGAGAAAAAGGGGTTTAAGGGGAGTAGATTGGGGAAGGCCTGTTAAAGTTCTCAAAAACTTATTCTGGGCTACAGTTAAAGAGGAAACATTTTCGAAGCCCCAGAGCTCCGCGCCATAAAGAATGGAGGCCCTGACCTTGTTAATGTTAATGTTAATGAAACTTGTAAAGCGCAGCTGCTGCCCAAAGGCGTCCTGGCGCTAAGCACTACCTGGTGGGTGTCCTAGGAGGAGGATTATACAGAGAAAGGCAGGTTTTCAGCCCCTTCCTAAAAGAAAGGAGATCCGTGGCCTTTCTCAGATGCACAGGAAGATCATTCCAAGCCCTGGCGGCACAGTAAATGAAACTCCTGCCACCCCAACTGGCTTTCTTAACTCGGGGGATAGTCACTAGCTTTGCTTCCGAGGAACGTAACAATCTTCCAGGAACATACCAAAGTAGTTGATTTCTCAGGTAGACTGGGCCACTGCCCACCAAGGCTTTGAAGACCATGCACAATGCTTTAAACCGTGTCCGTTGTTTCACTGGAAGCCAGTGGAGATCTCGAAGACCCTTTCCCACTGAGACGAACCTAGGAGTGCCCGTTAGCAGTCTTGCTGCCGCATTTTGCACAATCTGGAGTCTATTAAAATGTTTCTTTTGTAAACTCATATACAGACCGTTGCAATAGTCCAGTCGTGACAAGACGAGCGCCGTGACTGCTGTCCTAAAGGTATCTTTAAGAAGAAATATTTTTATTTTTCTCAGCTTTCTGAGAAGAAAGAAGCTGGTGGATACCACCCCGCTAACATGATCACCAAAGGTAAGTTTGTTATCCATCACCACACCCAGGTTCTTTACTTTCGCGGAGGGTGCTGGAGGTATGCCCATTTCCTCTGGCCACCAATCAGGTGACCAGAGGTTAACATTATTCCCAAATAGCAACACCTCCGTTTTGCCGGCATTGAGCTTTAGGCAATTAGATGCCATCCAGCCTGCAACAGATTTCATGCAATCATGACATCTCAGGCTGGTCTCAGCTTCTTTGCCCGGCTGAAGGGACAACACAATTTGAGTGTCGTCAAATTGGCATTATAAATTGTTAGAGCTGGACTTACGGGTTTGGTTTTGGACAATCTGTGTTCTTTTAGTAGAGTGCCTGCTAACTGGACATGCTTTAAAGTCATCAGATCTATCTGGGGTTTCCAGTTCAGCTTCTTGCTCAGTGTCACTCCCAGATATGTGAACACTTCAGATTGTTCCAACTGAGCCTTATTCATAAATACTTTTCCTTGGACCAATTTAGATTTATGGAAAATCATGTATTTAGTTTTATCCACGTTGACTACCAGCTCGTGGTCCCTGCAAAATGTCTCAAATCTATTCAATGCAGGCTGCAGACCCGATTGCGTCTTAGATAGGATAAGAGTGTCATCTGCAAACATAAGGAGCGGAATCTTTACACCCGCAAGAGAGGGGGCATCGGTTGGATGTGACGAGAAATAATATACAACCCTATCAATAAACAAAGAAAAAGTGTAGGGGCCAAGACACACCCTTGCCGGACTCCTTTTGATACTGCAAACCTATCAGTGACCTTGCCCTGCGACCCCCATCGTACCTGCGCAAAGTTGGATTCGTGTAGCCTAGCAACCAGTACTAGAAGTTCAACTGGCATCCCAAGATCTTTTAATACCTCCCATAACTTATTACGCGGCACCAAATCAAACGCCGATTTGAGATCTATAAAGGCCGCGTAAAGAGTACCCTCTGCTAACACTACCCAGCGCCAATAGATCATCATGAACCTAAAGACTTGGTCTATAGTGCTCACTTTTTGGCGAAAGCCAGCCTGGAGGGGTGACAAAACATCTTTTTCACCGATCCAAGATTGGATCCTACTCAACACAAGCCTAGCCATTATCTTCTGTAATGAGTCAAACCGGCTAATAGTCATGTAATTTTTCTCGGACAAGTGCGATCACCCTTTTTATAAATTGGTATAATTTCCGCACCACGCCATGAATCA
The DNA here is from genome assembly GCA_963921515.1 of Calotriton arnoldi. Taxonomy (NCBI): domain Eukaryota; kingdom Metazoa; phylum Chordata; class Amphibia; order Caudata; family Salamandridae; genus Calotriton; species Calotriton arnoldi. The sequence goes on along the minus strand of CAWUFW010000753.1, from coordinate 1,703,774 downwards.
GGGATTGGAGCCCCACTCGCGATCGCATTCGCGATTATATAAATATATTTTAGCCAGTTTTCTCTATCATACCTAAACAGGTCGGCCGGGATACAATCCAGGCCTGGCGCTCGTCCTTTGGGTATCGCATCTAAAGCTCTACCGACCTCTTCTAGACCAAAGTTTACAGTTTTCTCTGACCTTAAAATTAAACTTTGAGTAGTGCTGTCAATTGTGGCGGCAAATTGGGCTTGATAGTGGGAAGTCCACTGATCTGGTGCTACGTGGTTAACAGGGACTTGTCTGTGCTCCCCACTGCCCCACTTCACCAACTGCCAAAAATTCTGCATCCTTTTTTCTCTACTCGCCAACAGAAGTTCCTCCCAGCGTTTTTCATCTGACTCTTGCTTGGCTTTAAGTTGAATTTTCTTATAGTTAGCTCTAGCAAGCTTTACATTTTCCTAGATTTTGATTTTATGGCTTGCGTTAGTTTTCGATATGCCACTCTACAGTCCTTATTATACCAGTTAGCAGATTTTATACTAGCCGAATTCCTTGGTTTGTGTACCTTAGTAAAGAAACTCTTAAGCTCTGTGAACAAGTCTTCGTGTACCTGCAAGATCACTGCATTAATATCATCCTGGGTGTCTAAATCCAAAAGGATCTTGAGGGTACGTTCTACTGAGATTTTCATATTCTTTAATGATTTGTCATTCCCTAAAACCGTTGCCCACTTCACCCTTCTCATATCATTCTCAAGAAAGACATCTGCTGTTGCAATTTCAATTATCTGAGGCTGTGGGGCAATCGCCGGTACCTGTAAACTTAAAAGGAGTGGATTGTGATCACTCTCACTTCTTTCTTGGACCTTCATATCAATGACACGTGACCACATCTCCATGTTGATAAGAAAGTAGTCAATCCGACTGCTACTTATCCCATTGGAGTATGTGTGGGATCCCTTGCAATCCGATAATGTCCTCCCGTTTACTGCCCTAATGCCCCTCTCCAGGCACAGGCTATTCAATTGGAGAACTGCCTTGGTCCACTTCGTTATAGGCGGCAGGTTTAATGATGGAATACCCCACTGTACATTCTCTTCATTACCAAAGCCATTCTCGTCATGGAGAAGGGGCTCAAAAGTGCAGTTAAGGTCTCCAGCTATCACCAGGTTATAGTTCCCTCTCTGTTCTTCTAAAAAGATCTCTAGCAGGGAAACTGTACTAGAAAGTTTTCCTCCAACCGTACCTCTGGCATAGATATTAATAACTAATATACCAGATCCTTGGCTTGGTTGAGTGATAGTGGCCAGGATATCAGGGCTGTCAATATAGATATCCTCGACCCTATAGCCTGGATGTTGCCTAACCCATGTGGTGAGCCCACCTGAGGGCCTTCCCTTTTTGCTGGCTATAGCAGGTTTAAAAAAATTTAAATACCCAGGGCGGAAAATTGGACTTACTGACCAGGTTTCCTGAAAGACCCATATATCCTGGTCCCCAATAAAGGATGACCAGTCCGCTGACACTGTCTTTGGATTTAATCCCGCTATATTCCAAGAAGCTAATAATAGCGACCGGTTGATTGGACTGGGATCGATGGTAATGCTATCAACCACTGTGGCGGGAATCTGCACAGTTTGGTAATCAATGGGTTCCCCCTCGTGGCTGGCACTGCCTCATACTGCAGTGTCATAAGCCCGCCCTTTAGGCATCAATCAACCTTATCCAAGACAGAGCCCTCTTTGGTTATGGGGACTTGGACCTGAGTAACAATCCTGCTTTGGGATGCAGGGGGACTATATTTTATTCTTATATTAGATGCAGCCATGTATGAAGTTCTGAGATCAAAGGATACTAAGTTATCTACAAGATCTGTAGTAGTTAGCCAAAGACATACATAATCTGTACTAAAACCATGATTCGTGTATCTTTTCGCAGAATATATGTCTTCTCTTATAACTGATCGACAATTCCTCACATGTCGCAACCAATGGATACATTTATTTATCAAATCCTGCTCATTTTCATAAAAGTACTCAGATGTTATTTTAGGAACATTAATTAGTTAAACTCTAGCTTTTAGAGAACTGCTTGAATGTGAAGTTAAAGGATTCAGAACCATAAGCAATGGCGTATTTGAAATCCTTAGTGCACTATGAGTAGTATGGTGCTGCCGGGAACTTGCACGGCTTTGGCCGGAGGACCTTGGTTCCTGACAATTACCAAGGAGTGCTCTATCTGTGTTTGTCTGAGTCATTATAGATGTAATAGATTCTATACCCGCCGAAGGAGCATTCATTGAGCCTGTACCTCCCAAAAAAGTAGAGGGTGGAACACTATCAATAGATCTACCCAATAATGCTGGTCTAAGGTTTCCAAGATCTACGTTGAGCCCTGTTGTCTGAATTATATCTGTTAATCTCACAACCAGGGTTTTCAGGAGCTAACAAGTTCTGTAAGCGAGTCGATGTGCACCCTTAAGCCATCTAATTGGTGGCTGGAATGCAAGCAACTACATCCTTTATTTAAGGCCTCCATATTGGAAACCTTACTTGCATCTGTCGGATCTATCTGTACCTCAGGTTCATTGGGGCCAGTGGGCTCTTCAATATCCGTCAGCGGGCAAATCGATTGTTACACTCAATCTCAAAACCCCCATGGTGGTCAGCGGAATTAAGAACATTTAACGACATTGACAATTGTGGCATAGCTATCTGCTCAGACTGAGCTTCCTGTACCTGGGTATGAGATAAGCTTTTTTTGTATGTGTGCTTCTTAAACATTTCTGGGATGTATTTAACTGACTGGGGGGAGTCGGGGGGCCCAGCCGAGTGAACTCCCAGTAATCCACACTTGGTACCTACAGGAGCAGAGAGGATCTCCTCGCAGTCGCTGATGATATTGTCTATACGTGTCATAACACAGTTGTTTTTCGTAGACTCTATGTGTTTATCCGACCTTTTAACTTTCTTGCGCTTGCCCACTCTCCCTCCCCCTATAGCCTCCATCACCTTCCTTTTACCCATACCAGGATTTGAGTGGGTAATAAATTAACAAACAATTAGTGATAATTTAAGAACAACCAATTGAGCACACCTGGGGATAATTCTATCCTTGGCCAAACAAAGACCGCAATCTTTGGTTATACACAATATACCCTGCAGGTCAGGCTCGGCAGAACTTAATCAGTCTCTGGGCTTTAAAGTTAATAACGCACAAATGCCCGCAGGGAACGCACCGGTGCCTTACACAAGTTACCGATGATAAAGTCACTACCTTGTTCTCCGTGCAGATTTAAAGTCAACGTTGGTGGGGTGGCCCTGCCCTGCCTCTTCCTGGCGATGACGGGCAAGGACGGGCCCGCCCTTGGCCCGGGCATCGCCCGGGCGCATCCCGCGCCGCGATGGAACCAGGCGCTTTTGAGCGCTTTAGGCAGGCAGAGCACCTCCCTCCTGGGAGTGCACAGAGGGCAAAGACTTGTGGCCGTTGTAGTCCCCCAACAGCCTCGAACAGCAGAGCGTCCCGCGCCGCGATGGAACCAGGCGCTTTTGAGCGCTTTAGGCAGGCAGAGCACCTCCCTCCTGGGAGTGCACAGAGGGCAAAGACTTGTGGGCGTTGCAGTCCCCCAGCAGCCTCGAACAGCAGAGCGTCCCGCGCCGCGATGGAACCAGGCGCTTTTGAGCGCTTTAGGCAGGCAGAGCACCTCCCTCCTGGGAGTGCACAGAGGGCAAAGACTTGTGGGCGTTGTAGTCCCCCAGCAGCATCGAACAGCAGAGCGTCCCGCGCCGTGATGGAACCAGGCGCTTTTGAGCGCTTTAGGCAGGCAGAGCACCTCCCTCCTGGGAGTGCACAGAGGGCAAAGACTTGTGGGAGTTGTAGTCCCCCAACAGCCTCGAACAGCAGAGCGTCCCGCGCCGCGATGGAACCAGGCGCTTTTGAGTGCTTTAGGCAGGCAGAGCTCCTCCCTCCTGGGAGTGCACAGAGGGCAAAGACTCGTGGGCGTTGCAGTCCCCCAGCAGCCTCGAACAGCAGAGCGTCCCCACACCATATCTTACTATACAATAAAAGACCATAAAATACTCTCTTATACAATAAGAAACCATACCATAACTTACTAGACTATACTGTACAATAACAGGCCATACCATACCGTACCATACAATGATGGTCCACACCATATAATACCATATTATACCATGATATACAATAACAGGACATACCATAACATACAATACAATTACAGCCCACACCATACCATGTCACACCATACCATACCATACAATGACAGACCACACCCTATCACACTGTCCAATGAAGTCACTCTCACCTCCTTTTACTTCTGCCCATCCTGAACCCTTAAGTCACCCTCACTTCCCTTTACATCCAACCACCACAGAACCCTCAAGTTACCCTCAACTCCCTTTATCTCTACCCACCCTTGAACCCCCAAGCCATCCTCATCTCCCTTTTCTTCTACCTATTCCTGGGCCCTCAAGTCACAAGTCACCCTCACTTTCCCTCACTATCACCCACCCCTGAACCTTAAGTCACCCTCACCTCCCTTTACATCTACCCACCACAGAACCCTCAAGTGTTACCCTCACCTCCCTTTACCTCTACCCACCACAGAACCCTCGAGTTACCTTCACCTTCCTTTACCTCTGCCCATCCCTGAACCTTTAATTCCCCCTCACCTCCCTTTATATCTACACACTTCTGAACCCTCAAGTCCCCCTCATCTCTCTTTACCCTCACCCACCCCTGAGCCCTCAAGTCACCCTCCCCTTCCTTTAACTTTACCCACCCCTGAGCCCTCAAATAACCCTCACCTCCATTTACCTCTCCCTACCCCTGAACCCTCAAGTCACCCTCACCTTCCGTTACCTCTACCCATCTTTGAACCCTCAAGGCACCCTCACCTCCCTTTACTTCTATCCACCCATCAACCCTCAAGTCACACTCCTCTCCCTTTACTCCTACCCACTCATGAGCCCTCAAGTCACCCTTACCTCGGTTTACTCAATCCACCTCTCTGCTTTACCTCTACCTACCCCTGAACCCTCAAGTCACCCTCACCTCTGTTTACCGCTATCCACCTCCGAACCCTCAAGTCACCCTCACCTTTCTTTAACTCCACTGACACTGAACCCTCAAGCCATCCTCGCCTCACTTTACCATCTTCCCACCCTTAAACCCTCAAGTCACCCAGTCCTCGACTTAGCTCTTTCCATTTCTGAGCCCCAAGTCACCCTCACCGACCTCTTCCCACCCTGAGTCCAAAAGTTACGCTCATCGCCCTTTAACTCGACTCACCTTTGAACCCTCGTCACCTTCACCTCCCTTTACCTCTAAGTAAACTAAAAAGTATGTTATTTAAAAATATAAAGTACCTGGGTGGTAAGGACTGAGTGGTAAAGGTCCTGCAGGCTAACAGCTGTGAGGTAAAAGCTGTTGTTAGAATAGAAAAATATGCTTTCGCACTGTCTATGTAAAGTTAGCATTCGCGGCACCATTTTGTGTATGGCCGCCATTTTGAATCATAATCAAAACTAATCCTTTGCCATTTCTGAGAAACAGCCTTCCTTAGGTTATGTTTCTTTGGAGCTGAGTTTTGTTACAATAATGAATGCGCTGTTCTTATTAGCGCATACCTTTCCTTTTAGATGTAGGCCTTCTCCCACTAGTATAGCGGTGGGCACAGGCAGAGTGACCTTGAATAGTAGATAATGTGTGCCCTGCCTCATAATCGAAACTTACTCCTTTGTAATTTACTGTCCAGCTGCATCTGCTTGGAAAATTCCATGGTGGGCGTGCTTTCATTGGTTTTGAAGTGTACATAATGTATCGTTATGCTTGCTGATGTCAGTCCCTCTGCAGCGACTGGGCAGACTGGGCTCCACTCTGAGTGTATCTAAATAAACAAGTATTGGTTTGTATTCTCTACTGTCTGACCTACTCTTCATTTGATATGGAAGGCTGAGAGGTGGTCGTGAGTGACCCAGGTGACCCTATTTGGGCAATTTCCTTCAGTTGGCGCCCGAACAGGGACTCCTTCGGGTGAGTGACCCATCCCCTTCCGCGGACGGGGGGGAGGTTGAGGCCATCGTCGGGTCGGACGGACGGATCAGGGATCCCTGCACGAAGAGTTCCTGGTACTCGCAGCTGCCCCTTCTGTCCTGCGGGATGGTGCCTCACCCAGTGGTCATCCCGACTGGAGTCCTGAACGGCAAAACCCTTGGATCTGACCGTTTGGTCTGAAGAGTCGGCAGTAGAGAATTAATTAGTTTGACCTGCGTATACCAGGTGAGTTTGTTTTAGTCCTTTGTGGATATGGTACCATTTTGGTTTGTATTCGGTACGGTCTAAGGACCGTCTTTTGGATAAAAGCAATTGCAATTGTTTTGCTAGGCATAAAATAGTGAACTTGTCTTCTTTTGAGAATGCCTAGTGTTAGTAAATTGTTTTCTTTGTGCTGTCGATGTTTTTCTGCTGATGCTCGATTGGAAGAAAGCCAGCCGGCGCCTGCAGAAGGCACTCCGAATTTTGATATGTATGTGAAACATGGTCTTGGCCCTTTTATGTTTAGTACATTATGGCACAAATATACGAGGGACAATGCCAAGTTGCAGTGGCCGTTGACAGGCACTTTTGACGAACAAAAGATTGAGTATTTGCAAGAACAGTTGTTTAAGAGACGAAGTAGACAGTCTATGTTTGACTCCCTCAGAACATGGCAGAAAGCAGCTAGACAGAGGCGACTGAAGGCAGAAAAAGAGGCCCGGAAAGGGAGAATGCAGACATTGACTCAGAAAGCTGTAGCATATGATAGGGAAAAAACAGGAGAAGGTGTTGAATGTGAAGATAGAAGGTTTCGATTACACATTGATAATTCGTATGTGGTTCAGGAAGAAGATGACACATTTGTGGAAGAATTGTTAGATACCCGACCCCCGCCTCCATGTGCCCCACAAAGAATATATCCCACTGTTCCGGTGCCCTCACGGCCGCCCGTTACAGTTGCTTCCACTGTCCCTGTCCCTGTATCCACTGCTGTTATTTCAACAGCTGTAGCTTCGGCTCCTCCTCCCCCTCTTCCTTCTATTTCTTTGCCGTCCATGGCAACTGTGACTGTTAGTACCCCTGCCACACTTATTGTCTCACTATTAAACAATGGGGTTACCCAGTAACGTGCAGAACCTGGGGACTATATCAATAAACGAGCAGTGGTTCTGCCACAACACACTCTATAGATTTATATTTTGAATCCCTAAATCGTGGGATTACATTAAATGTTCAAAAAAATCAACTGAACACATATTAATAAAGAATTTTGAACTAATCATATTTGTTTGGAGATATACTTAAGTTTTTATGTTCATAGAATCATGTATTTTATCAAAAACTTATCATGAGCAAATTCAGAAACACAGGACATATACACACAGCTATGTACCTACTGCTCCTTCCAATAGTTTCACCACTAAGATAGAGTTACATCGCTTCTTTGGAAAGGTGCGCTTACGTCACTTTTTTCATAAAAATTCCAATTCAAATTATGAGGCTACTTGTGCGGCAACACCTTTACGCACACCATCAACTTTCTCACCACCAACTCATTTGATGTCAAATAAAATCATTGCCTTTGAGCAGGTGGTAATGCGGGATGGGATGAAATTATATGAAAAGAAAAAATATATTAAACATAACATCAGCAGAGATGGAAGGCTAAGTCTAGAAACTCTTAGAAAAAATCAAGAAGTGGTAATCAAGCCGGCTGACAAGGGTGGCTCGATTGTCATCCAGAGCAGGGAGTACTATGTCAAAGAAATACTGACACAGCTACAGGCACTGGCGTAGCAAGGGGGGCGGAGGGCGGTACGCCCGGGCGGCACGAGATTTGGGGGCGGCAGGTAAATTTGTCGCCAGCACCCCCCCCCCCGCTCTTAGGCGCTCGGCGGCGGCAAAAGGCAGGGACCGCCACGGGCGGCAGAGTGCCTAGCTACGCCACTGGCTACAGGTAGCTGAGAATTACAAGAGAATTCCAGGAGACCCCACAAAGGGAATAACCAAACTTATACACAAACTAACCACTAAGGGGTTAGAAGAAGGTTTTCTCAGACAGCATGAATTTGGTTTCCCTAACCAAAAAGAACCTCGTATGCCTACCATTTATACACTCCCTAAGGTGCATAAAAACAGAGACAATCCTCCAGGGAGGCCCATTGTGTCTGGATGTGGGTCAGTTTTGGAGCCCCTTTGTCGGTATGTAGATATTTTTCTACAACCCTGGGTGCCCAAAACTCTATCCTACATCCGTGACACCATGGAGGTTATCAAGTACGTAGAAGGATTCCCTTTTGACAAAAGCAAGCAGTTACTTGTGACTCTAGATGTATCCTCGTTATACACGAGTATCCCGCAAGTAGAGGCACTGACAGTAGCCAAAGCAGTACTAGACCACAGAGAGAGACCCCATTGGGTGCCTACAGATTTCATCATAGGCCTACTAGAGGTAGCCATGACTAAGAATTTTTTCATTTTTCAAAAAGAATTTTTTTATCAGATAAAAGGAGTGGCTATGGGGGCTGGATTTGCGCCGGACATAGCGAATCTGTACATGGATGATTATGAGGACAAGTATATTTACAACTCCGATAACCCTTTCACAGAGAACATTACTCTGTGGAAGAGGTATATCGACGATGTCCTCATGATATGGACAGGTAACTCTAATGATCTGGATGAGTTTGGAAACTGGCTGAATGCAAGGTCCAGAGATATAACTTTCACCATGGCGTATAATGATGAGGAGATTAATTTCTTGGATCTCACTATAAAGACAGAAGAAAATGAGTTGTACACTACTTTGTATAGAAAACCCCTGGAACGTAATACTTTGCTAGGATATACCAGTAGTCATCCAAGAAAATTAAGAGATAACTTGCCCTACGGTCAGTTTCTGAGGCTTCGCAGGAACTGTTCTCGTAGGGTTGACTTCTTTAAAGAGTCAGATGCATTGATATTGAGATTGGTGGAAAGAGGTTATCCACGAAGTTTACTCAGGAAATCTAGAAAAAGAGCCTGGTATTGTCATCGAGATTTGTTATTACAAACTAATCCAGATAAAAAACTTAACAATCAGAGGATTGTGTGTGTTTCTACGTTTACCAACAGAAGTAATGAAATCAAGCACATCATTAACCGCAATTGGACCCTTGTGGCCGATGAAATAGGGACACTTGACCCTCCTCTTTTTGCCTTCAAGAGAGGAAGGAACATCAGGGACTGTGTGGTGAGTTCATATTTGAAAGATGAACCAGCAACAGATATTCGATCCCTCCTAATATTACCTCCAGTGAAGGGTCACTACAGGTGTGGTTCATGCAAAGCTTGTGCTTTGACTGTCGAACAGAAAGATTTTGTACATAATGGCAAGAAGTATAGTTTAAATCATCATTCCACTTGTAATAAGAAAGATGTAATTTATATCATCATGTGCCCCTGTTCCAAAGTGTATGTAGGGCAGACAAAACAAAAAGTCAAGCAAAGAATACTACAGCATTGTTCACGTATTCGATGCAATGTACAGGGAGCTCACCTGGTGGAACACTTCAAAACTAACCATCACCCGCATGACAGTCTTAGGTGGTGGGTACTGGAAAAGATACAAGCAAATCCCAGAGGAGGTTCTTTGACATCCATTATGGACCTTAGGGAATGTAAATGGATACATTTCCTAGACTCAGTCCAATGTGGCCTAAATGAACAGGAAGAGATTTCTAGACAAATCTCTCTGTTAAGTATGCAGTGAATGTACAGAATAACCAGGTGTTTTTCGATTAGTCTGTTACAAACGATAGTGGCAGCATAACATTTAACATACTATCCTGGGTCAGAATGGTTTGTAATTGCCTAAATGTGTCTGATCCAACATTTCCTTAGTTACTTAATAGTGTCTATAAGTTTACACTCACTAAATATTCTGTTTAAGTAAATGTGCACTTTTGAACTGATAATGTAACAGTTGAAATGTCCTTGTAAGAGATATTTGCATTATATGATGCCTTTATCTGATGGGACAAATGTATTGTAATGAACTTTGGATATATGCCTGATAGGAGTGTCATCTATATTACACCTCAATAATTTAATGTCATTTGTTATCTCTGATGGAATAAGAGAAGCAATTATAATGTAGCGCGGGTAAGGCGCCTGAAATCTCTTGGGCAGTGTTTGCGCCTAATGAGAAAATTGATATCAGAAACATGTGACACATAATGTTCTGTTTTATCTTTTATTATTATTTTATTTATGGCATAAAGTTGTAGTGTATTTAAATTGTGCAATGTCAAGCACATGTGGCGTAATGGCTTTCCATTCCTTAACACTTCTCCGTAACCATATCTAAATAGCCACAGTGTCGTGGTATTTTTACAATGCCTGTGTTATTTTCCTAATGAGTAACGCAGCATGACAGGTGGAATTAAAAGGCTTCCCAACTCTCGAAACTTACACGGTAGGAAATTGCGAGTAAAACATGTTTCATCTATTTCTTACATCAATGAAAGTGCTAACCCAAAATCCTCCATGCATGACAAGAGCTTTTATTCTTAAAATGCTACAGTACATGGAGGTGGCATTACCTAGAATCTTGGAGCGTCGCGTTCACATGGTTATCCCTTATTCAACAGAGGTATGAACTTTTAAGAGACTCCCTGAGCCACATTCTCGGTGTTCCAACACATTACGCTGCCCCCGTCATCACGCCACCGGCTAATTCCAGCTTACTTAAGTTCGTTTGAAGCGGCTTCTCTCTTCGAGAAGACGCACTGCGGCTACGCTCCGTGCAAGCCACTTTAAAGGTAAGATGCATGCAGGAAATGTGTTGTTGCTCTCAATTATGACACATTCCGTTTCGTGAGCTGCGAGCTTTTATAACATATTTTGCTGCCGATAGGTCGCTTATTTGAACAAGCTTATATAAAGCGCCGTCTCTTAGAGTTATGCTCCGATAAACTTTGTTCTCAGTGAAGAGTGAGCCTCTCGTAAATGACGCTGTTAGTGAAGTGTGAGTCTCCCTTAAAGACACGGGTAGAAAATGTGCTTTTCTCTATTTCTGCAGTATCCCTGTATAAAGGACGTTGTTTCTTCAAACATGTAGTATACTTTTAGCGAGTTGTTGGCCTCTAATGAAATTCATATGCTCTATTTTCTCAAACTCTTTTGTAGAGCGGTTTGATTAAATCAAAATTTAGATCCGAGTGGATATTCCCTTTTGACAAGACTAAACAAGGTGCCTCTGCGCTGCTGTCGGTGGAGGTCAGTGCCCAGGGTCATAACACAGGCCCCCGCAGCCCCCGCGGTGCGGGGGGTCCCCAAACTCCAGGGGGCCCCCTCAGCAGAGTACTCCGTCCAGAGAGCTCCTGATTGTGTCCGGAGGGGGCCCCTCCACGTACCTTCAGGGGGACCCCCTGAAGTTTCGTTACGCCACTGTCAGCGCCCTTTCTTTCACAAATCCAAGGAATTTATTGGTTGTGCATTTTATTCTTGTGCTTAGTAGCAATACCGTCTTTGCTCTCAATTTCAGAACCTACAGCCTTGAGTTGGTGGTTACATAATTGAACCAAATTAAGGAGGCAGGCTGCCCCTTATTTTGCTGGGATGACTGGATCTCTCTGAGCGCATGATGCCAGAGGTTAGTAGAGTATTAAAAGATTTCACTTAATTTGCATCTATTGCTCACGCATTGCAGAATATTAAAAGAATTCTTTTTGCTCACATAGTATAGAAATTAATACTAATCAATAGGCCTACATTGATTATTTAGGTGGTGCCTGAGCACGTAGTGCCCGCCTATCCAACTACTTTTATTCGTCTCTACTTCATTGGGAGCCGATCTGAGCCCCAGGAAGAAGTTTTTCTACAGTGGAATCCCGCATGGGACCCTGAAGGTGAGCGTTGAGTAAGGGGTACGCCATACAATAATTTATATGACCTGAACACATAAGATTCTAAATGGATATTATTTCTCCTCACGCAGGCTGTACACGGGCCATTTGTTGTGTGTTTTTTCCTGATGAAGACCCCAATAGATGTTTTTCAACTTGCACAAGTTTAGAAGGGTCGAAACGTCGAAGCTCTTTCGAGAAGCGTTTGTCCATCATTGACCAACAAAGTTATAAGAAACAATTCTTTAGGTCATTCTGAGACAATATTGTGTCACGCTCTGTTTATATGTTAATGTTTGTGATGTAAATAATTCATGTATGTATTGTATTTTGATCATTGATGTAGTATTTATGTTTCTTTGTTAATGATCGAGTCACTGTGTGTATATGTCCTGTGTTTCTGAATTTGCTCATGATATGTTTTTGATAAAATACATGATTCTATGAACATAAAAAACTTAAGTATATCTCCAAAAAAATACGATTCGTTCGAAATTCTTTATTAATATGTGTACACTTATTGCCTCAGCATCCCTCTCGCCAGCTCTGTCTCCTGCGACACAACCATCAGCGATGATTGTGCCTGTTACTTCTGTTGCTTTTCCCACTATGGTTTTTCATCCCCCGACATTAGAAAGCAGTGGGACTCCGGTACGTGGATTTGACGAAAGGGATTGGACAAAATTTAAGGAATGCATGGAACCGCTAGTGCGATCTGATGTGGGAGATGATGAGAAAAGGGTAATATTAATCAGGCTGCACAGTGGGCTCGTAATCCTATTTATAGTGTAGAGGATGTCTGGGCAACTATGAGAGATTTTGAGCCCTTTATACAGCAGCATGCCCTTAAACACATGTGCGCAACTTTAATTGGTCTTTGGCAACAGTACTTTGAAGCGGAAGCGCCTCTAATTTTATATGACATTAGAGATCGGGTGTATATTAGTGAATTGGGGCCAGAACAAGTTTTTTCTAATATTACGACAATAATAGCTTACAGGGGAAGGTTACATGAGAAAAGTCCCAGGCCGGTGTCTCAGTTTCCGATGCGGGAGGTTCATCCTATATATCATCCAGAGTTGCCGGAATTAACGGATGGTCGTGGTAATGTTACTAGGCCGAGGGAGGTGGATCGTTTTCAGGAGCAATGGGTTTATACTCCGTGGAAAAGAAGTGAAGTTTTATCTCTTAAGACTCATTTGCCTGACCCTAGGAAAAACCCTACTGCATATTATAAAGAATTGACTGAAGCAGCCTCTTCCAATGTAATGACTCTTGCTGATATTGAAATGTTTTTTGGTCTGTTCGTTCCGGTTGATATTTGGAGGCAGGTGCACACCCAAGATCATGTTGCGGAGTTGGGGGGTACATGGGATGTGATTAAAGGATGGGATCAGGAAAGGAAGCCAGGAGATAAACCCCGAGCTGAGATACTTGCTTTGCCTGGTTGCATTATTACATATATGCATTCTCTTATTCCACCGAGAAAAGTATACTGGGATAAATTGTTGGCTTGTCGACAAAAGAAAGATGAGAGTGTGTCTGATTTTTTCACCTGGTTTGAAGTCAAGTTTTTGGATTATAGTGGGCAGGATTTGTCTATTGAGGGAGGTGTTCGGTTGTTTGTTAATAGATTTGTTTCCAATTTGCTTCCTGAAATTGCGACTCGATTGCAGGCTTCTGAAAGTACTTGGTCCACCTCTTCTCCCTCTGTTATTTTGAATATGGCACAGTATTATGAGCATAGGAACAATGAGGAAAAGGAGAGGACAGAGAAAAAGCATAAGGATTTAAAGACGAAGGTGCTGTTGCAGCAGGCTTTTAGAGGGAACGGCAGGGGACGTGGTGGTCCTGCCCGACAGCTTCCACGCACTAGTAGGCAGCCAAATACTGCGCCTTTGGGGCCGAATCAGTGTGCGCACTGTAAGGAGGAGGGGCCCGATTCACAGAACTAACTTAAGACAAAATCCTAAACTTACTACCATTTTGGTATTCACAGAAGGCACTTACTCATTTTGGTATTCACAGAAGGCACTTACTCATTGATGAGTAAGTGCCTTCTGTGAATACCAAAATGAGTACGTTACTCAAAATGAGTAAGTTACTCATTTGGTATTCACAGAAGGCACTTACTCATCAATGAGTAAGTGCCTTCTGTGAATACCAAAATGAGTAAGTGCCTTCTGTGAATACCAAAATGAGTAAGTGCCTTCTGTGAATACCAAAATGGTAGTAAGTTTAGGATTTTGTCTTAAGTTAGTTCTGTGAATCGGGCCCGAGGGACATTGGCATAGCGAGTGTCCCGTGCTTTTGCAGAAGCTGGCGGTCCCTAGAGGTCGAGGTTCTTGTGGACGGGGTCGTGGAGCTGGTGGGGCTGATAGAGCTCAGAATGCTGCAGCCTCACAGGGTCGTTCTGATAATAATTATTTTGATGTCCCTTGGGATAGACAGTACTATCATGATGATTATGATATGGAGGAAGTGACTGGAATGTCTTACAGCTAGGACAGCCAGAGACAGAATGGGGAACCAGTTCCGATACCTGTAGACCAGCATGGTCCTTATGTAACAGCGGAACTGCACGGTTCGACTAAGGAATTTTTGGTGGGCACGGGTGCGACAAAAAGCTCTGTTTCTCGAAATATGGTCCCTGGGGCAGCTCTGTCTGGCCATAATAATGTTTCGGTAGGTTTTTCTGGTGTACTGGTTGTAAGCCCCATTTTAAGACCTCTTGCATTGACTATTGTCCTTTTACTGTGGATTCGCCATTCTTGCTGACATCTAATTGTGGTGAAAATTTGATGGGTTTGGATTTGTTGAAGAAATTGCATGCTACGATTTATTGTTCTCTGGCAGGTGTCTATATGACAATGGGTCCATATGTAGCGCGCGCTAAACAGTGTTTGTCCAAGGATGCGCCTCTTCCTGTTGAATTTGCTGATGTGCCACCCACTTTATGGGCAACAGGTGATACAGATGTGGGACTGCTGCAGATTCCACCAGTTTCGATAAAAGTTAAGGATGGTGTTTCTTTGTCTCGTATCCCTCAGTATAAGGTACCACAAGCAGGAGAGCGAGCCTTATTGAAAAATATTCAGGACTTGATTAAGAAGGGTGTGGTTGAGGAGACGACAGCCAATATTTGTAATAGCCCTATTCTTCCCATTCTTAAACGGACACCTTCGGGTTCCTCTGATGATCATGAAGATATTTATCGTTTTGTGATTGATTTGTGCAAAGTTAATAAAATAGTGGTTCCCCAGTTTCCAGTGGTCCCTGATATTACTACTCTTTTGACAATGATTCCTTCCACTGCTAAATTCTTCTCCGTCATCGATTTGAAAAATGCATTCTTCAGTATTCCTATTCATCAAGATAGCAGGTATTTGTTTGGGTTTACGCTAGCTGGCAGAAGCTTTAGGTTCTGTCGAGCTCCTCAGGGCTATACTGAGAGTCCCAGTATTTACAGTCAGGCTTTAAAGTCCCAATTGGATTCCCTTTCGCTTCCTGCAGGTAATGTATTGGTGCAGTATGTTTATGACCTCCTTATCGCTTCTGATACTGAGCAGGGTTGTAGAGACAGCACAGTTAAATTGTTGTTGCATTTGGCCCAACATGGACATAATGTTTCTCTTTCTAAATTTCAGTATTGTCGACAGGAGGTCACCTATTTAGGTCACCTACTGTCGAAGGAGGGTAGGAGATTGACCCCTGAGCGAATCAGTACCATTGTTAAAATGCCCATCCCACAGACTCAGAAAGATGTGCGCGCTTTCATAGGTATCACTTCCTACTGTAGGCAGTGGATACTTAACTACTCCTTACTAATCAAACCCTTGCTTGCACTAACCACTAAAGACGTGCATGAGCCCCTGCCTTGGATGCCTGTATGTCAGCAGTCTTTCGAGCAATTGAAAACTGTGCTTTGTTCAGCTCCAGTACTTGGCACCCCTGAGTATAACAAACCGTTTGTGTTGTTCGTCCATGAGATGGCTGGTTGCACGCTTTCTGTTTTAACACAAACATTTGGAGATAAACAACGGCCATGTGCTTATTTCTCTGCTGTTCTTGACCCTGTCGCAAGAGCCCTCCCGAGCTGTCTAAGAGCAGTCGCGGCTATGGCCGTCTCGATAAGACAATCGGCTGGACTCGTACTTGATACTGATCTCACAGTTATGGTACCTCATGCTGTGGATACCCTTTTGAATAAGACAAAGACACAGCACCTCACCAGTGCACGTCTGACTGGCTATGAACTAACACTGTTTGCTAAACACATCACGATTAAAAAATGTGCCACTCTGAATCCAGCCACATTACAGCCCCTCCCTTCTGAGAGTGATGAGATTGATAAACATGATTGTATCTTCCGGACGGAAGAAGAGACGAAAGGACGGGTAGACTTGACTGATGTTCCCTTATCTGACCCACAAGGGGAACTATATGTCGATGGCTCTTGTTTCAAATTACCAGATGGCACTACAACTGCTGCGTATGCTATTGCCACACTGTGTAAAGTAGTTGAGACATCCCGAGTCCCTTATCAGTTGGCCCAAGCTGCTGAGCTTGTTGCCTTGATACGAGCTTGCAAATTGAGTGAGGGACTGGTTGTCAATATTTATATTGACAGCCAGTACGCCTTTGGAATCGTACATAGCTTTGGGCGACTCTGGGCTGAGAGAGGGTTTCTTACTTCGCATGGCACAAAGATCCAGCATGAGCATCTTATATTGAGGCTTTTGTCTGCTTTGACACTCCCTAAGAAATTGGCCATAGTAAAGTGTAGTGCCCATCGGAAAGTCATTGATGATGTAGGTAGGGGTAATGCATTTGCAGATCAGACAGCTAAGGAAACAGTCTGGACTAAAATGAAAAGAATGTTTGTAGCAGGTCCCGCTAGGTGGGTGCCTGAAGTTACCATGTTTGAGGATACACTTGAGAATGTGAAGGAGATACAAAGTGAGGCCACAACAGAAGAATTAGCAGTGTGGCAAGAAAGTACTGCACAATTGAATGATGAGGGGTGTTGGATTGACAAGTCAGGGAAGCAGAGATGGATGTTACCAGATGCATATGTTCTTCCTGTAGTCGCAATGGCCCGTGGCCCAGCCCATATTAGTTCTAAGGGTATTTGCAAGTTTTTAGACCCCATATGGCAGAAATATAACATTTCGAAAACAGCTGCACATTTAGTGAAGTACTGCATGGTGTGCATGATGCACAATCCTGGAAAGGGTAGCCCTACACCACCCGGTAATTTTGCACCACCCACTTTTCCTTTTGAGGTCCTTCAGATGGATTATATAGAGTTAGATAGGTGCAATAATTTGAGGTATGTTTTGGTGGTTGTTTGTGCATTTAGTAAATGGGTTGGGGCTTATCCTACCAAAACCAATACCGCCATTACGACTGCAAAGGTACTCCTGAAGGAGTTCTTTCCTCGTTTCGGCTTGCCGCGTTTGATTTGGAGTGATAACGGAAGTCATTTCAATGCCAAAGTGATCCAATTGATTTGTGATGGTTTGAGCATCAAGCAGAAGTTCCATGCTGCCAATCATCCCCAGTCAGCAGGTTTGGTCAGGAAGTATAATGGTACTCTCAAACTGGCAAAGATTCAGGAGACAACAGGGTTACAGTGGCCAGATGCTTTACCATTAGCTCTTTTGTCGACAAGAACAACAGCACATTCTAGGACAGGATTGTCACTGTATGAGGTCGTGTTTGGACGCCCCGCAAATGTCTGGGGCGTCCCACGCCCTCGACGGTTTTCAGATATTGAGTATCCGTTGTTGATTGATTACCTCTGTCAGTTAACTGAAAATGTGCATTCTATTCACCAACAGGTCCAGGACACCCTGCCAGCTACACCAGAGTGGCCCGGACACAATATTCAGCCTGGTGATTTTGTGTTGCTGAAAAACTTCCAGCGGAAGAAGAGTTTGGAGCCGCGGTGGAAGGGACCAGAACAGGTCCTCCTATCTACACGCACAGCTGTTAAAGTTGCTGGCCGAAAGAACTGGATTCATGCAACTCACTGTCGCAGGATACCTCTACCCTTGCCCAATGACCAATGGGTGAGGGATGGACTCGGGGACTCCGAGTGTGAGACGGTACCCCGGTTTGTCCCCTTCAGTGATGCAAGGCTGACCTGGACCAAAACGGATGAGGAAAATGATAATGTGCTGAATGCAGCTGTCCCTCCGGAAATACGAGCTACCCAGTAGCCCCTTTTCGCTGACCCTTCTGTGCCTGGAGTCACTAGGTACAATTTGCACCCTCGGCTGAGAGAGAGTGCACCAAAGGAGAAGTCAGATTAGTTAGGGATGGACTGTGTAAGTTAAGGTGTACTTTGCTGTAGTACCAACGGAGTTAGTTTAGGGTGATGTGAGATTTGTGCATTGTTTGAACATTGGACAGGATAGCTCAAACGTATCCCCTTGGGGGTACATTATCCTGGTCGACGTGGGAACCCAAGCTTAGGACAGAGCAAGCTCCACCGCCATGCTCAAGAGCGCCAATGTTTTTGATGAACAATAGGAGCCTGTACCAGTGAGGCTCTGATGGACACTGGGAACTTGTATAACACTCTTGCTGGTATTTTTCCCCCTTGTCTCACCATTTGCTATGTATCCCTTTGGCAGAATGGTTGCTGACGAAGAGCAGCCAGTGATCCCCCCTGTTCACACACGTATATTCTGGTCTACCAAGAAAAAGATATTATGTGCTGTACTTGTGATTTTGCTGCTATTGATTCTGGGTGGGATGTCCTGGGTTTTGGAACGTGATCAGGATGCACCGTCAGGTACTACAAATAAGGTTGTTTCCAAAGTCCGCACAAAAAGGACAGCCCCGAGTAATGTATTTTCAGACACACATAAAAGATTTTTTGTAGAAGGTACAGCTTGTTATCCCACCGAATCTGTTACAAGTTTATGGACTGCTTACCCATTGTCACTTGTCAATTATACGTATACCCGCCCAGCCCATTTCGTAGAGGTAAGGGGTGAATCTGGTATGGGGTATCCTGCCCCTTGTTTAAATTACAGGGAGCCACGAGGAAATGGATATCCGCGGTGCGACAATAATACGTACTGTGATAATTTGTATATGGAAGAACAGAACGTTACCCTAGTGGGCTGGCACTACCAAGATTTAACAGTCACCCGGAAAGCTGGTTACTATCCTGCCTGTTGTCCAATAATAAATAGTACTGATGCATTTCTGTATATTAATTGTTCTGGGATAGTGTTGTTCAAAAATACAATGTCTTTAGTGAAAGATAAGGATCTGAGCACGTTTGGAATGAATATCAGATATGCTCTGGTAGACTATGAAGGACCACTTTATGCACACCCAGGATTTTACTTCCTGTCTAATGGTACTTACTCAAATGTCTATAATGTTACAGATGATGTTGCTTTAGGGATGGTGCTCCCTCTATGCGTGCCTTGTAAGTACAGTCAGCCAAGTATAAGATGGATAAAAAGAACATTGACTGCAGAGTTTTGTGATGGAGTGACAGATCTGGAAGTCAACAATTATAGTAATGGTATCACATTTGGGTATATTCTCTTCTCTATTATTACTTTTGATGGTACTGCAATGGCCAGGGGTGAAAGAGCTAGAGAATATTTTGGATGTAAGTTGCAGATACTGTCCAACTCCACAGTAGCGGCTTTGCGTGACATCACCACCCAATTGTAAAGTATGCAGATATATTCCGAGCAGACTAGATATGCTGTTGATTTCATCATAGCTAAGAGCGGTGGTGTGTGCGCAGTAGTAGGAGACCAGTGTGTAGTCGGGATCACTAATATGGAAAAGAATATTACCCAACACATTTTGGACATCCTTGAAAATGTTAAAGGAATGGAAAGTGGGAACTGGAGTTGGTCACTTTTTGGTAGTTGGAGTTGGATCCTCGAAAAGGTGATTTATTTCATTGTGATTTTGGTCTCTTGCTGTGTCCTGGTCCAGTGTCTCCCCTTTTGCTGCTCTTATTGCACCACTCTTCTTGCTCCTAAGAAAATATCGATTCATGATACTAATGCAACGATTATGATACAAAAAGAAGTGGAAGACCTCATGCACATAGATGAGGGTATTTTTGAGACTTCTTCCCTCCTTACTGTTTTCCTTCCTGAGGCTGAAGACATGGAGTGCTACTAAAATGGTTCATTTATGATTTTTGACATTATATGTATTTTGCGATTATACAAAATGTTTAGCTCATGCTAAAAGGAGGATCTGTTAGAATAGAAAAATATGCTTTCGCACTGTCTATGTAAAGTTAGCATTTGTGGCACCATTTTGTGTATGGC
The DNA here is from genome assembly GCA_963921515.1 of Calotriton arnoldi. Classification (NCBI taxonomy): domain Eukaryota; kingdom Metazoa; phylum Chordata; class Amphibia; order Caudata; family Salamandridae; genus Calotriton; species Calotriton arnoldi. The sequence continues at coordinate 1,683,524 of CAWUFW010000753.1, read as the reverse complement.
CGCTATTTTGAATCATAATCGAAACTAATCCTTTGCCATTTTCGAAAACGGCCTTCCTTAGGCTATGTTTCTTCGGAGCGGAGTTTGTTACACTAATGAATGCACTGTTCTTATTGCGCATACCTTTCCTTTTAGATGTAGGCCTCTCCCACTAGTCTAGCGGTGGGCACAGGTAGAGTGACCTTGAATAGTAGATAATGTGTGCCCGGCCTCAGAATCGAAACTTACTGCTTTGTAATTTACTGTCCAGCTGCATCTGCTTGGAAAATTCCATGGTGGGCGTGCTTTCATTGGTTTTGAAGTGTACATAATGTATCGTTATGCTTGCTGATGTCAGTCCCTCTGCAGCACTCCTAAGCGACTGGGCAGACTGGGCTCCACTCTGAGTGTATCTGAATAAACAAGTATTGGTTTGTATTCTCTACTGTCTGACCGACTCTTCATTTGGTATGGAAGGCTGAGAGGTGGTCGTGAGTGACCCTGGTGACCCTATTTGGGCCATTTCCTTCACTGTTTCCCCACAGGCAAGACAGAGATGTTATAAGGGCACTGTCAGTTGTTTTATGCCCTTCAGTGTGTATGGCACGCATCTTCGCTTCTTTGACAGTTTGCTCCCCCACACACTCTACACTTTATGCCTCGCCTGAGAGAGCACATGCGCTGTCGCTTGCAAGACATTTTGTTTATTTAGGGAACTTAGAGACCACCCATTGCTTACCATTGGTTAGTTTCATCATCACTTCCATCTCCTTGCTTATCTTGGGTCAGCAAGTAATTAAACTTTTTTTTCTGAAGGCAGAGAATAATCCCATACTAAGAAAAACGGATCACTGCCCCTCACGGTCAGCTCTGGGAGCATCATAGCACTTTTTTTCTAACTTTCAGCAATGCTGCACAGCAGCTGTGCTTCTTTACAACATGACTAAAAGAATTCAGCGGCGACCCCACTGGCTCAGAGCCAGCAGCTGAAAAATAAAACGATATTTTATTATTGTTTTATTTTTCAGCTGCTGGCTGAGCCAGCGTGTTCAGGGAGGGGCGGACCGGGCCATGGGTGGGGGGAGGCAGGGTGGTAGGTGCACTTTTAAGTGCGCATGTCAGTTTGGCCGGCCGGCCGACCAAACTGACATGCACGCTTAGGTTTCTCCAACATAGCTGTATTGCACACCTAGGATGGAGAAACAGAACAGACTCCCTGTGCCTGAGCAGCGTTAATCCAGCCAGCTCAGGCCAATCCCCATGCGGTTCTCATGTTAGAGAGCAGCGTGGGGATTTGGATGGGAGTCTGTGATGCTGTCCCAGGGACTGCTGGGACTAGGAACTGGAAGCAGAGGAGCACGAGGCGGCCGGCAGCACCAGATAAGTCTTTTCTTTTTTTTTGTTATTAAACCCCCGCTGCATGCTAACACCCCCCTACCCCCCCCCGCTCCTCCACCCACCCCACTACTCTTTATCTGTGTTGGCCGCCACTCGAAGAATTTGTCAAAACCAATAGATCACCCATAGGCGGGACCTATTGGCTTTGCCAATGCTTGTTTAAAGTTTATAGGCGATGGTGAGGCCCAATGCAGCTGGGTATGGTAAACCCACAAAGGTATTGAGCTTTTAACCAATTTCCATGTAAGTGTCGTTTAAACTTCACTATTTGATCCCAATTTTTCAAAATGCTTTGAGGGGGGGAGGGTGTGGGGGACATTCCCTATTAGGCTTGTTTGCTTTGCACAGTCACTGATCCTGCTGGAGGCGGTTACATAAACCCCAACCCGTTCAGCACTCGTGTGATGGGAAGTGAGTAGTAAGATGTCGAGAGGTGGTGAGGTCTGTGGGTGATGGAGTGTTATATCTGTGGTTAGGGTGTGGTGTGTACTCAACTGTATGTCAGTATTATGGCGGCGGTGGTGAAGTTGCTGTGTCTGCGATCATGTTCTGAGAGGAGGGTGGTGGGCTGGTAAAGGTGAAAGCCTTCTGCTCTCACAATATGATAACATTTGAGGATGCAAGTAAGACGTTCAAAACAGATGCGATCTCTGAAAAGAAGATAAAAAGATGCCAAAGTGACAATTCTAGCAGTGCTAACTTTTTAGTCGACAGTAGCAGGGCTCTCAGGATTCCAACGTGTAACTCATCCATTTCAGGTTTTTTGTTTGCATTCCGGTACTTTTAGTCGTGTTTACCTTCCTATAAATTCAGGACTACAAGCAGGGCTTTAAGTGGGCCGGGTCTCACCTGTGCTGAGCACCGGCAGTTTTTTTAAAGGTGGCCTCGAAACGGGTCTCTATTGGGCCCTGTTTTGTGCCCTGGCACAGGCGGTCTGTTTTTTCCGGACTGCAGTGACAGCAGGCACATCCATGTGCACGTGCTCACACTGCTCACTTCTCACTAGTGAAGAAGTTACGGCATGACGTCATGCCAGGTGAGCGTTGTAGGGGAAGGGAAGTCCTTTAAAGAGTCATTTTCTCTCTGGATTTCCCTTCTCTTTTTGAAACTCAGCAACATTGTCGTGGTATCACCAGGGCTTTAAGTGGAAGCTTTTTCAATATTATATACAAGCCATAGTTGCTGCTTATTTATCTTATGCAACAAACCCCCATTGACAAAGCCAATAGTCCTGGCTTGTTGTAGGTATGATGTTACTTGTTGTATCATATATCTGGATGCAATGACAGAAATAGCAAAATACAAGTTGGCGGCACACTATGCTAAGCACAGATTTTTGGCCTACGTGTTTTTACGTCACACCCTTAATTACATTGGCCACGCCCCTTTGAGAGACCCCCAGTTTTTTCATCCCACTTAAAGCCCTGACTACAAGTATAAGAAGTCACATATGGACTGGATGAACTACTCATTCATGGACTTGGAAAACTTTATGGCACTTTAAATTCTGCAGCTAGTAGTTGCACTTTGTTCTTTCTAATAAAGGGCCTGCAGGTAACACCTTGCAAACTTCTGTTTGCAAAAATGTCAGAACTCACTCATTGTGCTACACGCCACTGGGGCCACCTGGCAGCAGTGCATGAACCCTTCCAAATGTTCTGCAAGATTTGAGTGATAGCTAAATGCGTTCTGCATCTTGTAAGTTCATAGCTTGCAAGCTATGAACAGCAGCTTTAATGCTATTGGCGTTGCTAAACCTACGAACAATTGGGAGGCTCACAATGTATTCTAATATTAGATTGGCCTCCTCACTCCAGGTCGCTAGCAACTCTCTCCAGTCCTGAACTTTTCATTTACAAGTCTGTCAGTCATTGATTTCAGGTGTGTGAGTCTTCTTAGTAAGTAGTTCGAGGCTACAACACACAGAAAGTACAGGACCGGAAGCACTCTCTGCAATGACCTAGGAAGGGGTCACCCTACCTAATATTCAAGCTACAAGAGATGATTCAGTTAGTGGTGCTTGCTATACGAGTTGCCAATATTTAAAAAATTCTATCAGGTATATCTGTTTAATACCGGATTCATGATTTGTAGGAGTTTAACGCTATGATAAATGTAGTGTAGATGCATAGCTATCACGTGACCCCTTGTCGTGTCACATTTGCTGACAGTCCCTCGTTTGAAGGCAACATTGCTTACTAAGATCGCCGCCCTGGATTATACAGAGTTCAAGGGTGGGGGTACCATTTACCTCCAAAAGCCGCTCTCCAGATAAAGGTTTTCACTCCTTAGCAGGCCCACTTATTTAAATGGTGAACGAAATGCTATAGGCAGCCCCCAAATGGGAGTGGGGAGAGAGCAACTGAGTGACTGCGTGAATGACATGTTTATAACATGTTAAACTTCAGAGCATATCCGGAGTCCCACACACTACTTTAAGGACAAAAACTCCACAGTGATTTTTAACAAACACTTTTATTAAAATGTAAAAATGTATGTGATAGAAAAAAGCATACACAGTATGCAGACAGTATTCGACCGTGTCCACTGCAAAGCTTTAACAGGGCTTCTGCAGGGAAACTCTTCACTTGTCAACCATAATGTTGATAATTACATACAGAAGCACGGAGAAGACCATTTATTACATTTTTGAAATGCAGTGCACCAGCTGTCAAATCTTACGACTTTCTTCTTCTTTACTATAAAGCACCAATTACTATTTTCATATAAAAATAACGGGAGTAGAAATATTCCACATACTTTTTCCAAAATAACTATGTGCACTCTTTTAGCCATCATTCGCACATGTATGTCAGTTGTGTACATGGTACACGGGTTAGTTTCACCCAGTTCTGGGTATATAGCCAACAGCGCAATGCATTCTAGGACTTGAAGGTTCCCTAACCAGAGGTCTCATGTTTCCCCATTAATGCATGAGTAAGTCATCCAGCTGAAATGTTTTGCTTTGCAATCTTAGACTTGTAGTTTTGCGTTTATAATTGAACGAACAGGACTACAAGCCCCAGAATGCAAAGCAAAACATCTGGACTGGATGAGCTGCTCATGCTGGACCTCGGAATCTTAAGAGTTCTATATAACTCAAAATGGTAAAACTGGACAAACTCACAGAATGCAAAAAGTTGGCAAAAACCCCTCGACCGGATAAAACTAAACCACATGATATGGGGCGGGGGGGGTGTTGCAGCTACATAGTAGGGTGTATGTCTTTCACATACAAACTGCAGGCAGGAAGGAAGCGATAGAAATCATTTTTTGGCACACATATAGCCCATGTTATGGAACTGTTATGTGTGCTAAGGCAACAAACAAGGGGCAGTTATTCAACTTGACTCAAAGCGGTCTGCTTATACAAAGAGACACAAGACCTGCCTCTTGTTAAAAGGTGTCCATGTAGCAGACCTGACATTCATACACCCATTGGAAACACATAATGTCCCAACATTTAAACCTGGAGATGAGGCCCCTTCACCAGGAAGATTTTCACCAGATGTGTGCATTGGAATATCTAAGGCAATACAGGCATTGAAGAACTCAATACTAGCAAACAGAGTGCTTTTGTCCTGGTGAAAAGAAAGAGCAAATCTATTTTTCACAATATTTCTGCTTGCATAATAAGGCATGGAGGAAACGCTCCACTCCAAACTTCTTCAGTGTCACGCTTCAGAAGGCACTCCATTATTTTCACAATTAAATACAAGAGGGAATAATATTCCATACAAAACAAGAGGAATTTTCACAGACTGTTCACAGAAGTCATATTGTTTCCTCTGGATGAATAAGTGCTCGTATGTAAAATGGCGGCCATCCATTTCTACCAAGGCCTCCAGGGTGTGCTGATGGCCACCGGGGGGCAGATGGGCTTGAGGACTGGGTGCTGCTCCTTGCTGGCGGGAGCCCTCTCCTTGGGCTGGGCATGGTGGAACAGCTTGGTGTGGATTCCTGCCTGGACGTTGTGGGCTAAGAGGAAGCGGTATGCCTCCTGGAAGCATCTGGAATAGCCTTCTTGGAATCCCGGCGATGTGTGTTTCTGGAAGGGCACAACAACTGGAAAGGAAGAAAAAAAGGGTAGTCGATTAGACCAGTAGCTAAGATCCTCTATTTCTGCTTCTACAAGGTGTACATGCAGGATGTGCACATTCAGAGACCACTACCATACCAGAACTACAAATGCACCATTCTTGGTCACCTCAAGCGGACTGGTAATGGCAACTAACAGAATGCAATTGTGTGCGGAAATATTAGAGCATGCGCTGGTCACAGCAGTAAATAGAAGCGGCCTAGTTGCACTGTTCACTATACTGGAAACACATGGGGGGCAATTACACTTGTATAATGCATGTGGATGAGTGTACTTATGAGCAGCTTCCAATCCTGTACTTTCATGTGATAAACTAATGCATTCTGGGTATTGTAGTCTTGTTTCCATTGACCTAATAGGATTTTAACAGCACAACAGTATTTTGCAGGTGAAAAGTTCAGAATTGGAGAAAAGTCTGCAGTGAACTAGAGTTAAGTGGTAACCCTAAAGACAATCTAAGTGTTGTGTACTACACATTTATTTTCAGGTTATGGAGGGTGGTAGATATGAGGAAACCTTGTCCACCACTAAAAGAGATGTGGTAGTAGAGAGAACATGTGACTCAGTCAGAGAAGTGGGTAGGGACCCCAACTACCAACACAATGGACACTGGAAACTCTAGGGAGAAAAATGGTGTCCCATTTCGTAAGTAAATTTGAAGCATATTTTGGTAGAAGACATAGAGGGGAATGAGCCACTGAAAGCTCGAGCTAAGCTCAAGACAGAAGCCGGGCTCAGCTTGAGGCCCGCTTGGAACCTTGAGCTCAAAATGAGCTGATCTTTCAATGACAGTCAGTGTGGCCTAGTGGCTGCAGGCGACACCTATTCAACATGGGGAACCAGGGATGAATCGTGGCCTCTGCTCAGCATCCTGAGAATCCTGTCAAATCCCCCTCTGCTGAAAAGAAAGGCTTAACATAGTGTGTCTGTTGTCAAGCCTCTCACATGACCTTAGTCAAAGTTCACTCTATGTAAAACTGCCAAAAACTATGTGAATTTTGCCTGTCACCCACAGTTATAATCTCACCCTCCAAGAATTAAGGACAAATCATTAACCCTTGAGGTCAGAAAATTACCCATCTAGTGGCTGAATTGCAGAGTGTGAAACTAAAACCTGAGATCAATCCCCGTTTCCATTCTTGACCGAATTGTGTGATCCTAGACAATACTTTATTTCACTGAGCTTATTTTTTGTTCATTATCACATATGAGAACACCTTCAAATCGGTGAGTTCAGGATGTGCCCTGTACAAAAACCTCTATTTTGTTTAATAGCCTATAATATTGCTCCATCTATAATAAGTATGTAGGCCACATATTGGGTGCACATGCATCTACAATAAGGATTTAGGCCACATATAGGTGACACATGACAACAAATGTGCCTCTTAGATCATTAAGAGCAGTCTCATCAGGGCAAGGCCGAGACTGTGTTTCTATGCATGTTTAAAAGCTCTCACTTTTAGTAAATACTTATCAAAGCAGAGATATCATTTATTGTGTTAATGTCTCGCTCGCGCCGGGAGTATTTTAACTGACCATGCCTCCGTGGAACGTGCATGAAAAGCTAAAGCGCACGCGCAACAACTCCAGCAGTGGGACGTGAGGTCAGACGCAAGGTGAGACTTACCGGTCCGCGGTTGGCTCTGCTCCTTCAGGTAGCTGACTGCCATCTCTAAGATGTCGGCCTTCTCCAGCTTGGCGTTAGCCGGCTGCGCCTGGAACTGCGTCTCCATGAGGTGCTTAAGCTGCTCGATGCTGTTGTTAATGCGGTCTCGGCGCATCTTTTCCACCGCTGGCTTTCTGATCTGCAACACAGAGAGGCGGACATTTCTCTTTAGCCAACATCCAATGGGTCGATTTGAGACATCATATTTTGCCCGAGAACTTCAGGGCTAGCATAGCGCTAGTCACTCTTTTGATTCCCTGTGCAGCACTATAATAATTTGTCAGAATTTAGAAACATGATCCTCCCCCTACCGCCCTCCCTCCTCTATTGAGCACTAAATAAAATGCCCATTTGTTGTTTACTTACTTTGTTTTTCTCTCTTGGTGTCAGCTTAGTAGGTTCTATGCAGACTATGCTCGGAGCCATCCTTGATGCTTGTCAGAGAGCTGTGTGCTCGTCCTTTGGTTTGTAAAGATCTGTTTGTCCTGTCTCAGCCTTCTCTTATTTATACACCGACAGCGGCTGGCAGTGCTGTGGGTCTCAGGGCCTCTGCTGGTTCCCACACTCTGCAGCCAATCAGAGCAGGAGGGCAGACAATGGCAGCGTGCTTCCCCTGCCATGCTCCATTGACACCAAACAGCCCCGAGGATATTGACCTTCTCCCAGAGGGGCAGGTGGGGAGTGTGTGCCACATGAAAGGCCCAGCGCCATAGAGTGTGCTGCGAGCTGGGAAAGAGCCCGCCGCGGAGGGAGGGGCAGATTAATGGCATTCCAAAGGCACGCGGGACCACATCACAGCAATGTGTGAATATAGCTGCTGTGCTAGATTTGGCGGGAAGCGTGCTAAACCCAGCGCAGCTGTCTGAATGGAGACTTTCATCCACTCTGAAAGACAAACTCACAAGACAGTTTACACTCACACAGGCACACTTACGCACTCCGGCATATAACACTCTCACTGTAACACGATTTGTGTGTAAGGGGATATGTGACTGTTGTGGGTTTTTGTGGCATATATACCCTTGGCCACTGGAGTTATGAGGCAGGGAAGACAAAATTACGCGGCAAGAAAAGGCAAACTATGCGGCATAGTGTTGCACTTTTTTTGATGCCCTTGCTTCATTCTTTTTTAATTTATACACATGATAATACTGTCTGAGCAAAGATTTCTCTTCATTAGTACCAGTTTAACAACCAAATACAGAAAAAAAGCGAATGAAAGATTACCAGTTAAAACTTTGCAATGGGCTTTCCACTGCGTGCAAAGCCACATCTCCCCGTTTTTAGTAACTTTTGACCCGTTTGAACTAGAAACTCCTTTTTTTTTGCTAAATTCTGCAGATTATGCAGCAGATGATGGATTATGTGGCAAATGCAACAAATCCATAATTATGTGAAAAAGGCCACGGAATCGCATAATTCCAGTGGCCCTGTGTATACCATACATACTACACACACATATCCCTCAACATGCAAACCCATTTGCACAACTCTCACACACAGACAATTTACCCCACACAAATCCACATTTACAATAGACATACTGCGACTTATCTATTCAAGCACATTGACACACACACACACATATGCAAATAACATGTTAGTCAATTATACAAGACAAATATAAAGCAATCTATACACATCAATGAACATGCACACACACACACACTCGTCCACTTACACAACACATAGATCTCTTTACACCACCTCACAGGTAGAGATCCCTAAACACATTCAGTCAGCCCCCAGCCACTACCCATTGAGAGACACAGACATTTGCCAATGTAGATGTGACCTTCACACATGCCCACATTCACACACCGATTTATACAAAGATGGATCCTATTCCATGCTCACACATGCAGGAAAGAAATGTATCTTCTTTTTTCAATCAGAGGATTGTTGCACTTCAACCTCAATTTCTTCCTTCAGTCTGATGTGACATCTTCCATCTCTGCTCTGATGACAGTGGTGCCCTCTGTAGCCCATCTCGCTCACATTTCAGCAGCTTTTCCATTGAAGAATTTGAGAGTCTTATGTCTAAGATTAATCCAATTCCCCAGTGATACTTGTCCCCCTCACAATATAGTCCTTGCCTCTAATATCCTTCATCTCATTCTGACACACCAATGTAATTGGTCCTTTATCCAGCCAGGGTTCCAGACACGTGTAATACATTTATTGTCCATTTGTGAAAAAAACGTCAGTAAACCCTAATATTTTAAGTAACTTTCGGCCAATCTATTTTCTGCCATTCCCCTCAAAATTATGGAAAAAGCTATCAACCACCAACTCTAAGATTTCCTAGAAAACATCTCTGTTGTGAATCTCAGTTTGGTTTCTGCCTGTCCATAGTACAGAATCTCTTCTAGTGGGAGCTTCTGATAATCTCAGAATGCTTCTTGATTAAGAGACCAACATGCTGCCCTGATTCTGTTATATCTTTCAGCAGCATTTGACAAGATCTCCCATGACACCCTCCTTTGCAGTCTACCTGAAGCAGGTGTTGGCAAACATGCCCTTAGTTAGATAGGTTCCTTTCTTCTCTGCGCATAGGCAAATGGTAATTCTTCCCCAACTACCACTTGAAAGCTTCTAAGATTAACTGCTGCATCCTAAAAGGATTGTCACTTTTAAATGTTTATATCCATCTGCTTAATTTTCTGTCACATTCCTTTGAGGCAGTTTCACACAGAGATGACACCAAAATTATCATCTAATTTTCTAAAGACTTTAGTCAAATGCAAGCCAACTTCTGCCCTTGCTTGCAAGCTGTGTCCTTATAGGTGAAGTAACATTGTATCGAGGTTCTTCTGTTTTGTCACCATTCTATCCCTTTATGTCCTGAAAGGTGGCCTGCAGAATTCAGGCCTCTCCAGTACCCCACTTCATCAGCTAAAAACTTAGGCATTTGGTTTGATAACTGCCTCTCCTTCTGAAACACATAAACCAGCTGTTGGGCACGGTTTTGCCCTTCTTTGAATGCTGAGAAACATCATCCTCCTCCTACCCACTGAGGCTAAGAAAACTGTGGTGCATTCTCTGATCACCTCCGATCTCAGTTATATAAATTCCTTGTATCCGGGTTTGCCTGTGTAACTCCTCCACATATACCAGTGGCTCAAAACTCAGCTGCCCGTCTGACTATGAACTTTCCACCTTCTCCGATCTTAGCTAAAACAACTCCATTGGCCCCCTATCAAGAAGTGGTTCTTTTTTAAGGCCTTATGTCTGTGCAATCTGCAACTCTGCTCCTACTCATCTATAAAATATTTTTAGGCCTTCTCTTTCTTCCCATACACTTCCCTCCACCTCTTCTAAAGAAGTCATCATCCCACCCATCAAGAAAACCAGGACAAGAGACAAAACCTTCTCCTATCTGGCAGCTAAGCTCTGGAACTCCCAACTTGTAAACATTAAATCCACTTCTAGTCGCCTTGGCTTCAGGAAAAAAACCCTGAAAACCTTGCTCTTTTGAGTCTTCTTTCCTATGTGGCCTGGTATTGCCGAGGCCTCTGGAACTGACACTTGTCCCACCTCCCACAACATACCCACCCCATTCCACCTTGGATAGGCACAAAACATCCACTGTATAAAAACTCGCTCAGATTGATTGTACTTTGAGACAGTCCTCAGACCTGTTTCTGTAACTGTGCTCCTGACCAAAGTGTTTAATTAAACCAACTGTTCCTGTTTTGCCAAACGCCTCATATCTTTTGTTTTTTCAAAGTAAATTCATATTCGAGCAACAGATGGAACCTGAAAGCTTGCATCTTGAAACAAGATAATGCATCAGCAGCATTGCTTAATACGCCAGGGATATGTTCGGCTTTAAACAGTACATTGAACATCAAAGACTGCAGTACAATCTCCTTCAATAACCTCAAAATCATTTTGCATTTTGCTGCCTGCTGATTGATGCAATCTACTACTGTCATATTGTCAGACTCTGGTCTGACAATATGACAGTAGTAGATTGCATCTGACGTGTTCTGACGACCGACTTTTTGCGGAACTGCTCTGGCCAAATGGACAGTGCCCCAGAATAGGAAACAGCTCAAGGAAACTAATGTTAGCAACCAACCCAGATTGCACCCACTCACTGGGCCAACATTGCATGCACAATGTCACACCTAGGATAGTGCCAAAACCTTTGCTGCCCGCCGTATCAGTGAAGAGACCTATCTCAGGAAGCAAGCAGAAGGCAGACTCAATGTCAGATGTTGTCAACAAATTCCCAGGACCCAGTTCCTGCAGAATCCAAACCGCTTGGTCCAGGGAAGCATATTTGAAAGAGCATAGAGCTCTGTCAATAGCCTAGTTCACTGACTGTCCCCTGGGAGCCGGTAAGTTGTGTATCAGTCAGAACTCCCCAGGGATCCTTCTTAGGACCACCTTAGGTGTGAGCAGACGAAACCCTCAAGTGGGAACACGTCAAAAGGGCCTGCCCCCCTCCCCAGAATCATCTCCCTAAGGATCTTTGCCATGGCCAACCCAGGATTAGCCCTGTGTGACAGTTGGTTCCTACAGTACGGTGCGCTCACGTACCCCTCCGCTGGGATCCTGAAACCTTTCCTGAAACCTTCAAACGATTATTGTACACATTGATCCATGGGACCATTACCATCAAATTCACCGGTGAGTGAGCTTTGTCAAAAACGGGGTGATCATTCTAGCTTCTTGGTATCTCTATCTTTGGACTTCCTGAAGCACTTGGATTCTGGGTGAGAGGCCCAGTCACAGAATGAGCAGCAATGCTTGAATTCACAGATCCCTGCAGGCAGGTACAGGCCCGTTTATTGAAGTCCCAACAGGCCCCTTTTTTTGTCGAGCCCCCTGGCTGCTAGTCGACCCTGAACCCGAGCGAAAGGGCTGACTAGCAGTAGCGTCAGCACGGGGATATTTCATACAGCGCAGCCACGCAATGACTTCTTTTGGATCCCTGACAAATGTGGCCTTAATGGCCTTAATCCTCCTGAACTCCTTATCATATTCCTTCCAGGCCGAGCCACCATACTCATCATGAGCACACACAATCCTATTCTGCTAGCACGCAAGCTAGGCGCCTAAATTAGTGAAACACTCAGCCAGGATAGCCTGGTAAATTGACAAACCTCTCACACTAGTTCCCCAGTGTTTCCTTCACCCTATTTCTATAGGGCCAATAGCCACAGTCCCAGGAGTGAGAACATTCCCTGCCTCACTTGGCCTCCTCTCTCTCTGGCTTATCTACGAGCAACTCAAACATGTTTACGTACACCGACTTCCAGATTTTTTCTTTTACCTCCAGTGTGACATGCCTGCTTAGACTTTATATCACCCAACCTAACTGCTGGTAATGAAGCTCCCATACCTGCATTTGGGGTTTCTTAAGTAGGGGGGGCCATCATCATCACCGTTGTCGCATGGCCCTCAGGCGTACTGCCCATCAACACAGTGCCTGGTGTTGGAGGTACCTGCACTGCTGGTTGGGGGTCCCACCATCCCCTGCTGCAGAATCGATCCCCGATCCCACCGGACACCCTTATGGGGCTACAAAATTAACCAGTGGCACCCCACTGCCCTCAGCAATGCCCCCCACAGGAGCAGCACTCCCCTGTGTACCCTGACCAGCAACCGAACCATCGAGGAGCGCTACTAATTGTCTGACCCTCTCCAGGTCATCACTATCACCAGCACCAGCAAAGACCTCCCCCCACCAGAGGGGCGGACAACATGCCCGCCTTGGAGAGCCAAGCCAACACACTTGCTAAATTGGCCACCAAGTCTGGCTGGCCACAGCCTACCGCAGGTGAAACCCCAATAGCCATACATCTGTTGCTATTCTGGACAATACCTCCGCCAGCCGCAGGACCCATCACCACTGTGACACCACCCTGAGTCGCTACTGGGCCCGAGTTACCTTTCACTGGGGTCTGGTCCACCGGTGCAGCTTCCACTGGGATAGAGACCTGAACCCCCAACATACTAGGGTTAGCTGCCGCCTGCACCTGTGAATCCCTCTTCCTCATTTCTTGCCCCCTAGGCCCTCTTCGGGACTGGTGAAAATGCTGCCCTAGGAGCCACTCCTGTCCTTCTAGGCCTCTCCTGTGGCTCAGCTGGGATGCTGCCTTGACCCTCTGGGGCTTGCAACCTCAAAGCCAACGCCTCATTCATAGCGTCCATTCTGTGCATTAATGCTTTCAGAACCTCAGTCCGCGAGCGCTTAGTGCCTTTTCGCGCACTACCAGACATAGCTGCAACACAAGCCAGGTGTGCCCCAACAAACATGAGATAAAATCAACGGAACGCACAACATTAAAACTGCAGCCCACACAATGCCACTCCTCCTGGTCAAACTACCCCTCCACAACAACACAGGGAACTGCGAGGACCTTATACCCATACGCCTGCAAGGCTTGGGCACCAGAGGGGGGAACTAAGAAAAAACAAGCATTGGCAAAGCCAATAGGTCTCGCGTCTGCGAGAGTTATTTGTTTTATTTTTTTAGTTCTGTTGTCTAGTAGTCTGGTTGCCTAGTATGTTTGAGGTGTTTTACTAAACTGCTATTAAACAGCCATTAGTGTTTTGTAATGTGTTAATGTGTGAGGGATGGTATGTGTTTAGGTTATAAGGTTGAAATGGAAGGAATATAGTATGAACAGTACTTGTGGTTTCTGGTGTGAATCGAAAGGTTGTATTTAACTTGAAAGCCCATAGCTTTGAACATAATGAAAAATAGTAATGCAAGTTTCTGAATTTGTAAATTAGTGTTTTTGTTAGCTGGGGAGTAAAATGGATGCGTGTAAAATACTACAATGTAGTTTAGGGAGAAAAGCTCATAGTTGAAACAGCACCGTGGAGCGCTGGAATAAGAGTAAGGGGATTGCACAGCAACACACATTGCTTTATAGCGGCACACAGCATGAAGAAGGAAGACACTCACACACTCAGATACAGCTGAAAAACCATTGTAATCTCACTGTGGGCTTAACTACAAAGTTAATAAAATCTCACCATCTGCACGAAAGTGAGGTTGGAAGAATAGTTAAAAGTGTGTTAGAAGGTAATAACACTTGATCAGCAAATGTAACCAGACAACCAACATGTGGAATTAGTTAAATACAGTTTGTCTGCACACAACTAGAAACGCAATACGTCCCACAGTAAAGCTCTCCAGGAACCTTAATGTGAGCATGTTTGAAACAGAAAAGGCTGGTACGGTTGGGGCAAAGTCAGTAATTTATCACATTGTTCAGTGCTTTTAAAATAGAAAGCTATAAAAATAAGTTTCAACCAGAAAAGAAACTCCCTTAGTGACAAATCAGAAAGATAAACATGCCGCCTTTTAAATCAAAAATGTGTTGAAATAATTGCATTATTTAAAAACCCGTCCGTTTGCAGTGGCAAATAAATTAAACATTTGTTTGACGTGGTTCTATCTACTATAGTGTTAGTTTTAGCATTTAGAAAACGTTTATCAATGCAGAAGATTGTGGCAGACTCACACCCTTTGGCACGCAACCGGCGCCATGATGGAGTAACGTGGAATGAGAACGTAAAATCTTTGTAGGCTCTGTTATCAGAGAAGTCTGCTTACCTATCTGAGCGAATACATTAGCATATATTAAGATTCTTACCGGAATTACAAGCTCCATTTGAGATGTTTGTAAACACAAAACAATTGAGTCAAGTACCATAAACTACAGGATGTTACACCACCCACCAAGCACAAACCTAGCTCCCCTAAAACAAAGGAAAATTAAATGTTAACATCTGTGCGCCAATACCAAGAGTTCAAGCGTGCTGCAACATGGTATCAACATCTTGTGACTGTGAGAAAGCGCGTATTTTGTCTGTGCTCCCTGAAAAAATAAAATGGCCTTGAGTAATGTGCTTTGAGTTAACACAAATCAAACTGCGATACTGGACCAATGTAAGGGTAAGAAGGAGAGGCATATGCAGAACAGTGAGAAACACGGAGGGAGTAATGAAACCACACGGGCAAAATATTACAATATGAGAAGGGGACAAAAGCCCACAGGCGAAACAGCAACTAAGCGCTAACGTGAGTGTTTTCACCCACGTTAAAAAATTAAAATATCTATGCGCAAATGCAATGTGATCAAAGCGTGGAGCAATATGGCACCGACATCTTGTGATTATGAGCAAATCACTTGGGGGCATATTTACAAGCTCCTAACGCCACCGGAGTGTCACTTTTTCTGACGCTCCTGTGACATTGCTCTCAACCCAATATTTACAAGGTGGCGTTAAGCTACTTAATGTGGCTTAATGGCACCATGTAAATATGCCCCTTACCGGCAAAGGGGCGGGCCATGGGTGTTGCTGTGGGCATTCCGCCCCAACACCCATTGCTTTTTGACTCTGCCTCATATGTACAAGGTATGGGGCAGCCCCAAAAATAAGACCAGGAAATACCTGGTCTTAAATAGGCAATACGAGGAGGAATGTTTTATTTCTCCTCATATTTTGCTCTTTCCATGTGTGCTGCATTCTGCAGCATACATAGAAACAGCAAATCGCCTGTAAAGATTGATTATGTGTAGGAAGGTGTCCCTTCCTGCTCATAAACAATCATCCCTGCAGCCAGGCACCCTTGCAACATGGTGCAAGGGTGCCTGTACTGGCGCTAGACAGCTTTTTTAGCGCTAGAGGAAATGCAGGGGTGCACCGTATTTTTGTAAATACGGCGCATTCCTGCATTTAAAAAATGTCGGAGCGCGGCATTAGCAATTTTGGAGTAACACTTCGCTACAACATTTTTTTGTAAATATCCCCCTTAATCTCACCATGCCTAAATTAAAAATAAATAGCATATCTGATCTTCAATACTCTAACCTTTGTGTTCGCACTATATAAAAATTCAAAACTGTTCAAAAAAAGAAGAGGGATAGAGAGATGCACACGCCAAAAACTTGAAAACACAGAGTGGAGCAGAAATAATACGTGTAAAATATTACAATGTGGGTTAGGGACATAAGTCCACAGGCGAGACAATAACAAAAAGAGCACGAGTAAAAATAATGAGGTCGCACAGAAACACCCACTGCTTCATAGCAACGCACAGCATGAAGAGACTCATACACCAGAGTCGTTTGCAAAATAATGGACTCTCACTGTGTGCTTCACAACAAAGTTAATCACAAAATCTCACTATCTGAACGCAAAGGCTGTTTGTAAGAATTGTTTAACGTGTGTTAAAAGTTAAGAACACCTATACCGCAACTGTAAACACACACATAACATCTGAAATTATTTTAAAACAGTTTGTCTACAGACAACTAAAAACGCAATACATCCAACAGTAATGCAAAGCTTCCTATACACCTTAATGTGGGCGTGTTTGAAGCAGGAAAGGCTGGTTCGGCGGGGACCAAGTAATTTCCTTATCACATAGTTAAGCACATTTAAAATCAAAATATAAAACAATATTTTGACTAAGCCAAAAATATTGGGAGTGAGTTAACAACGGACCAAAACCACACAGGTGAAATATTGCAATGTGGCTCCGTGACAAAAGTCACAGCCAAGACAGGAAAATACAGCGTGTGAGTTTACACCAAAGAAAATAAAATGGCCACATATTTGCGCAAATGCGGTGTGTTCAAAGCACAGCAGCACCATGGCCTCAGATCTTGTGATTGTGAGTAAAGGCTTAGTTCCCGTGCCAAAATTGCAAATTTAAAAATGCAAACCTTGAGCAATGTAAACTTTGAATCATTTTATATAAAACCGCAATACCTCTTGAAATTAAAAATAAAGGGTGAAAGGAGAAGCCCTCACCAGCAAAGGATAAACACGGAGAGGGGCCAGAAACCACATGGGGGAAAAATTGCAATATGACTCCACGTCAAAAGCCCACAATGAGACAGCAAACTGGAGCACTTGTGAGCGAGTTTACAACAAAGAAAACAAGACGCGCGGCCAAGAAACGCGCTCTCTGGTGAGGGAGGGGGAGGAGGGGTGGGGGAGGAAAGGCAGATGGCGCCTCGCCAGCGATGCGAGGAATGTATGGCAGCTGCGCGCGTGCACGCTCTCGTGAACGCAAGCTGGTCGCCAGCAAAAGCCACCGTTTGCACTTCCAAAACCCGTTTACTAAAACTCTCGCCAGAGCAGCGCATGCGCTGGCTTAGGCGAGACCTAAAAAAGGCCGGTAACAGCAGTTGAAAACCTAAGACTTTGAAACAAGCTGACCTTGCCACCACTGCTGGGACTTGAACCCTTGGCTTAGCAAGCGCGTGCCACCAAATGCAGAAGCCCTTGCCCCTGAACTAAAGATCCTGAAAAACACTAAATATCAGCCCCCCAAAAATGCTCCCCCCACCTGCAGCGACAGTGGCCCCCTGCCGGAGCACCCACTGAGTACTAGGGTACTCGGGTCAGGCGAGCCACGCTCTAGCCTGTACGGCCTCCAGGCAGGAGATGGTTGCGCTGCTGAAGAATCTGTGCTGCTCTCCAGGTGCAGAGTGCAGAGCGGAGCACCCTGGTTGAAGGCGCAAACCTGTCAATCAAGGAGACAAAGGGAGGGAACAAAAAAAGTGTAAAAGAAAAATCCAGCAAAGAAAATCCCTTGTCCGGCGCGGCGGGTGGCGGCTTCGCGAAGCAGCGAGTGGGAAATAGAGATCCGCTCACACCTTGCAGCCCCTTTTATGGGCAGGGCCTGGTGCACTTCAAGGGCACACAACCCGGAAGCACTTTAATTGCTTCCGGTGCCGCAACCTCGCCAGGACACAATCGCCGCCTGCCTTACTACTGGGTGGTGGCGCTTTGCACCGCCGACCCCCAGCTGAGGGCCCGGCAAAAGCCGACATATGTGCGACTCCCCCGAGTTGGTGGCGCCTTTGCCATACTCAGTGTCATGCCCTTCCCTCCCTCTCTCCCCAGAACCAGGACAACCCATGTGGTCATCACATGCTTTATACAACTACGTCACACACCCACTTACATCACAAAGACACATCTTTCTACTCATACACACAGGCTTACTCCATCTCATAAACACAGACCCCGGTAATACACACCCACGCACTAACATACCTACTAACACACAGTGAAATACTTGTGCATCTCCATATGTGAACATCTCTGACATATACCCACTTCTACTCGTTCAGTGACTGATGCACTTACATATATGCTCACATACTGACTTTATACTAACTGAAAACCCTCTTTCACCTACTCTTTTACAAGGAATGTAAATACATAGGTGTGTGCACACATCCCCACAACCACCACACACATACCAACATACACATTTGGATCCACTTACAAAAATGACCAGAATCCCAAATGCTCACGCTCAATCATTCTAGCCGTCACAAACACACACACACACACTTACTTCAAATTGGTTTTGCTACTGAGTGTTACACACACAAACAACATATACACACAAGCACCGAATTGGTTTTTGCTGCTGAGTGTTTAACATTTTTTGAATTTTGACCATTTCCTGTTTTGTCCCCCAGATTCTCCATCTACTTGTCCACCCATCACAACTCTATTTCCCCTTGAGAGCCATTTTAACACACGTTCTTGCGTCTTATTTCTGTGATGAACGCATCCACCATCTTCAAAGGGTTGAGCTGAAGGTTGGCCATTGACATCAACATTTTCAGTTGAGTTAAGTCTGTCTTTCAGAGAGTCATTGTCAGTTCAAATTCGATCTTTGAGTAGATCTGTGCACCATCCACATATTAATGAATATTGACATTTTCTAAGAAAGGAGGACTTTCAGGTGTTCCATGAAGAGAAAAGAGATCACCAGTGACAGGGTGGATCCTTGGGATGGTACAGGCTGAAGAGTTGGGCTCAGGTCTGAAGGAGGTCATCTGGATGGTCTATTTTACAGGTAAGGTGTGAACCACTGTAAGATGATGCCACCAAAGCCCATTCTTGTGGCGAGGCTGCAGAGCAGGGGTTGATGATTCATGGTATTAAAGGCTGCTGAGAGGTCAAGCAGGATGAAGAACCATGAACCACCTTTGTCTGATATCTGGAGCACCTCATCAACCAAGTGAATAGTTGCTGTCTCTGTGGTATACTGTGGACTGAAAAACGCCTTGGATGTCTTGGAGGAGGGCATTTCTTTGCATTGTTTCACTGGAGATGTTTTTCACAATTGATAGTGGTAGAACGTCATCCTCATGTGGATTACCTTTCTTTAAAATAAGGATAATTGAAAGGTCACTAATAATGATTGCGCCAAAGAATGTCCATTACTGTATGTTGCAGATGGTTTTGTAGGGGGTGATGAATGATATTTTTGTTTCATCGATGTGGTGGCAGATTTTGTCTACCTTCTTATTTAAGACAAGGACAGTACACTCTTGTTTTCAGTGTAAAGAGATGCATTTGACATGGTTTATCGTAGTGTTTGATAGCCCTGAAAGTGGTCTACTTCTGCTGGAGCCTTTCGTGATGATGGCAGAATACTAGGCTGACATACTTTCCAAGACAAGTTTCCTAGAGGAAGAGCAAATATTTTTTCAGGGTCATCAAGTCTTCTTGCTTTGCGTCCTGTGCCATTTATTTTCCTGCCATCTGATGACCTGCCAGCTACCTGCAAGCTCCTGATTTTACCATGATGTACCTAGGATTATCTTTGTAGTTCATGGCTAGAGAGGGGAATAGTTGCCTTCTGTCGTCTGAGGTGTGCAGTTGTGGTTTGAAAGCAGTGTGGGGGTTATGTTAGCTTCAGGGTATGATGAAGCTGCAATGTTGTTTAGATTTGTATAGATTGATTCACATGGGAAGTTCTGGAATGAAAGAGCCTATTCTTTGGATGGCTTCTGCTGTCCACAGTAGTTAGGTCTACAGTGGGGCAATATCAAAGTTGATGTCAGATTGGTCAGTCCAGACCCATAGCTGGGCATTGTGACAAATGACATCAGTGCTGAGCAGCAAAAGAAGTCCAACTTTTTAACTTTAGGTAGTGCTGGAGCTAAAAACCCTGTTGTTGGATGGACCCAGCTGATTGAAGAAGTCTTCCTTCATTGTTTTGGGAGTTGAATCTACTGGGAGGTTGTAATTTCAGCGGAAGTCAATGGTTGTTTAACTGGCTGAGGCTGTGCTAATCAGGTTGGACATCTCTGAGTAAGGAATGAATCAGTTCCTGGAGGTCAGTAGACTGGATGGAAGATAATGGTGTGTGTAGCTGAAGTGGGAAGAGGTAGGTAAAGGAGCTGAAAGATGCCTGGTATTTGAGCATATATGGACTCAAGAAATGTTAGATGACTGCAATGTACTGTTGGGTTCTTGTGGGGTGGTAGATGAGGTGGATGCTGTAGTCTTGTGGGATTAGGATATCAATCATGTGGGTAATGATCGGGAATAGCCAGGTCTCTGTGATGAAGATGATGTGAGATGTCTGCACTGCCTGCCACTTGCTGAGCTGCAGATTAGGCATTGAACAGTGCAATATGCATTGAGAGTGTTTGCTGTGTGATGTGATGAGTAGGAAACTGAGGAAGTTATTGGTTTAATCTGCACATGTGTGGAGTAAGTGTTTGAACTGTTGGCCAGTGCATGAGATGGCAGAGATGATACATGGAGATGTGGGTAGACTGTACACTTTCATTACTCACATGGTTGCACCATGTGACATATGCTTTCATCCATCATCACACGGCCACATAGTCAAGGGACACTGTCACATAGTGACAGTGCTTAACTTGTAAAAAAATTAACGTCAGGGCTCTCGTCAGGAGGCCACTGCAGCTTGCAGCACACATTTCCCCTGCCAGCGCTGCCAATGATAGTAACAACACAACTACTAACCATCACACTCCTACAAGTGTGAAAATTCGTACTATTTCAGGCCCCCAAACCTATAAGAATGGCTTGTGCGGCAGGTAATAGTCATTTATGATGTATATTGAATTAATAATGAACTGTTGTTGTGGTCAACTATAAATTATCCAGACTGCGCAACCTTGTGGCAAGCTGTCACAAGCGCAGGTGTTGACAATTAAATGCTGGTGCCGCGCACTGGAAACCACTGGCTCAAATTAAGCACTGCATGGTGACCTGGAAGCCCTTGCACAGAATTGGATTCTAGGTGGACATGAGCACCCCGCACAGCTGGGCCCCAATAAAACATCCCCAGGTCAAGGGAGGCACTTCCATATGATTTTGTTTCTGCTACGGATGAAGGAAGATGGGGATTCTGTGGTCAATTTTGTGGGTCCAAAGCCTGTTGGGAACTCTCGTGGTCAGCTCGCGCTGCTCCTGAGGTTCCATTCGAGAGTGTTGGGGTTTGGGCGGCAGTTGCTGCCTGGACTGGAGCTTGTCGGATGTAATAAACTCCACTCTTACCTTTCTGCTGCCGTGTCCTCGTCTTCCTTTCAGTGGCGACGAGTGGGAACCGGCACCTCCAGCTCCACGTGTGAGGACGCGCCGAAGTGCCCGAAGTGCTCGTCAGCTGTGATACGCTGCGAGTGGCCTTGTGATTTTGTCCACAGAGACGGGTGCGTTCTCTTCATTCCCCGGCGCCGGAGGTTGTGAAAACCACCTGTTATTCCTCCCAAGTTTCCAGGTTGGTGAAGTGAGGAATCGGGCGCTGATTTTGGGATTCCTGGCGTTTGCCTTGGTGCGCGCGGTCTTGTTGCGCGCACCACAACGTGTGATGTGTCACGTCGGTGACGTCACGGCGTCTACGTGCGGCGGCCATTTTCAGGTCAGGCTGCTGTGAAGACATCTCTGAGGATCTTCACACATCTTCTGTTGCACCGGTCATTGGGGAATCAGGCTGTCATTCATGAAGCAGCTGCAGCCTATTCTGCTTCAAGATTCCTTTTAATTTCAGCATTTTTAAATCGTGGCAGCGCATCCGGTGATGCGCACACCATTCTTACGGTACTGTGAATTTATACATTTTACCAATGCTCATAATTCGTACCGCTCAGCGCTAGTACACTTCTGTACATTTCTGTCTTTGCTGAAGTTAAATGATTTTGCCATTCAGCGCGTCCAGTGATGCGCACACTTTACTTAAGTTCTGTTTCCTGTGCATGGTTACAGAGCTTTCGTTTTAAGTGGTGTGTACTTTGCAAACTTTGATTGTTTTATTGGCATTTCGTTCAAGGTGTGCATTTTGTGTATCGGTTTGATTGTGGCAGCAACTCACCCACATTCTGCCATGGATCACATATCTGCCCCTCCACCATTTTTACAATCGGCTGGTTCACCTCCTGTTCAATGGGAGCAGTGGAAAGACACCTTCGAAGCATACCTTGAAGCAATTGACGGGGAGACTTTCACTTCAAAGAAGAAGAAGTCCCTGTTAGTTTACAATTTAGGTGCTGAAGGCAGGAACGTTTTAAAAACCTTACGTCTTGAAACAGTCAGTACGCTGGTAAGTGGTGACAGTGGAGATTCAATCATCGTTGATGATTACGCTTCTGTAATTAAAACGCTTGACAAGAGATTCAGCCCCAAGAAGAACATAGTTCTTGAACGGCATAGATTTTTACAACGTGCTCAGATTCCTGGAGAGTCAATTGATGATTTTGTGGCTGCTCTTAGAATGTTGGCTGTAAATTGCAATTATAGGGAATTTAGAGATGAGATCATACGCGATCAGTTAATCGAAAAAACATCCAACAAGAAAATCCAGGAAAAACTTCTGTCTTCTGATGATCCAGATTTAGAAACTGCGCTTACTTTAGCCAGGAGTGTTGAGCATTCTTTGTTGTGTATGAAAGAAATGAATAATAGTGCCTCTTCTAATGAGGTGAAGGTTCTTAATACGAAACCTGTCTCCAAATCTAAGGGGCACATTACGATACCCGGCGTAAATAAATCCGCCAGGCATGGAAGCGGCAAAAATCCGCCCGCACACACCGCCTGAACACCGACCACGCCATTACGATTACACAAACCGAAAACCGCCATCGGCGAAAAAGCACACAAAATACCGCCCGCCAACGTCCGAGTCGGAGTCAAACCGCCCGCCACGGACGGAAACACGCACGACAACACAAAACCGCCCGCCCACACGGCCGACACACCGCACGTGAAATTACGATCGCACCGCCATGAGCGCGGAAAAACAACAAATATACCGCCCGCCAGAGCAAACAACGCCGATGAGAATCGACACGGCAGAAGCCATGGCGCCCACGTACCTGCACAGAAACCATCCGCACACAAAACCAATAGCACACAACATGGCCAACAAGTCCACACAGCAAGGCACACACAAATACACAAGCACAGTACACATCCCGAAAACACCCCCCCGGACAAACAAAAAATACAAAGGCCAGAACCCCAGACACAACACACCTGAAAACAACAGACCATGAGGACACACCCACATAGGTGAGTACAAAAGCAGCACTCCCACAGACCACAACCCCTTGCAACATTGCAAACTAGAGAGGAGAGAAGAGGACACAGTGACACAGCAAGGACAGCAGCACACCACAGAAACGCACACATCACAACCACCACCACCACCAAACACCGGCACCACAAACCCCCTGCACATTACACAACACACACCGCACCAGCACCACAAACACCATGGCACCACAAAGGATGCCCAAGTTCACGCCCATGGAGCTGACGGTCATGGTCGACGAGATCATCAAGGTGTACCCACAAATCTATGGGAACATGGTCCAGCACACACCACTAGCCACCAGAAACAGAATGTGGACCCGGATCGTAGACCAGGTCAATGCAGTCGGGACCCTGCCCAGGAACAGAACCGAGATAAACAAACGTTGGAATGACGTAAAGAGCCTGGTCAAGAAGAAGGAGGGCAAAAACAGAGAGCTGGCTGCCGTCACTGGCGGAGGGAATCCCGCGCTCTTTAAGACCTTCAAAGCGTGGGAGGAGAAGGTGCGAGTCGTAATACATCCGGAGATCCTCGCCGGATTAGCAGAGGGAGTGGAGGCTGGTAAGTACAAACTAATGTATACCAGCACACCGCTATGTACTCACATGCGCAACTACCATGCCACAGCTCCCAGGGACAAACACCCCCATGTCCAGCACACAATACACAACACATCACACGCACATGCAACAGACACTACCACACACAGCCCAAACCGAACAACTGTAAGATGCGTGGGGACATGTGTACACTAAGCCAGCCACGTAACCACCAACAGGTCCCCAAATATGCCAGAAGCGCCACAACGAGCACCCACCACACCCATGTGTCCGCCACAGCTGCACTAACCGACAAGTAACAGGTAAGTGGCAGGAACACAAAGTGCAGTGGGTGGGACGGTGGACAGCCCAAGTACAACACACACCAGGCCCCAGTCCCACAGCACAGCAAGGAGGAGCATCCCCCACACCCCACAGCCACGTGTCAGCCACCGCAGTGCACAACGACAGCCGAAAGGCAGACATCACGGTCCACAGCAATCGGTGTCAGTGGGTGTACAGCCACCCCACGACCCACTACACCCCCCACCCCCACAGACCTGCAACATGGAGCACCCCCGCTTAGAGCCATGTGGCATCCAGTACAGTGCACGCCCGAACAACCTGCAGGTGGGAAACTGGACAGGGCTGGATAACTGGAGGCATGAGGACCATAACACGACCAACACATGGGACATGTCACGTAGCAGACGAACACGCAGCACCGCCCACCGTCACGAACAAGTGAACAATGTGCACACGGACATGAACAGCAGACTCACACCCCACATGACCCATCACAGACATAGCAACACCCAAGGAGCCACGTCTGCATGCACAAGCCACACTGAATATAGTCCCACACGGCAGCCACTGTGCAACTCATCACACACAACCGAAACACCATTGAAGTCCTGTCCATGTAGCCCCCACTGCCTGTCAACCCCACACCCCACAACTACGCCTATGTAAGACAAACAACACTAGACGCAACAGAGCGGAACAACAGAAATGCACACGAACACCACTGAACCCATCAAACTCACAGACACACCATGCACATACAACATACCATCCATCCCATCCGTCAGCCCCAGTCACATGAAAGGCATGTCATCCGCACAGCTGCCACACATACAGCAGTCACGCTAAGACACATGCCCATGACCAACCATGTGCCAGAAGTCAATTAAGCGCACGACACACTGTGAGCAACAACACACAACATGGGCCACACCCCCCCCGAGCACTGCAGTGATGCACATGGCACAGGGCAGCACGCACACCAAGGAGATGGGACAACTGCAATACGTTGGCTGGCACACAACTATCACTCACTCATAACGATGCGTCCAATGCCATGTCCAGTAACCACAACAGACAGCAAATATGCAGGGCATGTCAGGCATGCACACACCTCAGACCATGCACTGTCATGCTGCCACAACACATGTCACGTTCGGCACCCATGGCTCACAGCATGTACCCCAAAAGCATATCCCCTCCCAAATGCGAATCTGGGGCATGGCCCCCATGTTGCCATATGCGTTCCTAAGCGTTCCATTTGAACCCCAAAAGCAAAGTACAAACCAGACCCAGGATGGGCCAGGAGCCCGCATACACCAGAGTCACAATGAGTAGGGGCAAAGCAACACACCCATCGGCATGGCCAATCCGTCCCATGCCACATGTGCACAGCACACAGTCCCATTGCCTAGCACACACAACTACAGATGCCACAGCCACACACTCGCCTCCGGGAAACCCATGTACGAGATTGCACGAACTGCCAATGTCAGACGACTAATACATACTTCGCCAGGTGCAACACAATAACAAATCTCATTCTCTCCACAGGTGACGAACTGCTGGACGCTGGGGATGGAGACAGCAGCCAGCACAGCCAGCCTACAAGCCCCCAACGAGGACACACGGATCTGGAGGATCTGTCCACCTCTTCGGACACGGACCACCAAGCTGGCCCATCTGGCGTGGCAGGGCCCAGCCGCTCCCCAGGACCCCTCCTACCCACCAACCCATCATCCAGGGATGCTGAACAGTCCCAGTCCCCTGCTGCCACTGTCGTTGCGGCCACACCCACGGTCATTGCGGCCACTACCACTGCCGCAACCGCCACCATCGCCGCACCGACCACCACCGCCTCCACCACCACCACGTCTTCGCTGGCACCAGCCCCAGCGCAGGTGGTGGCCCGGCCGACTGGATCCACCCTGGGAGCCACAGCGAGGACCGTGGTGAGCAATGTGGCTAGTGGGCAGGCCGGTGGCAGCAGGACTGGTAGGAGGAGCAGGGTCAGGGAAACGCCAGCCTCCCCTGGGAGCCATGCCCTGCCTCAAATGGCCAGAGTCCTTGGGGCCTATGAAGAGGCCCAAGGACAATGGGCCAGGTCTGCTACTGACACGCGGGAGGTGCTGGGGGTGCTGAGGTCCATGGATGCCCATATGGGCCAATTCGTGTCCCGTATGGACCAACTCGTGGACCTCATGGGCCAGCTGGTGGTGGCGGTGGGGTCACAGGCAAGGCCAGCAACACCACCTCCGCCACCACCTGCTAGGGCGCAGGGTCGGCCAGCAGTGTCCACTTCCCCTGCGTCCACAGCCAGTGAGCACACCTCACCCACCACCAGCAGGTCGCCACCACACACCCCCTCCCAAACGTGGAAGGGGCCGTCCGAAGAGGAAACAGATCTCCCGGGAGGACTTCGCACGCTCCAGTCGCAAGTGAGGCAGCCAGCCAGCCTTCCGCCAGCCTTCCTTGACCAGCCACTGCATTGACTTGCTCTACGATCCCACTCCACACAGCCAGCTGGATGGCATGTGTGTGTTGGACTATGGACATAGAACCAGTGGGTACACCCTGATCATCACGCAGCCATGACCGACAGCTCATTGTCACTGCACGCACCACTTTTGTCATCACCTTACACACAATCACATGTCACAGTTCGTAATAAATGCACCTTTTTCACTAACTGCTGTTTGTGCCCTGTGTTTTATTTGTACGGAATACAACGGCCACCTTGGGCGGAAGGGCACCTGATGCGTGGCATGGCAATGGAATCCGGAGGGCCTGTAGGGACCTAGGGGTGGGAGACAGAACAGGAGCACATTCAATGAGTGTGTCACACACCCATCACACAGTACATGTCAACAACTACAAGCAATGTACACACATCGCACAGAGCAATAGGGCACAATGCCACAGTCACCAACAGTGGCATACTACCCTGGCCATGGAGCGTTGACACACTGCACGCAGTGAACATACGGCCACCCTGACACAGCACACACACACCTGCATAGATACAGACACATCATCCGTCGTACATGGACACTCACCGTCAAGTGAAGTAGCGGGCGATGAGCTGCTGGCGCACATTCCCAGCTTCCTCCTCTCCGCTGTCCACCTCACTCGAGCTGTCCTGGTCTGCGGGCTGGGGCCCTGGTTGATCTCCGTCATCCACAATGAGGGGGATCTGCTTCCGAATGGCCAGATTGTGCAGCATGCAGCACGCCACCACTATCTGGCACACCTTCTGTGGGGAGTACGCCAGTGCACCCCCGGTGCGGTCCAGGCACCTGAACCTGGACTTGAGGAGGCCAAAGGTACGCTCGACCACACGTCTGGTCCTCCCATGTGCCTCATTGTAGCGATCGTCTGCTGGGGTGCGAGGATTCCTCAATGGACTGAGCAGCCATGCCCCATTCGGATACGCAGAGTCACCTGGGTGTGAGGGACACAGAGAACCGTTGCTATTCCAACTGGACAGGGGACAGCATCGCACAACCAGCACGCTACACCACTCCACATACTCACCGACAATACAGCCACGATCCTGTTGCAGATTGGCCATCAGTCGTGGCAAGATGCTGTTGCGCATTATGTGTGCGTCATGGGCCGAGCCTGGAAACTTGGCACACACGTGGGTGATCACCATGTCCGCAAGGCACACCACTTGCACATTCAGGGAGTGCGTGTGCTTCCTGTTGCGGTACAGGTGCTCAGTGGCCTGTGGTGGAACAAGGCCAACATGAGTGCAGTCAATGGCTCCCATGACGTGTGGGATTCTGCCAAGGGCATAGAATGCACCCTTCACTGCCGCCAATTCACGAGCCCTGGGGAAGCGGATGTACCTGTTCCGGTACAGCATCATGGCTGCCAGTACATCCCTCAGCACCTTGCTGAACATGGGCTGGGACATCCCTCCTCCACTGCCCACTGTGTGCTGGAATGACCCAGTGGCGAAGAAATGCATGGCGGCCATCACCTTAGCCGTGGGGGTGACAGCAGTCGGATACACCCTGCGGGGACGGAGATGGGGCTCTAACATGGCACACAGTCGATGCAGAGTTGGCCTGTCCAGCCGAAACTTCCTGATTACCTCTGTATCGTCCATGTCCGCCAGCAATTGGTATGGGCGGTCAATGTTCGGTCTCCGCCTGGGGAAAATGGCAGAGGACACATGTCAAAGCAACACGGCACATAGCAATTTCGCATACACATCACTGACATGACTGAGCAAGCACATGAGCCACAGCCCAGCTGTCAAGCTGGGACGGCACGGACACAATACACTTACACAGGTCTCCCAACAATGGCAATGGCAAGTGAGACATACCACTGCCATGTGCATGCACATGGGGATCTAGGCCCCAATGACTTGCGGGGCGTGCTGATGGGGACTGACTGCATATTCGTCAAGCGGCAACGCCACGGCAACATGAGTGTCTGCTGAGCATGGAACTGCTTCCGAGGCTGTATGAGTATGGCACACGACGACGACGATGTGGGCACGGGCTGAGCGGCCAATACAAGTGGGACCTGTGGCACGAGGGGATATGAGACAGTAGTAGGTGTCAGCACTGCACCCTATGTACAGCACTGTACGGATCACAGCTCCCGAAACATTGACTGGTGTCCACATTGACAGCCCCATGCCAAGACGGCTGTGTGCTTGCAGTCACACGTCACAGGTGAGAGGTTACATTGCACGTGCCAGGTGGCAGACGTACATAGTGGGAGCTGGCATGTGTGTGCATGTGTCTCCTGTTCAGGATCCACCAGATGGGCGCTGACTCTGTACTGACCATTGGACACAGCATGTTCCGTGGAAGGCTTGTGTGTGTGGGATGGTGGCACTGGATGTGCCTCCGTTGGGTGGGGGCCATGCACAGGGCGGGTACGTCGATGATTGCGCATTGTTGGTCACGGTGGGTGCACCAACTAAGATGTGTTGCCCTGTGTTCAATTCCTATGTCCGCATGATGATGGACTGTGGATGTGGGCAGACTACACATTGGTCGATGTGCTGTCTATATGCATGTGCCTTCACACCAGGCACAGCTGCCCCTGCACATGTGACCCCTGCTGGACTCGCTGCTGGGTCTGTGGAGCTGATGCACCTTCTGCGCGTGGGGCGGACAGCTCTCCTCACTTCCCTCATTGCGCATGTCATGTCTTTGCCGCAGGTGACATGGATCATGGAGGGCCCACATGTACGCGTGGGTAGGCTACACATGATTGTTCACTGGTCGCCACCCCCAGTCAGTGTTTCGAATGGGAAGGTTGTCGTGCTGGTGGTATGTTCGATGTGGCGGATGGGCGGGCCTAGGTGCGGGCTTACATTCCGGACATGGGGGGTAGTTGAATTGGCGACTAGTTGCAGTACACACGGGACACGTCTCTTCCTTTCCACATCTGGGTCATCCCTTGTACTAACTGACAGTGATACAGTCATCTTCGCCCCAGCCCTCATGTCCTCCCCTCGCCCCCCAATATGCATGCTCACCTGCGAGGCTAGCGCTTGCACAGGCAGCCCCAAGCTCGCACCAGAGAGGGCAAGGAGTGTATGTGTGGGTCCAGTTGCACGAGTGGGCTGTCTCAGGGTATGATTTGTGGCGGGACGCCGTCCACCTGCGTGGTGCCCCAAATGGAGACCCGGCCTGCATGGACTATGCATTACAGTCTTCGCCTTCCGGATCCGCCACCTGCGACACCCAGTGGCTGTGGCTGCCCTTGCGGCCAGGCCGCGTCCGTCTGTGGCTGATGGCCCACACATTCACTCTTTGGCCTCTCTGGGGAGGGCTCGGGGGTGGTGGCGCACGCGCTTGCACTTAGTCGCAATGGCATGTGTCGTGGTTGGTATGATGGGCAATGGATGGGATGGTGCGAGCCACCTCCCGTGACGTCAGTGCTGCTCGTGCTGTGGTGCGTCCCCCTACACTTCCATGTGACTTGTGCCATGCTAGACGTTGAGGTACTATTGCCTGCGTGATATGACCAGGAGGAGCGCGAGGAGACCTCTCACACACCATGCTCCACTGCCATCCCGTGCCCTGTATCGCCTGTGCGGATTGACTATGTTGGGGTTACACCTGGTCGACTGGGGCTGTGTGTGCCTTGTCAAGGGGCATGGCGGGCGCACAACAGGATCCAGCTTGTCCACAGAGGGTGGGCTGAGGTGCGCCTGGTACCGCTTTGTACGTGTGCCCGGCTGCTGTGCACACACGTGTTCACTCCCCCCGACAGGTGTCCTCTCACAATGCCCAGGGAAGCGGTGGTGTACTGTTCATGACCCCTCCCAACACGTCGTGCTCCAACTTGGCATGTGCGCATCTACCCGTCACACCCACCCACCTGAGCACTGCGTCCATACGACTTCACACGACACATGTGTGTCTTCCACAGTTGTGCTACTCATTTGCGTTGACATCCAATACCAGTGGACTACATGGTCATGTCACGACTGCCGTGTACTTCACATACTCTCATCCTCTCTCATTCGTACTTGTGAAATGAGTCAGCGGAGACAGTTCTGGTTTCAAACATTATATTGAGTCTTCTGTCCTCTGTGATGCAGTATAGTGGACACTACTGGCAGCGGAATACATGTTGAGGATATACTGAGCATGATAACAAATGGGATAGGGTGTGGGGTTACATCTGCTTGGCCAAGGCTGTGCTAATGTACATTTACGTATAGCTGCGGAGCTGCGGACTTTGACACAGACGGTATACATGTAGCCTACCAGACCGCTCGGCATCATGGGCACAGTCCATCTCAGTTCCATGTGACAGGTTTGCTGCGGTTGTTCCTCATGCACGCGTGCATGTGAGATGACATCAGGGCATGTGCTTGCGTGCATGCAGCGGCGTGCCACTTGTTGTTGCACTGTGGTGGTTACTGGACATGTCACAGTCACTGGGGTCGTGTTGTTGTTGTATGCACTTGTCGTCCATGCAAAGGTCCTGGGCGGGGGTGGGAGGGGTGCAGCACCCACAGACTCCAGGCGACCTATTCATGTCCACTGAGCGGTGTGTGTGTCCATGTGCGCTGGATCCATGTCGTGTCCTGGTTGTTCGTGCAGTTCCGTCCATGTGGGTGCGATGCACAGAGCCCATGCCACTGCCTCCCACGATGCATGCGGTGTTCCTGGATGTGATGGGGAACAGTGTGCATGTCCCGGTCATATCCGATGTCATGGCGATGTCGTTGATGGTGTGGTTACAGTTGCCGGTCGTTTGGTATGGCTGTTGTGGTGGTGACTGGCCAGTCCGTGCGGAAGCTAAGCATGGGTGCGGGGTTGGACATCATAGGTCACTCGGGGAACCTGCGTTGTGGTCCGACGAATTTACAGGTTGTCAGGTATGCGATGCCGTCCAGCAGGGCTTCCATGTCATTGGTGGTGTACATGTTTGCCAGCCAATGAAGCGGATGGTGGCTGTCAAGGTGTTGTTCGTAGGTTGTCCCTTGGAGGACCATGATGGGGCATGCTGGGTGACATTCGATGTAGCTGTTCTCGATGATCCGTCGTGTGGAGGCACAGTGGTTCCATTTCAGTGCGCGTGCGATGTTGGCCACATACGCCATGCCCCCATAGGCAGAGCAGGCCCTGTCGTGTGCGTCCAGAGGGAGGAGTAGTGGTAGCAGGTCCGCCTTCAGACATGCCGGGTTGGAGAGGCATATCTCGACGGGATGCTGGTAGGGACACCTCCGACAGTAGAAGACGGGCATGACGCAGCTGAACAATGTGATGCGGTAAGTCAGTCGGTAACTTACGTTCAGCAGGGACAGGAGATCGCATCCCAATGTATGTATCGTGTTGGTTTGGTACAGCTTGAGCTGTTCGGCGTAGTTGGGTAGGTGTGTTGCGGTTGCCATTTCGCAGCGGTTCGTAGAGGTGGCGTGCTCCGGCTGTGTGTGCAGTCTGCAATGTGCACGCTCCGGGGTTGCTGTGAGCTCTGTGTAGTCGTGGGGAGACAGGACTTGTGTTCTGTTGGCTTGTTTGGAGGACACGGGCCCTCTTCCCACATGCTTCTCAGACAGTTCAAGGTCGGTGCTGTGTGACTCCTTCCAATTAACTTGCATGTGGCCGACATGGGGGAGTGTTTTCTTCTTTCTTCCCCGTCCGTTGTGTGCTTCTGTGATATGCGCTATCTGCCCTGTGGTCGGTCTCCTCGGCATGCCTGTGTTGGTCTATTCTTGGACAATGGCTGTATTCACCGGCTTCTGTCGTAGGGCTGTGGTTTCGGTGTTGGAATGGAAGGTCATTCAGTGCTGTCTGCTCTCCCTTGTGTGGGCGGCAGGCTGCCTTTCCGCTCTGCGTTGGGCCTTGTGTGTGGATGTAATTCTTGGGCCACCTGTTGTCGGTCACCGGGCTCTTTGGTGTTCCGTTTCATGTGTCTTGTTCATATGTGCAGGGTGGTATGGGTTTTTCAGTGTGGTACTGGCGTTCCTCTTCCCGAAGGAGCCCTGCTTCTCCTAGTTGGTGTTGCCGCCGCTGTGTGCTTCGCCATGTTTGTTACACTGGGGTGTGTCCTGCTGTTGCGTGACTTCACTGACATGTGTGCGTCGGTTGTGTGGCGTTGGGTGTTGTCCGTGAATTGGGCGTTGGGGACATGTCTGTGGCCGGCCTGTCACGTGTCATGTGCGTTCGGGGTGGGGCTGGTGTGTGTGCTGCTTGGTTGTGTCCCTGTGTCTGTGTGCGACGCATGCATGGCGCTGCGGTTGGCCTCTGCGTTGTGCGCATGTGTGGCGGCGTCATCGGCGCTTTGGGGCCGTGACGGGGTGGTTGGTTCCTAGTCCCAGGTGGTGTGTACACATGTGTTCCGCGATGTTAGGATTTGGCCTGTGTGTCATATGTGGATGCAATGGTGGATGTGTAGTGTACACGCGCTGGTGGGGGGTTGTCCGCTTTTCCGCCCTTGCACTGTGTGCGCTGTTTGCGTGCACTTGTTGTGTGTGTGCCTACCTGCGTCTCCGCGGTACGTTGCGTCCTTGGTGGTGCATCAGCAGAAGCATGGGAAGGGCCTGCAGTGCTGGATTCATGCTCGGGGTGCCGCTTCTTCGTTGTCCGTGCTCTGCGTCCGTGTTACCGCCTCTCTTTCACGTGCGGTGTCTCTTAGCCGTGGGAGCCGTTTGTTTGCGGCATCGTAATTTATACGCCGGGCGGGACGTGTTTCGTCGGACGGTGTGTGTCAGTTGGGCTGCGCCGCTACGTGTACGGGCGCACTTTGATGGCGGACGGTGTTGCTGGCTTGCCGGCGGTGTTTGGCCTACTTTTCGCATCGTAATTGGACGGGCGTGTGGACTGCTGCGTGCCGGCGGTAACTGGTGGTTTTTGCATCCGCCAGCACGGCGGTTGTGCTTCCGCCCGCCATCGTAATGGGCCCCTAAGAGTTTATCACCTAATCCGTCCACCACTTTCCTTTCCAGAGGCAAACCTGAACAAAGTACCAATGTTCCTGTTGTTAAAAGTAATGAG
This sequence comes from Calotriton arnoldi, assembly GCA_963921515.1. Classification (NCBI taxonomy): domain Eukaryota; kingdom Metazoa; phylum Chordata; class Amphibia; order Caudata; family Salamandridae; genus Calotriton; species Calotriton arnoldi. Next base: position 1,649,704 of record CAWUFW010000753.1, on the reverse strand, counting down.
ATCATGTGTTTTCGTTGTGGGAGCAAATCACATTTAGGCAATGCTAAGTTTTGTTTTGCTATCAACCAAACATGTTACAAGTGTGGAAAAAAGGGTCATTACTCTAGAATGTGTAAAGCTGTTATTGCAAAAAGGAATCAGACTCGCATGGTTAAGACCATCGAAGAAGATACAGTTGACTCTGGTGAGGAAGTTTATGAGTTGCTGATGTTATCATCTTCTGCATCAACATCTGAAGGGGTGGTAGAATTATCCTCATTGAGAGGATCAGAAAAAGGAAATCTCCTTCTTGTAAGATTCTAGTCAATGGCATCTCTCTTGGGTTTCTTGCTGATTCTGGTTCACCGTTTACCCTCATTAATGCAAATGATTTTGGTACATTGGCCGATGTACAGTTGGAACAGTCAAGTATCAAGATTTTTTTGCGTATGGGGGCAAAAGAGTGGATGTCATGGGGAAATTTGCTGCAAATTTGGGTTTTGACACCAACCAAGCCAGTGCCACTGTATTTGTAGTGAAGGAAGGTGCCAATTTGTTGGGGTGGGATGAGCAAGGTGCCCTTGACATCATTTTGGACCCCAACCATCCTGATATGGTAGTGTCCCGTAGTTCATTATGCCATCATGAGTTGGGTTCCTCAAGTGTCCTATCTAAAGTCGAAATTTCTCAAGTTTCGTGCAACAAGTGGGCGCAGATTTTTCCTGAGGTTTTTAGCACAGAGCTTGGCAAACTCAAAGGATTCCAGCATCGCATTGTATTAAAGGACGGTGCAAAGGCTGTGGCCCACAAAGTACGGAAGGTACCCTTGAGTTTGCGTAACGAGCTTAAGTGTGAGTTGGAACGGCTATGTAGTGCTGGGGTCATCGAACCAATCGAAGGTTCAGAGTGGTTGGCCCCCATAGTTTTGGCACGTAAGGCAGACAAAACTCTTCGCATGTGTGTTGACTTGAGGGACCTGAATGCGAATATTTGGATTGATCGCCAACCGTTACCTAACATAAACGAGATGTTGTCCACATTAAAGGGTGCTAAATTCTTCTCCTCACTAGATATCTCCTCAGCATATCATCAGATAGAATTGTGTAATGAGTCCAGACATCTGACATCTTTTGTCACTCCTGATGGTGCTTATCGTTATATTCGCATGCCTTTTGGTCTTGCCTCAGCTTCGGCTGTTTTCCAAAGGCTAATGACTAAGTTATTTAAAGACATAACAGGAGTAGCATTTTTCCAGGACGATATCCTCATCTATGGAAAATCCGTGATTGAACATGACGAAAGAGTGAGACAGGTATTGTCCATAATTAGATCTAGTGGGTTAACATTGCGGGCAGACAAGTGCAAATTTTTCAGGAAGGTGTTGATTATCTTGGTCACCATATCTCTTTCAATGGAATTGAACCCAAATTGAAAATAATTGAAGCTGTCCAAAATGCGCCTGTACCTATAAGCAGAGATCAACTTCGTTCCTTTTTAGGTTTGGTGGAATATTATTCCAAGTTTGTTAACAACTTTTCCACAAAAACCGCTGCCATGCGCAATTTACTGAAGAAAAATGTCAAATTTGTATGGGATGCTGATTGTGACAAAAATTTTGAGTCTATCAAACATGAAATCGTGCATGCTAGTCCCCTTAAGCTTTTTGACATAAATGACTTATGCATTGTATCCACTGATGCCAGTAATGTGGGTTTGGGTGCAGTATTACTTCAAAGAAGGAGTGATGGTCGAGAGGAAACTATAGCGTTTGCTTCTAGGACCTTGAGAGGTGCAGAGGCACTTACTCAACAATTGAAAAAGAGGCTTTGGGATTGTGGTGGGGTGTTCAGCATTTTAGGAACTTCTTATGGGGAAACAAGTTTATTCTTAGAACTGACCATAAACCTCTAGTTGATTTATTTACTACTAAGGGTGGTGGGAGAGCTACGCCGCGCATTTCTAAATGGCAGTATAGGTTGCAGGAATTCCAATATCGCTTGGAGTATGTGGCAGGAGCTAAGAATCTTGAGGCTGATTGTTTGTCTAGATTACCACTCTCTAGTAATGGGCTTGAGGCTGAGGATGATGACGATTTGGAGATGGTGTGTGCAGTGTGCTCACTGGAGGATACTATGAGTGGAGCCTTGTCGGAACGGGAATGGTTGGAGTGTGTGTCTGAAGACACTGATATGGTCAAGGTCATGGATCTTATAACCAGTGTGTGGCCCAGTGATAAGGATTGTCCTTCTGTGCTGACTCCGTATAAAATGGTGAAAGACGAGTTGTCTGTGGTCAATGGTGCGTTAAGACGTGGTGGGTTATTGGTTGTTCCTTCGTCTTTACGGAGAAGGATTTTAAATTTGGCTCATGAGGGTCATCCTGGTATACGGGCAATGAAGCGTAGAATCAGGCAAGATTTTTGGTGGCCTGCTCTGGACAAGGATGCTGAACACTTTGTTAGGGATTGTTGTACTTGTGTCACAAGTGATAAATCTCAGGTAACACATCCCTCACCTGTGGAACCTATTGTTGTTAAAAATACTCCGTGGACAAAATTGGCTTTTGATATTGCGGGTCCTTTTGGGCTAATTGGGAGTTCTCCCAAATTCGCCCTGGTTTTGATCGACTACATGTCAAAATGGCCCGAAGTAAGGTTTGTGGAGAATGTCTGCTCTCTGTCAGTTATCAAGTTTTTGCGAGACGTTTTCATCAGAGAAGGCTTCCCTGAGGAATTAGTGTCAGACAATGGGACCCAACTAGTTTCTAGCGAAATGGAAACTTTTCTAAAGGAAATTGGTGTCAAACACACGCTCACGTCCCTCTATCACCCCCGCAGCAATGGCCTTGTCGAGCGTTTCAATCGCGTTGTAAAGGAACACTTACAGTTAGCATTAATAAATGGGCTGCAGTGGCGGGAGGCGGTGACTGATATGTTGTGGGCTGTAAGAACCACCCCGCATGTTAGTACTGGTATTGCCCCGTTTACCTTGTTGAGGGGAAGAATAGCGGGTTCCAAGTTAAACAAGGAATGGATGTCCAGAAGAGTGGTTGATTTGGAAAAGCTTTCTAAAGTAACTGATGTCAGGGCGGCTGTCCAAGCAAAGTATAGCACCATGAGTGATAATAATCGTGCTTTGTGTATCAAGACAGGGGATTGGGTGAGGATCAGAAAACCGGGCTTTCTTCGCAAGGGAGAGTCACGTTTTTCAGCTCCTAAAAGAGTGTCTGTAGTGAAGGATCGTGTAGTGGTGTTGGAGAATGGGAAAGTGTGGAACAAATGTGCTATCTCCAAGGTGCCTGAGTCGATGCTCGGCTATGTCAACCGGAGATTTGGGGTTCACTTCCCTTCTAGTGTTACACCTAGTGCTGTTATGGACAAGGAAGTCATTGCTCAAGATCAGAACGTGTCCAGGCCTGTGTCATCTAGGTTGAAATCTGTTCCTGTTAAGTTTCATGACTATGTTATGTCAACAAATGTTCATGGCAGGGTGTCTGCTTAGCACGACCTGTTGTATCTAGGAATTGCGTCTACCTGGTGTAAAGCAGTGCCTAGTTGATTTGCTGATTATGAAATGTATTAATGTAATTCCTTTATTTATTGTAATGCTTTGTTTTTTTTTGTTTTCTTTTGTGATATGTGTGAAGGAAGGGGGGTGTGTTGGGAACTCTCGTGGTCAGCTCGCGCTGCTCCTGAGGTTCCATTCGAGAGTGTTGGGGTTTGGGCGGCAGTTGCTGCCTGGACTGGAGCTTGTCGGATGTAATAAACTCCACTCTTACCTTTCTGCTGCCGTGTCCTCGTCTTCCTTTCAAAGCCCCACTCTCCTTGGCCCTCTTTCCTCATCTAGGTCCCACCTCTTCTCCCTGTATGATCACAAAATGTGCATTCTAAATGTGGCAAGCCCGTGAGCATGGTGCTTGCTAGGTAATGATGTACAGTTTGAGATGTGAGGGATAGGGGACTTGGCCCCATAGGTCCTTACCTGGTTAAAACAGGTTATGCCCTTGACGTCATTCACCTTTTGCTTTTTGGATGTCTGGGCAAGGATTCCCTGTGGATCCAGCAGATGAGAATGCAGTGTTAAGGAATAGAGAGCTTCTGCTGATTGGCTGATTCTGGGGCACTTTGCAAATGGGATGGTCCAGGTTATCTGGGTTTGGCCTTTTTGGTTCTGGCAAGGAATTAACACATTCCCTTGTGAGATAAAGTCTCCTTCTCACTTTATACTAGCTCCAACATTAAACCCACCTCGTTCGCATCTCAGATACTCATACCGTGACTGGTAATGTTATTAGTGATGTCATAAGTGGTGGTCTGTGTGATGTAATGCTTGAGGTGACGTCATCTTAATGCGTCTTTGTTTTGTTATCATACTTTGATTTTCACAGGTGCGCCTCAATGAATATCCATGCATACAGAGTTGCGCTCTGAAGTTGGTGACCGTTCGTCACCCCTCTCTGCGGAGAGGCAATGGTGATGCCCGAGTGCCTGGGTCCGGTTCCGGCTTGTCCCGCCGCCCTGTCTTTGTGCTCAGTGAGTTCCGATCTATTATCTGCGCGGCAGCTGTTCGGCTCGGGCTCTTTTATGTGCGCTTGTGGGAAAGTTTCTGTGACACCCTCTCACACTTCTGCTGAAAAGCCCTTGGATTAGCGCGCGCCCCAAGTAACCCAACCTTGGGCAGACTGTGGATGACTCACTGTGTCCAACTGAGAGTCGAGTTTCCAAGATAATGCGCCGTAGCGTACATGGATATATTTTATTTCGATTCGACCCCGGCCCCTTTAAGCGTGTTTGTATCAGGTAAAGGGGTAAGGAACGCACACACTGGTGCCACTACAGCCAGAAAGCGGGAGGGGTGGGGGGGAGGGAGGGAGTGTTGCTCCTGAGAAGTGCCGGTACCCGCATTCCTTTCATCACCTTGTTTTTGATGCATGAAATGTATTGCAGTAGTGCTCAGAAGTGTAGGTACTCTCCGTTTCAAATAAAAGAAGTGCAGGTACTCTCTACCGAACAGTACTTGGTTAGATGGATGAGTGGAGAGAGAGAGAAGAGAGAGAGATATGCTTTGTCTGGATCCACAGATCTGCCAGAAGTTTTATTTGAAATAATCAGTGATGTCATCATTGATGTGTTTGTGAATGTCATATGTGATGCTAGAGCCTTTGCTCAGCACACGTGTGCATAGAAGGAAGGGGAAGAATGACTGAAACTGTGCCCCATTGTATGCACAGCGCACACGGTTACACCTGCACGTAGTATAGGCGTGGCAGGTCTATATCCAAGCCCAGACCTGACACAATACCATATGTACGCTACGACAGAGGCCTGTGTGGAGTAGATGGTTGAGGTTCCATTGTTTATTACTCATTTGGAAATTACCTTGTCCTTTTTCCAACTGACATCCATCACGCACAACTGATTTCTTTCTAAACTCTGCTTGTTTGTTAAAACGCCACAAGCTCAAATTAGCTCAGTGGGCTACACGCTGGCTGCTAAGAATCTCTCTGCCAGGTTTAAGTCTCAGGTGCGTATCCCAGCTTTGCCGAGTCAGGTGTCCATTCCTTTGTGATCGATAACACGGGCAGCGTTGAGTTGTCCAAAAAGAAGACTTTTTCTTTAAAGCACCGAGAAGCAGATAAATCGGTTGTTGTAACAGGTGCCGTTCAACTAATAGAATGGGCTTGTTTGCTTTTGAATCTTAAGCCCTCGTTTCGAATGTTTTACCAGGGTTGCTCAAAAGATGCGCATATATTAAGTGTATGTGCAAGGCAGACTTGAAGATGCAGGTTTGGCGGGAAAGTTGCTCCCCGTGGCTGTTCTCGACATTTTCTGACAGATGTTATTTTTTTTTTAAGCGCCCCTTTCTTGCTCGTGAAATGAACTGCGGCGTTCCCAGACCTTCAAAGGCAGAAGGGCCGGCCCCATGACCATTAAGTCCCTAATGAGGGCTGCGCCCCAGATGGCCTTGCGGGAGCAAGGCTGCCCACTGCGCACAAAGGCCAGTCAAGCAGCGTGGCTAACACGCTTTGTGGCCGAGCACACTTCTATTATCAGGGGATGAATGCTGGCCGGCCGGGGACGGTGTGGGAACCTCGGAGCTCGGCAGGCGCCCGCAAAACACTATGCTAATGCGACCCCCGCTTCTGGATGGATGTTACTTAAAGGGGAAACGGATGCTGAGGTCGATAAATGGACATAGAGGTAAAGGTGGGCTGGCACCTGTTTAAGAAGCTGTAGCTACAGAGAGACCAAGTACTCTCACAAAAGCCGAAGTGTCAGGGGCTACAGATGTGTGCTACATTAACTAGAGAAAGAAAAGTTGATAATAATAACCTATCACAATAATTTCGAAATTTTGTAGCACTGGATATTGGCGTTTCTCTACCCATCTCAACGGTACCTAATTTGCTGACCTGGAAATTGAGTTCTATTAGACACAGAATTGTGCGACAGGGGAGGACCAAATTATACGGCAGGGTTCACTAAATTATGGGGTTGACAAAATTATGCTGCAAAAAAGCAATTTATGCGACATTATTACGGCATTATTAGGTCTTTTTTTACATATGTTACCACTGTCTGGGCAGAGGTACCACTATATTAGTACACTCAGCTACAGCACTAGGTAATTGAAATTTAGTCAGTCAACTTTTGAGAAGCCCCTTCCACTATGCGTCGCCTCGTTTCTAGCAATTTTTGATCCATTTAAGCTGGAAACATTTTTGGGGTAAAATCTAAAAATGATGCAGCAAATGATGGATTATGTTGCAAATCTATTATTTTGTAGAAAACGTTGCGGTCTCAGAATCGCATAATTCCAGTCGCTCTGCCTATAGCATATCCCCCTCTCCCTCCCATCAGCCTCCAGAGCGCCCTCAACATTCCAGCCAGGGCTTTAAGTGGGCCTAGTCTTGCCGGTGCTCAGCACCGGAAGTTCTTAAAAGCAGGTGCCGAAACGGGTCCTTATCCGGCACTCCTTTTTGCCTTCACCATGAAAAGAACAAATCTTAACTCTGCAGCAGTACCACCCTTCACTGCCTCTAATGTAACTTCAAAGAGACTCGTTATAGTTCTTTCACAGTCTCAGCATTTCAGAACTGAAGCATTTTCAATATGCTATACTATGAAGGCATGGTTGTTGCTTATTTATCTTATTACACAGAAAAAAAGGCACCCAACCTTACTTTTGGAAAGTTCTAGATCCTTCTCAGGGGAAAACATAAGGTTTTCTGTAAAACCCTCACCCACCAGGGTTACCCCTTTGTAGCATGCTTCATCATAGGGTCCTTCCCGTTCCGCTGCGGAACGGGGCGTGCTGCGACCAGACGAACTACGCGGGAGCACTATTTTTTGACTATGAGAGGCAGGTTGATCTGCGGGGGAGGAGTGAAGGAAAAGACGTTATTTAAAAATACTTGGCTAGTGGGTAATGACTACTATATTCCGACCCCTAGTCGGTATGGTTAAAAACAGGGGGGAAAAAATAGGACTCATGGAATTAATGTTCCAAATTCCTAATGGTCGACATGTTTCTAGCCTACCCCTCTCGACTGTTCTTCAGGACCTAGCGTATTCGGTGTCTGATACCTAGTTCCACTCCTGCTGTTGTATGCTAATCACAACATTCAACACTACATACTTTGTAGGTACTTTTTAAGTAGGTGCATGTATACTTAATACCACCTGAACTTGTATTCTTATTGACTCTGAAAAATACAAAGAAAAGAACAATAATTAAACTTTCCCATGTCGGGATCGCCGCTGTCAATAGGCGGTCCTGATGTTCAATTCATCCTGTGTGCACCTCCTGGGTGAAGGAAACAAACCATATCGTGACTTGTCTACACACACACTAGTGGCTACCAGTGGCACGTCTAGTGAGTAAGACTGTTTCTTGAATATTGTGGTATTCATGGCAGTGGTCCATCCAGACTGGGATGGAAAAGCACACACACTCGCCAGAAAAGCGCTTCAACACTCATCAGGGGTAACAAGTGCTATATGAATGCAAACCTTTCTTCCCTTTTATCCCTCCGCTATCCTTCTCACTCCAAATAACTGACTAATATCCACCACTGAAACTACTTTCATATTTTCACCATATTAATTCACCACTAATCCTTGATGGGCTTCCAGAGTAGCATGCTTCAACACCCCATCAGGGGTAACCAGCGCTATATAAATACAAACCTTTTTTCCTCCTCTATCCTTCTGCTATCATTCCAAATCCAAATAACTGCCTAACCTATCCATCACTTAAAATGTACTTGCATGTTTCACTATACTAATTCAACACTAATCCTCTATGGGTCCCGGAGTAGCGTGCTACTCGCCGAAAAAGCGCTTCGACGCCTCGTCAGGGGTAGTAAGCGCTATATAAATGCAATTACAATACAATACAATACAATACATATACATACACACCACGTACATATTGGGTAAAAAGCCATTGCTTCATGGTTTCTCCAGCGGGAAGTTTGGTCTGTAGTCACACTCTGTTTAGGGAGATTATGTTAAAAATTAGTAGTCTATAGGTTGAAGATAAACGCTTGATTATCGCTGTGACGGTGGCGTTTGCTCATATTCAATTGCAGGTAGTAAAATCTCACCTCATCAAGACCGCACTTCGCTTCTAAGACCTATTTGACTGCCGCTCGGGAACTGCATCTTGCCGGTGCCCGACTCGGCTGCCGAATAAGAGCAACGCGAGGACGTACGCGTCCTCACGGCATGAGAAAAAGACTAGAGCGTTAGACGTTAAAGATGGCGGACATGATATGGAGCCATCCAGTTTACCCGGAAGTGGTAAAACATTAGGTATTAACCATAATGTTTCATGAGTTGTTGTTTTTGAAACAGGGTTAAATAAAAAATTATACTTTTATATGCCAGATTTTTCTTTTTCTTGACAGGAGATGATATCCCGTGTATCTATAGGAGCAGTATGATCACGTAAGGGGGGCAAATCAATGTCTATTGGATTCCGACATATTTACCCTCGTGAGGTGAAAAATACACTATTACGGGGAAATTGTTTATGAGACAGCCCATTTTCTTAGTCTTGTCTTCTAGTCCCTAGGTGGTGACAGGCTGTACCGTCTCTGATCATTTGCTGGTAGCCATAACTTGTGTATATACAAAAATGCCATTATGGGGATTATAGTCTCAATTATACCATTATAGGGGTTGATGCAGCGGCAAATTATCCCTGCAAATCTGCACACGTGCCATAGGATACCATTATGGGGCACCCCTAGTTATATGATGTAGAATCATTCACCCGTACCACTCTAGGAAAGTCCATAATCGTTATCTACCCTGCCATTGTGGTTAATAGTGCTGTAGGGTCTTAAATGACTCGGGGTGAAAAATTGTATATTATTCATGGATTTCTCGATCATCTTATAAAGCTGCCCCAGGGGATATTATCGTTCAAACCCTCAATGTGTGTTTTAAGTTTAAACACCCACCGTTGCTCTTTTTCAAAAAGTTTGGTCTCTACTGATTCATGATACTCCATTGATTCCAGTATGACCCACTTGAAATCTTGAACCGTGTGCTTTTTTTCGATATAGTGGGCTGACATTTTGGTTGTGGTCCTTTCGCAGCGTAAATTGCTCTGATGCTCACAGATCCGAGTCTTAACTTTTCTGGTGGTCATCCCAATGTAATTGAGACCGCACAGGCACGTAATCATGTACACTACTCTCTCAGTGTTGCAATTCGTAAACTTTCTAAGCTGCCAGGTTATTTTATCGCTCAGTGTCAGAGTCTTGGTTGGTTTTGTCAAATGGCAGACACTGCAATTACCACATGGGTAATGTCCCATAACTGGTGCTAGGGTCCCTTGAGTGGTCATCCTTGTGTTGAAGTTCTTATTTGGACGTGTATGCACTAGAATGTCTTTTAGACTTTTGCCTCTCCTGTTGGAGAACATTGGGCGTGGTATTGTCATGGAACCACTGTTCAGGATGCGCCAATGCTTGTTGATGATTTTGGAGACTGCATTTGCTGCTATGTTGTAAGTCGTTATACAGATGGGTCTGTCTTCCTTCTCTTTTATGACTGGTGGCTCCAAGAGAGATTCTCTGTTATTATTTTGTGCCCTCTTTTTTGCTTGCGAAACCATTCTGCTGGGATACCTCCTCACAAGTAGCTTATTAGTCAGATGATTCTCCTGAGTTTTGTAGTCTCGTAATTCCGAACAGTTCCTCCTGAGCCTCAGGAACTGTCCAAAAGGGAGGTTTTCCTTTAGGTGGCGGGGATGGAAACTGTTGTAGAGCAGGAGGCAGTTTTTTGTTGTGGCCTTCTCATGTGTGGTTGTTTTCAGCCTCCCGTCTTCCTCTACTATGATGTTTAGGTCCAAGAAAACCAGTTCTTTCTTACTCACAGTGCTGGTGAATTTCAGGAACTCATTCTGTGTATTGAGCCACGATAGGAAATTCTGCGCCGTACTCTCATCTCCCTCCCAAACCACCAGTACATCGTGAATATATCTCTTCCATAGCTTTATATAGTTCCAAAAGTGGTTGGGAGGTACGAGTATCTTGTGTGTTTCTAAATGATGGACATAGAGGCCAGCTATGCTCGGGGCAAAGGTACTGATCATTCTGGTCCCGTGTTGTTGGAGGTACACAGTGTCCTCGAATTTGAAGAAGTTCTGAGTAAGGGCCCACTTACATCACTCCATAATCAGGTTCCTGGGTGTCTGATAGGTCCAATCCTCCTCGAAAAGTACCTCCTCTATTATGTCTAGGGTTTCTGTATGAGGGAGACTTGTATACAGGCTCTCAACATCCAAACCCATCAGGATGTGGACGTCAGGGTTTTACTGTAGATCTTTCAGTAGGTTCAACACTGCTTTGGTGTCCGTTAAATATGTCCCTGTCTTCTGCACTATAGGTCTGAGGAACTAAGAGAAAGGCGGGGCCGGCATCGGCCACGCCAAAAGTATGGCGGTCGTGCCGGCCCCTGACGATCACAGAGAGGCGGGCCCGTCGCGCACAGTGGTGACGCGACGGGCGCGCCTCGACCGCAATTGGTCGTGGGTCCTGGGCGTGACCCGGAAGTGATTGTAATCACTTCCGGGTCACGCGTTGGGCGAACGCCAAGCCGGTTAGAACCGGACTGGCAGGAAATTTCGATAAAAGGCTGGGGAGCGTAGGAGTCTGCCTCTTTGCTCCCCGCTCCTCCAGCTTCCTGCACCAGCCTCGCTAGGAGGCTGTAACTGATTCCGCTTTGTTTCCCTCTCTCATCCACAGGTCAACTGCAGCTGATCGGAGTAGCACGGGACAGCGGCGGTCGAGGAGCGGCGGGAAAACAGCTGATCTCGGGGCGGCGGACACAGCAAAGAATTTCTCTTCTCTTTTTGGCTGCAGCAAGGCGGCAGCAAGGCGAAAGCTGCGGCGGAGAGCGGCGAAAAGACAGCTGATCGGAGGATCGGGGCTGCGAGCATTGCGCATCGGATCGGGTGAGCGCGGCCGGGTCCGTTGGTTCCGTGTGCCACATGGTGCATGCGGTGGGGCTGGGGGAGCATTGGTGATTGCAGTCAGCGCGCGCTCGGGAGGGAGGGGTGCCGGGCAGCGCTCTCAGTGCACGTGGTAGTTGTAGCGAGCTGGCTTCTGGTGGTTGACTGCCGGGCGGAGCGCGAGCAGAACTGAACAGCTGTTGTCACACTGCCCTGATTATTAGATTTGAGGAATGGGCTGGTCGGGTTAGTGCTTGGAGGGGAGACCGCCTCCTGGGAGCATCAGGTGTTGAGACATTTACCGATATTTGCACACTGATGTTACTTTGGCTGCAGTGCAAATTAAGCAGTGTCATTTAGTTTAAGGAATAATTGTGGGGAGGCTCCGGGTTGGGGCAATTTTGAAAACAACTGCCAGCAGAAATTATCAGGGTTTGTGCAACAAGAGCGGGGGAGCCTACAAGGTTGGTCTCAGGGGAGGCTGCGCTTGATCTGTCTTGGCTGCGTTTTTTCCAGGTTTCAGGCAAGAGCACCCGGTACACGCAGTCGCACGGACATCCACTGGGATTTTACAGGATACAGGGACAGCTGTTGCTGAGCAAAGGAGGACCTTAAGGGGTCACGGACAGGCCGGCATTCCAGCGCTTCCGGGAGCCACGCGGGTTTGAGATTACTCACCTGACCCACTGGACTAGCTGGTGTGGAGTGGCTCTGGTTGCGTGGGTGCTTACGGCCGGTCGTGCACCTCCTGCGTTGTAAGGTAAGGGCTTGGACTGTGTGCCAGGTCATTAAGGTGCGGGAGGGGTGTGTTTAAGTTAGGCTATTACACGGTTGCCCTTTTTCTTAGTGGGAGGGCACTGTATGTACTTGGGTAATAGTCAGCACACTAACAGGTTTTTTACTACAGCAGTTTGGATAGGTGCAATGGCTGGTAAGGCAAAAAGGGGTGACCAGCATTTCCCGTATGGAAAAATTGATGGAAGCAATGATGAAAAAGGTGGACGAGTTGGGGCAGGGGCTCGCTGATCTCAGAGAAAAGGTGGATGGGCAAGAAGGGACAGAGGAGAGGGCTAGGCGTAGCATTGTCCCCCCCAGGGCGGCATTTCCCCCCCTCCCCAAGCGGGTTAGGTCAAGGAAGGGTACGGTCCCACAGCCCGGGGAAGAGCCCGGGCCTTCAGGGGAGGTCCCGCCGGTTACGCCTGGGCCCCCTGTACCAGTTACACCTGGTGCCCCTGTGCCACCCGTGATCCCTGTGCCTGTCCCCCAGCCCGGGGAGGTGCCGGGGCCTTCAGGGTCGGCCCTTTTAGGGGGTGGCCCGCAATCCCCGGTAGTCCCGGTGGGAGAGAATTCGGTACCGCAAGATTTAGTATCACAGTTAGCGGCAATACTTCCTTGGTTGGGGAAGGCGGGGATCCTTTCACCTGCAGTGGGGACAAAGGACATGGGTGGAGATGTGCTCGCGGAGGCAAGGCGGATAGTTGCTCAGTTCAATCAGATACCTGGGGACAAGACACTAGGGGGGCTGGGTGCACCTTCCCCTGTCATTCCAGCCGGTGGGGTCACCCCACCTGATCTCAGCAAAGGACTACCAGCGAGCAGCCTGACAAAGGAGAAGTTGACGGAGCCAACTGGGTCAGCTCCAGTAGGTAAGCAGCTAACGTTGCCTGTGTTAGGTGTGGGGGAATCCCGCACCGAGAGGGAACACTTGGCGAGACACGTCACTCAGGAAGTGAAAGAAAAATTTGGTCTGGGGGTTATCTTAGTATGTTCTCATTGCTTCTGGATGAAAACGAAAGGGAAGAAGCGCGAAAAAGAAAGACTGGATGCTCCCTAGGGAATGGGCAAGTGAACTACAAAAGTTTAGAATTGAGGAGAATTTGAACAACTGGATCAGAGGTTTCTCAATATTCATGGCAGTGATGGCCGAACGTTTTCCCAATATGCAGGCAGAGATGGCTTGTTACCAGAGCAGGATCACTGGGGCACATGATAAGTATGGGGGAATGGGATGGAAGGAATACGACAAGAATTTTAAGAGAGCCAAAGCATCTGACCCATCCCTCTCTTGGGACCGCATTGACACGATTGCCTGGTTAGACCACTTTGGTGGGGGGTCTCAGGACGGCGCCAAAAGTCAGTCCTTTCAGTCCTTTCGGCCACAGTTCTCCACAGGCTCATCCAATGGTGCAGGTACCGGGGGTGGAAGAAAAGGGACATGCTGGGACTTTAACAGGCGCACATGCACGAGACCGCAAGGCACGTGCAAATTCAAACATGCGTGTTCTATCTGCGCCAACCCATCGCACCCTGAGTCTAAATGTTTCAGAAAGTCAAAGGACAGAGGAAAGAAGAAGCAGGAGTAAGGGTATGGCACACAACATGGCACGGTCACCTATCAATGTAACGGCTCTGACACCCTGGCTAAACAGATACCCTTGTCACTCTACCGCTAAGATATTGCTAGACGGTTTCAGGTATGGCTTCAGGATTCCAGCATCAAATATGAGGGAACTCCTGAGTGCAAGAATCAGCTCTCTGTTAGGGCAAACCCAAGTGTAGCTGCAGCAAAAATTGAAAAGGAACTGCGCTTAGGCAGAATAGCGGGCCCATTTGATTCCATCCCAGTGAAGAATTTTGTCTGCTCCCCTTTGGGGGTGGTCCCTAAAAAAGAAAGTGGCGAGTTCAGGTTGATACACAATTTGTCGGCACCCAAAGGCAGCTCATTGAACGACGCTATCAGTGATGAGTACTGCAGTGTAAAATATGCCTCCTTTGATCAGGCAGTGGAGATGCTCAGGAGGCTGGGCCCGGGAGCATTGTTGGCTAAATCTGACATAGAGTCCGCCTTTCGTTTGTTGCCTGTTCACGCATCTGACGTTCATCTCCTTGGTTTTCAGTTCCAGGGTAGATTTTACATGGATATGTGTATTCCAATGGGGTGCTCGGTCTCCTGTGCTTATTTTGAAAAATTCAGTTCATTTTTGGAGTGGGCCTTTAGGCAGGTGACGGGGCACCGGTTTGTCATGCACTATCTTGATGACTTTCTTATCCTGGGGTCACCGGGTTCACGGGAGTGTGTGTGGGCACTGCAAGAATTTTGCGCGCTCATGCAGGCTTTTGGGGTTCCCTTGGCACCGGGAAAGACAGTGGGACCATCAACAACGATAGAATTCTTAGGGATTGAATTAGATTCCGTCAAGGGGTGTTTTAGGTTGCCTGCAGACAAGATCATCAAGTTCAAGACAGCATTGCAGCAATGCTTGAGTCAAGGGAAGGTCACCCTGCATCAGTTACAACAGACTGTGGGGCAGTTGAATTTTGCTCTGAGAGTTATCCCTATGGCACGACCATTTTCCAGATCCATCTCTCAAGCCATGGCTGGTCTCCAGGAGAAGCATCACCACACCAGGCTGTCAGCTGAGGTTAGGCAGGACATGCGTATTTGGATGGCATTTCTGCAGGACTTCAACGGCAGGGTAGTGTGGCCCGGTCCACCCACTACTTCCGCGGAGTTAGGTTTAATGACTGACGCCGCGGGTAGTGAGGGATTTGGCGCCATACTCGGTACCGAGTGGGTGGTGCAGCGCTGGCCGGATTGGTGGGTTGTGACAGGTTTGACAGGTAACATTGGGTTTTTGGAACTGTTCCCCATCTGGGTGGCATTGACGGTATGGCCTGAACAATTGCGTAATCAATCTGTGGTGTTCTGGTCTGACAACATGACTGTGGTAGAATGCATCAATCATCAAGCAGCACGGTGTAAAATGATTCTTCGCTTGTTGAAAGAGATTGTCCTGCTATGCATGAGATTGAATATGCAGTTTAAAGCTAAACATGTTCCAGGGGTATTGAATCATGCTGCTGATGCACTCTCTCGCTTTAAGATGCAGGTTTTCAGGACACACCTCCCGTCTGCAGCAGTGTATCCCACACCATTCCCAGAATTGATTTGGCAGATTGGTGCCCCCAACTACCGGACCTCGTGGCAGCTAGCCTTGCACCCAGGACCAGGAAAGTGTATGAAGGGGCGTTCTGGGCATATTGCACTTTCTTGGGAAGGGAGTGGGCAGAGAAGTGGCAGGACACTGGAGCACTCCTTCACTACCTGGGGGCGCTAAAAAGGGAGGGGCGCTCAGCGGCAGCAGCCAAGAGGCATGTAGCGGCAATCTCGTTCTTTGCGCAAGCGGGAGTCAGGGGAGATCCCACCAACAGCTTCATAGTTAGAAAGGCCTTGAAGGGGTGGCAACGCCTCCAGGGGTCAACACCGGACACGAGGCGGCCGATCGGGGTTGAGCTGCTAGCATCATTACTGGGGGTTCTTCCCCTCATTTGCAACACCACTGAGGAGGCGCTTTTGTTCAACGCCGCTTTTTCATTGGCCTTTTATGGTGCATTCAGGATTGGGGAATTGGTGGCCCAAAACAAGCAGGATGTGCACGGTGGCTTACAATTCGACCGTGTGAAGGTACAAGGCGATGCTTTATTGATATCAATTAGGAAGTCCAAGACTGATCAGGAGGCGCGTGGGGAAGGGATAGTACTGCATCGGGCATATGGTAATCCTTGCTGCCCCCTCACACATTTAGAGGCATTCCTACAGCGTAGACCCAATGGAAAGGGGGGGACATTGTTAATCCATGTAGATGGTACTCCACTCACAAGGTTTCAGTTTAAAAGAGTCATGGACATGGCAATTCAGAAAGCAGGTTTGGATCCTAGTGGTTTCGGGACTCATTCTTTCAGAATAGGGGCTGCTACGGAAGCAACAGCAAGGGGTTTCCCCAGCAGCAACGTCCAGAGAATTGGGAGGTGGTCCTCCAACTGTTATAAGCGCTATATGCGGCTGCATATGTTGTGAGTGGAACAATGACCCAGGTGCTGATGCATGTTCCTTCTTTGCTCGCAGTTACAGTTTCTCAAGCCTGTTACGCAGGGGGGAAACTGGAGAAGGCACGACAGCACCATCAAGCATCACAAGGATGGTCACACCCAAGCAAGCAAAGACCGCAGCTCGTCTGGATTATTGGCCATTCTTATGTTAAGCGTTTGTCTAACCTTTTTCTTTCAGGCAATTATAGGTCTAGAGCGGAGCATGCAGGTTTTAAGGTAGCATTTCATGGGCAGGGGGTCTCCGCTTTAGTCTGTTTAGACGCTTTGTGGGAGAACTAGTGAACAGGGGCGGGGCTCTTCCCAGTATTATTATCCTGCACCTGGGAGGGAACGATCTGGCGAATCTGGGTAGAAGGGGGCTAGTGGAAACCATAATCACAGAGGTGGGTTGGTTATCCAAGACATTACAGGGGTGTACCATAGTATGGTCACAGATGATACCCAGATTCCAATGGAGGGGGGTGGAGTCTGTGAGGGCACTGAATCACTCAGTGAGGAGAATCAACAGTAAGATAGAGAGGCTGTTCAGGGCTCCTCATCTCCAGTCGATCGCCCACGGGTGCATCAGGGGGGAGCCGTGCTTCTTAAAAGACGGTGTCCACTTGTCTAAAGTAGGCAGTGAAATCTTCCTAGAGAATCTGCTGGCTTGGTTGGGGGGTTTCAGGAGTAGGACAGGACCCTCTAGTGGGCATAAGGGGGGGGCTAGATAGTCGGTCAACTATGCTGGCCTGTGGCGGTAAGGTCATGATTGGTGAGCAGTAAATTTAAGGTCCTTAGAGGGCGGCGCAATTCTTGAGTGGGGTCGCCCAAGGGGGAGGGACAAGTGGTCTCTCCTAGAACTCCAGGGGCAGTTACAGCCGGTTGGCTGGATGGGTGCGGGGGAGTGGGGGAGTAACGCTTTTCCTAGGCTGGTTGGCCACCCCGCACGTGCACAATGCACAGAACTGCAAGGGCCCCTTATGGAGATAATATACAGAGCGTACGGGGTAACCGGGGGGGGGGGGGAAGTACCCTCACGGTAAACGGGCCCTCTGCGCATGCGCACTCCGGTCAGAGGGCGGGCATAATGTGATAAGGATCTGACACCAGTTATTGACCTTGCCGTAGGCTCAAATAGGGATACGCAGAAAAAGTAACTGCTATGATGTTTATTGATGATGATATGTTTTAGATTCGGATAGGAATACCTTGTATTAGAGATATGTTAAGGTTAGCTATCTGACATCTGTACTGATCCATGTAATCAATATAAGGCAATGTTTTTCTGCGTATTTTGTATATTTTGTAATTATGTTTTAAATTTTTATGTTAATAAATACGGCCGGGGGTTTTTCCGACCCCCTCATCCAAGAAACTCTTCTCATGTTATTAACTGGGTCTCGATAAGGGAGGAGGGGGTGTAGGCAGTACCTGGCCATAGAGAAAGGCGGGGCCGGCATCAGCCACGCCAAAAGTATGGCGGTCGTGCCGGCCCCTGATGATCACAGAGAGGCGGGCCCGTCGCGCACAGTGGTGACGCGACGGGCGCGCCTCGACCGCAATTGGTCGTGGGTCCTGGGCGTGACCCGGAAGTGATTGTAATCACTTCCGGGTCACGCGTTGGGCGAACACCAAGCCGGTTAGAACCGGACTGGCAGGAAATTTCGATAAAAGGCTGGGGAGCGTAGGAGTCTGCCTCTTTGCTCCCTGCTCCTCCAGCTTCCTGCACCAGCCTCGCTAGGAGGCTGTAACTGATTCCCCCACCCACCATCCCCTAAAGCAAATACATTTGTGGTGAATTCGGCGGTTTTTATAAACAGTTTTGCGTTAATATTGTTGTATGATGTGTATCATTTTCTGTCTTTGGTTTTGATTTCTCTTCTAGGTTAAGTTTCTTCCTTTTACAGGTCATCTATCGTCGTATTTAGTGCTATTCCTTGGTCAGGCGGTAAGGTCATGATTGGTGAGCAGTAAATTTAAGGTCCTTAGAGGGCGGCGCCATTCTTGAGTGGGGTCGCCCAAGGGGGAGGGACAAGTGGTCTCTCCTAGAACTCCAGGGGCAGTTACAGCCGGTTGGCTGGATGGGTGCGGGGGAGTGGGGGAGTAACGCTTTACCTAGGCTGGTTGGCCACCCCGCACGTGCACAATGCACAGAACTGCAAGGGCCCCTTATGGAGATAATATACAGAGCGTACGGGGTAACCGGGGGGGAAGTACCCTCACGGTAAGCGGGCCCTCTGCGCGTGCGCACTCCGGTCGGAGGGCGGGCATAATGTGATAAGGATCTGACACCATTTATTGACCTTGCCGTAGGCTCAAATAGAGGATACGCAGAAAAAGTAACTGCTATGATGTTTATTGATGATGATATGTTTTAGATTCGGATAGGAATACCTTGTATTAGAGATATGTTAAGGTTAGCCATCTGACATCTGTACTGATCCATGTAATCAATATAAGGCAATGTTTTCTGCGTATTTTGTATATTTTGTAATTATGTTTTAAATTTTTATGTTAATAAATACGGCCGGGGGTTTTTCTGACCCCCTCATCCAAAAAACTCTTCTCATGTTATTAACTGGGTCTTGATAAGGGAGGAGGGGGTGTAGGCAGTACCTGGCCATATAACCATTGACAAAGCCAGTAGTACTGGCTTGTTTTAAGTGTAATGTTACTTGCTGTATTATATATCTGGATTTAACGACAGAAGTAGCAAAATACCAGTGGGGCGGCACACTATGCTAAGCATAGATTTTCAGTTTACGTGCTCTTAAGCCACACCCTTAATTACATCAACCACGCCCCTTTAAGAGACCCTCCAGTTTTTTAATCCCACTTAAAGCCCTGATTCCAGCATCTAGCAAACTTGATAGCCTCCTAGACTGCATACTGACACAAAGGTGCAACATGGCTAAAGAATAAAAAAAAATCTTTGACATGGCTACCTTCGTAATTTTGTAGGCATACTCGCCACGCATGCGCACACCTACAAAATAATACAGGTGTTTTTACCTGTTTAGCTACCGATTTAATTCCAATTGGTAGCTAAACAGGAAAAAGCCATGAAAAGTGTTTATTTTTCTTTAAGTGGGTGGAGAGAAACAATGGGGGCCTGCAACACAGAGGAAGGAGAAGCAACAGGTGAGAGAGCAATATGGAGCGGGTGGATAGAAGCGCATGGGCGAGCAGGCAATTGGGAGAGAGTGGGGCAGGGAGGAGAAGCAGCAGGGGAGAGAGAAGGGCATTGGGGGAAGCAAAACAGAGGACAGGGAAGAGAGTAACAGACTAGAGAGCGATTGGAGGAGGACAAGGGAACGAACGAGCACAACATGGAAGGGGACTGGGCAAAGCACGCAGATGACAAAGAGCCACAGGGAGTGTAGTGGGAGAGAAGTACATGAGGGAGAAAGATGGAAAAAAACATGCACTCTCAAACAGAGCTTAACCAAAAAGAAAAAAGTAGTGCTTGAAAAACAAGCAGCAGAAGCATAGAAACCAGCCAATCAAAAGTGATGCTAAAGAGGCAATGCTGCATGGGAGGAACAAAAACAAGATTGACAAGCAAGACATGAATAAGAAGCAGGCAAATGAGAGTGACAGGAAAGCCAGCCATTAGTAAGCAATAGGGGGGGGGGGGTCCAAGTCCCTGCATGTTCTTGGTAAGTCAACAATATCCCTCGCAACAGAGAGCTTTAGCGCTGTGTAGTGGGCGAGACCTAATGACTGCTAACCCTGTGCACTGAACTGAAAGGGCAACATTCTGGAAGTTCATATATATATATATATATGTGATCAAGGCCTCCTGAAGGCCGAAACACGTCATGGCGGTGGTGCTGGTTGTACTCATTGAATAAATAACCTTGCACGAAGTCTTCTGGGTCCGTGTTCGTCTTTCCAAATCATTGGGAGTATCGGGCGGAGCTCTTTGCATATATATATATATATATACATATATATATATATATATATATATATATATATATATATATATATATATATATATATATATATATATATATATATATATATATATATATATCACAAAAGGTGATGACAGAAATGCTTGCAAATAGTCTAAAGCACTGGCAATCCCTCTGGGCAAAAGTCTAACCCATCATTTTCCCCCAGTGTACCACATTAGACAGAGGCCTGCTCTATGCAAATCATTACTGCTCTTACCCTTCATAGGAACAAGCCATTCCGAGCTGCCAGGTGAGAATGCTCTGCTCCACTCCAGAAGGGAACACAGCCAACTAGAGAGTTCAGAAATCTGCTCAAGTATCAGGCAAACCAAGACTTAATCAATAGTGCACTTCATGCTCAATATTCTGTAAGAGAGGTTACCAAGCCCAAGACGGAGGGTAGACATTAAAGTGACTTCCATGTGGACAAGATAATATGAAATAGTCTAGCCGATGCCTCCCCTAATCGTGTAAAATTAGTAATGATTCTAAAATTCAAAGGAACACTAAAAATTACTTGATGCAAAAATTGCCAAAGACCCTCATTGAAGACAAGTATACAAGCATGAAAATCGTTTTAATGTTACGATCCTGTTTCAACCGAGACTACAAAACATCGCAAAATACACACATGTGAGCCCTAGATCCCAAAAACCTGGAGATCTCAGGTAAACACAGATTGAACCTTCCAGGAAACTCCCCCTTCTACTTGAACCACACTGTCAACATTTCCTCATCAGTTGTATAAAGCGCTAAATAAATGATCATACAGTACCATACTGTTTACTCATGTGGTGCTGTCATTATCAGGTTAATACCAGCAACCACAGATTCTTCAATGAAAACTTTCAAATTTTTTCCTGGACCAAAGATGGCATCAAGTTTTCAAGTGTCTTATCATCCTTAATGCTTTGAATACTAAATCCATTACATCTATCAAGCAACAGCAACAAAAGACCGAAAGACCCATAAGCTAACCACAGGCCTTCTCACCTAAAGTCCAACATCTGTGCGAGAGAACTATCCACCTAACTGCATCTCAAGAGCAGCTGTTATACACCTATTAACCCAACTTTCCTCCCAACAGAGTTAGCAGAAAACTGCCCCAGTCACGAAGACCTCAAATGGTCTGAACCCCCCAAATTATCCTAAGAAAAATGATTCTCACTTTCAAACCCTAGGTTATCTAAAATGTAAACAAGGTCTCCTTCACAAATTCAGGCTCATCAAACGTCTTGGACAGGCATGTATTGGACATGCAGGAACTTTTAATTGAGAACAGTTGGCATACATTTGGGCTTCGAGTGAAAAGGTTCTGTCATTAATCATTCATCACATTTAACAAACATGTTCCTCCAGGACACAGAATCATTCATAAAAACGGAAACAAAGTAAAGGGCGCTGGTAATCTATCTCACTACTCTGACCTTCACTGATATCAATGTCTTGTCTTTCTGCTCCTTCGTTTGAGTCTATAGATACTAGAAGAGACGCTAGATCTGCCTTTGTACCTTTAATTAATGGCCTAAAATTGGAGACTTCACCCTTTGGGTGGACAGACGAGACCCAAAGTCAGTTTCAGAACTGATGCACTGTAGGAACGCATTGGCTTTCACTTACACAGTGAGAGATCCTACTCCCTCTGTGGGCCATATCAAGGATTTTGTGTTCATGTAAAAAATTTAAATCATATATCATAACATATCATTTCATATATCATATCATATCCCCAGAATTTATATAGTGCTAAAATACAAAAAAGGTAGCAGTGTGCTTAAGAGGATGGGAATGCTAAATACACTAATAAAACACGTGTCTGATTGCATTCCTGAATAGCAGAGGTTCATCAATACCTCTCACATTCTCATGAATGGTGTTACTACTCACTGATCACCCTCAACAAACTTAACCTCTTTAACCAACTTCAGCCTTGTATCACACCTGAAGAGAATCCCTTACCAACCAACTCAATCAGAAATAGCAAGATACGTTTTATATAATATAGTAAGGAACACACTCAAATATACCACTCCAGAATATTCCAGGCAGACAAAAATGGTTTACTTTGCAAATGATATCCTGGTCTCAAATCAACTAGCAGCATCTTCAAAGAACTGTCCAGACCTGAAATATTGAAAAGTCCTCAATCTGAGGAACTCTCTGATGACCTCTTGGAGTTGTTTCAGACCAAGATCTCAAATACATAAAAGTCAATTGCAAGAAACTTATCACCATCTCCTTACCTGTCAATTCATCATTTAAACCTTCAAATCCATGATGGGCAGAAAATATTAAGCGTAGCCCAGAACCCCCCCCACCTCTCTAATTTATTAGTCGAGCTATGCGCAGCACCATGTAGGGAGAAACGATTGTCTGATAACTGTTAAATCAAATATAACTAACACTTCCATCCTCTGCTGTACTTTCCCCGATGTGATGAGTATGCAATCATCACACCCCCATGAAGAAACTGGATGAGGGTCTGTTTCCGGAAAGCAATATCTCAGGAAGGGAGATAACGTCCTGACGCTCAGTTAAGGACGGGAGTATGAAAAATTAAATGGTAATGAATTACCATTTTATTTTTCATCTTTGGAGGTAATTTAAGTGGGACTACACTCCTCCGCTCCAAGGTAAGAGCCACCCTGGCTAAACACATAATCTTACTCCTTCAAACCAAACATCAAATACAGCTAACTCAACTCCTATGGATGCTGTTTCTGTACTGTTGCAACATGACATACACTGACCTTCCAAAAAACTCATCACAAGGCAGAAAAGAGTACATAATGAAGCAGCCTCCATGTGATAGTATTAATCTAGATGTGACCATATTAAGCTGGCATTGAAAGCACCCTAGTGTACAGGATCTAAATGCATTATGCATAAAGGCTCCTGGGGCAGAGGCACCAGCCACGTCCAAAATCTGACACCTGATTTTATCCAAGCAGAACCTGTGACTGGCCTTCCCTATTTGATGCTCTTCAACAGACAAATGCTGGAGGCAGATCTTAGGGTCTCAAGGCCATTTAAAAAGCTTAGCCCACAGCTGTGGCTGTATGTCAGACTATCAACAGCGAACATACCAATGTCCAAAAATATCACGACATAAGTATCGGGTGCCAAAATGTCATGAACATAAGTATATACAGGTAAGTATATATTTACTATACTTCACATCCACTAATAAGTGTTTCTCAACTACAAGCACTTAACTCCCTGAACAAACCCACAGTAAAATCTTTGGTCACCCAGTAGGTTTAGAATGAGCCTCATCAATCTTAGCCTGAGAAAATTAGTTAAATTTATTCAAGTGCATGTAACATTTCTTATGATGATCACCAATGGCAGACACACCTGTGAAGGAAAAATAATGAAAAAATAGGAAATATAAGCATAATGAGGAAAAACTGTAAAATCAAGGTATGCAACCCAAAAGTACGCACACTGATAGGAGTGCTGCACTATTTTGACTACAACTTGCTGTTTGCTTCTTGTTTGCTGCATAGACAATGTCAATGCGTTAACCCTATAAGACTGTTGCCCCATTTAGTTGGGACGTGGGCATAGCCATGCCCAAGGTTGGCAGCCCCCAACCAGGGCTTTAAGTGGGAAAAAAAACTGGGGGTGCTCTAAAAGGGGCGTGGCAAATTTCTTAAAGGGGTGTGGCCTATCCGAGTAGGGGCGTGGTCTAAATCAAGATAACTAGCATTGTGTGCTTAAGAAAATCATGAAGTCGCATCCAGCAAAGGATAATAAAATAGGCAAAAAGGTATATTTATTAAGTATAAGCCATAAAATACCAAACACTTTAAAAAACATGTAAAAATTATTTACATTACTTAGAAATCTATTGCAGGATTTCCCAAAACCCTTGAAGATATTCACTGTGTCTATTTTGCTGGGGTTTCTCACAACAATTTTCTTCAGCAGACCTTCTACCTTTTGCCAGCCAACTCTTTACATACAGCTTTGCGTCAAATGTTTCAAATGGAGGACCACTGAGTTTTACCCATAAGTATGAAGAAATGGTCTCTACAAGAAGAGAGTCCCTTGTTGGACTAGCAATTAAGTTCATTGCGCTGAAACCTCTCTCGCAATCCACATTACTTGCTGGCAGGGTTTCCATGCAAACTACTAACTTTTTTAATGCTTCAGGGGTTTTCTTTCCACCAAAATCTTTGAAAAGTCTAAAAGCTTGGATAGTATCTCTTGCTGGCAGCTGAAACTCTGAACACAGTTTCTGGATATCTGTTTCACCATAAAGAATGCATTCATCACCAGAAGGCAGCTTCACGAAGGCACAGGCTGTGCGCAGAGACACACACACAGCAGCTGGAATGGTGGGTTCTGGAGAACTTTTGTATCCCTGAGTTCCCAACAGGAGGCCAGCTCTTCTCAGGCCCTTGGAGATAGGCAGGCTTCAGAGGGGCAAAGCACACAGCACAGCTCCTCTTCAAGTAAGGGGGACACAGCAGACAGTCCCTTGGTCCTCTTCCTCAGCAAAATAGAAATAGACATATGATTGAGAAAAAAGACGGGCAGGTATGTATCTAGAGAAATCAGACAGGTTTTTGAGGCATAGAGATGACGGGCCGACAAGGGCAGGGCTGCACTGGTAGTGGTAGTGTCACTGCTGCTGGATTCTGTTGTAGACCCTCGTCCCTCGCTTGCTTTAAGGCATAGCAGGGTCACACTGGTTGCTGGAGAAATCTTGCTGCAGGCCGTAAAAGCAGGGTCGTGCCGGTTCTAACCAGCTGTTGTTGTGCCGATGGCTGGCATGATGACGTATGTGGCGCTGCGTGTTCAAAGAGAAGGGAAATCCCGAGAGAAAGTGTCTCTCTTCAAAGGATTTCCCTTCCTGCTACAATGACGTCACGCCTTAAGCAGTGCGCGCGCATGCTCACCCGAAACACCAAACAAAAACCGGGACGTCTGGTCACCCTACCTTTGACATTTGAGGCCCGAAAATAGAGCCCCCTAGAGACCCCTTTCGAGGCCCCCCAAAAAAAACTGGGGGTGCTCAGACCCCCACAGACCCCCCCCCACTTAAAGCCCTGCCCCCAACCCTATTTTAAAATAAAAAACTTTCTCACCAGTCGCCTATCTCCGACCTTGCATACCGGAGATCTGAGCCCCGACGTCCCTGCCAGTCACCATGCCAAGATGGCACCTGGGGAGCTGCGAGACCGCACCTTCAGCCTGTGGTCGCTGGCCTCCGCGCGGCGGGACGGGCACCAGCAACACTAGGGCGTTGATCCTGGCATAACGGAAGGCCTTCACGGAGACGAGCTCGGCCTTTACCTGCGGGGGTCCGGACAACCATTGACGGGCCCACCACGCTCGGCTCGGCCTCATCGGAGCCCATCAGCCAACCTGCGGTAAGAGAGCGGGGGGTGCCCTCGACCCTGCCCCCACCGCGAAGACACACAGCTTTTGCCCCTCTCGCCCCGTGGGGGCCGGCGACAGTGTCCTCCCTTGCTCCCATCAGAGACAGATACCGAATGCGCAGCAGTGATAGGGCAGAGAGCTGCTCCAGGATATGCTCCAGAATACCCTCCAGGTATTTTATTATTTTCTTATGATTCATTAGTTTTACTAATGAACAGCCTGACTTCAAAATGGCCACCAAAAAAGACACCCAATGCCTCCTCCTCACCTACCCAGTGGAGGTTATGGGGATTCGTTGCTCAGCTGCCTGCTAAGCCACTCTGACCCACTACTGTTTTTGGCCATTTTTGCTCACCGAGAAGCTCTCTCTGGGCTGTGCCTGACCTCAAGATGGCGGCGAGGGCCATTCCTGATTACCACAGCGGAGGGCTCCCGAGTCTTCGAGGCACTCCCAAACCTACGCCCTTGCACAACAAACCCCCCCACAACAAACCCCCCCCTCGAGTGAAAGACTAAAATGTGAACCGGCTGTTACTAACTCCAAGGTCAGTATCCCTTGCCTGACCCCAAGATGGCTGTCACAGTGTTCCCTACCATGTCGTGCTACTCCTCTGAGGAAAAAACTGACTTTAACCAGACCTCGACCACATCCCCCATCCGACCTACCCTTCAGGATACCGTATCTGTGAACCTACCTCTGACCGTGGAGACCTAGATTTTTGGCCGATGCCCGGTGGAGCAACTTGATAGCTATAGAGGAGATGGGCTGCGGACTACCCCTTCGGCCCTCACCTACCCAGCCAGACACTGAACAAGACCCTATTTCGTCTCTCCGTCGTACTCTCCCTCCTACCCCTTTACTCCACCCACTCTCTCCTTTACGCTCCATTTATCCCTCCTCTTTGCTCTCTAATTGTTTTCTCACTGAGACCTAGCCGCTTGACTGATGCCCGGTGGAGCTACCTGATAGCTATAGAGGAGATGGGCTGTGGACTTCCCCCTCGGCCATCACCTACCCAGCCGGACTTTGGGCAGACTCTCCTTCATCTCTCCATCCATCCTATCTCCATCCTTTCTCCCTCCTACACCTTTCTCCCCACCCCCTTGCCCTTTCTAATCTCCATTTACTTCGTCTCCCAACGCTCTTGAAATGTTTTCCTGTAACTGATGTAACTTGTAACTGATGTAATCTGTGTTGGATCCTTATGTAAAGCGCTCTGATACCTCCGGGTCTAGCCAGCGCTATATAAAACTCAAATAAAGTAAAGTAAAAGTGTGTCTGTCATCCATCGGCCTACACTGGGAAGGGTTATGAAGGTCAATCTAGTGCTCTGCACCAGAGGGAGTCTTTTTTTTTTTTTCCATCGGGCTGCTCA
Organism: Calotriton arnoldi; assembly: GCA_963921515.1. Lineage (NCBI taxonomy): Eukaryota > Metazoa > Chordata > Amphibia > Caudata > Salamandridae > Calotriton > Calotriton arnoldi. The sequence continues at coordinate 1,622,662 of CAWUFW010000753.1, read as the reverse complement.
GGAAGCACTTCCTGAGCAGCCTGATTGGGTTTTGTTGCTTACTGTAATGATGATCGGTGTGCAGGGCGCGCTGATGTCATTACAGTAAAGTGAAAGTAAAATGAGCCGATGGGCTTGTTTTACTTTCACTGAATCAGTGCTCAGGGGCATATCTCAGCCCCCGAGCACTGATTCTCCTAGGAGAGGTAGCGTTGGAAAGGGGGTAATCTCCCTTTTCCAATGGTACCTCTGCCCAATGGATCCCTGCTTGGAGATTGCCACAGGAGAGTGATCCCCAAGCAAGGATCAGCCCAATAGCCACCAGGGATAGGGGGAGTGGACCCTTGGGCAAGGGCTTGTGCTCCCCTCCTGGCAGTTTAATTATTTCAGTGTTTCTGCCCCCCCCCTCCCCGGGGGCAGATATGGGCAATTACCTCTGATCAGCTCCACCGCGGGGCAGAAGGCCCACTAGATACCACAGATTTAAGTTAAAATATAGGGGTTGGGGATGCCCAGCATGGGAATCGCCATGCCCACAACACAAGTAAATGGGACAACATTCTTTATGCCCCCCCTGGGGGTAATTTCCCTGGTAAGCCCCCAGGGGATCAGAAAGCCCACTAGATGCCAGGGAAAGATTTATTTAAATCTAGGATTGGGGGCTGTCCACCATGGGTATGGCTATGCCCCCACCCCAACTAAATGGGGTCACAGTCTTTTCTTTCCCACCAAGGGGGCAAATTATTGTAATTACCCCGATCCGCCTTCAGAGGGGGCAGAAAGCCCACTAGATCCAGGGAACGTTTTTTTTATTTGAATATAGGGGTGGGGTTGCCCACCTTGGGCATGGCAATGCCCTCACCACAACTAAATGGGGCAACAGTCTTTCTTCCCCCTTGGGGGACAAATGGGGTAATTACCCCCAAGAAAGCCCACTAGACTCTAGTGACTGAATTCATGCAATTCTTTTGGGGGAGAGCAACCCCCCGGGCATGGGCCTGTGCTCCCACTACCACAGGGCCAAATAGACTGTCTGGGTATTCTATTCCAATCTGCCCCCCCCTCCCATGGGGTCAAAACCCCACTAGACACCATTGATTTCAAAATGGTGCTAAAACAAACAAAAGGATCGGCCGGCGTACCCTGGCATCGAGCTATACCCCTGCCTCATTGGGGTCAATAGGAGACTTGTCCCAATTTGGTAGTTGGCCAAAACTAGCCCCTGGGGCAAACAAAAGTATTGTGGGTGTTGCACTCTGGAATTGGCCACACCCCACCCCAAAAGTGACAAACTATACTCCACCCCTACCAGACGCAGACAGAAGGTGGTCCCCAATTTGCCCGGGGGGGGGGGCAGAAAGCCCACTATATGTCAGGAATATATACTATTTTGATACAATAATGGGGTGGGTCTTGCCCATCCTAACATCAGGCCGCACCCTCCCCCCTAAAACCTGAGCATTCTTTCTGCTCCCATGTGGACTATAGCATCCCATCCCAATGGCAAGCTAGAGGACATTTGATTATTTTAGGTGTTGTTGTTACATATGGTCCAGGAGACTGTGGCTAACTCCCAATATCGTCCCACTTGCAATGGTGGACGGCTGCACGTTTTGGGCTTGGGTAGGCTGCCACATAGAAAAACCTACCAAACCCAGACAGTTCTGAAAATTAGACATCTGGGGGAGTCCAGGGTGGTGTGCTTCGTATGCATCCCATATCGTTTTCTTACCCACCATGCCCTCCAAACATCAAACTTTGACTAAAAACACAAATTTTTCTCACGTTTCTGTGAGGAAATCTTCTGAAATCTGTGGGAGCCGCAAATTTCCTACCACACAGCATTCCCCCAAGTCTCTTGATAAAAATGGTACCTCACTTGTGTGGGTGAGCCAAGAGACCTTGAGATAAAAGTCCCTAAAATGCTACGTGGAGAGATCAGTAATAGGGGTAGCTGCGGGATTTGGTGCCGTGCTCGACTGCCACCCATGGAAATTTTTTTAAACTAGAGAACCAGGGGATTCTAAGGTGGTGTGACTTGTGTGGATCCCATGAGATTTTCTTACCCACAATGCCCTGCAAACCTCAAACTTTGCCAGATATCCCACATTTTCCTTACATTTCTGTGATGGAAACTTCCAGAATCCACAGGAATCCAAAAAATTCCTACCACCCAGCGTTGCCCCATTTGTGCCGATAAAAACGCTATGCCACTTGTGTGGTTGGGCCTAGTGCCCGTGACTGGAACCGATCAAACCGAGGTCAATGGGAGTCCCCTCTCAAGGGTTCCCATTGACCTTGGTTTGATCTGTTCCTGTAGCAGCCACTAGCCTCAGCCACACAAATCACCCCAACATGGAAATCCCCGTCAGATGTCTAGTTTTCATAAGTGTGCAAGTTTGCTATGGTTCCTCAGGTGCCAGGTGCCAATTACACAGCTACCCACTTTGCAAAAAAAAAGGTCAATTTTGAGTGAAAAAATGTGATGTTGCCAAGTTGCGTTTTGGGCTGTTTTCTGTCGCGGGCAATAGGCCTATCCACACAAGTGAGGTACCATTTTTATTCGGAGATTCGGAGAAATCCTGGGTGGAAGGAAGTTTGACGCTCCCCACAGATTTCAGAACTTTCCATCACAAAAATTTGATTAAAATGTTTTTTTTGTCAAAGTTTGAGGTTTGCAAGGGATTCTGAGTAAAAAAAAAAGCTGGTGAGAGCCACGCAAGTTACCCCACCCTGGATTTCCCCAGGTGTCTAGTTTTAAAAAATGTGCAAGTTTGCTATGTTTCCTTAGTGCGGGTTGAGCACGGGCCCAGAATCCACAGCTACCCACATTGGAAGAAAAGTGTCAGTTTCAGTGGGAAAATGTGATATATTCATGTTATTCATGTTGCGTTTTGTGCCATTTCCTGTTGTGGTCATTAGGCCTACCCACACAAGTGAAGTACTATCTTTATCAGGAGACATAGGGGAGTGCAGGGTGGGAGGAAGTTTGTGGCTCCCTGCAGATTCCAGAACGTTTCATCACAGAAATGTGAGGAAAATGTGTTTTTGAGTCAAAGTTTGCAAGGGATTCTGGGTAAAACAACCCAGTGAGAGCCACACAGGTCACCTCACTCTGGATTCTCCAAAATGTCTAGTTTTCCAAAAATGTGCAAGTTTGCTAGGTTTTCCCAGATGCCAGCTGAGCAAGGGCCCAAAATCCACAGCTACTCACATTGGAAGAAACAGGTCAGTTTTGAGTGGGAAAATCCCTGTTGCGTTTTGGGCCTTTTCCTGTCACGGGCACTAGGCCTACCCACACTTGTGAGGTACCATTTTAATCTGGAGACTTAGGGGAATGCTGGATGTAAGGAAGTTTGTGGCTACCCGTAGATTCCAGAACTGGATATTACAGAAATATGAGGAAAATTTGTTCTTTGTTAAAGTTTGAGGTTTGCAAGGGATTCTGGGTAATAAAAAAAACCTGGCAAGAGCCACACAAGTCACCCCACCCTGGATTCCTCCAGGTGTTTAGTTTTCAAAAAATGTGCAAGTTTGCTAGGTTTCCCTGGGTGCCGGCTGAGCTAGGACCTAAAATCCATAGCTATTCACATTGGAAGAAGCGGGTTCGTTTTGAGTGGGAAATTGTGATGAATTATGTTGCATTTGAGGCTGTTATCAGGAAACCTGGGGGAATGCTGGGCGGAAGGAAGTTTGTGGCTCCCCACAGATTGCAGAACTTTCCGTCACAGAAATGTGAGGATAATGTGCTTTTTAGTCAAAGTTTGAGGTTTGCAAGGGATATTGGGTAAAAAAAACCTGGTGAGAGGCACACAAGGCTCCCCACCCTGGATTTCTCTAGGTGTATAGTTTTTAAACATGTACAGGTTTGCTAGGTGTGCCTAGGTGCCGGCTAAGCAAGGGTCCAAAATCCACAGCTGCCCGCCTTGAGGAAAAAAGGGTCAGTTTTTAGTGGAAAAATGTGATGCATTCAGTTTGTGTTTTGGCCCATTTCCTGTCACAACCACCAGGCCTACCCACACAAGTGAGCTACCCTTGTTATCAGAAGACACGTGGGAGCATAGAATAGTAGAAAAATTGTTATTACCTATTGGATTTTACTGCATTTTTGCCTTCCAAATGTAAACCAGAGTGGAAGAAAGAAGACATTTTGAAAAATACCCTCTAAATCATATGCTAGTAGGGGTACCCACAAATTCAAAGATGTACAAATAACCACTACTCCTAAACTCCCTATCTTGTGCCTATTTCAGAAATACATAGAATTCCTTGATTCCCTCTACGCATTTCACCATGTAAATTGGTCTATACTCTGTACACGTTGAAAAACCATTGTACAGTACAGGTAAGTTGTTGGCTCTGGGTACCTTGGGTTCTTGAAAAACCTATACACCATATGTGACCCCCGAAACCAGAAGGGCCTAGGGGACGTAATGGCATACTGATTTTGTAAATTAGCCATCGTGACAAAAAGTTACAGATGAAAATATCACAAATGGGCATTTTTTTTCGTACTCATTTTCAATATTTCTTTATTTCAATAGTTAGTTTCTTCAAGAAAACCTTGAGTGATCTACACATATGACTACTTTCTGAATTTGGAATTTTGTCTACTTTTCAGAAATCTATAGCTTTCCTGGATCACCCATGGGTTTCACACTAGCTTTTACCACAAACTGGAAGTAGGTTGAGAGCAAAGAAAATATGAATAATGGGCTACCTTTTGGAAAAAATGCCAAAACTGTGGTGAAAAAATAGATGTTTTATTCAGCTCTGCATGTTCCCTAAAAGCTAGGAAGATGTTGACTTTAGCACAGCAAACCGTTCGTTGATGCCATTTGTAGGAAGGAATCCAGAAAGTTTTATCCGGAGCCCTTTTTCCTATTTTTCCTCAAAAATTCAAAATAGCTATATTTTTCCTATTTTCTCAGTCCCCTCCAAAGGAATCCACAAACTCTTAGTACCTTTAGAATACACATAATACACAGGATTTACGGGGAAAAAGAATGAAAATTTGGTGTGGATACCTTATGTGAAAAAAAGTTATGCCGCCCTATGCGTGAACTACCCCAAATAGCCAAAAAATGGCTCAGCGGCGGGGTGTGGGGGAAGGCCCAGCAGTTAAGGGGTTAATGAAGCATGCCAGCCAGCACCTAACCACATACTGTGCAGAGCAAAACCCAAAAGTAAAATAAAACACTAATTTATTTGTCAGCAATACAACCTAGTAGGAAACATTTTCCAACAACAGAAAGTACTAAATGGAATTCTTACAAACGAGCCAGATAATGCCAATTGCGTTGGGCTGCATTACAGTATATGTTTTTTTTTTGCCCACAGCACCGCTCCAGAAGGGGAAGAACCATTTCCAAATCAGTCTAGGTACGACTCCCATAGGAACACTCCAGACTGAAATGCCAGGCCATAACCCCTCCAGATAAAAACTCCAGCAAACCCAGACAAGTTTAAGTTGAGCTGGGCCTCCTCTGTGAGGTGCAGCTTGGATCCAATGACACCACAATCACAGGACCCACGTCTTGGCGTACCTGTCACACGTAAAGCATCACATTGACAAAAGCTGATGAATGGAATGTTTGTAAAAGTCTCAGCCACTGGAAATTGATATGAACTGCTTTACAGTTCATCATCTTTTTGCTCACTGTGCCACCCCAGACCGCGTACAAATATAAAAAAATCAGTTGTGGTCCTTCTCCAATAGGAGTATTCTAACCCAAACTGCTGGCCATAACCCCCTCTGACCAGGAACATAAGCAACCCAGACCATTTTCAGCCTAATAGGCCTCAATAGTGATGTGCAGCTTGGATCTCAGTCTAATGCATGCAAAACATTTGGGGGCGTGGCCAGGCAGCCGACCAAAATGGCCGCGCAGCGCTGAAGCTCCGCCGGGTGATTCCAACATGTTCACCCTGTCCCGATAAAATTGCACACTAACCCACCTGCCGGACTGCCGCCGGTGTAGATGAAGAAGCTGTGGTGCAGTAAAGCCGATCCCCGCCGCCGAAAACGCTGGGACTGGCCCGTTCCGGGCCGAACAGTGAACTGGGGTGGAGCCAGCTACCGTGACGAAGACGGGCCCGGAGAAAGACTACGCCGAGCGGAAAGTGGCGCTTCATGCCGGACGGTGCTGGGAGCTCCAGAATTCGAGGTGAGCGTGGTCGGGCTGCAACCCCCCTCTCCCCCCCCCCTCTCTTCCCTGTTTTCATGTGCCGCTCCCGGCACCACGGCAGGTCCGAGCGGGATCCGCCCGTTAAGCTCCCGGAGGCCCCGCAGTGACAGGGACTGCGGGAGAGCCTGGGAGGCAGTCATCAGACTGCTCGGGCAGCTGAGGGGGGGTGAGTAAGTCCTGGGGCCCTGACCGCGCACTACCAATTTACAACGCCTGAGATGCGGTGGTGGAATTCGGCGAGGACGGGCTCTGATTCCTATGACACTGGTCGGGCGCCATATTGGTAGTTAATTGAAGCAGTGGGAGCGCTACAGACAGCGGCCAACAGATCCTGTATTTTTCCACATGTGGCACAGAAGGGTTAAGTGAACCCGACGGATATAGCTTACTGTTGGTGGCACTTTGTGGGAAATCTGCACCACATTGCTCCCCTGGAGTACGTAGCAGCCAGGGATTTCACTGATCGGGCCCACTCTCAGCAAGGCGCTTCCCTTGCCCCCGCAGTACGAGTTGTCCAGCGGCAAACGCTGCAAGTCAGTGGGCTCATGCAAGGTGGTATAGGCCGCAAAGACCCTAAACAGCGGCTGCTAGCTTACCAAAACCGCAGAAAAACCCAAAGAGACTGAAAACATCATGGCGGAGGGTGTGTCGGAAGCGTTTACCACAGGAGACCCTTCCACAGGTTCGATCTCACTGCTGCAGGAACTGAGGGCTGGTTTCAGAGTTCTAGATGGTCGATTTGACACCTTAGATAAACGCCTAGACAGTATGGGTGCTAAGCTGGATCTGCATGATAAGCGTCTTGACACAGTGGAAGGCAGGGTGTCCAACCTTGAGGATGGCGCTGCCCAGTCAGTTAAGCGCTTGGAACGCGTCGAAAAGATACTGAAGGAGGTAGCAATTAAAAATGAGGATTTGGAATCGCGCAGCAGGCGCAATAATATTTGCATTCTGGGGGTCCCTGAAACAACCAATGCTGGTCGAATGGACCAGTTTGTAGAAACTTTGTTGGCCGACATATTCGGCAGAGACGCCTTCACCACTGGTTTTACTGTGGAACGAGCGCATCGATCCTTGGGCCCCCGCCCTAATCTAGGTTTTCCACCTAGGCCCATAATTGCACGTCTTCTTAATTTCTGAGACAGGGATACAGCATTGCGGTTAGCAAGAGAACGCGGTGCTATCACATGGCAGGGATCTGCGCAGCCCTTTTACCCGGACTTTACAGCAATGGTCCAGGAGGCGAGGCGTAAATACAATGGCGTCAAGGCGACTCTCCGTAACTTGGGACTACGGTATGGCATGCTGTATCCTGCACGGCTCCGTGTTGACATTGAGGGCAGAGCACACATCTTTGATTTTCCCACAGCAGTGCAAGAGTTCTGTAGAGACTATAAAAGCACCAACAACCAAAAGTCTAAAGACACAGTCCGAAGCTCTCCTCCCCATAGTGGTTCGGTTGCCAGTGTTGATCTCTTTTCTACTGAATGATTCCAGCGAGCTACACTGGGTTAATATGATCTATTAATGCTTGTTTTCTCCTTGTAATGGGACAGGATGTTTCTTAAGCATCACAGTTATTGTAAAATTGGAACCCTGGCGTGGCGTTGCCACCCCCCACGTGTGTAGCACGTTAAATGTGTAACATGGTGGTAATGTACCTGGTTGATATACTATCTAATTTGTTTCTATGTTTGCAGGATGCATATGGTTGTCTACTTCATGGGGTTTCTCCCTGCGATTGGGTGCGTAGGGATGGGTGGGGGAGGTGGGAGGGGATGATTGCATTATATGGTTACATCAGTTAAATTTGCAGCTTACTCACTGTATAGCGATTATGGCTAGCTGTGACACTCAACAGCGATCACTGTTATTTAATACAAATAGCAGGCTTAGATGACCTGTCCACTTTTTCCGACCTGTCGCTCATCTCCTGGAATGTCAGGGGGCTTAATAATGTTTGAAAAGGGAAGCACATTTTACATTACATGCAACGACACGGGATTGACATCGCTTTTCTTCAAGAAACTCACTTGCCCAGAACTAAGATCGCTGCTTTTTCATCCAGCTGGGGCCCTCATCACTATTTTGCGAATTACAGCTCTTATGCCAGAGGTACCGCGATAATAATACACAAACGCCTTCCCTTCCAGTTACACAAAGTACGTAATGACAATGATGGGCGCTATACAATGGTGGTTAGGCAGGTATTAAAAAAAAAAAAAAAAAAAATAAGCATGCAAAACATTTCAGCCACTGGCAATCGCTTGGATCACCTTTCTGCCCATTATTTTTCCACCCACTGTGTCACTCCAAATGAGGCCTACTATATGCAAATCAGTGTTGGTCCTGTCCCAAAAGTATAAGTCCAGCCTGAGCTGCCATGCCTTGTCACCTCTAAATGGGAGCACAAGCACCTGTAAGTTTAATCGGGCCTCATCAGTGAGATGCAGCTGCCTCCTGTTGTATAACAAGTATGGGACCCATGCATGGGCATGAGGGTAATGAGCACAACTATTGCTACTGTACTGCATATCAACTAGTGTATATTATTTCATGCTCTCCTTGGTGTGCATCATCCTGTGCTCCGATGACGCACACCACCCGTGCCCCCAACCGACAGGGTTACTTATACATTTTGATCTGTTTTCATTGATGACTGTATGTTTGCTGGTCTGTGTGAATGGATGCCTGTTTATTGAACATTGTGAAAACTGGCCGTGGTATGCTGTCTGCATATGTGTATGCATGCTCTATTCATCTGTATGCCAGTATGGTGTGTGTCTCTGTGCGCATGCAGTGAAGACATTCAGTGCCTATTGGCTTTGTCAACACTTGTTTGACAAAGTACTGCAGCCTCTGTCCTGATATAGGGCCTAAGGATAAGGAATTTGAAGTCTGCTAAAATGAACTCGTCAGCATTTTTTGCAGCTGTACCAGCCTCGTGATGTGAAGGAGAACAGCTTGACTGTGTCCAGTCATCCACGAAGCAGTGACAGAAATAGAACACACACTTCTCACCTGAACGTCCAGAACTCGGATTAAAGTGAGATATTTGTTTGGGTAAGAAGAAATTATAGTAGCACCTGTTCATTAAACCGCTGAGTAGCAGCATCACTGCGGAAATAGGCATTAGAGGAAAATATTTAACTCAATCTCACAACTTTGGTCGAGTATAACGGGCTGCATGAATCTTTCCAAATAAAGGCTTCACCACCTAAGTTTGATCTTGTAATATTTGGTGCGGATTGGTAACAGGGAATCTAAGTTACAGAGTGGGGGCAAAAGTAATTTCCACCCCTCAAAGATCTGGATTTATGGGAAGAAACCACTGGATGAACCAACATCAAATTTAGGGCCAGATGTAGGTAACTTCAATTTAGCGAGTCCTTAATAGCGATTTTTACCGAATCGCTATTAAGGACTCGCTAAATGGAATGTAGGTAGGAATCGCTAAAATATTAGCGATTCCTTAACATTCCTTAATAACGAATCGGTAATTGAGATTCGTTATTAAGGAATACCTAGCCATTCATTCCTATGGGCTAGGAGGCCCATAGGAATGAATGGGAAGATATTCACTATTAGCGATTCGGTATTGCCGAATCGCTAATAGCGGGAGGTATTTCAAGGGTGCCAGGGTGTCCAAAGGACACCCTGTTGCACCCCTGAAATGTGCATGTGTGCACATGTGGCGCACATACATGCCTAAGGGCATGGATGTGTGCCACATGGCACATTTAAAAAAGCAAAAAAGTGCTTTTTAAAGGAAATCGCTACTTATTACCAACTTGAAGTTGGTGGTAATTAGCGATTCCTTAAGGCTCAAGTGCACTATTTTTAATGCTACGTACATTGCATTTAAGGAATCGCTATTTTGCGATTCCTTATTTTGCATGTAGGTATGAACTCACCTACATTGCACTCAGCCAAATACCGGTCGGTAACGCTGAAATTCTCCGAATTTCGGCGTTACCGACCGGTATTTAGCCACCTACATCTGGCCCTAAGTTTGTAAAAAAATCCGTCCAGTGGCTTTAGCATTCACAATGAGGGCCATATTTATGGTCAAGACACGCAGTGCAGCACAGCAAGTCACCTTGACAGGAAAAGGGCAGGGATGCTCCGTATTTAAGTTACTACAGCACATTCCTGCCTTTTTCCCTGCGCTGGTGCCCTTTTGGCTGCCTAGCACCAATGCAGGCACCCTTGCACCTTGGTGCAAGGGTGCCTGTATTGTAAGGAGGATTGCTTTTGTGCAGGAAGGGGCACCTTCCTGCACGAAAACAACCCCTGAGGATGTTTCCTCTTTCTATGTGTGCTGCATTCTGCAGCACACATAGAAAGAGTATAAAATGAGGAGAAATAAAGATATTTTTCCTCGTTACGCCTCACCTGGGGAGGCGTAGGTTTTTGGTGCATTCCCAGGTCTACCACTTCTGGTAAATCTGGGAATGCGTCAAAATCCATGGATGTTGCGTGGGAACACCCAGGCAACACCCTCCCTGGCGCAGAGTATTGAAACACAGTGATTTGCGCTGCGTTGCATTACTCGAGATTTATGAAGCCACCCAGGGCCACGCAAGGTGGCCTTACGTGGCTTCATTAATCTAATTTTTAAGTTGCTTTGCTCTTGCACCACGTTGCGTGGTGCAAATGCGATCCAAAGGGGCTCATAAATATGCCTCTGACTGTTTTGGAATGTTGTGTGCAAGACAGAGTCTTAAACGTGTTGTACCTACCCCAACAACTTTGTTATACAGTGTTGTACCAAGTGGATGTAAAATGTGCATTTGGGGATGTTTAATAGAACACAGCAATTTCAATTAGGAGGTGATCCAGAGATTTTCATTGCAAATGCATCAGTATTAGATCATCACTGCCTTGAAGCACCCTGATATCACCACTATGGAACCCCCTCATTTAGCCAGCAAGATTAGCACCACAATTACTCCTCACAACTCTTCCATTGTGAGGAGGTGTTTATACATATCAGTTTTCTGACCAAAATATAATCTGCGACATCATTTCTCAGTTCATCAGCAATTTATGATGTTGGGGATATCATTATATAACTAGCCATAACCCACAATCTTCCATGATCTTTTGGTTTCCAAAACATTGGTCAGTATGTGATTTTAGTAGATAACATAGTGTCTGACAAAGTCTTTTCAGTGAATTTCACAAGTTTTGTAATGATATACTTTGTCCTAGCCATGACTTGTTTCTACTGGACACACAGCATGGCCTTTAGCAATGGCTTGGTTGACTTGTGCCTGCAAATCCAGGGACCAGGCATACATGCCCTGCAGGTAATAGGAATGGGGCTTCCATTTCCCATGCCCATGCGCTGTGCCAGGAATCCATGCCTATAGACCATGTCCTGAGCCCCATACACCTGTCTACTACCATGGCCAGTGCCCCAGTGCCCAGTACTGTGCTGTTGTCAGTACCTCTGCACAATATCTATGCTTGCAGTACTGCAGGGCATTGCTTACAGCAATGTCCTGTGTGCACATGAAATAAGAATCGAAGAGGCGCTCTCCGGCGGGTATGGCGGGTGAGCTGGAGGCTATTGGTGGTTCGTGGCACTCACCCCGGGCCTGTGTGGTCAGCCCGGGGTGAGTGCTTCTGGGGTGAGAAAGCATTCGTGAACCACCAAGAGCAGCCCACCCCTTAAAAGGAGCCACAAGGGGAAGAGCAGATCTCTTTGTTTCCCACTTGCTGCTGAAACAGCATCACTTTTCGCCCGCCCCCACATCAGGATGTCTGCTTTGCACCAGCACGAGGGCCGCAGCGCTGCTGATGGCCCCTTGCCACTGCCCTCCGTGAGCCACACAGGCAGAGTACTTGTCTTTCGCCGACCCGGGAGTTTCGTTCTCTTGTGAACTCTTGGTAGCGACTCCGGAGTGTTGCAGGCTACTTCCTCAGAATCGGCTGATAACGAGGATCACACCTGTGCTTTGGAACGTTTATACTAGGTAACTGCAATGGTATCCAAACATATATCCAAGGAGAGACCAGATAAGTGCGTTTCAGTTGAGAAAAGAAAACACAGACCTTTGTAGGATAAGTGTGTAAAATGGAGGAACTGTTGGAAGAATCCAATGAAAAATCATCTGTTCCCACAAAATAACCAGAAGCAGTTTGTTGAAAAACAATAGTCACAGGTACATTTAAAGCACTGGTAAAATCCACAAGAGGTGGATCAGTATAAACGGCATCATCTGTAGAAGACGCAGTGGTAAGTACAGAACTCACTTCAATCGTGTTGCTGGCAGTGTAGCGGATGCAGGAATTAACTGGAGCGCATTCTCCCCCCTAAAATCCCCAGCTGGGGAGAAACAACTTTGGTGGTGCTTACAAGCCGCAAAGGAATTTCCTGTATGGTAGCGAGAGAAGTTGGGGAGCTACCAAGGACTCCTTGTGGCCTATTGTTTAGAATTGGCCACATGATGTAATTTGATGTGATCAATGGAGACAAAAATGATTGTCTTCAGAACCAGAAAGCGGTAGCAAAATTACAGCTCTTGTACCTTGAATGGCAAGGACTGTTGCCGGTGCCCAAAGGGCACACAATGGGGGCAGCCACTGGAGCCAGCATCTCCGTCAAGGACGCCTAGGAGACCAGGAGCTCCTCCAAGGGCAGCATTCCCACCAGTTAAGAAGTATGATGGTTGAAAGTAGTGAAGGGGGTCAAGGTGCACATGCTACCCCTGATGTTGTACCTGTCAGCAGTGTAGGTGGTGTTTAAGGTCAGAGTAGTTCATCAGCAGTGATAGTGCCTGCGGCGAACAACAATAGTTGCATGGCGATTGGGGTCAGGCCAGCAGGTGGTGCTGGACAACCAGATTTAGTCACAAACTTAGCCTATGTGTTCATGGCTATTGAAGGTGGGATGTTGTCTGCACCACTCATGGGGCTGCATTGGCAGGTGTAGGGGACCCATTTGAACATTGTTGGTGGACAAGGTATGCAAGGGCAGGTGGGAGGTATGAGCGCGCCTGCAGGAAAGGCTCGGGGGGGGTCTGTATTGGCCATTCAGGTAGCAGAGGGGTCAGTGGTTGCTGGTACTTCACACACAGGCAGTGTGGTACACGCATTACTGGCGGCAGTCGGACCCCACCCCTTCTCAAGGAGTTTACAACAGCAGATCCGGTTACACCATTGCCGAGCATTGGCTTGGGGGATGTGCGTTCGGAGCACGATCAGTTGGGCAGACACGTGCTGGCAGAGGTGAAGGAGAAGATTTGGAAGGGCAATTATGTGGATAAGTGTAAATTAATTTCCGATAGGCCAGAGCCGGAGGAGAGCAAATGGTGTAAGGAATGCTCACTTTCTAAGGACTATGGGCATTGGCCTTACAGGAAGAAGGATGAAGAAACATTGTTGAGCTGGGTCAAGGCCTTCACGATTTTCAAGGCAATCATGGCCGAGTGATTCCCGACCTTGGGTGCGCAATTGGCATGCTATCAGAATAGGATAGTATGTGCACATGATGAGTTTGGAAGAACTGCTTGGAGGAACTATGACAAGGAATTTAGGAGGATGAAGGCTACTAGACCCATGTTAGCATGGGATCAGATTGGTCATGAAAGCGCAGAAGCCTGATGCTGCTCCAAGTTAGACCTTTCGGGCAGCTCGGGGGCAACTACTCACATGGGAGGAGCGAGAAAGGGGTCATGCTGGGATTTTAACAAGAGATCCTGTTCCAGAGCCCCAGGGCTTTTTTTAAAAACAAATTTTATTGGGATTTTACATCGCTTACATCGGACAAACATTAGCATTTCACGTGATATGATGTGCGGTTACAAAGGTATACCAGGCACTGTCCAGCTTGTACAGTTAGGCACTCCTTAAAAACAACTTGAACGTATCCCTCCTCCTCCCATCCTCCCCATGTGTCATCCCCGTAATGTTATAACATTATGCTATGCACCGCTGCAGCACAAGTGAAGTGGACAGGGTCCAAGCATCTAGCGCAGTCCCTTTCAGTGTAGGGGTCGTAAGGGGCAGGGAGCGTCTTAAGCATTCCTACCACTGTGGCGAGCTCTAGTGTGTGGCCGGTCCAGGAGATCCCGTGGGTGAGCCCATTGGGATGTTGGGGTCTGGGTCAATGAATCTATCTACCAAAGGTTCCCAGGCATGGGCCTTATCCAAAGTGCCTATCCCTTGTCTGGCTCCCCTCAGGAGTACTCTCCCCTCACATACCGTCCATTTCTCCATTTCCCTCCGCCATGCAGGTCCCTGAGGCCCCTCAGGCCATTTCAATTCTTCGTGATTTCCTGCGTTGCCAAAATTTGCCCAAAGTTGGCAGGGTATGCCCAGACGTGGGTCCCTTGCTCACTTTTCCACTGAATTCAAGCTAGCCTGGCTGATGAGGAGTGGTACCCCGAAACTGGTCCCAGGATGCTTGTTTCCGGTCCAGGGAAGACCTGGCTTGGCAGTTCGGGTTGGAATGTTCCCATGAGGCACAGGGTCAAGACTGATTTGCATATAGCTGGGTCTGAACTGGAGTGGCGAAGTGAGCTAAAGAAGGATGATGGATTCAACCTAGATCTGTGACTGGGGGTGAGTGTCTGAAAAGTTTCAGTGCTCTGTCCACCATCTCCTTGTGTTTGCTTTGTTTGCCCTATGTTGGCAGGGTTTGCCCAGATGTGGGTCCCTTGCTCCCTTTGCCACTGGATTCAAGCTAGCCTGGCTGATGAGGGGTGCTACCCCGAAACCTGTCCCAGGATGCTTGTTTACAGTCCAGGGAAGACCTGGCTTTGCAGTTCGGGCTGGACTGTTCCCATGAGGCACAGGGTCAAGACTGATTTGCATATAGCTGGGTCTGAACTAGGGTGGCGAAGTGAGCTAAAGAACGATGATGGATTCAACCCAGATCTGTGACTGGGGGTGAGTGTCTGAAAAGTTTCAGCGCTACGTTAATCATCTCCTTGTGTTTGCTTTGTTTGCCAATATGAAAGCCAGGTCCTGAAATGCACTCGTGACCTTGGTTTTGGAAGTGTGTGGGAAGCAACCTAGGAGACAATGGCCAAGGGAGCAAGGAATCTCCTTCTCAGTAACACCCAGAATCGTCTGTGTGACCTCCTCCCAGAAAGTGTGCAGTGAGGACCAGATCATGTGCAAATAGTTAGCTCCCACCCGCCCTCTTGAGCAAGCTACATCAGCCACATGGGAGTATCTACCAATTTGCTCCGCAGTGAGGTATGCTCTGTGGAGGACATAATAGTTAATCAGTTTAAATTGGGAATTTCTGGATACCTTCAGCACTCTATCTAGGATGGAGTCCCAATCCCTGCTGGTGATGGAGATGCCTAGATCTTCCTCTCAGCGTGCCCGCAGGCGCTCCAACAGTCGGTGCAGATCCTCCCGTATCACCCTATATAAGCATGAAATAGCCTTAATAGAGCCCACAGAGTGAACTACATAGTGGCAGCTTTTGAGTGCCTGCGGTTCAGAGGAGGTGTTCCAGTGCTTGCGGAATGCCATTGTAACTGCTCTATGCAGCAAGAAGTAGGTTGAATTTGGAGCAAAACTCTTCAAATGGGAGTTGTTCTGTCTCTCCAAATAAGCCTCCCATCGTCGGCGCCCAAGCCGCAGCCCAGTGCTCGAGCACCCCCCCAGTGTCCACCATGCAGCAGTTCGGCTAACATAGTGATAGGCAGATCAGGGGAATATAGGATTTTACTATGTGTTTTTTGCAAGCATTGATTCCAGCACTTAGCTATCACTTGGAACTATTGGGTGTCCCTGGTTGAAGAATGCCTCACACGCAGCAGAACTCTAGTGCGGTCCGGAACCCCCGGTACAAAGGGTCCCAAGACCTTGTCTGGGTCTCGTTTATCCGTCAGCCATTGGACAAACAAACGAAGTTGGGCTGCAATATAATATGCCTCAAAGTCAGGGACTGCCGACCCTTCGGCCATCTTCAGGCATTGCAACACAGAGTGTGCCACTCTCCTACGACCCGTCCTCGATAGAAAACCAATGATGAAGGAATCAAGTTCATGGAACACTGCCTGAGGGACCTAGATTGGGAGCGTCCTGAAGAAGTACAGTAGATGCTGGAGTGCCACCATCTTTAGGAGAGCACAGAGCCCCAGGGATGGTCAAATTCAAGCACTACTGTTCTTTCTGTGGTCTACCCTCACACCCAGAGTCCAAGTGTTTTAAAAGATCTAAGGATAGGGGGGTCTCAAAAAGCAGGAATGAATACCCTCTACTGGTCAAGGCCCCCTCCCTGGTTAACTGGCAGATAATGATGACATGGTTGAATGCTTACAGCAAGAAGCAGCGGCACAGTCATTATATGAGGGTTTTAGGAATGGTTTCAGAATCCCGGCTGAAGGCTGTGTGGGGGTGACGTATTGCAAAAATCAGAAGTCACTGCAGGCTAATCCCAGCATTGCCAGGAATAAGATCTTGAAGGAAATGAATCAGAGTAAGGTGACAGGTGCATTTGATTCCATCCCACTGGAGAATGTTGTGTGTTCACCCTTAGGGGTGGTCTCGAAGAAAGATCCAGGGGAGTACTGCTTGATCCATAACTTGTCTGCGCCTAGAGGCCAGACGGTCAATGAGTCTATTGATGGGGCACTATGCTTAGTCAAGTACGCCTCGCTAGATCAGGTGATTACAATGCTCCAGGAGCTGGGACGTGGGACATTGCTAGCGAAAGTGGATATAGAATCTGCCTTTAGGCTGCTACTGCTGCACCCTGATGATTTCCATTTACTGGGTATCCAATTTGAGGGTGCTTTCTACTTTGCCAAATGTATGCCCATGGGCTGTTTGGTCTCCTGTGCTTACTTTGAGAGGTTTAGCACTTTCTTGGAGTGGGTATTCCGGCAGAGGTCGGGTCACCAGTGTGTACTGCATTATCTGGGTGATTTCCTGTTTCTGGGTTCCCCAGGCACAGAAGAATGTGGGTAGGCTTTAGAAGCTTTTCAACAACTTGTGGGAATGTTTGGGGTTTCGCTAGCACAGGCAAAGATATGTGGACCAGCTACAACAATTGAATATCTCAGGATAGAATTGTATTCCAAGGCAGGCGTGTCTAGGCTTTCCCAGGAGAAAGTCAAGGCATTTACAAGGGCACTGGAGGAATGTCTGGGGATCAAGAAAGTGACATTGCATCAGTTACAGGTGGTGATGGGGCAGTTGAATTTTGCTCCACGTATCATACCCATGGGCTGCCCATTTTCCACGTCAATTGCGCAGGCCATGTCTGGCCTGAAGTTGAGACACCATCATACTAGGTTGTCAAGTGAAGTGTGGGAGGACATGAGAATCTGGGAGGTATTTTTGAAGGATTTGAATGGTTCAGTGGTTTGGCCAAGCCCTGCTAAGATGAATAGAATAGGGAGTTTGGTTTGTTTACAGATTCTGCAGGCAGCGTGGGTTTTGACGCCATCTTGGGTGCATCTTGGTGTGCCCAAAAGTGGTCAAGAGACTGGGTTGAATCTGGGTTGGTGGCAAACATTGGTTTCTTGGAGCTCTTCTCCATCCTGGTGGGCCTCACAATCTGGCCAGAGGAGGTCTGCAATGAATCAGTGGTATTCTGGCCAGACAACATGACTGTAGTTGAATGCATTAACCAATAAGCAGCCAAGTGTAAGATGATCTTGAGGCTGTTGAAGGAAATCATACTGCTATGTTTGAGGCTGAATGTCAATTTTAAATCCAAACATGTGCCTAGTGTATTGAACAATGCAGCAGATGCTCTGTCTCATTTTAAGATGCAGGCCTTCGGGTACCACCACCTGGAAGCGGCAGAGTCCCCTTCACGGTTCCTGGACCAACTGTGGCGGCTTCGTGCCCTAGTGTACCAGACCTCGTGGCTGCCAGTTTAGCGCCCAGGATGAGGCATGCTTAAGAGGGGGCATTTTACATGTACTGCAGGTTTCAGGGAAGCATAGGGGTGGGGGGATTGTTTTTTCCCTAGTCGGTAATTGCATGTGTTGAGGCCTTGAGAGGGGAGGGGCGAACAGAATTGTACGTTAGGCGGCACAATGTGGCTATATCCTTCTGTACAAAGATGCTGGGGCACGAGGATGGGGCAAAAGTTTTCCTGGTACAAAGGGCATTGAAAGGCTGGTAGAGATTAGAGGGGTTAAGGAAAGATTGCAGGCATCCCATAGACATGTTAAAACTGGCTGAGATAATTGCTTGAGAAGGTGTGCAGATCACTAGCATTTTCAGGGCAGCTTTCTCCCTGCCATTCTATGGTATGCTAAGGGTAGGGGAACTAGTGGCAAAGAGCAAGAAGGACAGATGTGGGGGCTTGTAATTAGGGGATATTCAATGGCCAAATGGTTCCTTGGAGGTCACCATAACTCACTCCAAGACCGACCAAATGGGTAGGGAGGACCATATACTGCTGCGCAGGGCACAGGGGAATGAGTGCTGTCTGTTGGGGAATTTGGAGGTTTTTATGGCTCACCAGGCACAAGGGGCTGTGGGCACCCTTCTGGTACAAGAGGATGGGAGACCACTCACAAAGTTCCAGTTTGCCATGGTCCTCAGTATGGCCCTGGTGTCAATGAGGTTAGATCCTGCAGAGTATAGTACTCATTCATTTAGGATCGGTGCAGCCACTGGGGTGGCAGGCATGGGGCTGGCAAGACAAGCAGTTCAAAGGATAGGCAGGTGGAAGTCTGTCTGCTACAAGTGCTATGTGAGATTGAACATGTTGTGAAGTTCTGGCATTAATCTTTCCCATAGCTTCACAGTATTCTCCTGTTAACACAGGTGTAGGACTTGATAGGGTGATGCCGCTGCTGAATACTTTATTGCCTCCTGTCAACGCAGGAGCAAGAGGTGTTACAGAACTACTGGTGTTGGGACACTCCTGCATGAGACGTGGGCAAGAAGGGCTGGATATCAGTTGACCATCTGCGGTTAAGGAGGGCTGCGCTTGGTCAACTTGAGAACTGCATTGGACAGAGTGATGCCCCGGAGGCATCCGCTCCCGGAGGTGGTGATCGTGCATTTGGGAGGAAATAACTTGGCCGAGCTAGGGCGGAAGGATTTATTTGAACTGATTGTCTCTGAAATGTGTCTGCTCTAAAAGAGGTTCACAGGAGCCATAATAGCATGGTCCAACATTGTCCTGAGGATGAATTGGAAAGGTGGTAAGCCAGTCAGTGCCCTCAATGATTCGGCAAAACGGTTAAACAGGAAGGTTGGTAAGTTATTGAACACAGCCAGTTTATCATCTATTCCTCACAGGTGCATCAAGGGTGAGCGTTTTTTCTTACAGTATGGCGTACACTTATCGCAGGAAGGTAATTCATTGTTTTTGGAGAACTTGCTTGCTTGGCTGGCCAACAGCCGCGTGCAGGTAAGAGCGGTGGGGCCGGGTGAGGGGATTTCAACATACGACTACGAGCTAAAATTAATATTTATTTAATTGTCCCTTGTGGTCATCTGTTGAATCCCCCCAACCCGGCCCCACCACCCCGCCGCTCTTACCTGCACGGGCTGCTCCTGCTGGCCAACGCACAAGGTACGAGGGGCAGATAGGAGGGTGTTAGAATTGGGGGTCTCTAGTTGGCACAGGTAGGTACTTGTGACAAATAGGGACCCTCGCCTCTAGTCAGGGTAAAGGGGTACACTCCTAAAATAACCCCTGCTCACCCTCTTGGTAGCTTGGCACGAGCAGACAGGCTTATCTCAGAGGCAGTGTGTAAAGCATTTGTGAACACATACAGTAATCTAGTGACACACTACAGATGGACACCACACAAGGTTTATATCAAAAATAAGTATTCTTTATATAGTTTTAACACAAGACCATAAACGACAAAAATCCACAATACTGTACTTAAAATGGTAGTTTTAGCTTAGTTCAGTTCAGTTCTTAAGATGCGACACTTTAAGTCAATGTACCTTACGATGCGGGACGCTTCCACAACAAGCAATGTTGCAGCGATGGAAATGCGACAAAGTTCTGGTGCAAAGAAATAAAGACGTCAAGTTCTTCCTGATGCGGCACGCTTCTCCGAGGTTGCGAGAAGTCTCGACTCGATGCGTCAGCTACAGCGGCGACACCCTTGTTCCGTGATGCGACGGCAGCGGCTTTGGCGGCGACCCTCTTCTCCGACGTTGCGAGACGCTTCCGCTCGATGCGACAACTGCAGCGGCGACACCCTTGTTTCGTGATGCGACGGCAGCAGCTCCGACGGCGGCACGCTTCTCCGTGGATGCGAGGCGCTTCTCTTGATGCGGTGCAATGCGACAGCTACAGCGGCGACACCCTCCTTCGGAGTTGCGACGGCAGCGGCTGCGACGGCGACACGCTTCTTCCTCGATGCGAGACTCTTCTCTTGATGCGGTGCAATGCGACAGCTACAGCGGCGACACCCTCCTTCGGAGTTGCGACGGCAGCAGCAGCGACGGCGACACGCTTCCTCTTCGTTGCGGGACGCTTCTCTCGATGCGGTGCAATACGACAGCTACAGCGGCGACACCCTCCTTCGGAGTTGCGACGGCAGCAGCAGCGACGGCGACACGCTTCTTCCTCTTGAGTCGCGCTTCCAGCTCCTTGCGACACGCAGTCCCTTCAGAAGGCCCAAAACAGCAGCAGGCACTTCCAAAGGATTCTTGGGGAGCTGGTGGTTGAAGTCTGTTGTCCCTGAGACTTCAGCAGGAGGCAAGCTCTTTTCTCAAGCCCTTGGAGATACTTTACAAGTTGAATAAAAGTGCACACAAAGTCCTTTCTCCTTCCTTTGGCAGTCAGGCAACCACTGCAGGCAGATCCCTCTAGCTTAGGGATAGTCTTCTCCTCAGTTCCTTCTTGGTTCCGCTCCTCAGCAAAGGTTTCTTCTTGTTTTCCCAAAGTGATCTAATTTCCTAGGGGTCTGGGTCCCCTTTTTATACACAGTTTTCCTTTGTTCTCTGAAGGCAGAGAGGCCTCTGCCTAGTTCAAAACCAGTTCTGGTCAGTCCTGGAGCACTTTGTTTTTCTGACTCCTTCTTTCCTTTCAGAATGTGGGGCAGGGTGCTCAGCCGCCCGGCAGGAGGTGGAGCCAGCATTGTGGAAGGCAGGCACAGCCCTATTCAGACCCAGGTGCAACTCCTCCCTCCACTCTGGATGCAGATCTTTCTATTCAGCCCTGTGCTGACTCACCCTGTCTCCTGTAGCCACCCCCAGCCCCTGTCACTCAATCTCCAGACAAGGAATACACAACCTAGCAGAGGCAGGCTTGGAAGTTTAGGCAAGAAAATACCCACTTTCTAAAAGTGGTATTTTCAAACACAGAATGTTAAAACCAACTTCACTAAAAGATGTATTTTATCATTCTGAGTTCAGGCATACTAAATTCGTTTTTCTACCATGTTCCCTGGGTCAGTTCTGACTATAAGGTGTAATAGTCAGTCTGCCCATTCTGGCCTATGGGGAGCAGGTAGCCTTGCAATAGTGAAAAACGAAAATGGCTGTAATTCACTATTAGGACATGCCACACACACCAGGGCATGTCCTACCTTATACTTACAATGCACCCTGCCCTAGGGCCTACTTTAGGGGTGACCAACATGCAGTAAAGGGAAGGTTTAGGGACTGGTAAGTGGGTGTACTCACCAAGTCGACATGGCAGCCCTAGGCTGCACACAGGCTCTGCAATGGCAGGCCTGAGGCACATTTTACAAGCCGCTTCTGTGGGTGGCACAACCAGTGCTGCAAGCCCACCAGCGGCATTGGATTTACAAGCCCTGGGCACACTCAGTGCACTGTACTAGGGACTGACAAGTAAACCAATCATCCAATCATGGAGTCACTAATACATAACGCAATTTATCATAGGGAGCACTTGCACTGTGGCACTGAATAGCAGTGGCACAGTGCCCAAAGCATCTAACACCAGCAAAAATGGATCGGTAACATAGGAGGCATCATAAAAAATGGAAGGGAGACCCACGCCAAGGATGCCAGGTCTAACACGTGTCCCCTCCAGCTGAAATGTGGGGAGAACTACCCTACCTCAGGGGAGCTCTCTTCACTAAGGCGGAAAAATCTGGACAGACCATCAGCATTGGCGTGTTCTGTACCAGGGCGGTGTTCCACCGTGAAATCCATCCCCTGTAGGGAAATGGACCACCTCAACAGCTTTGGATTCTCACCCCTCATCTGCATCAACCATCTGAGGGGCCTGTGGTCTGTCTGAACCCGGAAGTGAGTCCCAAACAGGTATGGTCTCAGCTTCTTCAGTGCCCAGACCACAGCAAATGCCTCACGCTCAATAGCACTCCACCTCTGTTCCCGTGGTAGTAACCTCCTACTGATGAAGGCTACGGGTTGATCTAGGCCCTCCTCATTCATCTGTGACAGAACAGCCCCCACACCATGCTCTGAAGCGTCTGTTTGTACTACGAACTCTTTGGAGAAGTTGGGTGCCAGGAGCACGGGCGCCGTGCACATGGCAGTTTTCAGGGCCTCAAAAGCTTTCTGACAGGTGTCAGTCCAAATCACTTTCCTGGGCTGCTTCTTGGAAGTCAGCTCTGTCAGGGGTGCAACGATGCTGCCATACCCCTTGACAAACCTCCTGTAGTAACCCGTGAGTCCTAAGAAGGCTCTCACCTCTGTCTGGGTTTTGGGGGTTCCCAATTCAGGATGGTTTCAATTTTGGGTTGTAGGGGCGCCACCTGGCCGCTCCCCACTTGGTGTCCCAAGTACACCACAGAACCCTGCCCGATCTGGCACTTACTCGCCTTGATCGTGAGGCCTGCCCTCCGCAGCGCCATCAACACTTCCCAGAGGTGGCGCAGGTGTTCTTCCCAACTGGCGCTGAACACCGCGATGTCATCCAGGTAGGCGGCACTGAACGAGTCCAGTCCAGCCAACACCTGGTTGACCAACCTCTGGAAGGTGGCAGGGGCATTCTTCATCCCAAAGGGCATCACCCGGAACTGGTAGTGCCCATCTGGTGTGGAGAATGCGGACCTCTCTCTTGCCCCATCAGTCAAGGCGATCTGCCAGTACCCAGACGTTAAGTCAAACGTGCTGAGGTACCGTGCAGCCCCTAGCCGATCTATGAGCTCATCAGCTCTGGGGATGGGGTGCGCGTCAGTCCTGGTGACTGAATTGAGTCCTCGGTAGTCCACACAGAACCGGAGTTCTGGTGTGGCACCCGGTGCGGCAGCCTTTGGGACCAAGACCACTGGGCTGGCCCAAGGACTGTTAGAGGACTCAATCACCCCTAACGCAAGCATTTTGGAGACCTCCTCCTTGATGCAAGCTCTCACCCTGTCAGTCACCCTGTAAGATTTGTGCTTCACAGGCGTACTGTCCCCAGTGTCCACATCATGGATGCACCAATCTGTGACACCGGGAACCAGGGAGAACAGATCAGAAAACTGTCCCAGCAACTGGCGGCAGTCATTCTGTTGCTCAGGGGTCAGGGTGGAAGAGAGGTTGACACCATCCACTGACCCATCTTGCTCTGTTGCTGACAGGAGGTCAGGAAGAGGCTCAGTCTCCTCCTCCATCCCAGCATCTGTCGCTAAGAGCATGCCCACTTGGGACCTCTCCAAGTGGGGCTTCAGGCGGTTGACATGCAGGACCCTCAAGGGGTTCCTGGGAGACCGCAAGTCCACCAAGTAGGTAACCGGACTTTTGCGCTCTACAACCTCAAAGGGTCCGGTCCACTTATCCTGGAGCGCGCAGGGCTCCACTGGGGCCATGACCCATACTTTCTGGCCAGGCTGAAGCTCTACCAGAGTGGCATTCTGGTCGTACCACCGCTTCATCTCCTCCTGGCTGGCTTCCAGATTCGCCTCAGCGAGTTGCCTGAAACGCCTAGTTTGGTTCCTAAAGGCCAGCATGTAACTGTATACATCCTGGGGAGGTTTCCTGGGAGATTGCTCCCAGCCTTCTTTGACCAAACTTAGAGGTCCTCTCACGGGGTGTCCATAGAGAAGCTCAAAGGGGCTGAACCCTAGAGATTTCTGTGGCACCTCACGGTAAGCAAAGAGCAGGCATGGTAAGAGGACGTCCCACTTACGCCTCATAGGTTCCTCAAGACCCATAATCATGCCTTTGAGGGTTCGGTTGAACCTTTCAACCAACCCATTTCCTTGGGGGTGGTAAGGAGTGGTAAACTTGTAGGTTACCCCACACTCCTGCCACAGGGACTTCATATACTTGGAAATGAAGTTGGTCCCCCGGTCAGACACTACCTCGCTAGGGAATCCCACTCGGGAGAAAATTCCCATCAGTGCTCGTCCCACCACGGGGGCCGTCACTGTCCTCAGAGGTATGGCTTCCGGGTACCGGGTGGCATGGTCCACCAAGACCAGGATGAACCTGTTGCCCATGGCTGTCTTGGGGTCCAGTGGCCCCACAATGTCAATACCCACCCGTTCAAAGGGGGTGCTGACTACAGGGAATGGCTGGAGAGGAGCCTTGCGCTTCCTCCCACTCTTTCCACTTGCCTGGCAAGTCTGACACGTGCTGCAGTGAGTGTCTGAACTCCTGCGCATTTGGGGCCAATAAAAGTGGGTGACAAGCCTCTCAAAGGTCTTGTCCTGCCCCAAATGTCCTGCCAATGGAACATCATGAGCCAGCCCCAGTAGGAAGGCTCTGAAGCACTGGGGTACCACCAGCACACGGGCTGACCCAGGCTCAGCAACCTTAGGCTCAGTATACAGGAGATCATTCTCCCAATAGACCCAATGTGACCCAGACTGATCACCTGTTGCCTGGTCTGCAGCCTGTTGCCGCAGACCCACCAGAGAAGGGCATTCTTTCTGCTCCTTGCAGAATTCTTCCCTGGAGGGTCCTCCTTCTTGCTGCCAATGGGTCAGCTCAGGCAGGTCCCCCAGTTCAGCTACCTGTTCCCCTGTAGGCTCCAGGGCATCCCCCTCAGGGTCTGCCTCCTCCTGGACCGTGGGAACTTCGGGGGCCGGTTTCCCGCGCCCCCTGCCTCTTCTCGTGACGGCAGGTACCTGGGCCTCCCTCTCAGGCTCCAGGTCCTCTTGAGCACCTTTACTTGCTGCCATGGACCGGGTGGTCACACACGCCCAGTCAGGCAAACCCAACATCTCCAAATGAGCCCTTCGCTCCACCTTCGCCCAAGGTGAGCTCTCCAAGTCGTTCCCTAACAAACAGTCAACAGGCATGGCGGGCCTCACAGCTACCTGAAGAGTACCAGAGACCCCCCCCACTCAAAGGGAACCTGAGCCACTTTGCAGTGACTCTCTGTGTTGTCAGCGGCAACAACTGGATAGAATGCATGGGGGACAACCTGCTCTTGAGACACCAGGTGACACTTGACAGCTGTCACACTGGCTCCTGTATCTCTAAGAGCCTCCACCCTATGGCCATTGATGGTCACCCACTGCCTGTATTTCTTAGTGTTATCAGGCAGCTGGGTCTTGGGGACCATCTCACAGTCTCCTAATGAGACAAGGGACATCTGTGCGGGACCCCACCCCTCTGGGGCATCCATCTCCTCCCCCAGGGCTACACTAGCCATCTGCCGGGGGGCTGCACCAGGGGTGCGGTCTTTCCAAACTGGCGGCACCTGGGATCACTCGCTATATGACCCAGGTCCCCACATTTGTAGCATCTCAGGGGTCCCCTTTGAACAGGTGGACCTGTCGGGGCCCCTGTGGGTTTCTGGGGGGAGGCTGGGAACCTTTCCCTTGGTTCCCTTGGGGACTACTTTGGGGCCTTCTTTGGAACTCCCTCTGTTTACCCTTGTCCCCCCACTCTTCTGCTGGGGACCCTGCCCACCCTTGGCTGAGTCTCCCACGTGACCCTTGTGGACCCTGGTACTGACCCAGCGGTCCGCCTCCTCAGCAAGCTTCCTAGGGATAGTCAGCTTGCTATCTATCAGGTGCTGGCGTAGCTCTGGAAAACAGTTACTTGACAAGTGCTCCCATGCAATCAAATCAAGGAGCCCCTGAAAATCATCAACTTTGCTACCCTTCACCCAACCATCCAATGCTCTGCAGAAAAAAGTGACATATTCAACCCAGGTACTGTTCTCTATCTTCGTGCAACCCCTGAACCTCTGCCTATACAATTCAGGAGTTAAACCATACCTAGACATTAAAGCATCCTTCATGTGGCGATATGAATTATGGACATCAGAAGGCAGATCTAGCAGTGTGTCCCGCCCCTCACTAAGGAACCGTCCCCACAACCCCGCTCCCCAATCCTTCTCAGGGACCCGGTGGGAAGACATGGCTACCTCATAGGCCTTGAACCACTGCCCAATGTCATCATTTTTAAAAAACTCTCTGACCACATCTTTAGGAATATATACTCTAGATTCCACAGGCATTGACGGTGTGCTGCCACCAGAGGGAGTAATTTCTAAGCTCCTAGCTTTCAAATCCAACTCCCTCAAACTTCTATCATGCTCAAGCTGCATCTTCTTTTCTTCTAGGGCCAGTTTCCTAATTTCCAATTGCCCACTCATTTTGGCCAGCTCCAACTCATGCATCCTATTTCTCTCCCTGTCCTCCAGCTCTTCTGGGGACAGGCCTTTAGCAGAAACACTGCTACCTATTAGGGAAGGTGCTTTCCTTTCCCCTGGACCCAATGGCCCTTCCAGCTGCACATCTGCATTATTCTCCCCTTCCTCAATCTCAGGGGTTTTCCTTGCTTCTACCCAGGCCCTCAGCGCCTTGTAGAACTCATCCCTCTTGGTGAGCCCGGTAATTACAACATTAAACTTTTTGCAGAAGTGCTTCAGCTGCTTCACTTTGTAGCATTCCAGTTTCTCCTCTTCCCACTCAAAATCAACAGATGCTATGGATGCTGTGTCTTCCATGATGGTTAAACTTGGCAAAAATGGAACGTCCTAGAAAAACAAATCTACCAACAGTATGTGGTCGCGTTTTGGTCTGCACTCACTAGTAGTGTTCACCAATCACTGTACATGAGTCACAAATGCAAGTCCAGAATCCCCACCGCTGCCCACCAATGTTAGAATTGGGGGTCTCTAGTTGGCACAGGTAGGTACTTGTGACAAATAGGGACCCTCGCCTCTAGTCAGGGTAAAGGGGTACACTCCTAAAATAACCCCTGCTCACCCCCTTGGTAGCTTGGCACGAGCAGACAGGCTTATCTCAGAGGCAGTGTGTAAAGCATTTGTGAACACATACAGTAATCTAGTGACACACTACAGATGGACACCACACAAGGTTTATATCAAAAATAAGTATTCTTTATATAGTTTTAACACAAGACCATAAACGACAAAAATCCACAATACTGTACTTAAAATGGTAGTTTTAGCTTAGTTCAGTTCAGTTCTTAAGATGCGACACTTTAAGTCAATGTACCTTACGATGCGGGACGCTTCCACAACAAGCAATGTTGCAGCGATGGAAATGCGACAAAGTTCTGGTGCAAAGAAATAAAGACGTCAAGTTCTTCCTGATGCGGCACGCTTCTCCGAGGTTGCGAGAAGTCTCGACTCGATGCGTCAGCTACAGCGGCGACACCCTTGTTCCGTGATGCGACGGCAGCGGCTTTGGCGGCGACCCTCTTCTCCGACGTTGCGAGACGCTTCCGCTCGATGCGACAACTGCAGCGGCGACACCCTTGTTTCGTGATGCGACGGCAGCAGCTCCGACGGCGGCACGCTTCTCCGTGGATGCGAGGCGCTTCTCTTGATGCGGTGCAATGCGACAGCTACAGCGGCGACACCCTCCTTCGGAGTTGCGACGGCAGCGGCTGCGGCGGCGACACGCTTCTTCCTCGATGCGAGACTCTTCTCTTGATGCGGTGCAATGCGACAGCTACAGCGGCGACACCCTCCTTCGGAGTTGCGACGGCAGCAGCAGCGACGGCGACACGCTTCCTCTTCGTTGCGGGACGCTTCTCTCGATGCGGTGCAATACGACAGCTACAGCGGCGACACCCTCCTTCGGAGTTGCGACGGCAGCAGCAGCGACGGCGACACGCTTCTTCCTCTTGAGTCGCGCTTCCAGCTCCTTGCGACACGCAGTCCCTTCAGAAGGCCCAAAACAGCAGCAGGCACTTCCAAAGGATTCTTGGGGAGCTGGTGGTTGAAGTCTGTTGTCCCTGAGACTTCAGCAGGAGGCAAGCTCTTTTCTCAAGCCCTTGGAGATACTTTACAAGTTGAATAAAAGTGCACACAAAGTCCTTTCTCCTTCCTTTGGCAGTCAGGCAACCACTGCAGGCAGATCCCTCTAGCTTAGGGATAGTCTTCTCCTCAGTTCCTTCTTGGTTCCGCTCCTCAGCAAAGGTTTCTTCTTGTTTTCCCAAAGTGATCTAATTTCCTAGGGGTCTGGGTCCCCTTTTTATACACAGTTTTCCTTTGTTCTCTGAAGGCAGAGAGGCCTCTGCCTAGTCCAAAACCAGTTCTGGTCAGTCCTGGAGCACTTTGTTTTTCTGACTCCTTCTTTCCTTTCAGAATGTGGGGCAGGGTGCTCAGCCGCCCGGCAGGAGGTGGAGCCAGCATTGTGGAAGGCAGGCACAGCCCTATTCAGACCCAGGTGCAACTCCTCCCTCCACTCTGGATGCAGATCTTTCTATTCAGCCCTGTGCTGACTCACCCTGTCTCCTGTAGCCACCCCCAGCCCCTGTCACTCAATCTCCAGACAAGGAATACACAACCTAGCAGAGGCAGGCTTGGAAGTTTAGGCAAGAAAATACCCACTTTCTAAAAGTGGTATTTTCAAACACAGAATGTTAAAACCAACTTCAC
The DNA here is from genome assembly GCA_963921515.1 of Calotriton arnoldi. Classification (NCBI taxonomy): domain Eukaryota; kingdom Metazoa; phylum Chordata; class Amphibia; order Caudata; family Salamandridae; genus Calotriton; species Calotriton arnoldi. The sequence goes on along the minus strand of CAWUFW010000753.1, from coordinate 1,593,805 downwards.
TAAAAGATGTATTTTATCATTCTGAGTTCAGGCATACTAAATTCGTTTTTCTACCATGTTCCCTGGGTCAGTTCTGACTATAAGGTGTAATAGTCAGTCTGCCCATTCTGGCCTATGGGGAGCAGGTAGCCTTGCAATAGTGAAAAACGAAAATGGCTGTAATTCACTATTAGGACATGCCACACACACCAGGGCATGTCCTACCTTATACTTACAATGCACCCTGCCCTAGGGCCTACTTTAGGGGTGACCAACATGCAGTAAAGGGAAGGTTTAGGGACTGGTAAGTGGGTGTACTCACCAAGTCGACATGGCAGCCCTAGGCTGCACACAGGCTCTGCAATGGCAGGCCTGAGGCACATTTTACACGCCGCTTCTGTGGGTGGCACAACCAGTGCTGCAAGCCCACCAGCGGCATTGGATTTACAAGCCCTGGGCACACTAAGTGCACTGTACTAGGGACTGACAAGTAAACCAATCATCCAATCATGGAGTCACTAATACATAACGCAATTTATCATAGGGAGCACTTGCACTGTGGCACTGAATAGCAGTGGCACAGTGCCCAAAGCATCTAACACCAGCAAAAATGGATCGGTAACATAGGAGGCATCATATAAAATGGAAGGGAGACCCACGCCAAGGATGCCAGGTCTAACAGAGGGGAACTATGGTGGCCTGTGGCGAGTGAGCATGATTGGTGGGGACACTTTGGGTCCCTTTACGGCATTCTTTTATACCAAAAGCAACATCACCCTCACTGGACCCTCAAAGGGGTGCTGGCAGCAAGTTGGAAGGAGGTTGCAGTGGTGCAGGGGGTTCGGGCAGTCGCTGAATTGCGGTCCTTACCTGTCAACCACCCATGCAGGTGCAGTTGACGCAAACTAGCACAGGCCCTTTGGGGTATGAAGAGATTGGGTGCAGGAGGTGCCTGAGGTAGGTATTCTAAGGGCAACCGGGCCCCCTGCACAAGAGCTCCCGTTTGGAGGGAGGAAAGGTGGGGACCTCCAATAAGGAGGGTCCCATCCACTGGATGGGGGGTTTAGGAGGAAGGGTTATGGAACCAGTCATGATCTCACTCAAAAACGGTTATGTTGTTAGTTGCACAGGAACAAACTAGTTATGGTTAGGTGACTCGCATGTACTAGAGTCTTGGTTAAGGTTAGGTTTTCACTTGTAAGCAATATGTAAATAATGTGGTTACTGTGCAAATTTTGATGTCTAAAAAATTGTTTGTGTGTGTCTTACGACCTCTAATCCATAGAGATAGTCTCAGGCCTGGTCATTGATGGATGGGTGCCAGGTGGGCGGTGGCAGAGTTTGTGAGGCTGGGTATCCATGGGACATCGGCGACTCCCTGGCCATATTACCTACAACCATATTTAAATTACCTTTGGCCATATCATTAGCACCTTCTGTCCATATGTTCAGTCCACTTTGCTTTATCATGGTGATACTGTACACTTGACCGTGCTCTGTAAAATGCACCCAGGGTAACCAATTATTTTTAGTGTGGTATGGTTGATAGGAGTACAGAACTTGAGTCAACTGACCCATGGAAGTATTAGATGTTAATCTAAGTGTAACAGTGTGACTTAAAATTTGTATTTCCAGCTCCCCGTTGCTCCTTTTGTCTGTGGAAATGACAAAAAAAATGCTTCTTTTTTAAGTTGCAGATTTTTGCAACCGTCTGGGGTGTACTCTGCACCCCCTGGGATAGAGTGGTTGCATCGTGAGGGTTCCACATGTGACAACAACGGTTTGTTAGGTTAATTTGAACAACATTCGAAGTTCAAAGTTCAGTGGACTGAAATAATTCAAAACCTTCCAGGCAAGTGAAAAAAATGAACAATCTGTGCATACACGCAAATGGGAATGACCAAGGAATCAATCACAGACAGCAACTAGGCATGGGTATCAGGCTGTTACGCAGATAACAATTTCTTTCCCTAGTTTAAATGCACAAGTAAAGGTTTCAACCCAATAATGATTTAAGGGTTCATCATAAGGAAGAGGTGACAAAGAATACACAGTGCTCGAACTTATTGAAATTATGCAGAATAGGTCCTTATAGCAAGTAAGAAGTGAAGAGAGGTACACACTGACACTTAATGTGAAATGGGCTGAGAAATTATAGGCGGTGATACTACCAGTTTAGGTTCTCATACCACCCAAACGAGTAAATGACGACTATACAAACCCATCACTTGGTCATATTCAATTTTTGACATTATTCACTCGTCAGCCATTTCAACATCGACCATATACAAAATTATCCCAGCAATCATCAAAGAATTTTAAAAAAAAAATAATTGCTGCAAATCAGAGGGCGACAAAAAGGTGTAGCCGAATTTTCATGCCATCCATTCACAGGCAGGCAAAACCACCTGCATGTCTGTTGCTGGGGGATGATCCTGGACAACCAACCCCCTGGATGCAAGGTCCAGGCATGCTCACTTCCACACACCTTCTAATGTAGGTTCCTAAAATCTGTAGTGAGTCAGAGGAAAATTCCTCTTTTATCACACAATGTGATAATCTTTCTATCCTTTGATCCCACCCCTTGTGAAAAACACAGAATGAGGGTACTCCATTCAGCACTTCAGTGTTATTAAGTTTTGGTCATTTGCAATATTTTACAGGAATTATTAATTTTAAGGGACTTTCCCACCATAATCCAATATGACCAGATTACTAGAATACAAAGAAGATAATCACCCACGGTCACCTATTCCTCTTAAATAGCAAAGATAAGTCTCTACTCCCTCAATGACACCCTGTTAGAAATGGGGGTCTCTAGTTGGCAGAGGTGGGTACCTTTGTCCAAGTAGGGACCCTTCTTCCTAGTCAGGGTAAGGGAGTTACACTCCTAAAATAACCCCTGCTCACCCCCATGGTAGCTTGGCACAAGCAGTCAGGCTTATCTCAGAGGCAGTGTGTAAAGCATTAGCACATAACCAACAGTAATACAGTGTAAACACTACAAAAGGACACCACACCATTTTAGAAAAATATCCAATATTTTTATATACCCAAAACAAGACCAAAACGATAAGAATCCAACATACAGTACTTAAAAATATATACTTTGCAAGATATCCTTGAAATTGCAGAAATGTCTCAAAAACACAGTTCTTACGAGTTGGTAGCTCCGTCCGGGGCTACCGCGATGCTGAAAACAACAGAGTCTAGCAGTTCCAGCCGACCGAGTCAGTATGGGCCAGTGAAAGCGTGGACAGACTCGTGAACAGTACCTTTCTCATTGCGGCTGGCACGTTGGTGCGAGCTGGTCCTGGTAATCGTCGCAGTTGCGTTGCACAATGGAAGCGGTGCAGGGTGGGGTGCCCTCACGATGCTGTGCAGGCAGCGGCTCGGTGACGATCGTCCAGACGGCGTCGGTGAGACCAAGGCTTACGGTGCAGGGCGAGGAGGTACTCGGTGCGGTGCTGGCAGGTTGTGGTGCAAGCGACAGAGCCGGTTAGCGGGAGCGAGCGTTGGTCGGCCCAGACTGCTGTGTGGGGCGAGGCGGTGCATCGTGAAACTTACAAGCGGTGCCCCCAGCCACAATGCGGTCACAGGGGTCGAAGTCAGCAGCAGCAATGGTGTCGGTGAGACCAGGATGTCGAAGTGAAGTGAGGTGGTGCGGAGTGCGGTGCCCACAGGTCACGGTGCAAGCAGCGGCTCGGTGGCAGCGGCATCGGTCGTCGGTGAGACCAAGGTTGCGGTGCGAGATGCGGACGGTGCCCTCTGCGATGCCGTCAGGACACAGCGACGGAGTTGGTGACGGAGTCGGTTGCGTTTCCCTTCTCTGTGGCAACTGAAACAGCGGTTCCAGAAGCGGCACCCAGAGGTTGGTGAAATCTTTGCAGTCCCTAAGACTTCAGAACAGGCGGCAAGCTCTACTTCAAGCCCATGGAGATACTCTGCACAAGTAAAGAAAGTTCAGTCCAGGTCTTTCACTGCCCAAGGTAGAAGCAGCAACTGCAGGCCAACCCAACAAAACAACAACACAGCAAAGGGGCAGTACTCCTCCTGGCAGCTCTTCCAGTTCTTCTTCTTGGCAGGTTCCTTGATTCCAGCGAGTTTTAACATGTTGGGGTCTGGGCCTCAATATTTATACTCAAAATTCCTTTGTTCTCTCAGGCATAGAGTGTCTGTGCTTAGTCCAAACCAGTTCTGTCCTCTCTGGCCCAGCTTCCTGGCAGGAGGTGGAGACAGCATTGTTCAAGGCAGACTAGGCCCATTCAGGTGCAAGGAAATCTTCTCCCACTACTCTAAATGCAGCCCAGGTCTCTTCAGCCCAGCCCTGACTCATCCAGGAAAGGCAGGACACACCTCGATCCCCCCAGTGGCTGTCTGAAGAGAATGCACATCCCCAGTCCCTGTCACTCCAAAGCCAGACAGTCAATCCACAAACCCAGCAGAGGTACACAGGATGACTAAGCAAGAAAATACCTACTTTCTAAAAGTGGTATTTTCAAACACAGAACATAAAAATCATCTTTACTAAAAGATGCATTTTTACATTCTGAGTCCAGGCATACTAAACTCTATTTTTCTAACTTGTCCCTTTGAGAAGTTATGCTTATAAGATAAATAAGTAAAACTCCCATTCTTTCCTATGGGACAGATAGCCTTGCAGTGGTGAAAAACGAAATACACTGTAATTCACCACCAGGACGTCACACACACCAGTACATGTCCTTCCTTTATCATACACAGCACCCTGCCCACAGGAGTACCTTGGGCCTACCTTAGGGGTGACATATGTTAGAAAAGGGAAGGTTAGGGCCTGTCAAGTGGGTGCACCTGCCAGGTCGACATGGCAGTTGCAAACTGCGCACAGACCCTGCAGTGGCAGGTCTGAGATACCTTTTCAGGGCTACTCATGTGTGTGGCACAATCAGTGCTGCAGGGCCACTAGTAGCATTTGATTTACAGGCCCTGGCACACTCAGTGCACTTTACTAGGGGCTTACCAGTAAATAAAATATGCCAATCATGGAATCACTAATCCATAATAACAATTTACAACAGGAGCACTTGCCCTCTAACACTGAACAGCATTGAGAAAAAGCGCAGAGATACTAAACCAGCAAAAACAGAGTCAAAACTCGGAGGTCAAAAAGCAAAAAGACAGGGGAAACCCGCCAAAGGATGCCAGGTCTAACACACCCCCTAGCACTAGTATTATCAGGGGTTGAAGTGCGGTATTTAAGAAAGGATCCAGTTGCTTTCCCAGTGGCATCAGGTCCAGGTTGGAGTGCAGGTGGAAAACATCAAAGTAATGTCATCCTGCCCTTATATGCAAACCTGCTCCTGAGTGCCGGTCTGGCCGTGACTTCACTTATCTTGCCCATGGCTGCTGGCCATGCTCCATCTCCTAAAGGGATCAGGGGTGACCCCTGGAGAGCCTCAGCTGACCCAAACCTTGGATTGCTTCTGGGGATTTGATCTTACTGCCTGATTTCCTTAAGGGCAAAAAGTTGGTGGGTGTGACGGGGAACTGACTGAAGTTGATGGGTGTGGTGGGGAACTGACGGACCACCTAGCCTGATATGACTGCCCCTTGAGAGCAAGCACACAATTTTTCCTGGATTGGTAAACCTTCCAATCCTACTTGATTGGAAGGAGCCAAGTGAAAGCGTCTAAGTAGTCAACTGAATTAAACTGTCCCAAAGCTTGCAAAAGTAAGGCCAAAATTCAAACTATGCTGAATTGTTACATGTGCTACTGATTTAGTCTGTTAAAAAAATGGACAGGCATCACCACCATGCGGTAGCCTGTCATAAATAAATGCTAGTGTTAAGAAATAAGTGTCAGTGCTGAGCACAGACAGACTCAAGCCCAAATTAAGGACTGAGAGATGGGTGGTACATTAGGGTTGTAAGGGGGTTTTAGGGATTTTGATCGGTAGTACTCAGGCTCAGTAGAGGGTTTTTCTGTTTATGCAGGGTAGTGTTGAGGTGTAGTAAGGATATTTTAAGGTTTAGGGATCTGTATGGTCGAGTTGTAGTCTTATACACACACACACACACACATTTGGTGCCCTTGCTGATGGTAGTATATTAAATGAAGCAGCACGGGGTCCCTTTTGTGTTCACTGGTCAGTACCAGTGGCGTAACAATAGTCCCTGCAGCCCCCACAGTGTGGAAGGCCCCCTCCCCGAGCTCCAGAGGGCCCCCCCTGGCACTCTGCAGAGGCAGTCCTGAGAGCTCCAGACTGTATCCAGAGTGTGTGGGGGCCTCCATGCACTTTACAGGGCAGCCCCCTCATGTTTTGTTATGCCACTGGTCAGTACCTGGATGAGAAGGACTGGCCCCTGAACACAAACACCCCCGGACCCCCCCCAGCTAACCTAAATCACCGATAGCTTAGCTGCCTCAGGCAGATGATGGTTTTGTTGATGTGTGCCAGCAGGGGTCGGAAGGAAAAGGAAGGGGGCAATGGGGTGTTAAAAACATCGCCCGCTGTATGATAATGAAGGACTAAAACCACTTTAAACTGGCAAATCAGACAGAAACGAAGAAGCAGGAACCAGTGGCGGCCGGCATGGCTCGCGGGTGGCGAGGCGGGCGGGTCGCGCGCGGGGGGGGTTCGTCGCGCATATTTTAAAAATAAATAAACTTACCTTTGTGCCAGGTCCCGCGTCTCCACTCCTGCTCTTCTTCGTCTCAGACGGAAGCACAGCCAGGCCCCACTGACCAATCACAACGCTACAATGCAGCACTGTGATTGGTTTTGAGTGTCCTGGTTTGACGCTCAACCAGGGAATGGGGGGCCTGGGCTTGTTCTCCACGAAGGCTGTAATGCAGCCTGCATGGAGAACGGGGAAAGTGCGCATGACTGGTTTGGGCGGCTCGAGAGGGCCGACCAAACAGTCATTGCGCACTTAGGAGTGGGCAAACCACTCCTCCCCTGCCCTGCTCCGAGAGCAGAGCGGCCCTGCCCACCCACCCGCCTGCAAAGCAGCACGAAGCATAAACTGATAATAACTTACAGTTATTATCAGTTTATGCTTCTTCTTCACACTGCTTAAAAGAAGTGGGGTGACGGTCCCCCGCCATAGCGGAGGAGCCGCTACTGGCAGGGACAGTGCAGGATCAAGATGAGAAGGGCGCTGCTGTTGGCATAACCTTAATGCATACACCTCCATGCGCCCCTCAGAAAACTGGCGCCCTGGGCTTTTGGCCGAGGTCGTCCATGCTAAAGGCCAGCCCTACGCACGCACACACACACAAGCACACACACACACGTGTGTTTTCATGTCATACATAATTTTTTGTTATAGGTGGTTGTGGTTTGTACTGTAATGGTAAATGTCAGTGTGGTGAATGACAATTTTTGGTAAGGGTAGTCGTTGTTGGCCAGGCGTGGTAAGTGTGAAGCGTGGTATTTGAGTTCGTTGTTGTAACCTATATTTAAGAATGGAGTCTCGACTTGTAAAATTAAGTAGAAGCCTGGCCACTTTCTTTAGCATTTTCTTCCTCTCGTCACGATGTTTGACTTCCTACTCCATTTCCCCATCTCCTTTATCTTTCTGCTTATCCCTTTCATTTTTTCCTTTACATCACATTTTCCTCTCCCTAGCACCTGCCCCCCGTTTCCCCAGATAATCCACCCTTTCTTTTCCCGTCTCATTTGTTTCGCGTCATATCATCTTTCTCCATAAATTTTTTTGCTCCTCTGTGGACCTAGCTCCTCGTCCCTTTTTTCTCTCACACTGCCCCTTCGCTGCCACCACAACACCCTACCCCCAGTTTGTTTTGCCTGCCGCTCCCTTTTTGCCCGGGGCAGATGTTAGGCTCAGAGCTGCAGTGTGTCCCAAACACGAGACTCTGTGAGTTCCTGGTCCCTCTGCCTTTCCCACACTTTTCGTCTATTCACGGCATTCAGCTCAGGACAAAAGAAGTGTGCCGCGTTACAAGTCGCATTAGCAACGGTGTTTGACTTTCCTTTGTGTGTGTAATGGAAGCCCTGGTGCAGGCAGACCATCTGTAGGCTGTAGGGCACTTACCCTGCCAGCAACATACATCACACCCTGTCAACCAGAGGGAGACCGGCCTACAAGAAATAATCAGAATCCCCCACGGGCCGGTGCTAATTAAAGGCTAGTGGGCTTGGTGTAGACTATGCCACGTGCCTGACTGGACTACGAGCAGGGCTGTTGGAATTAAGCGATTCTGTGGTCGCGATATTTTCCGCATAATTATGGATTTGCAGCACTTGCCATATAATCCACCATCTTCTGCATTTGTTGCAGGTTTTAACAAAAATAATCTCTTAGCTCAACTGCATCAAAGTTATTAAAAGCGCTGCTGCACATGCTGCGCCATTGGGGCTTTGGGGGGGGGGGCGGCTGACCGGCAGGGAGGCCCGCACCCCACCGGGGTTTTTTGGGCCGGGTGGTGCGGTCCGAGCTTTGGGCTGGGGGTTCATATGCGGCCATTTCGGGAGCCGTGTCACCATTTTGGAAGGTAACACGGCTACCGTCTTACCGCAGAGTAGGGAAAGTTTTTTGGTGGCAGGTTAGGCAATAGTTTGGCAGAGTTTCAGTATTTGCGGCTGTCAGTTGACTCGTAGAGGCTTTCGAGAATGGCACGCAACGACGCGCGCGTGCAGGAGGCAATGAGGCTCCTGGCGGAGGCAGGCCGCATGGACCTCGTTCGAGGCCCTGAAGTAAACTCGGCCCGGCCGCCGTGGGGCGTGGCCGCCGCGATCCTGGCGTGTTCGCCGCCGCGGGTCACCCAAAAACAAAAAAAGTCGGAGGTACGTGGGGGGGGCGCAGAGCTAAGGCGGCCCCGCGAAGCGGGAAAAAAGGGGGAGGAGCTCCACGAGGCGCCCCCCAGGCATTTGAGGTGGGAAAGGGGGGGTGCGGTGCGCAAAAACACGCGCCATGAGGGCCCCGCGGCGGTGTGCGCCGCGGTTGCCACTAGGGAGCATGAAGCTGCCGGAGCTCTTGGGGGGCAGGAATCAGCCAGGGCTCCTGTGGGACTTGGTCCAGTGGGGGGGGGGCTTCTGTAGTGGGGGGCCATAGAAGTTTGGGTGGGGAGCCCCAGAGGGACCTGCAGGCAGTTACTGGGCGGGGGAGGGGGGGCTGGCGAAGAGGAAGGTTAGGGGCAAGCGGGAGGTTGCAAGGGAGGGGGAGGCTGGGGAGCCACTGGAGGTCAGTGGGGGGGAGGAAGGACAGGAGGGGCGGTCCAGGGCGGGAGCGGTGGCGGCACTGGACATAAGGGGGTGGTTAGACAGGGCCCCCTGGGGGGTGAGGGACAAATGGTCAGTGGAGGGGGGATGGGTGCAAGAGGCCCGGGAGGGGGCGAAGGGGTGCGGGGGGAGGGGGGGAGGAAAGGATGCCATGTGGTCCAGACTGGCAGGGAGAAGGCCCGCTTTGTTGCTAGAATGGAGTGAAGGGGAAGAGGAGTGGCCAGTGAGGAGTGGGGAGATATCCCCTCCGGTCCGGGTATCCGAGCGTAAAGGGGTCAGGAGGGGGGTGGGCCCGGCGAAAAGGGGGGGTCACTCAGCGGGCCTAGGCAGGGGAGGAGGAGGGAGGGGGTGCGGGACCGCGGGGGGTTTGCACAGGTACCGGCCGGTGCCTCGGGGATGGGGTGGTATTGGCAGTGGTGCCCGGACCAGGGGCAGGTAGGGACAGTTAGGGACACTAACCACGGCATGCCGGACCTTCCATTTTCTTTGCAGGTGCAGCGAGCGCAGGACGCATTTACTGAGGGCGAGTCGCATGCGGCGCCTCGCTACCGGGAGGAAGTGAAGGCAGGGTCCAGGGCGGCCAGCTGGAGCACGTCGAGGGACCATAGTGGCAAAGACGACTGGAGGTCTGAAAGGGTCACGGCTGGGCGATAGCCCAGTGGGGCGGAGGTGCCCACTAGGGCGGCGGTGACATTGAGTGGAAAAAACGGGAAGGCTGCGGCGGGCAGCAGTGTAAGAAACCTGGTCTCAGACAGGGTGGTACACGGCGAAATGGTCACGTCTGGGCGACAGCCCGGAGGCGCAGAGGCGCCCTCCAGGGCGGTGGTGACTGAGTACGGGCGAAGCAGGAAAGCCGAGGCCACGATCGATAGATTATTGCAAGAGGCAAGGCACACGGGGGTAACAAGGGTAGAGGAGGAGGGGGAGTTGGAGGACATCCCATTAGATTATGACGAGGATAGCATGGAGGAGAGGGAGTTAGTGGACGAAGAAAGGGGGGGACAAGTCATTTTGTTCCTAGTGTGTTACAGGAAGCGGGACGCGATGTGGAGTGCCCGGCTACGCCTCAGATGAGTCAACCCTCGGCAACACTGGTTAGGCGGTGGGATCCGGTGAGGACACCGACCTTGACGCCAGGTAAGAAAGGGGGACCGGGGTGTGTGGCTAGTCCAAAATGCAGGGTTTCCACGGGGACAGATGCCAGAGGCGACGAGGGTGACAGCGGGATAAAATTACGCAAGGGAATATACGTTAGGGACACAGGAGTGGGTACAGAAGGACAGAAGACAGGAAAGCAGGCAGAGACGGGTACGACAGGGGGGACGATGGACGACAAGGCACAAATGGACTCGGATGCGACAAAAGTGGTAGGGGAAGACAAAGGCGAAGGGGGGCGTGGGCAGTTGATGGAGGGCAAAGAGAGTAAGGAGGTCAGACTGCCAAAACTGCCTTACATGGGAGTGACAAAGCCATTGGGAGCCCACCTTATGTTATCAATGAAGGAAAAAATATGGAAGGGCGAGTATGCAGACATGCTGAAGCTTCTGCATAGGGAATTGCGATCCAAGGAAGGATCGAAAGAGGAGGAGCTGGAGTTATCCCGGCGACCCAGGTTACCCATGATTATAGAGAACTTCACGGCAGCCTTTTTAATTTTCGCAAGTGTGTACTGCGAGAAGTACCCAGATAGGTCCGTGGCTTTGTTTAAATACATGGATGTAGTTAGGAGAGCACATCTAACGTACGGGGTTACGCGTGGTCGCACTATGACGAAGAGTTTCGTGCCAGTCTAGCTTGGGACCCCAAGGCAAACTGGGATGAGATCGACTCGGATCTCTACCAGCAGACGACGGGGGCGGTAAAGTTCGGGAAGACAACGTACACGGCCAGTGGGTTGCCGTTAGTTTATCACCCCTTTCAAAACCGTCCCACCGGGGGGGGCTGGGATACACTCCAAAGTCCGCAGGGGGAGGTAGAGGGGCCTGTTGGGACTATAACAAAGGCACATGTGCCCGGGACTACTGCAGATTTCGGCACGAGTGCTCAAAATGCTCTGGAAGACACCCGCTGGTACAGTGCTTCGGGACAGGGTACGCAGGACAGGGTCAGGCAGGGGGGCAGGGGCTGCAGCATCAGAATGCCAATAGTGGACAGCAGGGGATGGGAGACAGGGGAGGACGAGGGTCGCAGGGTTATATGGGCAAAGGCTCATACACCCATTAAGCTGGATTGCTTAGAGGCTTGGCTCGCACATTACCCAAAAAAGCAGGACGCACGAATTCTCAGTGTGGGTTTCAGAGAGGGCTTTAAATTGGGGTACGAAGGACCAAGGTCGGCACGATGGGCGGAGAACCTGAAATCAGTGGCATCTCACAAACCGGTCGTTTGGGAGAAATTGCAGAAAGAGGTACGGGAAGGACGCATGGAGGGGCCATTTGCAGCTAGCCCGATTAAGGATTTGATTATTTCTCCGGTCGGGGTGGTTCCTAAAAAGGAGAGAGGACAGTATCGGCTAATCCAACACTTGTCATGGCCGCAAGGGGGGTCAGTAAACGATTTCATTCCTGATGACTTGACGGCAGTCTCGTACTCTTCGGTGGACGTAGCCAGTGCGCTGGTTGAAAGGCTAGGAAAAGGGGCTGAGATGGCAAAATGTGACATTAAGGCAGCTTTCCGGCTCTTGCCAGTACATCCGGAGGACTTCCAGTTGCTGGGCATTCAGGTGGACGGCAACATCTTTGTGGATAAGGCTTTACCCATGGGATGCTCAATATCATGTGCGCTGTTTGAGAAGTTCAGTTCATTCTTGCAGTGGGTTTTCTCTTGGAAAACGGGGAAAGATACGGTGACACACTACCTTGATGACTTCTTCCTGGTGGGACGGCCTGGTTTGACGGACTGCCAGCAGCAGCTCGACAGTTTCCAGAAGCTCATGGGGACACTGGGTGTCCCCTTAGCACCGGAGAAGACACAAGGTCCAAGCACGGCGTTGTCATTTCTGGGGATCGAACTGGATTCGGTGGCCAGGGAGGCCAGGTTGCCGGAGGATAAAAAACTGCACATGAGGTTGTTGATCGATGACATGCTGGCCAGAAAGAAAGTGACAGTAAGGATTGTACAAGTGTTACTGGGGCATTTGAATTTTTCATGCCGGGTAGTGAGAGCGGGACGGATATTTTGCAGGAGACTGAGCAGGTCACTGGCAGGCCTCACGCTACCACACCACCACATGCGTTTGTCGGCAGGGACGAAGGAAGACCTAAGGATGTGGTGCAGGTTTTCGGAGGAATTCAATGGGATACCCATGTCAGCGCCGGAGGAGTGGGATTGGGATGCTCAGATATTCTCTGATGCCGCGGGAGCGGGCGGGTTCGGTTTGTACTGGCAGGGAAAATGGTGTAACAAAGAGTGGCCGCCTCATTGGAAGAATGGGGGCAGGAGCATTGCTTTCCTTGAATTGTTTACACTAGTAGTCGCGGTCACCCTGTTGGGGCAGAGGCTAGCCAACAAAAGGGTCACTTTCAGGGTAGACAACATGGCAGTGGTGCAGGTGGTCAAAAGGCAGTCCGCAAGGGATGAGCAGGTCTTAAAGTTATTGCGTGTATTCATGTTGAGTTGCTTGCAGTACGACATTGAGTTCCGGGCAAAGCATGTCCCCAGTGTAGACAATGACATTGCGGATGCTTTGTCTCGTTTGCAGTGGGAGAGGTTCCATGGGCTGGCCACAGAGGCAGAAACTCACAAGACGCCGGTGCCCGATGGGATGTGGTCCGTAGGAGAAAAAGGATGCTGCAACTGGTGGTAGGGTCGTTAGCACTTTCCACGAGGAAGGCCTACGGACTCGCGTGGCAGGAATTTCTGCAGGGAGGTGCGAAGAGGAGGCGTGGGATGTGGGCCAGGGAAGAGGACGTTGTTCAGTTAATTTTGGACTTGATTGAGAGGGGTTTGTTGAGGGTTACCATAGCGGCAAAGCTGGCAGGGATAGCCTTCATGGGCAAGTTAGTGTGGGGATATACCCCAACGGCAGGCGAGCTGGGGAAGAGGTTGCTAGAGGGTTGAGCCAGGGAGACGGGTAGAGATCAGCGGGTTAGGTTACCGGTTAATAATGTGCTGTTGGGCAGAATGATAGCGGTGTTGCCAATGGTATGCTGCAGCTGGCAGGAGGCGATATTGTTTGCGGCCTTAATGTCTTGGCTGTATTGCGGTGCATTCCGGGTTTCGGAACTGTTGGGTAGGAAGGGGATTCCAGGGCTGCAATGGAGGGAGGTACAGGGATGCGAAATAGGGAGTGATGCAGTCTCCATCTTCCTCAGGCCCTCGAAGACAGATCAAAGGGGGACGGGGAGGTCAGTGGCGCTGTGGGCTAGGGAGGATCCCATGATTTGCCCGGTAAGATGGGGGTGCCTACTGCGGGGAGGTACAAGGAGGGAGGTGGGGCACGTTTTCTACAGGTCATTGGGGCGGGAAGTCACGGCGGTGCAGCTTCTGTGGGTCATGAGGCGGGCGTTAAAATTAGTGGGGGAGGTGCCTGAGGTATTTGGCACTCATTCCTTCAGAATCGGGGTGACGTCTGACACGGCAAAGTTGGGGTGGGGCTCAGAGAGGTTGAAGCAACTGGGGCGTTGGTCATCAGATTGTTATAAACGCTATATCAAAGCAGGGAGGGGGGGCTGAGTGGAAGAGGGGTATGTGAATTTTTCTCACGCATGTGTCTTTGCAGGTGCAGTAGCTTGGCCCGAGTCGGAGGCGCTCGCTATCTGGATTGTTGGGCATTCCTTTGTGAAATGGGCAGAGAGACACGAACGGAACAAAGGAAAAGGAGTAAACCTGGGTTTGGACCCGGAATTGTTTAAAGTGAGTTGGCATGGAAAAGGGGGCATGCGTTGGCACAAGCTTTTTCCCCTTTTAAATAAGTTACTGCGTCATCATGTTTCCCAGATGTACTGTTAATTCATTTAGGGGAGAATGATTTAGTGGTTTGTAAAGGGTTGTCTCTGTGGAAGCAGATGAAGAGGGATTTGAGGGAGATCAAGAGGCAATGGGCTGGGTGCTTTGTAGTGTGGAATGAGTTTATTCCCAGGACGCATTGGAGGGGGGCCGAGCGGCCTGTTGCCATTGATAAGGCCAGGAGGAAGGTAAACAGAGAGATGAGGGTTTTTTGCAGGGAATAACAGTAAAACACATAAGAGGGTCCCTGAAAGTATTACTTATGAGGGGAAGAACCAGGGAAAATACAGTAATAAACAACAGAAAACACTTCCCCCTACTCAATCTATTAGAATTCGGTAATATATCCAGAATAACGTACCCCACAGACTTGTAGTTTAGTTCATTTATTATCAAAACATATTCATCATTTTATAAAAATTATTTTTTTCCTAATGTCACAAGTACATGTTCAGACATTATATATATAAAACCAATCATAAACATTGTACATAAGTTGCAATAGAGCCCCAAAAGAACTTAATAAGGAACCATACATGATCTGTACATGTCTCCAAAAATAACAAACAAAAGAACAACCATATAGTGTGAAAGACAAAACAATTATACATTAGACTTCAATGGACATACATACAAATTTGCAAATTTACACACAACGTACAAAAACACAAAAATTGTTCCAGAACTATGATTTCCATGCAGAACAATTGAAGACCAAATTCCTCAATAGAGGATACCCTCATAGACTGATCAAGGAGTCCTACAAGAGGGATAAATATTACAACATGGGGGCACTTTTCCAAAACAAAAACAACAAGAATGACAACAAGTTGGTATGTGTCACCCGACACTCCAATTTTAACAACAAATTACGCCAGGTTATCAATTCTTCATGGCACATCCTGAACTCAGGCAACCATACTAACGCTTTACCTAGACCCATCTTTGCATTCCGACGGAATAAAAACCTAAGGAATTCATTGGTTAAATCGGTGTTGCCTGACAGAAGAGAAGTTGTCCAGCGATCCATCACAGGGATGAACCCCATCCTTGGCACGCACAAATGTGGCAACTGCCATGCGTGCGACTCTGCTATTGTTTCTTCAGTGCTTGAATGGGGAAAGAAAAAATTCCTATTCAAGGAAATGACCAACTGTAGAACCGCTAACGTGGTGTACCTCATCTTATGTCCCTGCAAAAAGGGCTATCGGTGAAACTAGCAGGGAATTGAGAGTGAAATTTAGTGAGCATAAATCTGCCATCCACAACAAACGGATAGGTGCTCCTTTGGTCACACACTGGCTGGATCAACAACACTCAGTAAAGGATCTAAAATGGACCATACTGGAACGAATACATCATCCAATATTGATGCTCTGAGACGTAAGAGGGAGGTGTCATGGATTTATACTCTACAGACGGCCAACACGGGCCTTAATGAATCCCTCCCCTGGGATAATGCTATAGTATGAACATTCATCCCCAGGCCCGCTTCTTATGGGCTATCAGGTCCCAGAGGGCTGATCCCAGGAGGCCCATTGGTTTTCTCTGAGGATTTGGTCCCCATGCTAGGAAGATATAGACATCCTGCATTGATTTCTTGACTCTCGCTGGGGGCTTGTACTCATTCACTATTTTTTAGTTGAGATTCTATTAAGGTGAACGATAGACGTGGAGTTGTACTCATTCACTGTTTTTTAGCAGAGCTTCCATTTAGGTGAATGATAGACGTGGAGTTGTCTCCCGGATGTTATTTGGAGGTATACAGCTCATCCTTAGTTTTTAGGGCTCCAGTGTCATGCTTTCTCATGAGTTGCGCCTGGTATTTCCATTATACACAGGTTGAACATACACCTTTAGGAAGATATTTACATTATCTTTGAGGGATGTTAACTTTACTCCAGTATTAGGGTATTGTTACACTTCCTATGCTTCTTCCCTATTAGGACTTGATGTGCAGTAGCAGATGCTTCTCGGTTACATACCCATGAGTATGGTTTTTTTCTTACTATCGTAACCCACACTAGTTTGGTCCACCATTTGAGCCCCAGGGGACTGGCTGCTCTCTTTATTTCATTTTTCCATTTTTTTATTTTTTTTATTTCTTGACAGTTAGCCACCTTCTCTGTGACTATATTCTGAATTGGCTCTTCTTCAATATACGGACACCGTCATTATCTTCATATCTGCCTGGTTGCCTGATTCCGGCATGGCCCGCATTTGTATAAAGATCTATATATATGCCTTTTTCGCCCCAGGAGTTGGTTGTTATTTTCTATTCCAAGATAGTTTATTTAACAGTAATTACATTACATATTGACCCCTTTTAAATATATGGACACCAACGTTATTTCAATATCTGTCTGGTTGTCGGACCCTGGCATGGCCCGTACCTGCACATATATTTATATAGGCTGGTTGATTTTAACCCTATTCCAACATGGCCCCTGTTCAGACTCAGGAAGTACACAGTTCTACGTTCCATGCCCCTCCCACCCCATGTACGTGTTATACCAATATGGCCTCTATCTTGGCTCTGTAACCTTTTGGAGTGACTTTCTATGCCACTCCTGTGGCATGTGTTCTTTATTTGGAGCTAATTGAACCCCTTGATTATGGCGGTCAACTGGATATAAGGGCCGATCTTACAGTCTTTTAACGCTCGCACTGACGGAGGACCGACGACCTGGACGGCGTCATACTGATCTTCTGCGGAATTTTTTCTGATTTCTGTGAGTATTCTTTGTCCCTGAAGTTTAAGTGAGTAGGGAGGGCGCTAAGTCCACCGTGTAGGACACTTACCTTATCGGGCAGACCACTATTAACACCAATATGCGATTGACCGGTCGATTCCCTGTTCCTTACAGATTTGCTGTATATGTTTGGATTTTGAGCCATTGCATTTTCGGCGACCGGAGCCTATCGTAATAGGACAGCTCTTCATACATGTGGCCTGCCGTTTTTTAATCTGTAAGTTAGTCTGTAATTACCATACCTTGGGTCTTAACTCCATTATTGGGGGCGACTGCCTTATATGTATACCCTCCATCTTCCCTAGCATCTATTGCGCTGCCGTTTACTCCAGATTCCACCGCAGCTTTCTGCAGCCGACTGGACGTGAACTGGGGCGACCTCCTCTAACAATTATGTATGTATGGCTGCGGATCATCTTCTGTACATTCTTTGTAGTCTTATAGAAGGGTGGATGCATAGTCATGCTTATTCCATCTTTGTCTCGCAGCTTTGATCGTGTCACCCTCTAAGATTACATCCACGGCTGTGTTGACCTAGGGGATCCTGGGCGATTCTATTGTGACAGTATGTATGGCATTCCATATTACTACCCCTTTACTCTTTGAGCTTATACTAAGGGGATAGATGTTTTTACCTTACTATCTATCTTTTCAGAATTGACGACTGCAATCGAGGTAGTCTCCTTGTGCTCGGGGACTTCAAGTATCCTCTAGAGCCATATCCCTTTTGAATAAGAACGTCCTTGGAAAGTATGTTAGTTTTTGTTTTGCGCTATATATTTTCTTCTTTATTTGTCTCTAACTTTTCATCTCTGTATATACTTCTCCTTCCTTGATATACCTTTCATCTCCTGGTTATTTTTGCATTTTTTTAATACTATACGCCTGGTGATGGTGTTTTTTCTCTTTACATTGCACTATTTCAGTGTCTGGGGTGTGTGGCCTGGTTATCTTGCTCCATCTTTTAAGTTATCATGAAATTAGAAATAATGTACAGATTCATTATGTTTGTTTATCCCCACAGAGTAGTGTGTTTACATTGTACAGAGCCCGGTGCACTATATTAAATGGTTTTTGGTGCACGAGTTACAGATGACTTCTGACCACTAAACAAATTATGAATTCAGCGCCCTGATGAAGGATGGTTTATTACATGGTACTTCCGAAACGCGCTCCTGCGCAATTTTTGTGTTTATGTACGTTGTGTGTAAATTTGCAAATTTGTATGTATGTCCATTGAAGTCTAATGTATAATTGTTTTGTCTTTCACACTATATGGTTGTTCTTTTGTTTGTTATTTTTGGAGACATGTACAGATCATGTATGGTTCCTTACTAAGTTCTTTTGGGGCTCTATTGCAACTTATGTACAATGTTTATGATTGTTTTTATATATATATATAATGTCTGAACATGTATTTGTGACATTAGGAAAAAAATAATTTTTATAAAATGATAAATATGTTTTGATAATAAATGAACTAAACTACAAGTCTGTGGGGTACGTTATTCTGGATATATTACCGAATTCTAATAGATTGAGTAGGGGGAATTGTTTTCTGTTGTTTATTACGGTTTTTGCAGGGAGGCAGGTTTTGGCAGGGTGGAGCATCCAGAGTTAAAGTATGCGTCGGTGGATCTCCCGGAGCAGAAGTATTCGGCAAAAAATGTTTTCAGGGATGATGGGGTGCATTTGTCTCGCTTCGGGATGGAGTTATATTTGATTCAGATAAAAGAAGTTTTAGATTCAGCCCTGGACTTCAGGCGTTATCCTAGACAAGGCCTAGAGAAGGGGGGGTCAGAAAAGTCGTAAGGACTATTTCTGAGTGGCGTCGGTTTGCTATTTTTGCCCAGTTTTTACTGTTTCAGTTTATGGTTGGGGACAAGCAGGTAAGGAGGTTAGGATAGGTTATACTTTGTAGATAGATCTTTAGACAGGTAGATAAGAGGTTACAGGGTTTAAAGGGTTAACAGTTAGTGATCGAGTAGATAGATCTTTAGACAGGTCGAGAAGAGGTTACAAGGTTTTAAAGGGGCGAAAGTTATTGATCAAGTTGGGGTCTGTTAAATAAATGGCAATTGTGTTTGGGGAAACCTTAGGGGTGAGGGGAGGAGGTTACGTAGATGAAGTTTGTATAGTTAGTTATAGTTTTGTGAGGCACAGGCCAAGGTTATGGTTTTGTAAGGTGCACCCGTCTTCAATAAAGCGCCCTTTTTCACACATATGGAGAGTCAATTGTGGTTCGTTCCGCGCACTGCGGGCCAATGGGGCTTTGGGGGGGGGTGGCCGACCGGTAGGGAGGCTTGCACCCCCGGGTTTTTTTGGGCCGGGTGGTGCGGTCTGAGCCCAATCGGGCTCGGTTTGGGCTTGCTTTGGGCTGGGGGTTCATATGCGGCCATTTCGTGAGCCGTGTCACCATTTTGGAAGGTGACACGGCTACCGTCTTACCGCAGATTAGGGAAAGTTTTTTCCCTCCCTCCCTCCCATTTTTGAGGAGTAGGGGGAGGGGGTTCCTGTTTCTCTATGTTATTTTGGCTGGCATGTTTTTCATTGG
This sequence comes from Calotriton arnoldi, assembly GCA_963921515.1. NCBI lineage: Eukaryota > Metazoa > Chordata > Amphibia > Caudata > Salamandridae > Calotriton > Calotriton arnoldi. The sequence goes on along the minus strand of CAWUFW010000753.1, from coordinate 1,574,347 downwards.
GTACAGGTGCATCAGGGGTCAAAACGATATGTACTTTGGTTGTCGCTTGAAGCAGGTGCGTGGCGTCGGTTTGCTATTTTTGTCCAGTTTTTACTGTTTCAGTTTATGGTTGGGGACAAGCAGGTAAGGAGGTTAGGATAGGTTATACTTTGTAGATAGATCTTTAGACAGGTAGATAAGAGGTTACAGGATTTAAAGGGTTAACAGTTAGTGATCGAGTAGATAGATCTTTAGACAGGTTGAGAAGAGGTTACAAGGTTTTAAAGGGGCGAAAGTTATTGATCAAGTTGGGGTCTGTTAAATAAATGGCTATTGTGTTTGGGGAAACCTTAGGGGTAAGGGGAGGAGGTTACATAGATGAAGTTTGTATAGTTAGTTATAGTTTTGTGAGGCAAAGGCCAAGGTTATGTTTTTGTAAGGTGCACCTGTCTTCAATAAAGTGGCCTTTTTCACACATATGGAGAGTCAATTGTGGTTCGTTCCGCGCACTGCGGCCCAAACATTGCAGGCTCTTCAGCAGGCAGTGGCAGGTCACCTTTCAGTTGTTGATTGTTGTATTTGGGTATTAGTATGATATTAATGAAACAAAACCTTTGCCCATGCAGTGTTGCCATGTGTAAAAATGTCAAAATAGTAACGTAATACAGCGACAAATGGTGCTGCATTTTTGCTGCATAATTTAGTCAACCCTGCTGCATAATTTGGTTCTTTCTCGTTGCATAATTCCAGTGGCTTTGCCTATAAAAGACAATTAGCAGCCATAGCCTGGCACTACTCCTGCCACTGCCAGCCGCCTGTCAGAGCCTGACTCTTCCGAGTGCCAGCCCTCTATATCTTGGGCTGTGCCAGTCTGGCTTGATATCACCTCGCCTACAACCTACTTTTCCAAGACCCACCAGCCTCTCAAAGTCTAGGCCTCAATAGCCTGATCTTTTTACTGACTTAGCACCATCCCTACTGACAGCTTTCATGCACCTGGCATCTAGAATTCTCCTGCTTTCCCTGTAAGCCAGTCTGACGATGATGTTTTCTCGGGCAGGCCAAGGCATATGACCACATCATGCATTGTTAAGGGTTAATTAACCACATTTTTAGGTCGAGCATTGCGCATGAGCTGCTCTACGAGGCTTTGTGTAAGTACTATAAACTACTCTGTGTGGGTCTGACTCCCCCCACGCATGTGGTCGGCTTTTGCGTGTGTCTTTCAAAAATGAAAGCACGCAAATGGCTAAAGGCGGGCGCATGTCCCACCTCTTTTTTTAATGTTCACTCCCATGGCGTTTTGCTCTCGGGAGCGAGCAGCGCGAGCAGCGCGTGCAGGGCGGCAGCTGCATTCCTCGTGGGTCAGGTTACCGTGCTTTCTCTTTCGCTTGCAATCTGACTGAATGTCCAGTGCTGTATGCCTTTCACAGGCAGCGTCTTCCCTTCAACTTGTTGTCTCCTTTTTACAAACACCATCTAGGCACTACCCCAACCCTCCCGGAATTTTACGGCACAACTTCAGACTGACTGACTCCGCCCTTAACCTACATACCTTCCACTGGTGCTACACTAACATGTGACTGGCTGCGCAGTGCTGCCAACGTGCCTCTTATTGCAACAACAATATGCTGCGATTGACTTTCCACAACATAACAAGCTTTTAATTGGTTGGGCAAGCGAGAGACTCTTCCCTACCCCTTCACAGGCACAAACAGGACACCAGTGACGTGGCGCCAGTGCTAAATGACTTTTCTGTGCCAATAACAGCCCATCGAACGTTTGGCGTTGATGACAAAGGCTAAAGATTTATTTTTACAATAATACATGCGCTTAAATTTGTGCACCAAATGACAACAATTTCCTTCATTTTTATGATCATTATGTTTCATTTTGGTACTATTAGTCCTCCGTATAGAGACGTCGTACATCCTAACATTAAAATGTAATGGAAGAGGTAAAATTGATGTTTTATGCACGGGCAGATTAAGTGATTTGCCCAGAATCACCAGATGTTGAGCCGGCCTCGGACTGACAAATGATTCACTATCGTTGTCTCCTTTTTACAAACACCATCTAGGCACGATACTCTCTACCCCAACCCTCCCTCTACAACATACCTTAAAAACATTGCCAATAGCTCTCACTAAACACTTATAACGTCCCAAAGGCGAGACCTATTGGTTATGTCAATGCTTGTTGTTGTGTTAGGGTTCAGTTCTACGTAAGGGAAGGAGGCAAAAGTGGATTCTGAAGCTGTTACTGTGATGTCACAGGGATCCACAATAGACTTTGGGCCATATGTACAAGGACTGGCGTTAACTACCGCTAATGCTAGTTAGCAGCAGTTTTCCTACCGCAGTGTACCGCTGAAAACTATCGCCCTGTTAGCAACGTATGTACAAGACGTCTCTTCATGGCGATAGTTTCAGGGAGCCGCGGTGAAAACTGCCGCTAACACTAGCGTGAAGGCGATAGGAATACTGGCGTTAGCGGGCGAAAACTAGTAAAAGGCCCATTAGCTGCAAAAAAACGCACATTAGTCAGTCCAACGTGAGTTTTTTTCCCTCTATAGGCAAAAATAGCCTAAAAGTCCACCTCCAATGAAAAATAGGAAAAAAAAACAATGGAATACAGAATGGAGCAGCCAGGGCCAAGTGCAGCACAGATCAACAGCCCCCTCAAGCCCCCCAACATCCAGGATGACCAGCCAGAGTCCCAGGGGAAGAGGAAATTTAGGGCTACATCTATGAAAAGATGCGCATTGCGGTGCAAAACCAGTGATGCATCACTTTTCATTGCGCACTCCTTGCAACACCATAGCATCCAAAACCTTGACAGCGCGGACAGTCCCCTAGGCCTGGAGGCCTCGCTGGGCCTGCGTCTGGGGCCTGGAGGCCTTGCTGGGCCTGCACCTGGGACCCGGAGTGGGATGCGGAGGTGCTGTGGACTACGAGCAGGGCTGTTGGAATTAAGCGATTCTCTGGTCGCGATATTTTCCGCATAATTATGGATTTGCAGCACTTGCCATATAATCCACCATCTTCTGCATTTGTTGCAGGTTTTAACAAAAATAATCTCTTAGCTCAACTGCATCAAAGTTATTAAAAGCGCTGCTGCACATGCTGCGCCATACATTGCAGGCTCTTCACCAGGCAGTGGCAGGTCACCTTTCAGTTGTTGATTGTAGTATTTGGGTATTAGTATGATATTAATTAAACGAAACCTTTGCCCATGCAGTGTTGCCATGTGTAAAAATGTCAAAATAGTAACGTAATACAGCCACAAATTGTGCTGCATTTTTGCTGCATAATTTAGTCAACCCTGCTGCATAATTTGGTCCTTTCCCGTTGCATAATTCCAGTGGCTTTGCCTATAAGAGATATTTAGCAGCCATAGCCTGGCACTACTCCTGCCACTGCCAGCCGCCTGTCAGAGCCTGACTCTTCCGAGTGCCAGCCCTCTATATCTTGGGCTGTGCCAGTCTGGCTTGATATCACCTCGCCTACAACCTACTTTTCCAAGACCCACCAGCCTCTCAAAGTCTAGGCCTCAATAGCCTGATATTTTTACTGACTTGGCACCATCCCTACTGACGGCTTTCATGCACCTGGCATCTAGAATTCTCCTGCTTTCCCTGTAAGCCAGTCTGACGATAATGTTTTCTAGGGCAGGCCAAGGCATATGACTACATCATGCATTGTTAAGGGTTAATTAACCTCATTTGTGTTGTGTAGGGTTCAGTTCTACGTAAGGGAAGGAGGCAAAAGTGGATTCTGAAGCTGTTACTGTGATGTCACAGGGATCCACAATAGACTTTGGGCCATATGTACAAGGACTGGCATTAACTACCGCTAACGCTAGTTAGCGGCAGTTTTCCTACCGCAGTGTACCGCTGAAAACTATCGCCCTGTTAGCGACGTATGTACAAGACGTCTCTTCATGGTGATAGTTTCAGGGAGCCGCAGTGAAAACTGCCGCTAACACTAGAGTGAAGGCGATAGGAATACTGGCGTTAGTGGGCGAAAACTAGTGAAAGGCCCATTAGCGGGAAAAAAACGCACGTTAGTCAGCCCAATGTGAGTTTTTTTTCCCTCTATAGGCAAAAATAGCCTATCAGTCCACCTCCAATGAAAAATAGGAAAAAAAACAATGGAATGCAGAATGGAGCAGCCAGGGCCAAGTGCAGCACAGATCAACAACCCCCTCAAGCCCCCCAACATCCAGGATGACCAGCCAGTGTCCCAGGGGAAGAGGAAATTCAGGGCTACATCTATGAAAAGATGCGCATCGCGGTGCAAAACCAGTGATGCATCACTTTTCATTGCGCACTCCTTGCAACACCATGGCATGCAAACCCTTGACAGCGCGGACAGTCCCCGAGGCCCGGAGGCATCGTTGGGCCTGCTTCTGGGGCCTGGAGGCCTTGCTGGGCCTGCGCCTGGGACCCGGAGTGGAATGCAGAGGTGCCGTGGAGTTGCTGGGCCGTGGCGGTAGACATTGAGGCGCGGCGATCGCCCTTACCTGGTGGTGAAATCTGGCAGGTCGCATGGAGACACGTTGCTGACCTGTGTGAGAAGACCGCTTTGAGCCCCTTGGAGCTGTGAATGATAGAGGCGCTCCTGCGCACCAACGTAGGGAGGTCTGCATCGCATACTACAATCCACCACTACACCGGGGTGCACGGAGGAGACTACCAATGGTGGGCGGCACCTCTGTGCATCACAGGCCGGATTATGTTGCACTGGCCGGACGCTGTGGAGGGTGAGGCCCCTGAGCTGCGCCGAACTTGTGTGGTGGGAGCGCTGCAACTTCACACCTAAGGGGGCCCTGTTGCATCACCTGCATCGGGAGGTTCCCCAGCGGACTTGGCGGGGACTGCTGGACCCAGGCTTGTGAAATCCCACCTGGCTGAGGCTCCTGATGGATGAGTCACAGATTTGGAGAGAGTGCAGCGGATTGCACCACAGTGTCAATGTCCAGGTAAGGAGAAAGTGGGACGCGTAGCGGAGGAGGCCCAGGGGTCGAGTCGCCCAGGCCTAGCATCTGTGGATGACGCACCCCCAGTGGCGGCTCATCCGCTATGGCAGAAGAGTGTCGCCCCACTGCTTTCAAGCAGTGCAAGAAGTGGCAAAATAATAACATGATGATAACTTACTGATGCACACATGCTATGTTTCCTTTGCGGGCGGGAGGGTGGGTAGGGCTGCTCCACTCATGGAGCAGGGCAGGGGCGGAGTGGTATGCCCACTCAAGTGCGCAATGACTGTTTGGTCGGCCCTCTCAGGCCGCCCAAAGCAGTCATGCGCACTTCCCTGTTCACAATGCAGGCTGCATTACAGCCTGCATCGAGAACATGCCCACCCCTCCAGCCCCTGGCTGAACGCCTTGTCGCGGCGCTCAAGAACAATCACAACGGCGCATTGTAGCGTTGTGATTGGCTTAGGGGAGAGAGCCTGGCTGCCTGCTTCCTGTTCCTGGAAGCCGACTCAGAAGAGCAGGCCCCCTCCAGTGTCCTTTCCCGCGTTTCCCGCCTCCCAGCTGTCCAGTCCCCCTCGCAGCACTTCTCAATGGCGGCCGCTGTGCGCCCATGCGAAGCGTGCGTACCACTGGTGTGCCAAAGGAATATATGACGTTACAACGCATACCATTACATCGCATTCCATTACAATGCATACTAATACTACGCATATTGCAACAGTAGGGAAAGTGCTGGATAGCGGAGGGGTAAAAATCCCTATTCCCACTCCAGTGAGTGCAACCCTAAGACTAACCCTTTCACCACAAAATCCAAACACACCCTGAACCCTAAAATTCACATTTGCCCCCCAAAAACACCCTGAACCCTAAAATTCACCTTTGCCTTCCAAAACCCATACCCACCCTGAACCCTAAAATTAACCCTGGCACCCCAAAACCCATACCCACCCTAAAACTTAAAATTCTCCATTGCTAACCTTACAATGCGTTGTAATGCCTTCGTTGTAATGGACGTCTCCCTTGCCAAAGGCAAGCCATAGGCAAGCCCGTCTGCGTCCGTCCACCCTGGACCACGCTCAGCACCAAGGAACCCTCCTCTCGGACACTCCACCGCTACGACGTCAGCACCCTCCTCGACATCAACCCTGGACGCCACATCGCCTGCCATCTAGCAACACTGTGGAAGTCACTTGAACCCTGCGCCTGTCAAAACTACAAACACATCTTCTGTCTCATCAGCACACAAGTGCCTCGTTCCGCCCAGCAGACCTGCAGTGCACCCGACCGGCTCAACTGCATCCTCCTCAACGTGCGGTCACTCCACAAACATGCAACAGAAATCTGGGACCTCCTCGACGCAACCTCTTCAGACATCGCCTTCTTCACGGAAACCTGGACCAACCTCTGCTCCAGTCCAGACATCGCCATCGCCATCGCCATCCCTGACGGCTACTAAATCAACCGCAAGGACCACCCCGACCGTACAGGAGGAGGCATTGCCATCTCCTACAAAAGCACACTCCGACTGACCACACACTCGAATGACCCAATGGTGACCATGGAACACCTCCACTTCCAGATCCGGACCAACCCCAACCCCATCCTCTGCGGCACCCTCATCTGCAGGCCCCCCGGGCCAAGGCCCCACATTCACCGATACCATTGTAGACCTCATTGCACCCCAGGCTCTCCCATCCTGCTCGGAGACCTCAAGTTCCACCTGGACAACCCCAGTGACCAGTACACCACCCCCTCCTGGGGAAGCTCGCCGACATCAGACTCAAGCAGCTAATCTATGCACCAACCCACATAGCAGGACACACGCTCGAGCTCGTCTCCTTCGCCAGCGGGAACTTCAACTACAGCCACACCACCGGACTCTCCTGGATAAACTATCATTGTATACATCAAGTCTTCACCATGCCCACCGAATACCACCGCCATAATCGCCCCCCCTCGCAGCTGGATCAAGGCCAACGAAGAACTTCTCATCAACTCCCTCAGCACCACCACACCGTCAACGCTTACAGACGATAACACCGCAGCGCGCAACCTCCACCGATGGATCTCCTACTGCGCCGACACCCTGGCACCCCTCAAGAAATGACCAGGCAGACAACACTCCAAGACAGCCAACTGGTTCACTCCCGCCCTCCACTAGTCCTGATGCCCTGCAGACGTCTCGAGAAGTGATGGAGCCACAACATCAATCAACTCCGCAACACAGTCACCCTTGCACCATGTCGCAAGGGTGCCTGCGTTGGCGCATGGCAGCCATTGTGCGCCAACGTAGGTGAAAAAGACAGAGGGGCTTATTCATGAGCCCCTTACGACAGTTTCACCTCGACAGTGCATCAGTTTCTTGACGTACTTGCAGCGTGATTCTTGCACCACGTTGCGCCGTATTTGCAAAGTGATGCATGTAGGCATATGCGTGACCTTGTGAAGCCCTGTGCCACATTATACCTGCATCAGATATGATGTATGCAGGGTGTGCGTTCCCACACAACAAAGTCTCATCGGAGTGGCACAGTGAAATCAATCAGATTTCACTGCGCCAATTGTAGGACGGCACTGCGTCAGTACCTTACTTCTGCCTCATGGCAGGCGTAAGGGTGACGCAGTGCCACAGGGATAGGCTGACCCCATGCATTGCTGGAGTTGCGTCATGCTAGTGACACAACTGCAGCAATGCGTGACTTTAACGCTGACAGATACCTGAGGATTCCAGACGTATCTGTCATTAATTGTGACATGGAGCGCTGTACAGTGAATACAGCGCATCCATCGTGTCGCAAGAAGGGCGTAGTGAAAAGTGTTGCAACGCTGTTTTGTCACAGCGCTGCAACACTTCTCATGTATGAGGCCCAGGAATGCGCCCTATCTTATTGATGGTGCGCATTCCTGCCCTGTAGTTTTGTCGCAGGGCAGCGCAGCAACATTCCTTGCAGCGCTGTCCAGCACCAAAACCTGCTGACATGAGGCCCCAAGTCTTTGCACCATTTTTACGACCAGCTATTTTCTGGTCTTAAAAAACTGCCTCTAACTGCAGTTAGAGGCAGTTTTTTTGGTCTTGCTCCATACAAGGTATTCCTTGTAAATATCTCGAAGTGGGGTAAGCGGCCGTTTTTGCACGGGAACGCCTACCTTGCATCTCATTTTCGTTAACTGTCGCTAACAGAAGTGGCGATCTTTCAAATGCGCGTTTTCTACAAAAAACTGCCGCTAACTGAGGTTAGCGTCAGCTTGTATATATGGCGATGAAAAAATTGCTGCCGTACCATCAAAAAAGTGCCGCTAAGGCGGCGTTAACTCCTTGTACATATGCCTCTTTGTTTTTCGCAAGTGTGACCTCATAAGAGTGGAAAAGAAAATGCCATTGTTACCATTTTCCCTTAAATAGAAGACACAGCTACCAGCCACTGTCTAGACTAGTGGTACCCTCTGCCATTGCTTTAGCAAAAAGTAATAGAAATAGCAGGAGGTACTGCTATCCATGTGGTGCAAACATAGATTTAAAAAAATATATAAATGTCTTTATTAATATTTTGCATAAAAGGGAAATCATTCAGTACAAAAAATACAGCGGTTCAACAAACCAGAACTTTAACTAATGCAGCATGAATATAGCAGAATTTCCAGTTCACCATATATTACAATCAAATTCAATGGATATTCTTGTCCATCCTCAGTGTGAAACGGGGGGAGGCTAGGGGGAGGGGGCCCACGCAGCACAGGCGCGGGTACACTCCGTACATCTAAAAGGTAAAACCAAAAAGCATTTACAATTTTGTGGCACTGTGGGGGAGGGGGTTTGGGGGGGTGGGGGTGGGAGGGGCACCACACATCCAAACATAGAACAAGCTGTATTTCTTGGTGTACTGCAACTAGTGTAGGATGGACTGCAGTCAGAAGCGGCTCCTCCTCCTCTGTGTAAAAGGAAAAAAAAGGAAAAATAACATGATAATAACGCAAAGGTATTATCATTTTATTTTTCCACTGAGGGAGGTTTATGGGGTGGGGAGGGGCGAGGCTGGGCTGTCATCACAGCCAGCAGGGGAGTAGTGGTCGGGGCACTTAAGTGCACAGGACTGTTTGGCCGGCCATCTTGGGCTGGCCAAACAGTCATGCGCACTTTGGATGTTCCCCACCAAACTGTAATGCACAGCCTGGTGAGGAACATACACAGGGTCATAGTCCCCGTCAGAGCGCCGAACCACGGCGCTCAGACCAATGACCATGCTGCTGTAATGTTGATAACAGCGTCGTAATTGGCTTATGGGAGCCTGTGTGTGCTTACTGCTGGAACAGAAGAGGACGGATGCGAGGCAGCGGCAGGCAGCCAGGTAAGTCCATTTTTTTTTTTTCCTCGCCCCCTCCCATTTTATTGATTTTCTACCTCCCACCCCACCCAGTAATTTTAGCAGGCACCACAATGAAGCTGACCGGTCTGCTGATCCTGAGCTCCCACGGACTCCGAAAGGCTCAGCAACACAGGTGGTGGTTCTTCACATCCCTCGAGGCCTGCCCTGTCCTCTCACCAAGTTTGAGGCCAGTATCCCTCGTCGGAGCCGCAGGAACCGAACCCCTGTGTACCGCGTTGACTTGCCGTTGCGAAGGCTTGTTGGCTTTCTTCCTCCAAGATCTTCGGGCTCCAAGTAGGCCTAACCTCAAGCATCTCCTGTGACAAAGATCTTTGTCCTCACCACATCACTTGCACCGTGGGCCTGCATTTTTGGTGAGCTGCTCGAGGTCCTCTTGCAACTCCTGTGCCTCTGGCCTGTGGGTCCTCTTGAGGGTCTTCTCTGATTTCTGAGGGCTTCCCTAATTGCTTTGGGCCTGCCTGACTCCCCTGCCTGTGGTGAGTCACCTGGACCTTGCTGGTCCCAAAACTGCACCTTCTTCGCTTTCCACGTTGTTTGCAATTGCCAAGGCTTGTTGGTGCTCCCGACAGACACTGATCCCTCAACTCTTGACATCCGATGTGGTACAGCTCGTGAACGGCTCCTGGTCTTTCACAGCATCGCCTGGTCCGCACAGCTGCAGCTCCAAGATCACCGTCAGCTCTCTTGCAACATCCGACATCGGTGGGCATTCGTCTTCCATGCCTCCTGGTCACCCCTGAGTGGCATAGACTCTGTCCCCTTTGCTTGCAGGTACTTCTCATCTTGAATCCACGTTTGGGTTCCACCGGACACTTTCTGAAGTCCTCCATTGAGTTCGACGGTGGTTTCTGATGCCACTTCACACCTATGCACCCGGCTTCCCTGGTGTAGGTATCCTGGATCCTAGGGTATCCAGGGGTGGGGTGGCTCTCCAGCCTTCTGTCTTCCACTGGGTTGCTTCAGGGTCCACTGGGAAGGGTCCTTCTTCTTTAAAATTGCAACCGCGAGTTACCCGTTGACTTGTATTGAGTACGCGGACGTGTTCCCACACTGCACACGACCTCCTTGGGGTTCCTAGATACTCACCTTAGGTGGTTCCTTGGGTCCCCAGCACTTCTATATCTTCTGGGTATAGGTCTTGACTCGAGTGGTGGTTCGCATACCACTATTTTAGTATGTGGTTTGGTCTCCCCCTGGCGACCACTGTGTATTCGTGCTACTTACCTGTTTTTATTGCAAAGTATTGTGTGCATTGTGTAAATCTCCAGGTAGGAGATATCTGTATGTGTTAGTGAGTGTCTTATAATAAATACATATTTTTATAAATACACTGTGTGGTTCTTTTTCACTTAATCTATACTAAAAGATTATGTTCTGGTAAAACAAGCTGCTTTACACTTCTTCTGGACTAATCCTGAGGGCTGCTCTCCACAGCTGCCACTTAGACAGCTTTCTAAGGTTGACTAAGACCACTAAAATCGCCATAAGGGTTGTCTGGATTGGTGCAGGGTGCCTACTTACATAAGTGTGCACCATATTCCAAGCCAGCTTCTCACATAGTGCTAATGAGAATAGAGCTAGTAGTTGTACCTATTAGTAGTAGAAGTAGTAACGCTAGTAGTAGTAGCATTAGTAGTAGCTCTGCATGTAGAAACGCTAGTGGTACCAGTAGTGTTATTCCTAGCCACATTAATATTAATAATGGTATTTGCTCTATTATTATCATTAGCACTGGTAGTAATAGAAGGATTATTGGCATGAATATTTATGTTAATACCAATGTTAGTTCTTGCAGTACTACTAAAAGCATTCATAGAAGCATTGCTACAGGATTAGCATTGGTCTTAGCAATTGTTTTGGTAGGCCCCCATCGTCAGAACCTACGGACTCAACATTGTGTCGTACGCAGACGACACCCAACTCATCCTCTCCCTATCCAACGAACCCAACACCGCCAGACACAATTTTCGAGAAGGCATGGAAGCCGTCGCCAAATGGATGAAAAACAGCTGCATTCAACTAAACACCAACAAAACGGAAGTACTCATCATGGGCCCACACCCCGACGCCTGGAACGACACTTGGTGGCCCCCGGCCCTCGGAAGTCCGCCCACCCCCACGGACCACGCACGCAACCTGGGAATCATCCTGGACTCCGAACTCAAAATGGACCGCCAGATCAACGCCGTCTCGTCCTCCTGCTTCCACACCCTCCGCAAGACCTTCAAATGGATCCCCCTCGAACACAGAAAGACGGTCACTCACGCCCTGGTCACCAGCAGACTCGACTACGGCAACGCACTCTACGTCGGAATAAACAAAAACCTCACACGCAAGCTACAGAACATCCAGAACGCCGCCGCAAGACTGGTCCTCAACCTGCCAAGACACTGCCACATCTCCCAGCACCTGCGCACACTCCACTGGCTCCCCATCGAAGCTAGAGTCACCTTCAAGTTGCTCACCCATGCTCACAAGGCCCTCCACGACACCGGACCAGCATACCTGAACAGCCGACTTTAATTCCACGTACCCCAAAGGACCCTCCGATCAGCCCAGCTCTCCTTCGCCGTGGTCCCCCGCACCAGAAAGACCAGATCAAGCGGCCGCTCCTTCTCCTTTCTTGCGGCCAGAGCCTGGAACGCCCTCCCTCTCCACCTCAGACAGACAACATCTCTCCCCATCTTCACAAGAAACCTCAAAACCTGGTTCTTCGACAGACCCCGTCCTTGATGGACTGGAACCTGCGAACCCCCCTCCCCCAGCGCCTTGAGACCCTCACAGGTGAGTAGTAGCGCTTAACAAACACGTGATTGATTGATGATAGGCAGAGTAATAATGCTCGTATTACAGTAACAGTAGTAATAGTGGTTGTTGCTTTGAGAATAGTGGTAGTCCTGCCTCCGTCACACATAGGTGGCTGCAACCTCCTGGGCTGCACACGTATGCAATGCCACCTCTACACACATACACCAGAACACTGCAGACAACACAACATGTGTACCAGTTGGAATCATTCATACTGATGCCTTGCAAGTCAGGGTAATGAGAGTGATGGTAGACACCTATCATTCTATGATATCATTCTTCATGTTGTTAAACAAGCATTACTCTTAATGCCTATTTTAATTGAGCAGTGCTATCGTTGTCTTAGATGTCACGCTAGCATTGCTTGTTGCCTGTGTTATTTGCTGCCTATGATGTCACTCAGGCATCACTCGGTTATCTGTCACTCAAGTTTTCTCTTGTTGTCTATGACAGTTGAATTTTATCTCATTTTTATGAAGTGCCTCAAGCTATGCTTTAATTGTGTATGATGTGTATACGCTATTTGTATGACATGCACCTATCAAAAACGGCACGTGAGTACTCTACAGTTTCATATGCAAATATATGGTGGAAGTGCAATTGGAGGGACAGCTGGTTTCTGACAGTGGAGGTGGGCTGTTTCTTATGTGCAATGTAGTGTTATTTGAAAAGGTGTGTCTTCAGCTGTTTCCTAAATTGAAAAATGATTGGCGCACCCCCGATAGAGATAGAGATGTAGTTCCAGATCCGGTGGTGCAAAAAGGGAGAATGTCTACTGCCTAGTTTTTTTCTTTTTACACTTCTTTGTTTCCAGTTTGAAGGTGTACTGGATGCAGGTGTGCTTGTCAACCAGATAGTTGGGGTACCATTCACGATGGCTTTGTGGATGATGTAGCTGTGTTTGAAGATGGTGCAGGTGGGCATGGGGAGCCAGTGTAGGTCCATCAGGGTGGATGGGATGTCATAGTCATCAGGCCCTTGATAAGGCATGCTGTAGCATGTAGGACACCCTTTAGAACGGTCAATGTGGAGTCTTGGAGGCCTTTGGACGGGGCATTGCCACCAGCCAGGTGTGGGCTTGAAGAGTTCTATAATTCCGTTTCTCAGAGGAATAGTCATGCTTTCTTCAGTGGAGAAAGCTGGTACAAAGCCATTTTTTGTGTTTTATTGCTAACATGTTCCCTCGGAGTGTGGTTGGTGTCCAAAGTGAAAACAAGTGATTTGGCACTGAAACTTGGGATTGGAATTCATCCAAGTTCACGTCATTGAACCAGGTTTGAACTAGTTGTTGCTTGTTCTTTTTGATGAATAGTAGAAATTCTGTGTTGGTAGGGTTGAGCTTCAGGTAGGTGCTGGATGTCCAGGTCTGAATGAGGTGCAGGTAGTGCTTGAAGCTCTATGACTGGAGCGGAGGAGACTTTCAAGTTGAGCTGTGTGCCCTCAGCATCTTGGTGAATTTCAGTGCTGGTATCAGTGGGTAGACTCCCAAGGGGCTCAATGGAGAGGATGAGGATGACGAGGGAAATGAAGAAGAAGCCCTGGGGACTCCACAGGTGATAGGGATCTTATGGGTTTTGTAGTTGCCCATGTGAAAAAATTGGAGTCACCCAAGCTTCATTCAGGTTTTCCATGATGTTACTAAAGCTTCACTCCCATTGTTAATGGTGTCACTGATGCCTCAGCCGAAAGAGCTTTGCTTCAGGTAGCCTTGCTGTGAAAACTCTGAATGTGTTCATATATGTTTACAAACATGTAGATAAACATTCAAAATTGTTTATGAATAATGTTTAATTCTCTTATCCACAATCTTTTTAATCCGTATATTTTCAAGCAATTTTCAAAGCATGTAGAGTGAATTAACTAGGTTGGCTCATACAGTGACAATCCAAGTAACCCTGAAGTCAAAAGGGCCTAAGAGATTGTTTCACCAATTTTCCATCAATAGGATAATGAGGAGAGACAATGCTGTTCAACGGCCAGAGCGTCCAACTATGGAACTAGGGAACCAGGTTCGAGTCTGAATGTTGGCTCAACATTCTGTGATTCTGGTCAAGTTACTTAACCTCCCCGTGTCTAAAAAAATTATGTATCCTTGTGTAATGTAACTGGTGCCCATGTAAAGCGCTCCAGTATCTTCTGATTAAGTTTGCACTATATGAAACTGCCCAAAAAAAGTTTTGGCCCCACATAGACACAAAAGTACTGACAATTCTCCCAATATGCACTATTTAGAAGAAGTAGCATTTGTAGACACAAAATGACTTCTTGTGGTCATTTCGAAGTAGTCTAGCTCCTCCGAGTGGAATTAAGTAACAATGATGCTAGCAGGAAGAGGAAGCAAGAAGAGGAGAGAGCTACGAGGAGGAGGTTACATAGAAGCTGCTGGAAGAAAATATGGGAATGTCAGAAGGCAGTACTGGGCAGTACTGAGGGTATCAGAGCGCTTTACAGTTTATACATCAAGGATACAAGAGGTAAGAAACAGAACAAACAAATAACAAAGTTAACAGTCTTGTAGAGCTGGGCGCCCTAGGGAGCCTTGGAAGCTAAGAATCAAACCTGCGAGGGTGTCATCAGTCTCCTCGGAGGCTCCCTTTCTAAGGCAGAAATTTCTTCATCAATAACACTGTGACTTCCTTTTTGAAAAGGACAGTAGAAGGATTCATCCTGACTCCAGGGGGCAAGGAGTTCCAAATCCTCTGGGCGATAACGGAGAAGGCTCGATTGTAGGTTTTGCTTTTCTTGAATTTTTGTGGTTTGAGAAGTAGAGTGCTGGCACTTCTAGAGGCTCTCAATCCACCTGAGAGCTCCAGTTTTTGAGCGAGGTACATCAGGGTATTGAAATGAATGGCTTTATGTGCCATGCATGCAATTTTTAATTGTATCCGAGCTTCATATGGGAGCCAGTTCAGGGATATCAGATCTGGCGAGATATGATTGTATCTTTTAGCGCCTGTTTAGAGCCTTGCAGCAGAATTGAGGGAAACCATAAGAGGAGCCGTCTTCAATCTTGGAAGGCCGCAAAGGGTTGCGCTGCCACAATCCAGCTTTGTGATCAATAAAGGCTTGCACCACAACCTTTAGGTCATGTGAAGGGAGAAAAGGTTTTATTTTCCTTAAGATGCTGAGTTGGAAGTTCGCTCCTTTGGTGAGGGTACTAATGTGCTTCTGCATGTTCAGACTCTTGTCTAGTATTATTCCCACAGAGGTTGTGGAATCAACGATGTGTGGCGTACAATTACGAGTTGTTAGCTGATTCATCCATTGTTCTATGACTGGAGATTGCTTGTGTGGTGCGATTAGGAGGAATTCCGTTTTGAGAGCGTTTAGCTTCGAGTGGTTATGTGTCAACCAGCTTTGTGTTTTCAGTAGGACTGAGTTGAGGGACCTGATGTCCTCAGAGGAGGAGATCTTCAGGTAAAGTTGAGTATCATCTGCGTACATGTGATAGTGAATGCTGGATGATTTCAGAATTTCTGTTAAAGGCTCCATGAACAGGTTGAAGAGCGTGGGTGAGAGCGCAGATCCCTGTGGAACCCCCAGCGTGACCAGAGAAGGATGAGATAGGGACTGGTTCACCTTGAAGCTTTGGGTTCTATTGTGAAGGAATGAGGAGAACCAGTTTAGTACAGGCCCCAACAGCCCCATCCTGTGCTCCAAGAGGTAACAATTAGGTTATTGTGTTTAACAGTGTCAAATGCTGACGAAAGGTCGAGGAGGATCAGTAGGCAAGATTCGTTTTGATCAAGCAATCTTAGCGCATCATCTACAATGTGAGTGAGAGCGGATTCTGTGCTATGACCCTGGCGGAAACCGGCTTGAAATTGGCCCAGGAGTTGGAATTGATCAATGTGGTTACACAGTTGGACGTGCACACATTTCTCCAAGAGCTTTGCCAACGTGGGGATGTTAGAAATTGGGCGGACGTTATGTAGGTCAGTGGGATCTGCGGATGGTTTCTTTAGAATAGGGGTAACTTGCCCAGATTTTAGGCAGTCCGGAATAACACCTTGCAGAAGTGAAGCATTGACAATCTTAGTCCAAAGTGGGAGTATGGAGGTTCTGATTTCAGAGAAGAGGTTCGATGGCAGGGGGTCGTTGAAATGATTAGATGGTTTCAGAGTTGCCAGCATTTTGCGTATAGTGCTTTCATCCAAGGTTTTGAATAAGCTCCAAGATGCGTTGTTTTTGGGGGGGCAGAGCTGAGCAGGCAGGGTGACATCTGACCAGGGAGGAAGGAGGGTGTTAGGCAGAATGATCGACAGGTGCTCCAAGGCTGACCGTAGTTCAGCTTCGATCTTAGTAGTCTTATCCGAGAAGAAATCAGCGAATTCTTTCCAGTTCGGCTGTGGACCTCGACCCAATGCGGAGAGGTTAGGTTGACTGTTTGCTTGAGACTTGATGAGCTCGAACAGTTTTTTGGGACGTTTTTTGCTTTCTCAAATTGGTTTCTGAAAAAGGTGGCTTTCGAGAATCTGATGCGTTTGTTATAGATGCTTCTTGGGGATTTTGGTTGAGATGTTCAAGGGAGAGAGAGGATCTCCACAGTCTTTCCGCAAGTCTTAAATTCCGCCTTTCAGTATTGAGACTATCATTGTACCATGGTTTGGAGACTTTGGAGGACAGTCTTTTTAGCTGAGTAGGCGCCATCGAGTCTAGAACACTTGTCATGGAGCGGTTATAGTGGGCCGTAAGGTCATGGACATCAGACATGTTCACAGGAGGGGGCAGGATGTTAACGCAGAGAGCAGTCAGATCGTGCGAGTTGATGTTTCGTAGTCATCTTTTCCAGTGTCTGAGGTTCTTAGGCTGGACTCTATTAGCTCTTACAGAATCCAGGATGAGGAAGGTGATGCAATGGTGGTCTGCCCAATCACACGGGACGATAGATTACAGTTGGATGGTATTTCAGCTTACCAATGACAAGATCTAAGGTAGCTCCTTTAATATGCGTGGGGCTGTCACAAATTCGGATTAGGTTGAGGTCTCGCAGGAAGGATTTAAGGCTATTGACTGCCCCATCACTCATATCATTCCAGTGAAGGTTGAAATCTCCCAGGAAGATCTGAGTGCCATGGAGATCAGCGTTAGCTGAGATAATGTCCATGATCTGTTCTATGAAGGGAATGTTGTCGCGTGGCGGGTGGTAGAACGTGTGCAATTTGCCTAGGTGTTTATTGCTACCAGCCACCTCAATGCACAGGTATTCACAAGACGGCAGTAGATCGGATTGTCATTGTTTGACTGTTAGATTGCTACGAAGTATACAAGCGATGCCTCCACCTTGTCCACTTGATCTATCCAACCTAATGATATCGTAGTTGGGAGGCACTAGAATGTCCAGGATGGGAGCAGATGAGTCTTTTATCCAGGTTTCAGTCAACATTACAAGGTCAAGGCCCTGTGCAAGGATGAGGTCAGTAATGTCAGCAGCATGTCTTACTGCCAATCTGCAGTTGAGAAGCACGCATTTAAGTTTTGGATTAGTGTCAAGTGTGGTAGAAAGTGTGGTGGTGACTCTCGTGAGGTTGTTCTCATTTAAGGCCCTGGTGTTTAACCTAGGTTCCCTGAAAGGGTCCGTAGGATTGCTTCAATTTGGTGCAAGTTTGTTTTGGTGGAAGAATGTGTCGGATCATATGAGAGTAGGAGAGAATGAATATCCCTGTCAGACAGTGAGGCTATACATCTAGAGGGCCGTGAAGGGTCTTTAGGATGGAGTGCAGGAATCGCAATGCAAGGCTAAGAGCGGGGACCCTGCGGTGGGGGAGAACTAGTGGATGAGGGGATCGATGGGCCCGGTGGCGACTGTGTGTGCCAGGTGGGGAGGGATTTCGGGACTTGGTGCTGGGGGCTCGGAGGTTTGGGTGGGTTAGGGGAAGAAGGGTTAGACGAATATTGAGCCAGAAGAACCTGTGGAAGCCGGCTAGGATTGAGGAGTGGGTTGGGGGAAGGGGTCAAGGGAATGACCAGGGCGATGCTGTGATCTATGACTAGAGCCCAGACTATGTGTTAAGTGGTAAATTCGAATCCCTGCCCAAATAGGAATACAGCACAGGGTATTTTACTCTCTACCCATCACAATTTTCCCCAATTGATTTTTCCAGGAAAAACCTGACAAAATGTGTTGGGTAAAAACTGACAGAAAAAAGAAAAAACATGCTGAATAAAGTGCAGTAGAAACCAATTATGCGTGTTGTACTGCCAGTTCCCCTAACAAATGTGGAATAGGAGGCATTTTCTGTGTCCAATAAAACCCAACCCTTGGGGATTGGTATTTACTAGGTGTGATAATTTCTTCACTGTATTCCAACCAACTTGCAATCAGGGCCTAAAAAGGCAAAGAAAGGGGATTGGAATAACATGTACAGCTTTGGAGCAGATTCAGCTACCTGAGCCAAAAACTCACAAAAATATTTAGAAACCAAAAGGAGGAAAAAACAAAGGCGTATCACAGAGCATCCTTAATACTGCTACTCTTAAAAATATATATGGGCCACTGGCTCAACTAATTTAACATCACCAACACATTAAGATGTACATATACGATACTGAGAATCCACCACCACTCGGTAAATGAAGCCTGGAAGGAACCTAAGATGCAGTATGGGTAAACAACATCTATGAATATATAAGCCAAAATCTCTGTACCTCAGTGGCACCCAAAATCATCCCACTATCAGGTATCATAGTGATAGGAACTAGCTTCCTACTGTCAATACAATATAAATGTTTACTACTACATGCAGCAGAATACAGACTGAAGCCAGCCAGATCACTAGTTATTACCAAGCTGGACTATGGCAAATCTGGGTTCTACAAGCATTCCCGAGCAGCTCACATACAACCTACAACACTTAAAAATCAAGCAGCATGGTTGGTCTTCCCTTGTAAGAACCTGCACCACACCACTCATCCATTCTTCTCAAATTCCACAAGGAACTGAAGTTTCTCCTATTCATACTATATCTCGTTGCTCACTGCCCCCCTCCTCTGACTGATCCACCCCTCTGTCCCTGCACACTTTAGGAACTTCCTCTGTGTACTTAACTCCATTGTCTTACAGCTAGGTTTAAATACATACATATATAAATAAATACAATGAGGAGATTTAGGATACGATGGCAGCGTAGTTTAAAGAAGATACAGGAGATTCACATAAAATCCAAGATGCTTAGGATTCAGACAACATTCTGGGATCCATGCAAGGCACACCACTGTGGACTCCCCTGGTTGTCTAGTTTTCAAAAATGTTTGTGGTTCATAGGTTTGCACGGGTGGCACCACAGCATGGCCCAAATACAGCAGCTTTCCCTATTCCTTATCTCTCAACGTAGCGCGTTAGGGCCTTTTGTGTCGATGCTTCGTACCCACCCACACAAGTAGGCTACCGTTGTTATCTGGAGACGCGTGAGAACGCAGGGTGGTAGGAAATTTGTGGTTCCGTGAAAATTCGAAAACTTTCCATCACAGAAATGTGAGGAAAATGTGTGTTTCTTACCAAGGTTTGAGGTTTGCCAAGGATTCTGGGTACTGGGTAAAAAAACCTGATGAGAGCCCTGCAAGTCACCCCACCATGGATACCCCTAAGTGTCTAGTTTTAAAAAATGTACAGGTTTGCTAGGTTTCCCTAGGTGCCTGCTGAACTAGGGTCCAAAATATCCAGCTCCCCACATTGGAAACAAGCATTGGCATAGCCAATAGGTCTCGCTTTTGGGACCTTCTAAGTGTTTAGCCATGCAACAGTTGGTGTTGTTGCACCAAGGATATTGTGCTGCTTAACTAAATACTTATAAAGTCCCAAAAGCGAGACCTTTTGGCTATGCCAATGCTTGGATGCAAGGCGGAGGGGAGAAGGGTGCATGGCGGAGGGGAGAAGGGTGCAAGGCGGAGGGGAGAAGGGTGCAAGGCAGAGGGGAGAAGGGTGCAAGGCAGAGGGGAGAAGGGTGCAAGGCGGAGGTGGAGAAGGGTACAAGGCGGAAGGGGAGAAGGGTGCAAGGCAGATGTGGAGAAGGGTGCAAGGCAGATGTGGAGAAGGGTGCAAGGCGGAGGGGGAGAAGGGTGCAAGGCGGAGGGGGAGAAGGGTGCAAGGCGGAGGGAGAGAAGGGTGCAAAGCGGAGGGGGAGAAGGGTGCAAGGTGGAGAAGGGTGCAAGGTGGAAGGGGAGAAGGGTGCAAGGCAGACGTGGAGAAGGGTGCAAGGCAGAGGGGTAGAAGGGTGCAAGGCAGAGCATGAGGAGCGTCTAGCAGCACCAGGCCTGTCAGCAGTTTTTACGGACCCCTATACAAACAACTATGCAGGGCCCCAAGTCCCAAGCGCCTGTTTAGAAGTTTAAAAATAAAGTGTTATTTTTGGAAAGAGAAAACACAGTAGCTCGAGTCTCCGCCACCAACTAATAATTCCAAATGCAGGTCTCACTAGGGAAGTAGCCGATCCCGAGGTGGCGGGGGCCCGAGGGGCGGCCGCACAGGGCTAAAGTCAGAGGGGCCCTTATGAGGGCAGCAACTTCTGCTGGTAGCGAGAGGAGGGGGCGGGGGTGCACAGCGAGGGATACAGGTGAGAGGGGGAGAGTGTGGAGGGATAGAAGGGACAGAAGGTGAGAAGGGGGTGAGAGTGGGCGCGAAAGGAGGGAGGGCGCAGAGAGATTCAAAGGGGGCTCTGGTGAAAAGGGGCGAGCAGGAGGGTTTCAAGGTGGGGAGGGGTGAATGTAGCAGAGAGAGGAAGAGAAACAGGAGACAGGTGTGACAGGGGGAATGCGGCACAGGGAGGGATACAGGTGAGAAGGGTGTAAAGGAGTGGGGAGGGGAGGTAGCAAAACGAAGTAAAGAGAGGAGCCAGGTGAGTAAGAGAGATGTAAATATATTAGAAAAAGAAGGCATTAGGGAGCGAGAGAGAGAGACAGGGATGGGGCTTGTGAAAAGGGGAGACGCGAGAGAAAGTGACTGAGGATGAAACCGATGCAGACAGGGAGTGAGACAGTGAGCAGGTGGGTAAATGAGGTATGGGGGAAGAAGGAAGTGGGTGAGAGAAAGGCCTTGGAGAGATATCGAGGAACGAGGAAAAAGAGAGGCCAGAGGGAGCCTATGTGACTGGAAGGAAGAGGCCGGGTGTGCAGAGAGGCCGCGAGAAGGGGGTGCAGGGCGAGATGAGAGCGGGTCTGCAGCGGGGAAACAGGTGGGGGCGAAGGGGAACAGGAATATATAGAGGCGGACAAGGGGAGGCCGACGAGCATGAGAGAAGGGGAGATCAGAGGGGCGAGGAGGCGAAAGAGAGGGGGGCTAAGTGAGTGGGTGAAATGGTGAGAAGGTGGAAGGGGAAGCGGCGAAAAGGAGAACAGGTGGAAAAAAAAGGAGCTCAAGGAAATCTGATGCTGGAGGGGAAAGAACGACAGAAACAAGCATTGGCCGCGCGGCCGTGAAAGCGAAAGTGATCGCGATCGCGGTGAAAGCGAAAGTGATCGCGATGACGCGCTCTGTGGTAAGCACGCGAGTGGTGCGCGCGCAGCAGTGATCGCGCTGGAAGGGAGGCAGATGGCGGCTGTGCGCGTGCACGCGCGCGTAACCGCACGCTGGTGGCCGGCAAAAGCCTTTGGTAGCACTTTGAAAAGCCCCTTACTAAATGTCTCGCAGAGCAGCGCATGCGCTGGCTCAGCAAGACCTAAAAAAGGGTCAGTTTTCAGTGGAAAAATGTGATGCATCCATGTTGTGTTTTTGCCCGTTTCCTGTCGCGGGCACTAGGCCTACCCACACAAGTGAGGTACCATTTTTATCGGGTGACTTGGGGAAATGCCAGGTGAACAGAAGTTTGAGGCTCGTAGCAGGTTCCAGAAATTTCCATCACAGAAATGTGAGGAAAATATGTTTTTAGTCAAAGTTTGAGGTTTGCAAGGGAATCTGGGTAAAAAAAACCTTGTGAGAGGCAGGCAGGTCACCCCACCCTGGATGCCCCTAGTTTTCAAAAATGTTTACTGATTTGTCAAGTTTCCCTAGGTGCTGGCTGAGCTAGGGTCCAATAGCTACAGCTACCCATATTGGAAAAAAAGGGTCAGTTTTCAGTGGAAAATATGAAGCGGCCATGTTGTGTTTTGGGCCGTTTCCTGTCACATGCACTAGGGCTACCCACACAAGTGAGGCACCATTTTTATCTGGAGACTTGGAGGAATGCTGGGTGGATATAAGTTTGTGGCTTCCCGCACATTCCAGAACTTTCCATCACAAACGTGTTAGGTAAATTAGTCTTATTGTCAAAGTTTGAGGTTTGCAAGGGATTCTGGGTAAAAAATCCTGATGAGAGCCACGCAAGTCACCCCACCCTGGATACCACTAGGTGTCTAGTTTTCAAAAATGTACCGGGATGCCAGGGTTCCCTAGGCGACGGCTCAGCTAGGGTCAATGTGATGCATCCATGTGTTTTGGGCCATTTCCTGTCTCAGGCACTAGGGCTACACACACAAGCAAGGCACCATTTTTATCGGGAGACTTGGGGAAATGCCGGGTGGAAGAGAGTTTGTGGCTCCCCGCAGATTCCAGAACTTTCCATCACAGAAATGTAAGAAAAATTAGTTTTTTTGTCATTTTGTCAGAGTTTGAGGTTTGTAAAGAATTCTGGGTAAAAACACCTGGCGAAACCTACGCAAATCACCCAACCCTGGATACCCCTAGGTTTCTAGTTTTCAAAAATGTACAGGTTTGCTAGGGTTCCCTAGGTGCCGGCTGAGCTAGGGCCAAAACTCTATAGCTACCCACATTGGAAAAAAGGGTACGTTTTCAGTTGAAAAATGTGATTCATCCATGTTGCGTTTTCAGCCGTTTCCTGTCACGGACGCTAGGCCTACCCACACAGGTGAGGCACCATTTTTATCAAGAGGCTTCGGGAATGCCAGTTGTAAGGAAGTTTGTGGCTCCCCACGGATTCCAGAACTTTCCATCACTGAAATGTGAGGAAAATGTGTTTTTTTCAGTCAAAGTCTGAGGTTTGCAAGGGATTCTGGGTTAAAAAAAAAACTGGTGAAAGCCACACAAGTCACCCCACCCTGGATACCCCAAGGTGTCTAGTTTTCAAAAATGTTCAAGTTTGCTAGGTTTCTCTAGGTGCCGGCTAAGATAGGGTTCCAAATCCACAGCTAAGCACTTTGCAAAAAAAGGGTGAGTTTTGAGTGAAAAAATGTGATGTATCCATGTTGCGTTTTGGGCCGTTTCATGTTGCAGGCACTAGACCCACCCACACAAGTAAAGTACCATTTTTATGGAAGACAAAAGAGAGCATAGAATAGTAGAACATTTGCTATTACCAATTGGATTTTGCTGCATTCGTGCCTTTCAAATGTAAACCAATGTATAAGAAAGAAGACATTTTGAAAAATACCCTCTAAAACATACGCTAGTATGGGTATCCACAAATTCAGAGATGTAGAAATAACTACTGCTCCTGAGCTCCATGTCCTGAACTGATTTCGGAAATACATAGGTTTCCTTGATACCCATTTTTCACCATATGAATTGGTCTATAATCGGTATACGATGAAAAACCATTGTGCAGCGTTGTTGGCTCTGGGTACCTTGGGTTCTTGAAGAACCTACAAACCCTATTAATCCCCAAAACCAAAACGATCTAGCGGACGTAATGGTATATTCATTTTGTAATTCAGCCACCATGACAAAAAATTTCAGTTGAAAACATTGTCACAAATTACCGTTTTTCCTACTCATTTTCAATATTTCTTTATTTCAACAGTTATTTTCTTTAGGAAAACTTTGAGGAATCTACACATATGACCCCAGCTGAATTCAGAATTTTGTCTACATTTCAGAAATCTATAACTTTCCTGGATCACTTATGTGTTTCACGCTGGTTTCCACCACAAACTGGAAGCAGGTTGAGAGCACAAAAGATAGGAATAGGCTATCTCTTTGAAAAATACTACAATTGTGGTACAAAATTAGGTTTTCTGATTCAGCTCTGCATGTTGCTGAAAGCTGGGAAGATGGTGACTTTATAGCACGGCTAACTGTTTGTTGATGTAACTCTTAGGGAAAGAAACAGACACTTTTATCTGGAACACTATTTTCCTATTTTTCTCAAAAAACTCAAAACCCTATACCAAGTTATGTTGAATTGGATACACCCAATTGGCAAATATTGATTACTTATACGTCTTTAGTATATGGGACTCCAGGTACCCAGGGCGAGTAAGACAGAGTGTTCACCCAGCACTGTTTGTGCCACCCTGCAAGTGACAGAGACAAAATGGACCCCCACCTGCCACTGCAGACTGACAGGACAATTAGTGACCCTGACAGTTCAACTTTGCCATTACACCTAACGGCAAAGCCACCACTTCCTTTAAGTAATATATGTAAGTCTCCCCCAAGGAAGACCTATAGAGTCCTATGGCAGGGAGCTGTATATTAGTACGCTAGACATATGATTTTCTATAGGTCTAAACAGCAACACTTCCAAATTGTTGTTTTGCTGTGGAAAGGTTAGGAGCCCCATTGGCTAACACAGGGTTACCAGCTGGAACCTCAGCCTAGCTAACTTCTGAATGGTACCACCAAACAAATTCAAGCAAGTTATCAAATTAATTGTGACATTAAACCCAACCTGATGCCCAGGCCAGATTTAAAGTCACTATGAAAGTTAAGCAACTTTTAGAAAGTTGCCACCCTGCACTCCAGCTAGTCTAGTAGCCTCACAAAGACACTGACACTTAGACGCATTTCTGACCACCTGGGGAGACGTGTGAATGACTCCCAGGCCAGGGAACAAAGGCAGTTGCTGCAGAGCGAGGTGCCACCTCCTTTCTCAGGATGACCACTCAGGGTGTTAGCCCAAAAGGCAGGCTTCAAATGTGAAGCCGCCTTTGAAGGGCCGCTTGTGATAACATCCCTGAGCAGGATGCCTTTTGTTCCTGCAGACAATTAGGAGACAGAGCTAGAGGAGGGAAACCTGTGTCTA
The DNA here is from genome assembly GCA_963921515.1 of Calotriton arnoldi. NCBI lineage: Eukaryota > Metazoa > Chordata > Amphibia > Caudata > Salamandridae > Calotriton > Calotriton arnoldi. The sequence goes on along the minus strand of CAWUFW010000753.1, from coordinate 1,549,242 downwards.
AACATGTTTCCCTGTGGGAGTGTAGCCATTGGTAGCCACACCTCTAGGGTGGGCTACCTTGTTCTCGACGGTTGAGGAAGGGTTGTGCCATCTTGAAGGGGGCAAGAAAGGGACACCCTGGGATATCTAGATGCAAACATCACAGGAACTTCATCACTAGAGAGGAGGGGACCCAGTAGCCCATTGGCTTATGACTGCATGGCCCACTCGGAGCACTTTCCTGGGATAAGTAGGGCACCCCTGGAACCCTGCTCCTCATTTCACATTGGAGAAGAAAGGAGGACCGAAGAAGGACTGCCCTGCTGTATTTTAACTGCACAAAGAAAGGCTGCACCATCGAGAGGACTGCACTTGCTGCACTTTTGGGCAAGTGAGACTGTGACTGTGCCTGCGACTCCTGACCCCGGGAAAAGTCGATTTCCCAACTTCACCAAGACCAGTGACTCCGAGGATCAGTCTGCTGATCTCCTGGAACAAGCTCCAGGACAAGAAGAGCTGAAAGAGCCCTTCGCAGAAGTTTTGCCTCTACCAGTCGCGGGGCACAACAAAGGACTAATCTGAAATAACCAAAACCTGCACCTGAGTCTGGCAGACCCGGGAGTGCTGTCCAAGTTCGGATTTGTTGTACTCAAGAGACACCAGCCCCCCACCAAAGAGTTTGCATCCAACCGCAGTGCAGTGTGATCAGTAGTTCAACAGTGGCTGTCCGACTACTGCAACATAGAGGACTTTGAGGGGACCCCAATCTCCATACCCAAAGTCACCCCACATGAACTGTGGGCTGATGAACCCCCGCCGAGACACCCTCGTCGATCGCACCACAACCTCAGCATCCTTTTGAGCATCTTTGCCTGCATCCCTAAGCATCAGGACCACTCCAGTGTCTTTTATGGCGGTTGTCCTGTAATGTTTGGAACTTGCTGTAAAAATGCTCTGGTGGCCAGGTAACTGTCCAAAGTATCCTTTCTGGCTCCCTAGACCTTAATTGTGTTGGATTTGGTCACCCCAGTCGGGCAGGATAACTCGCACTAACTTTTCCAAACTTTTCAAAAGTTTTCAAACTTTACACTTGCCAATACTTGTTTGTGGTTGCAATGAAATGTGATAAAAAGTTCAAAAATCTGTATCTCCAGTACCTTTTGGTGGATTTTAATGATAAAGGTCTCTAAAAATTCATAAAAATATGCTCTATTTTTATAAATTGTTGTTGTGTCTTTTTATTGGTGTGTGATTTTCTTATTTTGTTGTTTGGTGCTGTTAAATGCTTCACACTAAGTTCCATTTCCAAGGCTTGCTGCTCGCAGTCACAGCTACCCAAAATTAAGCTTTGATTAAGTAAACAATACTGACTGGACCCAAGAGTGTACACCATGGTAAGGCCCCACAGCCTTATCATATAGTACACACAGAACCTCACAAAATAATAATTAATTTTCAATTAAAAAATCATATTTATTAATCAACTGTCCACCCTATACCCTTACACGTCTAGCAACCCACACCTAACATGTAAGGAAAATAAATAATCATCACGATTTACATCATTTATAATAATAAACAATTAATAAGCCCAGTGCCAGTGCTCTCCCCATTAAAGCTGATATGTGTGGATTGGTGACCCCAATTGGCAAGGACTTTAACCCTCTTATATGTCCCTAGAATATTGTACCAGTGATACACAGGGCATGGGTGTTAAAGGGGGTCACCAGGGCCTGGAGCACTGTCTGTGCCACCCTGAATGACCAAATCAAACTACTGACAGCAGGCCTGTCATTGCAGACAGCGGGACCATGTGTGGCAAAGTCAATGCACTATTTTTAATGTATGCCAGTCACCCCTAAGGAAGACCTCCTGAGCCCAGGAGGCAGTGTACATTATATTAAAGGTATGGACACATGCATGTAAGCTTATATGTTCCTATAGTGGCCTTTACCATTAAAGGGCACTATAAGTCATAGATGGTCAATAGGATAAAATGGGCTGGCACTCGGGCAAACTCGAGGTTGGAAGCTCCATTATGGTACCGCCTAAATATGTTGTGTTTGGTATCAAACAATGTGCCTCATCACCCTTGACATGAATCTCATGTCGAGGACAGTGTGGCAGGCACCAGGTGGCTACCTTAGAGGTTGCCTACCTGGTTGCCCCAGTCTTTCCAATGCTCTGGCTGCCAGCCTGCGGCTACTGCCACAAAGACAGGAATCTGACCCCATGCCAGGAGGTGTGAACTCTCCCTGTACTCAGAAACTATGGCCTGGACGTGAAATAGGTGACACCTCTCTCCCTGATAGAATGGCTAGTGAAGTGGCACATCAAGATGGTGAGCTTCAAAGGCTGCACAGCCTGTGATATGAAACCAGGGTACCACCCCAAGGAGGAAACAGCTCTCCCCTGCCCCCAGGCACATTTGCACCCAGGAAGGTGGGAAAATTAGGTATTCAGGAGGTGTACACCCTCACAAGGCTAGCCACACCTTAAGGGTGGGCTACCTGGTCTGTACAACTAAGGAAGGCTTCTGCCATTTTTAAAAGTGGTAGAATAGAGGGTTCTGAGTAGAAAAGGTGACCTCCACCCCCGGATGTGGTCACCTCGGTGGCAGATTAGCCACTGGGGCTTGTAGCCCATTGGCCACCCCTAATGCCTCTCAATCTAGTATTTAAGGGCTACCCCTGACACCAGAACTTCAGTTCTGATTTGACAACAAAGGACACAAGAAGAAACCCGAGTCTGCGACAACAGGACCTGCACAAGGTGTTGTACTCCGCACCTATGTCAACCCACCTGGAACTACCCAACTGCGACTCGTTCTGGACCAAAGTTCGATTCCCCAAAACAGAGGGACCCCTTTGAGAGTCAAAGGCATCACCAGGTTCCCCTGGACTAGTGACATTAGTCCCCTGCACACCGCAGGTAAAAACAACATACCGGAACCAAAGAATCGCTGGCCATTGGGCCCGTCGAAGGATCGCCCAAAAGTAGATGATCCAGTGCATTGTGGGAAACATAGTCCTGACCTCCACGGAGTATCAGGCGGCTACTGTGTTCTCCCGGACCTCGAAATAACTTTCTGCTGTGCTTACTGTTGCCAAGGCTTGTTGGTCTCCAGTCGGGCAACCACCCCCTTTACTCGACTTTGCACCTCGAGGGAACTCCACAAAACCTTCATCCTATGTCAGCAGTGGCTTCGTTGTCAACTTTTTGCACCCTGTTCCCCAACAGCACCGTTTAAGCGGTAAAACCAGCTCTCCCGTGGCTCCCTCTTCAGCACCAAGGACAGCCTGGGCAACTCTGCACCCAGGCTTCTCAAGCCAGGTAAAATTTAACTGACTGTTGTGGCTTGGTCCTGTAACCCATATCCTTTACCCTCCTTGGGTTCCACGCAACTCGACCTGCAAGTGACCGATTGCATTTTCCTATTGGCAGCAATGATAAAGTTTTGCACTGATTTAATTTTGCCTCTAAAATCCATAACTCTGGTTATACTTATCTGATTAACTTCGTTTTGGTGTCTAAAATATTTTTTAAATCTGTTTCATTTTTTTAAGTGGTGTAAAATTAATTTCGAGTCGTGTCAATTGCTTATTGTCCATCTTGATACTCTGAAATGTTTAACACATGTTCCTCTAGTAAAGCCTGACAGCTCTTTGGCACTCTACCAGGACTGAGCTAACAATTTAATATTGTGAATCCAAGGACCATCTTTGGGGTATTGTGAGAGTATTGCATGGTGAAGCCTAACCAGCATCACATAAGGCTCCACCTTCCTACATATAGCATTCGACATGTGGGTATACCAGGCCACTTTCATAGATAGATTTATATAATGCTGCTTTGGAATCAGTAGGTTCCTTATTGTCCCATGTAAAACAATTAGCTTTAATTGGATCCACTTCAAGACTTAAGTCAGCAATTTTAAAGTAAACATTTGAGACAGGTGCAATAAACATGAGAGAAAATTCGTTGTTATGCATGCTATGCGGACACATCATGAAATTTCCAACTTAACCATTGTTATAGGTCTTTGAACAGGGTACCTAATAAACAGGAAATGTTAATTTTGTATAAGTGATGAAAGATGGGGGCAACATGACTTCCAAGTATTGTAAAGGGTTAGTAGTAATAGAGTGACCTTAAGAGTGCACTACTTCCATGAAAGGGGGGGTTTTCACCAGACTTTGAGACCAATGGATTTTGAATTTTAATTTATTTGAAAGCCTGACACGTGAGAGAAGCTTTTCAAATCTTGAACCCGGTCTGGCAGAAATCAAGCAGGATCCCTAAGAGGCATAGTACACCATCGGCAAAGAGTGCCACTTTGAAAGAAGAGGGTGCCACCCATATTCCCTGAATCCTAGGGTTGACATTAATCTTTTGTTCTAGGGGTTCCATAACTAGGGTGAAAATGGTTGGGGACATTTGCCCTCTCCATGTCTTGTAAAGGTGGAGAGGGTTTTAAGCAGGATTTTAAGGTTGTTGACCTTAATATAGTGGGGGGGCATGCAGAGTTTCACAAGATACCGGATCGGGTATTGAGGCCTAAATTAATCAATTCCTAAATCCCTCTTTTAACTTGTCTTCAATTGGAAGATATATTTGTTTAACTGAAAGAGGTTTACTGCCCCCCACACCCTACTCCCAGAAATATGCCTTGTTTGTTTGACCTTCTTATCCCTTCAAAATCAAAACCTAAAGACAAGATATATTGGCAATTCAATGGCTCACAGTAGCACCTGAATTCTGTGCTTCTAGGGACAATGGCAATACTGGTTATAAGGATTGCCTAATTGAGCCTGAGTTCAATAGACTTGGGAGGTGTGGAATATTCTCCTTCGATTTAATTTTCCAGAAACAAGCCTGTCCGTTAGGAACATATTCCTAAATTTGGAAGCACAGGCATTGAATTTATCATCAATGATTCCCTTAAATGGGGTCATAAAATATCCTTCAAATACTATTTCACTGTTTCATATCATTTCTGTAGTGATAATTACTCAACTGCTCTCAAATCATTCCTTTAGCCTTATCCTCCCTGCTTATTTGAATTGCTGTTCACTTCCTTGAAATTATACTGCTATGATCTGTCCAAATATTGTTTTTTTTGTTCCATGAACTATCTTGTTTTGCAGCTTACTCAGGGGCTTATTTACAAGCCCGTTGCACCGCCAGTGGGTCACTTTTAATATGGGAAACAGTGACGCACCTGCGGCCCAAGGGGCTTGTAAATAAACCCCTCAATGAATTGTTCAAATGTGCAATGTAAACACCAGGCATGGCTGATTGAACTGGTTCTGTCGCTAATGACAGTGTAGGTACCCGTTTGTTGGTTTACACCTGCATTTTCATGGTAACCATCTACTTTCTCCCTCTTTTCTGTATTTCTCCCATGTCTAAGTACTTCTTCCAAATGTAGTTGTCATATCTATTTCCTCCCTTCTTTAACATACACTCATGTATGAGAGACCACTTCTTTGCGAATTCTTTCTTAACATAAAATGGAGTCAGGTTCAGATGAACTGGTGTCTCAACAGATATTCTCCTGGTTTATCGTGTAACTACTGATGCTGAAGTTGATCTTGGGACCCCAGCTCAAGCTTGTTCCCACCTGGGTTCAACACCACTGCCACACACCTTCTTACAATCTGAATGACACTATTGTATATCAAGGATGATCTCACTATGCATCAAATTCTAGCTCTAAGAAAACAATTCCCTTTATACGCCTTTATGTTTTTTATTACCTCATTTACCTGCTCAGTCAAAAAGAATCCGGGCAAGAAAAACATTCCTAGATGTTTACATTCCATAACTTGTCCAAATTTCAGTCCGCCATTCTTCATATTTTAGCATGATTTCGGCACAGATTACTTTCTTCAAAATGAAGGAATGAGCCTGGTCTAGGGCCTGACAGCTCCACAAAAATGCTCTTTCTGGTTGCTTCAAGAAAATGCATGAGACGTTAACAAAGACTGTACCCAGAACACATAAAGGCCCTGCAGAAGTTAACATACCTAAACCACAGTACAATACTGAACTCAGAACGTTACGTTCTACTGGTATCTAACTATTGTCTCAGTGACAGATTTGGGTCTAGCTTTATTATTTATTGGCGTGGGTGTTTGCGTAAAAGACACACAATTGATGGACGGAATGCAGAACAAATCAAAACATTCACCCCGAGTCAAAAGATCTGGATTAAATCCATCATTATTTAGCTCACTTCGCCACCCTAGTTTATACCCAGCCATATGCAAATCAATCTTGACCCTGTGCCTCATGAGAACAGTCCAGCCCGAACTGCCAAGCCAGGTCCTCTCTGGACCGGAAACAAGCATCTTAAGACCGGTTTCAGGGTTTCACCCCTCATCAGCCAGGATAGCTTGAATCCAGTGGCACAGTGAGCCTGGGACCCACGTCTGGGCATACCCAGCGCACTTAGGGAGAGAAAGCAAAGACACACAATTGATGGACGAAATGCAGAACAAATCAAAACATTCACCCCCAGTCAAGAAATCTGAGTTAAATCCATCATTCTTTTGCTCACCATGCCACCCCATTTTAGACCTGGCCATATGCAAATCAGTCTTTGTGTGTGATACAGTTTGAAGTTATATGAGTGAAAAAAATGCTCTGGATAAATCCCTCATAAGTCCAAGCACAATACCCTAGTACCGCAAACGCCATCATAACGAAGATGGTCCTTCAATTATAACTCCTATTTTTACTTATCCAGAAGTTACATATAACACACATACCATGGGTGACAAAATCATGTGACGCACAAGAGTATGCCCACAAGTTAGCCCTGATCCAAATGGCATGGCAGAGCATCAAACCCCTATTGGGGGCACAACTACACCAATCAACATTCAGGTCAGCATGACACATTATGGCGATCATATAAACACACCACGCACTAATGAAGCTGGCATTTTTTAGCTAAATAGCATAACAGTGGCACAAGTCCATGTTGCCCCCCTTGAAAAGACAAACTTAATGGAAAGGGACTGTGATAACTGGGTATAGGTGGACTAAACGCCACCAGATAGCGCAACAGCACCACAATCCATCAGTAATCGAGCAATTGACATCAATAGATTAACCCCAGGAACGGCTTGTGTCGGGGAAAAGAGACTGGCGGGGGAAGGGGTTGGGTAGGTGGAAGAATGGGGGATGACAGAGACAAAAAGAAAAAAAAGAAAAAAGAACTTACCTGCTGCCCTCCAGCATCGTGTCACGCTCTTCTGCTCCTCTCCGCTGCAGGCAGGCACAGGCTCCCAGCCTGCCCTGGGGCCAATCCTGAAGCTGCTCTCAGGAATGAGAGCAGCATCAGGATTGGCCTGAGCGCCTATGATTTGCACTCCAGGACAGAATGGGAGCCTGTGCCTGCTCTCTCCAACCCCAGTAATGCAGCTGGGGTTGCAGAGAGCTTCACTGCGCGTGTGGGTTTGGCTGGTCTCAGACGGCCAGCTAAACGCACATGGGCAGTGAAGGCAGTGTCCACCTCTCCCCCTCCAGCCTGTCACCACCCTTGCCCCGCCCCCAAGACTCAGCATAAGAAAAATAAAATGATAATAAAACAGGTTTTAAACCGGTTTTATTATCGAATTATTTTTCACATTTTTGAAAGTGCTGGCCGGGGGGGCGACGCTCCTCCGCCATAGTGGAGGAGCCGCCACTGAGTAAACCCCCCCCATACACTTAGTCCAGAAGCACTAGAAAAGCTCATGGAAGAGCCATTCGAGGTGGCTCTGTTTGAGGGAGACACTGATACAGCAAGGGAAGAGAGTGCATTTAAACCCCTTGGAGCAACAAAGAGGGCAAACAACTTTAAGTATTCCCCGTTTGGCAAGCAGGAAAATGCCCAATGTGGACTCACCCCAAGAGACTGAATTATCACAACCCTAAACTCTACTCTCCTGGCTACAGTCAACGCCTTGACATGACTGTCACATAAAATGGAGTTGCAGGTAGACCTTATACAAAGTTTAGCTCAAACAATGATCACACTAGACTAACATATTTGTCAGAGTGGACTGCATACATTTGGACACACAGTGACAGACACCACCAATCACATGGAGGGAGTGGTCCTACCGAGAGAAACAGCAGAAGTTATGGGAAAGAAGGCCCCATGTACTTGCGAAGCAATTGTGAACAAACGCAGTACCCTTCCTGACCTCCTCTCAACAATAGTGAAACACCTGAAACATCCAGGATCACCTCAAAGTCCCAGATTTGGCACGGAACATGACTCCATGGACACAGAGAATAACCCCACAGGGGGCCCCAGCTTAATTGTGCCAATCCAACCTTTCCACAAACAAGGCAAAAAAGACACAGAGACACAGTAGAGACAATGGTGTGCAATCATCCAGTAAGGACAACAAGGCCACAGAAATGGACGAGATGTTTGTCTCAATTATGCAAAATGAGTCCTTTGACGCAGCCACAACACCCAAACAGGAAGCTGTTACCACAAATGGGTCCTCCACAGGCACATTTCACGCGGTGGCTACAAGTGGAACCTGTAACAGCCAAAGACCTCTAACTCGGGAGAAAATTAAAAGGCTTAGGAAAACCGCAAAAAACCCACCAGGAACCTGACACGTCAGAAGGCATACATCAATAAAGTAAACCGCCTCACTAACGCCCCTCAGGGCAGTGCACCCTTAGAGGACAGACAAAACAGGGCCATGAATAAAAAAGAGATTTATCCAACTTTTTACGTAAAGGGGTCCTCAAAAGTAAGCAATATATTGGGGGGCCTGATAACGTTAGAAGCACTCCTCCAACCAGTAGATACCGAGGAGGACATTTATGATGGGGTAGCCTTAGGGCCGGCTTTAGAGGTTGTGGTGCCCTGTGCGACAATCTTTTTTTGGTGCCCCTCACCCCCAAACAATCATTTTTTGTGTTGAGTTGTATGGTATCTCAACCATATATTAAATATATACAGGATAAATTTTAGAGTATATAAAATGTATTCTCAAATATCATGTAAATTAAATAAAGACTAGATGGGGAACAGATATTACAACACCAGGCATCAGTCAAATATAGCCTAAAACAATATACATATCTTGTTTATGTAATTATTAACTTTTTCTAACTTTGCCATTCACTTGTAAATATACCCCTTAGTTTGGTGTATGTGCGAATCCTGCATTGCCGATCCCCGGTGAGTTTCACTACTCCTGCTGAAACAAGGCCAATGGTAGTACCAATGGGTGAGGCAGACTGGCCTCAAGGGTCCTATGACCTCAGCGACAGAGTCACTGTTGCTCTAGGGTATGCTGCTGTGGAAATACAGATTTTATAATGGACGTAAGCTCCTCCATTTTATATTTTTGTAGCCACCATTTTGAGGTAAGCTTTTCTTAGTTTGTCTCCTCAGCACAAAATAATGTGCTCCTTTCAGCTACACAGAACAATGTGGATACGTCAAAAGACCCCAGAGCATATGTTTGCTCTCTACTTGCTAGCACGCAAGTAGGGCAGGATGCATTTAACAAACGGTCAATGATTAACATTCCTATTCACTGATATCACATGTATTACAGCCAGCTGCATAAATTGCTTATGTCTACAAATTATTGTTGATACAGGACGTGCGACCTTTTGTTCCATATCCAGATGATTAATCAAGTGAGCGCCTGACTCTGTAACCACAGGCGTGTCTATGTTTATATGTCTGACGCAAGTTATGTACAGTTCTGCTTTATTTCTGTTGACCACGGGATTACTGATGAGTGGTGGGAGTTAATGAGTAATCCTTATATATATATGTTTTGCATGCCATGTATACATATTTCCAGAGGTACTGGTCCTGACTAGTACATGATATCATCCTGGGATTATTAATCATCCTAGGCAGCTGCTAATTTTTCATACCCATTCCCACCTACACTTGTTCCAGCAGAAAGATATATAAGGCTGTCTATGACTGTGTAAGTTGTCCACTTCTCTCATAGCCACATGGAGCTGTGAGGTTGTGTACCCGCTTGAGCGAAATAAATCTTTTTATGTTACAGTTACCTCCGACTGCTGGTCTTCCTTGTTATAGGTGTACCTGTGGGAGGTTGGAGAAGGACCACTTCCACAAATTGGCGACTCTGGTGGGACCTCTCCGTGGGACATCCAACGGCTAGCTGAGTCCGTGGTTGAGAGGTGCGACTGAGGACTGAAGGATCGTAGGGGCCCCTGCACTAAGGAGACAGAGTTTCTCCGCAGCTGCCATCTGAAGTCCCGACTGGCCTCTTGACACAGGATTCCCCGGCAGAGGTCCACGAGCTGATCCCTTTTGAAACAGACGTGTTGTCCGAAGACCAACAGTCGGACGATTTGAGGACACCACAGATTGGTGAGATTGTTCTGTTGCATGTTTTGTTAATTAAGTTTGGTTACTTAAGTTTGTTGATTAGTTTGGTAAAATAATAGTTATAACTACGAAGTACTAGGAACAATGAAGAAATGCATTTCTAAAACGTTCTGTTGTATAAAATCAGGTCACCGGTTGGACGAAAGTGTCCCCACTCCTGTTGAAGACAGTCCTGGTTGGATATTAATGATAAAAAAGGAGTGAATGTGAATTTATACAATAGAATATGGCATCAGTATACAAAAAAAGATAAGGAATTACAATTTCCTATTGATGGTACCTTTGATTTAGCTAAATTACAGTATTTACAACAATGTATGATGGAACGGAAGGTCCGACCCGCTATGTTTGAAGTATTTCAAACATGGGAGAAATCTGCCAGAACTCGGAATATGAAACAAAAACAAGATAGGGAACGAGAGAATAGAAAAACAACCATGGCTAAAGTAGCAGAATATAATAATATAAAAATAAACGAAAACATTGAACAGCATGACAGAGAGTTTAGGATGAAAACAGAAAAATGTTTTGTTGCAATAGAAAAAAGAAAGTGCCCTCCTATCGATGAAGTATTAGAAGATTTGTTAGATAAACCTCCCCCGTATAATATTGTCCAGATTCCTGCCCCAGGTCCCGGGGCTGGGGGTCCACCAGCTACTCAGCAAGCGCCCCCTCCTGTTGTGCAGGCTCAGCAGGTAGCCACTCCTGTTGCGCAAGCCCAGCAGATAACCCCTGTTACTAATCTTCAGGGTACACAGGGAGCGGTAGGTTACACCCCAACAGTACCGTCCGCTCCAGCAACATTATCCTCCAGCACCACGCCCCCAATGTTCACAACACCATTTAGCACACACAGTCACTCCCCTATAATAACTATGCGGAGACCGGACCACTGGATAGATTCCCCTCACTCTAGGTCACCAATTAGGGACAGACTGACACCAGACACGCAGGTTAGACACACACGATTAGGCCCTTCTGAAAAGAACGCTATAAAGAAAATGACCAAAAAGTGGATGGACCAAGGGGAAATAACTAAAAGAGAAGCCTGGGACACATTTGAGGGGATGCAGGAATTAAGAGCCAAAAATTTTGTCATTAATAGTATGGTGACGCGATTGTTTGATCACTGTTACCTCTTATTAGAGGATAGTACCGTTGTTTTTACGTCACCAGAATGGTTAAACAAAGTATGGAGGGATAGTGAGCACTCTACATTAACTATCGCGCAATGCAAAAGTGCATTTAATGACTGTTATCAGTTCCAAAAGGAGCTAGATATCATTATATGTGGTGCCACACAAAAACATATCCACCAACATTATGGCCCAGAAATTAGTGGTGATACTTCAGCTTACCCTATGAGAGAGGTACATCCAATTCCTGATCCAAGGCCAGGGAATCATCCCCCTATCCCACAATATGTTCATACTCCTTGGACTAGGGCTGATTTGTTAGCCATGAAAAAGGAGTTACCTGATCCTAGAAAAAATCCGAGGCTCTTTTATGAGCAACTTGAATCTGCCATTAATTTAACACCCATGATACTAAAAGATATTGATTTTTTGTTTGATTTCTTGGTACCTCAAGAAATATGGCGTCCAGTTAGGGATAATAACTGCGCAACCATTCACTGGCCAACCATAGTCGGTGATGATAATAACAGATTAGCAGGAGGAGCCGTGCCACCGTCCTTAATAGCCTTACCAAGGCATATTATAACACGTATGCAGGAAATATTGCCCAGAGAAAAGGTGGATTGGGATAAGATGACGGCATGTCGACAGAAGGAGGGAGAGGAAGTTACCGATTTCTTTAGTAGAATAGAGGAGGTTTTTAAAGCATACAGTGGGCAAGATATACAGACTATACAAGGGAAGCGTATCTTTGCTAATCAGTTTGTTCATAATCTTCTACCTGACTTATCAGATAGTATAAAGACGTACGAAAGCACCTGGACTGCTAAAGATCCAGCTGAATTATTGACCATGGCCTGCTACTATGAGAATAAGAGAAATGCAGAAAAGGGAAAAAAGGATAAGCAAATGAAGGAGTTAAAAACAAAAGCATTGATGCAGCAAGCTTTTCCTGATAGGGGAAGGTCAAGAGGACGTACAAACTTTCAGAGGGGAGGTGGACGTAGTCGAGGGGTTGGTCGAGCTGCTTCAGCTCCGGCGCAACAGAGAGCAGGGTTAGGCTACAATACATGTGCCTATTGCTATCAGGAGGGTCATTGGAAGAATGAGTGCCCTTCGTTACAGGGCCAGGGTCAGACTATGAGAAATAATGCCAATACTTACAGAGGGAACACAACTCCCCACGCAGACAGAGGAAGAGGTAGAGGACAACAAAGAAATTATAATGACACCGACCAGACAAATTATTTCGACCAAAGGAATAATGCGTATTTTACACAGGATTATGCGCAGGATGATGATCATCAGGATTGGACCCAATAGGGATGCCCAGGAGAGGACAGGGAGCGAGTGCAAATACCAGTAGATTCTTCAGGGCCATATGTAACAATGATGGTTGGAGGTGAAGAAAGAGTGTTCCTTCTAGATACTGGTGCCACTAACACATCTATTTCCCACCGCTTGCTCCCCCATGCTCCTCTCTCGGGAAAATTAGATAAGTCGGTGGGATTTTCTAATGCTGTTGTAACAAGCCCCATTTCGCGACCATTGGACTTCACTATAGGCCCCATAACAGGGAGCATGCCCTTTGTATTAACAGAGAAATGTTCACTTAATTTACTAGGTTTGAAGGCTTTAAAAATGATGCATGCTACCATATATTGTACACCAGATGGTGTTTATCTGACTTGCAAGAAATCAGCACTATCTAAGCAGTATCTTGTTGCAGACAAAAATACCTTACCACCTGAACTTCGGGATATTGATCCAAAGTTGTGGGCACATGGACCAAACGATGTAGGAAGAATGGATATTGAGCCAGTACATATTAAAGTAAAACAAAATGTTAAATTACCCCGCATTCCCCAATACAAAATGTCAAAAGAAGGAGAGGAAGGATTGAAATTAGTGATATCAGACTTGCTGCAACGACAAATAATAAGAGAAGTCACAAGTAGCCTATGTAATAGTCCCATTTTACCTGTAGTTAAACGAGATGATGGAACAGAACAGGTCAAATATAGGATGGTTGTTGATTTGAGAGCCATTAATAAAATAGTGGAACCACAATATCCTGTTGTACCCGACATTACTGCAATGTTTTCGTCTGTACCACCTTCAGCCCAGTGGTTCACTGTGATTGATCTAAAAAATGCCTTCTTTAGCATTCCCATACACCCAGATAGTCAGTATTTGTTTAGTTTTAGTTTCCAAGGGAGATCCTATCAATTCTGTCGAGCTCCACAGGGGTATACAGAAAGCCCTAGCATTTATAGCCAGGCATTAAAAAGACAACTGGATAACTGTATTATGCCATCAGGTACGGTATTACTGCAATATGTTGATGATTTATTAATCACCGCTGAAACAGAAGATATTTGTAAGCAGGCTACGCATGATGTTTTAACATTTCTCGCTTTGCATGGACATAAGGTTTCGCCAGCTAAACTACAGTATTGTCGACAGGAGGTAACCTATTTGGGTCACCTCTTGTCGAATGGGGGAGGAGGCTTTCACCTGCCAGAATACAGTCCATTCAGAACATTTCAAGACCTAGAACTCAAAAGGATGTTCGTGCATTTCTGGGAATGGTCTCCTTTTGTAGGCAATGGGTACCAAATTTTTCTTTTCTGGCCAAACCATTATTGTCCTTAACTCACAAGGATGTGCAAGATCCCGTCCCTTGGGAGAATGAACATCACGATAGCTTCATGGCTTTAAAATCTGCTCTATGCAATGCACCTGCTTTAGGTACGCCAGACTATACTAAAAGCTTTGCATTGTTCGTACATGAAAGAGAAGGGTGCGCAATGGCTGTACTAACACAGAAAAATGGAGAGAAGAATAGACCATGTGCCTATTTTTCTTCAACATTGGATCCGGTAGCCAGAGGCCTACCGAACTGCCTAAGAAATATTGCTGCGGCGGCTGCTGCAGTAAAACAGGCAGACTCTATTGTACTAGGACATCCCGTTATGGTTTATGTCCCTCATTCAGTGGACATACTATTAAACAAAACCAAGACGCAGCATTTAACTAATGCTAGATTGACTCATTATGAACTAATATTAATGGCTACTAATGTGACCTTGCAGCGGTGCAACACTATAAACCCAGCTACTCTGATGCCTCTCCCTTCGGAGCAGGATGAAGTACAACATGATTGTGTGATTGTCACTGAAACTGAAACGAAAGGTCGAGTAGATTTGGTAGATGTACCTCTGTCTAAGGTCGATGGAACACTATTTGTGGATGGCTCTTGTCTAAAGAGACCAGATGGAACCACCTCGGCAGCCTATGCAATAACAACCAATAAAACAATTGTTGAAACATGTAAAATACAACAGATGTCTGCTCAGGCAGCTGAATTAATTGCTCTAACTAGAGCATGTGAACTTTCAGAGAAGTTAGTGGTAAACATCTACACTGACAGCCAGTACGCTTGGGGGGTGGCTCATAACTTTGGACGCTTATGGGCCGAAAGAGGGTACATTACATCTGGAGGTGCTAAAATACAGCACGGCACCTTGATTACAAGATTATTAAATGCTCTTGCATTACCAACTAAGTTGGCTATC
Organism: Calotriton arnoldi; assembly: GCA_963921515.1. Lineage (NCBI taxonomy): Eukaryota > Metazoa > Chordata > Amphibia > Caudata > Salamandridae > Calotriton > Calotriton arnoldi. The sequence goes on along the minus strand of CAWUFW010000753.1, from coordinate 1,534,150 downwards.
ATGAAGTGTAGTGCACACAAGATAATCACAGACCATGTAGGCCAAGGAAATGCCTTTGCCGATGAAACAGCAAGGCATACTGCATTAAATGAGTACACGTTAACATATGTAGTGTCGAGTGCAGATGAGGAGACGAAAGAAGTTGATCCTTACACGCAGATAAGGGAGATTCAAGCTTTTGCAAGTGAAGAAGAAAGAAAGCAGTGGGTAAAGGAAGGTTATTATTTTGACACACATCTTGGGGCTTGGATGAATACACTTGGACAGAAATGGGTCCTGCCTGATAGTTTTCTCTTGCCCATACTTCAGATGGTCCATGGTCCTGCACATTTGGGAGCTGACGGGATGACAAATACAATTGAGAAAATATGGGAGAACAAAAATATAAGAAAGACAGCTGTAAAACTGTCTAAAAATTGTATGATCTGTGCTCTTCATAACGTGGGAAAAGGGATACAAGTACCACCTGGTCATTTCAGATTGCCAGAATATCCATTTGAATGTCTTCAGATGGACTTCATCGAGATGCCCCCTGCCAATGGAAAACAATATGTTTTAGTTGTCATATGCAGTTTTAGCAATTGGGTGGAAGCATTCCCTTTGAAAGATAATACCGCCTTGAGTACAGCAAAAATGCTGCTGAAAGAGTATTTCCTCGCTACGGTTTGCCCAAAAGTCTGTGGAGTGATAACGGAGTACATTTTTCGAATAAAATAATGGATCTAGTATGTCAAGGACTGGGGCTAAAACAGAAATTCCATTCAATTTATCATGCAAAATCAGCAGGGCTTGTAGAGCGTTGCAATGCTACCTTAAAAATAAACTGCAAAAAATATGTGCATCAAGTACTCTCAGCTGGGTAGATGCTTTGCCAATAGCCTTGTTCTCTATGAGAACAACTGTTACATCCAAAAACAGACTCTCCCCATATGAGCTTGTCATGGGGAGACCCGCAAATGTATATGGGTTTGCCTCTCCATCAAAGTTGCAAGAATTGACACATTCTGCTTTATTGGATTATTGTAAAGAATTAACTACTGCTCTGTCTACCATTCGCCAACAGGTCAGAGACACTTGGTCCCCGCCTTTGGAAGGAGAAGTGCATGACATCCGGCCCGGGGACTGGGTCCTGACCAAGAACTTTGTAAGGAAAAACAGCCTACAACCCAGATGGAAGGAACCATCTCAAGTTTTGTTAGTCACACAAACAGCAGTGCGATGTGATGGACACAAAAACTGGATTCATTTATCGAATGTGAAAAGAGCACCACCATTCTGGCCAAAATTGCCCCCGGAAGAGGACCGTTCTGACCGAAGAACTGGTGATTGCCCTCCTACCCACATCGACGATCAACGAACTGTATCAGGATATAATCTACGCCCAAGGAAACTGAAGAGTGCTTAGGACGGAGCAAGCACCAACTGCCACGCACTGGGTAGTGCCAACTTTAAAGGACTAACTTGTGCAGTGAGGTTAGTAAAATAAGGACACTGCCGACAAAGATCTGTAGAGCCTGTAACAGTGAGGCCTATAACGAACACTGTTGAACTATCACATCTAAGTGAGATTGTATATTTCGAAGTTTTTAAGCATTATCTCTAACCGTATTGCTATCTGGGACCGTATTTTCGTCAGACATGGAAGATACCTATTCCACCCTTACAATGAACAGAAAGAGGCGTTGGTACTCCAAACTATGCATATTATGTGTGTTATTTTGTGTAATGTCTTTGATAATCGGCTTACTCTATCTTTTAGAGCTTTATCACCCTATAGCAAAACCAGCCCCGCTTCCCTCTGACAAGGTCCCCTCAGTTACTGTAGCACCTGAGGATATGGATCACAGGGAGGAAATGCGTCATAATTCTTTTCTTACCCTACTTCATCAGACTCATCAAGTAATTGAAAAAAATAATTGTTGGATATGCATGCAATTTCCGGCATATGTAGACGAAGGACTACCCCTCCTCCAAGTACCCCTGCCGTTTGAAGCATCCTGTTATGCGTTACATACCGTGATGTTGAAGGTTGAGCTAATAGGGGTCCTTAAAAACTTGGTCACCTCCCGTTCTACCACCAGAACATCAACTGTGTCACTATACAACCGATATCAAGATGACATCCTCCAGGCAGGAAATTGCACTGAAGTTGTCTTACCTAATGCAACGTTCCCCTTTTCTAATATATTCACCCCACTATTTTTGGTAAACAATGTAAGTACACCTCCGCTTCATAGAGACGCCAGAGAAATACCCTTTTTGAAAATGAGGCAGCGTAGTGTACTTGGGAGTATATGTATCAGAAGTAATGGTACTTCCGACATGGGGAATAGTACCAATTGTAATATGACATTTGAGATGGCTGCTCAGGAAATGACAGTTCCACTTTATATCGGTGACTCAGTTTATTTCATTTGTGGTTCTAGGGCCTATACTTGGCTACCAGTGAATTGGGGTGGCTGTTGTCATCTAGGTCTTGTGACACCAGCGATGTCTATCAAAAGTACAAAGGAGGTAAATAGAGCCTCCAAAACACTAAGGGGTAAGAGGAGTGTTGATCAAGGAGATACAGTATCAGAGATAGCTGGTGATGTGCTGAAGGCCTTTGTTCCTTGGTATGGCCCTGCCATAAATTCCAGAAATATTCGCAGGTTATCCCGTTTATTGGAAGCAACTGTAGAGGAGACAGCAGGGATTATTGAGAACATCACAGTGGAGCTCAAGGCTGTCAGATTGGTTTCCCTTCAGAACCGGATGGTTCTAGATATGATGTTGGCAGAACGGGGTGGAGTCTGTAGGGTGATCGGGGTGTCCTGCTGCGTGTATATACCTGACTCCTCCACATCAGTTAGGGAAGCTGTCAAAAGACTATATGATATAGGGGCCCAGGCCCATAGTGATGTTGGCTCTTGGGATCCGGCGGGCTCTTTTTGGAACACTCTATCGGCATGGGGTTGGAAGATAGGGATGTTCCTAGTGACCATATTCCTCGTAGTAATTGGGTGCTGTGTTTTCATTAATTGCCTACCCATATGTTGCCAGTGTTTGGGGCGACTGCTGAAACCACCCCCAGTCCCTCCAGTGACACTAACTAACGCTCTTATAATGAGGGATATTGTGACTCAACAATTGATGGATATTGATGTTTCGGATAACGCCACCTCCCTCCCAAATGCAGTAGATTATGTTAATGAACGCCATGAGGCCCACTATAGTAACAGTCGGCCAATATATGAACACGTACATTAGGAGTCGATAACAATGTTGGACCTTGCGTCCAAAGGGTCGATTGTGGAAATACAGATTTTATAATGGACGTAAGCTCCTCCATTTTATATTTTTGTAGCCACCATTTTGAGGTAAGCTTTTCTTAGTTTGTCTCCTCAGCACAAAATAATGTGCTCCTTTCAGCTACACAGAACAATGTGGATACGTCAAAAGACCCCAGAGCATATGTTTGCTCTCTACTTGCTAGCACGCAAGTAGGGCAGGATGCATTTAACAAACGGTCAATGATTAACATTCCTATTCACTGATATCACATGTATTACAGCCAGCTGCATAAATTGCTTATGTCTACAAATTATTGTTGATACAGGACGTGCGACCTTTTGTTCCATATCCAGATGATTAATCAAGTGAGCGCCTGACTCTGTAACCACAGGCGTGTCTATGTTTATATGTCTGACGCAAGTTATGTACAGTTCTGCTTTATTTCTGTTGACCACGGGATTACTGATGAGTGGTGGGAGTTAATGAGTAATCCTTATATATATATGTTTTGCATGCCATGTATACATATTTCCAGAGGTACTGGTCCTGACTAGTACATGATATCATCCTGGGATTATTAATCATCCTAGGCAGCTGCTAATTTTTCATACCCATTCCCACCTACACTTGTTCCAGCAGAAAGATATATAAGGCTGTCTATGACTGTGTAAGTTGTCCACTTCTCTCATAGCCACATGGAGCTGTGAGGTTGTGTACCCGCTTGAGCGAAATAAATCTTTTTATGTTACAGTTACCTCCGACTGCTGGTCTTCCTTGTTATAGGTGTACCTGTGGGAGGTTGGAGAAGGACCACTTCCACACTGCTTTGTAGGCTTGCCCGCAAGACTGGAGGTGAACTTAAGTATGGATTGTGGTGGACAGTCCTTCAAGGTGCTAAGAGACCAGAGCTTCTAAGGTCTAGCACGGCCTTCTAATGTCTAGCATGGGAATGTGCTCCCTCAGGAGAGTGGTCTGGTGGACTGTTCATGAAGGCTGAACCTAGTTCCCCAGTTCCAAATTCGGCAGCTCTGGCCATAGTACCACATTCTCTCCCCCACTGAACACCATACTGTCCCACTGAGAGAAACTTGCACTGCCTTCAGCTACAACCCAACTGTGCTCCGCCATAAACACCTGGATGCGACTCAATTCAAATTATGCACTAGACAAGAGTAATATGCTGCCTAAAAAAAGGGGGGTGGGGGGACATCCTGGAAAAAGCAAACCCTCATATGGAATGCAAGATTAAGTAAAGCATGTGAAACATAAGCAGAACAACATGGTTACCTTAACACTTTTACACTATTATTCAGAAATCAATGAGTGTTTTTACCTGAAAAGTTAAGGACATGACTACAGGGCCCGGGAGGGACCCGTTTCAATGTCCATTGCGTATATCCATACAAAACGTGAGCAGTATGGTTTAAAAAGACCACATCCCTGACACAGAGGTACTCATTTTATAAACTAAAATAAGGAAAACAGCTGATAAGGATCACATTAAACGTTTACCACTCCAGCCATCAAGCAGGTATTGCGGTACCTTCAGGAATGGTGCACTTCCCCACCCGGGGAAAACAATACTGTTTAAAGAAAGACGAGAAAAGAAAAGTAGCGCTTCTCTGGCAAACTTTGTAAAGTGGCGCTAATGTGTTTGAGGGTGAATAAATCCAATCTGGCCACTTTGTGACTGCTCTGTCATGCTTTATTTAGTTATTTATTTCTTTTTCGTATTTTGAACCTTTTTTTGTCTTCGTCCCGAGGCTGCACTTTGGAACAGAAAAATTTAAGAAACCGACATTTCAAGCAAAAGTGTTTCTTTCTTTTTTGGATCCATCTCACAGGGGAACAGATGAAGAAAATTAGAGGAAACAGAGGATAAGAGACGTTTATTGAAGTCACAGTTTTCAGCAAGTGAGGAGCAGCGAGAGAGAGATAGAAAGAGGGGGGGGGAAAGTAGGAGGAAGAAAGGGGGGGCAGCTGACAGTGGTAGAACAGGAGAAGTGGAATGGTTAGTGGTCTGTCTTCCGAGTGGCTTAGTCACGCCAGCAATTTTATTAAGGTAAGATTAGTGGTCGATGTGTCCACTAACCATTCCACAGACTTAGTAATGTTTAATTCAGTCTCATATTTTCAGAATCAAAACATTTTCAATTCTGATTATTCACAATGAAATAGTTATTTATCTGATACTACTAACAAGCATTGGCAAACCCATTAGGTCTGCCTTGTTTTAGCCATATGTTCATTGTCGTATGATATGTTTGGCAGAGAAAGGCACTCAAATACTGACTGGTCAAATGATACACCATGCGAAACAGAGGATTTAAGTTAATGTTTTAACCCACGCCCTTAACTGCATAAATTGCGCCTCTCGGGTACGAAGCAGGTGACGAATGGCAGTGGATGGCGAGAACACGAATCAAAGCTGTGCCTGTCGAATATTAGGAAACGCAGAACAAGTGTACCATGATACAACCGGGGAGCCTCACGATTAGCACAAAGTTAAAAAACATACATTCTCCAATGCCCGGGCCAGGACTCCGCCAATGCAGTAATATCGCTGCGAGCGGGTCGTGCAAAGTCCTTTCAAACTTTTAATGTTCATGTGCAAGGTGTCTAAAACGCAGAGCCTGTGATATTACGGTGGTTAAGCACACAGGAGGGTGTTTTGCCCGGCGTCGTAAGAGTAATCAGTCTACAAAACACTAAGCAAAAGTGTTTCTTTCTTTTTTGGATCCATTTCACAGGGAACAAATGAAGGAAAGTAGAGGAAACAGAGGGTAAGAGAAGTTTATTGAAGTCACGGTTTTCAGCAAGTGAGGAGCAGCGAGAGAGACAGAAAGAGAGAGAAAAAGAGGAAGAGGAAGAAAGAGGGGGGCAGCTGACAGTGGCAGAGCAGGAGAAGTGGGCACTTCGACCACTAATCTTACCTTACAAAACCTGCTGGGCACCCAGGGATCTCACGCGCAACAGAAGCAGGCTGCAAGAAAGGCCAACCAGCCTTTGCCTTGACACTCCTGACTCCTCTGCTCTCGTACTCCACAGCACTTTCACTGCTGCGGGGCAGGCTCGGGACATTAATGTTTGCAGGGCCGTCATTGGTAGCGCTTTCGTGCACTACCAGATTGGCGGCCCTGGGACCCAAACAAGCTAGTTTGCATCTACAGGTGGTGGCAACACTGAGCATGGGCGGGCATAAGCGTGCCTCGTGATCTGTTTAACACTGTTATCTCTCTTCTATTTCTATGAAGAATAACATTGTGGAAAAGAAAGAGGGACAACAGTGTTCATCAGTGCAGGCTTTTCGGAAATGTGACTGGTGCCGATTTCAGAGCACAAATGGCGCCCCCCTGACCTTGGCACCCAGTGCAGTGGCACCTCTCGCACCGCCCAAAAGCCGGCACTGGGTAGCCTTATAACAAATGATAGGCCGATGCTCACAAAGATCGATGCCCGTGGGCACAGGCCAGGTTGAAAGTAGAGAAAGGGAGGTTTCGGAAACCAGGCCCATCTCCGACCAGGTTTCATATTCCAACATCCGGTCGGCTGACGGACAACCAATGCAGGCGATTACCCCTAGCCTGAAACTACATACCTCAAAAATCCAAGTCCGTTGATCTTTACACCTCTGTTTACCTCAAGAGGAACCTGCGATCAAATATACTATGCCTTCCAAAAAATGTTCCATCACTGGTGTAACTTTACTCCGATCACCTTGTGGCCCTCCACCTCAAGATACTATGTGATATCAGAACAAAAGAATCAACCATAACCACGAGGAGAGACAACAAGGACATGAATAACATATTAAAAGAGCGCAAGTCATTTAAAGGCTGGGGCATTCTCATCGGTCAACCGACTCATGAAAAATATCCACATGTACTAACCCATAACCAAAGGGTTAGAACATTGGAATCCAATGAACCAAGGAGCATATTAAAAGGCACAATACAATCTGCCCCACCCAAATGGGAGGACAACATAAAAGTGCTTCTGTCAAACGCAAAGAGTGGTAATACACACGGGATACCCAGGATAAATGATATGGCTTGGGACAACGGCGATATATGGAGCTCGCTATTGGCTGCTATGAACCCAGTACCTGAAGGTACAATGGACACCTAACACGAGGCAAAAGGATATATCTGAGGCAAAACAATTCATCAAATTGACAAGCTGGAATGTTGCTGGGCTGGCCTTAGTTCTACAAAACAAAGAAGCCCATGAGTTCTTAACCAGCGGTGACCACATCTGCTTACAGGAAACTTGGAAACCGAAGCCATCCACAGTTCCTGGGTATCACGTTGTTCATAACGCCACGCACAGAAAAACATCTTCGGAAGAGCATCCAGCAGCCTCTCCATCTTTATTAAGCTCAACTTCTACTCAGAATAAAGGAGATCAAAACTGGGTGTAATAACATGCAGGCAATTGAACTTTTCTGCCTATCCCTAAGTGGCTTGTGTACTTCCATAATCCACCTTAACACTTACATCAACCCATCTAATGTAGGCAGGAAGAAGTTTGTGGACGATTTCTGCGAGCCTGTCCGAACGCTCCTCTATTGGTACCCCAATCACAAAATCATCTTGGCTGGGGACCTCAATACGAGACACTTGGGCCAGAACAAAGGGCCCCAGAAAGATGTCCATTAGATGGCCTTTGAAGCCTGCCTTAACAAATTCACTCTCCATACACGCAACCAACAAACTGAATTAGATGGGGGAAGGCCACCCATGTTTAGAAATATTTCCACCTTGGACTAATTATTTATGAGCATACACTTGCATGAAAGATCAACAAACAAAGTATAAAGTCAATCAGAAAGCGACCATCATCCTTTGATCACCATAATCAATTTACATTGTGCCACACATTCGGCAATGCAAGCAGCAGGCTTTATTTACCCTGAGTGCAGAAGAAAATCCATGAGTGAAAAGGATAAAATGGGGCTTAAAAAGCGAATCACAATACCAGCAATGGAAGGAACAACAAAATTCACAGTCGCTTGAATATCAACTCACATGACTAGAAGCATGGGACAGCATAATGGGCAATCTTTACTTGGCCCTAACCGACCATAAATCAACAACTACCATAAAGCATCCACAAAACGTTCATAACCACAGAATCTCCATAAAGCACCAAAACAAGGCCCATATAGGCGATAGAGAGCTTCTCCAAAGTAAAAAGGAGTGTCAGAAGGCAGAACTCAGATATAAGAGGCACAAAGAAGCCCTCTCTAAAAAAAAAAAAAAGTGAAACGAGGCAAGGATGAAACATAAAAAATTACTTTGGGCTCTCAAACAAAAACATCTGGAGAAGGAATGAAAGCTGGTATTTCCTCTGTGAGCACCTGCCATGTCCAGGAGATTCTGGGAATTTGTCAACCGTCTTTGGCAACAAATCAATGACCACAGCAAATGCCGTCTCAGCGGAATAAATGGTCAAACTATGTTAAATCATTGTATACAGGTACTGAACCATCTCCCATTCCTAGGGATGTGCATCAGGACAAGAACTGTGTATTCAAATCGAGGAACCTATCCACCTAACTGTGGAGGGAACAAAGGCCATACTTCAAACACTACGCAAACACAAAAAGGGTGATAGCTCAAAGCCAGAAAACTATAGGCTAGGGGCCAGATGTACAACAGTTTTTTGCGGCCGCAAACAGGTAATCGGCCCATTTGTGACCGCAAAAAAGGGTGGTATTATGTACAAACGCTATTTTGCGAGTCGGTGACTCGCAAAATAGCGTTTGTGAGTCGCTATTAGGTAGGGCGTGCCAAGGGCGTCATTGTTTTGCGACTGCATTTGCGGTTGCAAAACACTCGCAGTTTACCACCTACTTCAAGTAGGTGGTAAGCCACTCGCAAACGCGAAGGAGTCCCCATGGGGCCCTTTGTGAATGGATGCGTAAATATTTTTTAAGAGCAGGCAGTGGTCCCACGGACCACTGCCTACTCTTAAAAAATGAAACAGAAACTTTTCATTTTTGTTTTTAAATGCATCCCGTTTTCCTTTAAGGAAAACGGGCTGCATTAAAAAATGCTGCTTTATTGAAAAAGCAGTCACAGATATAGGGGTCTGCTGACTCCAGCAGGCCACCATCCCTGCAAGTGCTGGCCATTCCCAATGGGTCGCAAATTGCGACCTGCTTAATGAATATTGATGAGGCAGGTAATTTGCGACCCCATTAGGAATCGCAAACAGTGTCTGAGACACTGTTGTACATTCCATTTTGCAAGTTGCACATTGCGAATTGCAAAACGTCGCAATTTGCGACTCGCAAAATGGGATGGTCGTACATCTGGTCCTAATGGCCTTACTGGATATCGAGGGGGAAGCCTTTGCAAAGGTTCTACTATGCGAGCTAGAGGATTGGGTAATGGAAAATAAGATCATTCCATACTATCAGGCAGGGTTTCGGCCCAAAGCATCCACCATGGACAATGTCATAGCTATGTACTTTTTAGCAAACTAATCTGCAAAAAAAGGGTCATGTCCACTATTACAGCGCAGCTTTTGACAGCATAAATCAAAACATCTTATGGGCAAAGTTACATGAGTGGGGGATACCAAACAGCCTGCTCAGTGCAATAATTGCCTTATATATGGACACCTGGGTCCAAATCAAACTGATCCAAACCCACGCCTCACCAAAAATAATTACAAATAAAGGCATAAAACCGGGCTGCGTCATAGCACCCATGCTGTTTAGTCTCTACACTGCCGATCGAGGGTCAGTATTATCCACAGGGACCTTGTTCTCTCCAAAAATTGGATCACTAAAACTTCCAATCATACGCAGATGACCTTGTCACTCTGGAACACACCCGCATTGGGATGCAGAGGGCCTTAAGTATACTCTCTTCTTATATCATCAAGAACTGCCTAACAGCTAACGCCGAAAAAACCAAGACCCTGATCTTTGGACAGCACAAAAAACATCAACAGAGATGGAACATTGGGTCGCTCAACATTCCAACAACAATCAAATATAATTATCTGGGCGCTTGACTGTCGGACACAAGTAAACGATTCTTACAGTCCAGGGCAATAAAGGATAAGGAAGCCAAAACAACATGTGCATTGGCAAAACTCCATCAAATCCTACACAGTCCTACTACAGAAGGAATCTGCATACCCATTTGGGCCAAACTTTTACCGGCCATAAACTACGGGCACCTTCCCTTTCCTGGAGTGCTATTGACTGTTCTCGAGTACTGCCAATCTGCAGCTTATAGGAAATCGTTTGATCTACTGAAGCACATACGACGCACCTTGCAGTGATTGGAATTTGGCCTGGTAAACCTAGAAATTGAGTGCAAAATGGCCATTGTAAAATACTACTACCAGGTTGCCTCCGCCCCAGATGGGTCAATGAAAAGCATACTGCTCGACATTTTTAAAGCAGAGTCAAGTCCATGGGCAAGTTATCCGGCGAAAGCTTTCAGCTCCCTGAACCTGAACTGCGGTCTCTCCATTTACATGGTGGTAACTTACCAGCAGTTGAACTGCATCTTAAAAATCCATGGGAGGCAACTGTCCAAAGCGCTTGACCTGCAGGAAGCTTCATACACTTTAGGGGTTCCAGGTTTGTGTCAATCACTTGAGGCTGCAGTACTACAGCCCTATCTAAAGGCATCCTGGGTAGGCCCGCTCTAAAAAATATACTCAACATGAGATTGTTGACCTTACCATTATTGGAATTCCGAGTGCATTGGAAGTCCAAAAGGAGGGGGGAGAAAAATTGCTGTTTTTGTACGGACGAAGCTGAGTCGCTGTGCCACCTATTATGCTGTTGCCCTGCGATGATAACCGACAGACGCAAACTATTGAAGCCGCTATTTTTAAAAGTATGAGCTCAGAACCTGCAGGGGCGCGGTCATCTACGCTTACACAGGAGACATCCCTATCGAACTAGCAAGAATTATGATGGAAAAATATTATTTCATATTAGGGGAACGGCTAAGGGCATGCAACATCTGAAGTCTGCCAGCCACTGTAACACCTAGGCGCTGTAATTCCTATTATCAGTCGCACCAAAGTACTGTATAACCTGGATTGAGCTTGAAATGCTGGTACTCCATCCACGGCCAGAACCTCGGGACAATTATTAATAAGACATTGTTTACGTTGGTTTTAATTGAAATGCTGTCACATCACCTGCAATTTAGATTTAACCATACACCTTATCCCCTGTCTATGTTACATTAGTTGAGAAGAAAATGGAGGTGTTATTTAAGATGCAGCAATAAGACCTGCTATCAGTGCTTTAAATGGGCCGGTACTGTCCGGTACGGAGTACCGGCACTTTTTTATTTTGCGAGGGAGAATACCAGCACTTCTCAAGAGAAATGCTATACTTTTAATTGGAGAGTACCGGCACTTCTCAGAAACAAGCAGGTACTCTGGTACAGAGTACCTGCACTTCTATTTTTCCATTTCAAGCACTGCCTGCTATTCGGAACTAACCTTGCACTTCATTTCCACTTACATATGTACTAAGTGGCACTGAATAGACAGCTGTAGAAAAGGCGCTGGTTGAGCCTTCATATTTTTGGCACAAGGCACCTAGGTTGGTTGAGCTTTCACACTCTGGGCACGTTGCACTTTGGCTTGAATTTGATATGTTGTCAGAATACATGGACTTGATCAGGCGGTAAAACTTGGCATGCTGATATAATATCGGTACCTCAGAACTAACTTTACACCTTACCTTTTCTTCGTCTTTTTGCACTATGTGAAAGCGAAACCATAATTTCAACACATCGCATTTTTAAGGTATTTATTATATTGTAATGTCTTTTTCTTTTTACTTCATGATTGTGAAGATTTTAATTAATCATACAATAAAGTTTTTACTACTAAAAAAAAGATATATGCCAGTCACAGCTCAATCCATGCTTTTATAAACATGCACACTCGCTTTATAATATAACATGCTTTCTGAAGATGTGTACTATTAGTATTTCATTTTATATTTTCCATACGATATTTAAATGCTGAGTTCATCACTTGACTTTTTATACATTCAGACAGTTATGAAGTCGTTTAGATCCACGAGGTAGTAAAGGGCGCAAAAGCATCCTCTGTGAATAACTTTTGTGCTGAGTTGCTGGTGTGTTTTGGCACCTAGTATTAGCTGTGAGCTAAAAACATGGGACTGATGCGGGCAAATGGTAATTGTGCCCATGTTGTGCATTATTGCCCTCTACACATTATTGTTCATGAGCAAATTTCACCAGGTACAACTAGGGAACCCCTAAGGTACAAATTGGTCGTTTTTAGGTCTCGCGCCTAGCGTTGCAGTGCGCAACACTACTCGCGCAGCGCGAGACCTCTAGAAAGGGCTTTAGAAAGCTAACCACACGCTCGTGCGTGTGGTTTTGCTTTCCGCGGCTGCCATTGGCTTTCGTGTGCTCTTTTTAAAAAAATCCAGCACGCAATTGGGCAAAGGCGGGCGCATGTCCTGCCTTTGCCCCGCCCATTCCCGTCGGTGGCCAGCACGCGCAGCAGCGCGCGTTCGCCTCGCTGCCGCGCTCCCTCCCCCCGCTCCTCTGTGGTGCGCGCGCACCACTGGTTAAACTTTTACAGCCAATACAGCGTTCGAGCCTGCCGACTTGTTTATTTCAGTGTCTGCTGACACGGGTTATTTCACTTCCGGCGTTCCCTTCATTGTACCGACACGTTTACGTCAGGGCCAGCAATCACTAAATATACGTATTAATATGTTGGATTGCTCGCTGTGCAATTTCTAAAGGGCACTACTGGAGCTGTTTTTAAAACTCCGTGAGAAGTGAAGCTGAAAATCCATCGCCTGCTGGTGCACCACGTGTTAATGGCCACTGCCCCTCGCTTCTCAAACAATATATCTCACTCCTCCGCGTTTACTGAATTTCTATTCTTATAAAGCTTCAAGTTACTCAGCAGAGTTCTGGCCCGGATAATAATATGAATTTTGTAGCGCTTGCCCCTGCAGTGTTGTTTTTAGCGCTCTAAAAAAGGGTGTTAGTGTCAACAAATTTAAAGCGTTAGCATTGAAAATATCTGCACGAAACTCCGTATAGTCAAATGTTTTGTTACAACCAGGCTCTATTTTAAAAAAAGAAATTAAAAGGACTACTCCGCATGTGTGTGCTTGCGTTCAAGAGATAGAGTCTCAGAATGAGTAAACATCACACGAGTGCGGAACAATTGTATCAAAAAAGCCGTTGAAATAAATCTCACCAGCACTCCACAGTTCTGGGCAGTGTGACATTACTCCCCAGGCTACCACAGGAGTAAGATTCGGGGGCCCAGCTGTCTGATGAGTTGAAAATAGAGCACATCTCGCTGTGTATTACTACTTCACAACTGACGGCTGTACTAGGGGCACGCATAGATAAGTGTTTGATCGCGTTGTTTCGCAAGATCCCCCCCCACACACACACACACACACATATCAGAGAAACACGTCTTACTGGAGCTGTCAGAGAAAGAAAACAGACTCCCAAGAAACCGCGAAGAGCTGATGTAATTGAAAAAAAGCACAGAGACAGCGCACGAGGATGTCAGCTGTGTTACTGCTGTCATCGACCAGGCATGAAACGCAACCTCAAGCAGGACTACCCAGCTATAGTGGATTTATGTGGATATCTTTGTGTCTAAACTGAACAGTCGCAATGCACGCGCCCTGCTTATTCCCCCCACATTTTAACTTTGGGAAATCAGAGACGTGATACGTATAGTCCACATGGGAAATTACGCAGAGCCCCACCTTCCAAAATGCCTTTGGGGACGTGAACTTTCTCTCTCTCTCTAGCTGACCTGTTTTTGCTCTATCTCGGCCTTTAAGGTTTTATTCATTATTATTTTGTATCGTGGGGAATTAATTAGCTGAAAGTGGGTATTACAATATAAAGTTGTTCCGAATGGGACTCCTGGCATATGCCTTGAGCGGTCCCTCCAGTCCTTACGATGAGACAGCTGCGCCCACTGCAGTAGCCCGCTAGCCAGTTGGGGTCACGTGACTTGTACCGGCCACCTCGCGGGTCCAACTAGCGCCAACTCAATAATTACACTGCCGTCACTAGGGTGGGACTCCCTGAAGTTCCCGCTGCCGGTGGGTGTGTTTTGTAAAACTTTACTGTGTGGGTTCGGCCTGATTTAAGGTTGGGCGGATAGTCTCAACCATTCTCCGTGTTTCAGTCAAGCCTCCTGAACTGTTCTATATGTGACGAGTTCTCTGCGCGAGCCAATGTCCGCACAAGATCTGTGCAGCAGAAATACTGGGGATGAAAATCTTAGTGCTCGGTGAGTTGTATGCATAAGGAGCTGTGTGCACAGGACGTTATAGTACACGAGAAGTTCTTTGCAGGTGCATCTCTGGGGGACTGTATTTGAGGTGGTCCTGAGCATAGAGTTCCCTGTGCATAGAGATATGTGTGCGTTATTGATGAGCTCTGTGCATTGCAGCCCCCCTTATGAGGAAAATAGCATGATAAACTATGCGCACGTGGATCTCTGTGCACAAGGGTTCTATATATGAAGATGTATGCGCATTGTATCGGGCTCTGGCTATGGGTGCGTCCTGTGCATAAGGATGTAAGTGCCTCAGAGTCTGAGCATGTGGAACCAGGTGCATGACACTCGGTACGGTAGAAACTCTGCGCATGCGCTTACTGTGCCTGGTGCCCCAGTGTCACGGGGAGTCCATGCCACTCATGCAGGTACTCGGATATTACTCACCCAGCGGTTTGATGGTGTTCTCCTGGGCCTCCTTCTCCTTGGAGCTGGCGCTTGACATGAGGGCGGCGATGGAGAAGGCGTTGGCCCGCGAGGAGAGCTGCGATTTGGCGGAGCTTGTGTATTCCATCCTCACAGGAAGACAGGAGGCCGTCCCACTGCAGAGAATGAAAGTTATCACCTGTGCAGCGCACTGTTACGCTAGATTCGTAGCTCGTCCCTTTGCGCTTTGACCTCAACCCCAGGAGCTGCGGGGGGAGTTGACGGTGTAACTTCGATTCAAATATGATGGGTCTCTGTTCAAGCAGTTTTCTAACGGGTCATTTTTTTAAATATTAAATCAATCTAAGTAAGAAAATAGTCTTCCTAATTTTTATGTCCACTTTATACTTTCAGTGGTTCTTCCTCTCGTAGTTGTAATGTTGGTTACGAAGACCGAGCTGATGCTACCGCCTCTATTATTACTAGTAATACCATGTTTGCATATCTATTCAGACGCAACGCCTATACTATCCAAGTCCTGTTTTACATATGGCACATAGTTTTATGTGTTTATTTCATTTTTGGGGTAAAACGCTGGGCTTGATATGTCTCATGGAGCGCAAGAGCATACAACACTCCAAAATGAAAACACAACAATAAATAAAATAATATAACAGACAAATCCGGCAGCTAGTATATAAAAATAATGAAATCAGCAGCGTCCTAAACCCACCACAATGTCTTTTCAGAAAGTGTTCAGCGTGCAGCTTGCACGTATGCAGTTGCGCCCGGAGGCAGGAAAGGTGCCCGCTGATTCCACATAGAAAGCGACCGTTACACGGGTGTCCTTCCTGTTGTGTTAACATGCACTGTACTATATCCCACAACAACATATATATGTCTTAGCATTACTGAGGGCACTTCTGCCTGACCTCAAACCCCTGCCACGCAGTCCAGTTTACAAAGATGTCATCACCTGGGCTCACCAGGGCGGGGGGCAGCGGTGACACACGGTGAATATGGGCACTGACGTGCGCTGTAGTGTGAGACATCCGGGGCGAGGGGAAGAACCACACCGCAAGAAGGTACATTTTTAATATAAAGGTTGTGTCTTTCTCTAAAACAAGGGACGTTGAGTGCACGGCGCAGACCCCTCCTCCGGTGCCAGCTTGGACCAGAGCCCCTAATCCCCTCTCCCTTCACCCCTCTGACGTCCAGAGCGGCCTCCTCTGCTGTCTCGGAGATAACTGGGTCCTGGCAGCAGGCAGGGTGGCCAGAGAGCAGAGCACGCTCTCCCGGGCTCCCTGCGAGGCAAGGCGGCGACATGTGTGCAGTTTGTGTCCCCTGCGCAGACTGTTTGACAGCAGACGTAATCCTCTATGGAGTGACAGACGAGGCTTGACACCCCAATGACAGCCCAGCTTTCACCTCTGTCCAAACACTCCAGACAGACACACACACAGGCTGACACACACACATTCCGTCTGAGGCACTCACACCAACAACACACAGACCAGCACACCGCCAATGAGACATCCAGACCAGCGCGCGCGCGCGCGCACACACTCACACACACACACACACACACACACACACAGGAGCAGGCAGACACACATCACAAGAGTCGCTGACATGCAGACCAAAAACAAACACACGCCCATGATGACACATGGATACAATTATTACACGCACTCAGGCACAAACACACAGACTCAGTCAGTCAAACTCACAAAGAATGACACACGCGCACACGTTGAAGCACACAGGGATATCAACACAGACACACAAACCCACAATTAGACAGTTGTGGAGATACGCGAATGCATACAGGAACACAAATCAAGCACAGACAGACACACACCAGTACTCACAGTCTCACACATATACACACTGTCAGTCAGAGACTGAGAAAAAACACAGGCACATGCGCGCAATCAGAGGTAGTCAGACAGTCGCGCATACACGTGCGCACAGCAACAAGCAAACATGTACACATCCAGTAGGACCTCCACACACACACTCTCACCTCTCCCCCCGCTCACAAACCCACTCACACACACACTCACCAACACACGAATGTGGACCTCAAAGAGGTGGGAACAGTAACCTTTGTTGGACAGAACTAGTATTCCGGCACAAAATATGGACTGCACCTCTTGCAATTTGGTGGCACGCTTTTAAACAAAAAACACAGTTGCCACTTGCATCTGCCAGGGTGCTATAAATGTCCCTGCGCTGCTTTCAGTTCCGTCACTAATACGTCACTGCGAACGCGCGCGGTGCACGCTGCAGCCAAACTCCATACACACCATCGTACAGTCAAAGGTAATGGATCAGAGCGGAGTCCACGCCTCATCTCCGCTCACAGGGGCACAGGCATCCTCAGAACCTGAAATCAGAATACTCCTCAACCTGAGAAGATTCAGAAAAAGGACTGCCCTGATGTCTGAAGAAGGAAGACTGGAACAGTTTATCTTGAAGCCAGAACCCCAGAAGTAACACCAAGGGTCAGTTGGCTGACTTCCTGTTTAAGCTACAGGGAAATAACGGGGGCATGGTTTGGACGTCGGCGAAGATGGCGGCGTGAGCCTTCGTCTTCTCACGTGGTAATGCCAGAATCTGCATTTCCATCCATCTCCCGCAACGTTTGGTGTCATCCCTAGCAGCAATAATGTGGCGGAACTTCTGAGGCGTCCAGCGGTACCAAAATTTGGGTACTCTGACCATCGATGAGTGCAGCGGCATTACAGCGGCAGTCTCATCGTCTCTACCCCTCTCTGGTCATCACTCGTCCCGGTCACGCTCCGTGCTCTATCGCACCTCACGGCTCTACCGATTTCAGAAGAGAGCGAGAGAGCCACATGCTCACTGGTTCGACTGTGTGACAGAGCAGCCTCAAGGATCTGGGGCCACACCAACCAAAAATCACAATCTTCCAGCTTTTTAAGCTGTAAAGTAAGGTCGCGCGCCTGCACTCAAGATGGCGGTCATGCCTGTAATTTGTGCTTGAATTAGATCTGTGCTTTCTCCCAGCACAGCAGCGCAGCAGTGGGACTCTGAATCCCCAGCGATTAGCTCACAAGGTTCATGTGCCCAAAGCTTAAGCTTATGTTATGTGACCCCCCCTTAGTTTACTGTAGCGCACCATGAGGCACGAAAGACTTGTGTCTCAATTGTTTTAAAATGTTTTAAAATGGCAGGTCTGTAACTGTCACGAACTCTGCACGCTCACCGCGGCTCTTTTAATGCGGGGATTACAGTTACCACGTCTGGGGCATGTATACAGCATTGTGTTTTAATGCAAACAGGCGATAAATCTACATTTCAAGCTCACACCAGCGCAATGTGCACCGAGTGGATTGTACACAAAATGGTGGGCATATCGGCTCGATACCACAAGTCCATCATAGCGGACACAACCGCTTTAGCGCCTGAAGCAGGTCTGAACAGGGCATATTTCAATCAAGTCAATTCGCAGCGTATATCTAACAGTGTCTAACAGTGTTGTTTTAATGCGAAGTAATAACGTGTATCCTTGCTTACCCATGGGTGCCTGACCTCAAGATGGCGGCCGACATGTAATGTTCATGCCTGTCTATGCTGTAACTTCACTTCTAACCCAACATACTGTTTAGATCTGTTGTGAATCTTCAAGTTATTATACCTGGGGAACACCTCTCAAGTTAATGCCTTTTGTGGATCACCTAATCTGTGAATAGAATCCCACCATTCGCAGCCATATGCCTGACCTTGACATGGCACTCTAGATAATATTCTAGTGTATTCGGTGTCTCTCATTGTCAACCATCAGCTCACGCCTGACGTCAACCAGACATCCAGTCATAACCAGTCACAACTTGCAATCAGTGTTCAGTGGCTACTAAGGGCATCTGCGTCTAGTGATCGGTGTCTGGAGAGATCAGTGAATATTAATTCCTACCAGCTGTTCAAAGACAACCTGTATCTAGTGGCCAGGGACTTCCAGCGAAACCCAGTGTCTTTCAGTGATCAGTAACAACCAGGTCCATCCTACACCTAATGATCAGCAACTGCCAGTGAATAACAGTGAATAACAGTGAATAACAGTGAGTACCAGTCTGACTACCAGTACATACAAGTGTATTCCAGTACACACCTGTATCTATCAGTTACCAACATAACAGTGAATAACAGTGAGTACCTGTCTGACTACCAGTACATACCAGTGTATTCCAGTACACACCTGTGTCTATCAGTTACCAATTTCTGCCAGTGACATTCAGTCTCAATCAGTGCCAATCAGCGTTTTTCTACTAACAAGCTTTATCCAGTGGCCATGGGTGTTGCAGTACGATACACTGAAGAAACAGGGTAAGCGCCCAAAAATGGCTGACAAAGAGGCCAAGAGCTTCAAGAGAATCAAAGCTGATCCACCAATCCCAGATTCTCCCATCAAAGGCAAACGCAACATTAATGCAACGATGGATACCATATTAAGTAAACTAGCAGAGGTCCATGATCTCGCCAAATCAACGAAAGAAGAAATCTCTGCAATCAGACAGGATATAAGAGACATCAACGTTAGATTGTCAGAAACAGAGAGTAGAATCAGCCAACTAGAAGATACGGAAACCAAAGGGGTTGTGCATACTCCAACGCTTACAGCTGAAGACCCACTTTTTATGCCAAAATACAACCATAATAAGTATCCTGATAACATTTACTAAAACATTCTCACCAACAAAATAAATTATTCCAAAAGCACCTTACTTCAATTAAGCCAATATAGAGGGGCAGGTGGCAGCATAAAGGATGCAAAACAATCCTATCATCTAGTGAAAATCTGGGCCTGGAGCACAGAGCACCTGGGTGACTGGAAACATAAAGGATGAAGCCAGCACATTGCTGGATTTTTTTCACACAGTTGCCCTCACAATGCAGTTCGCCCACCTCCGGACCCAATGGCAAAGGGACTGCCATCATTGGCAAAAACACTGCTCTGAATGTAAGAAGGTTGTGGGAGCTTGATCCCACCACTGTCGCCTGTTCTAATCCCACTGTTCCCTCTACTGAGGAGCATACTCTAGATAGGACCAGGACTAAACCTGCAACAATGACACAATTACAAATGAATGATCAAAGACAAAGTATTTTTGTAGAAAGAGAAACCATCTGTGGTCACATTTATTATTTACTGTGTTCCAAAAACTTGTGAAAAACACACATCATAAAACTCAAGTGATTTTAAATAGTAATAATCCTGTAGACCTCTCATTAGTACTATTTTTGGATCTTCCTCACTGCACATCATCTCTTTTTAGAGAAAGCAACAATCATTGTTTGTTTGCCTACAAAATACATTTTCCAGCTCCTCTACTGAAGAATGAAATTAGTTTAAAATAGTTATTACCCATGCATGATTGCACCACATGTTTTTCAGGAGATGGTCCTGACTAGATGGGCCAAATTCTGGACACTTGGCATAAACCTTCCTCTTGCAACCACAAGGGCTGTTGTAGTTAGTGACATTTTTAAGAATTTTGAAGCAACAGGCAGGACACATTTTGGGACCACCTGTTCGGAATAAGTTACATTTATTTACAGTTTCAGCTAATTAAATCTTTATGATGCCAAACAGTATTGAATTATACATTAAACTTTCTTTCAGAAAAGGGACATGTAAAAAGCCAAAAGCTCAAGCTGCCCATGTCCAGCAGTCAAAAAGTGCAAGAGGAGAGCTTAAACAAGCATTAACAAAGCCATTTCATTTTGTATTTAGCTCAATATTTTTTGTTTTGCAATAATAGTATTTTACTTGGAATTCAGTGTGTAATCAGCCACTTCCACCCACCTTAGGAAGAACACAGCAATGCCGACTTTATGGATGTTTAGTGAACTAATGCTCATATTAAAGTAATACATATTCACAGAGCCCTTGAACGTGCATTTTAATTGGCAGCTATTCATAATAAACAAGCATTTGCAATGCAATAGGTCTCGCATTTACGCGAGTTTGAGCTATTGGCATTGTAAACGACAATGCCTTTTATTTATGTTTTAAAAACCAAAACATAAATAAAAGGCATTGTCATTTACAATGCCAATAGCTCAAAGTCTCATAAATGCGAGACCTATTGCATTGTAAATGCTTGTTTTATTTGTCTTAAAATAGGACGCAAACCCTCAAGCACGTTTCATGGCATGCTTCATCAGAGGGGTGCTCTTCATCAGCAACAATTGTAGCGAGTAGGACTTTCGTTGAGCTCTTTCAGTTGTTTTGGATTTTTTTTATATTATAGGACTATTAAAATCAATTCTGATCTGATTTCTTTTTCTGTTAAATTAAATGTAGTTGTGATGATGATTTTTATTCTGGTTCCCTTTCTACAACACGATTTAAAAGAAGAACAATTTATAGGCATGGATTAAAATGACCATTATTGCCTATAATTGTGCTCAACATGTTTCTGGCTTTCTTTTGACGCCCTGGTGGTCATCGGGGCTGGACTGGGAACCCAAAGAAGCCCTGGCAATTTTGCAGGACCAGCCTCCGAGGGGCGCGGGGGGATTTGAGAGGCGTGTGTGAAGCACTGCTGCTTTTTTTACTGGTGGCCGATATTGCAGCACCGCTGCAAAACTGGCCCCCAGTAACAAAACAAGCATTGGCATAGCCAATAGGTCTCGCCTTTGGGACCTTATAAGTGTTTAGCCATGCAACAGTTGATGTTGGGATATTGTGCTGCATAACTAAATACTAATAAGGTCCCAAAAGCGAGACCTTTTAAGTGGGATGAAAAAACTGGGGGTCTCTCAAAGGGGCGTGGCCAATGTAATTAAGGGCGTGGCTTAAAAAATCGTAAGCGGAAAATATGTGCTTGGCATAGTGTGCCACCGGACTTGTATTTTGCTGATTCTGTCATTGCATCCTGATATGCAATGGGGGGCGGGGGGCACGCTGTGTCAGCTGCAATCCTCGCTCTCATTGGTGGAGACAGGCTGCCCATCTGATTGGTCTGCCTGCGGGAAGAAGGAGTCATGCTTCAAATCAAAAGGGAAACAGAGACCCTTCTTATCTTTTCATCGCCCATCGCACAGTGAGGATACTGCCTTGTCAACGTTAAACGCGCTGATTGTTACATTTACCGCAGGTTTACAAGCAAAGCTACATTTGTAGAGCAACGATTAATGACAGTGCCACGGAAATCAAAAGACAAACAACAACATTATACGTAGCATGTTGTCTGGATAAATGCTCTATCAAAAGATAGCGGCCATCTTTGTATGGGAACGCGATTCTTAAAGGTCTTTGTAGTCTCAATGTTGGGTGACCAGATTGCTGTCCTCCCTCCTTCTGATGTAGCAAGGCAACCCCGCCATATATTTTTATCCTTTGCTGCATAATTCAAGAGGATTTAGCTAAAAAACAAATCAATAAAGCAGCATTGAACAGAATCGAGAAAAGCGATGGAAAGATTAAAAGAGACATAAAGACATCCCGAGGCGGGGGGGGGCAAGAAAGAGGGGGAGGACGATAAACAGAGGGAGAGAGAAAGGAGAGAGTGGAGAGTGAGAGTGAGAGAGGGAGGAGAGATAGAGAGAGAGAGAAAGAGAGAGGGAGGGAGGGAGAGGGAGAGAGAGAGAAAGAGGGAGAGAGAGAAAGAGAGAGAAAGAGAGAGAGGGAGAGAGAGAGAGTGAGAGAGAGAGAGAAAGGGGGGAGAGAGAGAGAGGAGAGGTAAAGAGAGAGAGGGAGGGAAAGAGAGAAAGAGGGAGGGAGGGAAAGAGAGAGAGAGCGGGAGAGACAGAGAGAGAGAGAGAGAAAGAGAGAGGAGAGAGACAGAAAGAGAGGGAGGAGAGATAAAGAGAGAGAGGGAGGGAGAGAAAGAGAGAGAGAGAAAGGGAAAGAGTGAGAAAGAGAGAGAGAGAGCGAGAGAGGGGGAGAGAGAGCGAGAGAGAGAGAGAAAGAGAGAGCAGGAGAGACAGAAAGAGAGTGAGGAGAGATAAAGAGAGAGAGGGAGGGAGAGAAAGAGGGAGGGAGGGAGAGAGAGAGAGAGAGAAAGGGAAAGAGTGAGAAAGAGAGAGAGGGGGAGAGAGAGAGCGAGAGAGGGGGAGAGAGAGAGAGCGAGAGAGAGAAAGAGAGAGCGGGAGAGACAGAGAGAAAGAGAGAGAGAAAGCGAGAGGAGAGAGAGAGAGAGAGAGAACGCGCCCTGGTGGGAGCTGCGGCCCCGCAATATTTCTAAAGAATAACGTAATGTAATTTTAATTTTCTTCCCTATCTATAGAGTTATTTTGAGAATTTCCCTCGTTTTTTCTATTCCGGTATTTTTCGCTGGCACATTTTTTCGCTGGCACATTTTTGCTGTTCGTGGAGGAAGAAAGAGCTGGCTGGGATGGGTGGCGGGAGGGCGGTGAGGAGGGGAGGGAAGTGGAGAGACCGGGAGGAAGAGGAGGATGAGAGTGAGAGAGCGTGAAAGGAAGAGAGTCGACGAGCGAGAAGCAGACAGACGGAGTGGAGATGGGGGTGAGGAGGGGTGAACACGAGAGGAGGAGACAGAGGGTGGACGCTGGGCTGAAGAGGGGGGAGGGCGAGTGAGAGACTCATGAGGTGGACACTGGAGAAAGCGGGAAAGAAGGGGAGAGAGAGACTGACAGAGTGAGAAAGAAAAGATGGAACGGATGGGGGGGGTAGACGAGCGATATCGAGAAAGACCCCATAACTGAGTGCCTCGGTTATACTTAGTGTGCCTCACTGCCCCACGGTTGAAGGTGCGAGGTGTGTCAGTGTCTCCCTTTCTGGCCTTCTCATCCCGCCCCACGTCCAGCCTCTCATGAAAGAGTCAGAGTAGGGCATTAACTCTGCATTAAAGCCTCATGTATCACAGGCCTTGAATTTAGACTGTGACTGCAGGGGCGGGGGTCTGCTGTCCCTCGCCGGCCTCCGTACCACCCCAGCCCTTTCAGTAGGGTTCAAACAAAATCTGCTGGTATTGCTGCTTCAGGATTCCAGTTGCAAACCTGTTGGCAGCTGTGCAAAGCCTTGTTGCATGTCTTCTTAGGCGGGGCCCCACTCGCTGAATTTTAAACCTCCGCCGAGTGAGACACATGAAGTGTGCTATGCTGTTTTACACTAGAGCAGAGAACGGATGGGGAAGGGAGAGCAGATGGGAAAGGGAGAGCAGAGAGCGGACGGGAAAGGGAGAGCAGAGAGCGGACGTGAAAGGGAGAGCAGAGAGCGAAAGGGAGACCGAGAGAGCGAAAGGGAGAGCGAGAGAGAGAAATAAAAAGTGCGAGAGATAAAGATAGAGAAAAAGATAGAGAAAGAGAGAGAAAGAGAGAAAGAGCGAGCAAGAGCAGCAAGAGAGTTAGCAAGAATGAGCAGAGAGAGAAAGAGCACGGGGGAAGAGAGAAAGAAAGAGTAGAAAGAGAGAAAGCGGGAGGGGGCGAGCCCCTTCAAGATACAAGCGCAAACCTGGCGCAGTCTGACAGGCGCTCCCAAGCCCCCTCTCCACCGCGCTCCTCTCTGCAGCTGTAAACAAACTCCCTTGCATGTCAACGTGGCTCACTCAGCCCGTGCATTTCTAGTTGAGTGATAATTATAGCGCGTGCCACAGAGAGGCTGCATTTCGTAGTGCTGTAAGTAACGGGAGTGCAGTCAGAGCAGCGCTTGTTTGATGGCATCGAAGCGCTTCAGACGCCCTGGGAGGCATGATGTGGAAGCGTGTAGGCGTGACCTCGTACTGTGGTGTAGAGCAGTGTGTGATTTGGGGGGTCATTGGGAAGGAGGGGAAATACACAACTATGGGTTTAGGGGTGGAATGTGTCGATCCTAGAGCCGGAGGGAGGTTTCAGGGCAGAAAGTCTGCAGTCTGTCAATGGCTCGGCAATGCTGGCTGTTTGTGCCCGAGGCGACATCTGAAGATACGCACTCATCTCGCACTCGGACTCAATAGAGCATTAATATTCTGAACCTTTATGGATGAAACATCTAACTGGCAAAGAGATATCCAGGCACGCACACATCACAGCTTCAGGCGCGTTTACCCGCCAAGATGTCTTCCCAGCAACAAGTACACATTCTGGGCATTTCGAGTGAGCTTGTTGGTTTGCCGCAAGAGGAGCTAGAAAAAAAATACGGGGATTTTAAAAGCAGCGATAGGAAAGCTGCTAACGAGCTAGCTGGCAAAAGCATAAGCTTTTGAAGCACGAGCTAAGTGACACGGACCACAGTGGGAGGGGTGGGGGCAGTGCGACCGAGAGCACACACATCGTTTCCCTTGCGGGAGCGAGCAGGGGCACCATCTGTTTGAAAGTTAATTACAAACAGATGTTGCCAAAGCTCGCTCCCGCAAGGGAATCGCCAAACGTGCACACGTTGCCATTGAAAGCAATGCAAAGGGTGCACGTTTTTGGCAGAAAAAGCTAATCGATTCCTAAAGGTCTCCTCCTATGCAGCGCATGCGCGCTTCGTAGGCGAGACCTAAAAACGGCCCCACTGCTGCAAAACCGGCCCCCACCCTTCCAGCCTCTCGGGAAAATGCCTGATGCCTGCTACGGCCAGTCCGGCCCTGGTGGTCATAGACTTTCTTCAGGCCCTACTTACCCCTCTAGCTAATCACTTTCTAGCTTATCCCTTTCTTGTAGTGCTAGGCGAGAGTGAAAAAGAGATGTGTGACCTGTTTGTCTGAATCTTGTCAGCTGTGATTCTGTATTTCCTGTCTAGGAACATACATGTTTACACAAAACATCATAACTACACTGATGTTGAAATGTGTAAACATATCAAATGGAGGTACATACTTTGCTCTGGGTGTAGTTTCCCCTTTTAACTTTAAGTTAACTAATTACATTCAACCTTGTCATCAAACTCTAATTGGCCCTATATGTGGGATATCTTTTTTATAATACATGATATTGTGCTAAGACAAATTATTTTGAATGTCATTTGATGTGTAATATTATGCATTGTTCTTATAATGTGCTGAGATATGGGGAGCAGGTGGAGTTGACTGAAAGAGCAACGGTAATTAATTTCAGAATAAATGAGACAATGATTTATGTTTGCATGAAATGAAACTATGAACTTTTATCATCTGTTTTTTTCTTGCTTTGGGTAAGCGTATTTTTTTGAGAAACGTGTGTTCAAGCACTATACCTCAGCTCCTTGTAGTAATAGTGAAATTCAGTATTTAATAAATAAATGAAGCTGAGCAATTGACACGTGATTCCAATAAAACAGATTTGATCTTTAACAGCATATAATTATGGATGGCGAACTGCCAGGTTTAATGTGCACTGTGAAAGACACAGCTTCCTGTCACTAAACGTAAATGTCTTACATGCTCACACAGCCATGGAAAATATTAATAGGGAATTGACAATCACCACAGCATAACCGTCTGTGAATTAGTAATGACACACAAACCAAAAGATTGTAGTGAAGAGAAGACAACAACCGTAGAACCCCAACTATATAGACACTGCCATCCAAGCACCTCAGAACCCTAAACACTACCCAAACCAAGCCTTATAAGTACACTGGAACCCACACTTGCTTCCAGCCCCATGTCAACATACGTAAACACCAACCTCAGAATTGTGTGGGCACCTGCATTGTCTTTGGCACTGGCACCTGTACACACTGCCACGTGCATGAATAGCCACATCCACCTTCATCTAAAGATACACCATATAAGCACATCCTACCTTGAGCTGGAGCCCACAATTGCACTCACTTTCATTTGCATCATGAACAAACAGAACCAGCAACTGACGCAGGGCAGCGCTGCACGGTACTTTGCTGCGCTGCCCTGCATCAAAAGAAAAGGTCAGGATTGCGCTGTATCTATGAGATACGGCGCATTCCTGTCCTCTTACACTGTGCTGGAGCACAAATAGCTGCCTAGCCCCAACGCATGCACCCTTGCACCATGGCGCAAGGGTGTCTGTGTTGAAATCAGGTTGGTTTTGTGCAGGAAGGGACTGGGAAGGCACAGGGTTTTGGCGCATTTCCAGAATTATGCTATGTTGTAAATCTGGGAATGTGTCAAAAACCATGGGCGTTGAGTGGGAACACCCAGTGCAACACCCATGGCACGCCTCCCTGAGGGAGTGTGGGGCAATGCAGCGACTTGCCTTACATCTTATCTACGAGGCCATGAAAAGCCACGCAGGGTGGCTTTCCATGGCCTCGTATATATGATTGAGAGGCCTGCGCCACCGTCATTAAAAGTGATGCTTTGGTGGTGCAGGCCTCTTGTAAATGAGGCCCTAAATGCACAAACCTCAAACACACATTACAGAAACTCACATTCAAACAAACCAACCATTTGACCTAAAACCCACCAACCAACATAGAACAATATTTCAACCATATTACAAAGTTAAAGTATACAATAAAACCCTGACAGTGCACAGAGTAAACAGGAAATCAGGCAGCTTACAGAAAATCACACAAACCAAAAACACACAACAAAGAAACGCAATCTCAGACACACCCAGTATACAGCACACCGACAATATAAGGGATATTCAAATCAAGCAGAAGCAGCGCAGCAAGCCCCATGCACAACTATTACAAACACATTATACATTCACTAATAGGAACCCACAAACGCTTCTAAAACTAATTAGAGTAATGCCCTTAAGCGTTGTTTTTTTAAAGTGGATTTAATTGAGAATTAGAAGGGTTTAAATTGCGGTCCATTCCTCCTCCATCTCTCCCACCTCGCTGTCGTAGTACTGGATAATTTTCTTTTTGTACATAGTGTCTCATTGTTTCCCTTTTCTGTGCTTGCCCTGCAAGCGGAATATTGTGAATGGATTTAAATGGCGCAGTGGGAATCTGTGAGCAGTAATTGATTCTTCCCATCGGGCACCAGGCCACTGGCGGGGATCTTGTGATATCTTAGCGCGTTATCCCACAACCGTGGCCTTTTGTGGGACACATTCTGCTCATTCATATGCAAAGCAGTGGTGGCGCGCTCTCCATTCTCACACAGCCAGCATACCAAGGCATAATGGGTCAGACCTCCATGTCACCGAATGTACCCCTCTCTTGCTAATGGGAATTCAGATCAGTGGGAGGAGACGGTTCTGAGATCTACCTTATCTCTGGCCATCACACCCTCAGGTCCTGCCCAAATTACGGCCATTCATAGAGGACATACTGAGAAACTTCCTGCCTACTTTTAAAAAGCACTTTCAAGCCCATTGAGACCTATCTTATTATCCTTCCAGTGTTTACATTCACATCATTTACCATTTTCTCCATTTTTTATATTTCTGTATCTTGATTGGTAAATGGTTGCTATTTATCAAATGTATTTCTTCATTGCCATTTTTCTATGGTTTCTTTCTTTTTTGGGTTTTTGGGGTGTGCAGCTTCTGTTTGCATCACAGAGCTTCTGCAATATTGGTCTGTTTGTATGCATTTTCTTACTAAATGCCAATAAAATTTTATAGAACAAAAAAAACACTGTTTATGTGAAGTATGTAGCAATATGAATGTTAATTTCGGACTACAAAGTTAAGCAATAATTAGACATGCTAAGAAAGCCGGCCAGATCTTTGATGTGATTTAGTATGCGTGAGCGGGCAATGTATTCCCAAGATGGCTTCTGACGGAAGAAAGGTTGGGAGAGCAGGAAGATTCAATGTATGTGGAAAGTGTCCTATCTTCAGAAGATGTTACATAATCAGAGAGTACCTGGCATGGGTTCAAGTGCTTTGGATGAGGCCGATTTAGTGTGGCTGAATGAGAAGGTCCCTTTGCCCAAAGGACCTCACCAAACTAGAGAGAGCATCAGTTGCACGCATGGCTCTTGGGATCTGGTACAATAGTTGATAAAAATGCACAATACTTTAATACGGAAGTGCTCAGCGAAACAAACCACTCAGCTCACTAGCTGAAGTCCTCTTTTCTTGTCACTAATGCTGCACAACGGCCTCTTCTCTCCTGTGACTGAGAATCTGACAAATTCTCGAGATGCTGTAAGCCAATTACACATTCAATGGTGAGGAGACGTACTCCCTGATCCCTCACCACCCTCTGGATGAAGGCAGCCTCCACACCTACCTGAGGCCAATGGGAGTTCACAAACTGGGCAGGTTCCTCCAAGCCTGTGCTGTAGAGGTCACTTACAGCTGTGAGGGAGAGGTGTATATTACAGCATGCAGACAAAGGGTTCCGCCACAGTTCGGGACATGCAGTTAGGACTCTATAGTGATAACCATGTGAGGAATGTCAGCAACGCCCACCTTGATTCCATGAATCACTTGCACGTGGATGTGTTTAGTTTTCTCACCAAGTATGAGCAAAATGGACCACATACATTGGTGACGTAAGCTATGAAGATATCTTTGCTACTTCCCGATATAATGAAATTTGTCCCTCACATTCAACATGTGGATCTCTTCCATGTTGGAGGTCTGTGGGGGTTTATAACATAACACGTGTATTTGTAAAGGGCACTTATCACCCATGGGTCTCAAGACGCTGAATAACAGATGTTTATTGTTACCCAACGGTACTCATTTTATCAACCTCAGATGGATGAAAGGCTGAGTGGACCCGCCGGGATTTGAACCTGTGACCATGAGGTCGAAAACAAGGCCTTGCAGTGGATGCATTAGTCCACTAAGCCACCAGACCAGACTCACTGAGTGCAGACGAGTAAGGTTCTTCACCCAGGCTATTTGGGTCACATACATGTGTAGAGGGTCCCTAATTCCAGCCAGGGCCCACACACCACATCTTTCAGGGTCAGTGGCATCTATCACAACCACAGGTTTTATGGATCCGTTGAATGAGAGCCATTAATAAAACAAAAACCTAGGTTCTACTAAGATTGACAGAAAATACATACCTCTTTAAAATTCGTCTTGTCATGCTAGTCATTTCAGATGTGTTCAGAGAAGGACTGGGAGCTAAAAGCAGTCATGGACATTGTTTTGACTGGAGTACCTTATTGCACCATGTCAGCACGGCAGGTGAACCACAAATCTCTCCAGAGGGTCAAGGCGTGCTTTTCCCACCAATTTGTTTTTTAAAAAGGTTGCCTAAACTTTCCTTGTACAACGCACTGTTTCATAGATAGGGCTAAAACCTCTGCACTTTACAGGCAGTTCGGTAGAGTAGTAGATAAAGAAATAGTCATACATCTGGTGCAGCTCTTCTCGCTGGGCTTCTTTTAGAGTTTGATGGGCCGAGGACCCAGCACCCCCATCTTGTCCGATACGCAGGCCACTGTCCACCAGCCTACTATTGTAGCCCTGCCTGCATAGTGTGGGGTATGCTCTCCCTAACTGGTAAATGGTGCTGCCATGGCCTCTCTGCTGCTAAGCCCCAATGACTACCCAGGCACCGCTCACATGTTCCCTTCTCCGGCATACTTTTTGTTTCATCCACAGCCCAGAGTCCTGTGCAATGTGCACTCAGTCTGACTACATATGAGTGCTTAATTTGTAAAATAATGAGTGCTGGTGCCCAAAGCGCTGCTCAGAATCCCACGGCATGTGCTATTAAATGTCAGCCACGGCTGCTAGTTCTGAAACCACATCAGGCTGCTATAATCTTCTTCCAGACACTCCCTGCCTCTTTATCTCACTCTTGCAGGTTCCTGCTTTCTGCCTTGGTGACAGGTTTTCTGTTTTTCTCTTCTCCTTCTTCCGCTTTGTGTGTTTTTCCCCCTCTTGCTCTCGGGAAATGTCTGATGAGGAAAAATAAATGCCGGTCCCCAAAAGTCAATGCCAGTGGCCCCCACCGGCAACCACTGGTTCAAATTAAGCACTTCTGCATATACAGTTTCAGTAATTTAAATGCTCAAGCAATTAAAATAGCACATATTTACTGCATCTCCAACACAGAGTTAGAGGCGTTCACTTTTTATAGAACACTGGAGGTTTGTGTTTTACGAGGCACTCATAATATTGCCAGATATGAGAACTGAAACGCAAGAAGATAAATGATTTGGCAGAGATCAAGCAGAGAGAAAAAGCTGGACTTACAAACCAGATGCTAGGGTGGTCACCTAATTTCTGGTCATTAAGGACACTTTCTCTGATCCCGAACGTTTCACCTACAAATTATTGATTTCAGGTGGGTTCATCCATTTAGCTTGAAGGATGCAAAACAAGGCTACAACAACTAGAATGCATTAGAGTATAACACAAAAGCCCAGGACTGTAAACAGTGTCCGTTGTGACTTGGAGGAGATGGTTACTCTAAACCCAGCCCTTCTGTCTCTACAGACAGACACGTAGCCAATAAACCACCCTTCTGGTCTGAGATTGCTTTTTGTTAGGTGGCTCCTAATTTTTTCATTTTTTTGGCTGCAACATCAGGACCATATCTGATTTTTTTCTGTGTATTTGCAACATAGGCCAGAGGCTCAGGACCACTCTACTTCCTAAAAGTCAAGCCACACAATTGTAATGTCTGACCTTACTGGGTGGCTCAATATCAATGGCAATATCATTTTCCAGTCCTTGGCTTATCTTTTACATTTCATTGTGTATTCTTTTAGTCAAATAGGTGCACTTTAGTGAACTAAAACTACAACCACTAGGATGCATTAGTCTATTATTAGAACACATATGGGGGAAACCGAAGACTTTCAAGCAACCCCAAACACATTGCTTGCATAACCACAGACAGACCACAGGCTCAAGTCTGGCAACATGGGGACAGAAAAAGTGAAAATACTTTACCCCAGTGTCATCTTAAAGTTTTTTGGGGCCCCTTATTCAGAACATTTTGATTTGTATTGCCTATTTTCTGATAATGCAAGTCTACATCATGCCAAGCAATATTATGCCCAATCTTTCACACAAAACAACTGTAATATGTTTTGATCGATGCCGAAAAATCCTCAAATGACACTGGGTAGAGAGGGAACTCGTGGGAGGATGAGGCAGGAAGAGAGATAGGTTCTGACAGAGAAATCAATAAAAGTGAGACAGAATGAGCGAAACCAAGAAAAAGGCTACTTTACCAAATGGTCCCATACATGGTGGAGGCTCTGGGTAATTGCCTATTTTATCCTTGCCCTAAAACATCTCTGCCCTATCCTATGCAAGACTACTTACATTTTCTGAGATTAAATAAAGCTTAGATCAGAAAATGCAAAGCATGACTTAGGGGTTTGAGAAATTGCAAAGATAGCTGACTCACAACTTTCTGTAGAGTTTCTTAAACTTCACAAAGTTTGTGAAGTGCAAAGCCTTAGAAAAAGAAGGGGGCTTCAGAGGCCCTTCCCGGCAGCAGGGAAACATTCCCGCTATTGAACGGGGCTGTTAGGGGCAGTGCACTCACTCCCGTCATCTCTCACACCACTTCTTCAAACATATCTTTTTTGTTATCTCCACTCCCTGGCAAAGGGCCTTTGTCAGAGTCCACCCTTCCTGATTCAAGAGCTCCTAATATCCCCACTTCCGAAGCTCAGCCGTTACTCCATCCCAGTGCCCTGCCATAACTTCAATGCTGGTCTTGAATGTTTCCGGGAGGAGGGAAAGAACGTTCTCAAATTTGTATGTTTAAATACTAAAAATGAGATTTCTCATAGTTTTGCACGGCTTGTCCTTTCTCAAGTAAAACTGTGTGTTTGTTGGACAAAATAAACATTGGACTGGTGCGAGCCTGATTCTGACCACTCCTCAGGATTTGTTGGCCTATAGTCCTGCTTGCTCACAGTGCACCATCTGCACCCCTAACCTTACAGGGTAACAAATGTGCGTGTAACCTCAGAACATGACAACCCTGACTCCCCAAGGAAATCGTGGTAACAGATCTAGAACCATTTTGCTCAGCCTCTTATGCCTTTCCAAAGAGATACACAAGAAATACACAGTGAAGCATTTCAGTATTTATTGAGGCATTGTGATTCTTGAGTAAAATTTGTGCACTGCAATGATTAATAGAAGAAAGCAGAATAATGTGATTGGTATTACAAGAATGGTGAAAAAGATTAACAATTCAACTGTTATGCTGATTACATGAAACTATATGCTTGCATACAAGTACTGTAATATATTGTACTCCTACCTTGTGCATTCTACCCTATCCTGTCTAAGGTGAGTGGATCTACCAAATCCCTATCGGGTGGTCTAACTGCCCATTACCTGTGGGTAAGTGTCAGCAAGCTGCCCGCCTTGGTGTAGAGTTGAACAGCATCCCTCTCGTGAGGTGACAGGAATCAGCTGAGCTGGAATTCTGGCATGGACCGACCTCTCAGTGCCAGCAAAATGCTCCTCTGCATAAACAAAGGGATGTCATGTATATAAATACATTCTCCATGTTATCATACCGAAGCCCCAGTCAGGCCGGTACTGTTTATTCTATTATGATAGTTCTGTTACCAGAGTGGCCAAATAACATCTTGCTTGCTGAACTTAGCCCTTGTACAGAATGTTCAAGGTGTCTTGATTGAGTGCCTACAAAATGGTGTTGTAAGCAAACTGAGTTGGAATAATGTTATCCCATTTGTGCACGCAACTGAATGTGTGTCAAATGTCACCATGTTTAGGGAGAGAAGGCAACTTAAGAAAGTGTGCATGTAAAATGGCGATTTCTTAACCGGGCCTAATACCTCCACATGACAATAGGAGCCCCCTCACTTGGACAATCGGTCTACCATGGTAAGAGGCCAAGTAAACTGCATATGTAACACTATACATAACCCACATAAACATATATTTTAAGTATTGGTGTGTGGCATTGACATGGATTCATTTAATCAGCTCTTTAAAGGCACAACTGAATTATGTTAATTAAAAAGGACATTTAAGATTCACATCACAGTGGTCCAAGCTGCCATCTCCCCTCTAGAAGATTTTTGTAAAATCCTTTCAATGCACAGGCATAGAAATAAGGAACAAACTACATGTGGTACAACATGCTTCAGGAAATCTAGTAGATAAGCGAAAAACACAAGATCCCATCAAACCTTACAGAATACCTGTAAAGCACAGACCTGAATTTGTCCTCCCCGTAAAACACAGATCTGAATTGGGAACAAAACAGATCATTCACAACACTCTTAACCATAAAACCCTCAAATGCCTCTCTGATATATTACTTCAATGTAGTTTGTGTTCCAAAAACTCTATAGAAAAGCTATGGAGAGGTCACTAAAAGGCAGTATTTGGTACAAAGGAATCGAATGAACCGGCCATAGACCGAAGAATAAAAAACAACCAGTTTTTTTTTGTCAATTTTCATTTTATTAGTTTCAAAGATATAATAATACACAGGAAAGAGAAACATCATAAAACAACCAGTTTTGAAGGATTCTTACGCCACTCTAAATGAATTAAGAATGTGTTTCGTTAATACCATTCTCAAGTAATTCAGTTAACAGAAACTGGTGCCATCCATTAAATTGTAATTCAATAGCCTAACTTAGTAAACTTAACATAAGACAAAACTACACTTTAGAAGGTCCCAGTTTAATGGGTATTTAGAAGATTATAATTTGTGTTCCATTGTAACCATTACAATTATTAGGCATCTTAAAAAACGAAATACCACTACTGATTGCATGTTGTGCATAATAAATGTAAATTATTGCGCCCAGCGGCTGTTACTGAACAGGTACCCATACAATTTGGAGTTTAAGCATTGGCAAAGCCAGTACATCTGACATTGGCTGCCTACCTATTGGTTTTGTCAATGCTTGTTTTGTTTTGTTATTTCTTTTGTTATCATTTCTTTTATAAAACACTATTTCTGGGGAACTACAGGATTGTCGCCAATATAAAAAAGAAAAACAACATTGGCTAAAAGCAAACTTTTTTCAGCCATGCAGTGCTAGATTCGTCCCTGGCGCTGAAGGGAGCTACTTTGTGTTTGGAGGTGCTCCTTGTGAGAGGGCAGATATCTGTAACTCATAGTAAAGTTAGCCAGTGGTTGAATTGGAGTGATCCATTGCCCCATGCTGTATGCTGCAGTGGGCGGAAAAATATGAATGACACAATAGCAGACCAATGGATGAAGAGGGCTGGTTAAAAGCCCCTATAAGTAAGTATATTATACATAATGGTTTAATAAAATCAAAAGGTCTTCACTAACCCCAAACCTAAAAATTTAAATTTGCACAGCTTTCAGACCAGCTGAGCTACATTCTTTTAAGGATCTCCAAAAAGAGCGAAATAAGTCTCAGGAATCACACTCAATATATTGTACTACATTGACCATAACGCACTGCCATGAGCTACTGAGCTAAAAGACTCAACATAATAAGGTTTAGAAAGAGGAATAGCATGACACATAAATGAATGGTACATAATCCAAAGCAAGTTTAGCAACATGCTAAGCCATGTGCTGCACTTGTAAGTGATTTAAACACCTGATTCTATGAGGGACCTATTGTAATGTTTTTGCAAATTCTAATGATTTTAGAAATTCATACTTGAAAGCTTTGTAGGAAATGAGCAAGATTACTCGTCGTTCATAGAGAATTAAAGGCTTTTACATTTGCCGCTTGTTTATCAGATTGGGGCTCAAACCCTTTATCCAGAACTTGCGAGGTGAACCATAAGTCTAAAGTAAATCGATATCTTCTTGTTGTTGTCCATAAATACCCTCCATCTAGGATGTGCCGTTGTCACAGTCTTGTGATAGAATAGAAAATATAGATAGCAAGTACGCATAATGATTTGGTGTTTCATAACAAGTATACAGACTACTTCAGATGGTGTTTATTTGTTTTGTTCATTTATCTTTTAAATATATTTTTAGTACAATTTTTATTACATGAATAATATATAGATATTAAGATAAAGTATATTTGAAAGTACATAGAATTCCTACAGGAAAATTATTTAATTCATAATGCGTGTAAGAAGAGAGTTGCTAAATAAATGACCAATAATTGAGTTTTCTTCAGATGATTAGCAATGGAATATTCCATAATGGATCAACAATGGCGAATTCAGTAATTTTTTAACAATAGAGCAATCCATAATTGATTAACAATGGAATATTCCGTAAATGATCCACAATGGAGTATTCTGTGATTGATCAACAATGGAGTATTCCTTGTTGGCCAGAAAAGGTCAGTGAGTAATTGATATGGGTGTGACAAGGATAACCCACTCTTGCCCGTAAGAGCCCCGTACCCTAGGGTACTAACTTCTTCCATGTGTGCTGCTCTGCCCTGGACAAGTACGGACTGAGAGTTCATGGTGCATCGAAAGTACAACAAGGACACAAAGTGGTTATTAGCAGCAGGCTGTGTGGGGTGGGCTCTCCAAGGCTTTCCCACACTTTCTCCCTCATTGATAACATTTATTTGGGGGGAGGGGGCACAAAAGAAGTGTGCCTCACAATGACCGGAGCCATTAGTGGTGGTGGTCGACTTCGAATGAATGGCCAGGCAGAACCCCAGCTAGGAAAAGGCCATCTGGCAAGTGGTTATAATATAGCAATGAAGGTCAGAGCTGCCCCTTTCAGGAGCTGGGAAAGAGCTGCTCTCTGACACTGAGAAGTTTCTTTAACCAGCCTGGTTAGGAGCCTCCGCCCCTGGCCGAGTTCAGATGGAGAGAGATTGATACAAATGGAAAACCTAGATGAGAAGAAAAGGGCACACATCTGTAAAGGCTTGTGAATGTTTACGGGGTGGCTAAAAGAGAATAAACTGGGAGCCAGAATTTAGCACTAATTTTCAACCATAATCAATAATGAAATAGTCAAACTCAAAGAAGCTTTAAAGTGTAGTGCAAGCAGCAGTTATGTCACAATATATAGATTGCAAATGTCTTTCATTTGGAATCTGAAATAATATTCTAAATTAACTTTATGACAGACCTAATGGTGCAGGTGAACATTCTGGGGAAGATACATGCACTGTTCAGATTTGAAGACGCCTTCTGTAAGTCAGATGAGTTCATTCTATCTTATTATTTTTACATTACATATTTAACATAACAGTTGTATTTTGAAGAGCACACATCCTCTTGGTGCCATTGACAAATAAAAGATACTACTGTAAACACACCTTTAATCATGAGCTCAAGCACAGATGTCTGCGGTGGATGCATGTGTCCACTGATCCACACGGTGTTGCTGTGGACCTGTGATTATGATGTGAGAAGAAAAAAGACAGAATCAGAATAGAAAGAAATATACGTCTGAGACGGGATGAACTCTATCTGAAATGGGGCAACTTGACATCTCCAAACGTTGGGCCTGATGTGTCAAAGTGTCTATCTATTCTGTGTCTATGGGAAATGTGTTGATAGATAAGCCATTTGACAACCTACAAGCTAAATTATTATTAAAGTAGGTAAAATGTTAACTATATCAGTCTAAGATCGCATCGCTCGAGTGACGCCATAATGCTATTTGCTCGAGACAATGCAATAAAATATAGAAGTCAGTTTTGAGGATTACATAGCTTATTAAAATAATTAGTTTGCATAAAGTCTTTACTTGCAGAACCTCAACTTACCACAGAGACGGTTTAAGTTGCAATTCCCAAAGTTCGTTTCCACTTCCGATCAATTTGGTAAGAACTCTGAAGAGTTTTTGTCACTAACGTGTTCTTGTATAAAATACTTGACACTGTAATTGAATGAATTGCAGTTTAAGGCCTAGAACTTAGTACACGTGATAGTACAGAAAGGCCTACTCTAGCGACTACTTGAAGCCTCTAATCTCCCAGCACTAGGAAAAGCACTATATGAAAACCAATATAATACAACATCTACATTTAAAGGCGCAAGACATGGGGCGCTTCTTTGCTGTATCATCAGATTGTCTATGGAATTCCTATTCCTTATAGATAGTTAATTAGCTACCATTGCCATAAAAAATGCAATAAAAAGTTTTTCTTTAGGTAAAGCCTCTGGATTCATTGTTGCCAACAGCCTTTTGCTTCTGTCTGACAAGAACTAGTTCTTTGGTATTTATTTGTGTTACCAAATCACTTTGACCTACCATGCCCGATGCTTAAATTGTAAAAAGAAAATGAAAGGACTCGAGGGTTTCCTTAGGAGTCACTGCAGGTACTGCTGAATGTTAGGATTACCGAATCCCAAGGTTTCCAAGTCGTGTTTCCACCTCATGCCTCTATCTTACACCACACAGCATGTCCTGTCTCTTTATCCCACTCTTGACGCTTTTTTTAGTCCTCTATTCTCCCCTTGTCAGAGTTAACCTCTTTCTCTTACTCCTTCCTTCTCCATTTTCTGCCTTTCTGCTGCTATGGATCAAAGTTTGATGATGAAAAATAAGTCTCAGGTCCCAAAAATGAGTGCAGATGCCCACCACGTGCAACTGCCAACACAAATTAAGCAATGTTGTAATCCACTATTATTGAGTAATTTTATGGTGATTTAGAGCTTTGATTGGATGGTGGTGGCGAGGACAATATTGCAAATCTTGTACCTTGAGTAAACTATAGCAACAGCATGTCCAATTATGA
Source organism: Calotriton arnoldi (assembly GCA_963921515.1). Taxonomy (NCBI): domain Eukaryota; kingdom Metazoa; phylum Chordata; class Amphibia; order Caudata; family Salamandridae; genus Calotriton; species Calotriton arnoldi. The sequence continues at coordinate 1,495,763 of CAWUFW010000753.1, read as the reverse complement.
GTGGATGAAGTCAGGCCCCTGGCACGCATCTTAGTACACATGTAGACAGGACACCCTTAGTGACGTAACATAAGCCCCCGCAGCCCCCGCTGGGGGGTGGGGGGTGCCCATAGCTCCAGGGGGCCCCCTCAGCAAAAGTGGTAGCTCGTTTGTCCATGGAAGAGGGGCCCCCTCTGTGACCTTTGCAGGGGGGCCCCCTCAAGTTTCGTTACACCCTCCACCAGGAGCAAGATGTTACTGTACTCGGCCCCTTGTCCCTATGAGTTGCCCTCAATTGACAAACATAAAACTGGCCCACAGACTAACAATGGCATAACACTGTGCACAGCTTCACAGCCGTATTGAAGTCTGCAGTCCAGGTGTGCAAAAGTTGAACTCTGTTCATTAAAGCAGGTGCCTCAGTGGACCAATGCATCCCTGCCAGGAACCTGTGCTTGTGCCGCATGGTTACAGATGCACATCCTAAAGGCACAAGGTCAACAAAATGAATACTATTGAGATGGAGAACAATAAATGTCTGTTATCTGTCAATCACACTAAAGAACTTCCCCAGGGGTGAATTTTGCAAGCTATCAGTTCACTTTTTTTTGTTTATATGTTACACATACCAATTATCCAATTTATTTACCGCTGATTTTTTCTCTCTTTTCTTATAACGCACTACAGTGCTAGTCCTACCATTCTGCTGCTCGGGTGAGCTGCAGGCTAGGGGGCAGCTGTCAGAGCAAGATGGACTGCCGTGACTCAACCGTGACCCTATGTTCCTGTTGCGGTCATGACCTCTGCAGTTTGAGGATGGTTTGCACTTTTTTGCTTTGGCTAATTTTTGTTAGGTCTCGCCTACACAGCCATGCGCTGTGCTGCAAGACATATTGTTTACAATTCTGTGGACTTACAACCTGCCCACAGCATACCATTAGTTATTTTAGTTGTCACTCTCATTTGCAGTCTTTTAATTGTTTTACTCGGGTAGTCTTCCCTTCCTTTCATGTGTTAACTCCTGCCTGGAGCATGGACTAAGTACATGTGTTCTTCCTTGTCTTTTTGCAATGCACATTTTGTTTGTAAGAGTTTTGGTATTATTTCTGGACGTATAATGTGCTTTCCTACTTTTAACACAGGCATAAGGCTTCTTATGTTGCATTTCTCCCTATCTGCCATCCCTATTGACGCTTTAGTTACTTACATCCACAACTGTACTACTCTACACTACTCTTCTCTATGCTACTCTCCTCTGTGCCACTTCACTCCAATCTATGCCACTCCCCTCTACTTTACGCCAATCCACTCTACGCCACTCCTCTCCTCTCCACTCTACTCTATGCCACTCCACTCTACTCAATACCACCCTACTCCACTTGATGCCACTTCACTCTGTGCCACTCCACGGCACGCCACTCTACACCACTCTACACCAATCCACTCCACACAATGCACAGCACTCTACGCCACTCCAGTTCATGCTACTTCACTCTACACCACTCTACTCTATGCTACTCTAGTCTATGTCACTCCACTCTACTTCACTTTACTCTAGTTTACTCTACTCTACACCACTCTACTATATGCCACTGCATTCCTCTCTACACCACTCTATGCCACACCATACCACTCTGTCCCACTCCATTTCACGCTACTCTAATCAATGCCACTCTACTCTACACCACTACACTCTATTCTAGGCCACTTTCCTCTATGCCATTCCATGCCACTCCACTCTACTCTATGCCACTCCATGACACTCCACGCCACTCTACTCCACGCCACTTTACGCCATTCCACCCCCTCTATGCCCCTCTGTGCCTAACTACTCTACTCCACTCTACTCTACTCACTCTAAGTCACTCCACTCTATGCACTGTACTCTATTCTGCTCTACTCTACTCCACTCAAAGCCACACAACTCTATTACCCTCAATGCCACTCCACTCCACTGTATGCCACTCCACTCGATGCCACTCCATGCCACTCTACCATATGCCACTCTACTCTACACCACTCTACTCTACACCACCCCACTCCACACAATGCCACTCTATGGCACTCTATGCCACTCTACACCACTACACTCTGCGCCACTCTACTCTATGCCATTCCACTCTGCTATATGCCACTCCATGCCATTCTATACCACTCTACTCTATGCCCCTCTAAACCACTACACTCTACGCCACTCCACCCCACTCTATGCCACTCTACACACTCTACTCTACGCCCCTCTGCACCACTCCACTCTATGCCACTTCACCTCACTCTATGCCGTTCTACTCTACTCCACTTTACTCCACGCTTCTCTCTACCACTACACTCTACTCTATGCCACTCTACTCTAAGCCACTCCATCTATGCCACTCCACTCTATGCCAGTCTATGGTATGCCACTCCTCTCAGTTCTACACCATTCCACTTTACGTCAGTGCACTCTACGCCACTCCACTCTACTCTCACTATTCCACGCCACTCTACTCCAATAAATGCTATTCTACTCTCCTCTATGCCACTCTATGCCGCGCCACTTTTATCCATGCTGATCAGACATTGGCAAAGCCAGTAGCTCTGACAGAGGCAAGACGTATTGGCTTTGCTAATGATTGTTTCCAGTTCAGCCCTGGCACACTAGTTAAGGTTTTGTTGTAGCTCTGCTGCTCACAAGTCCCTGACTTGTGCTAATTTAACACATTTGTTAACCGTTCTTCCAGTTGTCAGCCCGGCAGTAATTAAAAATAAGACATTGAAATGGGTCCCTGACATACCCTGTGTTTATGTCCTAGCTTTAAGCGCAAATAGTGATTTCTCTCTCCACAATGTGTGGACCCCCCATAATAATCTAAAGTCAGTGATGCACTCTATGATACTTCTCATAAATGCTCCTTCTGCATGGTATATGTATTCCTATTTCCTCTGAGTATTCCCTTTTCTCAGATGTGTTTTTGTAGTTTTATGTTAGTGAAACATGTCAGTCTTGTGTAGTGCTTTCTGCAAAGAGAGTCGCCTCTCGGCATCTGTGTTCAGGATGTGCATGGTTGTTGATGGGAGAGCAAGACAAAGGAGTCTGAAGGCCGTGCGTGTGACTGTGTCATAAAGGTGTCCAGCATAGACTACATGTTCATTCATCCTTGACTTCTCTGAATAGCACATGGAGCAGTGGTCATATATGTGCACATTGTAATTACAGTTCTATGAGAAAGTGTGAGAAGGAGGCATGTAGCTGTAGAACTAGGAAAGATGGACCGTGCTAAATGAAAAGAAAATGCAGATTTTTCATTTGGGCGTGATTGTGGATGGGGATATGGTGAAGATGAAATGAAGTACATGAAAAGGGAGAGAGTGAAAAAGCATTGTCACAGGGGATGGAGCGGAACTGTGAGATATTTGGGGACTTCTGAAAGAGATGTTTGAAGAAACAGTGTGTTAGACACTTTCCTAGAGAGGGAGATTGCTTAAGAAACTGACGTGAAAGGAAGAGGAGGCGTTGTTACTCATTTATCCGATATGGAGTAAAAATCATTGCTAGCCAGGACTGGTAAAGCCAATAGCCCTGACTTGTTTTAAGTGTACATTTTTGTTTGATATTTTTGAATACATTAACACAAAACACTGATAAAGGCACCAAAACAGTAGTCAGGTGGCATACTTTAGCAAGCAGAGGGTTCTAACTCACTTTTGAGGCGACACTTTAAATTAAATAGGCCAAGTCTTTTCTAAAATATTCCATGTTGCACTCTTTGGCCACACCCCTTTTAGAAAAACCCCCACCCACCCAATAACGTATTTTTCATCCCATTTCAAACACCCACTATAGAGATCTGTTTAATTGTAGTATGCAAAACTATACAATTGCAGCTTCTCGACTTTATTATATACCAGTCCTACCGTAGATGAAGCAGTCAGACACAGTAAGGGAGTCTACGTCATTACAGTTCAGAGTTAGAAGTGAGGGGGTAACTGAACATCACCAGAAGCAGTATTATCATCCAGGTCTGCCTCCTCTGCTCACTGGCCGAACAGCAGTAGACATCACTATGGCATATGGAGCAGGCCAATCACAATGTCCCTCCAGGGCTGAGCAGGAGAGCATGGAACATACATACACACAGAAGACAGCAGTTTATTGGTATTTTTGGTGCGTTATTTACATAGTGTCTCATCATACTCAGGCGAGCTCACAAAGTGCTCCGATTCATATCTATGTATACTACAGTATATTCAGAATGAGTACACCTAGAATATATTCACTCCATTGTATACACACAAACAGTTGGGCTGTTTAAAATGTCACTCCCTTGAAGTAGCAGTTACTCCCCTTGCACAGCAAAACAACCTGACTTGGTACATCTTGTGAGATTCTAGAACGTTCTTTGCAATGAACTGCAAAGCTTACAAAATGCTAAGGGTTTGTTTTGTTTTTAGATGGATGGTAATGGAGAATCCTCCAATTTCATGAGGAAAATCTAGATCTGGAGGAAAATCTATTTGAAGAATTTCATCCATGAAGCCATGCACACTCCGGCCTACTACCAATCAGGCAAGAAAAAAGCCCCCACTAGTGATAGCAGCCCACTTTACGAATGACAAGTCACACAGCATAACACCAAATGCATAGTGTCTACAAGTAAATTCTACAAGTTGATTTCTCTCTAAATTTAGCAATTTTCCCAAAAGATTAACTCAGGAACCGAGTCACCTACCTTAAAATGGGCTATACTCACTTTAGTATGGTCAGGTACGGCCGAGTCCCCCTCCTCCCTTATCATCCATACAAACCCGTGGGGTGGGGGCCCTTCCCAGCTCCAGCGCGGCTCACCGCCCCTCTTCCCCCAAGGCAAAGAACTTAAACAACACACCTGCTTGGATTAAGGGTCATAAACCCCGGCCGTATTTATTACATAAGGATAATCAGACATTAATATTATTTTTATCATGTACACAATACGCAGAAAGTCCGGTGCATTGCATTGATAGGTACAGTATGTCATTTGGCTAACCTTAACATGTCTCTAATACATAGCCATTCCTATCATAAGCTAAGTGATCAACAATATTATCTTTCTGCGTATCCCTGTTTGAGCCTACGGCAAGGTCAATGACTGGCCCCAGATCCAGATCAAGCTAGGTCCCAAACTCCTACCGGAGCGACATTGCGCAGGGGGCCCAGTTCACCGGAAGGTTACCTCACCCCGGGTACCTCCTACGCCCTCAACATTATCTCCATAAGGGGCCCGTGCAGTTATGCCCAGATTACTTGGGCCCTTGTGCACGTGCGGGGGTGGCCAACCAGCCTACCGGAAGCGAAACTTCCCTTCCCCCCACACCCTTCCAGCCTACCGGCTGTAACTGCCCCTGAGAGACCATCTGTCCCCCCCTCGGGCGTCCCCATTTGACAATGGTGATGCCTGCTAAGGACCGTAAACTATGCTCACCAATCATGACCTTACCGCCACAGTCCAGTATAGTTGCCTGACTATCTGGCCTCCCCCCTCTGCCCCAAAGAAGGTCATGCCCTGTTTCGTGCCTCCACCAGCATGCGTGCCAGTAAATATTTCCTGAACACTCATTACCCTGTTTAGAGAGGTGCATGCCATCCTGTAAGAAAAACGGCTCCCCCCGGATGCCCCATGCGCTATTGTATGCGGTTTCGGGGTTCTGAATAATTTATCAATCCGATTATTAAGCCTTTTTGCTGGTTCAGAGCCCAAACTGACTCGCCCCCTCTCCACTGAGATCTTGAAATCATGTGTGACCATACCAGTATTGCCTCAGGGCATCTTTTGCCAGCCACCCAAATTTTGTGATCCAGGTCTCAACTACCTTTCCTACTCAGGTGTACCAGGTCATTACCTCCTAGGTGTAAGATAAGCGCTGCAGGAGGTACTTGCTTCTGGTCCAGCAAGCGTATCAACATATCCCTGAGTTGGCCCAAGCGCAGCCCACATCGCCCGTGGAAAGAAATTTTTAAAACCCGCCTGCCGTGCTCTAACTCATAAATTGCCTGTAAAAAATTGTTGCAACCTTTTAACATATGAATGGCCAATAACCCATACGTCATTTTTTCCATGCTCCCCGGGCGAGCACCTGGTTCACAACAGATGCTGATGGACGACGAACAGCTGCACGCTTCCCCCCTGCGGGACAGGATGTAGAAACCGGGCCATGTTGGGATCAAATGGTGAGTGCGCTTCCATACACTTCCCTGTGGAACAGGACATGTAAACTGCAACAAAACCAAGAACAGGCTACCATCAGCAACATGAAAATATATACCTTATCAACTAGTGAGTCATTTATGCGTCTACCTGCCACCAGCTGCTGCCCTCCTTCCTGTGGCACAGGACGTGGAGAAAACGCTAGCTGCCAACAGTTCAACGATACCGCCTAGCACTCCCTCAAAGCATGTGAAGCCGCACATATTGCTTGTAGCAGCCAGAGTAAAATGTTTGGCCCTGCTACCATGACCTAAGGGAAACATCCCTAACCAGGCAGCCCCACCTCGGACAACAGGATGCACTCAAGTGCGTCTGTTAAAACTCTATTAGCACGTTGCTGGCAGTCTGTACTATACTTCTCCGCAAGCGCGTACCACTCCTGGTGCAAGAGTCTGCCCCATGCAGTGCTCAACTAAGCCCAGCGCAGACACCCTCTGACCGTTAAACCGGTCAGTCAGCCCCCTGCTTTCTCCGTCCGGCAGCGTACCACCTGTAAAACAGACATTTTTGCAATGCCTATGTATGATGGGCCCACACCAGCACTTCCCACTGGAACCCCTTCCGCGTCCACAGAAGGCGACGTGGTATCAGGCTGCTGTAATCAAACTTACGCACTTTGCACCTGCATCCAACGGGAATACAAAGAGAGAAGTAGTTAGCGGCAGGCACTTACCAACACCCTTAGTCTCACCCATTTCTTGCAGCGGTCCAGGCCCCAACGGTCCAGACCCCTGCACCACCAACCGGCCCGCCATCCCTGGCGCCGAAGTGGTAGTCCACTAAGCAAATTAGGGTGGGCCCTAGTATACTGCTGCATTAGGCTCCGCCCAGGCCTGGCCTGCACCTACTATTGCTGAAAAGTTTCATTCCTGGACGCCCCGTTTTTCCTCCATCATTTTGACAACAACCTTGCCTTCCCCCTGGGGGGGCCTAGACGCCGAGCGTCTAATTCAGTTCGACATTCCATGGCCTAGCTGGGCCACACCTCTAATCAGCGCCCAGGGTACACCAATAGAGCTGGAATTATGTGTTCGCGTAGCAACAAATGGGGAGTATTGCACCCCGGCTAACACCTAGAGTTAACTGTGGGCTATGCTGCTCTATGCCAAAATGCACAACCTCGGCGAATAATGCCCGCCTTGCTGAATCATGCAACTTTTGAATCCCGCTGCCTGGTCCTTGCCAAAGGCGAGGATGGCGAAGGCCCCGCCATAATCCCTCTCGCCTACCATATTCAGGCAAAATTATACTCAACCTACCGACATTAAATGTTGCCTGCACCCAAGGATTCTGAGCCAGCTGAATACCAGTTTCATCACAGTCCCGCTGACTACGCTCCCAAACAAGCTAATTTCCCAGTCCTTCGCAAGGAATTAATGACTTTTTGTGGGCTTGGTTGTGTAGGGAGGCACATGGTGGCACGGCAGTGGCCGGGCCTCATCTCGTAATAGTCCCAAGAGGCAGGGAGTGTCAACGCTGCCGGGCACTGCCAATATCATTTTTTGAGGAGGTGCAGGCCCACCCAACAGTACTGCTAATGAAGAGGCACAAGGTCAGGAGCAAACCTTAGCCAATTTAGTAAGGATACCCCCCTATCCATAGTGACCCAGCTAGGTGCCTCCCACCTAAAATGTCTAGGTGCCTCAAACTGAGCCCATACTGTGGACCCTAACAAACCCACTACAAATGTCCCCTTTCTATTGTGTGATTCGGTTGGTTATCTAACCAGCACGCACCCCACTCATCTCCTGAATAATGCCGGTTTCGAACAGAGCAAGAGCAACTGTTGTGATCCTCCAAGGATTCTGGCACATCGCATCCCTGCACTTTAAAACACTACTCCACTATAGGCAGCTCTTGGTGGAAGAAGAACCGTTCAGGGGCACATTGGTCATAAAAGCAAACAGCGGGCTAGCTTGACAATTAACACAGTCCGTATTATCTACTGATCATACAACCGACAGACAGGTCAAAGATCTCCCTAGCGCAGCAGATGGAGTGGTACCTGGCCCAAAATGGTTCCGAGGAGCCCGATGGTCATAGAATTTTATCATAATTGCCTACAACATCAGGGATAGCGGGCCCCTATTTCCCGCGTGTAGCATCATAGTTGGTCAAAATTAGGCCTGTATAATAAGCGGGACTTTGACTCACAGTATGTTTGCCATGATAGTAGATGCGTCTCTTCTCCCGCCTCCCTTGCGTTCCATTTTTTGGTAGAAGCACCACCTCCCCCTCATGCCACCACGGCGTACTTAGGCCTTGTACTGGTTTAATAGGTTAATACCGTATTGAAAAGTACCATGAGGACAGAGGAGAGTGAGCTAGACGCTAGCGGCCTGTGCTTTAAGAGGGCAATCCCTGCGCCTGCTGGGGAACCAATACACCCTGCACAAATATCCATCTGCTTTCACATGTTCCCTTGTTCATAAGAGTGTCTCAGCACAAGACAGAAGTGCCATAACTTGCCCCTAACTTGGCATGTAGCATTTGTTTGCGAGTGCACTTATTTACTCACGCAGTCCATGCGGGCACAGTCGCATGCCCGCTTGTAATCATTGCAACTGTAATACAATGGGGCCGATTCCGATTCCGGCAGGAAATCTCTCCGACCGAGCCGGACCCGGAGAGAATTCCGACCGAATCGGACCCTAGCAGTCCGACCGGACGAGTACGATGCATTCGCATGCTATCGGACTCGATTCGGTCGGACTCCCATTGAAGTCAATGGGAGCCGGTCGTACAACGCGTACGCGGGCTCCCATTGACTCAATGGGTGCGAGGCGAACAAGGGTGCCCCCTACAGCGGGTACGCGTCCATGCGCATCGCGGCGTACATGCACAGGTAGGGGGGACCCATGGTTCCCCCCTGTGTGCGACTCGCGCGCCTACGCGTACAGGGGGGTCCGACGCGGACCCCCAAAGTCCGGCTCCGACAGCTCTTTCGAGCCGGACGGCGCGAGTCGGTCGGACGGCTCGCGGCGCGCATCGTACTTACCCGGCCGGGAAACGTCTCCATAGCGTGGTGCGAGTCGTGTCCGTGCAAGTCGGTCGGAGCGTGTTGAAGCCGCGTACGAGTCGGTCGGCGATTTCGCGGGAGCTTGCATCGTACTCGCTCGGCCGGACCCGCGTACGATTCGGTCGGGAAACAGGGCTCCGAATTGGATCCGGTAAATCCGAATCCGATTCGGAGCACTACCGGCCGAGATCGGAATCGGCCCCAATGTCACCAATTTCTTTGTGCGAGTGACGCAACAGTGTGCACTTTTAACTACTTCTATTCTTCTTGTAGGAATGATAGGTGTTATTATTATAATTGATTTTATATTGCCCCTTAAATGAACTTGTGCATTTTCTAAGCACTGTCACTCACGCAACCCATGCGGGTACAGTCGCATGCTTCCAACTCGGCCATACCTTATGCAATACGTATGTGCCTGCGATGGCAATAAGCTAATGAAGGCGCAAATGGTGAAAGGCCAAAAGACTCCTTTTCTCCATAAACACGTTTAGTTTACCTCCTTCCATAACATTTTTTACCCCCTTAGCTGGTTTTGTGTCGCCTCTCATTGGCTACAGGATCGAATGAAATGGATTCATTTTTTGTCGGATGCGGAGGGCAGCCCTCCCTTCTAGGGCACGTCACTGCATCCCCGCGAGGATCATTAACATTTTTCCCTTACTAGTGCTCCTCTAAATGGATTTCTTTCGATATCTGAATGGATGACATTGCCAGTCTGCCGTTATCTACCTAATCGATCCACCCTCTAACTGACGGTTCTCATGCACTATAAACTCCCGATATTGGCTCACTCCCTGTACCCTATAGCGCTACGTGCATGCCCGGTCTGAGCAGTAAACCCACGAGCACCAAATAGGCGTTGCATTGATACCCAAGGTGCTGACGTTGTTATGCGCTGGTCCTGTGCCTGTCAGGAATCGAAGCAAATGCCCTGCCATAAACCCCTCACGCTTTAGCAAAGAGCGGTCAATTTGCTGAACCAACATGTGTTAACATGGTTAAAGAAAAAAGCTACACCCTCCTGTGGGGAGGTGCTGCCGACTCCCTTTCCACAGGGAACACGAACACCACTGGTATATCGCCAACCTCCTGGTGCCCTAACTTAGCCCTTAAGCTGTATGCTAGCATTCATTTGACGACACTCCCTTAAGTTCTATCCGACATAAGCCTAAAACACAAGCAGCTGTGGGGAGCCCATTGCTCTCGGTTGTCCCACTAAAGTTATCGGCTCGCCCGCAACTCGCAATGTGCCCCGCTAACCCTCTGCTTATTTGCCGTGCCGTCCTGGTCCGAAGGTATTGGGAGTATCTCGAATAGCCCTTTTGCAAAATACAAAACATGTAGTTATAATCTTCCCCATTCCTTATGCAAAACTATAAGTACCAGGAAGCAAAATAAACCCCAAGACTGGATACTTAACAAGAGGCTCATGTAGTTATAATTTTCCCCATTCCTTATGCAAAACTATAAGTACCACGAAGCAAAATAAACCCCAAGACTGGATTCTTAACAAGAGGCTCCTCGAAAGAACATCTTTCACTCCCCTCAACTCTTTTCTTCTCACCAGACAATGAGGGTCCTGCCCAAGTCCACTGGGGAGTTCATGCTTGCTCCCAAACTGCTTCCAAATTAGTTTCATTATCCCGCTATTAATGTTCACAGATATGGTCCTGTCCAGGGCAATGCCCAGACCCTTACCTCACTGCTGCAAGCCCCCGGTCGGCCACCAGCACCCCCACAGCCAGAGCCACTCCCACCAGCTAATCCGGTGGGTCGGGTGAGTAATCTCTAACCCGTGTGGCTCCTGGCAGTGGCGAAATGCAGGCCCACCAGGAATGCCCAAAAACAGAGTCCCTGCGTCCCTTGAACAACAGCCTGGCTCAGTCAGTGCCCCAGATCGTCCACAGCTGGCCTCCTGTGTCCACCGACGACCTGCATGAAACAGAAAACAAGAAGGAAGAAAGTGGGGCTTCCCGCAGTCCTCCAGCCGCCGATCCCTGCGTTTCCCCAACAACCTGCAGCAACAAACAGAAAAGAAAGAACCAGAGGTTCTCCGAGTCTTCTGGCAGCTGCCCCCAGCGCTCCCTGGCGCCTGCAGTGAGAGAAAAACAGAAAAATTCCATTGGGGCCTCCGATCGAGGCCCCGACGTCCTGATGAGGCTGTGGAGCGGCGGGGTAAGAGACCGCTCCCGCCGCTCCACCGCCTTTTAAAGGCACTTAGGGGCCGGCAGCCGGTTCCAACCGGCTTCACCGGCTTTTCAAGGACATGGGACCCGGAAGCGCTATCAAGCGCTTCCGGGCCACACGCCCTGACAGCCAATCAGCGGTGGCAAGGAAGCGAGGGGCGCTGTGTCACTGCTGTGCGCGGCGCAGCCCCGCCTCCCCGCCGGCTGCGGGGGACCGGCACAACCGCCATACTCGCGGCGTGTCTGAGTCCGTCCCCGCCCTGGGAATTCTGCACACTCATTTTGTATAGCTAGCAGACTGGTCCCACAAGCCATCTGTTGTACAGAGGAAATATAGCTGTTCCATTGATTTATCATCTATCTCCTCTTATTCTTCCATTAAGCATGATCGACCATTAGGAGCTCACGAGCCATAGAGTTACTGAAATGTAAATAAAATGTCACGCACTCGCCACAGAGCATATTCAACAAGTGTGCCAGAATTGCAATTGGTGGGCTAAAACATGTTGGGCTTCTTTTGAGTGGCATGTTAATAGCTCCCAATAATTCTGGCCCCCAGATATGGTTACCAGATGAAATGGTGTCTCCACCAATCTGAAATCCCAGTCCATTATGATCTGGACCCAAATGGTCCACTTGGGAATGGGCAAATCTGGGGAAATTGGATTTAATACATACAATTGCCATGGTTGTTCCTCACTCCTGCTGCTTTGTGCATCCAGATTCCCAGAAAGAAACTATGTGGCACTTCCAAGTTTCTGGTTTATTCGTTTTCCTGATGAGCCTGGTGATAACTCTTGATACTGGGCCCATCAGAGATTTGGAGTAACTCATATAATGAGGAACATAGTATGATCAATGAATATGAAAGCCAATGCCATGTTGCATCAACCACTGTAGTGTAGAAAACTCTGACACACATATGAGGAATCACCCTGTGCCTGTTCCTTCCATTGCGAAGAATAAAAAAGCATTGGCAAAGCCAAAAGGTCTGGCTGTGGCAAGCCAGGGATTTTTTAATATATTGTTATTTTTCAAACCTGCACAATAAACATAAAAAATGTAAGTAATAATATGTAAAACTGCTATCATCTTAAGATGGCGTGCATAAGTGTGCAAAAACAAAACTAAGTAGAAATGGCGCATCTAAAAAAAAAAAAAAAAAAAACATGAAATACTAGCAGAAATCATAGCAGAGAATACCTACCAGGCCTGAGTGAACTACTTCTTAGGTGTAGGTGCACATGTGAAAGTGAAAAATGCTATCACTCAAAGTGAAGAGAGTCAATGTCTGAAGTGGGCTAACCCATTGTCCTCTGCAGTAAGCTCTAATGGGCTGAAGCAAAACAAAATTTGAATGGCACTTTAACAGACCAATGGATGAAGAGAGCTGACCAGAATCCACCCCATCTAAAAGTAATGTATGTCCATTTCAGATGTGCCTTCCGTTTACGGAGCCATTTGAGGGGCTCTTTCTGAGTGAATCCTTGTCCAACATTCTACTGAGCGCAAAGTTGTTCCCAGTCAGGTGTGAAATATTCAGGCAGTCCTAGCTCTGGAATGTACTTTTTATCTGGTATTCTGGAACTGGTAGGCTTGCTTCCTCCACTATAATCACAGGACAGTAAGTCTAAAAATGCAAAGCGACATCAGTCAGAAAGACACGGGACTATCTCAACAGCTTATTCCTGACATTGAGCAAATTTGGAGCTCTGCTGTATTTATAAGTCGAAGTTTTGGTAAACCAAGTTTGAAACATTGACATGTTGTGTCAAATTACCATTGCTTTACTGATATGAAATATTTTTTTCTATTTCGTGCTTCACAACAACACTTAGTTCTACGTTCCTATTTTAAAACAGAGAAAATGAGGGTAGCAGCAAGACAATCTCGAACAATGGGTGTGGTACCCAGGGCTCTATGAGGTATGACGTCTCCTAAAACAGCATCGTTGGGCTCCAGATGTCATTGGGGGCGGTGAAAACATTGGTGAGGACAAAATAAGTCAGCAAACTGTGCAGCTGTTTTTAACAATGTTAGAAGCACTCCATAATGCACTTCTGCTACTCTTGAGTATTGTAAGAAACTAATGTGGCTAGTAGCCAAATCAGCATGCTAATTTTACTGACCTCGAAAGGATGGAAGACTGAGTTTGCCATGCCAGGATTCCCACTTGTGACCTACCAATCACAGCCGATTGTTGTCTCTTAAAATAATACATTTTTTGGCCCAGTGTTAAATGTAAGAATGGCATCCATGTTGGAAGCTAGCAATCAGAGCACTTTTCTTCTGTTCCTACAACCATTTCGTCGATGCCAAGGTGATCTTTTCTATAGAGTTATTGAATTTATGAAATAATTTTTAAATATTTTTGGGGGGTTATTTATTTTAGTAGCCATAGCAAATTGAACGGAATCGCTGCAGAAGAAAAAGAACACTTTCTATAACTAAGACAATGTCCTCTTTTGGTGGTTAATACAACCAAAGATGTCCAATTGAAGTGTGAACCATGGGCACCCCTCATTTCAGTAATAAACAGCCCTGCACAACATTATAATACATTGGTGTCAATTACATATGTATCTCAGAAAGAGATAGATTAGTATTCACGAAAATAGATCTGAGATGCACCACATTTGAGGTTTTTCGTAGTGTCAGTCAGGTGCAGAACTGCATCATATGTGCAGCGATTTTACTCACATTTAATCCATTTGAGCTACAAACAATATTTGTAAGTAAATCCGCACATTATGGGACTAATGGTGGATTATGTGGTAAGTGTGATAAATTAATATTTACATGGAAAAAGCACCGGTTATGGTTCTTCTAGTTCCCCTTCCTACATGACATTGAGAGCCTCAAGAGACTGTGCAACTTAATCTGCCTTGATTGGGTTTCTTTTTCGTGAGGTGGTTTTAAGTTAATGCTGGGTGGGTACAGCCCTGAGCTGAAGGGGGCAGGTGATCCATTGAACAGGAATAAGTCAGTAGTCTGAGTGAAAGAAGCATTGGGTGCAGGGGTTTATGTACTCTGAGCAGGGGAAGGTTGGTGGATCAGAGAAATCTAGATGAGGTGTGGTAGGCGAACGTTGTGGTTAGTTAAGTACGAGACATAGCTTAGTTAAAAATATTACGGTGGGTGGTGTGAGTCTGAAGCTTCCCAATAAGAAATACGGTGTAGCTAGTCAAAAGGTACAGGGTAAAATGTGCCACATTATACTGCATAATTTGCCTTTTCTTGCTGCATAACTTAGTCAACTATGTCGCACAATTTGGTCTTCCCCTGTTGCATGATTCCAGTGGCACTGGCCGAGGCACATTAGTGCGGTGTTATTGCCAAAAATAAGGGACATTCTTAACATTCTTGTGAGTATTTATGAGCACATAGAGACATAGGCCAAAGAGAAACATTTTCTCACTTCCAAATATTGCATTATTTCAAAATTTCATTAAGAGGTATATTTGATTATCTCCCAGTCAAACTCTGACACATACATCCTACCAGCTGTGTGTCTCACCTTGCCTCAAGGCTCAAAGCTTCTAATTTGCGCTTCTCTTTTCCTCTTCTACAGGGGGTCACAGAGTATATTGACTAAGTAAGCTGAACTCCACAGACACCGCACTACCAACAACACTCACAGAACTAAATTAAGTGACCACAAAGAAGTGCATGAATGTTTATGCTGGGTGATGCTGTAACATGATCAATAACAGCATAATACACGCATGACAAACACACCTTGAAACGCCACCTTACATGCATGCACAGGCATCTATATGCTGTGGTGGGAGGAGGCAAAATGTGAATGACAGTTGAACACGGGAAACATCCTTTACAACGCATGCATTACTCCGCATGCCTTTACCCCGCATTTTTTACACCGCACAAACTTTTACAACGCAGGGCTTTACACCGCAAGCTGTTACAACGCATTACCCAAAGTAACGCCCCCCTGGAGTTAGAATAGTAATTGCGTTGTAATGGGGAATGAGTTGTAACGGAGTGCGTTGTAAAGCCCTGCGTTGTAAAAGATTTTGCGGAGTAAAAACTGCGGGGTAAAAGCATGCGGGGTAAAAGCATGCGGGGTAACGTCATACAAACATTGAACACACCAATAGATGAAGAGGACTGACACAAAGCCTCTAAACATAGAAATATATTGATTTTTTACTTAGGAATATTTTTATTTAAACAAGTTGGTGATAAAAGCAAAGGCTATCTCGAGGCCAGACCAATGAACAAACCCATTAATACCATTAATTGCCCCATGTCTCGTCAGCCATACTAAAAGACACACAATTGATGGACGGAACGCAGAACAAATCAAAACATTCACCCCCAGTCAAGAGATCTGGGTTAAATCCATCATTCTTTTGCTCACCATGCCACCCCAGTTTAGACCTGGCCATTTGCAAATCAGTCTTGACCCTGTGCCTCAAGGGAACAGTCTAGCCAGAACTGCCAAGCCAGGTCCTTCCTGGACCGGAAACAAGCATCCTAGGACCGGGTTGAGGTTTCACCCCTCATCAGCCAGGATAGCTTGAATCTAGTGGCACAGTGAGCCCGGGACCCGCGTCTGGGCATACCCGGCGCACTTAGGGCGAGAAAGCAAAAGACACACAATTGATGGACGGAATGCAGAACAAATCAAAACATTCACCCCAGTCAAGAGATCTGGGTTAAATCCATCATTCTTTTGCTCACCATGCCACCCCAGTTTACTGGGTATCATCCACTATAGGGCAGCCTAACAGGTCACATTGTTATAGCTAAAGTTGTGATCAGATGTGAATAGAGAATATTGCATTTTCTCCAAAAGAGATGTTGTCAGTGAATGGGTGTTCCACACTGCTGCAGCGCACTCTGGAGCCAGTTAGACATCTGCAAATAGCCCACAAGCTTCTAGAACGGTGGAGACCTTCACCTTCTAATGGAGGGCCCCCAGCACATCTTGAGGTTCAGGTCTGAATGATGGGGATCTCTGTGTGAAAGTGCATGTAACAGCGCAGCAAGTCCATTTTCACCACTGTTGAATGTTGAATGTTGAGTGGCGCCTTATATTGATGCAGCCTCTCTTCATTCTGTTCTCTCAGCAGGAGTTGTTGCTGAAAGCAAAACAGAAATATCCCTGATATGCAGGGAGTTTTCTGCACCTGTTTGAGGGACATTATACATTTTACTGTCTGAGACCACCATGCCTTACATGATGATCATGCCTCCTAATAGGATAGGGCTAGCACCAAGCACTACTGAAGCCCTGTAGCAGATAAGTAGCCAGTTGATGGGTTTCCACCAGTGAAGCCAGCTGAGGAACCAATGACAGACATAGGTTGCCCTACATCTAAATTAGGTGAGGGCAACCTATGTCTGGTGGTGGTGCTTGGTTCTGCCAAACTCCAAATGACCACCTCAGCGTTCTCTTCTCAGAACCCAGACCCAAGCCAGCTGATTGGGGGAAGAGGGTAGTGTTGCTGCAGAGGGGAACCTTATCCCATTGCAGACAAGTCTCTGCCTTCCTACTGAGTCCTGAAGGCTTTAACAACACTGTTGAGTAACACTGCAGGGGCACTGCAGTTTTTATCTTACTCGGCCCGTAGCGCCATTCTGTGTGGTGGCCGGTAACAACATTAAGTTGCCTATCATATGGGTAAAAACACCACCAGGCTATTCAATGAGAATATTTATGGAGAGTAAGGCATTCCAAGAAGAGATGACAACAGGTTACCACGAACACCTTGGTTCACTGCTGCCCATTCTTTTAACCAAAATAATTCTGGGATTTGTAGTCTTGAGTCATTTCAACTGCTCTATCCAGGCAACTGTATTAGATCACTACAGCTTGAAAAGGGAAAGCCCAGCAGTGCAAATGTGATGTTCCAGTGTAATGGAGCCATCTTGTAATTGAACCATAGGGCTGCAGGAAGTGGGCGGGTTCCATCCGGATCTCACAGCATACAGTAACTAAAAGGAATTTGAAATGGGTCCCCATTGGGCCATGTAGTCAAGTCCTTAACTTTAACGGCATAAACATTGATCTGTTTCTGAAAAGTGAACGTAAAAAACGTGAAGGTAATCCATGTCAACGATTTAGCTCCTGTTTATATTTCACATGTTTAACTTAATCTTGCATCCCTTAAGAATGTTGGCTATTTCCAGGATGTTGTGTTTCTGTATTTTTTTGTGTAGCTTATTGCTCCTGTATAGTACATACTTTGAGCTCCAGGTGTTTATAACGGGCGCCATTGACATCTCTGGAGTTGAGGTGGAAGGCAGTGCGAGTTTCTCAGAGTGCCTGTCAGTGGATCAAAAAAACGTGCTCAGAAAATCGACTAGGCGAAAGTAAACGAAAACGCAGTGCTTACACAGGACTCACAGAAATGGGGCTGACATATTTAAGCCTCACCCTTAATTACATAGGCCAGTAGCAGTACCATTTAGACAGCCATCAATCACACACACACACACGCTTTTTCATCCCACTTCAAGCCCTGGCGGTCACATCGCCACTACACTTTATAGATCCGAAATGAGATGCATTTAAATGGGGAGGATTGGGGGCCAGCCATATGGACGAACCGCACGTGCGCGTTCAGCACACCTGCTCCCTCACATTACATCATGCACTTGGCACATGGCGGGAAAACATCTGAAAAGAACGTTGGGAACTTGGGAGAAGGAAACAACCAGACCGGTTGCCCGGGAGTCGCCTTTGTGCCTTGGCACAAGAGGACAATGGCGGTGAATAGCGGACAGTTTCACTTATTTAATGTTCTAATCCCGGCAGCAGGTTTACAGCCGGTGTGTGGTGACTCACCCAGCCTGGCTTTCCCACAAGGCAAAAGAAAGCCCTCTGGAGGGGAACATCTGTCCCTGACAAAAAGAGGGGCCTGTTCACGTGGCCTCAAAGGCATCCAGAGAGCGGCCCGGGCAGACTCCCCCTGACCTCTCTCATGGCGCCCGGCCCCAGGCCTATTGACCACAGTCGAGAACACTTTCTCATGGGGGTTGCCTTCCCAGAAATTACTGCAACAAATAAAACTAATTTTGGCGCCAATTAAAATCGTGGTTGCGGATAACTCAGCGGTTTGTGAACCTCTGCCTGATCCTTGTGCGAGCTGCTGGTCGTATACTGATAAAAGGAATACCAGTTGGGTGATAATGAGGCCTGTAAAAGGTATGTTTAAAAAGTATACTGTATAATACTACAATAAATAAAATCCCCTCTACTTTTGCACCATGTTTTGTGGAATAAAGAATGGAATATAGGGAACAGGGCTAGTTTCTCCCATTTGGGCCACGTCGCATGAGGTTACATAAATGGAGCACACATAATTATGCAACATTTCTGCTGCTATTAGGAGAAAAGGTAATTTTGCTAAGAAGAAGAATAAGCATTGGAAATGCAATAGGTTTCACATTTGCTTGAGTTAGAGCTATTGGCGCTGTAAATGACAATGTCTTGTACCCATGTGTTATGGAGTGTATGTATGTGGTGTGTAGTGGAGTTATGTGGGTTGGATTGGAATTGTTAGTTGTGGAATTGTGTGGTGTGGAGTGGATTTGTGTAGTGGCTTTATGTGTCATGGTGTGCAGTGGAATTATGTGGATAGTAATTATGTGGTATTGAGTGTACTGGAATTAGGTGGGATTGTGTTTTATGGAGTGGAATTATGTGGAATGGTATTTTGTGTTGTGGAGCTGGGAAAAGGGCGAGGACAGATGAGGGAGAAAGAGGGACATGAATAGAATGGGACAAGTAATGAAATGAGGAAGGAAGGAAGGAAGGGAAGGTGAAAGAAGATGAAGAGAGATTAAAGGAGTTGGAAAGGAGGAGGTGGGAGGGGGGATAACAGAATAAAGAGAAAGAAGGAGAGTGAGAGAAAGGGGATGAAACTGAAAGAAAGGGAGAAGAAGAGAAAGGAGGAGAGTTAGAGAAAAGACATGAGAGAAAGCATTACGAAGGTAGAGAAGAATAATGGAGAATGGGATGAGCCCTCCCTCCCCGTTTCCCTTCACATAGGCATCGAGAGCTGTGGGGTTTGTATTGAATTTTTTTTTAATGGGTCTGATTCACAGACGTTTGCCTGAGCATTTGGCTCCATGTGTGATTTACTCCAAGTGCAATATACAATTCTATGAATCAATCAAAATCAATAAAAACGTTATTCGGCCACGTTCTGGCCATAAAAGTACATTTCACAGCAAGGACACAAACAAATAAAATTTAAAACTACGGTACAAATATGGTTAAGAGCACAAATAAAATTCATCCATATAATAAAAACATTTCCAAATAGAGCCAAGTCATTGCTATTGTCAACCCATGTTTTTCCTTTTACGTATGGCCCCTGATAAAAAACTTGCAACCCCATAACAAATAAGAGGGGAGGAGAGCATTTGCAGGTAAATCAGTGCTGGTCTTACTTGTGCAAAATAGCAATTTCTTAAAAGTGGTAGAATATATTTTGCTCGCAGCTCAGTATAACAGGCATTTGCAATGCAATAGGTCTCGCATTACTAAACGTTTGAGCTATTGGCGCTGCAAATAATAAGGCAACGCCAATAGCTCAAATCTTTAGTAATGCGAGACCTAAAACAATCAGCGTCAACAAGAAGAAACACAATATCATAAAAAGAGAAAATTCCTGCTTAAAATAAAACAATTACAACAAGTGTCACACCTATTAACCGTATTTCTAAGTCTCCGGCAGATGCCGTTCTTGGCAAGGGGTGGGCTTTGTCTGTTACTAAAGTCACCAAGAACATACGTAGATTTACACAACGGGTAACAAATAGTCACACTCTCCTACCTTGCACTCTGCCCTGCTATTGTTCACAAAGGGAAAACATATTTGCATGAATGAATGAGGTTGAGACAAAAGAATAATTGATGGTGCTCTTCTCCCGAGGATGTTTTGATATGAATAAAACATGCCATCCTCCTGGGATCCGCCCTGAAGGCAGAAACAAAAAGATCAATTCTAGCGCCACCGAATGCTCTAATGTTGCAAGACCGAAAGAAAAGTACAGCCCTCAGCAACTCATATCAGTGAGTCTACGCTGGATCAATTTCAGCTTCCCTATAATACAACCTCGAATGTATTCGCCGCTCCGCGAGTGCTCCGCGAGTGCTCCGCGGCCCTCTGCTTCAGACGACCATCAAAATGGCTTGAAAAGCCGCATGGCGAATTGATAATTGCACGCGAAATGACTTCTAGGAGCTGTGCGCTTGGTTGGGGAATGGAGAAACCCAGTCCGGGGTCCTCAAACTGGACAGATGGTGCTAATTGGCACCAATGTGCTATTTAGTGCTATACGAAATAATGTAAGTGTACGCAAACGTGCTTCGTTTTTTGCAGCAGTTGGTACAGTCTAAAATGTTTGCCTTTTGCCTACATGAAATTAGCGCCCACAATTGGCACCAAATTTGAACGAAGATGAATGACTGTAAATTGCACGGAATGGAAACACTGTGATTAACTGTAACCGCTATGCTTTACTAAATCACAATCACTGGGATCCCAAGGTGAAGTGTGCTGCCCGTTCGCAAAGCGCTGTAGCGCCTCGTCAGGGGCAGTAAGCGCTGTATAAGCACCAGCTTCAATATAATATGCAGACAAAATATGAATATTGTTTTTAATTTGTGTAGAACATTTCTCACAGTATTCTGTACACAAGTACTACTTAGATAGAAGGGGCATTTTTCCATATATCCAAAGGCTTGGCAATGTGGGTTAGGTGACATATAGGCAGCACAGTACTTCTAGCACAACGACGGGTCAGCAGACGGAGTATGGAAAGAACGGCGGGCAGAGCTGGGGAGAGAGTGGCACTACAGTGCCTCTGACGGAAGCCGATAAAATTAACAAGCACGGAATCGAAACCTGTGGTGCGCGCGCACCACAGAGGAGGGGGGGGAGGGAGCGTGGAAGCGAGGCGAACGCGCGCAGCTGCGCGTGCTAGACACCGGTGGGAATGGGCGCGGCAAAGGCGGGACATGCGCCCGCCTTTGCCCAATTGCGTGCTGTCTTTCTTATAAAGACGCACGCAAAGCCCAATAGCCGGGGGAAAAATGAATCGCACACGCACGAGCGTGTGCGATTCCTAGGTCAGTTCCAAAACCCCATACAAGAGGTCTCGCGCTGCGCAGTGCTGTGCACTGCAACGCTAGGCGCGAGACCTAAAAACCACAAAAGAACATAAAGTGCAACAGATCTTGGTCAGAAAAATTGTCACATGCACATGGCTGTAAGGTTCCTAGCTTTGAGAAACCTTTAGGTACAGTAAGGAACCAATGGATACAATTAAATCTAAATCTGTATAAAAGAAAACGATGATGCAAATTATTAACAAAAGACCAAAAAGGTTCATCTAAAATCCCAGGACTTATAATCATAAAATGTCTGCATGTGGGTTACTTAAGTTCATTTGCTTCCCTATCCCGATTTCTCCTAGTTAAGAATTTAGTTTTTATAACTTTCACCTCCATGGGGTGCAGCTTTCGTCGTTGATTAAATAACTCTGGCTGCCCTAATGCTGAAAGCTGCCGAGAAACATAACTTAACCAGGGAATATCAGCTGGTCTGTCTAGCTTCATGCAGTCATGTAGAATAATTTGATTTAAGTTCGGCTCAGTTCTAGACCACAATTTTAACCACCATATCAAGGGGGCTGCAGCAATATTATCTATAATGTAGCCCTGCCTTAATTCCTCATGCACCATAAAGGCTGGGATGCTTGAGGGATCAGCTAGGAGTTTTCGTAGATGTTTATTTTCAACTCCTTGTAGTTCATTATATTCCTTGTAGCCCCATACCACGCTTCCATACACTGTCATGGAGACGCATTTCTCATTATAGATCTTCAGCAGTGGTTGTATGGGTTTACTCCCTAATCTTCTAGCGAAATCCAGTGTGGCTCCTGCAGCTCTTGCTAGAATATTTTTCTTAAGTGCACGCTGTGCCACCCAAGTACCATTTTCGTCGAATAACACACCCAGATATGGGTAGATTGGTATGTTAGCCAGTACACCACCTTTACATATGAGGGATTTCTTCTCCCGCTTTCGATTACCGATTGACATTATATGAGATTTAGTCAAATTAACCGCAAGGTCAAGAGCTACCATAAAATCAATAAAAGTATTAACTAAGCATTTCAAAGCAATCGGAGTCCTGGCAAGTAAAACTGCATCATCTGCATATAAAAGGGCTGGAATTGATTTAGAACCTACTCTCGGGATGTCTAAACTCGAATCTGATAGCACTACCCCTAGCTTGTTTATATAAAGAGTAAATAAAACTGGTGCAAGAATGCACCCCTGCCTCACTCCTCTATTTACTTTCCAGGATTTAGTTAGGGAGCCGTTCTCATTGTATCTTGCCGAGGCAGTTAGATTAAGATGGGACCAATGCAAAAAACATACTAAGTTCGTGTCCATCCCTATTTCAAGCAACAATTGCCATAATTTTGACCTATTTACCCTATCGAAAGCGGACGTTAAGTCCATAAAAGACAAAAACATACGCCCTTTTTTGGCTAGGGTGTATTTGTTGGTTATCATGAGTAGGTTCATACATTGCTCCACTGTGCCCCTACACTTACGAAAGCCAAACTGCAATTCAGATAACACGTCTTTTTCTTCCAGCCAAATACTTAAGCGATCTAAAATTACCTTGCCCATTATTTTTGCTGCGGAGTCCAGTAAAGAAATCGGGCGATAACAGGCAGGATCGTCCCTGGCACCTTTTTTATAAATTGGCAAAATCACAGCCGTTGCCATGAGTGAGGTAGGCCTACCCTTGTAGCAGCGTTAAACACCATAGTTAAAATTTTCGCCCATGTACCAGAGTCCGATTTGTAGAGGTCCACAGGTATCCCATCGGGACCAGGGGCTTTCCGTGCGGACATATCCTCAATCGCTTTCTGTACCTCTTTTACCTCAAACCCTAATACGAGTGGTGCAGTACTGGGTACCCAGGAGGAGTCGGTTTGTTTTGTAGCCACCTCTGCATAACTCTGCTCAAAGTGACTAACCCACCGATCAGCAGGAATAACGCACTCAGTTCTTGTCGTGTTATTGTTTTTAAAAAAGGGGCTGTTTACTACCTTCCAGAATTTTGCGCTATAGGCTTGGGCACTAGCCTGAGTTAGGTCCTCCCATGCCTGTTCCCTTAAAGCAGCCTTCCTTAGTTTTAGAGCCAAGTCATATGCTCTCCTTTGGGTTTTAATCAATTCAGAATCCCTGGGTGTACTTTTTAACGCAGCCATAAGGGCTTTGTGAGTTTTTGAGCAATCGGCATTAAACCATTTAGCCTCATTAATACCCGCTCGGCTCTTTTTGCCTGTTAGCTTTATAGCAATTCGCTTTGCCAATTTGTCAAAAGCCTCTAGGACTTCCGTGGGCTCATTATGTACATTGAGGCACTGCTCAATATCTTCTTTGCCCTCAGTATATAGCTCTGCTAAAAAAAGCTCGGGGACAATTTTCCCCCATCTTATTTTCCGATCCTGATCCGTAGGCTGAAAATCCCCGTTTACAAAGGTCCTTGGCTCGACACCCTGAAAAACCATTAGGCCCTTAGATTCTGCAGTAATCGGGTTGTGATCACTGAAGCCAGTCCAGGCCGATCTCACTTCCCTCATATTTTGGTATAGGGGGCTGATATTACAATATAATCTATAGTCGAACAGTTGCCTCTCCCAAAGAAGGAAGGTATTATCTCTGCTTCGTCCCTAGACTCTAGGCAATATAAGTTGTTACTAGCTAATAGACTTTCTAGCCGGACACCTTGAGGTGAATGTTCAAAATGGGCTGCGGGTGGTAAATTGTCAAAAATCTCCCTCTCTAATAAACATTTTAAAGGGCAACAGTGTACGTCAAAATCCCACATTATAATTATTTCGTAGGGGGTGTGTCTATCCTGTGCAAAGTCCTCTATAAAGCTTTTAAGAACAATTAAATGCTCACTGTCAAAATCCCTACAAAATGAATTATAGAAATTTACAATCACCAGGGTTATGCTACTCGGAAAATGTAATTTTACTGTTAACAGGTGTGGCGAGGAGCTGGGCAAACCCTTAACAGTACATGACAGTTTAAGCGATATTAAAGTGAGCAAACCGCCCTTTGCTCGCCCCATTGCTGATGGGGATGCAGATTTAAAGAATGAGGCGAAACCATCCATTACAAAGGAGTCAGACATGTCCCACATTTCTTGCAGTGCGATGATGTGACCTGTTTTTATTATCGCTGCCCACTGCTCAACATCTTTTTTCGCCATCAACCCTGCAATATTCCATGACTTAAAAGTACACACAGAGGGATCTGTCACTTTATGGTCACAAAATAGTGGAAGCGTAGTGATCGATTGCACTGTTAAAGGAGGATTTGTGCTAACTATAATATCACCAGGGGTTGGCTGTCAATCGATACTATCGAGATCCCTTAATGGAGCAAATCTATTTGTGAGAGGGATTGTTGTATTCCTAATAGTACCCACTTGTTGTGTTTGCAACAACCTCCCTTGAGGCTGACTGAAACTAGTGCTCTCACTACTAGAATATGATGGCCCTTCTGGGTAAAAGAAGGAAAGTGGAAGAGCCTGAATTCCCGTATACGAATCTGCTCTCAACTGGCCTTGTATCATGGCTCTTGCGTGTAAAGGATGGGTTACATTAACCACAATACAATCCCCACTCCTGTCTTTACTTGTGGTTTTCACCACCCAGCCCACTCTTCTGGCCATGATAACATCTATTAGCGATTTGTCCAACCAGTGTGTAACCTTATGTATTAAATACATTGTTGTCTCTTTGGAATTCTCCTGTAGGGGAGGAACTCCTACTAGGACAGTCACTAGCGGGGCTGATTCGGGGGGCAAGTGTAAGACGTCAGTTCTCTGTCTCAACAGGCTATTTGGATTAAGTGGTTTCAGGCCAATGTTCTCAGTCCTGTGGGTCACTCGGGTTTCTTTTGGCACAGCCCCTAGTGATTCACGCAGGGCTGCATCTCGAGCAGTTCCTTCAGCCCTACCATTTTCTGGGTTACCCATCCTTCCCTGTGCACCTATCCCATCTGGGGTTTGTGTACTAGGTCTGGTTGACTGCTGAGTCATCCTGTGTGTCATATACGCACTTTTGCTAGTTAGCGTCCCCTTATTATATGAGTGTCCTATAATTTCATGGCACTCTGGCGCTGAAGGATGCTTCTTCCCCACCACTTCTGTCCCCCTACTATCCATGACACTGTTAGTAAAACGTTCATTTGATTGAGACAATAATAATTCTAACTTGTCCAACCGTGCATTAATAGGAGTTAAGTATGTCTTTAGAATTTCTTCTATTTTTAATGAGAGGCTATTTAAAATTTGGCCCAGACCCCCGTTAGCTTGATCGACGATGGCTGGTTCTGCTTGTTTTTTTGGTTGCTGTGCCATTCTCTTGCCTCCACCTCCGCCTCTTTTCTTCTTTACTGGTGGTTCCAGCAAGGATGCGCCCTCTCCTTGGTTGCCCTCGACCTCATCCACTAAATCGGTGACAACCACAGGAGAGGGCACAGACTCGCTTTGCACTATTTGGACTGGGGTATTCGATGGTACCGGACTCAAGGGCAAATTATTCAGTTCCATAGAGAGTCTCCGTTCGGTCAGGGCAATTTCATTTGACAAGACATTTGCTGCCCTGGCCAAAAATGAGTCAAGGGTAGTCACCGCCTCCCCCCCACTGGGCCCTCGCGTAGACTGCTTCCTCTTGCCCATGATTTTCCAACCAACCAGCAAACCAGTTCTTCAGGAAAATTATGCTTCAAATTACAGGCGATAAATCCCAAGATACTAGATACTGTGTTTGGAGCAAACGTTGATCATATAAATGGAGGCTGCAAATGGGGGAAATACACAACTAACAAACTCCCAGTCACCAGGGGCACATAGAGTATAATACTATTTAGTTAGTTAGTTCTCTGGGCGCTCTGTGTCACTCTATGTCACTCCCAACACCCTTCAAGTTCGTTTGCCCGCTCGGTACGATGAGTAAATAACTTATTTACTTAAGTCTCTGGTACATTACCGCAGGTGGTGTCCAGCAATGACAAATCAAGGACCAGAAGAAAGAGGGGTGGCCCAGCCCTGCCTCTTCCTGGCAATGACGGGCAAGGAACGGGCCCGCCCTTGGCCCCGGCGTGCCCGCGCGCGTCCTGCGCTGCGGGAGCCCTTTGATGTTTTTAAAGCGCCTCCTGGCGCGGTCTAGCGGCGACAGCGGTCGGGTATCGCAAGTGGTGCTGGGACTTGGAGTCCTTGTCCCCGGTGCAGGTCCCCAGCAACAAAGCCCAACACAGCAGGTAACGGGCATCCCACGCTGCGGGAGCCCTTTGATGTTTTTAAAGCGCCTCCTGGCGCGGTCTAGCGGCGTCGGCGGTCGGGTACTGCAAGTGGTGCTGGGACTTGGAGTCCTTGTCCCCGGTGCAGGCCCCAGCAACAAAGCCCAACACAGCAGGTAACGGGCGTCATCAAAGTCTACAATTTGTTTCTGGAGCAAACACAAGTTGCTGCTGGTCCACTTGAACTGATGCACATCTACTGAACAGTGCCAAAGTGGACCCGAAAGTAGGAGCGAGTGTCCCTCCTCAGATGTATCCCCTCAATCCTTGGAAAATGAACACCCACGCCTCAAGCCCCAAGCCAAAAGCTGGCTGCCTGGTTAATTATTACATCATTTAAAAAAAACACAGAGAAGGAGGTTCAATTAGAACTTGCTTGAATGTTCATATCTAAATGAACTGTTTTTTTCATTTTTTTATAGCGCAAATTCGACCCTAAGGTATCAGAGCGCTTTACATGAGCACCAGTTGCGTTACAGATGGACAAATTCATTTTAAGACACAGGGAGATTACGTGATGTGCCCAGAATCACAGGATGCTTGAGCCTCCCGCCAGGCTCGAACCTGGTTCCCCAGCTTCAAAGTGGGCCGCCCTAGCCGTTAAGCCACACCCTCTCCGGTGCCCATGGACGTGAAAGTGGCCAAATGCTGAGGCACGCTTTATGACATGGCGCCAAAATGATCATGTTTTAGTCGCAGCTAGAAATACAGTAAATGTACAGTACAATGTGTGTACAGTAAATGTCACTGGTGCACATCTGAGGGTGTCACAGTTTTCACACTCGGCACACAAACGCTTCTAAAACAGAAACAATGCAGGATGCGATTTGTAGAGATTGAGTATTGCTTTATGTGCTCCAAAGATAGAGCAGCTGTCAGTATATGAGTGGTACATGAGGTTCAGAAGCTCCCGTTCCAAATCGGCAGAAAGAAATTCCACTTTTGGTGATCACTTTGCAATACTTCTTAAATACAGGGTTTGTCTGCTCCATTCTAATCAGCGATCTGCTTCACCTGAGAATGATGTCCAGCTTTTGTGTTCAGTACAGAGCTCAGACGCTTGTTAAAAACATGGGGCCCGATTCCAATCTCGGTCAGTAGGGCTCCGAATCGGATTTGGTTTTACCTAAACCGATCCGGAGCCCTTGTTTCCAACCGTCTCGTTCCCAATTCCGAACGACCAAGTACGATGCCTGGAAACCCTTAGCGCTGACCGAATCATTTATGGAAGGCATACGGAGAGATAGAGCCCTCCGGAGCCGAATCGTACAGCTCTATTGAGTAGGTTTTCCAAGCGAGCAAGTACGATGAACAATTCAGACAGCCTTTACGATTCCTTTTGCCTGGATCGAAAAGGCTGCCTGAATTGGTCTTTGGGGGCCCGTAGCAGGCCCCCCTTCACCCGGGGCTCTCCGACTCGTGCCCGTGGGGGTACCCATGGGTCCCCCCTTTCAGACCATGCACAGTGTGGCAGGCACCAAGGGGTGCCTGCCACAGGGTGCACGATGATCCCCAACAACCCCTTTTGTCAATGGGAGCCTGTGTATGCGTTCGGTACACAGGCTCCCATTGAAGTCAATGGGAGTCCAACCAAATCGTATCCCGATGCATTCAAATGCATCGTACTTTTTCGGTCGGACTCCCCTGTCACGAGTCGTATGGAAAGCATTCTGGACACGAGTCGTTCGGTTTGCTTTCCGAACGAGATCGGAATCGGACCCATTGTCTGAGCACTGACTAACACTTTTGTGCATTAACTAAAGTCAGGTTGTTTTATACCCCTTATTATGGGCAGTTGGTTACCCATATTAGAAGATACAGCTCAGTATGCTTGGCTGCAACAATTGTAAAAAAGAGTTCTCCCCACAACACATTAACCATGGAAGCAGAGGAAAACTGGGGTTGGGAAGTGCTGCTTGCAAAAAAAAAGAAATGGAAGTGACATATCGCTGCAGCAACGATTTAGAAAGCAGCAAAGAAGAGTGACACTGCATTAAACGAATGGGGGCACAGAAGGCGGGAGCAAAGTCCTTTTTGGACTACAGCAGGTCTTGGAGACAACGCATGCGCGCTGCCTAGGCTCGACCTAAAAAAGTGATTAAGGTACAACCGCAACATGCTTGCTCCCATAATGCAACAGCACTAAGCAAAGTCACATTAATTTTTTACCACTTTGAGAAATTTAGACCAGGCTCTGTGAGGTTATAAACATCTCAGTCAGCAACCAGGGAAGTTTGGCTTGACGGGACCGTCCATCCATCCATCCATCCATCCATCCACCCACCCACCCACCCTTCCTTCCTTCCCTCCCTCCCTCCCTCCCCTCCCTTCCCTCCCCTCCCTCCCCTTCCCTCCCTCCCCTTCCTTCCTTCCTTCCTTCCTTCCCCTTCCTTTCCCTCCCCTTCCCGCCCTTCCCTCCCTTGCCTTCCCTTCCATTCCCTTCCTTTCCTTCCCTTTCCTTTCCTTTCCTTTCCTTTCCTTTCCCTTTCCTTTCCTTTCCTTTCCTTTCCTTTCCTTTCCTTTCCTTCCTTCCTTCCCTCCCTCCCTCCCTTCCCGCCTCCCCCCCCTCTCTCTCTCTCTCTCCCTCCCTCCCTCACTCCGTCAGAGCCTAGATCCTCTATTCTAGCATCTATGATTCCCTATATGACCTCCAACAGGGCTAGTAACTGGTGGTGATGTTTCCATGTTGGGCCTGCTTGGCTCCGTTGGTTCCTTTCCGCAAAGACTTTGTGCTCCACATAGAAGCATTTTGAGATCCCCTCTTTATGTGGTGTGTACAAAAGACAGGAGGGTGTGAAAGGATGTGAAAGGGCTCAAAACTGAGTGTTGGAAAATGGCCCTCTCTAAAGGGTCACCCCAAACTTTTTGACTCCCTCCTCCTGTTTTTCTGACCTTCTTTTTGTTGGCTTTAGGATTCTGGGCACTTTACCAATGCTGACCAGTGCTTACGTGTGTGTGCTCTCTACTCTAAACATGGTATAATTGGTTTACACCTGTTTGGCATATTTAATCTATTTGTAAGTCCCTTGTAAAGTGGTATATCATATACCCAGGGCCTGTAAATTAAATGCTACTAGTGGGCCTGCAGCACTGATTGTGCCACCCACAGAAGTAGCCTTTCAAACCTTTTGATACATACAAGGCACCCCTAGAGTAGGCCCTAAACAGCTCATAGGGCAGTATGCATTGTATTTGTAAAGTTGAACATGTACATTTAAGTTCTACATGTCCTAGTAGTGAAAACACACAAATTCGTTTTTCACCACTATAAGGCCTACCTCTCCCATAGGATAACATTGGTTAACTTATTACATTTAATAAATAATACATTTTTGTTTGGGAACAGGTAGGGATGCCATGTTTGTGTGTAAAGAATTATTGTAATTCATTTAAAATTCTCTTTAATTGTGAAGTCAGATTGTAAGTCACAATTCTGAAATTGCCACTTTTAGAAAGCTGGCTTTTTCTTGTCCTAACTGTAAGGAAATGTCTCTTTTGCATGTCACCCCCATATTTTTGTACTGATGCTGCTGGTTTTTCGACTCTGAGAATGCCCTGAGGCCTGCTATGCAGACCTCAGTGCTAGTGTTCCAACCGTATACAAAGTTATATGAAGTTGTATACACCCAATTGACAAGTACTGACTTACTTCTAAGTCACTAATAGATGGTACCCCAGGTACCCAGGGCATGTGAGGCAGAGTGATCACCCAGGGCTGCAGCACTGTTTGTGCCACCCTGCATGTGACAGAGACAAAATGGACCCCAGCCTGCCACTGCAGGCTGACAGGACAGTATTTTACACTGCTAGTTCGACTTTGCCATTACACCTAATCGCAAAGCCACGACTTTTCTTAAGGATATATGTAAGTCTCCTTTAAGGAAGGCCTATGGAGCCTTATGGAAGGGAGATGTATATTATTAAGTAAGACATATGATTTTCAATATGTCTTGCAGTAACACTTCCAAATTGTCGTTTTGCTGTGGAAAGGTTAGTAGCCCTTTTGGCTAACACAGGGTTACCGGTTGGAATCCCAGCACGGCTAACTCCTGAATGGGACTACCGAACAAGGTCGAGTAAGGTATCAAATTAATTGTGGCATTAAGTCCGTACTGACACCCAGGCCAGATTTAAAGTCACTATTAAAGTTAAGCAACTTTTAGAAATTTGCCACTCTGCACTCCAGCTACTCCAGTGGCCTCACTAAGGCCCTGACCCATAGACGGATTTCTGATCGCCTGGGGAGACATGTGAACAACGCCCAGGCTCGAGAACAAAGGCAGTTGCCACAAAGCAAGGTGTCTCCTTCTCTCCCAGGAAGGCTACTCAAGGTGTAAGCCCAAAAGGCGAGCTTCAAAGGGGAAGCCACCTTCGAAGGGCCGACTGCGACAACACCCCTGAGCAGGATGCTTTTTGTTCCTGCAATTAGGAGACAGAGCCAAGGAAGGGAAATCTGAGCCCAAACCGATTTTCCCTTGGGCATGTGGCCCACTGGCAGCCACACCTCTAGGCTGAGCTACCCAGCTCCTGACGACCAAGGAAGGGTCATGCCATTTTGGAAAGGGCTAGAATGGGGCACTCTGGGATAGCTAGATGCCACACACCACAGGAAACTTGTCACTAGGTAGGAGGGGACCCAGTATCCCATTGGCTAGTGACCGCATGTTTGCCTCAGGGCTCTTTCCTGGGATAAATATGGTACCCCACCCCCGGGCACCCTGCCCCTCAGTTCACACTGGAGAAGTAGAAAGGACCAAAGCAGGACTGACCTGCTGCCCTTGAGCCACACAAAGAAAGGCTGCACCATCGAGAGGACTGCATTTGCTGCACTTTTGGCTAGTGAGAATGGGACTGTGCCTGTAGATCCTGACATGAGGAAAGTTGATTTCCCGCCTTCACCCAGTCAGCTGCTCTCCTGGAACCAGTTCCAGGGTTACAAGAACTGAAAGAGCCCAACCAAAAGTTGGTAGCCAATGCAGAAGATTTGCCGCTAAAGACAAATCCGAAATAGCCAAAACGTGCACCCTTATCTGCCAGACCCAGGAGTGCTATCAGAGTCCAGATTTGTCGCATTTAAGGGACACCAGCCCCCACCAAAGGTTTTCCATCCAACCATGGTGCAACGACACCAGTAGTGCAGCATCGGCTGTTCGACTACTGCAACATAGAGGATTTTGAGGGACCCAGATCTCTGTGGCCAAAGTTGCCCCACATCACCCATGGCCCAAGGAACCACCACAGAGACAACACCATCAACTGCACCACAACCGGAGCATCCTTTTGAGCAACTTTACCTGTATCCCTCAGCATCAGGACCAGTGCATTGAAGTCTATGGCAGTCGTGCTGTAAAGTTTAGAACTTTCTTTAAAAACGCTCTGGTGGCCAGGTAAATGTCCAAAGTATCCTTTCTGGCTCCCTAGACCTTCTCCCTGTTGGGTTTGGTCGCCCAACCCGGGCTGCCATACTCGCAATAACTCTTTTAAACGTTTGAAATTTTTTCAAACGTTTTGTTGACCAATGCATGTTTGCGGTTGCATTTAAAAGTGATAAAAGCTTTTAAAATCTGGATCTCCGGAACCCTCCAATGGATTTTGATGATTAAGGTATCTTAAAACTAATTAAAATGTGCTCTATGTTTATAAATTGTTGTTGTGTCTTTTTATTGGTGTGTGATTTTCTTATTCTGTTGTTTGGTGCTGTTAAATGCTTTACATTAAGTTCCTTTGCCAAACCTTACTGCTCGCAGCCACAGCTACCCAGGGTTAAGTAAACGATACTGACTGGACCGAGGGCGGTATCTGCGAGTGCTATCCACAATAAGGCCCCAAAGCCACATCATATAGTATACCCAGATCATCACACTAACTATGTGGTGTTTGCAGCCTGTATCCTAGGTCACATGACAAGGTGTAGTTGGCAGTTGCCCTTTGTGTATTCTTCCCAGTCAGTAGCACAAAGGGGGACTGAGTGTTGACAGGATGGGAGGGGTGGAGCTGTGCACAGCCCCACTTACATTTCAAAGGAGCTGCCTAAACACACACACAAAGAATTTCACACTAGCCTTTTGCGACCCCAGGCCCTTTGGAGCCTGGGCACAGAGGCAGGAGAATCCAGAACCATCTGTGGGGGAAAACTCCAGATGTTTCTTCCACTTCAAAGCTGGCCCCAGGTATAAAAATAGAACCACATACAAATCAAGAAAGGGGAGACAGAGGTCAGGAAAAAGAGGACTCGGCCTCCTGTGTTTACTTTATCAAACAAATAGAGTCCGTCTGTGCTGTTTGGACTATCTTTCCACTCTTCTTTAGAAAGCAGAAAGTTTTCTTAAAATAACCCTCACCCACCAAGATTTCCCTTGGTGGCATGCTTCATCATCATCGGGTTCATCC
This sequence comes from Calotriton arnoldi, assembly GCA_963921515.1. Lineage (NCBI taxonomy): Eukaryota > Metazoa > Chordata > Amphibia > Caudata > Salamandridae > Calotriton > Calotriton arnoldi. The sequence continues at coordinate 1,462,583 of CAWUFW010000753.1, read as the reverse complement.
CGTCCAGCTGCGGAACGGGGCGTGCTGCAACCAACGGAGACATGGGAGCACTTTTAGTCAAATATTATGAAGAGTTGGGTGGTATAAGAGTAGGAGGGTCTTATCTAGAGTTAAAAAATACCTGGCTAAGTAGGGACAAAGGTTTTATTCGGACCTCTTGCTGGTATGGTTAAAAAGGGACATTGAGAGGCATACGATTATGTGTGTGTATCTCAAGGTCTACATGTTTCAAGCTTTTACCCCAAGACTTTTCGTTAGGAACACAAAGATGATCCCTGTTACCACTCCTAATTATGATCGACTCAAAACTTGGTCTCCTTAATAGATATTAAGACAAAATCAATGCATAATACAATACCCAATCAGTAGTGTTTCTTTAGATATGTCTAAGCAAAAATATGGCCTCATGAGCTCAAATGGGGAAGGGACGCTTGTAGTCAGACTTTCATCAAAGCTACTCCCTTGCCAATTGAAAGTAGCCTGCTCCTACGCTGTCTTGCTTGCCTTACTTCTTTTTCTTCCTTCTTCTTTCTTTTAGTGTTCTTTCTTTTATTTCTTTTTGCCTTCCTTCCCTTTTTGCCTCCCTCTCTTTCCTAATTTTTCCCTTCCTTCCTTGCACTTCTTCCTTCTTTGTCTGTCTTCTTTCCTTTTTTGTCCCCCTCTCTTCCTCCATGATTCCTCCCTCTCATCCCTTCTTTCTTGCCTTCTTTCTCAAAGGTGAGGCTAGCCTAGGGTGACCCGAATTTTAAAGCAAAAAACCGGGACATTTCACAAAAATAGAAGAAGGACTATAATTTTACGTCAAGCGAGCGCACAGAATGACAGCGCTCCTCAGCAGAAAATTACAAAACAGGCAGTAAGAACATACATAAGATGCAATTTGTAAACCCAGTAGCTTGCCTGTGAATTAAATTGCTTTCTTGGAACAACTGCTAACTATCCCTGCTTTGTAAAACTTAAAAAAACACCTCCCCTCGTTTTTAGTCGACCCTCTCCAAAAACCGGGACATGAGCTAAATTTCTCGAAATCTGCCGGGACAGCTGGTGAAAAACGGGGACCGTCCTGGCAAATCCGGGACGCCTGGTCACCCTAGGCTAGCCGCCAATGCCAGACCAATGGCTTCTTTAGGTCTGTGTTAGACAAGACCTTTTAATTTGAATAAAGTATGTATAACATAGTTACTTATAGGGTTTTTCAGGCAGATTTTATCCATTAGTCTGTGATTGTGTCATTCACATTTTCTTCTACCCACTCCAGCCTCTTTCAAGGGGCAATGTTAGCCCAATTAAGCCATTAACTGACTTCACTATGAATTCCGGCATGCTGCCCTTTCACAAGGAGCACATGCACACACAAGGTAATTCCCTTCACTTTAGGGTGTAATGTGTACTTTTTGAGACCAGAAAAACATTTTTGCCTTTAGCCAATGTTTTATTTTAGATTTAAGAAGGGCCCGGCAGCTTCCCGATCAATAAAGTTTTGCAAAAACCATGACAAAACAAAACAAGAATTGCTAAATGGCTGGCTACAATAGCCAGACCAATTTATCTTTGTCAATGCTTGCTCTAAATTGGTGTGGAATTTTTCCTGTATTGTGTTTTCACTTTATTACGGTTTGTGTGCTGCATAAATACTTTACACAATGCTTCTAAGTTAAGCCTGAATGCTTTAGTGCCAAGCTACAAGAGGGTTAAGTCCAGGTTAATTTAGTGACATTTGTGGTTGACCCTGAGAGGATTGTGGTTGTTGCTTTAGAAGGGGTCACCCCGCCAACCAAAAACCAAATGTCTCACACTTTGCTAGACCAACAAAACTGCATCCCAAGGCACACTGGGCATGTATCTAGTAGGTCCCCTTTTCCATCACAATCATTTGTGCTCTCTGGTATACCTTATACTGCTCTGCTCTGGCCTCCCAGTCCACATGCCGATGGGCTAACGCCCCACTCTTGCTTCCTCAATGTATCCCCTTGAGCTCTGCCTGACACCTGTGGACTTTCTGGGTTCATCTCTGCTGGGCTGCACTTGTCACAGTGGGTCACATCGGTGGCGCCATGCTCTACTTCTGGTTCTAGAGTCACATCTAAAATACTGTGCTTTTATTGAATTCTGCTCAAACCTTAAATTCCCATACAGTTTGTAAACAAAGCTAGCTAATCGTGCTTTCTTCCCTCCCCTAGTCTCTGTCCAAATGCACCTTACCTATACCTTCTCCAGGCATCCCCGTTCATAGAAGTCTACTCTTCACTCCACTTATGCACAAGTCTTCCTATGGAATCGTGTGATATAACACCAGCCTCATCAGAGCCAGATAATACACTTGAGCCTATGCCAGCCACTTGGTCACCATATAAGCCTGTGATTGCTCGCTTACTTCATTATGATGGAAAAAGATGTTATTCTGCAAAAAGGACTCAAACACAGTATGAACAAAGCATAAAATGCTGTTGTCTGGCTGCACAGCAGCCGTCCAACACAACAGGGCATCATTCACAGTGATCAAGAAGCGCCTGAGAGACGCTAATGTGAAATACATATGCTGATTTCCTGGCCAGATTCAGTTATAGTTAACGAAAAGGTTCACTTCTTTGAGAACCCAGAGGAGGCATGGCACTGGGCGGAGGAATTGGAAGGAGGAGAAAATGGTGATCTTTATTACTGGTCATCTGACCGTCTTGGTGTCCATGTTGGGGATGCATCAACATCTGATTGGACCAAGTTTGTTCCTTCATCAGCAGAGTCTGCTGTTGGCCCTCCTCCCTTGCGTCCCCGCATACCTGGTGGTGATAACACAAAGGCTGATTGAACACAAAGGTTTGTAGTTTTACTAGCGCCTTTGGGCCTCGGACTTTTGGGATTGTAAGTTTTCAAGATGGGTCTGGCGGCCGGTGGCAGGCGACTGCCTGCTGCGTGCTCAGGGTGTTATCCCAGGGAGGGCAATAAATCTGGAAAAAATACGGGGCCTCTGTGAACACGATAAATGTCTAATACAGGGAATATAACACGATAAATGCCTAATACGCGCGTCGTTTATTTATACCGCCAGTTCTCTCAATATATATTGTATTGTATCATGTATGAAAAGAGTAATCAGATGTGTTCCTGATATAATTATATGTCTAGAATCCGAATCCTAATATCTTGAAACAAAACATGCACCTGTAATATGTATTGCATATTTATTGATGAAAAGAATTTCTTTGAATGAATCGGCAATATCAATTCGGAATTGTGAAGTATTTATAACCCTACATGAATAGTTGTCATCCCAAGTTAATTTCATGTATATTTTTTCTAAACAAAAGATCATAAAAAGCATAAAAATATATTTTTCTATATAATAAACAACACAAAAATCTGACAGTATTTGTGCATGTTTGTATACAGAACCATTGTTATACGTTGCCTTTTGCCTTTTTAGCACTAAGCTCTATTGCCTTGTCTAGGCCTTGTTTTCCCAATTGATCCCAGGGAGGGCATACATTAAGGGATCAACCATTGCTATACCAAACTTGTGAGCACAGTAGACGAAATTTAAGCTAGTGACAGGAAATGTAAGGGTCTTTGGCATTAGTATAAAATAAATGTCCAGACCTTTTTAAAATGCAGAGGCACCAATATAGCTCATTGGTTTATACTTCTTGCTCCTCAAGAATTTCCCGCAATACAGCACAATTGTCTGAGGAACTTTTTGCAACAGGGCTTTCACCCAATGCTAGAAGACACCTATATGGGTAAAGCATGGAACTTCCTTAGTTAGCACAGAAACACATGTAGGATGACAGAATTGTCCTGGTCAAAGGGCGCCCGGATGGTTGAACATGGCATTAGGCAACATATATGCACCAAGCACAGATCATGCTAAGTTCCTAGTATTGTTATCGTGACTCTTGGCCAAGTAGCCACAAAGTCAAATGCTGCTTGGTGGAGATAATAACTGTGTCCTGTACGTAGACCTAGGTTGTTTGTACCCTCCAACCTCTAACACACAAGCCAGTAGACTGGCCCAACATATGAAAGAGTGGATAGTGCAGTGGGCATGGTCGATGCATGACAAAGATTACTCCTTAGAGAACAAGATTATTCATTCTACACTCCAATGTATGATCTACAAGTAAGGTTATAGAGCACCTTGTGCGCAACCATCATGCAGTATGAGGCAAGAAATGCATAACACCTGAGCAGAATAATCTCTGATCACAACCAACTGATCCTGCATATGACCTGGAGGGTACGATACACAACAGTACATAGCTGGAGGCTGCAAATCACCGCTTTAGAAGACGAGCCTTACAGTGAAGCAATTAGAAGTGTCATTAGGCAATACTTCCAAGAGAATGAGGGCACAGCCTCAGACATTTTGTTGGAATGGGAGGCCTTCAAAGTTGTTATTTCAAGTCAAATGGTCAAGGTAGTTGCAGGAGATTGCAAGACCTTAAAAAAGGAGCTGGATAAACTAGACACAAGAATAAAAGGCCAAGAATGTGTAGAGAATGACGAGGTAGACCAACAGCGTAAATTGCAACTAAAGTGTAGAAACGCAGGCGTCTTAATTACAAGCAGTATGTAGCACACACTCAAGCTGAGGGGGATAACTCAGGCTGCCTTTTGGCCTGGTTATTAATGCCAGAACTGAGCAGAACACCTATAGCCTATTTGATAAACAATCTTAATTTTCACACAAACAGAAATGAATGATACCTTCACCTACTACTACACCACGCTGTATACTAAATCTGACATAGCTACTCAAACAAAAATTGCCACATGCCTAGGCAGGAAGATAACGCTTAACACTGTGCTCCAGGAGCTGGCAGGCAGACTAAACTTTCCAATCCCCGTACAGGAGATAAAGGAAGCAATTAGAGAAATAGCAACAGGCAAGACAATGGGCTGTGATGGCCCACCTATTGAATGTTACCAAACTAAGGGGCTGATTTAGAGTTTAATGGAGAGTTTACTCCATTGCAGCGGCAACGGATTACCCTCTTCGCTAAACTGAAGATCTGACTACCTATTTTACAGATGGGTGGACCTTAAGCATGTCAGTTACGGAGACTGCTCTGTCACCGATGCTGGAATACTCCTACTTCTCGATGGTATGATGAAGTTAGGGCCATTTAAGGCTTGGACATTCGATCTCCCGTACGATTTAGAGTGGGCGGTCAAATGGCCAGTTTTTATAGTTCATCACTGCCGGGTAAAATCTGGCAGGAAGTGGCAGTGAAAACTGCAAAATGACCAACACACCATAGTGTGGGGGTCATTAGTTTTTGTATTTTCAAAAACAAAAGCCCATTTTAGAATTTTGGTTTTGAAACTACAAAAACATGTTAAAATTTTGACGGATGGTACCATCATGTTGACGGAGCTGTCCGTGAAATGTTTAATACATTGACAGGAACAGCTGTGACGGGGGTTCCTGCCAATAATTAAAGATGTCTACTGAGCTGGTGGAAATCTCTAAATTTGGCAGGTGGTGGATCCTTGGTATGGCCGGAGTACAGTACTCTGCTATACCGATGATTTGATCGCCGTACGCCAAACTCTAAATCAGGTCTGTTGTCTATATATATAAACAATGGTCATTGATAAAGGCTACCTCCCACAAACCACTGCAGAGGTTCTTATAAATAATATAGCCTCCTAAGCATGTACGTGACCTACTCCAACAAAACGTCTTATAGACCTATTTCCATGCTCAACATGGACTACAAGATTTGAAGTAAATATTTGGCACAATGATTATGCCTTTTCTACCAATGTTAGTCAGCGCAGGACAGGGGCGTAGCTAGGCCTTAGGCTGCCCGTGGCGGCCCCTGCGTTTGCCGCCCTCGGCAAATGGATAGAAGAGCGGGGGGGGGTGGTAGCGGCCGCGGCCAATTCTTGCTACCGCAACGGCCGCAGGTAAGAGCAGGGGGAAGGTGGGCCGGCTGCCGCCCGAAAACTCGTGCCGCCTGGGGCGGTCCGCCCCCCTCGCCCCCCCTAGCTACGCCACTGGCGCAGGATGGAGCTGATTCATTCTAGGTAAAAATACTGCCTTGGACTTTGGAAGATTGTACAAGCTACTATGAGAGACTTGAAAAGGCCTTTGACACTCATAATTGGAGATATTTGATGGCCGTCCTGGGATGCATGGGGATAGGATGGCAATTGATCAACTGGGTGGAATTGCTATACTTGAACCCAACAGCCTGGGAAAAAATGGTAAAAGCAGGGCAAATCATATCAGAAACAATTGAAGTACAGAGAAGAACACATCATTAATAATATTTGTGGTGATGATAGAGCCATTAGCAGAGTTACTTAGAGCACTGGGCTATCTGGTGAGGATCCCAACAGGCAGTGGTACTCAATTAATCTTACTGCATTCTCATTATCTTATGATATTCCTGTGATACACTGAAGTATACAAAAAAGTGATGGATGGAAAGTTTGAATTAATCTCAGCCACTGGTAATTATTCAGGCCTCATCCCAGTCCATCGTATTTTGCACACCATGCCACGTCAGTTTGGACCCAGCCATCTGCAAATCTGTCCCAACTCTGCTCCAGTGTGAACTGTCCAGCCCGAACTTCTAGGCCAGGTCCTCCATCAACCGGAACACAAGCAATCCAGGACCAGTTTTGCTCTAGCTAGAGCTCATCAGCCAGGTATAGTTTGGTTCCAGTGACCCATTCTGGCATACTCGTCCCAGCTAGGGTAATGGACTAAAGTCAGCGCAACTGTAATTATTCCAACGTGTGGCAGCAGCTTTTTTTTCATAATTATAGATTTGCCGCATAATCGTTCATCTGCTGCATATTCTGCAGCTTTTTAACAAAAACCAACATTTTGTTTCTAGCTTAATTGGTTCAAAGGTTAGTAAAAGCGCAGCAACATGTGTTTATCGCGCAGTCGAAGGCCCCTTGCAAAGCTTGACTGGTCACCTTTCTGTTGCTTATTGCTATATGTGGAGTACCTTTAGATACTTACTTTCACAATATAGTGTGATCAACATTCTGGCTACGATACTCTTGTAAGATGATATTTAGAACTTGATATTCCGGTACAATGCCAGAAATTTGTTGTATTCCCAGGAGCAGAGCAAAGTTCTGTCATAAAACCTTAGGCGCCTAATGAACCCTTCTAATTTTATTAGCAAGTGGCATATTCCTAATGTGAAACAATTGCTTGTCATTAATGGGAAGATATTTTAACATACTTTTATCTTTTAATTTACATCATTTGCTGAGCAAAACATATTTGGTTTCTAATATCTGGATAGCTTACTACTGATAATGCACACATGTGGCCCATTTGATCTTTAAGAAAGGCTTTCATATTATTCTGCTTATCACTTTATTGCATACTGTGTTTACTATTTCTTAGCTACTCACAAAAATAGCCACTTGATGTAATAAATTCAAAATTAGTGGACTATTCTGAGATAATGTCCTGGTAGTGTTCAATTTGGACTCCAGTTAGTAGTTGAACTCTATGTTGAGAAGGATTCTAGGAATGCGTTTATTAGTATGATTAAATAATTCCATTTGGAAAACAATGAAAGGGATATGTCTCTCCTGACCAATTGGGAGGCACCAAATATGGCATGTAGAGGATGGGCTATCCATCAGGCTAGTATGGATCAAAAACCATGTTTTATGAAATCAATAAAATAACTGCACTTGATCCTACTTAAAGTATGTAGGTAAATGTTAACTAACAACCTCACAAATTTTCCTCTGATGCAATCAAAAATCAGGGGCTACTCAAGAAACACATAGGAGTTCAGCATATAGTACAAAATGCAAATTTAATCAGCAATGGATAAGCTAAAGTGTTTGCGCAATCTATGGAATTATATGGTCAAGGTAATGAAATAGTTTTAGCTGGGAGAAAGATTACATATTGTGGGGGAACACTTCCAATGATTAGAAGGAGTCAAAAAGATCAGGGAATCAAGAAATAAAATATTTATTTTGTGTGTAGTAAACTTTGAATAGATTTATACTGAGTCATTTGATCAAATTTACTCTTTTCTGCATGTTTAAACCTTGAAGTAAATGGAGGAAAACACTTACTTTACGAATGTCAGAGATTTTCCAGTTCTATTAGGTACATTCAAAACTTAGGGGCACATGCATCAAAGGTTTTTGCGATCGCAAACGGTGCGAATCGCAAAAATCGGCCGTTTGCGATCGCAAATTGGCCTTTGGAGATGCATGAAAGTGTTTCCTATGCGCAATTTAAGAATTCGCAATTAATTGCGAATTCCTAAGTACGATTGCATTAAGGAATCGCAATTTGCGATTCCTTAAATGCAATGCTAGAAGCACTTTCAAATAGCGATTTCGCTATTTGGGACCGCAAATTACAGACAAATCAAACTTGTCTGTAATTTGCAATACCTTCGAAAAATGCTCTAAAATGCATTTTTTTAAGTTTTAGGTTACACACACACATGCCCTTGGGGCATGTGTGTACGCAACATGGGTGCACATCACAATTTCAGGGTGCAACAGGGTGTCATTTTGACACCCTGGCACCCTTGAAATTGCATTCTCAATTTGCGATTCTCTAATTGCGAATCGCTAATTGAGAATGTCTTCCCATTCATTCCTATGGGCCTCTAGGCCCATAGGAATTAATGGGAGGTATTCCTTAATTGCGACTCGCAATTAGCGAGTCGCAATTAAGGAATGTTTAGGAATCGCTATTTTTATAGCGATTCCTACATGCATAGGCTTTTGCGATTCCTTAATTGCGATTCCTTAATAATCGCAATTAAGGAATCGCAAAAGCCTACCTTGATGCATGTGCCCCAATGTTTCTAGAGTATTTACAGGTCTTTAAAAAGCAAGGGCTCTGTTGCGTGCTAACATTGCAAATCTACAATTTATTAGTTATTTCTGTGTTATGTGTAGGAATTGTGCTAATTAATTAGTGATCTAACTTTAAATTTCTATCACTTGCCAATGTCGATATTCTCAAGATCAACAAATGCCCAAATTTAAATTACTTGTTCATCATTATTCTAGGCTATACATAGTAATAGGTAAAGTAGTCAAGTTTAAAAAAATAACTTTGCCTAGAAACATTTTCAACGAGAAGTAGGTTTTTAGTGCACAACTATAGCGATGCTTTTGTGCATCAGCAATCATGATGAGATCTGGATCCATGATAAATACAGAATATTCTAAACGTTCCAGCTGCATTAGCCTTCAATGCATCCTAGTCATAATCCTCACTTTGTACCCTTGATGTCACCACATTCTACCAAATACTCTATCATTACAAGTCAGGGCCTGTCAATAAACAAAAATATGCACACAAACTCTCACAATACATAAACCCATGACTTTTTTGCTCTTTCAAGCCATTCTTTGATACTAAGGGCTATTTCAACCTTAGGAAAAACGTGTTCATGTGTCTTGCCCTGCTTTCAACCTGTCAACTTAGAAAATTGTTGGGGGGAGGATGAAATAAACAATCTGCCAGTTTGTTCTTGCTCTCAGGGACAAACATTGTCTCAAAATGTCTTTTTTATGTCACGCCCTTAGAGCTAGTATGTGTGGAGGTCATGGTCAATCCCTCCTTTTCTGCCTTAGGAATTCACCTACCCCTTTGGTAACATTTCAAAGGCGGTAAGGAGGACCCAGTCTTAGGGCTAAAAGGGGTTAGGAGAGAGATACACTCTGCAGGTTGGTTGTCGAACTATACAGACTGTATTACACACAGCACAAGGCCTCGGATCACAAGTGAGAATGGACTAAGTCTCTAGCTATAGGAAAATGAAATACGTCTGTGAGGGAGGCACACCAAGAGGAATCAAATAACATATATTCAATGGCTTTATGTATGGACTTACCCAGTGTGAGCCAAAGAAAAGCTGTAACCAGTCCCTGGGTGGTACAGGAGTCCCTCTAAGGAACCAAACAAGAATGGAATGTCACTGCACCACTGGGAAGGAAGGAACCTGGTAAAAGGAGGACAACTGACATACAAAGATGAAGTTCCAGGGAACAGTTAAGTCATAAATTAGGGAAACACAAGGGGACTGAGGGAACGGAATACAGAGATAACACTAAGGGGCATATTTACAAAAGAAGTAACGGGGCGCGGCGTTAGCCTTGTTGGCTTAACGCCGCGCTCCGCCACTTTTGAAACGCAGGGCTGCAGCGTATTTTCAAGAATACGGTGCAGCCCTGCGTTTCTCCCTGTGCTGGTGCTAAATTTAGCAGCTTAGTGTCAACGCAGGAACCCTTGCACTATAGTGCAAGGGTGCCTGCGTTGAAGGGAAGTATTGTTTATGTGCATGAAGGTGTCCCGTCCTTCACATAAACAATCTGAAATGGCGTTTTGTAACTTCTATGTGTGCTGCTTTGTGCACCACACCTAGAAGTTGCAACTCTTAAATGTTTTTAATGATTGTTTACTCCCAAGACAAAAACATAACATAGTTCTAATAGAATCTGTCAGGAAACAATACCAACTTAAGTAAATTCCAAGTCGCTGCAAACACAAATGGTGGTACTCCAACAAGAATCAGTTCCACTGAAGAAATTCAGCCGATTGCATGAAGAAAATAATGCAGAGACTATTGCAATACTATTCAGTCTTCAACTGAGTTCGCTTTCATTTCTTTAGTCAGATAGATTATTCACTTTGCAATTGACATTTACATTACATCTAGAGTGGGTTTATAATGGTCAAGGACAGTATCAGTGTTATTGTGGATAAGTGAATCAGTGCATGTTATAGCGACAGTAGAATTTTGTTCATTCGTAATGTCAGGAATAACATCGGGGCTCTTTAGACTCGTTTGACTATGCCAGTGGGGCGAACACCCATTACAACGCTGGCATTACTACGCATGCCTTTACGTCGCATGCGTTACAACGCAAGCGATGTTACGACGCATACACATTGCGACGCGTCCCATTACATCGCATGCGCTTTTAAAACGCATGCGCTTTTAAATCGCATGTGGTGTAATGGACGCAAGGCGGAGCACCGGGACAGAGGCGGACGAGCACCGGGACGGACGAGCACCGGGACAGAGGCGAGGAAGAGACGACGCGAGGAGAGAGAGGTAAGGGGGATTGTGCTTAGAGTGTAGTTTAGGGCTTAGGGAAGTGTTAGGGGGTCGTAGTGTAGGGTAGGCTTAGGGCTTAGGGTTGAGGGTAGTGTCAGGGGGTCTTTATATAGGGTACTGTATTAGGGTTTAGGGCTTAGGGCTTAGGGTTTAGGGAACTGTTAGTGGGTCGTAGTGTAGGGTAGGCTTACGGCTTAGGGTTGAGGGTAGTGTCAGGGGGTCTTACTGTAGGGTACTGTATTAGGGTTTAGGGCTTAGGGTTTAGGGAAGTGTTAGGGGGTCGTACTGTAGGGTACTGTTTTAGGCTTCAGGGTTTAGGGTTTAGGGTCGGGTCAGGGGGTCCTCGTGTAAGGGAGTAATTAAAGGTTTTAGAATTTCAGGTTTAGGGGAGTGGGCCTAGGGGTAAAAATAGCGAAGTCAAAGCATGCGGGGTGTTTGTGTGCATTGTAAATGTATTTTGTATGCATTTCAATGGAAATGCGAAGTAATGGTTTGCGTTGTGGATACTTGCAATGTAAAAGAACATGCGATGTGAAAACTGCGATGTCATGGCATGCGATGTTAACGCTTGCGATGTAGCATCATACATCCTGCCAGTGGAGCAGCACCCTGAGGTGGATAGTGCAGTAGAGGTTAGCATCTGAACTTACATAACTGTATAACCATGCAGTGGTCTCACTTCGGTAGTTCAGCTTGTTCTCGTGGTCTCTAGATCATGCCATACTTTCTCCTGACATAGATGTTTCCGAGGAGATGGCTTAATAGGATCCAGTAGGATACTCTGCCAGATACTGGGTGGTCACCTTATTGCCAAAAGAGCCCCAGCATCTTCCGTGGCTAGAATCAAAAAGTCTGTGTGTGACATTGCTTGATGTGGTGATAGGAACTTGTCCCTGGTTTTTTTCCATGTCTATCTCCCTAGGGTATTCACTGGTTGCCCCACCTTTCTTCGTCAACAAAAAGCCTTCTTACAATGTATTACTGTATCTTTCATTCGCACAAACAGAATCAGTTGTGTTGTTGCTATCAAGTAGAGGCTCAGATGGCGAAGAGGGGTTCACTTGTTTCAGCCATGCAGGTCAAGCTGGTCTTCTGATTGTTGGGATGTCCCATCCCTGCTGCTCTCAAAAGGTTCCTGCACTTTATGAGCCCAGATTGCTGTAGTCACTGGGTTTGATGCTGCAATTGCTGCCACCATAGCTGCTCCTCGTTTACGACAAGTTGTTGTTTGAACGAAGAAGCCCTTTACGAGGCTGCAGCGCTGAAACTTGACCTTTATTGAAGACTCCGTAATGTGCATAAGTTCTTGGCTGCCAGCACCCTTAACGTTCAATGAGGGATGAGGAGGACAGGGCTACAATCAAAAGAGGCAGGAGAAGCTGACTACTATCCATAACCACTCGTCATGGCACTGCTTCTATGGCTCTCTTCCATGATCTTTGGCCTCCCGGGCTCCAATCTATGCAGTAGTCCTCCCAGGAGCCGTGCTCGAATCGATTGGCCCAGCAGGAATCTTGGAGATCACACAATAAGCATAATACCCAAGGCCAGGCAGGGAGCAGAAATCACAGTTATCCAACGGGAAGACACTTTAAAGCAGCAAGTGTAGAACATTTTCCCATCTTTTTTTCACAAATTACAACTTTAGTAATGGCTCAGAGAAGCCGTAATCGGACCAATAGCATAAGCAACAACTCAGAGTTCAGGCAGTCCCTGTTTACTCGGCAGCCATGTTGCCCTCAACAATCACTATGTTTTGAATATTGTTAAAGGGGCATTAAAAGGGTCAGGATATTCTCTGAAGCATTGGAAACAAAACCTTATACACGGTACGTCTCCAAGTGACTCGACTAACCGTGATGGAAGCCAAGGAATTACTTTTTGGCAAATATGGGAAAGCACATACTATACCAAGAATCTAGGGAGGTTCTTAGCTCCTCAACTTGTGCAGGAATAAAAGGGGTTTCAATTATAATCTTAAATAATCTTTATAAAATGGTCTGTTCTAAATTTGATACTGCGAGCCAGTGGGTTATGGCAGAATTGACAATTCGTCTCTGTATGGGGGAAAAAAACCTTATTCTTTGTGCATTATACAGCCCTAATTTTGACAGTCCCATTCTTCATTAATGACTCCATGCAATTATTAAACCAGCCTGGCCCAAATGTCATCTGTGGAGATGTTAACTCACGGGTACTCATAGTACGGCCCGCGGGCCGCCAGCGGCCCGGCAAGCCTTCCTTGGCGGCCCGCGGACCTTGCAGACATCGTACCTGTTTTTAAAAAAAAATTTACAGTGTGTCAGCAAACACAGACTCTGCTCTATGGGGGCCGGGCGATTCCGATAGTCCGAGTGGAGCTGCAGGGGCGCTAAGAGGTGAAATACAACAAAGCCTCGTTATCATGCAAATGGTCTTTTAAAGACCTGTGAAGTACTCGGGTGCGGCTGTGTGCGCGCCCGGGAAGCTGTCTCAGCCCGGGCTGCCACACACGCGGGGTGAGGTGACAGAGAATGATAGAGGACAGCAGGGTGTGAGAGCCGGGTGAGGTGACGGAGGGCAGCAGGAAGTGAGAGCCGGGTGAGGTGACGGAGGGCAGCAGGGAGTGAGAGCCGGGTGAGATGGCAGAGGGTGACAGAGGGCAGCAGGGAGTGAGAGCCGGGTGAGGTGACAGAGGGTTGCAGGGAGTGAGAGCCGGGTAAGGTGACAGAGGGTGACAGAGGGCAGCAGGGAGTGAGAGCCGGGTGAGGTGACGGAGGGCAGCAGGGAGTGAGAGCCGGGTGAGATGGCAGAGGGTGACAGACTGCAGTAGGGAGTGAGAGCCGGGTGAGGTGACAGGGCAGTAGGGAGTGAGAGCCGGGTGAGGTGACGGAGGGCAGCAGGGAGTGAGAGCCGGGTAAGGTGACGGAGGGTGACAGAGGGCAGCAGGGAGTGAGAGCCGGGTGAGGTGTGCGTTAAGAGCCTGTGATGTGATGCTTCCCGCCAGCCTGTAGTCAGAGAGTTGAGCCAAGGCCAGGGAGCTCAGGCCTGGGAGGGAGACAGAGAGAGCGGGAGACAGAGAGAGAGGGAGACAGAGAGAGAGGGAGACAGAGAGAGAGGGAGACAGAGGGAGAGGGAGACAGAGAGCGAGGGAGACAGAGAGAGAGAGAGACACAGAAAGAGGGAGACAGAAAGAGGGAGACAGAGAGAGGGAGACAGAGAGAGGGAGACAGAGTCAGAAAGAGGGAGACAGAGAGAGGGAGACAGAGAGAGGGAGACAGAGTGGGAGGGAGACAGAGTGGGAGGGAGACAGAGTGGGAGGGAGACAGAGTGGGAGGGAGACAGGGAGGGAGACAGAGAGAGGGATACAGAGGGAGAGACAGAGGGAGAGACAGAGGGAGCGAGAGGGAGGGAGGGAGACAGAGAGAGAGACAGAGAGAGAGACAGAGAGAGAGACAGAGAGAGAGGGAGACAGAGGGAGACAGAGAGGGAGACAGAGGGAGACAGAGAGGGAGACAGAGGGAGACAGAGGGAGAGACAGAGGGAGGGAGACAGACAGAGAGAGAGGGAGGGAGACAGACAGAGGGAGGAGGGCGACAGGCAGAGGGAGACAGAGGGAGGGAGACAGGGAGGGAGACAGAGGGAGACAGGGGGAGACAGGGGGAGACAGAGGGAGACAGAGGGAGACACAGAGGGAGGGAGACATAGAGACAGAGAGAGGGAGGGAGACAGAGGGAGACAGAGGGAGACAGACAGAGGGAGGGAGACAGACAGAGGGAGGGAGACAGAGGGAGGGAGACAGAGGGAGGGAGACAGAGGGAGACAGACAGAGGGAGACAGACAGAGGGAGGAGGGAGACAGACGGAGGGAGACAGAGGGAGGGAGACAGACGGAGGGAGACAGAGGGAGGGAGACAGAGGGAGGGAGACAGAGGGAGGGAGGGAGACAGAGAGAGGGAGGGAGGGAGAGAGGGGGAGGGAGGGAGACAGAGAGAGAGAGAGAGGGAAAGAGAGATAGAGGGAGGGAGGGAGACAGAGAGAGAGAGAGGGAGACAGAGTGAGAGAGGGAGGGAGACAGAGAGAGGGAGGGAGGGAGACAGACAGAGAGAGAGAGAGAGAGAGATGTGTATGCCGGGTCCGGTGGCTCAGTGGACGAAGGCGTCCGCTGCAGGGGCCTGTGTTCCACCTCATGGTCACAGTTTTGTTTTGCTCTAGCCCCGCCCCCTCCCCCAATGACCCCGCCCCCACAGGTGCGGCCCTCGGCCACAAACCACACTGTAAATTTGGCCCCCAAGAGAAAGTTTGTGAGTACCCATGTGTTAACTGTATACTTGACACATCTTGAGACACATCCAACACTGCACATGCAGGCCACATGAAAATCTCTAGGCCAAGCATCAATACACTTATGGCTAAACTGAAGGTTAGCAATACTTGGCGACATAATAATGCCTTAGAACGAGAATATACATCTATTCATTTACTCATAGAAAATACTCACAAATTGATCATTCTTTAATTAGTTTGCTGATTATTGGTGAGAATAAGGCTAAGATTCACCACCTCCTCTATTCTGACCACTCAGAAGTTTTCTTAAGTTGGAATGACCTCACCAAAAAGCAACTGGAATTGGCAGGGTTAAATGGGAGGATTAGTTTAATTATCTCAGAAAAGGGACCCTGGACTATATCAAAATTAATATGGGCAGTCCTCCACCTCGAGTCATCTGGGATACAATGAAAGCCTACATATGTGACAATACACAACCGTTTTTGATTCAAATATCTACAAAGCAAGCGGGATGAAAGAAAATATATTCAGATGAATTTGATAATTAGGACATACAAATAGACTAACGACACTTAATAAATCACCACAATGTAATGCCACATACGTAGCTATCAGCGCTCTTGGGGTGGGGGCATCAAATCAATCTGTTGTGCTAAGGTCTGAGCAAAAGGCATATACCGGTCATCTTTCACCTTCTGGCAGCCATTGCCTTCAGTGTAAATTACATGTCTCCAACACATTGAAGGGCCTGGAGACTATACATTTTAAATAATTTACACTTTTGAGTAAGTTTACTACTTTTCAGCTATTCACAAAATTGTGAATAGCCAAAAAGTAGTACATTTACTCAAAAGTGTAAGTTACAATTGTGAATCAGGCCCATTGTATCCAACTGAGATCTATATCTGACTGATAGATTAACCAATTGAGCAATTTCACAGGGATTGAAATCAGTTTCTTGAGGGTAGTGTGCACCTATTTGCTGATGTGACTCCACCCACTGACCTATTATATTGAGATTTTTAAACTGCAAACTTGCCCAAAGAGCTTTACAGTAGGCACCATATCCATTTCACTGAAATAAGAACCTAGACATGAATATTACACACAGTTCTTTGCCGCAAGCACCTTATCCCACTGAACGATGGTAATGGGATAGGAACAAGTGGCTTGTTCAGCAGCAGGTGCTTTGCCTCAGTAAACTGGCAGATAGAGAACTGAATTTGTTAACTGGACACTACACGGAGCTCTGGGAGTGGAAACTTTTTTATGAAAGTATTTGGAACCGTTGACGAGCATGTAACACAGAGCTGCATTAACCCACTGAGCTGTGTTATCTGGATAGCAGCCAGTGAACTGGAGTTTGCGAAAAACTATCTGCAGTAGGTGAAAAAACCCAGGAAGCAATGCTATGTGGGACCTGCAGGTTTGGCACAGATCTCTACTAACACATTAATCTACTGAGTTTCCTACCCGTACCTTTCTCCGGCAAGAGCTGTGTCTAGCTGTGCAAGACTCATTGGTTCGTGCTGATGTGCCCCAACCACTTGCCTGCTGGAGTTTTGGCTCGTTTTTTTCCCGCCTTTGGGACTGTCCATGAAGGTCCGAGTGACGTATGTTATGTCTTGAGAAAGTCAGCTATAGTGCCCGGGACACCATCTGTGTTCATTGGTGTGGCTGGCGGCAGGCGTTCGTTGGGGGGGGGGGTGGGGGGGTAAAGGGAATTGTCTTAATTATAGACTTCACCTCTTTCGATTGATAACGGCGGCAGGTTTATGAACAAGTTGCACTGTCTCACTAGAATTTAAACTCAAAAGTTATACTCAGGACTCTGAAGCAGAGTGTTAACCCACTGTACGCCCTTTTTCGGAAAAGACTTGTGTATTGTAGACCATGTGCCGAACAGCAGGCGCAATAACTCACTGAGCTATCTTACTGCCATCGATCGGGGCCCTGTGACCTGAAGGTTGGCCGAAGATATCGACATATTGAATTACCCCCTAGCTAATATCAATTGGATTCGAATATGTCACTTTTAGGTTAAGTACAGGTCGCCGCAGCAGGTGCACCGTCCACTAAACTATCAAACTGGGACTGGAACCCCTGGCGTGAGGGTCTACAACAAGGGTTGCTATATTTCACCCGTGCATTTCTAAGGAATGTTTTCTTTCTTGGCCCAGATTTTACAAAGTGCGAAGGGAGGGGCGGGTGGGGCCTGTCAGTATTTGAAGTTCTCCAGTGTACCTCCTGACCCATGCAGGGCTGGTTGCGGTTTCCCGCCTTTGGAAGTGTGCCCTGATCCCTCGGTGGCACATGCTGAGCCCTGGGAAAGCCTCGGGTCCCTGCGCCAGCTGTGCAGGAGTCGCGCCTCCCCGGATTCCCAGGCCGCCCCAGCACACTCCACCAGTCGCCTCGGGCAGAAGGTTATTATCTCCTGGCCTTTGGCAGCCAATGGGCCGTGTCCTGATGGATTCATGTCCCATTGTGAGAGCGGGGGCTCCCAGCGCCTCCCTGAGTGTGGGAAACACGCCCTGGGCTGAGACCCACAGCGCCTGGGGCTTGGCACGAGTATAAATACAAGGGTTGGGCATCACCCCCAGAGTTAAGGCGTGTGTGAATTCAGATTCGAGGTGGTGCAAGTACAATAATGGCCCCCAGCAGTCTCTACGCACACTCGGAAGAGGGACAGGCACCGAAAGATAAGAATAAAGTAAGTCATAACCGTTCTCTCGCCCATTTTATCTCTCCTCCAGTTTTCTCTTCTCTTTCCAGCGCTCTTTTATCATCTCTTTCACCTCTTTACTTTTCTTCTATAGTCTTATTCCCCATTTCTTCTTCAATGTTTCTCTTTTTTATGACTTTGTCCCTTTTATTCCTTCTTCTTTATTACAGATTTCCTAATTTTTCTCATTTCCTTCCCCATTCTCTTTCTCTATACATGTTCTTCTTTCTTCCCACTTTCATCCCTCCTTATTTTCTTCACTTTCTATCCACACTTCTCTCCACTTTTTTCTTATGTTTTAGTGTTTCTTCCTTCTATTTGCATTTTCTTCTCCCCTCTAATTTTCTTCTCTTCGTTCCTTATTTTCTTCTATTACTCAGCTCATGTTCTTTACCCTACTACCTCTTTTCCATTTTCGTTCACTCTTTCCATACTGTTTAGTCCCTTTCACTCTTCTCTTTCCTTTATCACTGGGTTTTCCCCCTCCTTTTACCCTCTTCATTACTTTAAATATTCTACCCCCTCCCACACACATCCAAATCTCTTATTTTCCCATTTCATCATATCTTCTTTATCTCTTGCTCTTTCTCTCTTGGGTGAGCACAATCCCAACCCTGTTTACACTTGTCATATATCTCATAGAAAATGATTTTGTGTGTTCGCGTGTACGTACTCAAAATAATATAAACGAGATAAATAAAGCACTGTTGATTTTCACTTGATAGGGATAGCGCTACACCACTGCAACTATATTATAATAGGCACTATATAAACATGCCGCAATTATTCTATTTGTATTCGTTGCACTTGTTCTTTCCTTGACTTTTAAGTCTTAGTTTTATTGTGAATGCAGTTAAATGTGCCTCCCTTGTGTCATCTTTCCGGAGTTGCCTCCTACATAACGCACACCTTGTCTAACCTGACTTGATCCCCTTTCAGCTGAGGAAGCCCGCCGTGGAGAAGGTGCGCAGGGACCGCATCAACAGGTGCATTGAGCAGCTCCGGCTACTGCTGCAAGCAGAATTCCAGACCCAGCAACCCAATTCTAAGCTGGAGAAGGCTGACATCCTAGAGGTGGCTGTGAGATGCCTCCGACAGCACTGTCTGCACCAAACCCAAGGTGAGAGAGCACACAACATAGCGCTTAGATGCTTCATAGCACCATGCTTTTGCATTAAAGCGAAGTTTTAAATAAATGGAACAACTTGACAACCTTACCATGAATTAGAGAAGAACAGCCTTCAGTAAACTTTCTATAGCATTAAGTGCATTTTATAAAAAGCTTTCATCTTTGTTCTACTGTCCCGATGAAGGCCTTGCCGATATTACATGGGGGCTGAAACAGCACATTTGGTGGCTTTTACTATCATGATTCTCATACCTCAGATTAGCTCCTCAGTAGCATCACAAATGCATTGACAGTGTCCAATACATATGATGGATTTGTGCACTTGACTTATGTGAATGAGTGAGTATTCATGCAGTTCTCTGCAAATGTATAACGACTGCATTTAAGCCTTCTCCCTGTCTGAGCTGGTCAGCATTTCATTGAGTGTGACAATATTTGAAACTGATTGTCATGTAGGACACACTGTTAGCATGTCCTAGTAAATGGTCAGTGAGTTAGCTCAAAACCTTCAATCAACTAGTGAGACATCTTTGTGCAATCTGCGCATCACAGATTTCTGTCCTGTGATGCACAGCTGCCTATTACTCTTCTGAGGGTGATAAAGCAAGCATCATTGAGTTAGGTTATACTAACAGCTAGCAATGCCAGAACTAGGATGCTGCAATTTTAATTTTAAATAGGAAACATCCTTTTATTACCTTTTTATATAGACCTCTCCAATAATCTATTCTTGGAACTTCGATTAATCGAGGTTTCTGAGTTTTTGCAAGAATCTAATGCGACTGTTATCGCTATAATGGTTGGCCAATGTTATCTGCCATATCCCTTCTATTGATTTATTATATTTTCCCCCTGATGTTTGCTAGGGTGCACTGTGGTCCATTTTAACATATATATCTTTTTTTTTTCTTCCAGTCTTAAGTGTTACCAGTTCACAGAAAGATTTCGACCAAGGATACCTGAGTTGTCTTACGGAGTCGGTGCATTTCCTGTCATACTGCCAACCCAGCGAGGGTACACAAGTTGAGCTCATCAAGTACTTCGACAAAACACGCCCTCTCGTTGACAACCGACCCAAAATCCAACCGGTTGGGGGTTGCCAGTCTTCCAAGCACTGCATCTCCCCATTTCCAACATGCCAAGGAGCAAGGAAACTGGAAAACCCAAACACTGAAAGGTTATGGAGGCCTTGGTAGTCAAAGAATAATTTACAGATAGGATACTGTGTGATGTAGTCCTCAGGGCCGGTGCCTCATTAAGGCACTTTTGGGGGGGCCTCTTAAGAGGCTACCCATTATTGCCCCACACAGAAGCTTGAGGACTTTTGGTTGTTTTTGACTTGTAAACATGGAGACCTGAACTTTTGACTTTTCCACCTTAAAAAGAATTGTGTGATCCTGTGAAAATTGCCTTATCACTCTGTGCCTCGATCCATTTATGTGCTAAAAGTGTGTCCACTTAGAAATGACCAACACAATATTAAGTGCTATATAAAAACGAACTATTAATTTAAACCACAGGAAGTCGTCTGAACCAGTTCAACTTCTGAGAGGCAATTATATTTGCACACCGTGTTCTGCACATGAAATATAGTGTGCACAATGATATGTCCTAGTTAGTGAAGAAACCTGTGTGGTGCTTGCTCAAACTGTAATGACTCTAAGCACTTACCCACTCTAGTGATAGGGTATAGCAATTTCCCTCACAGTGTCTTATTTTTAGAATGCACTATTTTTTTTTATAAGAAACGTAGCATGTACGTATGAGAGTACCTCCTCTTGTGGGTGCAGGTTTTTAGGCATGACGTCTACCACGGATTATCTAATCTGTAAAGATTTAAATTGTTATTTTTGTATCAAATGTATTTTTGAGGAAATCTGCCTTGAATGATATTGTGCTATCTCCATGGAGATATTAATAGAAGTTAAAGCACTGTCTTTATGCTTTAGCAAAGTTTTAGTAATTATCAAATTAGCAGTTCTATCATATTTTTATGCATAAATACTACGCAAAAATTAATATGTTTAGAGAGATATTCAGTGTTTATTTTTAAAGCCTAAGTGATATTTGTAGTATGAACAAATATGTTTATCACTTGACGGTACTTGTGATCTATTCTAATGGAAAAAGTGAGAATAAACTATTTATTAATAAAGGTGGAGTTTTTTAAAGGCTTACAACATATTTATGTACCTCATATCTTTGATATAGCAGATGCTTAATACAGGCACGAAGTCTGTACATAATTAACACATTCCTTGAGGGAAATTAGTGTAAACACAAAAAACATGCAAAAAAGTAATAGGTAGCCCAAGTTTCCCTGTACTGAAGAGTGACTCCCTCTTTGGCTTGCAATCTTTTGATACTCCTACTCACATAAAAATGAGATATGTGCTAACGATTAGACAATACATATACACTATGGTTAAAATAACCTACCAGCCCATGGAATTCATCAGTTATTGTTGGCTTTGCAAACCGTAAATCATGCTCCCACCATGTACTGCGCCTGGCGTCACAAATCAGTGACATCATTGAGGACATCTCAAATAACTTTATTGAGGCGTCACTGACCAAGCATTGCTGATCCTGTGACAGTGGTGGACACATCTGTCGTTGCAAAACGTTTTCATGATCAAATCAAAACAGATATGTCAATCAGTGTTTGGAAGACTCACTTTCAGAGTTTTTGTCCTCTGACAATAACTTTATCATAGCCTATGTTTAATGAGCGTTCTTGTTATACACACAATATGGCGGACATTCATGGTGTGTGTTGTTTCAAGGATCAGGTGGACCTTATCTTCCAGCTTTATCATTAGACTAGGCAGTTGCCTTTGCACTGATTCAAAGAATCTGAACACCAAGTAGTATTAGAACATTGGAATGTTGGGAGCTCCATTGAAGACAATGGAGTAGCTCTGGGCTTATAATGGCTGGTATAAGCCCAGCGCTCCAACATTCCAATGTTTGTCTTTTTGTTTCTCCATTTTTAATTTAGAACATTCTACCCTTAGTGGGTGGAATGTTCTAATAGCCTTATAGCCCTTCTGCCTCAGGCTATACCAGTTGTTAAAGGCCCTCTCCCTCGTTATAGGCCCTCGCCTGCGGCTCGGGCCTATAACTCGGGATCAGGGCCTTTAACAACTGGTATAGCCCTCGGCAGCGGGCCATAAGGCTATAATAAGCTCAAGCCGCAAGTGGCACCCTACTCTTTCGGCCGAACATAAAGGACACACTGTGTGTAAAGTTTCGAGCACCCATGTGATACTGTACTTATTGTGTAGTTTTTGAAGAAGGTTTATACCTGCTTTGGCTCTTGCATGAAACACTGCCCACAACTTAACAGCTGAAAGATTGTAGATAGATCTATCTAATTTGCTCTGATACTCTTCTTTCAACCTCAGTATTGTGTATAGCATGAATCAGACCCACCAGGGAAGCAGAATGCTTTGCATGGGAACATAAGTATACAAAGTACAAATAGGTTACAGTCAATAGCATATATTAACATTCATGGGGTAAGCACATTTACCTGCACACAATGGCGCATCATTAGTTCTCAGAGGGTGTCATGGGAGCCAAGCAGCAGATAAAGCTCATACTCCCAAGTGACAGCAGATTGAAGCATAATGAACATTTTTAAACTGAGTTTCTACCTGATATGCAATACACAGAAACATATCAAACACATATTACTCTTGATGTTTGCCTGTCTGCATTTTGGGTATACATAGCACATGTGTATGGTCTATATTATGACAACAGTACATAATATTTATGCCAAATAATATGATTTACATTTGTAGTTATATCCGTTTTCAGTGATACACACAGACAGACAGACATACAGATAGCTAGATAAATAGATAACATATTGATAACTTTGACCCACCAAATTTAAATCAAATATGGGAAAAACAGTGTTCAGATTTCAACCTACTAGCCTGCCAACTGAATGAGTGAATGAATGAATGAATGAGGCCATTTATAAAGCACAAACAGCTATTTGAAACGAACTGTCCCAACGCTTACGAGGAAGCAAACAGTCAGAAAACCTCCAGCATCACCCAGGCTATAGAAGGACAGATAAGAGAAGGGCAGACACATGCTACAATAGACACACAATGTGGAATGACTCGATCTGAAACTAAAAGTTATGGCTAAACAAAACACCACAAAGAGACTCAGTTGGCAATGGAGGGCTAGGGGTAGAGAGTTCCAAACCCTAGATGTAACCACTGCCAAAGAGGGGCCACCTTGTCTGAATTTGGGAGTTTTGACCAAAAATAGGCGTTTAGATCTTACGTCCGTAAGTGGTATATACCAAGAAAAAAGGGATGCCATATAGGTAGCCTGTCTAGTATTATGGACGGGTTTATGGCACAAACTCAAGGCTTTACAGTAGCAATGGTAGCCAGTGAAGATTTTGTAAATGCTGTGAGATGGACTAATCTCCCCTTAAACCCAGGATCATCCCTGCAGCTGAGTTTTGAAGTAACTGCAAACGCTGGATGATATGTTTAGCTAGACCAACCAGTAGGGGGGACCTTTGGTGAAGAGTGGTCAAAGGGGACAAAGCTTATAAGGGGAATCTTAAATCCTGTGACTTTTCTAAATTACATAGAAATCCACATAGACAACTTCCTATGCGAAGAACATTTTGAGGCAACAGGGTTTCTGGTTTAATCCTGTGCTTTTTCATCTAGACGTTTTAGGGTTATTAAGCAAAAACCAAGTGACCAGTGCTCATGCACCAGAGCAGTATATATCCATAAATGACCATAATCACAAGATAATCCTTCACAAACATTGTGCATTCATTGAGTTGGTGCATGCATAATTTCAAATGGATCCCAAATGCTTGCAGACATTAGTGGTGGTGAACACCACTAGTCATGTATATTACAATCAAAGCATGCTGAAACTCGACGTGGCAGGCACAACTGTATGATCTAACACACACGCATGCACACACACAAACACACACACACGCACACACACACACACAGCTTCAGAAGTTTCACAATCTGATTCATATTTCGTTTGGATTTGCAGCTCATCATGACTGACCTGCAACCCTGTCCCCAAAATAGCATAAGAACTTGACAGCACAGGTATATAGAGGATTGACTCTTCGAAGCCGCAAAATTCTTTGGCCACTTGTCAACAACAGTATAACACAAAAACACAGTAAAAACAATTGCAAAACAACACAGCTCTCCAGTAGGACAGAATATACCACAACACAACAAAAATGCAAAATGGCAAGACTACACAAAATAACAACACAGAAATAAACAATATCGTGGTCTATCCAAAGAAAGAATACTAAACATGTTAAACCATCCTACACGTAAACATTTGGACGTGCATTTTTATAGCTACCATGTATTCTGTAGATTGAGAATTGCCTCTCTCTCATCAGTTCTGTAACAAGCATCAGTAAAGTCAATAAGTTTGGCCTTGGGTAGCTACTGCAATGGTTTTTTTTTCAAATATTGTACGAATATTCTACAAAAAATAAAAACAAATGAAAAAATAGAAAACATGCAGACTCTTAAATGTGATAACAATATGCTTGCAATAAAAACTTTTATTGTAAACAAAATTATCATTGCATATAATATTTATAGGACAGTACGGGTGCTTCCTGGTAGGTAGGTGTAGTTACTTAAGTACACATCACTAAAAAATATGATTCTTCTTGGTGCAAATAAAGGTACTATTGCCTTTGAATGTAACCTAAAGAAATCATGTAAACACGCAGGGATGATTTTTAAAAATGATAAATAATGGGGAAAAAGCCTTGGTAAAGTGAAGCATTGGATCTTAGGCCCTGGTGTCGAGGTGCACTTCTGCTCAGGGGATGTACGCCTGTGATCATATCATATGCCATCACACTCAGTGCAAGAGAGGCGGTTGCTAAAGGGGGCTGCTCCATTGCCTCGTAGTATAGGTACTGGACAGTGGCCACTGAAAGGTCCTTGTGGGACAAGCACATGGTTAAGGGTGTGTGAAGTGGGACAGGGTCCTGTGGGAAGCTGCCTAGTGTACAGGGTGGAAAGTCTGCTTTAATGAATTGTCTATTTATAAGGCAACAACGGCGCAACACTCCCTTTCTGCCAAACAGCAAGTGTAACATAGCAGTGCAAGAATATTTTCTGCTCAGCAAAGGTGTAGTTCAGACTCCTGCAAATGTGGTAGCTTCTCTTTCTTCTCAATAGAGGTACAGGATGTTAGAAGCTGAGCAACCTTTCTTCCCACCACAACAGGCATCCCATTCACCTGGGTCACTAGTGGCCCCGGGAGGGGCTGATGGAGGACTAGCCATTAAGTAACACAGACAAGTGTCTGGTCGGCTGCATCTAAGACTTTTGGCCTGCCTACTGCAGTCAATTATGAGCGTAGTAACCATGATGTACCCTGCACTCCCTGCAGATTTTAAAGTGTAAACTGATAAATAAACAGTGGCAGACACAGTATGTTTCTCTAAAGCTACTGCACATTGCCTAAGAGTCCTTTAAATGCTGTAACTTAAGAGCAACAACTTTGGGTGCTCTATGGTTTCTTTGTTTTGTTATTTATATAATTGCTATCACTGAGATGCTGACCCTCTCCACAAACCTGGTTGGGCCCACATTTACACTTGCTGGTGCCCTTCTGTTAGAAATGGGGTCTCTAGTTGGCAGTGGTTTACACCATGTCCAAGTAGGGGCCCTCACTCTAGTCAGGGTAAGTAAGTTAAACCCTCGGAATAACCTGTGCTCATACCCTTGGCAACTTGGCCAGAGCAGCCAGGCTTATCCCCAGAGGAAATGTGTAAAGTATTTGAATGCACATACCGTAATACAGTGAAAACACCACAAAAAGACTCCACACCAGTTCAGGAAAATAGCCAATATTTATCTGATTAAAACAAGACCAAAATGGCAAAAATCCAACATACACAAAATCAGGTTCCGAATTCTTCAAATTTAGGGAAAGTTCTAGTTCTTAGAAAACAATTGCTCTGACTGGGGCTAGTGGGTCACGCCTGACTGGGACAAATCCACAAGTTCAGTCCGAACGTGAGGACCCTAGTACAGTACCTTGGATGCATTCAAACTCATAGATGATGTCAGGTGCAGGGGAGGTGAGGTTTCGTTAAAGCAGGTGATGCGTCAGTTCCTTACTGCTATGCAGGTCATTGGTGCGTACACGCTCGTTGACGGTGCATTGGATAACAGAGGTGATGCGTTGCTTGTAGTAAGTGATGTATCGGTTCCTAGAAGCAGAGCAGGGTCGTTGAGCTGCTAATGCCAGGCGACGATGCGGGACGCAGGGGAGGTGAGGAAACAATTGCAGGGGAGGTACCTCGGTTCCTTACTGCTGGGCGGTTTCGATGAAGTTGTTGGAGGTCAAGCCACGAGTTTTTGGTTTCACAGCATCGAGAACGAACCTCTGGGCCACAGCTGCGCGTTGGAGCAGTGCATCACAGACGTCAGTGGCGCAGTGCTCGGGACTCCCGCAATGGCAGTTCTACAGAGGGGCTACGACGTTGTTGGGGCCTGCGTTGTAAGTCCTGGTCATTAGGTCAAGCAGGAACCATGGCTCCAGTGCAGGCAGCGGCACAGCTTCACAGTTGCAGACAGGCGCCGGTTCCGAAGTTACTTGATGTCAGATTCTTCTGGTGGCATGGCAACTCACTTCCAAGGGTCCAGGAACTGGAGTTGGCACCTCTAGGCAAGTAGGGCGCTCAGCAGATGAGCCCAGGTGCTACCCGTGAAGTCTTTGATGGCCCTGAGACTTCCAGCAGGAGGCAAGCTCAACTCAAGCCCTTGGAGAAACTTGGAAAGTGGGATAGAAAAGTCCTGTCCTTTCACTCCCAGGACAGAAGCAGCAAGCAGCAGGCCAGCCCAGCAAAGCAAACAGCAAAGTGGCAGTCCCTCCTGACAGCACGACAGTCCTTCTTTCTGGCAGAATGTCCTCAGTCCAGAACTGTTCCTACTCTATGGTGTCAGAGGTCTAGTACTTATACCCATTTCAGCCTTTGAAGTAGGCAAACTTCAAAGAAAGGTCTTTGTAGTGCACAAGAACCTGCTCTTCCTTGCCCTGGCTCAAGATGGGGTGGTGACTTCTTTGTGTGAGGACAAGCACAGCCCTATTCAGGCGCAGGTGTCAGCTCCTCCCACCACTCTATCTCAGAAAAGCTCATCAGCCTAGGGATGGGCCATCAGGATATGCAGGGCCACCTCAGCTCCCGGTGTGTGTGACTGTCTGGAGTGAATTCACAAAGCCCAACTGTCATCCAACCCAGACGTGTATTCTAGGGGCGGGTGGAGGCTCCGAATGATTAAGTAAGAAATACCAACTTTCTAAAAGTGCCATTTTCAGACCTACAATCTAAAAACCACCTTCACTAAAAGATGTATTTTTAAATTGCAAGTCCAGGGACACCAAACTCCAATTTTCTATCTACTCCCAATTGGGAGATACTCTGTTATGAGGTTACCAGGCAGCTCCAATGCTAACTTATGGGTGAGACAGGCCATGCTGTAGCAACAAGCAAAATTTGCCATATCTCACTACCAGGACATGTGAAACACAACTGAACATGTCCTACCTTTTAGGTACACTGCACCCTGCCCATGGGGCTACCTTGGGCCTACCTTAAGGGTGTCTTACATGCAAAAAAATGGACGTTTTGAGCCTGACAAGTGGGGACACTTGCCAGGTCAACATGGCAGTTTAAAACTGCATGCACAGGCACTGCAGGGGCAGGCCAGAGACATGGTTTCAGGGCTACTCCTGCAGGCCCACTCGTAGCATTTGACTTAAAGGCCCCCGGGCACACATGGTGCACTGTACTAGGGATTTACTAGTAAATCAAATAGGCCAATCATAGAGAAACCAAATACTGTTACATTTTAGACAGGGAGCACTTGCACTTTAGCACTGGTCAGCAGTTGTAAAGTGGCCAGAGTCCTTAAGCCAGCAAGAACGAAATCCAGCATAATGTCACAAACAGGAAGTCAGAGGCAAAAAGACAGGGGAAACCACGCTAAAAGATGCCAGGTCTCACACCTACCAACGTACTTGGCACCACTCGACACCCATGTATCCTGTTTCTAACCCATCCATCCCTAATTTCAAGTTCCAGGGGCCCAGTTTTTTTTTGTTGCTTTGGTTCACTTTGGTTGTGAATTTTCTTGATTACATTCTTCTATATTTTTGCTTGCTGCTTCATGTTGGTGTTTTTGTCATATTTTGCAAGCGTAGACTCATGGTTTGCTACAGCGCAGGTAGAGACCTTGGCATCGGCCATGAAAAACGGAGGCAAATTCTTGATTAAATTTGACTTTACATCTTACCCAAGTCAGGGCAATGGTACAGCAATCTTCATGTTTGGGGACGGAGTTGGGCACTACAGTGATTCCCTATCCCTTCTGAGTAATCTATAGCATGGCCCGTGGGATGTTGTGGAGTGGGGGCATGCACCAGGGAACCAGCTATAACCTGGCTACCCAGGCCCGTCTTCTGAATGGAGCCACAGGGAATACTACTTTTAACGTTGGCTCTGGCAAGGTGGGTTAGGGACTCAGCCTAAATGTTGACCCAGACTCCTTTGGTATTAGGGAGCGGGTGAGCTCCCTCTGCGAAAAGATACATCTTCAGGACATGGGGCATCACTGGAGACCAAGTCAATTAAATGATACTGTAAGGACCAGCTACGTGGTCGATGCTGACTCAGAGAAAATGTTTATTAGGTGAATCAATTTCTAAATTACTGTTAGAAACTGACTTATGTCACAATGTTTTTGAGCAAGATATGTGCCTAAGAAAAACAAAGTTCATCATGTTTTTTGTGTGATATTTGATGAGTATGGCCTGATAGTGATGTATTCTCAAATGAAACAACCTGTCTTCTAAGGATGATTCTTTGCTTTTGGGATCTGTTTGTTTTGAAGGGTTCTACTTTATTGTATATAACAACACCTCGGGCATTCCCCCAGCTTAGGTGGGGTCCTCCATCTGTGCTGGCATGTCTGACTTGAGAAAAAGAACAAATTTAGGAGAGAATCAACACCTCAATGACTGGAATTAAATAATGTGTGCGGCCTCCCTCCCTGAGCCTTATTAGGTCCGGGACTCCCATGACATTATAACGGGACCCCATCTCCTGGAGCCGTACTTTATTTTCAAGGGGAGGGATGCCGTTCAACCCCGCTCCCGAACCTATTAAGGCTCCGGGGACCCCATCCCCAGGGCCCTGCCTTTAATATAGGTAGGTGCCCCGGCATGGTGCGGGAGCCGGCATTGCTTCCACCCGGAGGGAGCAGCTGTTTATGCTGCTACCTCGGGGTGGGAGCAATATGTGTTCTGTTTCCCTGCCCGCATCAGTGCGATGAGTGAAGAATGATGTGGCACCGGACATCTTAGGACTCGGGGACTCAGTCCCCTGTCCTAGTTTAAAGTTAAAAAGTATATAGGGGAGCACGGTAGAGATGGCAGTGAAAAATGCTGCTCCTACCCGGGTGGGAGCAAAGGAATGATGCTGGCTTCTGCCAGCATCTAGACTGGTGCTGGCATAGGAACTGTCTGAGGCCACGGTGCCATAGGGTTCTCCCCATGGTCCTCAATGTGTGGCGGATATGGGTGCCCGTGGTGGGTACCGGGGTAACCACAGAAAAGTTAAACAGTAACCAGTTCCTGTGAGGGGAGATAGTAGTGGTTGTGGGAGGCCTGGGTCTCCCACCACAGACCCCAAGAGGAAAATTGGCGTGGACTGCCCCAAGCGGGCACCGGAGTTGCTCAGTTGATTTAAAAAAAAAAAGGAAAGGTTGCCTGCTCCTGCACTTACAGTGGCCACGATAGTCCTGGAACTCCCCCTGAGGCCCCAAAGAATAATTGAAGATGTGGGTGTCCCGGCTGGGCACTGGGACACCCAAAAAATAAATTTCAAAAACAATAAATGAATAATAAATGAGAGGCAGAAGCTGCTCATTTATTATTCACTGCTCCGGCATGGATCGCCCAATAATGCCCTGCAGGGCTCTTTACTTACATGTTTTCTATCTTGTTGGTGCCCCTAGAAGGGGCAGAGGCACCAACAAGCATTTATTTAATGTAGTGGGTGGCTGTAAGAGGCGCAGCAGCACCCCCCCAGCAACATTAAAACACACAGTAAGTCTCTTGGGTCAATAAATCCATTACCCCAGGACAGCGTAGCATATTTCATAAAGCACTCCTAGTTGAAGCTCTATGCTCTTTAGCTGGAGTGCAGGGCGTAAAGTTAAAAAGGCAATAGAAATTCACTGAAAAAAACAAAGGTTAAAGTGACATTATAGGTAGGAATTGTAATAATATGTTACTTTACATTTTAAAAACCTTAGAAATTCACTGAAAAATACAAAGGTAACTGTTACTTGAACCCTCAGCAAGCACTGCTTATGACCTCACATATTACATCACTCATGACATGTTCTATGACTTCATTGATAACATGACTGCAGCATCAGAAATGACATCATTGTTGACAAGAAAGTGCATGGTGAGGGCGAGAGTTTGTTACATTCCACCTAAACTTGGGAACTACTCAGAGTTCTCTGCTTCTTTTTTGCATATTTGACTCGTCACTAGGCCTGAAAGGGTGTTGTTTTCACACATACACACACATATATATATATATATATATATATATATATATATATATATATATATATATATATATATATATCCTCCTGGGTTTGTGGTTTCTGAAGTGCATCCTGACCGCTGGTGGTGCAGGAATGAGGCGCACCGCAAGCGCACTCTTTCAACATTGAAAACAACCTTTTTCTCCTTCCAAGAAAAGTCTGCACTCCGGCACGTAAGTTTTTGCTGTTTTATTCCAAACAGCGCCCATCCATGGAACACGTTTCAGCTGCGTAGTCAGCCTTTGTCCATGCAATTTGCATACATTATAGATATCATAATATTTATAAACAAATGAACCTCCTGACCTGAAAATTCAAAGATAGTTACACACACATCATAATTCAAGAGTTTATCACAATGTATCATAAAATGAAC
Source organism: Calotriton arnoldi (assembly GCA_963921515.1). Classification (NCBI taxonomy): domain Eukaryota; kingdom Metazoa; phylum Chordata; class Amphibia; order Caudata; family Salamandridae; genus Calotriton; species Calotriton arnoldi. The sequence goes on along the minus strand of CAWUFW010000753.1, from coordinate 1,431,332 downwards.
CAAAGCAAAGCAAAATAATGTCTGAATGGGGTTTCTAATTAGTCATGATATAAAGTTGAATCAGGCAACATTACATCATACCACTTGACAACACAATCCTCTGGTAAAAAACAGTGCTATATTGACAGTATAGACTAAATAATGCAAATTGTAATTGTAAAACATTTGTAAAGCGCATGGTTACCAAAGGCATCCCAGCGCTAGAGGCCGAAGTTCATGAACTACATATCAGTTTATGGAAACAGGAAGGTTTTTATACGTTTCCGGAAGACCAGATGGTTAGTTTCACACCGAATGGCAAGGGGGAGGGAGTTCCATAGCCTTGCTGCGTTATATGAAAAAAGGCGACCCCCTGTACAGCTGCCAACTGTTTATTGCATGATCGCAGGGTTCTCTCAGGATGGTAAGAGGAAATGAGGGAGCGTGTGATAGGTGGGCCAGAACCTAACAGTAACTTGTGTGAAATGCAGAGAGCCTTGAACTGCACTCTCTGCTGAATGGGCAGCCAGTGAAGGGCGGCCAGAGCAGCCCCTGCTGACTGTCGGCTGGGAATATTCAAACGTTGTCGCGCCACACAGTTCTGTACAATTTGCAGTTTCTTAACCGTGGAGCAAGGTGCTCCTAAGTATAGGGCATTGGCGTAGTCGAGCCTAGAAAGAATAAGGGACTGGACCACCACTTTCCTTGCAGAGAAAGGGAGGAGAGGAATGATTTTCTGTGTCATCCTCATCAGCCCAAAGCAGCTACCAGCAACCTTCCTTGCTTGCTCCCCAAAATCAAGGTTACGATCTAACCAAACCCCCAAACTCTTGATATAATCTTTGGGGGATGGGGGAGGGCCGAAGCAACTCGGCCAAGATGATATTATATTAGGTACAAATGAGAACAGAGACATACTTAATGCCATAAAACAACCTAAATAACAAATTAATTAATGTAAACATCCTTAGAACTGCACATTACATGGTAATGTTTGGTATAATGTAAATACAAAAAAGTGATTGTTATGTGCACTGCAACACAGAAACCAGTGAAGTAGCTTCTCAAAGACAAGGGTAGTGGGTACCACCCACCTCTCATGAGAGAGCCTCTTCATTGTGTCCTGTAACATAAAAAAATATTTTAAAACAGTTAAATACAAATAATTTTATTGCACAATTATTTAAAATAATTGCAATTCTTACAAAAGGATGTTAAAAACAATTTCCGTTCTCTGTTAAAAAGAGTTTGTGTCTGGCATGGCTGAAATTTATAGCGATCATCTACAGGTAAAATAGATTTGATTTCAGACATGAATTTTACCAAACGGGTGGCCATCTGAGCAGAGTCACCCTTCATGCACTCCTCTAGGGCCTCTTGGCATGTCTGCACATTGAGGATGCGCCAGATTGGACGCAGCCAAAAAATTCGCAAGGGGCGCAGGGTCTTGCAAATGCATAAAACGTGGATTAAAGTTTCTTCCCCATTGCCGCAGAAACGCCATTGAGAGGGCGTATCTTCCTTATACCTCTGGCCATACTTATACGCCATCAGGGGGATTAGGCCAAAACGTAGTCTCATTAAGTGGTTTTTCACTAATGGCTTCATGGGGGATGATGGTGTGGTAGGGTTTCACGATCGTAGAGTTTTGATGCCCAACTACCATGGGAGAGATTTTTCGTGGCAAGTGCATCATGTTCCGCTGACAAGATCTTTGCTTGTTTGGTCAACACTTTTGCGGCCACACCTATGGGTAGCGAGCTAGACCATATATCGTGAGCTTCCAGTGCATCCAAACAGTGTGTTAAAAATGTACTCCAAGTGGTTTTAGGGTTATTTAGCAGGGACCAGATGCGACTCTTTAATGTGAGATCACGGGCCTTTTTAGTTTTAAGCAGTAGGCAATAAATCTTGCTTTCATGCTCCAATGTTGAGATGGCAGGCTAAACTCCATGCGGATTGGGCATGGGAGGTCGAGTTGGGTAGATGGAACCCTCTACGAAAATAGGCTGATTGCACTCTGTCTAGCCAAGTGAACATTTTGTCTTTAAAAGTTAGCGCACCAAAGGCTAAAGTCGGTAAAGGTTTGGCACCTATCACACGAATTAACGGCGAGGGATCCAGAGCGTGAAGGGCTTTCTTAGTTCTTAAGAAGGCCCCCTCCAGGCAGCGTGCTAACAGTTAAAATATTTACCACGTATAACAGAGCAAACTACACAAGCAGACAGGAAAATGTCAACACCAGGATCCCAGGAAGCTACTCTCCCATCAGGTGTACCAGCAGTTCTTCTTTAATATTCAGACCCTTGAGAGATTTGGTCCCTAGATCTAAGATGAATTTGGACTCCTTAGGTCTCAGTTTCAGGACTCTATACCCCTCTCCCCCACATCAGGATCAATTGTTTCTGTCCCAGAGTATCTCAAAAGATTCTGGTCTGAGAAATGGAACTCTGCAAAATGCCTTGCCACAGGATAATGATTTTCTGTCTTATCTATGGCATTCACATGCTCAAGTATCCTCTTTCTGACTGAGTGAATAGCACTGCCAAAGTAAAGCTTGTTACAATGGCATGCAAGTATGCAGATACTATAACTATTACTGCACATGATGAATTTCTCTATTTCCTTCTGTCCTGTCCCATATGGTATAGGGAATGTATTCATGTTGGTGCTACATTTGCACACCTTACATTTCCCACAGGCATAGAATCTGTTAAGGCCCAAATTGCCTGTGTTTTCATCTTTTGTAGAAATATTGCTATGTACCAGCCAGTCCCAAATTGATCCACTGCTAAAATATGTGATCTTGGGTTTCTATGTGATAAAACTTTCTATAGTATTAGCACACCTCAAAATCTTCCAATTCCAGTTGAGAATTGTACGTACTCTTTAAGATTTCTTGTTAAAGGTGGTAACCCTGTGAGTCTCAGCCTCAGTATGGTAACTAGTGTTTATCTCTTTCCTCTCAAATAAGGTATTCTCCCTCGTCTTCTCTGCCACCCCACTGGGAGCAAGCTTCAATACTCATGAGGGGTAGCCTCTTTCGTGAATCTCTTAACCATAATGTCCAGTTCCCTCTGAAAATCCTTAGAAGAACTACAATTCCATCCAGCTCTCAACATCTTCCCATAGGGCATGCTTCATTTCAGGGTGGCTAGTTTGCACATGTGGAATAGGCTATTGCCTGCAGTAGGTTTGTGGTAGAAGTTGGTCTCTAGCTGGTTACCATCAGTGCTTGATTTGTAAAAAAATAAGTGCTAGGGCCCTCATCAGGAGCTCACTGCAACTTGCACTACCCATTCCCCGTGCCAGCGCTACCAATCACAGTACCAACACAACTACAAAGCATCACACTCCTACATGTGTGACAATTCAGACTATTCCAGTCCCCCAAAGCTATAAGAATGGATTGGGCGGCAGGTATTAACCATTTTTAATGTATATTGAATTAATATACAACTGTTGTGCTCATCTGTAAATTAGACAGACAGTGCCACCACATGGCAGACTGTCATATGCGTTGGTATTGACAATTAAGTGCCGGTGCCGAGCACCAGAAACCGCCGGCTCAAAATAAGCACTGGTTACCATTCATTCTAATGTTCATATTTCAGAGTGCTCGTTGAGAGGTGGCATGCAGAGAATGGAAAGGAATGAGAGTCATTTGAAAGATAAGGAGAGTCGACAATCAAAAGTTTTAAGTCAAGGCCAGTTTTTCATGCAAGGCTTTTAGAAATATTGTGGGGGCTTTTTGAGACAGCACACTAAACTGTATAAAGAAACAACATTGTTTTCCTGTGAGATAGTGCCGTACTTCAGGAGAACAGTCTGCCTGCTGCTAGGCAACTGCTAGACCACAGCTTCAGCAGGTTCAGTTGATCTGCTCAGAGATTGGAAGTGCAAAGGCTGGCCACATAAAAAGGGAAATTTCTGCTGCTATGCAAGCCATACCCGGGGTCTGTGTGTTAGTGAAGCTTGGTACAAATCTCCAAAGGCCAACATCAGTATTTTTGTAATGCTTCTTCTCAAGAAACGTTCCACAAATAAGTTAAAAAAATAACAAAAGTAATAACAATAGTTTCACAATGATTACTAGTCGCCTTAGTACTACTATTGCTGCTATTAATACTTCATACACTAGAAATACTTACAAAAATAGTAAGAAAAATATAGAAGTTACCGCAACAGTTTTTAGCACTTTAAAAAGAACAGCAACCCCACTTTCCCTAATGTCTCAAAACTCTTTGAAATAGCTGAACTTTGACGTATTGACAGTATAAAAGCACCGAAAACAAACAATAAACTCGAATTACTAAATAAATAGCGGCTTATAACAATTTTATCGACCTCAAAGGATGAAGCGGTGAGTTGGCTCTGACAGGTTTAGTACGCACGATTTAAAGGTTACACATGCATATTTGCAAAAAACTCATTAAATGCTCCAGCTGTAATAAACACATCTTCAATAAGATATCACTGCACAAAAACACATATCGTGGCTATAAATGTTCAGCTTAAGTTAGAGCTTCGAAAAAATAACGTGGGGTCGGTTTTCTGCTGAAACGCCATCCCATGATGTCTATTTTAACTATGCCAAAAAGCAAGGAAGACAATACGTGGATTCCTTTCCCATTCCCGGCCAGTGCTAATCTAATTTGATCACTTGGGGTCAATTGAATGCATCTCTGATCAATCATGCGTTTGGCGGATGCTCTAAATGCCAAGTCCAGCCCCCCTCTCAGTATAAAGGGGCCCTACCACTGCATATTACCCTGATCCCTCGTCCTTGGGAAATTCACCCCACAAAAGGCCTATTAAGCGCAGACCGAGGCCCAAGTCCCTGAGATTCTCACACTTTCCCGTCATGAATGACATTCATCGGGGCACAAAGGAAGCGTGCCTTGAAACAGCCCCGTTTAGTGAAGGGCGCTTGACCCGCCATTGTGCGGAGACGCCATGCTTGGTCCCCCCGGACATCTGGAGCAGCCCTTTCCCAGGAAGTTCACAGATCGATCTGCTTTATCCTAGGCTTGGGGTGCTTGGGAAAGGATTGAACCCTGACATTAAGTAGGCTGCTTGAAGGGCGAAGGAAGGGGGTGCCTTTCGCAGCTCTGAGAGGAAATCAATAATCCTCTAATAAAGCCGGTGCCTTCGATCAATCAAATGGCTTTAACTGAGTCTGGGTGCAATCCTCGCCACAGCACACTTCTGGGGTCGGAGCCAGAGCGCAAGAGAGGACAAACAATATTTCTAGCACTATGCATCCTCTGGGAGTGTCATTTCAGTGAGTGGTCCCTACATAAAGGAAACCCACAGGGAAGTCCGCTTTAGGGACTGCCACCTTAAGAAGCATCACCATATATGGTGAGATTTAGGAGAGTCACCTTCAGGGACTGGAGCATCTTAAGGATTTTGCGGGCCCTGGGCCAAATGTATTTTTGGGGCCCCTGTCCGGAACATCTTTGAATTTATGATTCAATGTCAGCTCTTTCGTGTCCTCTTTGGCCAGGTCACCGACAGTGCACAGGCACATTAGTCCAGATTCTAAATGTGTTTACATCTAATACTCCGAGATAGTGGTGTGTTTTCAATATTATAACACAGCAGCATATCACTAACATTACTGCAAATAATCTCTGTGACAGCCTCCCGTTTCTCACATGTGAGGTCCTATTGTCACCTAAAAGAAACTTTTTTTATGGATGTTGTGTGAAACATAAACACATTGCTCTGCAAAATGTCTGTAATAGACTCTCACTCATCACCCACATTAAAAATACATTCAAGGAAAACGGTATTTAAAACAATCTGTTTAAGAATTATTTAAGGTCATCAAGGCAAGACTCTCTGCAGGACAGAGCTTGCTCTATTAGGGCCCCCCCTAAATGTCTGGGCCCTGGGCCAGAGCCCACTTTGCCCATGCCTTAAAACGACTCTGTTCAGGGAGCATCATCTTTAAGAAGCATCTCACTCGGGGACACTCACGTCTAGAAGGGCTAATTAAGGGAGAGCTCTGTTCCAGGTAAGTCGCCTTAAAAAAAGTATACTTCAGGGAGTATACCTTCAGAAGTGTCACTCTACTGTGGATTATCGTCAGGGATAATCATTTTCATAAAGCATCAACTTCAGGGAGGGTTACCATCAGGAAGGTAACCACAAGGTTCAGGGCAACCTTCTGAGGGTTACTCTTAGGGAGTGTCACCTTCAGGAGGGTAACCACAAGGATGAGGATCAACTTATGAGGGTTATTATTAGGGAGGGTCACCTTCAGGATGGTAACCACACGGTTGAGGGTAACCTTCTGATGGTTACTTATAGGGAGTGTCGCCTTCAGGAAGGTAACCATAAGGGTGAGGATCAACTTCTGAGGATTATTATTAGGGAGGGTCACCTTCATGAAGGTAACCACAAGGGTGAGGATCAACTTCTGAGAGTTATTCTTAGGTAGGGTCACCTTCAGGAAGGTAACCACAAGGGTGAGGATCATCTTCTGAGAGTTATTCTTAGGGGGGGTCACCTTCAGGAAGGTAACCACAAGGGTGAGGATCAACTTCTCAGGGTTATTATTAGGGAAGGTCACCTTCAGGGAAAGTAACCACAAGGGTGAGAATCAACTTCTGAGGGTTATTATTAGGGAGGGTCACTTTCAGGAAATTAACCACAAGGGATTAGGTACCTTCAGGGGGGATCACCTATTGAGGGTTACTCTTAAGGAGGGTCACGTACAGGAGAATCACCTTCAGGAGAGATAGATTCAGGGACAGAGGTTCGCTGTCATGCCGGTCACCTTTGAGGACAGTGACTTTTGTGAGTTGCCTTTAGGACAATTATCTTCAGAGACACAGCAAAGTCCTTCGACACACACATCCTTACAAAAAGTGCTCTGTACATATCCATGACCGGGTCCATCTAGGCACTACCCGATGAGAACCATCACTAAACAATATGTTAGTCAGTTTTACCGGAGCCGAGCACCATCCAATATTGTTCATGAAGAAACATAACACAAAACAGAACCAAACATAATGTTCATAGATCACATTGACTCCCATCAGTACAAATTCCAGAACTGCAACGGGTGCTCATATGTCTATAACACTAAGGATCATATAGATGGAAGAATGCCCTTTACAAATGTTGGTAACATAACAAGTATTGGCATTGCCACGTTAAATGACTTTAACGTGGTAACAAAGACATCATTAGCACATTAGAGTGAGACAAATGTGATGGATCCAGTAGCAGTCAGAAAGGGATATAGTTGTAAAGCAGTTGTAGTTTCATTTCTTCCCAATTATAAGCATTGATCTTCATGTCCAAGTAAGCAATGTCCTGAAAAGGCTTTAGGTGACCATTATGACATGTGGTAACCTGGCACCTTTTACGAGTGTGTGTATTATACACAAAGCATACTACTGCCAAGATTAGGAACGTTTGAGCAAAGTAGCACAATGTTATTGTTTCGGTACATGAACTGAAACCTTTAGCAGAGAGCAAAATTCCATATGAAGATTTCAACTTTAATCAGAGACAGAATGGTGTGAACATTATCATGAGACTGGGGATAAACATAAGCCATCATGCTAGGCACAAACAGACACCACAAAAATACAAAAGATCTGAAAAAACACTCTTGTGAGAAAGTAAGGCCAGATGTTGAATGGCAAACGACAAAGTCTATTATGACTACCTACTGTCATTCAAAAATCTCAGGTTTAACTATGCCAGGCGTCACTTGTGACTGTTGAAAGTATATCCACCAGGGGGTACCTGCCCTGCAAAACCATTTCTAAACAAAAACCGATGCTGAGACTTAACTTATCCAATGAAGACTTCGGCCTTTGAAGTGATTGCATTCGCTCCAAGCTTCTGCTATGGAGTCACAGTTTAGCTGCGTAGAGGCTGCAAGACCCCTCTGTGGCCTTCATTCACTTTCACAAAGGAGTTTTTGGCATAAGTCGAAACCTAGATCAGGAAGTGCGCTAGGGGTGTATCGTTGACACTTTTTGCTCAAAATGGATGGGTCAAGTCAAGGATAGGCCTGATGCACAATACACAGAGATTTCAAAGAAAGTCACTCTTTCCTGCATTGCAAACCAATAAAAAGATTAAATAGAAATGATCAAGCCTGTATGGGACTAATTGATGGACAGAGGAGCCTCAGATGGATGTGGTTTGCATGATCGAACCTGGTAGCTATAAAAACACTCATAACAGTAACATGGTATGTAAATGACAGGCAAAGCATACAGTGTCACATCAACTTGGCCTGGAACAAGGTGCTGTAAGATATTGTAGTAGTTTGGGCATAACGAGAGAGGTCAAAAGAAATCAGAAGCCAAGAGCTTTGATGTGCAAGTTATGAGGAGACAGGCACCTATGGAGGTTGGCCAGAGATTGTGGCCCTATACTAGGGAGTAAATGGGTGCCAGTAACATTGCCAATATGCTGGGACCAAGTTTCAGGAAATTTGCTGACTTCTACCAATGAATCGCAGGAAGGTTGGTACTGATATGTGTTGATGTGGGATCTGGTTTGTCTTTCAAACCCAAAATCAATTGGATATCATCAGAATTCACAAGGAATCTTACATTATGAGGACATTGTTATCCTGAAGTAGTGAGACTGCAGCCAACGGAGGCACACCTTGCCTTATGGCTTTTGGGTGAAGATTCATACAGTGACAATGTTACTAACTGCATTTGCTCTGGCATAAAGGAGCAAATCCAGTAGCGATGCAAATAGTTCCCTCTTCATCACCTTATTTATTGGAGATAACATTGTATTAACAATAACAATCATCACAAATATATCCTCTTTAAAAAAATCCTTCATGGTACATTTGTAAAATATATCTTATGAAAAGTGAGAACGCACAACTTAAGCTCCACCACTATACGTCACCAAAGAATGATATTTATGTGCATTAGCGAATATATTTACTGTGTGCCTTAACCGCATTATTGTAAAGTGAAGCACCAAGCATACTGCTGGAGTGTATTCAGTGTAGAAAGTTGTCATTCATATAGATGTGTGCTCTAATATTTTCATTATAATGTTACAAATGGTAGTTTTAGTTTACATTTACACTTGGGCATTTCTGAGTTATACTGCTTTTACTGGAATATTATTCTTATGTACTCATGCATTAATTTATTAATGTTTTGCATTTATTCTATAACTGTAGGTGCACCAATAATCATGTATTTAAAGTGTACACTGACTGTATTACTAGGTTTTATCAAAGGCCTTAAGCATTTGGTGTCTAATGTTTAACCTTCAACGTGAAAGTTTTGTTTGCGCTGCAATGTTCTTTCCTTGTAGGTGCATTCACATGATCTCATAGTCAGTGCAAGGAATATTGTGTATTAGAGAAAGTGAGGTCCGGGTGGAGAACTTTCGTCAATGAGAGGCATTAATAAACTAAGTGAAGATTCCTTTCTATTCAAGTCATTTCAGGACATGGGAGACATCCAAGGTCGTCATGATGTTCAAACCGTAGGAAGGGAAAATCGAGTGAAATTGCCAATCTCTACTGTGAGAATGTGAAAAACTACTGGAGTCGATTACGTGGAATTCTCGAATGTTTTGTGGGTTTAATTGGTGTTTACACACTGTTAGTCTTTAGGGCAGTTTTTCTTGGACTTTGAGGGGTACAGACTTCTCTGCTTTTATTCTCTTTGTGTGTTTTAATGCTATGCATTGCCTCGATTTGGAGAACTTCTACTGAAGTCGCCACTATGCTGACACTTTCCTGCTATCCCTGATTTAACTAGGTTTCCCCAGTTTTCCCAACTTTAGTTTAAGACTGGTTTAGGCGACTTTACATTCATTCATGCATAGACAGGAGGGTCAAAATCTGTTCACGGATCATCAAATCTTATTTCTTATCTTCTATATTGCCATAACTGAATATCTTGTATGCCTTATGCTACTAAGACTTAATTTCATTCAACACTTTGGCTTACCCGTGGTGATTTGTATCTTTAAAATATGTTTTTGAGATTTATAAACATCAGTTTGGATCTTAATTTATAATAAAACCAACTTCACCCTACTTACTGATTCCTGGTCCTAATGTGTGGCCAAATGGACTACACTTTAATCAATAATTCAATCAATCAAACAATCAAACGGTACTTGTAAAGTGTGACTTATCAACCATTATGGTATCCAGGCGCTGGGACGTTGGCTGGTCAAAGACCCAGGTCTTGCGTTTCTTTCTGAAGTCCGTCAGCGAGGGAGATGTTCGGAGGGGGAAGGCATTGCAGGTCTTGGTGGCGAGGTGAAAGAAGGAGCACCCTCTGCTGTGGCTATGGCAGATGCGCGGTATCTGTGCCCTGGCGAGGAAGGTGGAGCGAAGGTTTCTGGATGGTTGGTGGAAGTTCAGATGGTGGTTCATTTATGCTAGTTTTTGGTCTTGGAGTGCTTTGTAGGCGTGTATCAGTAGTTTGAATTGGCATCTTTTCTGGATGGGGAGCCAGTGGAGGTCTCTCAGGAGCTGGGTGATGTGGGTCCTTTTGGGCAGGTTCAGGAGCAGTCTGCCCGCTGAGTTGTGTATCGTTTTGAGCATTCTCATGAGTTCTCTGGTGGTACCTGCTTACAGTGCATTGCCGTAGTCCAGAAATCTGGTGATTAGGGCTTGTGTGACTGTTTTTCTGGTACTTGTGGGGAGCCATTTGAAGATTCTTCATAGCATGCGGAAAGTGTGGAAGCAGGCTGTGGAGACAGTGTTGATCTGTCATTTTATGGTGAGTTAGCTGTCCAAGATGATGCAGAGGTTGCGGGCATGGTCTTTAGGTGTAGGAGGTGGATATGAGCTTTGCGGGCCACCAGGTGTCATTCCAGAGGGAGGTATGGTTGCCAAAGATCAGCATTTCGATCTTGTCCTTGTTGAGCTTCAGGCAGTTGTACTTCATCCAGGCTACGAAGTTCTTCATGCAGTTGTGGAAGTTGGTCTTTATTGTGGTGGGGTCTGCTGAGTGCGAGAGGACGATCTGGGTGTTATCGTCGTTGGATATGATGTTGATGTGTGGGTCCTGACGATGTCAGCTAGCGGCGTCATGCAGATGTTGAAGAGGGTTGGGCTAAGGGATGAATCTTGCGGGACGCTGCAGATGGTGCTCTTGGGTTGCGAGGTGAAAGGGGTGAGACGGATTCTCTATGTGCGACCCGTGAGGAATGATGTCATCCATCTGAGTGCGTCTTCTTTGATTCTGGCCTGGTGCAGTCTGTTGATGAGTGAGTGGTGGGAAACGGTGTTGAGGGCTGCGGAGAGGTCAAGAAGGATCAGGGCGGCCGATTCTCCTCTGTCAAGTAGGGTGCAGATGTCATCTGTGGTGGTGATCAGGGTGGTCTCGGTGCTGTAGTTGGCTCTGAAACCAGATTGGGAGGGGTCTAGCAAGTTGTTTCTCTCCAAGTGTTTGGTGTGCTGAAGGTTAATGGCCTGCTCCAGAACTTTGGCATTAAACGGAGCAGCAAGATGGGGCGGTACTTGGGTCTGCGGAGAGTTTCTTGAGGAGCGGTGTGACCTCAGCGTGTTTTCAAACATCGATAAAGGTGGCTGTGGCGATGTCATGTCCTTTAGGATAGTCGTGTCATGTATGCCCCCTTTTTACATACATTGTCCCATCCACACCACAATAACGGTTCTAAACAGGTGACCTTTTACCTAGTAGCTTGCTTCTGTCTCTTCGACACCAGGCTTTTAGTATTGTATCATAATCCCTGTGCCTGACGTACATAAACATATCCTCAGGCACTGCATAATTATTCTGTATAAGGGTCACCACTGTTTTCATCCTTGGGCAACAGCTGTGCATGATCGCATTTGTTTGGAAAAACATTTATGATTGTTTTCAAAACATTTATGATTGTTTTCAAAACATATCGATTCTAGAAGAAACCCTGGAGTGACCACTCTAGTATATAAGACCCTTAACCCCCCTACAAATCAGAGGAGAATTCCTTCCAAGCTGACATGGGGTCTTGCATGCTGAATCTTCGACACGCAGCGGTCTGTCATCCCTTGTGGGGTGTCATCCTCGAAGCAGAGACAGGGTCCTTCATTCTCTACCATCAGGTGAGGGGGTTGGTTCTTCCCCAGGGGATTCTTGGCTCACACATATATATATAAATATATAGCTATACACATACATGCTACACCTACACATCTAGGCTAGGTAAATTTAGGCAAATTACTTAGGGCGCGCATTTTAGGAAGATGCAAGTGCTACTGTTTTATCTGAACTGTATATGTTCATCTTCTTAGCACTATGGTAGAAATGTAACTACTGTTTACTATATTAATCCTTGCGATTTCTTTTGTATGCTTCTGTCTCCTGATTGTCGCAGCAAATATGTTTTACACAAGACTGATGCTGGACCAATAAATACTTATTGAAACATCCCAACCGTCATCTTGTGTATTTTCTGAGAATAAGCAAGCACGAGTGGCTGAGCGAAAAGTACTGTACTGTTTTCCACGATCCCTGAGGAATCAGGGTTGTCATGTTCAGTGGTTGCCAGAAACGACCTACACCACTGTAAGATAGAGGGAGTGGTAGTGGCACTGTAGAGCTAGCTGGTCTAATGGCTGACATAACCTGTGGGGGTGTACAGAAGCAGTTTGGACACCAAACCCTCAGTTTAGGTCATCCAAAACGCGCAGGTCCCAGGGATTCCTAGGAACTACACGACATGGCACCGCCAACATTGGTTTGGTTCTTATATTAACAGTTAAAATCTGAGTAGTTCAGTCTACTGATGTGTTGAGGATGGTGATGAGTTGGTGGCTGATCTCGTCTCTTCCGAGGTTGAAGAGACGTGGGGGCATGGGTTGGTGGGTGCTCCTGAATGGATGGAGTTCATTATGGCTGTGATGTCTGGAGTGTTGAGCTGTTCCCATGCGGTGAGTTAGTGGTAGGGTGGTTTCCGTAGGAGTGGGCAGGCTGAGGAGGTCAGTGGGTTGGGGGTCAAAGTTCCTGTAGATGGTAGATATCTTGTTGTGTAAGTGATATGCTAGAGCGTCACAAAGTTCCTGTGAGGGAGGGATTGAGTTTTCTGTGGTTGCCAGACAGGAGAACTCTGATGATGGGGAAGAGTCCCTTGGTGTGGTTGACACTAGACTCGATGTGGTCTGCAAGGTCCACCTTTTTCGCGTCTTTGAGTTGATGGTGGCAATTGTTGAGGGCTGATTTGAAGATGGCTCGGTCTGTGTCATCAGTCTGTGATGGTGTTGCAGAGGCCGGTATGTGACCCAGAGGGGTCTGTAGGCAAGGATGCCTTTGATAGTTATTTTGTTGTAGGTATGGAGTTGGAAATTCAGGTTTTCCATGATCGATATGGTTTCGTCTTCTGTGGTCGTGCAGTGGATTGATTCTTTGTGTAGGATGGCAATGCCACCTCCATCTTTGTTGGTGCGGTCCCAGTGTTTCATCTTGTAGTCTTTGAGATTCGCAGAAAAGATGTCGGAGGCCGACGCTGTGGTGAGCCAACGGTCTGCTGTGGAGCGAGGAGATGCGGGGCAGCAGTTGTTGCGGTGTCTCCGGTCGAGGGCTCAGAAATCTGCAGTGGAGTACCTGTGGGTGTCTGGAGGGCGAGGGTTCCTGGCACTGTGCCTGGGCCAGCCGAGGATGGGGGCAGATGGACTTGCCTTTGGTGAGCCAGTAGCACTCCCGCTGTGTGCTGCTGCGCTGCGGCCTCCATTAAGTAGGTCCTGGGAAGTGCGCTGGAGAGGCAGATAGTGGGAACAAAAAACGGTGAGTGGCACTGGTTTTGGAGCCTAGGGCACAGGAACCTCAGGGGGCGACCCTAGGGCACAAGGACCTAGGAGGGCTTACAAGGCAGGCTGGCGAAGCTGACTATGAGGTAGGAGCAGCTTGGCAGCAGTGGGATGAAGGAGGCGACTGGCAGCAAGGTGAGCTGGTGAGGAACTTTAAACTGAATTGTTTGATTGATATTAACTCCCCTTTACCTCTCAGGTAACTAAAAGACTTAATCGCAGGATAAATGGTAAGACCGGCCCAGTGCTCCAGCAAAACTACATTTCAATTCAATACAAAACGTTTTTTAAACATTCTAGTCGTAAAATACAGAATATCTTTGTAAGGAGAGAGTGTAACAAAAAACACTAGGGGCCAGATTTACCAATTTCTCACACAGCGCTGTTCCGCAACCGCAAATGTTGGCTGCACTGCGTTAGAAGGAGGAAGCAAGAGAGCACCAAATTTACTGAAATATGGCACTCTCCTCCCCTCTCCCTAGCGCCGGCGCTGAAATGAGCTGCCCTGTCCTAGGCACACACCTCAGCGCTATACTGCAAGGTTGTCTCCATGAGTCAAGCATAGGTTTTGTACTGGAAGGATATCCTTCCAGTACAAAATACTATGCTTAGACTAATTTTAAACATTTTCCCACTTTGTATGTGTGCTGTACGAATGTATGATGTTACAACGCGTGGTGTTACCACACGGTAGGTAACAACGCGGTCATTACAATGATTGCGTTGTTACCACGCGTGGCATTACATCGCAAGTCGTTTCAACGACTTGCGCTAGATGGCGCGCTGGACTTAGGAATAGTATAAATTACTATTCCTACTCCAGTTAGCGCAACAGCAGGGAAGGTGTTGGATTTAAAATTAAACACATTCCCTGGTGTTGCATGCCACCTAGCGCAAGTCGTTGAAACGACTTGCGATGTAATGCCACGCGTGGTAACAACGCGGTCGTTGTAACTACCGCGTTGTTATCAACCTGCGTGGTATTGCCAGCCTTGTAAACGCTGTCTCCCGTGCTGTACAGAACAGCACACATGCGAAGCCGGAAAATAAAGGGGGGAAAAAACATTTCTCCATCATAGCACCTGGTTGAAGAGTGCGCAATTTTCTGATGCTAAACCCTGTCTACTTTATTTAGTAAATTGGGTTTAGCTTTAGAAACCTTGGGAACGCACATGCACTACTCATGGTACGCCCTCTTGGCACTAAGTAATGCAAAGCAGCGCTATGTGCTGCTTCGTGTTACTTTCACGCTGTTTCCTGTGCTAAACAAGTTCAGTGCTGGAAAGAAATTTGGACAAAAGGATTTTGCGCAGATTTGCCTCACTTTTGTGATGCAAACACTGTGAAAAATCTTAGTGAATCTGCTCCTCTGTGCAAGAGAGGGTGGTGTTGGTATTTCTTCTCATAAAATGCAGTAGCCAGTAATAAAAAACTGTGAGTAGTTCATCACTACTGCTTAGGTCGAGCCTAGCGCAGCGCGCATGCACTGCCCTATGGGAGGCTTCTTGTGAGCGCTCCAAACTTCTCCACGTGGGTCTGACTCCTCCCACACATTGGATTGGCCTTTGCCTTTCAATAATGAAAGCACGCAAATGGCCAAAGGCGGGTGCATGTCCCACCTTTTCTTCAAATGTTCACTCCCACAGCGTTTTGCTCTTGGGACCGAGCAGCGGCGCGCAGGGTGCAGCTGCATTCCTCGTCGCGTCATGGATCAGGTTACGAATTAAACACAGCGCAGTCGCTTTCACTTTAGCGGCCGCGCTTGTTGTTTTGTGTGGGCTTATTTCCTTTAGCAAGGCTTCAAGCGTGCTTTCTGTTTCATTATTATGTTCCTTAAGCTCATTGGCCCTTTACTTCACAGTAAACATTTACTTCATTTTGTTTTTCAACATACTTTTCTTTAAGTGCTAAACTGTACTTGAAAAGCACTAGCTTTTCAAGTGGCACTGCGGTGCAGGCAGCCGCGCTGAGTGACCTGTCGGTAGTGCTAGACATGTGCGAAGGCAATAGCCCAAGCGATATAAGGCCCGAGAGATTAAAAATATAAATATTTATATGCTTGTGTGGAAATCACAGCCCGTGCTCTCCCGTGAACGCTTCATGCATGCCCCCGCAAACAAAGTGTAGTTAACCCTATATGTTCCAGCAGTGCGTCTCCTGTCGCCCCAGTTCCTACTGGCCCATCACCTCTCCGTGGGACACTCGGAACTCAATTCCTTGTGCACAGTCTGAAATCATAAGCACAGTTCACACTGGATAACACGGTGAATGAGCATTTTATCCCCAAGCAATATCTGGCCCGAGAGATTAAAAATATAAATATTTATATGCTTGTGTGGAAATCACAGCCCGTGCTCTCCTGTGAACGCTTCATGCATGCCCCCGCAAACAAAGTGTAGTTAACCCTATATGTTCCAGCAGTGCGTCTCCTGTCGCACCAGTTCCTACCGGCCCATCACCTTTCCGTGGGACACTCAGAACTCAATTCCTTGTGCACAGTCCGAAATCATAAGCACAGTTCACACTGGATAACACAGTGAATGAGCATTTTATCCCCAAGCGATATCTGGCCCGAGAGATTAAAAATATAAATATTTATATGCTTGTGTGGAAATCACAGCCCGTGCTCTCCTGTGAACGCTTCATGCATGCCCCCGCAAACAAAGTGTAGTTAACCCTATATGTTCCAGCAGTGCGTCTCCTGTCTCCCCAGTTCCTACCGGCCCATCACCTCTCTGTGGGACACTCTGAACTCTATTCCTTGAGCACAGTCGTAAATCATAAGCACAGTTCACACTGGATAACACGGTGAATGAGCATTTTATCTCCAAGCGATATATGGCCCGAGAGATTAAAAATAAAAATATGTATATGCTTGTGTGGAAATCACATCTCGTGCTCTCCCGTGAACGCTTCATGCATGCCCCCGCAAACAAGGTGTAGTTAACCCTATATGTTCCAGCAGTGCGTCTCCTGTCGCCCCAGTTCCTACTGGCCCATCACCTCTCCATGGGACACTCGGAACTCAATTCCTTGTGCACAGTCCGAAATCATAAGCACAGTTCACACTGGATAACACAGTGGAAGAGCATTTTATCCCCAAGCGATATATGGCCCGAGAGATTAAAAATATAAATATTTATATGCTTGTGTGGAAATCACATCTCATGCTCTCCCGTGAACGTTTCATGCATGCCCCCGCAAACAAAGTGTTGTTAACCCTATATGTTCCAGCAGTGCATCTCCTGTCGCCCCAGTTACTACCGCCCATCACCTCTCCGTGGGACACTCGGAACTCAATTCCTTGTGCACAGTCCTAAATCATAAGCGCAGTTCACACTGGATAACACGGTGAATGAGCATTTTATCCCCAAGCGATATATGGCCAGAGAGATTAAAAATATAAATATGTATATGCTTGTGTGGAAATCACATCTCGTGCTCTCCCGTGAACGCTTCATGCATGCCCCCGCAAACAAAGTGTAGTTACCCCTATATGTTCCAGCAGTGCGTCTCTGTCGCCCCAGTTCCTACCGCCCATCACCTCTCCGTGGGACACTCGGAACTCAATTCCTTGTGCACAGTCCTAAATCATAAGCGCAGTTCACACTGGATAACACGGTGAATGAGCATTTTATCCCCAAACGATATATGGCCAGAGAGATTAAAAATATAAATATTTATATGCTTGTGTGGAAATCACATCTCGTGCTCTCCCGTAAAGGCTTCATGCATGCCCCCGCAAACAAAGTGTACTTAACCCTATATGTTCCAGCAGTGCGTCTCCTGTCACCCCAGTTCCTACCGGCCCATCACCTCTCCATGGGACACTCGGAACTCAATTCCTTGTGCACAGTCGTAAATCATAAGCACAGTTCACACTGGATAACATGGTGAATGAGCATTTTATCCCCAAGCGATATATGGCCTGAGAGATTAAAAATGTAAATATTTATATGCTTGTGTGGAAATCACATCTCGTGCTCTCCCGTGAACGCTTCATGCATGCCTCCGCAAACAAAGTGTAGTTAACCCTATATGTGCCAGCAGTGCGTCTCCTGTCACCCCAGTTCCTACCGGCCCATCACCTCTCCGTGGGACACTCGGAACTCAATTCCTTGTTTACAGTCCTAAATCATAAGCGCAGTTCACACTAGATAACACGCTGAATGAGCATTTTATCCCCAAGCGATATATGTCCTCAGAGATTAAAAATATAAATATTTATATGCTTGTGTGTACATCACATCTCGTACTCTCCCGTGAAGGCTTCATGCATGCCCCCGGAAACAAAGTGTAGTTAACCCTATATGTTCCAGCAGTGCGTCTCCTGTCGCCCTAGTTCCTACCGGCCCAACACCTCTCCGTGGGACACTCGGAACTCAATTCCTTGTTTACAGTCCTAAATCATAAGCGCAGTTCACACTAGATAACACGCTGAATGAGCATTTTATCCCCAAGCGATATATGTCCTCAGAGATTAAAAATATAAATATTTATATGCTTGTGTGTACATCACATCTCGTACTCTCCCGTGAAGGCTTCATGCATGCCCCCGGAAACAAAGTGTAGTTAACCCTATATGTTCCAGCAGTGCGTCTCCTGTCTCCCCAGTTCCTACCGGCTCATCACCTCTCCGTGGGACACTCGGAACTCTATTCCTTGAGCACAGTCGTAAATCAGAAGCACAGTTCACACTGGATAACACGGTGAATGAGCATTTTATCTCCAAGCGATATATGGCCCGAGAGATTAAAAATATAAATATTTATATGCTTGTGTGGAAATCACATCTCGTGCTCTCCCGTGAACGCTTCATGCATGCCCCCGCAAACAAGTTGTAGTTAACCCTATATGTTCCAGCAGTGCGTCTCCTGTCGCCCCAGTTCCTACTGGCCCATCACCTCTCCATGGGACACTCGGAACTCAATTCCTTGTGCACAGTCCGAAATCATAAGCATAGTTCACACTGGATAACACAGTGGAAGAGCATTTTATCCCCAAGCGATATATGGCCCGAGAGATTAAAAATATAAATATTTATATGCTTGTGTGGAAATC
Organism: Calotriton arnoldi; assembly: GCA_963921515.1. Lineage (NCBI taxonomy): Eukaryota > Metazoa > Chordata > Amphibia > Caudata > Salamandridae > Calotriton > Calotriton arnoldi. The sequence goes on along the minus strand of CAWUFW010000753.1, from coordinate 1,412,509 downwards.
ACATCTCGTGCTCTCCCGTGAACGTTTCATGCATGCCCCCGCAAACAAAGTGTAGTTAACCCTATATGTTCCAGCAGTGCATCTCCTGTCGCCCCAGTTACTACCGCCCATCACCTCTCCGTGGGACACTCGGAACTCAATTCCTTGTGCACAGTCCTAAATCATAAGCGCAGTTCACACTGGATAACACGGTGAATGAGCATTTTATCCCCAAGCGATATATGGCCCGAGAGATTAAAAATATAAATATGTATATGCTTGTGTGGAAATCACATCTCGTGCTCTCCCGTGAACGCTTCATGCATGCCCCCGCAAACAAAGTGTAGTTACCCCTATATGTTCCAGCAGTGCGTCTCCTGTCGCCCCAGTTCCTACCGGCCCATCACCTCTCCGTGGGACACTCGGAACTCAATTCCTTGTGCACAGTCCGAAATCATAAGCACAGTTCACACTGGATAACACGGTGAATGAGCATTTTATCCCCAAACGATATATGGCCAGAGAGATTAAAAATATAAATATTTATATGCTTGTGTGGAAATCACATCTCGTGCTCTCCCGTAAAGGCTTCATGCATGCCCCCGCAAACAAAGTGTACTTAACCCTATATGTTCCAGCAGTGCGTCTCCTGTCACCCCAGTTCCTACCGGCCCATCACCTCTCCATGGGACACTCGGAACTCAATTCCTTGTGCACAGTCGTAAATCATAAGCACAGTTCACACTGGATAACATGGTGAATGAGCATTTTATCCCCAAGCGATATATGGCCTGAGAGATTAAAAATGTAAATATTTATATGCTTGTGTGGAAATCACATCTCGTGCTCTCCCGTGAACGCTTCATGCATGCCTCCGCAAACAAAGTGTAGTTAACCCTATATGTGCCAGCAGTGCGTCTCCTGTCACCCCAGTTCCTACCGGCCCATCACCTCTCCGTGGGACACTCGGAACTCAATTCCTTGTTTACAGTCCTAAATCATAAGCATAGTTCACACTGGATAACACAGTGGAAGAGCATTTTATCCCCAAGCGATATATGGCCCGAGAGATTAAAAATATAAATATTTATATGCTTGTGTGGAAATCACATCTCGTGCTCTCCCGTGAACGTTTCATGCATGCCCCGCAAACAAAGTGTAGTTAACCCTATATGTTCCAGCAGTGCATCTCCTGTCGCCCCAGTTACTACCGCCCATCACCTCTCCGTGGGACACTCGGAACTCAATTCCTTGTGCACAGTCCTAAATCATAAGCGCAGTTCACACTGGATAACACGGTGAATGAGCATTTTATCCCCAAGCGATATATGGCCCGAGAGATTAAAAATATAAATATGTATATGCTTGTGTGGAAATCACATCTCGTGCTCTCCCGTGAACGCTTCATGCATGCCCCCGCAAACAAAGTGTAGTTACCCCTATATGTTCCAGCAGTGCGTCTCCTGTCGCCCCAGTTCCTACCGGCCCATCACCTCTCCGTGGGACACTCGGAACTCAATTCCTTGTGCACAGTCCGAAATCATAAGCACAGTTCACACTGGATAACACAGTGAATGAGCATTTTATCCCCAAACGATATATGGCCAGAGAGATTAAAAATATAAATATTTATATGCTTGTGTGGAAATCACATCTCGTGCTCTCCCGTAAAGGCTTCATGCATGCCCCGGCAAACAAAGTGTACTTAACCCTATATGTTCCAGCAGTGCGTCTCCTGTCGCACCAGTTCCTACCGGCCCATCACCTTTCCGTGGGACACTCAGAACTCAATTCCTTGTGCACAGTCCGAAATCATAAGCACAGTTCACACTGGATAACACAGTGAATGAGCATTTTATCCCCAAGCGATATATGGCCTGAGAGATTAAAAATTTAAATATTTATATGCTTGTGTGGAAATCACATCTCGTGCTCTCCCGTGAACGCTTCATGCATGCCTCCGCAAACAAAGTGTAGTTAACCCTATATGTGCCAGCAGTGCGTCTCCTGTCACCCCAGTTCCTACCGGCCCATCACCTCTCCGTGGGACACTCGGAACTCAATTCCTTGTTTACAGTCCTAAATCATAAGCGCAGTTCACACTAGATAACACGCTGAATGAGCATTTTATCCCCAAGCGATATATGTCCTCAGAGATTAAAAATATAAATATTTATATGCTTGTGTGTACATCACATCTCGTACTCTCCCGTGAAGGCTTCATGCATGCCCCCGGAAACAAAGTGTAGTTAACCCTATATGTTCCAGCAGTGCGTCTCCTGTCGCCCTAGTTCCTACCGGCCCAACACCTCTCCGTGGGACACTCGGAACTCAATTCCTTGTTTACAGTCCTAAATCATAAGCGCAGTTCACACTAGATAACACGCTGAATGAGCATTTTATCCCCAAGCGATATATGTCCTCAGAGATTAAAAATATAAATATTTATATGCTTGTGTGTACATCACATCTCGTACTCTCCCGTGAAGGCTTCATGCATGCCCCCGGAAACAAAGTGTAGTTAACCCTATATGTTCCAGCAGTGCGTCTCCTGTCGCCCTAGTTCCTACCGGCCCAACACCTCTCCGTGGGACACTCGGAACTCAATTCCTTGTTTACAGTCCTAAATCATAAGCGCAGTTCACACTAGATAACACGCTGAATGAGCATTTTATCCCCAAGCGATATATGTCCTCAGAGATTAAAAATATAAATATTTATATGCTTGTGTGTACATCACATCTCGTACTCTCCCGTGAAGGCTTCATGCATGCCCCCGGAAACAAAGTGTAGTTAACCCTATATGTTCCAGCAGTGCGTCTCCTGTCTCCCCAGTTCCTACCGGCTCATCACCTCTCCGTGGGACACTCGGAACTCTATTCCTTGAGCACAGTCGTAAATCATAAGCACAGTTCACACTGGATAACACGGTGAATGAGCATTTTATCTCCAAGCGATATATGGCCCGAGAGATTAAAAATATAAATATTTATATGCTTGTGTGGAAATCACATCTCGTGCTCTCCCGTGAACGCTTCATGCATGCCCCCGCAAACAAGGTGTAGTTAACCCTATATGTTCCAGCAGTGCGTCTCCTGTCGCCCCAGTTCCTACTGGCCCATCACCTCTCCATGGGACACTCGGAACTCAATTCCTTGTGCACAGTCCGAAATCATAAGCATAGTTCACACTGGATAACACAGTGGAAGAGCATTTTATCCCCAAGCGATATATGGCCCGAGAGATTAAAAATATAAATATTTATATGCTTGTGTGGAAATCACATCTCGTGCTCTCCCGTGAACGTTTCATGCATGCCCCCACAAACAAAGTGTAGTTAACCCTATATGTTCCAGCAGTGCATCTCCTGTCGCCCCAGTTACTACCGCCCATCACCTCTCCGTGGGACACTCGGAACTCAATTCCTTGTGCACAGTCCTAAATCATAAGCGCAGTTCACACTGGATAACACGGTGAATGAGCATTTTATCCCCAAGCGATATATGGCCCGAGAGATTAAAAATATAAATATGTATATGCTTGTGTGGAAATCACATCTCGTGCTCTCCCGTGAACGCTTCATGCATGCCCCCGCAAACAAAGTGTAGTTACCCCTATATGTTCCAGCAGTGCGTCTCCTGTCGCCCCAGTTCCTACCGGCCCATCACCTCTCCGTGGGACACTCGGAACTCAATTCCTTGTGCACAGTCCGAAATCATAAGCACAGTTCACACTGGATAACACAGTGAATGAGCATTTTATCCCCAAGCGATATATGGCCTGAGAGATTAAAAATGTAAATATTTATATGCTTGTGTGGAAATCACATCTCGTGCTCTCCCGTGAACGCTTCATGCATGCCTCCGCAAACAAAGTGTAGTTAACCCTATATGTGCCAGCAGTGCGTCTCCTGTCACCCCAGTTCCTACCGGCCCATCACCTCTCCGTGGGACACTCGGAACTCAATTCCTTGTTTACAGTCCTAAATCATAAGCCCAGTTCACACTAGATAACACGCTGAATGAGCATTTTATCCCCAAGCGATATATGTCCTCAGAGATTAAAAATATAAATATTTATATGCTTGTGTGTACATCACATCTTGTACTCTCCCGTGAAGGCTTCATGCATGCCCCCGGAAACAAAGTGTAGTTAACCCTATATGTTCCAGCAGTGCGTCTCCTGTCGCCCTAGTTCCTACCGGCCCAACACCTCTCCGTGGGACACTCGGAACTCAATTCCTTGTTTACAGTCCTAAATCATAAGCGCAGTTCACACTAGATAACACGCTGAATGAGCATTTTATCCCCAAGCGATATATGTCCTCAGAGATTAAAAATATAAATATTTATATGCTTGTGTGTACATCACATCTCGTACTCTCCCGTGAAGGCTTCATGCATGCCCCCGGAAACAAAGTGTAGTTAACCCTATATGTTCCAGCAGTGCGTCTCCTGTCTCCCCAGTTCCTACCGGCTCATCACCTCTCCGTGGGACACTCGGAACTCTATTCCTTGAGCACAGTCGTAAATCATAAGCACAGTTCACACTGGATAACACGGTGAATGAGCATTTTATCTCCAAGCGATATATGGCCCGAGAGATTAAAAATATAAATATTTATATGCTTGTGTGGAAATCACATCTCGTGCTCTCCCGTGAACGCTTCATGCATGCCCCCGCAAACAAGGTGTAGTTAACCCTATATGTTCCAGCAGTGCATCTCCTGTCGCCCCAGTTCCTACTGGCCCATCACCTCTCCATGGGACACTCGGAGCTCAATTCCTTGTGCACAGTCCGAAATCATAAGCATAGTTCACACTGGATAACACAGTGGAAGAGCATTTTATCCCCAAGCGATATATGGCCCGAGAGATTAAAAATATAAATATTTATATGCTTGTGTGGAAATCACATCTCGTGCTCTCCGGTGAACGTTTCATGCATGCCCCCGCAAACAAAGTGTAGTTAACCCTATATGTTCCAGCAGTGCATCTCCTGTCGCCCCAGTTACTACCGCCCATCACCTCTCCGTGGGACACTCGGAACTCAATTCCTTGTGCACAGTCCTAAATCATAAGCGCAGTTCACACTGGATAACACGGTGAATGAGCATTTTATCCCCAAGCGATATATGGCCCGAGAGATTAAAAATATAAATATGTATATGCTTGTGTGGAAATCACATCTCGTGCTCTCCCGTGAACGCTTCATGCATGCCCCCGCAAACAAAGTGTAGTTACCCCTATATGTTCCAGCAGTGCGTCTCCTGTCGCCCCAGTTCCTACCGGCCCATCACCTCTCCGTGGGACACTCGGAACTCAATTCCTTGTGCACAGTCCGAAATCATAAGCACAGTTCACACTGGATAACACAGTGAATGAGCATTTTATCCCCAAACGATATATGGCCAGAGAGATTAAAAATATAAATATTTATATGCTTGTGTGGAAATCACATCTCGTGCTCTCCCGTAAAGGCTTCATGCATGCCCCCGCAAACAAAGTGTACTTAACCCTATATGTTCCAGCAGTGCGTCTCCTGTCGCACCAGTTCCCACCGGCCCATCACCTTTCCGTGGGACACTCAGAACTCAATTCCTTGTGCACAGTCCGAAATCATAAGCACAGTTCACACTGGATAACACAGTGAATGAGCATTTTATCCCCAAGCGATATAAGGCCTGAGAGATTAAAAATGTAAATATTTATATGCTTGTGTGGAAATCTCATCTCGTGCTCTCCCGTGAACGCTTCATGCATGCCTCCGCAAACAAAGTGTAGTTAACCCTATATGTGCCAGCAGTGCGTCTCCTGTCACCCCAGTTCCTACCGGCCCATCACCTCTCCGTGGGACACTCGGAACTCAATTCCTTGTTTACAGTCCTAAATCATAAGCGCAGTTCACACTAGATAACACGCTGAATGAGCATTTTATCCCCAAGCGATATATGTCGTCAGAGATTAAAAATATAAATATTTATATGCTTGTGTGTACATCACATCTCGTACTCTCCCGTGAAGGCTTCATGCATGCCCCCGGAAACAAAGTGTAATTAACCCTATATGTTCCAGCAGTGCGTCTCCTGTCGCCCTAGTTCCTACCGGCCCAACACCTCTCCGTGGGACACTCGGAACTCAATTCCTTGTTTACAGTCCTAAATCATAAGCGCAGTTCACACTAGATAACACGCTGAATGAGCATTTTATCCCCAAGCGATATATGTCCTCAGAGATTAAAAATATAAATATTTATATGCTTGTGTGTACATCACATCTCGTACTCTCCCGTGAAGGCTTCATGCATGCCCCCGGAAACAAAGTGTAGTTAACCCTATATGTTCCAGCAGTGCGTCTCCTGTCTCCCCAGTTCCTACCGGCTCATCACCTCTCCGTGGGACACTCGGAACTCTATTCCTTGAGCACAGTCGTAAATCATAAGCACAGTTCACACTGGATAACACGGTGAATGAGCATTTTATCTCCAAGCGATATATGGCCCGAGAGATTAAAAATATAAATATTTATATGCTTGTGTGGAAATCACATCTCGTGCTCTCCCGTGAACGCTTCATGCATGCCCCCGCAAACAAGGTGTAGTTAACCCTATATGTTCCAGCAGTGCGTCTCCTGTCGCCCCAGTTCCTACTGGCCCATCACCTCTCCATGGGACACTCGGAACTCAATTCCTTGTGCACAGTCCGAAATCATAAGCATAGTTCACACTGGATAACACAGTGGAAGAGCATTTTATCCCCAAGCGATATATGGCCCGAGAGATTAAAAATATAAATATTTATATGCTTGTGTGGAAATCACATCTCGTGCTCTCCCGTGAACGTTTCATGCATGCCCCCGCAAACAAAGTGTAGTTAACCCTATATGTTCCAGCAGTGCATCTCCTGTCGCCCCAGTTACTACCGCCCATCACCTCTCCGTGGGACACTCGGAACTCAATTCCTTGTGCACAGTCCTAAATCATAAGCGCAGTTCACACTGGATAACACGGTGAATGAGCATTTTATCCCCAAGCGATATATGGCCCGAGAGATTAAAAATATAAATATGTATATGCTTGTGTGGAAATCACATCTCGTGCTCTCCCGTGAACGCTTCATGCATGCCCCCGCAAACAAAGTGTAGTTACCCCTATATGTTCCAGCAGTGCGTCTCCTGTCGCCCCAGTTCCTACCGGCCCATCACCTCTCCGTGGGACACTCGGAACTCAATTCCTTGTGCACAGTCCGAAATCATAAGCACAGTTCACACTGGATAACACGGTGAATGAGCATTTTATCCCCAAACGATATATGGCCAGAGAGATTAAAAATATAAATATTTATATGCTTGTGTGGAAATCACATCTCGTGCTCTCCCGTGAAGGCTTCATGCATGCCCCCGCAAACAAAGTGTACTTAACCCTATATGTTCCAGCAGTGCGTCTCCTGTCGCCCCAGTTCCTACCGGCCCATCACCTCTCCATGGGACACTCGGAACTCAATTCCTTGTGCACAGTCGTAAATCATAAGCACAGTTCACACTGGATAACATGGTGAATGAGCATTTTATACCCAAGCGATATATGGCCTGAGAGATTAAAAATGTAAATATTTATATGCTTGTGTGGAAATCACATCTCGTGCTCTCCCGTGAACGCTTCATGCATGCCTCCGCAAACAAAGTGTAGTTAACCCTATATGTGCCAGCAGTGCGTCTCCTGTCACCCCAGTTCCTACCGGCCCATCACCTCTCCGTGGGACACTCGGAACTCAATTCCTTGTTTACAATCCTAAATCATAAGCGCAGTTCACACTAGATAACACGCTGAATGAGCATTTTATCCCCAAGCGATATATGTCCTCAGAGATTAAAAATATAAATATTTATATGCTTGTGTGTACATCACATCTCGTACTCTCCCGTGAAGGCTTCATGCATGCCCCCGGAAACAAAGTGTAGTTAACCCTATATGTTCCAGCAGTGCGTCTCCTGTCGCCCTAGTTCCTACCGGCCCATCACCTCTCCGTGGGACACTCGGAACTCAATTCCTTGTGCACAGTCCTAAACCATAAGCACAGTTCACACTAAATAACACGGTGAATGAGCATTTAATATTAGCTCAAATCCTGTGCAAATGCTGCCTATTAAAGTTAAAATGTTATCTCCTTGCTGTTTAAACCAACTACATTAATGGGGAAACTACATGCACGATGTTTCCTTTCTATGTAAAAAAAAGTTTTCCATCCCGAACACATGTTTTTCCTGCAGTGCTTCTTATGAATGAATGATGTCATTTGTAAAGCGCTGACTTTCACTCCAATGGAGCATCTTTGCGCTGGAAGCGGGTAGACTGAGTGTCAAGGAGTGTGATCTCTGATGTCGCCGTGGTCAGATAAGGGGCAGGGCCATACTATCTGGTACTGTGAAGATCCAAGTTTTCAGTCTTTTCTTAAACATGGACTCCATCTGTGTAAGTCTCAGTTGGGTGGGTAAATAGTTCCAAGCTTTTGTTCCCAGTACAGCCATAGATTTTCCTCCTCTGGATTTCAGACGGAAATGGGGGGGTACTAGCAGATTTTCCGTGGAGGATCTCAAATTTCGTGCAGGTACATAGGCTTTTAATCTGGTCCTGAGGTATTTGGGGCCGCTTTGTTTTACAGCTCTGAAAGTTAACACTAGGATTTTGAAGATAATTCTCTTGTGTATTGGCAGCCAGTGGAGGATTTGGAGGGCCTCAGAGGCAGATGACCCCTTTGGTAATTTCAGTACCATTCGGGCTGCTGCATTTTGTACAGTCTGCAGCTTTTTCAGAGTACTCTTCTTTACTCCTGCATAGAGACTGTTACAATAATCTAGGCGTGATAAGATCAAAGCCACTGTCACGGACTTGCGAGCTATAGCTGGAAGGAGGTCAAAGAATTTTTTCAGAGTTTTTATCCAATGAAAACAGGTTTCTGCTACCAACAATGCCTGCCGATGAAAGGAGAGGGAAGTATCAAATCGGACTCCTAGGTTTTTGGCAGTGTCCACTGTATTAGGGGGTGGGGCTGCATCTGTTGGCCACCACAGTTTGGGTGTGAAGATATTACATTTTCCCAGCAACAAAATCTCTGTCTTTTGGCTGTTGCACTTAAGGTGATTGGTCTTCATCCATTCGAAAACAGCAGAGAGACATTGTTGGAAATGTTCTTCTGCTGCTGTGGATTCTTTATCCAGGGTAAGGATGAGCTGTGTATCATCAGCGTAAGACACAGTCTCGATATCAAAGGATGACACCAGGTCTAGCAAGGGCACCATATATATGTTAAAAAGTGTGGGGCTCAAAATTGAGCCTTGAGGCACACCAGAGAGCAGCTGCTTCTCTGTTGAAGTGTAATTGCCGAGTGTTACTGATTGTCTTCTGTTCCCCAGGAATGATGTTAGCCAAGCCAATGCTTTCTGTGAGATCCCTGCTCTTATCTTGCTTGCTTTCATCTTTTACTACCTAGCAATGGATGCAAGGCCAACTACTGGTTTCTATACAAACCAGCAGACACAGACACAGCCTTTAAATCCTCTACCTTATCACAGCAGGGCTGTCTCCATCCTGTAGCACCTCGATATCTTACAAAAAGGAGTGAATACTTAGCACCCACTGTTCTCAACTTACAATTGCTCTTGTTCTACATTCCCCTTGTAAAAAACCCCACCATCTGTACCCCCTCCAGTAGCCCCTGTCTCTCTATGTAAAATACAGTTCAAATACTGTGACCGAAAAACATCATGCAATAAAATTTGCAATACAAAAACGGTGTCGCTTATTGCAGTAAATATATAAGAACACATTGCTCTACAACATACCTGAAAAACATTGCTAATACCTCTCGCAAAACACTTATAACGTCCCAAAGGCTAGACCTATTGGCTATGCCAATGCTTGTTTTTCTTTGTCCTCTACTACTTGTTGAGCATTTACAATGGGAAAACACAACAACAATTGCCAGGGTGCAATAAAAAAGCAAGACAATATTAACTATTCACACCTGACATAGAGCACCTTGATCTATGAGAGGGGATATCTGGACCATATGATCCATCCTCATCAGCATGTGGTCAGACTGAAGACGCCTGGTTATTAAAAAGGTACTCATTGGATGCAATCCTTTCATGTTTCAGCCATGACAGGTAAGTGATATTATTCTATAATTTCCATACACGCATATTGTTTCATAAATGTGCATCAATGCCTTCAATTCTGTCTGCCACCTGCTCCCCTAAGTCTGGCACAGAATCGAAAACCCACCTGCTCACCAAACTCGAAAACTCATGACCTGCCCAGTGTGCCACTTCCTACATGCTTCCAGAACACTACATTCAGGGGCCTCTAACACTGTAATTTTCCAGCCAGCCACTCACACACCTCACTTTCGGAAACATCCAGCTAGCTCCCAGCCCTATGTCCATCCCACCAACAAATTGCAGAAGGCCAGGAGGGCTACAGAAGCACCTGTTTTACACCCTGCTCACCTCTTACACATCCCACCTTTATATAAACCCAATCTTGTCTATGCTGAGCAGACAGATGTTCTTCAGCAATCTCCTCGTTAGTCTACTGCAGCTGCCGAAGGCCTGTCTGTGCTCAGACAGATCATAGAAGCATAAAAAGGGTGGGGCATATTATCAAGGGCCGGCGATAAATATCGCAAAGCGCGCTTAGCGCTTGCATATTTATCGCCGGCTATCTCTGGAATTTATCGCCCGGTTAGCGCGTTATTAACAACGCGCATCGCCGAGGTGATAAAAATGTCAGAGATAGGGTGGATATCGCCGTTTTCCATGGTGGAAAACGGCGATATCCTAGATAATAGGGCCTGTGGTCTTAGCCACAGAATCCACCCCCCATGTTAAGTATGCCTTAGTCAGGAATTTAACAGACGTTAAATTCCTGCGTTAAAGCACACTTAACGCGATTAAAATAATCGCTTCCCCGCATTGTAAATATCGCGAAGCTGCCTTCGCGATATTTACCCATGTTGTTTCCACAGACACGCCTACTTTGCATCTCATTATCGATGCGAAGTCAGGCGTGCTGGAAACGGGAGCAAAATCAGCAAAACACGCGATAGCGTGTCTTTGCTGATAAGGCGATATAATTATCGCCGCTTTTTGGCCGAAAACGGCCGCAAAAGCGGCGATAATTGTTTATCGCCGCCTTGTTAATATGCTCCGGTATTCTATCAGTATATATTTTTTCAAATATCATCCTACAAAAAAATTGCACGCAGAATATCAACTACTCAATAGTGTGAAGGTAAAAATATATAGGTATAAAGAGAGTGGGAGGAAGTGTACATAATAGGTACCTGTTTAATATGGTACTACATTACAATGAGAGGGTTCTCATGGCATTTATAAACCATAACTCCAAAGGCCGAGTGGTTTATATATGTCAACTGAACCCCGAGATGGCAATATAAGGACATATTACACATTACTCATTATGCATTTGGTATATTACTCAATTAATTAGCTGATTTTAGTATTCTTTAGAAAGATTTGGAGCATTTGAACATCATCTGTTTAGTATTCATTGTTTGCCTGAGACTGCAGATATGCCTGTCAATATTTTTAGAAATGTGAGCTTTTGTTAGGGATAATGTGTTAATATTTAAAATGTAATCTATGCAACAATGTGTATTATTATGAGTCAAATATTTAATGCTACACATTACAGGAAATTAATATTGTATTCTAAAATGTGCTTTTCTTAAGTACTACAATGATACTTTATGAAAAGCTTAACAAAACATATATAAAGTAAGAAGATAAAGCTCAAGGTGGGGCACAGTAACTCTTTGCTGACAGCGTTCTGTGTTTACAATGTTATTTTCACACAATGGGGAAGATTCATGGGTAGATATGTGTATCAAGGATGGGTTTGTTAGGGTAAGCTTGTCACGTGTGCCGAATAATGCTCTGAGAGCAGCATGGTCATTGTGAAAGTGTTGCCTGCAGTCCCTCTCCTTCACTCCCGCCCTCTGCCGTTGTTTTTAACCCATCCCACCATTGTTTTTAACCCACTCCCAGCTTCTTCCTGCTCTCCATTGTTTCTAATCCAGCCTCCCGTTCTTTCTAAACCCCCGCCCTACAACTGCGCTCCATTGTTTCTAACACACCCACCCGTCTTACCCCCCTCCCTCTCCTGCTCTCCATTGTGTTTCCCAACCTCCTTTCTCATGTTGCTTGACCCCCAACGCCCCATGTACTGTTGTTTTACATGTTACTTAAAGTTTTAAAAAACGCTCCGAAGTGGTCAATGCTGACCACTTCATAGTGATTTTATTTTTTTTCTAAGCCATATTGCACAGCAGTTCATGCTGCTGTGCAACATGTAAAGAACATTGACAAAGCCAATAGATTTCACATATGTGAAATCTATTGGCTTTGCCAGTGCTTGCGTTATACTGCATTCGGGTCTGTGGCTGCCCTGCGGCACCATAGTGTTGTTTAACATCCATGACCACAAAACTCGCTGAGCTTTAAGAGTGCTCATATAATATCTCCCCTTCGACAGGTAGCTGCTACAAAGCTGCTGTGCAACATGTAAAAAAACATTGACAAAGCCAATAGATTTTGTCTGTCTGTAATACAACTAGTGCGCTTGTAAAGTGCTCTGATACCTTCGGGTCGAGTTCGCACTATATAAAATATACATAGGCAATGACATTGCATCCATACCTTATAAGGAAAGTTTATTATTACTGGTAAAAACTTCAACTATGCTTACCTCCCAAGGTAAGTATTGATGGAGTTATTATGAATATATATACTTCCTTTACAAGAAAGAGATCAGTTGATGTAGTGGATGCGATATCATGGAGGGTCGATATTGGCGATCATGATGTAGTCACCTCACAGTAGTCCTCTGCGCTGACTATTGCAACAGCAACTTCATATTCTTCCCAGCCAAAACCAAGGAGAAGAACAGAGGTCATATAACTATGTGGCTTGCTTAATACTAGGCATGAAACAGTGGGGTCTCATCAGTCCTACATTGCTGACACTCGTTGAGGGACTACTGGTCAAGCAGACGCAAGAGTTCAAAATTCATGTGACTTGTTCATAAACCTTTGCACCTGATTACTGGACAGACAGCCTATCCAACAAGAACAGACTATCTCTCTGCAAGGTGCAATAGAAAGGTTTGGGTGGGGGTGACTCACGCTTGAACTCCCCCTTTTAGACTTCCCTTATTGTGGCTCCATGCCTCATGTCGAGACAGACTAATACATCTCCTGCCCACAAGCACAGAGGTCTTCGCATTCCAAGTTCCATGTGTGAGTGCTCCATCCAACCCGGGTTATTTTCTTTATAATTCTGGCACTCGTGGCTCTGATTTTGTAATGAGACAAACAGGACTACAAATCCCAGAATGCAATCTGACCTGAATGAGCAGTGAATCTGAGAACTCTGTAAGCATATTAAAACAACCGGACTTGAATTGTGCAGAAAATACCTCTCCAACCATTTGTAAAATGGCACGATCTGCTATTAGGTTCATTCCTAAATTAGAAGGTCCATTTTGAGCATGATTTAAAATGCAGAGGTTCCCACCCCCAAAGTCTCAAATCCACTGTCCCATACACACACAGGAATGAGCACACACAAAACTAGTGTGCTAAATGTCAACGTGCCCTGGCTTTTTGTCGGGAACCGCTTTGCATTCTGGAACCTGTAGTTTTGATTTTGCCTTCATAGTATAACTGGCTCTTTCTCATACATGGCACTAATTCCGGCTTTTTAATGAACTTTACATGGTGGCACTTACAGGCCTACAATTAAAAATTAAACCTTAAAACTACAAGCCAGGGTATGACGCAGTGTTATTGCAAAAGCTCGGGTGACAGAAAGGGACCCTCATGACACGGTTAGCAGATGCAAATTAATACTTCAAGAAATGTTTCCAAGAACTTAGTATCACAGCATTTTTGGGTAAATACTTTGTTAGTTAATAAGGCATCAACATTCCCCTAACCTGACACCAAAAGAGTTCATTGGTTATTGAAATAACACCTGCCTAAAAGCGGATGTCTCTAAGCGCCTAAGTAATAGGCTTACTGTGAGGATTGTGGTGAATTATATGGTATGGTTGTAGATATACGCTCGAAAAACTGTCTTGGGTCCAGTCAGACTCATTTCCAAAACCTTTAGCTCACCCTGGGTAGCTGTGGCTTCTAGCAGGGGGGCTTAAACAAAAGAACTAGTGTAAAGCATTTAAAAGCACCAAACAGAAAAAAAGAATGTCACACAACACAAAAGAAATCCGACACCAATTTGCAAAAGTAGATTATATATTTATGAATTTTTAGACACCAAGATGAGCAAAATCCACCGGAGGCTTCTGGAGATATAGATTTTTTTGTAACCTGTAAATCTCAGCATTTTTAGTCCAAAGTGCAAACAAGCAATGGTAACTGTAACGGTTAGAAACTTTTGAAAAGTTTGATAGATGTGTGTTTGGCTACTCCTGTCCGAGTGGGGTGACCAATTACGAGTCGAAAAACCAGCAGCTATCATCCAAATGGGGGCAAAAAGTGGAGGGAAATTTGAAAAAAGACTGTTTCCTCACATTTACTATCATTCGACTAAAGAACATTTCTGCCAAGTGCCCACATGTCATATGTGTTTCTAAATAGGGGAGTGATTCAGTTATGGACCTGAGGGGCTGGAATCGGTTATGCGGTGCAGTAAATGAGTGCCTCTCGGACCATTGATTCTCAAATTTAGTTACTACGCAGGTCTCTTATTGGTACCTCCGAGTATGTTCACATAATTAACTTGAGTTTTCTTCAATTCTTTTTAACAGTGAGCCATCGTTTTCCCCAAAAACCAACACAATTTTAGACAGATTACTTGTCATTTCAACAATGCATATTTACTTCATTCTTTTTTTGTTATAATTTTCTCCTTTGGATCAAACAATCATTATCGCACATTGATAATTATTCTCAAATTGCTACCTTTTTCAGCAAATGCTACACATAAAAACTTTATATACAATACATACAGACAACTGTGAGAAATCTGAAAATTTACAAAATTTACAAACAATACATAAACAACTCGGTAACTAAATTAAAGAATCAATGGTCCGAGAGTCACTCATTTACTGCACCACATGTCATATGTGTCATCATCAGCCAGGTAAGTCTTTGTGGCTAACAACACTTTACATTCTTGTGTTTGTAGTCTTATTCAAATAGTGGGTAAAGTTGAACTAAAAGTCCCAGCATGCAAAGTGCTGATGGCTTCAAAGTCATTACTGGCTGAATTATCGTACACAACTTGTCATCCTGCATCTATCAAGGGGCTGATTGTACTGATCACTGAAAGCCAAGAAATACCGCTTGGTTTCGAACATCTCATTGTCAGCAGGTGCTCAACCCATGGAACTACTGGGTATGCTTGCGTCTAAGGTAGGGCTAAAATATAGTATTTTAGCTCAAGGATAATGGCTACAGTTGTGACCTGTGATCTTTTTTCAGTGATTTGAGGCTGTTTTAGACTCGCAAGAGGACTCAATGCCACCAGCATAAAAAATTGCAGGGGTGGTCTTTCGTGAACAAACTACTGATTTATAGAAGGTGTTGTCTTAATTCAGTTCAGTTTCACCTAGTTGTAGCTCAGTGGGGTGAGGGGTGCTCACTCACTCAAGAGACGTGTCGCTAGCATGTTTGAATCCATGGAGGAGCTCACTCACCCTTTTATCCTTCCGATGTTGAAATGCCAGCATCACTTTATTTGATGATATAGAGCTCTCAGGTTTCCTAGGTCCATACCTGAGTAGATCACGTAGATCAGGATTTTGCTTTGTAGGGTGTGACTTGTAGTCCGGATTGTCCAGTTATGAAAGTGCATATTACAAGTCCCAGAATGTAAAGGTAAAAACTTGACCTCGATTAACTACTCACGAGTGGACATGGAAACTTCAGAGCTCTGAAGAAAATAGCAACTACTTTTTCCAATATTCAGAGGCAATTCAGCTTTATTTTTGCACCATAGGAAAGCCGCTATTACTATTTATTATTATTATTATTAGTTTTAAAAAGCATCAGGTCACAGTGGTATATAAAATAAAATAAAGCATAGGACGAACACAAGGTTTCATAGTGACACCGAGTGACCTGCTAATGTTCGTCCATTCACCATCTCACTTAACTTTACCTGGTGGGTCAATAATAGCACCTTTTTGGCAGTCTCAGCAGAGAGGCCAGAGAGTGAATGGGTGTCACGTTTTGACCCCGCCACTCAAGCAATGCCGGTGGGCAAGCTGATCCCTGTTGAGAACTGTTGTAAGGTGGTGCAGAGTATATGCCCTCCCCCCCTCCCCACCCCCTTACACACACCGGTCTTGATCTAGTCTTTTTGATAACAATCTTCGTTCAGAACATTTTAAAAAGAATACCAAAAAAACTATAGCAACAGATTGGGGGCACGAAGAGGATAGACTTCTTGTATAAAGTAATGTTTACCGGGTGTTGAGTGTACAATCATGATAGCTCCGTTTTATTTCTGGCTTCCCTCTCAAACTACATTGTGTGATCTCAGGAAAATCAGTGTACCTCCCTGTGGCTCACTATCTTCCAAAAATGAAAGTGCTTAGCAACAGGCGCTTTATTGAAAGACAAAGTCTAAATCATGAGTTACTTCACAGAGACCAGCGTGGTGGTGAGTGTTGTCTGGTTAAGATCATATTATAAAAACCTTGAGGTGTAGAGTTTGGAAGCAGGTCTGCGGCAGTTAATTTTCAACCCACATACATTACACATATTTTCCCAGAATCACATGTTTTAACACACATACATTACACATATTTGCCCAGAATCACACGTTTTTTGTGAACTGTCGCAGCCAAGATCAGCGTCCATGTCTCCAGACTGCAGTGTCCAACTTCGCCGCTGGAGCGCATTTTACCCCTCTATGTAAAAGGCCATACGACACTGCATAGTTCACGGCCTGAGCACAAACGCCGAGCCTCTGTCTGATTCAGAGGGCCCTGGCTTCCTGTTGGGAGGGGTGACGTGTATCCAAGGCTTAGATTCAGAGGGTCCGTGAAATCAGGGGACCCGGGGAGCTGTCCCGCCCTCGGAGGGTGTGAGTCCCGAGGTTTGAGAGTTTCTCACACTCCGGCCCTTTCAGGCCGCTGAACTGACAACAATGGAAGCGTGGCTGCCGAGGGGCTGAGCTGAAAGAGGATGCCAGGCCATCTGGAAGGCAAAGCAAGCAGATCTGCCCCAGCCCTGGGATTCCGCCCCACCCACCTTTAAAAACAACTGGAAACAATAGTGCTGGTCAACGTTACTTTAATGGACGCGCTCGTTCTCATATTTCGGTGTTAGTGGCGGGAGAGACAAACTCCCAGGTAATACAGTATTCCTCACAGTGTGCAGGCTACTCTACCTTAAGCAGGTAGTATCTGGGTATTAATATTGCAGTAGGGTAGGTGTATGATCCATAGGACAACAGCTCGTGTCCAATACATTCCTGACATGCGACCGACCTTCCCCAGCCCAATCCGTCTTTCAGAAACATGTTTTAAAGATGAACTCGGATTAGGATGTTGTTTCTCGGTGTTGCCAGATGTGCAAACACACGCCCACCAAAGCTCCAACGCACAACCGCCTACATTATTAGAAAAATAACTCTAGCAAAATGAGAATTGTTTTCATTAAAAATTACAATATTAATAAACATATTTCTAATAGTGGTGATAAAAACGTGAAAATAGTAGCATTATCTCCTAGCAGTGGTAGTAGTAGTGTTAATAGCAACAGTCATTGTAGTGGTGTGGTGGGTGACGAGGAGTGTACTTAAAGATCAGAGGTCAAAAGTCTTAGCTTGATTGAGCGTGCCTGCAGCAGAAATGCCGCTGGGTGTACAAGGGGCATGAAAATACAAATAAATACAAAATAATTATGGAACATAGATATAGTCTAAAGTTGTGCTGATAAATAGCGTGCTGACGTATAATGACAATAATATGAATTTACATGGATTGTCTAGGGAGAAGATATGTAAATTATATTTTAATGCAAAGAATATTTGAAGTTTCGTACATTTTGTGGAATACAGTGCAGCGTCACTGGTTGCGTAAAATAAATTAAATAGGAAATAAAAAGATGAGTACAAATCGTGGATTTCGTGTGGCAGAGAGCCCCTATTCACTAACCCCATATGGACAGTTGTTGACTTTCCTGCCACGTGTTTAAAGGCAGCCTCCTTAGGAGGGCGGGGTGGGGTCGCGGGGTCTTCTCACCGCCAGGCACAGGCCGTAGGATAACTCTGGAGATCGCTTTCCCACGTCGTGACGGCTCCCTCTGAAGGCTGCCCCATTGTCTCCTCTCACAGTCCACCTGCTCCTCCCGGGGGCCTGCCCATTATCCCCGGGCAATTCACAGACAATTTAGCATGCTGTAAGGGAGGCGCTGCTTTGTGCCCCTGACAGCAGGCCATTGGCTGCCGAGTGTGGGAACCGCCGAGGAGCCGGGCACCCAGGCCTGTGCCTGCCGCCGCCGGAGTATAAATAGAGGTGCGCAGCAGCTTCTCCTCAGACTCACTCCTGCCTCTCTGCCTGGCCAGACTCTGCCTGCACCCTCTGACGAACTCTGCTGTCATGGCGCCGTCCATTGCTGTCGTGCAAATCCTGCCTTCCAAGCAGAAAACTAAGGTAAGCTTCCCGCCAAATGACATGTCCTGTCCCTTTGCTTAGGAGCAGTTTTGTGGATTGTGCTACAGCTAATGCAAACATTTTGTTGTTTCTGCATATCTTCCTTTATAGAGATTTTTATAACTGTATTAATAGCCTTAAGAGAGATTGAGTCTACCGAGGTTCTGTGCATTATTAAGAATCATAGATAAAGTCGGTTTCTTACCACTCCCAGCTTTTCTCCATAACCGGGACACAGGGGTGGTAGAGAGACATACGGTTATCTGCCCAAGATCATAAAGTTTGTTTAAGATAGGATTCGAGTCGTGTGCCCCAGCTATAGCAACGATATTGAAACACAGGCCTACATTTATTACAGATGTTCCATGTGTTGGTTGGGTGACTTTTTCACTAACGATGTCCTTTCTTTCTCTCCCCTTTTAATTTACAGCTGAGGAAACCAATTGTGGAAAAGATGCGCCGGGACCGTATTAACTGCAGCATCGAGAAGCTGAAGCTGCTCCTGGCGAAGGAGTTCAAGGCCCAGGAGGCCAACACCAAGCTAGAGAAAGCAGACATCCTGGAGACCGCAGTGGAATACTTGGCCAGACACCGAAGTAAGTGTCCCTAGCAGGTCTCTGTGACTGCACACTGCTTTTTATTACTATTAATGAAGAGTAAGCCGCATCCAGCCTGTCCCATTTCCATAGCTCTATTTGGTGTCCAGCACAGGCCTTGTTCTTGTGTAAAGTTTAGTCTGCATTGTCTGTCCTATTATTAGTTATCCCTCCCTCAGGCGTGCAGTGAATTATTGAAAAAATATGGTTTCTTTATAGATGTATTTACCTCTATTGCAGGTCTGAGTTGTCCTCCTTGCTACAGTGGTACTTAATACTTGGACCTTGACATTACTTTATCTCCAAATTATTAACATTTATGGGAAGGACTTTCCCCCTCTCTATGAGTGTCCTTTGCTCTACAACCCCCCCCCCCCCACCCCACCCCTCTTTGACTATTTGGGCTTGTGTGTGAGGACACTGAAAAAACATTTTACTGAAAAAAAGGCAACACTATTGGCTTTGTCAGTGTTTGAATGAGTCTACTTCTTTGCATCGAACTCTTTATTTTGCATCTTTTCTGACCACAACTATTGACTTTTTTCCAGCAGTGACCATTGGCCAAAAGAGCCCACAGCAGGACTACCGAGAAGGCTTCTCACACTGCTTGAAGGAGGCCTTGCTGTTCCTGTCTCACCACGCCGCCACCCCCGAGGCCCAGCTCAAACTCCTGGGACACTTTCAAGGCCCTCCTCGCCCTGTCAAGACAGAGCCTGGACTTCCTGCCTCTCCAGCCGTCTATCCTTCCTACCAGACGCCAATCAAGCAGGAAGCACTGGCCTCCACCGCTGCCCCAGTATGGAGACCCTGGTAACAGCACCAGGACTTCGAAGAGGGCACTCGCTGCCTTGGACTCCAGAGGAACTTATGACTTTAATCCACAAGTCCCCCCTTCCTCTATTAGTAGGAAAGGTTGCTTTCCTTCCATCCAGCATGAAGGTGCTTGGGTGACCACAGAATTTATCCCAAAGGGAGAGACTGCTCCCAAGCAGGACCATGAAGCCATTCGTGAAGAATGGGTCAGTGCTCTTCAGTGCGACTGTTCGCAGAACTTAGGGAAGAGACTTGGAAAGTTTGATGGTGTTGCTTAATCTGTTGAAGGTTGTAAGTGTTTTTAGCATAACTTCTATGAGGTGTTTAGACTGGACTTCAAGGCTTGTAAGATAATAGCAGAATCTACATCTATTTCACTATTAGATCTTACACGAGGAGTCAAAGTCAAGCAGGTCTACCAAAGGCTACTGTGTTGCCGGTGTTACCTGCACTGAGTTCTGTCCCAATTCATATTTTTGTGTCCTACCCGGACAGATTCGAAAGACCTTTACGAAATATTGCCTTATAGGCAGATATTCTTAAGATCAAATCAAAAGAACTTGACCTTGAATTTGTTTTCTGTTCTGTAGTGATGCTATAACTGCAAAGACATAGCAGAACAATATTCAAACGGAATATTTGAGTATATTTAAAAAATGACAGCTAGACAATCTTCTGGGAAGAAATATGTCATGTAAAACATTATTGGAAAGGGGCATTTAAAAAAAAATGTTAACTTCAGTGAAGTTTCTTTGTTTATTTTTGTAAACAGAATGAGTATCTCATTTTGCCAGAGAAACCATTCCCCAGCCCTTGTTGAAAAGCATCATGTGCAACGAGGGCAGACCGCTTTTCAGTGAATACACTGAGATAATGTTACTTTTTTTTGTGATTGAGCAACAAAAGCTCTCCCAAAATGTTTTATTTTTTTGCGTTTTGCAATTTTCAGTAAAATGTCAATATGCCGTTTTTGTGCATTGTAACTTGCTTCTGTGAAGATGGAAACATTGGGATTCTATGACATTTATAGAAAACTCAAGTGCATCAAATGTATACAACGAGTTACATGCTAACTCAAGAATTCTAGGTAGGAGATATTCTTCAATGTATGTACCTACAACTGTAGGTGATTTGCAGTGTAGTAACTAGGGTTTTTTTTTAAACCCGTGTATTGTCCGATTTCTTTTAAGGAAAAAGAGTAACAACAGTTGTTGTGCAGTAAGATATTGTTTACTGAATATTTTCTATGAAACGTTCTGTTTGCATGATTTTATGTGGTCAACCGCTTGGCGCTGCCCAATTTTGATTTCCTTGTAGGAAGAGTGAGACAGTGCCGTGTTCTGTCGAGCTGATATTTCTGTACATTTCTATGAAAAGTCCTGCATGCATAATATTTATGCTGGAATCTCTCTTATGTGTTAGATTCTGTAAAAAAAGAATCCCTGTGGGATGTGTTTGTAAACAGTTTGGTCACTGTGATCTGTACTGGGAATATTTTCCGAGCTATGGAGTTGCAGAAATGTTTTGCAAATACGAAAATAAAATTTGATTGAACTGCATTTAACTTTTCTGGCTACTTATTTTAGATTATAAAATGTGCTTCTGTGTAAAAAAACATTACATGGATTTTTTGAGTGGGGTGGGGGGGTGTTGGTTGAAGGTGATCTAAAGTGACATGTAAGTGTCATTAAAAACATGGGACACCGCATAGTTTCAACTATATTTAAAGATGTACTCCCTGAAAAAACATAAAAACAATTCACTACCAAATACCTTATTCAAAAATGTCACCAAAACTAGACAAAAATGAGAGCTGTTGAACAAAGATTGTCCCTCTTCAGTGTCCTGGTCTACCGGCAGTGTCAATTGTGATATTTCCATAGAAAGACAGCGATGTTATAAACACCACATACTCCCCGTGTCTGTCTTGGAGCTCCTCTGTGCTCGGAGTTGGCATGCTTTGCTTTCATGTGAAAGAAGTTCAATTTTTGGAAACAAAAAAAAACCACACTCTTTGGGCTGGAAATAGCCAAATATACACAGCGGTCAATTTCAGGTGGCCACAAGGTGGCAGCAGAGCACATAAAGTTTGCACAGTTCCAATGGGTAAATTGGCAGCAACCTTTTTTTGCTGAGTGCATGGAAGGAGGCATTTTAAGGATTTGGGGGCCCCTGGGCCAAATATATTTTTGGGGGCCCCATCTTGAACATATTTGAATTTATGATTCAATTTCAGCTCTTTCATATCCTCTTTGGCCAGGTCGCTGACAGTGCACAGTCGCACTAGTTCAAATTCTAAATGTGTGTGCATCTAATATTCAGGGATAGTGGTGTGTTTTCAATATTATAACACAGCAGCAGCTCACTAACATCACTGCAAATAATCTCTGTGACACCCTCCCATTTGTCACATGTGAGGTCCTATTGTCACCTAAAAGAAACTTTTTTTATGGATGTTGTGTGAAACATAAACACATTGCTCTGCAAAATGACTGTAATAGACTCACTCATCACCCACATTAAAAATACATTAAAGGAAAACGGTATTTAAAACAATCTGTTTAAGAATTAGCCAAGCTCCACAGGGCAAGACTCTGGAACAGAGCTTTCTCTGTGAAGGCCCCCCCCCCCCCCCTCCCCTCCTCCGAGCCAGAGGCAAACCATGCCTTAAAACGTCTCTGGTGCTTCCACGGTGCCATCCCCCACATTGGTAATAAATATATAATTCACTGCGCACTGCATATATGGTGTATGCCATGCTGTTCTTTGTCTGTTTGTCCTGTCTCAGCCTTCTCTTATTTATACACCGTCAGCGGCTGGCAGTGCTGTGGGTCTCAGGGCCTCTGCTGGTTCCCACACTCTGCAGCCAATCAGAGCAGGAGGGCCGACAATGGCAGCGTGCTTCCCCTGCCATGCTCCATTGACACCAAACAGCCCCGAGGATATTGACCTTCTCCCAGAGGGGCAGGTGGGGAGTGTGTGCCACATGAAAGGCCCAGCGCCATAGAGTGTGCTGCGAGCTGGGAAAGAGCCCGCCGCGGAGGGAGGGGCAGATTAATGGCATTCCAAGGGCACGCGGGACCACATCACAGCAATTTGTGAATGTAGCTGCTGTGCTAGATTTGGCGGGAAGCGTGCTAAACCCAGCTCAGCTGTCTGAATGGAGACTTTGGTCCTCTCTGCCAGCAGACCCACTTACAGTCACACACATGCTTGCGGTATCACACGCCCACCCGCACTGGCGTACCTAGGCGGCGGCGGCCGAATGTAAGAGGGGTGGGGGGGAGGGAGGGTAGGGAGGCGGGGTGCTGGCGATTCCCCCGCGATGGTCGCAGGTGTAAACGTGGAGGGGGGACGGGGAGCGGTCCGCCGCCCCCCCCCTCTTCTTTGCTACGCCATTGCCCACCCGCTTTCTCACAATAGCTATAGATACAATAAGCGTAATATTTATCACTTTATTTATTTAAATATGTATACATCACAGCCAGGACCAGAGATGCTATCCATATTTCTTAAGTGAGCCTCAAAAGGGCCCCGCTTCTCAAGAGTGGCAATAAATACCACAATTCCTTATTGATCACAAATAGATATCACGCAATTCCGGATTTAGTACAAACCGTTACCTGAGGTGGTCGAAAGTGAGCACTTGCCGAAGATCACACAGCAAGGTGTCACTGGTGCATCGGGATTCAGATTGAGGCAGGCCAACTGTAGGCGTGTCCTCACCAGCTCAACACCATCTCACAGGCTGCGGTAAATAAAGCAAGCGTACAATTGCGTATTGGGTGTAATCAGGTCGTAAATCTCTGGGAGGACAAAGGGCTAATTATTCTGGCAAAGACCCAGACAGTGTGTGAAGCAGAAGGCACCCTGCAGGCTGACTCGAATGCCACCCACAGTGAGGCTTTCCTTTGCTACAACGTTAATCACGCATCCCATCCTTGATAAACACAAGCCTTGGCTAAACTAATTGGTCTTAAGTCGGCGGCCAAATCTTGGGCTTTGTCCATCATTGTTTAGATTTGTTATGATTTTTGCAAAACTTTATTGTTGGGGAAGCTGCTGGGCCGTCGTCAATCCAGGGAACAACTTTGGGGCATATTTACAAGCCCCTAACGCCACCGAAGCGTCACTTTTTCTGATGCTCTGGTGGCATTGCTCTCAACCTAGGTTATGAGGCCCTACTGGCACATTTGCGCCACTGGAGTGTCACTTTTTTGGCGTTCCAGTGGCGCAATGTGCCACAGCATATTTATAAGGTCACGTAAAGCCACTTTACATGGCTTTTCATGGCCTTATAAATATGTGCCCCTTGGGTGCTCCATGGGTGTTGCTGTGGGTGTTCCCACGCAACACCCATGGGATCTGAACAATTCCCAGATTTACGAGAAATTGTAAACATGGGAATGCATCAGAATCTAATGTTATGTTATGTTAATAACTTTTATAAAGCGCATCGATTACCCAAAGGTGTCCTGGCGCTAGATTATTTATCCTGAAAGCAAAGAGCAAGGAGGAAAGGAATTATTCAGTAAAAAGCCAGGTCTTCAAACCCTTCCTGAAGTTAAGGAGATCAGTGGCATTTCTAAGGTAAAACGGAAGGTCATTCCAGGCTTTCGCCGCGCATACAGCAAAGCTTCTGCCCCCCCACAAAGCTTTTTTCGTGTGCGGTACTGTGACCAGCTTGGCCCCCATCGAGCGAAGTGTTCTTGTTGGAATGTACCACTGGAACAGCCGATTTAAGAAATCTGGGCCTGTGCCATGAAGGGCTTTGAAAACCATACAAAGCGATTTGAAACGCACTCGACTCCTTACTGGGAGCCAGTGCAATTTCTTTATTTCATTGGAGATGGGGGAGAATTTGGAAGTACCCGTCAGAAGTCTTGCCGCTGCATTTTGCAGTAGCTGGAGTTTGTTCATACTTTTTTGTTGAATATTCAGATACAGGCTGTTACAATAGTCCAGCCTTGACAGTACCAGGGCTGTGACCACTGTTTGACGACTACCCAGGGGTAGGAATGGCAGTATTTTCCTGACTGTTCTGAGCACATACGCAGTTTTAGATGAAACTGCATTAACCTGATCCCCAAAAGTGAGTCTCTCATCCACGATAACTCCCAAATTCTTTACCTTTTTTGACGGCAATGGGAGAGAGCCCATCGAGTCCGGCCACCGGCTTGGTGTCCAAAAGTTAGTATCCTTTCCAAACAATAAAACTTCAGTTTTGCCTGAATTCAGCTTCAGACAATTCTCTGCCATCCATCTCCCAACTGATTGCATGCAAGCTTGGAAGCGTTTATCTGTGCCTGTTTCGTGGCCCGGTCGCAGAGACACCACAATTTGGGTATCATCTGCATAGGAAGTGAGACCAAACCCAAATGCTCTAATAATGGGGGCCAAGGATGAAACATAAACATTGAAAAATGTAGGGCTCAGGGAGGACCCCTGTGGGACCCCACAGGGTAATGAAAAGGGTTTGGACTGGTATCCACCCAGCGCAACAGTTTGTCCTCTGCGGGATAAAAAGGAGCTCAACAGAGCCCATGCTTTAGATTGTATCCCACATTCCTTTAAACGGTCCATCAGAATACCATGATGGACCATGTCAAAGGCCGCAGACAGATCCAACAGGATCAGGGATGTCCTACCACCCTGATCCACGGCCTCTCTAATCTCCTCTGTGGCCTTAATGAGAGCCGACTCGGTGCTGTGTCCCCCTCTGAAGTCATACTGGGAGGGGTCCAAGGCTTGTGTTGCAGCCAGGAAGGAACTGAGTTGAGTATTCCCCCCAAAAATTTCTACCTACTTGGCTGGAAGCGGAAGACGCGAGATCGGGCGAAAATTGTTAGGGTCCTTAGGATCCAAGCTCGGTTTCTTTAAAAGGGGCAATATCGAGGCCAATTTCCAGCAAGTGGGGAAATGCCCTGTTTCGCACATACTCTTAAAAATAGAAGACAATGATCGAGCAATAGGACCCGGGGCCAGTTTGGCCACTGCCACCGGGCAAGGATCATGGGGAGAGCCTGATTTAGCAGCCAAGAGCAGTTTCTCAAAATTGTCCGGGGATACTGGTGAGAAAGTATCTAATGTCACAGAGGGGGCTTTTATGAGCTTCGGTTTCTCGCTTGCCGAAGACAGTGTGGCAGTCTTTGGTCCACGAAAAGCTGAGAAGATAGTTTCCACTTTAGTCAGGAAGAACGTGGCTATCTCCTTACACAGATCTTGACTTGATTCAACTGTAG
Organism: Calotriton arnoldi; assembly: GCA_963921515.1. Taxonomy (NCBI): domain Eukaryota; kingdom Metazoa; phylum Chordata; class Amphibia; order Caudata; family Salamandridae; genus Calotriton; species Calotriton arnoldi. Next base: position 1,386,174 of record CAWUFW010000753.1, on the reverse strand, counting down.
CTGGGCGTGGAGTGGCCAGGCTAGAAACAGTTCTGAATAGTTCTTTTACCGAATTTTTAGCTAGATCAATACGGGCCACATAGAGCTCTTGTTTAGCTAAGAAGAGAAGCTGTTTATACTTCTGCAATCCCATTTTGTAGAGTTTTTTTTTTCTTCTTGATAGCCTTTTCTCCAAGTTCGCTCTAAACGTTTGCAAATAAGTTTGTGATTTCTCAAGTCTTCTGTGTACCATGGGGCAGACGGTTGTGCTCTTTTGGGGAAGAGAGATTTTTTGGGGGCCAATTTATCACAAGCTTTCTCCAGCCATTTTGTGTATGCCATGGCGGCCTCTTCCACTCCTCCCGGTACCTGGTCGGCCGTGGAGGTGAGAAGCTCCTGCAAATCGGTCCCCTCGATTTTATTCCAGGCTCTAGTTATTATTTGACCTTTCGGGTGGGGTCCACTTACACGTCCAGTCCTAAATGTTAACTCAAATTGGACGGCAGCATGATCTGACCACACGAGAGGCAGGAGGCCTGTAAACTGTAGACCAGGATGGTTAGAGAAAATACCATCCAAGGTATGCCCAGCCACATGCGTTGGACCTGGAACCTGCTGCTTCAGGTCTGCATCTAACGCCACCCCAGGGGTGGCGTTAAGGAGGCGCAACGCGAAGAAATGTTTTCATTTCTCCTCGTGCTTTCATTTTTCTGTGTGCTGCATTTTGCAGCACACATTTTTTTTTTTTTTTAAACAAACTTTATTGGGTTTTTCATTCGTTTTCCATCATATAAACACCTTGTACGTATGGATTGTACAAAATATACATTCCCCTCCTGTAAGATCTCCACACAGGTAGCATTATGTCCATGGATGTGCATAGTCAGAGAAAGAAGAGAAAGGAAAGTTTGCACAGTCTACATTCCATATGTTGGGTCACAAACCATGTCTATATATAACAATGTTTACCTATTAGCCATTAACACCCCCCTCCTCCCCGTATATAGCCTCCCCCCCTCCCCAGGCTCTGACTGCATATTACAAAATCCTGAGACATCCCTTTCCAATTAAGTGACTTTGATTACATTAGCTTGTCGCAGTATTCCATTCATAACCACCACTGAGTAACTACAGAGAAACCCTATGTTTTAGCTATCATTGTGTATGTGGAACGTCAGGAATATAATCGGGGTTGGCACTCTTATGGGGTTCTACCATTGTGTCCCAGTCCAGGGAAATCGGGGTTTTCCGCAGGCCGCGGGCCTTCTCCCTACGCAGTGCCACACTTTCAGCCCCTGCCCACCTGGACAGTTCGCTATGCCACATGTGCAACGTAGGGGCCTTGACTGATTTCCAGCGCATAGTGATAGACCTTTTAGCGACTATGAGCGCCAGGTCCAAAAAGCGTAGCTGAACCTTGTGTGTCTTTTTACGTTGATGAGTGCCTAATAGGCACTCCAGTGCTGTGCCCCCAATGGAGAGGTGAGTAGTCCCCTCTATCGATCTTATAACCTCCCTCCTATAATCAGTAAGTCGTGGGCATGCCCACAGCATATGCAGTAAATCCGCTGCTGGTAACTTGCACCGGGGGCATTAGTGGACGGTGGCCGGGTACATTCTCTGTAGCCTATGTGGGGTCAGATAAGCTCTATGCAAGATCATGCATTGAATACATTTGAACTTGGCATTGCGAGGTATTTTCCGTGGGTATTCCAATATATCTTTCCATTCCCTGTCTGTAAAATCTCGTCCCATGTCTGTAGACCATTGTGCTCGAATAGTGTCTAAGGGAATTCTGGCATGTGCACGGGCGCTAATGTATAACCACTTAATAAGGTGGCTACCGTGTCCCATATAATACAGTGACTTAACCAACTCATTCACTTGGGGTTCCTCCCGTTGTGGGGACCACTGTCTTTTAATATAGTGTAGTAGCGCTGCATGTGTCATGTATAGCGTGTTAGGTGCCCCCGTGTCTCTCATAAAGGCATCGTGGTCCATAAGTGTCCCGTCACCAAATAGTGCCCCCACAGTCTCTACACCCGCGTCCAAGTGTCTGTTGCGTCATTCTACCACTCGCCAGTGGTATTCCCACCAGTGGGATGTTACCTGCATATAGTCCCTCGCCGGAGGTGTATTTCAGGGCGTTTTTCCAACATTGCAGTGCAGTGTGTAATAGGGGCGGCAATGACGGGGGGGGTTTACTGCGCGGCAAAAGCAGATTGTGGAGTGTTCCTTGCTCTATATGTCTGATAGTATAGCCAATCTCCTGCAAGTTACGGCCTGCCGTCCAATATGATAACCATTGCAACTGGCATGCGTAGTAGTAAGCCCTGAAGTCTGGTGCTCCCAGGCCGCCGCCCCGTGTGTCTATTTGGAGTTTCTTAAGACTGATTCTACGGCGACCCGTACCCCAGATGAGTTCTAGCAGAATAGTATCCAGCGTGTTAAAAATGGTCGATGGCACCAGCAAGGGCAGGTTTGTGAAGTAATATAAAAGACGACGTAGCACCACCATTTTAGATAATGCCACATGCCCGATAGCCGATAAGGGAAGCGTGATCCAGAAAGCCACCTGAGAACGTATACCCCGAATAGCCTTACCAAGGTTGCCCTCCAGCATATCCATTGGCGAGCGATATACATTAATGCCCAGATATTTAAAGGTGTGTGGGGCCATTGATAATGTGAGTATCCCAAAATTAATACTGTCCGGGTGCACGCTTTCGAGAAAAAAAAAAGCGTTTGATTTGGTTTCGTTAATCGCTAAGCCTGATATCACTTCAAAGTCGGCAAAAATACGAGGGATTGGGCCCAGTCCCTCCACTATGTCCGACACATATATAATTAAGTCATCGGCGTAAGCTGACACCAGATGTGTCGATGTGCCCATGGGTATACCACACTGTGTAGCCTCCAATCGCAGCCGGAGTGCCAGTGACTCCAGAGCCAAGACAAACAATATTGGGGATAGGGGGCAACCCTGACGAGTTCCCCTGTTAATATCATATTCTCTGGAAATAAGTTTCTCAGATCGTACCCTTGCGGTTGGAGCGGCATACAATAGCCTTATCCACTAGATATATTCAGGGGGTAAGCCAAAACATGCAATAGCTTTGAACATGTATTCCCACGACAGTCTGTCAAATGCCTGTCTCATGTCTAATGAGATACAGCCGGCCTGGTGGTGTTGTGTAAGATCCATGGACATAATCTGGTGTAACCTACATATATTTAATGACGTATTCCTAGCTGGTATAAATCCGCATTGATCGGTGTGGATCAGTTTGCTGAGGTATGGTTGGATTCTATTTGCCAAGATTTTGCTTAGGATTTTGTATTCTGTGGATAAGAGTGACAAAGGGCGATAACCTGACATATCCGATGGATCCCTCCCTGGTTTGGGCAATGATACCACCAATGCTTGGACAGTGGTGCATGGGAGATGTCCTAGTTCGAGCGACTTATTATATACCTCTTCCAATTGTGGTGTTAGTATTTCTGAGTATGTAGCGAAAAAGTCTACCGGCAGTCCGTCCAGTCCCGGTGTTTTGTTGCGTGAAAGCCCACGATTGCCGCTTTAATTTCAGCTCTAGTGATAGATCCTATCAGGGCGTCCTGCATACCGTCTGGGACTTGTGGGTATGGTAAATTTGTGAGGAAATCGTCAATATGGGACCCCTCCAAAGATGGCGGTTTACTATACAACCCTTCGTAGTATTCGCTAAAGGCTACATTAATGTCATATGGGTGGTCGCAGTGCCTCCCCCAGGGAGATTAATATGACTAATGACGGTGGTGGGGGGATCAGTCCTAATTAATTTCGCTAATAGTGTGCCCGACTTGTCCGCGTCAGAGTGTCTCAGTTGGGTGTAGGATCTATAGTCTATTAGTCTAAGAGTTTCTAGTAACTCTGCATGTTGAATACGCATTTCCTGTAGTAATGTCTGCTTCGAGGGGTCGTGTACTGCCTCCTGCTCGAGCGTGGCCAATTTATTCTCGGTATCAGTCAGCTTCTTGTGTGTCTCTTGCCTGGCTCCCACTGTGGCACTAATCGCTGTTCCCCGTATAACTGACTTCAACCAACTCAACCAACACTGTGGAGGCAGTGTTTCTGTTTTCTGTAAAATAATTCTGGAGGGCTGTGGAGAGTGTGCTGCAAAATACTGTATCTTCCAGTAATTGGGGCCATAACCGCCACGTAGGAACCGGGGTGGGTACTCTACCCCAACTAAAAATAGTCTCCAGGGGGTTATGATCAGAGAATGTCTTCGCTAGATAAGTGGTGCCTATGACTATATCTGCTATGGAATTGGAGCACAAGATCCTGTCTATTCTGGTATGAAGTTGATGCACCGGGGAGAAGGAGGAGTACTCCCTGTGTATTGGGTTTCTAAGTCTCCACGTGTCACACAGGGACCAACCTTTCACCCAGTCACGTAGGGCTTCCGCCTGTTTACTGGCCACCGTTCCGTTCAGTGGGGGATGTGATCGATCTAGTGTAATATCCATGACCGCATTGCAGTCGCCCCCCACTATCCATGGGTAGGTCTCCCACCCTGCCAGAATCGAGTTCAAACCTGTAAAATATTTGTGTTGGTCAAAATTTGGAGCATAAACAGTCCCCAGGATGATCGGTACACCATCCAACGTACCGCGCAAGAATATATATCTACCCTGTGTATCCACCCTTTTTTCCAGTATGTCAAATGGGACCCCCCCTCTTATCCAAATCATCACCCCTCTGGCAAAAGCAGAGTAATTTGTGGAGATTATTTGCCCCCTCCACTTCTTACGCATTTTGGCGGCTTCAACCTCCGTCAGGTGCGATTCCTGGAGAAAGACCACGTGCGCCCCACGGCGCAGCAAGTGTGCGTGTATCCTATGCCGTTTGTGTACAGAGCCCAACCCACGGACGTTCCACGTCACAAATTTATAGTTGTCCAGGGTATGCATTAGTAGTTAATTGTATCACACTTATTCTAGATAAAGGATCATGTTGTCTAATGGGATATACCCATTGTACTGTGTCAGAGCCTTTGAACCCCCAAATAAAACGTAATACTAGGTCTCGCCTACAAACTAAACCAGGCCAGACCAAACGAAACATACATTGAACTGATACATAATACACTGTAGCATTCGCAGAGTGGGGACCTGTAGCCATAGCCATCATTTAGAAAAACATACAATCAGGAGCTCCTCCGAGCCCGAGCAGGTAATGAATAGCATTATTTTAACATATAAACTCATCTAAAACCAGAGCAAAAGGATACGTGAGTCCTAGGTATACGTGCCGCTGATGTCCTCATCCGCGGCTTTTCTAGCAGTGCAGAGGTCGTGAAAAGCCTACAATCCTAGTAGGTCATCTGCCGTGTGGGGAGTCACGCTAGGAAAGAGTGTTAAGCTGTTCTCTGAGTCAGAGCGCACCGTACTGTGGTCCGAGGACTCCGAGTTTCGGCGTGAGGATTTATCTCTGAGAGTATTCGCAGCCGCCAGAGCCGCCTCCTTGCCTTTCTGGGCCTGCTACTGTGTGGGACCAGGAATCGATACCGCACCCGTGTGTCCGATCACGCGTTGTGAGCGTCGTCGTCTCTCATTCCCAGGGCTACGTTGCGGCTTCGGGAGGGATTGGCCGGAGAGTTGCGTTGGTTCCATGACCTCCAGCCACTCCTCCACATCCTCCGGACTTTCAAAGAAATACGTCTTTTGGTCATAAATTATCTTCAAATGTGCAGGGAAAAGCAGCGCATATTTGAGATTCATGGTGCGCAACTTTCTCTTCACTGCCTGATATGAGGATCTACGACATTGCACCACTACAGTGAGACCTGGCAGTTCTCAAATTGGATCTGTGGCTTCTCCCGCGCTTTTTGAAGCAGCACATCCCGGTCCCTGTAATTGAGTATTTTTACGATCAAAGGTCTCGGCGGAGCGACGACTCTCGGCTTCCCCGTAGGAATACGGTGCGCCCTTTCAATGCAGAAGAAGTCCGAAAGGCCCTCAGGGGCCACATGTGTGCGGAACCAGTGTTCCATGTGGGTTGTCGCCGTCGTCCCCTCGCTTCGTTCCGGGAGCCCTATGACACGAATATTATTGCGCCTTACTCTGCCCTCCGCATCCTCAACCCTGTCCAGAAGTCCCGTGACCTGCTGTTGGAGGGTCTGGAGCTGCTTCGCATGGTCCTTCTGTTGTGGAACCAAGTCATCTAGGATGGAAGTATGATCCTTCACCGTGCTGGCTAGTTTGGCATGCTCCGCCTTGAGCAGGGTAAAGCCAGTAGTAAGGGTGCTTATCTGTTGTTCTATAACTTTCCTGGATTCCCGGACCTCATTAAGTATCAGGTCCAGCTTATCCTGGGCTCCCGTGTCACCAGTAGGTGGTACTGTATTAGTCGACTGCATACTCATGATGGGGTCCCTTTCATCTGTGTCCTGGGAGTTGGTGGCGGCCGCCTCCTGCAGTTTCCCCTTTAGGCGGCCCATTTCCCCTGATAGCGTTCCGCACCAAGTGCCCCTGTTCTGGTATCCGCTAGCCTGTTCCGGGCAGGTGGACCAGCATTAATAAGGGTTGTGCTCGGGCCCCAATGTGAGGTGTGCGCAAGCCCCCGTGCACCGTTGAAAGTAGACAAGAACAAATAACAGAGAGAAGCAAAGTGTCCAGTAGCCCTAGAGTTGGCAGGATAATGCACCGATGGCGGACAGTTACATAACCGCAAGGGCGTGTTAGCAGGGCAGAGGAGAGAGAGCAGGGCCGCTGTGGTGATGGGGCCTTGTTATGGCTGATTCTCTGTCGGCCTAGAGTAGTACGCTGTGGCCTGTGTCAGCGCTATGGGGGATTGTGGTTCACAGGTCCCCGCCAGAGTCCCTGTCCTTGGAGCAGCAGGCCCAGCAGGCAGCAACGACTGGCATGCGCCCCAGAGGCACCCTCAGCGTCACCAATCCGGTAGGGGGGGAGCCCCGGGCGATCCACACAGCGGGGTAGAAGGGGGGGGTGGAAGGTTGCACTGGCTTGGTGATCAGGATCTCTGCGGTGCCCCCCCGTCCCAAGCGGTGAATGCGTAGGCTCACAGCGTCCCCATGAACAGGCAGTGCCAGTAGAAGGACCATTCAAAGCGCCGATGCGCGTCCTCACCAACTTTGTCAGGCCCCAAACACCCTCCGCGGGCAACAAAGCAAACGTGAGCGTGCCTCTCTGAGCTATGGGAGCAGGTAAATGTCCGTTTAGGGCTGTATCCCCGACAGTGTCTTATGCGGTGGATTCCACCCACCGCCAGCCCAGGCCGACGAAGGGGAGGGGGGAAGAAAGGCCTCAAATGTGCAGGTTCCCCCCTCTGAGCCAGGCCGCTGCTGCCGCTCCGCCAACAAAGAGGGGGGGAAAGCGTTCCGCAGGTCTCCGGTCCTCAGGAACCGGAACGGCACTCACCCGCAGGGAATGTGAGGCCTGGTGTCGCAATCCCGGGTAGGCGCTCCTCCGGTGTATATCGCCACTCGGCGGCCCAGCGCCGGCCGCTCCCGGCACCAGCCGCAAACCACGTCACATTGTTCTGCAGCCAGGCCCCAGGCCATCGCCGTGTCTCTGCTCCGCGCTAGTCCTCCGCCGTCAGGCCTCCAGCACCTCCGGCTCAGACGTTTCCCGGCAGCACGGCAGTATCACTCAGCACTCCTCGGGCCTCGATGTCCGCTCGCGTAGGTTCATGGCAGCTCCCCAGCTCGCTGCCGCTGCGCAGGCCTTAGCTTCAGCTTCGATAATCGCCGGGAGTCGGCGCGATCACGGCACCCCGATGTGAAGCGCTCGTCGCTCACAGCACCCTGCCCATCTGGCACCGTGCGACAGGGCACGAAATCTGCATTGGCACAGGATGAATGTGCTCGGGCTCCGGAGCTCGTTCAGTGCGCGTCCGCCATGATCGGCGGCTAGCCACGCCCCCCTCCTGCAGCACACATAGAAAGAGGAAATCGCCTCACTTGATTGATTTTGTGCAGGAAGGTGTCCCTTCCTGCACAAAATCAATCAGCCCCGCAACGCAGACACCCTTGCACCATGGTGCAAATGGTGCCTGCCTTGGCGCATGGCAACCCATTGTGTACTAACGTAGGGGAAAAGGACATGAATGTGCCGTATTTCATAGATGCAGCGCATTCCTGCCCTTTTGTTTTGACGCAGGGCAGCGCAGCAAAATTCCTTGCTCTGCACCAAAACTTCATAAATTAGGCCCCCAATATTTACAAGGTGGCGTTAAGCCACTTAACGTGGCTTATCGCCACCTTGTAAATATGCCCCTTACCGCAGCAGTCTCCTGCAGCAAAGGGGCGGGCAATGGATGTTGCTGTGGGCGTTCCGCCGCAACACCCATTGCTTTTTGATGCTGCCCCATATTTACAAGGTATGGGGCAGCGCCAAAAATAAGACCAGGAAATACCTGGTCTTAAACATGCGATACAATGAGAAATGTTTTATTTCTCCTCGTATTTTGCTCTTTCCATGTGTGCTGCATTCTGCAGCACACATAGAAACAACAAATTGCCTGTAAAGATTGTTTATGTGCAGGAAGATCTTCCTTCCTGCACATAAACAATCACCCCTGCAGTGTAAGCACCCTTGCAACATGGCGCAAGGGTGCCTGCGCTGGCGCTAGGCAGATTTTCTAGCTCCAGCGCTAGGGCAAACGCAGGGGTGTGCCTTGTGTTTGTAAATACGGCGCATTCCTGCATTCAAAAAATGTTGGAGCACAGCGTTAGCAATTTTGGAGTTACACCGCCCTCTGACTTTTTTTTTTACATATCCCCCTTAGTGTGTAGCTGTGCTTCTTATGAAAGAGCCCAATTTCGCCACTCACAGTGGAGTTAGCCAATGGCTGAAGTGGTCTGATCAATTGCCCCATGCAGTATGCTGTAGTGGGGACTGACTGAAAGCCCCTTAGACTAGTATATTATACATATCATTTTATTAAAATTCAAAGGTCTTGGCCAACGCCAGACATAACAAGACTGACAACAATGTTCCTAAAACTGACAACCAGAGACTGTCTAGTGTGCAGCGGGCTTTAATGTAAATGTCCATGTAAATTTGTAAAGCGCAAACAATTACCCGAGGGTGTCAAGGCACTGGGGGCCGTCGGGAAGATTAAGCGAGCTATTGCCCAGAGTCACATGGTGCTGGGCTGATCTGCCACCGGCAATCGAACCGTGAGCCCCTGGGTTCCGGAGTCAGTTGCCCTGGCCGCTGCGCCACACCTCTTCTTGCTAAAAAAGATAACCCTCCTACCAGTGGGAATATACTCATGTCCGCGCTTTGGTAAACTTCATATCTGTTTAATACATTTATGCACAGTTTCCAGGAACTCAGCGGCAGCACAATTTCCAACAGCCAGGAGTCCGAATTTGAAAGTTTCAAAGAAAGGTTCCAAGGGAAAATAGGGACTGCAATCTTTTTAAAGGGTTAGGTTGCTTTACTATTCCAACTCCAGTCCTTGCAGGTTGGGGGCAAGTGTTTGACTTTAGGTGACTGGCTTGCTTGGCTTTAGGTGTAGTTCAACATTGTTGCAGTGGGATATTTATGCAAGGTCGACATTTTGGTATTCTATGTTTTGGAGCCTATGGTTTTGGGAGATCTTATTTAAATCTGTTTTTTTACCTGCTATCAAAACATACAACATTGAAGATGCTGTTGTGCTAAATGGACTTCGAGGGAGCCATTTTTATACCCCAAACAATCGGAGGTCCAGAAAGGTTTCCATTACATCACCCTGTCTTCTCTTTAACAAAATTACCTACAGATTTACACCTCTGCAGTAAGGGCAATTATGGGGAAAAAATGTTTTTTTTCTGTACCGGGAACATCCGAGGCTAGAGGCATTCAGGGGGAGGACAACATTTTTCCAGTTCCAGGCTTTCTTTCTACAAATCAGTAGCATCAGGAGCATTGCCTCTTTAAGCAAACAAATGCTCCAGCATCAGATGGTATTATTTTTTTAAGTAAGAGGCTGGCACTGGAAGCATGACGTCGGGAGATGTGACAACCCAGCAAGGTGTGTGTAGCGCTTCTTATCCTGGTTATTAGGAGCGTGGCTTGCCAAGCTGGGAAGCCCCCTCCCAGTGTAGGTACCACTAATAATGGTCCCAGGAGCATTAGACTATGGGGCATATTCTCAAGGAACTATCGCTGAGTTAACGGCACTTTATCTCAGCCAAAGTCGCGATAAATTCATCGCTCCATTCACAAGCTGGTGCAAACAGCCGATATCACCCATTTACCTGCAATAGCAGCCGCAAAAAACATCACCACAGATGACCCCGGCAACTAACGCTAATGATATGCAGAGTAGGCGTTCCCGTGCAAAAATCTGCGACAACACCACAACCAACATTCTCAACGACCAGCCAGATCGGCGATAAGATCACAAAACATGCGATAAGGCACGTTAGCAGCAGGAAATTAACACCTGCTCTGACCTGGTGCAAAGTCGGACGACAACCTGCACCAGAAAAGGGAGCCCAGTCCACAGCCACACCTGAAGAACAACAGATGCCATGGAGCTACTCATCATGCAGCTCGGAGCCCCAACAGGGCCACAACACCCACCGCCACCACACCCATGCCCGCCACCCCCCCGGATCCCCCCGCCCTCCCCCCCCCGGACCACCACAGAGGCAGCGCAGACAAAGACAGCGGACCTTCAGGAAACGCACCAGCCTCACAGATTTGACACCAGAGAATGTCATTGCCCACTACAGACTCAAAAGGTCAACCATCCTCCGCATCCTGACCATCATTGCCCACAGGCTGACGGTACCAACACAGCGGACAATCAACATCCCACCTCAGACAAAGCTGCTGGCTGTGCTGCACTTGTTGGCCTCTGGGACATTCCAACCAACAACCGCCAGAGTCGGAGGAGTCTCACAGCCAGCCCTATTCAAGTTCCTCAAACCTGTCCTGGATGCCATCATCAGCTTGGTACCCCAGTACCTATACTTCCCCCACACTGTGCAGGAACAGCTGGAGACCAAGCAAGGCTTCTACGCCACAGCAGGCTTCCCGCACGTGTTGGGGGCAATTGAGTGCACACATGTCCTACTTGTGCCCCCTGCCGACACTGCACACAATTACCGCAACAGAAAGCACACGCATTCCATCAATGTGCAGGCAATAGTGGACCACCGGGGACTCTTCACCAATGTCGTCGGTAACTACCCAGGCAGTGTGCATGATTCATACATCTTCCGACAGTCCATCATCAACCGGCGCTTCCAGGATGGCACCTACGGAAATGCAGTGTTCGTTGGTAAGTACCAAATGAACACACCACACACCTCAACTCCACAATCATGCAACTCACAACTCTGGGAATGCACACGTTACAAACTCACATACAACATGCCCACCCACCATACACGACAGCACAACGTACTGTGGAAACCTGGGCTAGCCATGTACATGAGCCATCAACGGCATGGCACCTCAGCCACACAATAGCAGTATGTGGGGAGAGGTGGGAACCAGGCATGTGCGAAGGAGGCAAGTGACCCATGAATGAGAATGCACACAATGCCAAGTGTGGCGTGGAAGTGCTGGACACACTGCAGTATGCAGACCACAGACATATCCATGTTGACATATACTGCTGGTGGTGGTAGTGTTGTGGACAGTGGACGCAACCATGTCACCCCAGCCAGTGGGGAAGGTCTCGGAAATGTAGCTTGTGACGTCCCCCCCTGTAAGCGTGTGCGGATTGAGCTGGCCCGGCGTACGCCAGGCCAGCGTAGGGGTGTGAATAAAAAGTACGTAGCTCTGGGCGTGGTCGTCCTCTTCCGGAATGCCCAATGTGTCTGCCAGGGCGGCGCCTCCCACCCCGCCACGAGGCCGACGCCGTCGCCGTGAGCGGTGTGGCCTGCGATCCTGTGCGCCTGCCGCAGCCCGGGCCGCTGGTCCCCAAACCAGACTCGTCCGCCCCTGCACATCCAGGCCTCACTGCTCACCTGCCGACACCGGCGTGTCTCCAAGAGGGCCCACCACGTGCCGGTGCTAGCTCAAAGCCAGAGGCCTGCGAACTTGGCAGCCTCCTCAGACCATCACGGCCACCGCAAGCAAGTCCCGCAGTACTCCTTTCACGTTGACGTACTCCACCGGCATACACAGCGGTCAAGTAGGTCACACATTTGGAACTGAGTCTTGATTACACAATGGCAGAGTACATATTTATGGCATCGTTATATCCCTATACTCCCTTGGATGTGGTGCCACCAACTCTGTGATTAGCATTCTGACCACACGTGTCTGTGGGCCCTTGCGGACTTCTGCCTTCGGCCTACACAGCGGTCCAGCAGGCCTCACACCAATCCAATACAGTCCGTAACAGGCAGGACACGGCATCGTTGCTGGCTAAACACCCGCTCAGCTCTGGTGCCTCCACCTCCGTCAACCAGGAATCTTCTCCACATGCCATTTCAACGCCGTGTGTTAGCGATCCAGGAGGAGCTGGCTGCACAGCGGGTGCCCCGCGCTGACCGCTGCCTCCGGCACCCACTGCGGTCGAGTAGGACACACAATTGGAACTGGGTCTTGATTTGTTCATTGCAGACTTCATATCATTGTACAGGCCTCATCGCAGACTGCATCCCCTTCCAGCTCTGGTGCCACTGACTCTGTGCCACGGGAGTCATGGACACCCTCTGGTTGAACTCTGGTGGCATCTGAGTTTATGGCCTGGGGGTTGTCTTCATCATCATGTAGCTGATACTGACATTGTGGGAAAAAGGAGACTGTAGCCTTCAACTCCTCCATATTGCCTGTTTCTGCTTGCTTCTGCCCTCTGCATCATGCCCTGGATGGACACCTTCCACTGTCCCCCGTAACACTCCGCGACATTCTCCTTGGACATCAACGGGGACCCGCTCAGCTCTCGTGGCCCTACCTCAGTGCATCGCAAGTCACCGTCCCGTGGCGGTGTGCCTGTGCCGGCCGCTGTGCATCCGGGGCCACCAGCTCAGTGCAGCTCAAGTCATGGACCCTTGCTGTTTGTACTTTGAACTTCTGATTGTCTGATCACTGTTGTAGTTGTTGCCAGCACCATCCAACCCCTGAGGGGTGGCTTACACTACCCAACACCCATCCAGCACAGGTGTCACTGGACGTGTGACCCTGGCAATAAAAGGTGCCGGGCGCACGTGCCCGTAGCCAGTTCCACGGATAATCTCAGTGTGTCCGTGTGGTCATTATGTATGCATGAGGGCCCCGGGCCATACCACATTACATTGTGCTGTGTACAGCGGGCGCAACCTTGTCACCTTAGGCAGTGGGGTAGACCTGGGACATGTAGCTGTGTCGGACCCCCCTGTGAGCGTGAGGGAGTGGACCGGCGTACAGCAGTACGGCGTAGGGGTGTGGTCATTCAACACGTGACTCTGGGCGTGGTTAAGTTTAGGCCTTGCCAAGGAAGTAACTAATGCGTGTGTCTCAGGTGTAGTGTCGGCGCCACACGTCACGCAATATACAATGTTGCTATGTAGCATGCACCCGGAGTACGGGCTCGGCCGAGGGGTAAATGAGGGTGCGCAGGCCCGCTCGGGGTCAGGGATCAGACATGCCAACTGTTGTTTGTCGCTATTTCCGCAACATAAGCCAAAGGTCTACCCTCAACCGCATGGCAAGTTCAGCCAGGCATGAACTCTACATCTATGTCCGCCCTGTCCTTACCATGGGCCTACACACACGTGTCCGTCCACCTTCAGCGCACGACATCACTGTGTCGTTGTCAGGCTTGTGGACATGCGCAAACAGGCATGACAATAGTGTGCCGTAGGGGTGCAAGTGATGCAACCGCGCTGCGCACACTAGTGAATATGCTCGGGGGAGGGAGGAGCGGCATTGAGGCTACGTAATACACATTGATGCTGCTCATTTGCAACAAGCAGTACATGTCATGCAGGAATCACAAAGTCACACATATCACACACCAATGTACCAGTGAGCCTGCCAACACATCATGCAGAACCAACTATTGCCTCATGTCTCTCTGCACTGTCACAGGTGACCAAGGATATGCACTCTGCGCTTGGATGATGACACCCCTCCGAGCCCCGAACACACAGGCCCAGAGGCAGTACAATGCGGCCCACAGATGCACCAGGGGCATCGTGGAACGCACATTTGGCGTGTTGAAGTCACGTTTGAGGTGCCTGGACGTCACAGGTGGAAGGCTCCTGTACAGCCCAGACATCGTGTGCAAGATGATCGTTGCATGTTGTGTGTTGCACAACATATGTGTACGCAGCAAGGCACCATGGATACAGGTGCCAGATGCACCGGACGATGATGATGAAGATGAGGCAGGTGGACCACACCCCACTGCAGCCGCAGCAGGAATAGCCCGTAGGAACACCATCATTGACAATTTCTTCACATGAGCACGTCACATTGTGACAGTCCTTGGCAGTAATGGGACAATACAAAATGACCACAGGCACAGCATGTGCAAATAAATGCATTCAAAAAACACATTCCCTGAGTGCATGTCACTCATCTGTACAGGCACATCACTCAGACAAGTGTGAGTGCGACATGTATTGCTGACAATTTTATGATTTGTTCATGGATGGTGGGTGTGTCACCTCTGTGCAGAGAGGCTGTTTAGGGTGTCACGTATTCGAACTGCCAGTTCTGTGTGTCGCAGTTAGTTCGACGTTTCACATGTGTCCAAATTCATTCCATTTTGGCTGCCATTTGTGTCCTACAGGTGACAACAGGGCTCCTTTTGGGGTCAGATATGTACCACCATGATGCAGGGATGCCCCCTGTGACTCAAGTCCCACAACATGGGCAACATGTACGTAAGCGGGAGTCAGTGCCCCTACATTCGTCCACGCTTTCATAATTGATTGATCATGGTCATGACACATCTGTGTGCAGGAGGGGTTGCTTGTCCCTCTGCAATGTGAGGGGGAGATGAGGTTTCACTGTGTGTTCCATGCATGTTTCAGCATTGGCACAGTTTACATGCAGACTGCATGTCAATGTACATTGTGACTGTGAGGAGATGCCTATTTGATGTTTGACAATGGTCATTTGTTCTACGTCACGGATGTGGTGTTGTGCTCGTATATTGTCATCTCACTGTTTTTTTACTCTGCTTTTATGGTGCATTTTCCCGCATGACGCGTGGGAATTGCAGGCCTCTCGCTGGTTATCGTTGATATTTGTATCGCGATTGGCCTCATCGCTACTATTTTCGCGTTCATGTTTCGCGTTTTTTCTGCATCACGTTAGTTTTAACACGTTCTTTTGACACGTTATCTTGGGACTATCGCATGGGGCCACCATGTTGGGAATACCACGTTAACACGGAGTTGTTTTCCCGCGATAGACTGCGATGTGAAGAGTTGCATTAAGCTAATTTTGCAGTAGTTATCACACGTTCTTGAGAATATGCCCCTATGTATTTTTTTTTTTTGGGAGAATACATTCTCTGGCCATATTCAATGTTGGGTATTCCTACCCAAACTTACAGCCCCCAAATCCTAAAGGAGTGCAAGTTGTAGTTAGAATAATTAATCCCAGCCACCTTCAATGCTAGACCCAGCACCTTACTACATTGGATTGGTATCTCCATACCGATAACCTCTCTCTGTCCACCAATAAAGATTTCGCCAAGGTGGACAGTCGTGAACGAAGGAATTCTTGCCTTGCAGCTGCTGGGTAACATGGAAGGAAGGCCTTGTACTCATACTCCCTGAACCCAGTGATTCGTCTTAGAGAAGGGCAGGGATACTGATATAGAGTCCCCCAACCATGTAATGCCACCCAGAGAAAACCCTCCGTCTGGATCTGCTCTGAACTTGGCCACAAACTCTGCCACTCTGAGTCCCATTAAAAAAATCTAAACAAAAGGCAGCTTTGAACAAGGCCACTTCGTACCTTGAGTGTTTCATATTAATACATCATTGTCACTAGACACTGTATGTTGTTGATGCACACTGAGTGCATCAATGCCCTTGGGAGGTGTGTTTACACTACACTTGTAAATTTCAAACGTGGTTGAGTAAAAGGCCTGAATGGTGATATTGTTTGTGCAGATTTGGCATGAGGAATGTTGAATTAGGGTGGGAAGTGATCCCAGGTGGGAGGCATGGATGGTATGTTTTCATACATCTTGGTGCAGAAACCTGTTGCAGTATACGATTGGTCAAAGAGTCCAGTTATTTGACACAAATGTACGTTGTGCTAGGTGTCTGTACTTGTTGTTTCTAATTTCCGGTCCTTTCCACCATGGGGTAGTTCATGATGCTGTTGGAAGGGACGTAACAAGTGCTGAGTTGGTTCCAAGGAATTTCGTCATTTAGACCCTGATTATGTGTTTGCAACCTGTACACCCATCATTGCTCCTTTGTTAGGAGCTTTTTGCTGTTTCCAGGTTGAGTCCCCAGTTTCTTGATAATAGACCAATGTAGATCTTTGTTGCTATGATTTTTCTATAGAAAGTGTGCTGTCAGTCTTGTTGCTGTTTTCCTGCGTCTTATGGTACTGCTGTGTTTGCTTATGCAAATCTTTCTAGTTGTCATTGAAATGTAGCGAAGGCCACAGGGACAGGTGATGACATACATCACATTGTTGCTGTTGCAATTCATGTATCCCCTCTGCTCCCAGGAGTTGGCAAGCCCAAGATCAATTATTTTCATTTGTGAATTTAATGGACAAACTGAACAGTTTCCACAAGGGAAGTGTCCTTTGACAGGGGGAAGGACCCATAAGGTAGTCTGGCGTTCAGAGTTCCCTGACATGCGTTACAGTTTACTAGTCTGTCTTTGATGCTTCTATTTCTCTTAAACGAGAATAGTGGTTTTTCAAATGTCAGTTGATTTGAGGTGAGGATGCACCAGTGTTTGCTTATGATCCTTTTAATGGTGTTGGAAAAGGAGTTGTATGTGCTCACAAAGATGAGGGACATTTTGTTCTGCTTAGTATTGGTTTCCAGCAGGGCTTCTCTAGGAACATTACGTGCTCTCTTCTGTGCCTTGGTAATTATCCTTTCTGGATACTCTCTGTCCTTCAATTTTTCAGTAAGACTCTTGGCTTCCGTCTTGTTGTCTTGGATGTTGGAGCAATTCCGTCTGATTCGCAAGAATTGGCCCACTGGTAAATTTTCCTTTAGTGTCCAAGGGTGAGCGCTGGTGAAATGTAACAAGCTGTTGCGGTCAGTGGGCTTGGTGTACAGGGAGCTGCTCAGTTTTCCATCTTTCGCTGTGATGTTGACATTTAAAAAGGAAATTTGGGATCTGTTAGTTGTCATAGTGAAGCTGAGGAATGGGTTCCTTTCATTGAGCCATCTGTTGAATGATTCAATGTTGGTGTTGTCCCCATGCCATATGACCAAGATGTTGTTGATCTATCTCTGCCACAGTCGTATCCGGTCTCTACATGGATTGTTTGTCCAAATATTCTATTCTTCAAACCAGCTCAAATAGAGTCAGGCAATGCTAGGAGCAAAAGTGCTCCCCATTGAAGTCCTGTGGTGCTGTAAAAAGATTTGGTCTTCAAAGGTGACGAAGTCCACTGTAGGTGCCAATTCTGCCAACTTCATTATCCACCAGATAGGGGCAGCCCAGTTCTATTCTTGCTCTAGTAATAGGTTGTTGATCATGCGAAGACTATCCTCCTGTGGGATACTCGTATATAACGCCTCAACGTCGAAGCAGACCAGTGTCTCTGTTGAAGTATCATGCTCTTCCTCTTGCAGTAGGGTCAGAAGATGTTTGGTGTCCTTGATGTAGGATCTTGTCTGTATTACAAGGAGTCACAGGAACCAGTCTGTGTTTGAGCACTGAACCAATGTCCGACACGTTCAGCCTGCCTGGTGGGGCCATTCTGCCCTTGTGGATCTTTGGGATGGGGTAAAATCGGAGCATCCTGGGTTCAGTTGTGTCAAGAAAATCTTGCTCCTTCTTAGTGATCCACCCGTTCTCAGGGGCCTCCTCTACTAGTTTCTTGAGTTTTTCTTACATACGGCCTGTTGAGTCAGATTGGAGGGCCACATAATTTCTGTCCTCATGCAAAAGTGTGAGGCACGCTTCTCTGTAATCTTCTTTCTTTTGTATTACAATAGCACCTCCTTTATCCGCTGATTAATTACCAGATGATTCTTTTTGCTGAGGGGGTCCAGTGCTATGTTCTCCTTCTTGGTTAGGTTTTGAAAAGTGTTTTTATTCGGGTTAAGTTCCTCAACTTCTTTCACCAAACCCTCTTCAAATGCCTATACTTCAGGCAGGTATTGTGGATGGTGGTGGGTTGAATGTAGATTTATTTATCAAATTAGTGTGTCCATCATCTGTGTCCAAAAAGGAACTATTCTGGAAGAAGATCTTCACTTGTATCTTTCTGATGAATTCTGCCAACATGCATCTCATCTTGAATTTATCAATGTGTGTCGTTGGGACAAATCCGAGGCCCTTATTGAGTACTGATACCTCCTCAGTCAACAGATTCTCATTTGAAAGATTCACGACTATGTTCATAGGCCACTCTGGCCTGGTTGTTGTTGGTACCGAGTCGGCTCCGGGTGTTCACCTCATCTGTCTCCTCATTGTCCCACTGGATCCGTCTCACTCCTCGTCTTCCTCTCCTGCCACATCTACCAAAAAAGCATTGGTTTTGCTGAAAGAATGGTATATGTTGGGGTTGTAGTGGACATGGGAATGGTCGGGGTCCAAAGTTCCCTGGGCAAAACATCATTTGTGGGCATGGATATGCAGGGTTATAATAACCACCTCTTGGTTGTCTGCGTTTCCCCCTCAAGTTCTTTTTGGAGTTATCGCTAGACCACTCATCGGAGTCTAGAAATGAAGATCCTCAATCGCTCCTCTCTGAGTATTCTGCATCTGAATGTATTTTTTCTTGTAATCGTCTTTGATGTAGGGGTAGACCTGCTCAAGGCAGAATTTTTAAAGATCTTTTTGTCAGATAAAAGTATGTGACAGTTTCTCTTCATGATCTGTTGTATCTCCTTAGATTGACTACCAAAGTAGTGATAAACCTAAGTGTATCCTCTGTGTTAACCTGGCTATTGGTAGGAAATATTAATTACTTCCAATCTCTAAGTGTTACCCTGGTCTTCCCTCACTTAAAATCATTTAAAATCCAAGAGGGATAACCTCTAACTCAAAATCTGTAAATCAGCTGCATTTGTTTATGTTCAAAATCCTTAGGATTTCACCTTCTGCACTACCACAAGTGCGCTGCATTGTTTGTGTCTTTGCCAACGCCTGCTTTGTGATATGTATATATATATATATGCATATATGGAAAGAAACTTCGTATTCCGAATCTCGAACAGAAAGGACACGCACTCCAGGATCACGTTATTGAATTTATTGGTACAAACGGCGTTGCCGTTTGTACCAATAAAAATAATAATGCGATCCTGCAGTGCAAGTCCTTTATGTTCGAGATTCGGAATACGAAGTTTCTTTCCATTTTACAAATGGGTCCCGGCACCCGTAGCTTGCACCAGCCCCGTTCAGGTGGATGCAATCATCAGTGTCGGGAGTTTTTGGCTATATATATATATATCTGTATTCACTAAAAAAAACAAAGGTTACAGTGTCGTGTAGTTTCCCACTTCCCAGAAGGAACTGGGTGTTTGTTGGGCAACATAAGCATAGGGATAGTGCCAGACTGATTCGGTGCACCCCCACAGAATATGTCGTCCTAAAGACCAACTAGCCCACAGTGCCACCATGTGCACCCATAAGCCTAGATGGGTTGCAAACAGTTTTGGCAATCACAGAACATGACAACCCTGAACTCTCCCAGTGATCATGGTAACAGATCTAGAACCCTTTCGCTCAGTCACTCGTGCTCTCTTTCTCTCAGAGAAATATGCAAGGAATACGCAGTGGGGCGTTTTCAATATTTATTGAATCAAAGTGATTCTTGCATAAAATATATGTGCTGCAATGATCAATAGACAGAAGCAGATGAAACTGATTAGCAATATCGGGACAGTGAACAGGATGAAAAGTTCCACCATCTTGCTAAGACAATCACCCAAAAGTTTCAAGACAGCAGCTGAAGTGAGTGGCAAACTAGTTTTGAAACTTTTGTGAAGATTCGTCAACCAGCATCAAAGTTTTTAGCAAAACAAAAAATGCTTTGTCTATGGAAACTAGGTTCTAACTATAACTACATACTGGTGACCGCCAGTAGGTAATATACATATATACCTATATCTAAAAACAATATTAATGTACAAATATATTGAACATTTAGGCCGGCACAGGGCATGGCATTACTCAAAGTAATCATTTGGCGATGATCCTTGGAGTGGTGGGAGGGGACTGGGAGAACTACAGGGGGTGGGATGAACCTATGTGATATTTCTTGAGGGACTGATCAAGCGGCATAGAAAAGTGAAAGAACTGAGTGAACTAATTTTGTCAATGTGACTATACTTTGTTTTAAATTTAAATATAAAACAATAAATACATTGTCTTTGCTGGATTCTTTCTTCTTCCCTGATGTCAGTTAGAGATTGGTGATCAGGGAGAGATTGGTGTCTTGCTATTTAATTCTGTAATAATCTTCAATCGAGAACTAGTATGTATGGCATACTCATACTACTCTCCCTCTCTGTCTCTTTGAATTGTATCTTTCACCCGTTTCTCACCCCTTCTCTTAGATGTCTCTTTTTCATCTGCCATCCATCTCTGTTGTGCTTTTCTATTCCGTCTCCACTTTCTCACACCCTTCTCTCCCTCCATTTATCTATTGTGTCTTTCTAATCTGTCTACCTATCTCGTCTCTTAGCTATCATTCACAGTGTCTCTGTTGTCTCATTTTGCCTTTGTCTTCATCACCTCTCTCTTTTGTTTCTTCCCCTCTTAATTTGCCTATCACTATCCCTCCATGTCTATCATTCATCTCTTTATTTTTCTTTCTCTTCCAAACACACACACACACACACACACACACGCACATAGCCTCTTTGTCTCACCTATCTGTTGTTTCTTCTTCACTTCTGGTCTCTCTGCTCCCCTTGTTCGTCTTCTTTTTTTTCTTATGTCTGTCCTATTTCCTTCACCCCTGACATGCCCAGAGACAGTCAGAGACAAAAAGATGACTTTATGCCTCTCAACCAGCAACAAGAATTGATTTATGTTGCAAGTTTTATACCTTTGGTTTGAAATCACAATGCTGTGTTCTTTTTCACAGTGCACACTGCAAAGTTTTCCTGGCACTGTGTTGTAATGCTATGTCTTTAAAGACATGGAACCTTCATGTTGTCCATTCTATCAGACTCTGTGTAATGTGTTCGGAGGGAGGTGGGATACTTTTCTTGTCAGTTAGTGTATGATTGGCAAGAAAGTATCACGCTTCTCCAGGAGATCATTAGAGGAAAGCACCTTTTGCATGCCGACTAGAGGAACAAACCTTTTTCTTTGCTTACAAAATGTATAAATAAATAAAAATCATTGTAGCCACAAGATTTTTTTTCTTCTTTCTCAGAATGATATCCTCTAAAATAGTTATTCCTCCTGCATTTCTGCCTCATCACGGCGCACCAGCTATTCAGTGGCAAGACTGGATTGATCTATTTGAAAATTATCTAATTGCATTAGATGGGCAGAATTTTAGGCCAGAAAAGAAGAAAGCCTTATTGTTGAGTACCCTGGGCAAAGAAGCGCACCATATCTTCAAATTTCTTTCAGAAATACGAGATAACGATGACCAACCTATTCAGGATGTTTATAAGGAAGCCAAACTGCATTTGGAATGTAGGTTTGCTAAAGAGGAGAACATTGTCATGTCCAGATATAGATTCTACACTTGGCCTCAGAAATGAGGAGAGTCAATGGAAGGCTTTATCAATAGCTTACGTGAATTTTCAGTCAAGTGTTGCTTCGGTCAAATGACAGAAGAACTTATTAGGGACCAGTTGATTGTCCAATGCAGGTGGAAAAAAATGCAAGAGCACTTATGGGCAGCGAAGAGCCTTTCACTAAAGGATGCATTTAGTATAGCTAATGCTGTTCAGGAATCAGAGTTGTGCATGAAGAAGATGTGCAAGAAAGACCTGGCAAATACAGGGGATGAAGTGTCCGATATTAACAAAAGAGAGGATCCTCAAGAGAACATGGATGTGGTCGATTCAAGCAACAAACCCAATAATAGGGTTTGGAGACGAGGCAGCACCTACTCTAAACCCATCAAAACTTGTCATAGGTGGGAAGTGCGTTCGAACCTGGTGACTCCAAATTGTGTTATGCTGCAAATAAGGAGTGCAGGAAATGTGGCTGCAAGGGAAACTATGCCCGCATGTGTAAATCTCGGGAAGCGGTCACAGAAGAAGCATGGGAAGACAAACAGAGAGATCGAGTAATAATTTTGTATTAGGAAGCGGATGATGAAGGAAGACAAGTCAGACCGAAGGCTTCCTTTGAGATTAAAGACAGGAAAGTTGAGCTAATAGTAGACTCTGGATCTTTATATACCATCGTCCAGAAGAGTATATTTGAGAGGGAGAGGCATCATGTAACACTGATGCCCAAGGATATCAATCCAAGAGGATATCAAGGAGAAAGGATTGATGTATTGGGATACTTTGAGGCCCCAATCAAGTTTCTGACAAGATAAATTGAGTGAAAGGTCCAGGACAAAAGAAGGGATATGTCCACAAATCGTTCTGAAAACAGGGTATCATTCCAGGGAAGCACATGTTAAGGAGGGTGCTTGTGGTTGTGAGAAGTGAAGTGAAGAAAATGCTGCAAGGTATAATGAGAGAAGGTATCATTGAGCCTGTGGAGGCCACTAGTTGGGTCTCGCCCTGTGGTAATAACTAAAAATAACTGATGGTCGACTGAGATTTTGTGTGGACCTAAGAAGCCTGAATCAGAACATTTCCCTTACTAAATATCAATGAGCTAATTTTACTGCCCAAAGGTGAATTTTTTTTCTCCAAACTCGATCTGAAGAGTGCGTACCACCAAATCCTTTTGCACGAGGAATCGAAGAGCTTGACAGCCTTTATCATGATTGAGGGCACGTTTTAATTTACTAGAATGCCCTTTGGTTTATTCTCCACTGCAAGTGTCTTTCAACGCATGATGACTGAAGTGTTCAAAGGACTAAAAAATGTCATCTATTTCAAATATGACTTCTTGGTGTTTGGGGAGACGGTACAAGAGCATAATTGTACCTTGAGATCGGTGTTGAATAGGTTGCATGAGGCTGAACTCACCCTCAGGAAAGACAAAGGTAAATTCTTGGTTGAAGAAATTGAATGCCTTGGTCATACAATTTTGGGTGATAAGGTCAAACCCAAGGAAGATTTAATTAGGGCCATCAGATCAGCGCCCACACCGCAAGAAAAGGATCAGCTGCGATCGTTTATGAGACTCATCGATTATTATTCTAAATTGGTGAACAGTTTTGCTGAGAAAACAGAAGCCATGAGGCAGTTGTTGAGGAAGAGGTGCACATTTGTGTGGGGCAAGGAACTTCAAGAATCTTTCGATAATATAAGGAAGGAAGTATGTGAGGCAGGAATATTAGTACCATTCAATACTCGTTTGAAATCCATCTTGACTGTGGATGCTAGTGGATGCGGTGTTGGTGCTGTATTGTCCCAGTGCATGGAGGAGTTATAGGTCTAGGTTATAGGAATACAAATACAAGAAAATACAAATACAGAAAGCCACTCCTCACCACAGTTCATAATTTCGCTTCCCCTTATCTATCACAAAGCAACACTATTAAATACAAACACACAGGCCATCCCCTTAACACCAACCAGTCTACCCCACACACACACACACCTACGAAATGCTTTCTAAACCTGTTAGACGACAATAAAAACAACCACAAAAATACTCAATTTATGCCCTACTACAGCAAACACAACCAGCAATAGCACACCACCTGCAACCTCCATAGACAGCACTCACTCTACCGAAGCACAAAATCACACCACCTCTAAAACACCTGTCTAAAGCTGCCTACTAATAAATGCCAGATCCATGTTCAAAAACAAGTACAACTTTGAACTATTAACAGACATACAACCTGACTTACTTTTCATCACTAAATAATGGCTGGGGAAGACATGGCCCCAATATTGCATGATGCAATTTCACCTGGCTATCAAACTGTCACACAAAATTGAATACGTAAAAGAAGAGGTGGCTTAGCTGTCATATTTAAGAAAACAACTCTCACCAATGTTACATTTCAAGGGTGTGAGGCCCTCCTTGTCAGATGGAACCCTGCACCAACCTTTTCTTCTAAATTTCTCCTTTACATTCCACCACCTAGCAATGGTACATTATAAGTAAGGCTCCCTGTTTTCCGTTTTTACTGATTTTTACAGAACATACAGACAGAAAACATTTATTTTCTTGTCTGTATTTCTTTTTAAATGTGGATAAAAACAGAAATTGGGTTGCTTTTTGAGTAATTCTGAATACTGGCTGCCATGACTGCCAGGCCAATTGCGGTGTGGGTTGATAGGTAAGGGGGCTAGAAAAGAAAGGAATTTTAATAAAGAGGTTTTAACAGCAGTAGATATGCACAAAGTTGATACTGAAATATGGATATTTTCTTATCAGTGCATTGATTTATCTTCTGTGGGGGTTTACAACATTGAAACCTAGTAGGCATTCAAGCATAAGTGCATATTTACCCGTTAAATAAATGTGGAAATATACTAATTTTAGCTTCATTTTTCCACAAAACCCAAAATAAATATGGATAAATACAGATAAAATTTGCAAAAAATAAATATGGATAAATACAGACGGAAATGTAAAAAAAAAAACAAATACCATAAAACCGGGAGCCCTAATTATAATATACCTTTCTAGATACAGTTTCAAACCCACTCACAAAATGCGCAAACCTATGCATCATTTGCTGACTTGAACATATGGTTTGATAAACCTAATATGCCCCTGTCTAGAACAATCCTCACTGGCCTAGACACGCTCAACCTACAACAGCTGTTTCACAAACCCACACACATTGCTGGACACACCTTAGAAGGAATATTTGGCAAACCAGACATAGTCACGATTGAAAGGGTTACTTTATTCAGGTGGTCAGATCACCACTTGTTTGCCTACCAACACAGGACGTATGCAAAAGAAACAATTGATGGACGGAATGCTAGACAATGCAAACATTCACCCCCAGTCACAAGGATCTGGGTTAAATCCATCATTCTTTTGCTCACCACACCACCCCAATTTGGACCCAGCCATATGCAAATCAGTCTTGACCCTGTTCCTTGTGGGAACAGTCCAGCCCGAACTGCCAAGCCAGGTCCTCCCTGGACCAAAAACAAACATCCTGGGACCGGTTTCAGGGAATCACCCTTCATCAGCCAAGCTAGCTTGAATTCAGTGGTGTAGTGAGCACGGGACCCACGTCTGGGCATACCCTTCCCACTTAGGGCGACATATGCAAAAGAAACAATTGATGGATGGAATGCTAGACAATGCAAACATTCACCCCCAGTCATAAGGATCTGGGTTAAATCCATCATTCTTTTGCTCACCACACCACCCCAATTTGGACTCAGCCATATGCAAATCAGTCTTGACCCTGTTCCTTGTGG
Organism: Calotriton arnoldi; assembly: GCA_963921515.1. Taxonomy (NCBI): domain Eukaryota; kingdom Metazoa; phylum Chordata; class Amphibia; order Caudata; family Salamandridae; genus Calotriton; species Calotriton arnoldi. The sequence continues at coordinate 1,360,592 of CAWUFW010000753.1, read as the reverse complement.
GAACAGTCCAGCCCGAACTGCCAAGCCAGGTCCTCCCTGGACCGGAAACAAACATCCTGGGACCGGTTTCAGGGAATCACCCTTCATCAGCCAGGCTTGCTTGAATCCAGTGGTGTAGTGAGCACGGGACCCACGTCTGGGCATACCCTTCCCACTTAGGGCGACATATGCAAAAGAAACAATTGATGGACGGAATGCTAGACAATGCAAACATTCACCCCCAGTCACAAGGATCTGGGTTAAATCCATCATTCTTTTGCTCACCACACCACCCCAATTTGGACCCAGCCATATGCAAATCAGTCTTGACCCTGTTCCTTGTGGGAACAGTCCAGCCCGAACTGCCAAGCCAGGCCCTCCCTGGACCGGAAACAAACATCCTGGGACCGGTTTCAGGGAATCACCCTTCATCAGCCAGGCTAGCTTGAATCCAGTGGTGTAGTGAGCACGGGACCCACGTCTGGGCATACCCTTCCCACTTAGGGCGACATATGCAAAAGAAACAATTGATGGACGGAATGCTAGACAATGCAAACATTCACCCCCAGTCACAAGGATCTGGGTTAAACACAGGACAGCACAATTAAGTTTACTCGCAATATATATCGACCTTAGAATAAGGTTAATTTGGAGAACCCAGAAACCCAGCTAAATTCCTACACAGATCTGGACTCAATAAACTCAGTTCAAAAACTATTTGAATGGCTCTATAAAGCTTTTAATATATTTATCCTACAAAAAAATATCAAAACATATCAAAATAAAACAAGCTCCTCTGGTGTATGTAGATTTAAAAAAGAAAAAACAACAAATCGCTAAGCTTCTAAGCACCTTTCTATTAACAAACAACCCTCAAAACAAAATACATTTACACAGACAGATTGTACAAATTAAGATTACAAAAATCTAAAAAAAAATACTTGTCGCGCAGAATCAGAATCCGATGGCTAAATACCCCAATAAAGAACTTTTTAAATACTCACAGAATTTCACAATACCAAATGCACTGAAGGAACCCATCCAATTTCACAAGAATTTTGTCACAAACTGGAAATATATTACACAATAGAATCTGATATGTTGGATTCATACATAAGACATAAAAAACAACACACCCCTCCAGGGAAAGGTTAACACAGCAACTGCACTCCTTCAAAGAACTTTCAACAACTGATTTTAAATAGCTTGTCAAAGCAAGCAGGCCAGCCGGTTGCCCCTCCCACTCTTGTCCCCCCACAAATCTTCAAAACCATTCTAACAACCTTAGCAGTAATTCCAGTCAGAACACTGATCAACAACTCCTCCTAAACAGGAATTTTTCCAGAGGACTTTAAAAAGGCTGAGATACCTTCATGATTAAAGTAAACAAACCTGGACCCTCAAGACCCCGACAATTACAGATCTTTGGCAAATGGACTGTTCCTAGGCAATCTCACAGAAAGAGCAGCCTTTGCTTAAATGTCACAATTCATTGAAGAAACCCCCACTACATTTCGACTTCCAAAATGGGATTCCGTTGAGGAAGAGTTACTAAATCAGCCCAAATTCCCATCTGGGATGGCTTTAAAAAGTCTGCTCCTATATCTTAGCAGGGAATATTTTTTTTAATAGTCCAATATTTAAAAAAAAGTGACTAGAATCAAATTACAGGCTGATTGCATTACTTCGCACAGCCAAACTCTTTTAAAATAATTAGAATCCTGGGCAGAATCCAGCAATTTAATATCGCCCACACAAAGAGACTTCAAAGAAGATAGTAACACTTCAGATAACATCCCTAATCTCTCATTGTTAATGCACGCATCACTAAAGGAAAAAAGGTGCAGTCTGTTCCCCTGCATCATAGATAATAGAATGACCTTCAATGGAGTGGACTGCTAAATTCTCTGGTCCAAACTACAAAGATCAAAGATGAGATATTCCGCCCCCACTATTGAGAGCCATTCAGTCGTTATACTGGAACACCTGGGTTCAAGTTAAACTCATACATAATGGGCATATGTCCAGCAAAATAAAATCACAGAGGTCTCAAACAGGTCTCTGTGCTGCAACCCCTGTTTTTTAATTTATACACAGTGGATTAGACTGACGCTATTAAGGCCCAAGGGTCTCATCGCCCAAGCGTGCCTCTTTGTCTCTTCAGTCTCTGCTATATGCAGATGATAGAATGATCTTAGATCATATGGCTGCAGACCTCCAGACAGCCCTTAATGCCTTGAATATTTATAATTCCACCAATAAATTAAAAATGAATCCCAAAACAATCTGCTGTGTTACTTTTCATTAACAAGCACCGTAAGTTGAGCAGGTGGTGTACTGGGGAAACTGCAGTGAGAGAAAAAGAAAGTACTGTTATCTGGGTGTGTGGTTTGACAACAAAAGTGCCCCTAGAGAATATCAAGCACACTTAAAGTCTAAAGCTGCCTTGGTCACCTATGCCATGAAACGACTTTATGGTAATCTGGACGCTCCATTGTTTGCACTTTTACTATCATACATGCAAGATTTCTGCCTTCCATTGACTATGCCTGGTGGCATTTCCAGGGAAGTTGGCATTGTGGATTAATCGATCTTGCTCTAATTTATTAGACCCGATTAAGACAGATTGCCTCTGCTTCAGTCTAAGTCAATGAGGAAAAATTATTCCTCTGACTATTTTCTTTAAACCTCCCACTTGCCTGCTCTAAAATGTTGGCGTGAATGTAAATATGCCCCTGAGGACATCATTTTTAGGTCGAGCCTAGCGCAGCGCGCATGCGCTGCTCTATGGGAGGCCTCATGTAATCCCTCTAAACTTTTCTGTGTGGGTCTGACTCCCCCCATGCATTTGGTTGGCTGTTGGCTGTGTCAATTTGAAATGGTAGGCTGCAAATGGCTGAAGGCGGGCGCATGTCCCACCTATTTTGCAAATGTTCACTCCCACAGCGTTTTGCTTGTGGGAGCGAGCAGCGGCGCGCAGGGTGGCAGCTGCATTCCTTACATTCTTTGCAGTGCGCGCGCACCACTCGCGGTCTAATTGTTATTTGCTGATGCTTTACGTTTCCATGTTATTGAAGTCGCAGTGCGCTTTAGGGTAAAGGAAGTGTCTTACTTCAGTGAAAACTGCGCCACCTGCTGGCCGAAAAGATTTCGTTTCAAAGGCAAGCCAGAGCCGTTGGAGAATGTTCGCTTTATTTTGACCATTTAGCGCCCTTTTTGAGCGGCGTTCTGTTCTGTATTTCTCAGCACTTTCCTGAATTTAACCACTTATAAACATGTTTTAGTTGTTGACATTCCCCCCTTTCCCTTCCATTTTATCATACTCTCTTCCCTTTCTTGGTACTGACTCCAGGGCACCTGCCGCGCCGTGAATCTAAGCCGAATGCAGAATTTATCCCCCCCAGCTTCTCTTCTGTTCCAGCAATGTTTGACCAAAAGCTTAGTTTATTTACGGGGCTGTCCTGTCTTCATTTTCTGCACCTGAACGCGCGCGGCAGCATTTTGAAGGTGCAGAAAATGAATGAATTACACAGAACCGCGATTTTAAATCTAAAGTGACAGAAAGGTGAGGGACTTGGAGGGAAAAAGAAGCACTGGTGTGAATTAGTGTTGTCCTATTTCACTGTAGCGCCTAACTTATAACTACTGAGACTCAAACGCATTTCACTTGTTGGGATTTTTAAGATTAGCTATATAATTCAAAAAGCGAATTTAAAAATCGCAAATTTAGTGATGCGACCTTCTGGCAATTCTCGCAAGGAGTTCGCTTACGAACTATGAGCTGCGAAGTTCTAGCGACTTCTGTTTTCATGTGAAAATCGGAACTTATTGTTAGAAAAGGACATAAGTGACAGTCACTGTCACACAAACCACAGATAAATGGGCACAGACAGGGCTTGCAATAAAAAAAAAATTTCCCGAGGGGCCACTGTCATCAGTAGACGCAATCTTTGGGTGCTGGTGTCCGATCAATGTTGCAAACCTTTGATACATTGCATTGCAATTCTGGAAAGAGAAGGGGATGCCCTTTCACGTGCCTCCTTTTTCCAAATCTCGAGGAATCACAGTGCTCCCAATATTTATTCAAATATTTATTTTTGTATGCATTTTTATATAGCGCAAAAGTTAGCCAAAGGTGCCAGAGCGCTTTACAGTAGACATATGTTGTTGCATGAATAGTTACAAAGGGGTCAAGAATGACCAAATATTACCAAATATAGTTATATCAGCCCTAGGATTACAAAAATGGTAAACCATTGTAAAAAAGGAAACAAGTTATGCAATAGACATATAAAGTGATGAAAAATTTGTAAGCACCTGATGAAGTAGAGGTATTGTAGTTCTGTGCTAAGGGGCGAGACAACATGTTCTCAGTGGAGAGGATTGGCTGCAAAGGATTGGCTGCAATGTCTTAGCTGAAGTATCACTGAAGGAGGAGGGCTGGAGGGCTTTCAGCTCCAGTTTGAAGGTCGTCAGCGAGGCGGTAGTGCGAAGGTTTGGAGGTAGTGAGGTCCAAATTCTGGTTGCACTACCTGAGAAGGATTGTTCCAGTAGTTGTTCCTTTTTAACGGTCAGGGGTTCTGGCAGCAATGCTGCAGCATTTTGCGATGGTCCAGAACCTCCTGAAAGCTTGAGTTTGTCTGCCAAGTAACGGGAACAGCTTCACACAGCATCACCACAGCATCACTCAGCGCCACTACATCATCACTCAGCACCACCTCAGCATCACTCAGCGCCACCTCTGCGCCACCACAGCATCACACAGCATCACTCAGTGTCACCTCAGTACCACCTTAGCGTCACTCAGCAGCACCACAGCATCACTGAGTGCCACCACAGCATCACTGAGTGCCACCACAGCATCACTCAGCGTCACCACAGCATCACTCAGTGCCACCACAGCATCAGTCAGCACCACCTCAGTATCACTCAGCATCGCCTCCGCACCAGTACACCACCACCTCAGCATCACTCAGCAAGACCTGGGTATCATTCAGCATCACCTGAGCATCACCTCTGCACCAGTCACCACCACCACCACCTCAACATCACTCAGCACCACCTCAGTCTGCTCTCGGAATCTGGCATCTGTTGATTCTCCCCTAGCGCCCGTCCGCTGCTAGTGTTATAATACAGGTACTATTTCCCAACCTTCACCCTCCCGTTGTTTATGCCCCCCCATAACAACAAAAAAAGCTATAACAGCTATAACAAACAACCATTGGAATAGGCAGAAAGAAGTTGCCAGCATTGCAAGGACAAAAGAAAACTGAAGATATTTTTTATTGTAAATACTTTTTTTAATAGGGTCGTTCAGTTGTATATAATGTCTTCTTGGTCATATATAAGGTAACAAAAATGCTTCTGACACTTATTTATTATAACCTTTCAGCCTGATGCACAGCAGTCACACTTCTCTACAGCATAGCTTAAAAACATTGGCAAAGTCAATATCTCTGGCTAAAAAGGTCCCAAAGGTGAGACCTATTGGCTATGCCAATGCTTGTTTATTTGGAAATCGATATGATGTTTCACCCACCAACGATTTTAAGTTTTGTGAGCTTAATGTACAACTATCACGTGCAACTTTAAGTATAAATATAGTAAATTCCACAAATTTTGTAGCACAACTTCTGTATTAATTGAATTAGTGCCATGAGTTTAAACTGCATCATAGCTGTGCAACGCTGGAGTCCCCTTGGTCAAAAGTCGAGGTTTTTTCTTGATTAAGTCAGCATTCGAGGACAGCGAATGCATCCAAAATATTACGCTCTCTTAGTAAACTCGAGCAACTCTTGGATTATCCGGAATCCACTCAATTAACTTACTATTCCAAGCCAAGCTATCATAAATTCATATTTAGAAACTATAATGTCTAATAAGTACGACTCAGTGCCGGAACAATCTAACGCACTGCAGAGAACCGCGTTTGCGTGCTAAGAAATTACACAGTTTGGAATTTTGAACACAGCTTATTTTATTTTAAGAAGTTATTGCACGATTTACATGCCAAAATATGGATGTCTCTGTTCGTGCTCTTTGAGTTAAGCTCATTTTTTGCAAGCTTTATATTCAGAAAGTTGAGAATGGGTTGAACCCAAGCAAGTCTGGCATGTGACTACTGGTTCTCGGTAATACCACACCACACGGTTTACTCTGGGAGAAATCTCAATTTTGCTCATTAGCATAATTTATGCATACATTCTTTAGGTATGCAAATATATGCACATATTTCAACATGCTGAATGAAGGAAATCCAAGATGGCGGCGATCACTGGTGGCAGGAGCGGGGACTGCCTGGATAAGAGCATCACGCTGCCGCCGGACGAGATTTTCCGCAACCTGGAAAACGCCAAGAGGTTCGCCATAGACATCGGTGAGGCGCCTCCCGCGGGTGGGGGCGAGAGTGTTGTTCGAGAAGGGATAAAAGCTTATACTTACCCTTTATTCCGCTGGCAATAATCACGCAGCGGTTCCTGCCTCTACAGCGGCCGCCATGCGGCACTCTGGGATTTGTAGTTTGGAGTGTATGAGCTAGTTCCTTCAGTACAAGTCTTAGGCGGAAGGGGTGAACTCGATTTTCTAAAAGGATGCGTGTAGGGTCACCAGCTCCTCACAACACGAGGAGCTGTTCCCCTGACTCTTGGTGTCATTGAGAGGTAACGAGCATAATGCTCGGTAAAACTACATTTCCCAGAAAGGGCGTAGGGGCTCCGTGGGGGACAAGAGTTAGGTAAACAGCATGGAAACCGAGCAAGGGGTTTTCTGGATATAGGACAAGGCACGTTTCACAGGACACAACGTGTATCTGTATTACCGCTTTGGCACCGCAGCACACAACGTTCACGTAGAGCAGGCTTAGCGCCCCACAGTGTGGTCTGTGTGATAGCATATTACAGTGTCAGACACCACGGGCGTGGGAAATACGTATAAACTAGTGTATGTTTTTCAGCGCACAATGTGAGATTGCAGAGCCAACTGGACCACCTCGGGGATGAGTGAATATTATGTAAATAATGAACGTTGTTGAGGTAGGGAGGGTACGTGATTCCATAGTACTGTAAGTATACAGCAGTTTGTGCACGTTCCTAGATTACTGCGCAGGCATATGTAAGGCTTTGGTCCTTATGCACCAATGTGGGTAAACAGAGCAGGCTAGGCACCCTCAACAGACGGACAGTGTGTGTACATAGGTTAGCCGCGGCCGGGGTCACATTCTGTGTTTTGAGCAAATCGTATACCTCCTACTACAATGTGTGTGTAAAGAGCATTCTGAGCTCGAATGGTGTGTCAGTTGTAAAGCTGATGGGGTTGGATAGGCAGCTTGTGAGACACAATTACTGCACAGTGTGGGACGGATGGAGCAGGTTGTCACTTAAGTGGTCATCCGTGTATGTACTAGATATAGTGCGAACTCAAAGTATAACCTTAACCAGGGGCGTGGGGGAGCAAATATATCAACTAATGGAGGCGGGGCTAACTTCAAACAATGGGGTAAAACTATCCTTAGAGCCAATACCAGAAAATAGTGCTACATTGTGCATTTTAAACATACTGGTCATACCCTATACGATTACAACAAACATGTTTTGATGGATTTTACAATGTTTCTAGGCTACTGACTGTTCTATAAACAGGGGACGAGTGATATGCCAACTAAAAAGCAGCTTCTATAAATTCCAATTCAAAGGACTTTACAACCAGTCTTTGCAGCGCTATTTCAAGAGAGGACCCCTTTTTCCAATTCCTTCTGTGAAATGATAATGAGCTCATGAGAGTTTTAATTCCATCTTCAGTAAGACGCTCGTATCTGAGTGTTGCACTAAGGTACGTTTTCATTCTGCTCATCAGGATTTTGCAGAATATTTTTGGTTGAGGCCATACACATGTATAAGGTCTCAGAATATTGAGCTTAGTGGATTGTGCACCTGATTTCAGAATGTGTGGCTGCCAAATCACCGGTTTGATTACTAATGCTTCTCCCAGTCCTCCTGAGACTGAATAAGTGAGTACCAATTGTCTGTATTATCACTCGTTAATTACTCTACCAGGAATCTGCTATCTTAAATAAAATAGTTATTGCACCCAACACTGGGCAATTCTGTTATGACATGACTGAGCTACATCTATTCAGAAAGCCAATAGACCTAAAGAACTAGTGAAAAAGGTGGTTGCACTGATAAAGTTTTGTAACAGATGCTGTTCAAGCTTGCAAAATATGCAAATATTCATTTAAGCTCTAGAACATATAGACACTGTGGCTGTTGGCCAATGTCCTGCAGAGGCCACTCCAACAGCAACACAAACAGATGATGGACAGAATGCTGAACATTGCCAAACCTTCACCCCGAATACAGAGATTTGTGCCTAAATTTGTTTTTTTTTTTTTTGCTCACCATACCATTCCGTTTTGGACCCAGCCATATGAAAATTAGTCTTGACCCTGCTCTCCATGGGAAGAGTCCAGCCTGAACTTCCAGTCCAGGTCCTCCTTGGACCAGAAACAAGCATCTTTTTGTGTTGCTATAGTCACCCTAAGTGGGAAGGGTATGCCTAGCCGTGGGTCCCGTGCTCACTATGCAACTGGATTCAAGCTAGCTTGGCTGATCAGAGGTGATACCCTGAAACCGGTCCCATGAAGCTTGTTTTCCGATCCCGGGAGGACCTGGCCTGGCAGTTCGGGCAGAACTGTTCCCAGGGGGAGCAGGGTCAAGACTCATTTGCATATGGCTGTCTCTAAACTGGGGTGGCATGGTGAGCAAAAATATGAATTTGACCCAGATCTGGGGCTGAATGTTTGACAATGTTCAGCATTCCGTCCATCATCTTTTTGTGCTGCTGTAGTCGCTCCAACAGAAACCGAAATAGTGCCTCTTAATAGATTGTTATAATAACAACAACCATGCTTTCAATTCTGATCTGAAGCAACCAGCACATAAGTGTAACATCTACTTGAATATCAATGTTTTTAAATCCTGCAGGAACAATGTGCATTAGAGAATATAAGATTTGTTACAAATTTACTTTGAGAATAATGGCTATGTTCTCTATATTGGTGTGTAGAATAATTATAGCAATTACCCTAGCCTGTGAAGCGAAATGGACAACCCTGAATGGAGTACAAGAGAGATAACTGACAAACAATGTGGTTACCAGTTTGTTATTGTATCACTGAAACAAGTAGAGCACAAAGTAATGTTTTCATTGTGCAATGCTTTTATGTTGGTAATATGTCATACCCAGTATTCAAGTTATGCTGTTCTTGATGGCCTGAGCTTAGTTTTACAGCAGAAAAAGGCTTCATAACAATTTTGCTGCCAAACCATACTAGTTTGAAGCAGCAGTACACCGCAATTAAATGTCTGCACTGGATGGGCGCTGGTGTACTACTTCCTCTGGATGGACACCATCACAAACACATGCAACTCATAGGTTAAATTAAATAATACATCTGTCTTACAGTGCCTCTGAGAAACGGATCATAGATTAGTTTGGTTTTTAGGCAGAAGAACTATGTCCCTGGTTAGACATATATTTTATGTTCAGGCTTTCCATAGCTCAGCTACATCTCAGTCTACCTTTTAGGTCAAGCATTGTAACCTGAGCTACCTCTCAGGTTACAATACTTCCTCACCAGAGGACAAGAGCTACAACCCATCATTGATGCTGATGTCTTCTAAAATTGCCACCGTCTCTGCGTTAAGAGCTCAAAGTCTGAAAGGCTCAAAGGTTAGACCTGGCATCATTGGTGTGGTTTCCCCTAACTTTTTGCCTTCTGACCTCCTGTTTTTGCTGGTTGTAGAAATCTACACTGCTAGCCAGTGCTAAAGTGTATGTGCTCCGTATACAAATCATGGTAACATTGGGTGATCCACAATTGGCGTATTTGATTTACTTATAAGTCCCTAGTATAGTGAACTACATGTGCCCAGGACCTAGGAATCAAATGCTACTAGTGGGCATGCAGTACTGATTGTGCAACCCACTTAAGTAGCACTTTAAACATGTCTCAGTCCTGCCACTGCAGAGCCTTTGTGTACAGTTTTAAACTGCCATGTCGACTTGGCAAGTTAACCTACTTGCCAGGCCCAAAACCTTTCTTTTTATTACATATGTCACCCCTAAGGTAGGCCCTGGACAGCCCAGGGGCAGGGTGCAATGCATTTAAAAAGTAGGACATGTTCTTTTAAGTTTTACATATCCTGGTAGTGAAATACTCTTAGATTAGTTTTTCACTACTGCAAAGCCTATCTCTCCCATAGGATAACATTGGGGCTGCCCTATTACATTTTATAAGTGTAGTTTCCATTTGGGAAAACATAGGAAAACCAAATTTGGTGTCTATGGACTCACAATTTAAAAGCACAACTTACCGTGAAGTTGGTTTAAATTGCAGTGCTGAAAATGCCACTTTTTTTGAAAGTTGGCACTTTCTTACTTACACCATTTGGTGCCTTCTGCCTGTATCTGGAATACACACATGGGGTGGGCGATAGCTGTCTTCCTGCATTCCCTGTAGACAGCCCCACACAAAGGAAGGGTAGGTGTGATTGAGTGGTCATCTGCATGTTGATGGCTCATCCTGAGCAGGATGGGAGGGAGGAGCTGACACTTTACACCTGAAAGGACTGGTCCCTGTCCCCACACAAGAGTTGCCAACTCCCCACCCCACAACCCCCTTAGTAAGTCTGGAGCCAGGGAAGTAAAAGCAGGCTCTTGTGCACTTCAAAGCATCTCTTTTGAGTCAGGCCAAATTGGGTATTCGTACTGGACCTCTGACACCAATGACACAGAACACTGCTGGAACTGAGGACATTCTGCATGGAAGGTCTGCTGTGCTGTAGGAGGGACTGCCGCTTTGCTGTATTGGCCTGCTGCTTCTTGTCTGGGAGTGGGAAGGACTGGACCCGCTCTCTACATCCTAGAACCTAAGTTCCTCCAAGGGCTTGTTGGCTTGCATCCTGTTGCTGAAGTCTCAGGGATATCAAAGACTTCACTTTCATCTTCAACTCAGCACTTGGACTTTACTTGCTGTACGTCTTGCTCTGCCAAGTGGTTCCAATCCAGTCCAGGGCCCTTGGAAGTGACTTTAAAGTGCAGCATCTGCTAAGAACCTGTGCATTGGCTTCTCTACACCAATCGGAAACGACGCATCGCCTGCCGCAAGATCAGGATCGACACATTTGGAACCACCGCACTCCGAAATCGACGCTTCATCCATGTAATCGACGCATCACCACTACTGCGTGGAGAATCCAGCGCAGATCTCAACTGCATGAGGAGCATCGACGCATCGCACCCTGCATTTCATGCTGCGACAAGGATTAAGGTACTTTGCTCAGAAGGCCCTGCATGGGTCCTGTTGCGGTCCTGTGCTCCATCTCTGGCAGCCTGAACTCTTGACTTTGTTTCGGTCCAGCAAGACCATTTTACCCCTTTAAGTACTATTTGCTTCTATTATTATACCATTTTTATTGGTACTTTTCCATTTTCTTTCATGAATACCGTCAATAAGCACAAAGCGACAGGTGCATACAGTAATGGGTAAAAACCCAATTAGAGAGCATAAATACAAATTCATCTCTATTCACAGCTTGTTCATATTTGAAATCCATAACTCTGCCTACCAATAAATGATAATAAAGCTTTAACATAGCTGATACACTTATTAAACATTGTCATTATACCATGATAGTCATGACATGGGGATAAAAAAGCATACCGTTAATCCTTAACCCAAACAGTGTGTTGAACCAGCATTATCCTGTTGACGAGACTGAATCTAATCCAACAAAGGCCCTCAAATTCTCCTGCCTTTCTGTCTTGCCCTTCTCCCCATGCGCACATATAGTGCAACTTCCAGATAAAAGTTTTATAGATAGTGCCCCTGCCATTGCTGGAATGATGGAGGTTGTGGATCCAGCCAGGCTGAAGCTTAACACAGCTGGCAAACTGCCATTGCAACAAAAATCAGATGCGCCCCAGTTTTTTCCGGGCCCGTCTCACATATTACAAGCAGCATATTTTGTGGAGTCAAAAATATATTTAGATTAAGAATCTCCCCTGAAAAGTTTGCAACATCCAGTCTTAGAGCATCTAAACAAGGGCAGGTACAGAACATATGAATGAGATCAGCCGTCAGCTCCTGGCACAGAGGGTAATGTATCCCATCAAGACCACCCCCTCAACTGGGCTTTTTTAGAGGGTGTAAAATATTAATCAAACATCGTTTTGTAATGCAGGGATTGCAAGCTAGAAGAACAAAGTGCAGTGCACCTTAGTTCCAGAGACTCAAAAAAACTCATATCATCCAAGTTATCTTTCCTGCCATTTGGCATTGTTTCTCCAGATCATCCAGAGTCCCCTTAGTCAAGCATACATTCCGTTGAGAAATCATACAATCTGTCTTCCCAATTAATAAATCTAAGAAGGGTACCCTAGAAAACCGGGCAATACCGCTCCACCTTCCTCTGTTAAAAGAAAAAGAAAAAAAAAAACATTTTTTGTTGAAGGTATTCAAAACAATCTCTTGTTCGAATATCAAATCGAGCCTGAAGATCTTCAAACGAGGCAAGATGAGACCCCTGAAAAAGATTCTTAAGCCAGAGTCTCTCACATTTTAGTATACAAAGATCATAGAAGATATCGGGCAGCTGAGTATTTCTACGGATAGGAGTATACCAGCTAAATCTCCCTAACCCAATTTCTTCCGTAACCCAGTCCAGTTTTTAGGTCTCGCCTAGCGTTGCTGCGCACATGCGCAGCTCGCTCGGCGAGATTTATTGCTGATGAGTACTTTTAGAAAAGGGCTTTAAGCCCCGCATTTCCATTGGCTGGCGTCACCGTTTATGCTAAACGGTGGCCTGCCATTGGAAATGAGCTATCTGGGTTGCCTCCCTTTGGCTTTTTGGTCCGGCCCCTCCGGACTGGATCGCCTGCTTCACGGCTGTCGTGAAGACTTTTCTTATCTGCTTGTTTATTTAACAAGCAGATAAGAAAAGTCTTCACAACAGCTGTGAAGCAGGCACAGACTTGTGCCCTGGTCTTTCAGCACAAAATGGGTGACTGCTGACACGCGGCTGCTGACACGCGGCTGCTGACACGCGGCTGCTGACACGCGGCTGCTGACACACCACTAAGACAAGGACGAAATCCATTTGATCCCAAAGCGGAGTCACGCGGGCGGGGGATAAGAAGGTGGGTGCAACTAAAAGAAGTGGAGTAGGAGGCGGCAAGAGCTCTGATGTAAAGAAACAACTAGCTCCGTAGAGCAGATGGACGACAAGGGGTGCTCCCGGGTGGACGAGGCTTTACAGAGCAGATTAAGGCTACTCAGCCCTCACTAAGGATAGTCGCAGGTGCAGGTAGAAGGGATGTTTGGCAAGGACTGTAGGGGGAGAGGACATGGGAGAGTTACACGAATAGAACAAGCATTGAAAATGCAATAGGTCTCGCCTTTGATTAAGTTAAAGCCATTTGCTTTGCTAATGGTTTTGTATAGCAAATCAAATGGCTTTAACTTAATGAAAGGCGAGACCTATTGCATTTTTAATGCTTGTTTAAAGCAGCCATCAGGGTCTTGAACTGCGTTTTTTTTTAAATTTTTATTTTTTATTTTTTTGAAGTAATTAGGCTCAAATATTAACAGGCATCCCTTAGCAGCCCTCATAGTCAGAAGCTCAAATATAGAAGGAACATAATCCTATTTGCTTCTAAGCGCTGTTATGACACTTATCCTTTAAAGGTTCATATCTTGAATTCTACTATTGAATTTTTGTCGTTTTGGTCTTGTTTGTTCAGAATATAATCTATTTTTCTAAACTGGTGTGGAATCTTTTTGTGGTGTTTTTCACTGTTACTGTATGTTATGTGCACAAACTCTTTACACAGTGCTTCTTAGTTGAGCCTGACTGCTCTGTGCCAAGCTACCAAATGGTGAGCACAGGTTAATTTAGAGTCTGTTACCGACTTACTCTGACTAGGATTGTGGTTCCTGCTTGGACATGGTGCATACCTCTGTCAACAAGAAACCTCATTTTAAACACACCCCCTAACTATATTGAAAACATATATATGGAAGATATGAGTTGGTTTGTTACTTGTAAAGTACAATGAATGCCCTAAGTTGTCTTGGTGCTGAACGGAGTAACAACATCAGAAAAGATTTGAAGATAATTAAATGAGTTTTAAGAGCCTTCCTAAATATAAAATGATCCTGTGTTGTGCAGGATAAGACAGCATGCATTCCAAATAGAGCAAGCAACAAAAGAAATTAAGCCGTGGCATGGTGGATACAGTTGGGGAAAATAGTAGAATGGCATTCACAGGCAATGAGAAAGCTCCCTGTGTGTCAGGACATTTGTGTTTTGTATTGATAAAACAAACTCTGCTTTGAGAGTTTTTTTCTCCATACAAAGAACTTTGCTGAGTGGAGGCTTTTAAAACTATGCCTGCTCAGCAAGCCTGCAATGTTCTGATGGGGGGGCCACCATAGCTGCTGCCCTCACAGCACCTAAATCCCAACCAGGAAGGTGGGGAATCTTTAAGTAGGGCGGAAGGTCCTCTGTCAAGGTGCAGAGGCCATGGGTTTCATTTCCCTGCTAGATCTGCGGACTGCCCATCCGGTTCTAAATGTCCCCCTGGGCAGGGCATTTGATATATTAGACCAGTCTGGTGGTTATTGTGTATCATTCGTATATATGCATGATCTTGATTATCTTTTTAGCTATCCTCTATGGTGTAATCGTAGTGCAAGAGCACAGACTCGCATATCCACACCTCATTCCCCCTTCCCTGTTGATATGTAATTGTATTGTCCGGACACAGGCATAGGTTGAGCTGTATTAGTGGCTATGAGGTCACGGTACATCAAAAAATGTGCAAACTAGGTGGGCTTTGTGACCCCAAGCAGACTAATATTGCAAGTTATGTACTTTTTGGACATCATCATAATAAAAGCGCAAACATGGATTTGAAGACTGAGGCCATCATTCTAAGTTAAGTAGACTTCAGGTGATAGTGCACACTGTAATTACTGCTGCCCTGAATTGGGGTATTTAATGTGTAACAAAATTACCCATCTTTTTCCCATCTGATAGGCCCGTAATTCAAAGCGCAACTTTGAATCGGGGTCTAAGTAAAGAATATAAGTTAATAGAAGGCAGGGATAAGTTATGTCAGTAGAGATTTGTGTAGCTCTGTATTAAACCTTTAATATGACGTCATAGTGTTGAAGGGTTCAGGTGTGTTGTGTTGTATTTGTATAAAGGCACCAAAGTGCATTTGTGGAGGGGTAGCCCGCTACTCTGTGGAGTGCAATAGATGGAACAGTGCATGTTTGTCATGCAATCTAAATGAAGAAATCTTTGACATCATGCGTCAAGACCAGAGTTATACTGTTCATAAGTTTTGTTGATATGCCTCTCTGTGAATTTGAAGAGAAAATGAGTTTGCTTAAGCATTATTTTCCAGTTGAAGGACAGAATTATGTGAGTGCAGTTTGGCCTGTGTTTTGTAATGTGGATATGGCTGAAACTGTCATAAACAAGTGTATAACTGCGCTTACTCATTACAATACCAGGCAATACCTGTCATCTATCAATGTGGGGTTAATAAAGTGCATAGAGATTAAAGGAGTTACCATTGGGGGTGCTTATTCAGGGATCTTTGGCAGTTACCAGGCCCAAGAGTGCGTCCAATAAACCCCAAAACAGCCTTTCTAGCATGAACAATACATCTGAATGTCACAGAACAATAGGGTCTACAGCACCCACAATACACCTTATTTAAGGCAAAAATTGCACGGGATCCCAAAAGTTGCCAGGCTTTGGAGGTCTTGGGGATTAATTAGTCATTGATAAACCCTGAGGGGTGAATATATTGTATTTTCGTTAGGTTTCTATATAAACGGCGCATTAGCATTACATTATCAATAGTTTCAATGCAGTAAGAAAATAAAACAATGTTTCTGCTATATTTTTGCTTTGGTGACCTCAAGGGTTGGGGAAGTGCTATACAAATGACAATACAATACAGTATCACTGCATCTCTCTATTGCATTATGATGGATTCTTGCAGTATCTCTTTTATTGAAGTTAGTGTGGTGAAGTACCTCTGTTTGTGTATTTGTAGGTCCAGTGGGATCTGATAACTGGGCCTTTCATCCCTATTGATCAATCACCAGTCACTCGAAGTAGAGAACTATGGCTTGATTACAAGTTGCATTGTACTGGCGGGGTGCAAGCACTGCACCAGTAATTAACTAGTACTGTGTGGTAACAACCCACCAGTACCACGCAATTACGAGTTCAACCCCACCGAATGGGGAATTATTGTGTGCACCTGAATGTACCGGGTGATATTCTGCTGCAAATTCTCTTTTCCAAGGGGTTAAAGCACTCATTTACCACCTGCTTTAGAAGGTGGTTACAGGGTGCAGGGGGCTGCGGTAAGCTGGGGCAGGGATGTAGGATAGAGTGGATAATGTTGGCTGGTAGGGGAGAGCATGTAATGTCCACCCCCGCCCCCTCGTTTCTTGTCTGAGGTTCAGGCAGGGGCAATGGATGAGGTCCTGCCTACAATGCAGCCTTTTCCTAAAGATACTGTACCTGATGAATTTTCCAGCTTGTAAAAATCAGATTAGTTGTTCCAGTACCCTGTAAATCCATGTGCAGGAACACCGGTCTTATAATTGTGTGGAATGGAGTTCCACTTGGCGAAGTGCGTTTGGCACAGGTACCTATGGGAGCTCATGTATTTTATGGGCACTTTGCAAGTGGGCAGATTAGGTAGAGAGCGAGGGACACCATGAAGCACGAGAAGCAATAAAAAAACCATATAAAGCCGCCTCTACCTGCAAATGGTTTTTGGATTACTTCAGTGGTTAAAATGGACAGGATCTATTAGAAACAACAATTCCCATACTTTTTGTATAAAAAACAAAAAAAAAACAAAGATAAAATAAGTAACCGTTTCAAATTGGACAGTGCTGACATTCATGTGCCTCTGGCTGAAAGGGAACGTATGGGTCTAGTATTCTTAGAGGTAGGTGAGCTTCTACCTGCCACCCATGGTCTAACCTGTTGCACAGATAATAAAAACAAAGCAGTACCTTTTGAAAAAGAAGAAAAAAAAGATGGCAATCTAGTTGCTGAATTGCACAGTGTGAAACCAGAAAACCTGGGGTCAATCATGCTTGACCAAACTGTGTGATCTTAGACAAGTATATTATTTCACCAAGACTTCTTTCTTCATCACATATGCGAGTGCCTTCAAATATGTGAGTTCAGGATGCACTCTGTATACCAAAACCTGTGTTTGATTTAAGACTATCATGTTGTTCATGCGTAATCAGTATCTAGGCCTGCATTTCCCAAACTGTGGGTAGCGACCCACTGATGGGTCGAGCATATTTTTGGTAGGTTGGAAAGTCAGAGCAATAAATAAAAATGCCTTTAAATTCTGTGTTTTATCTGATCACTATTGCTGGCTCTTCCAAGACCGAGGTCAAGTGTCAGGTTTTGTCTTCTGACAAATTGCTCCCTTTTCTTTTAACATGGAATTGGTGTTTACTTTTGGGAGTTTTTAAAGTGAATTGTGTGACAATCTTGCTGGAGTACAGAGAGTGTGAATGGAAAGGCTGTAGTAAGTCTTTTTATGTTTCTCCTGCACCGCGCTTGCTGAAAACTATTGTTTTTAATATATCTGCCATCACTTTTTATTGGTCTGTATGCTTGCCAGTTTCCTATCCTGTTTCTGTTGGTTGTAGCCTCTTCTCCCTTCTGTCTCTCTTATCAGTTTCCCGTGGCCTAACTACTCATTCACATCCGCTTTGGTGGTTTGAACTTTTTTCTTTTGGTTAACATTGCATACCGTTTACTGTTTACATTTTGTTATCTTTCCCTCTAAACACCTAACATTGCTATATTTTATTAGTAAACGGGCAGTCACAACTGCAGTTCCCTTGCAGTTAAAAGGGTAATTAATTGAATGGTGCAGTGACACCATGGTCAAAAGCTCTGGGAACCCCACTAAACACAGATTATTGCTAAATTATACTACTAAACAGGCAGTCATAAGTGCAGTTACCTTGCAGGCTCTAGGGTCATGATTTGAATGGTGCAGCAGGTGCAGTGCCACCGGGGCCAAAAGCTCTAGGAACACTAAACACAAATTATTGCAAAATGTTACTACTAAACAGACAGTCACAGGTACATTTATCTAGCAGGAACTAGGGTCATGATTTCAGTGGTGCAGCAGGTGCAGTGGCACTGGAACTTACTATAACAAATGCCTTAAAAAAGATATACAGTATTTGTTACAACATACAAACTTTAAAGTATATATCACAATAACTGAAAATGTCGGTGTACTGTTTAAATAAAGAAAAATTGTAAACCATAAGTAACACAATGCCAGTGCAAGGATTTACTGAATGCTCATTATTGTTTCAGGGTTTATAATTTTTTTTTTTTTTTTTTTGCAAAAATAAAACAAAATCTTTGTAAGAGAAATCTGTAATAATTAAAAAATAACTTCCTATCTCAAAGAAACGATAATCTCCCTTTCAGTGTGTTTCTTTCACTTATATTGCACAACTGCTCAAATGCTTATTTGAAAAATGTAAAGTTAATTTTCATTTGTTTATCTGAACAATGGACAATCACCAAAATGACACTTTCTCTTCTACTTTTCGTAATCTTGGTTTTTTTGGATTTACAAAAAACTGCTTACGCTGTACTTGTATGGTTTTTCATCCACCCTCTACCTATTCTCCCCATAGCTGCACCACTTTTAAACCTACTTATCAGGTACATGTTTTTTTAAAATCTTTGTCCTCCACCATTAACCTAATCTCCCCACTTTAAAATACCAGTAGTAACATCACAATATATTGCCTTTTTGTACATAAACAAGTCATAACACTTTAACAGACTTTCTGTAACTTATATTGTACAACTACTCAGCAAGCTACAACTTACAACAAAAAAAAGCTTATTATTAATCACATGGGCGAAACCTAATGCATTTACTAATGCTTGTTCGTTTTTTTTTTTTTTTTTTTACAACACACAACAAAATGTAAATCCTGTAAATGAACAGTATGCATTCAGCAGGTAGGAGTGTGAAAGTGAAGCACATTTCTTTTTGTAATTCTGAAGTGTGCTGGAACAAGACTCTTTACTTGGTGGTGCACAAATGATAAATATTCACAGAAACCCAATTTCTACACATTATCATTTGCCTGCAATACAGATTTATGAGAAAAGGTAGTGGCCATTTAATTGGAAAATGTGCTGTCTGTAAATGACAATGCACTACCACACAAAGCTTTAGTTGCATTAAAAAATCACCCCAAGTAATTACTAGATGTCCTTTTTGAGCCCGAAAAAACAATGTAAAGTATTTAACTGCAGCCCTTGAAATTTACTAGATGTCCCTCGCAAGTAACTGCTTAACAAGTTTGTCGCAAAGCTGCAGTAACTCACACTTTTACTTAATGTCCCTCTTGAGTAAGATGAACTGCTTAAAATGTCCTAAACAAAGTTGAGGGGTTTGCCTTCAACATCAAAATGTACATATCCACTTTTGCTTCTCTAATAAATTGTGCTTGATTTCAATAGGATAAGCAAATATACAGGTGTATGCTGATGAGCAATATCGCAACTTTCAATAAATGTCTTGATTACTATGGAACACTTGTAAAGACAGCCTAGCATACATGGGTATTAGCAATCACTATCTAAGTCAAGTGACTATTACCATATTGTTGGGAAAGTTTTTGTGTGCGACACTATATTTGTGTCCAAGTACAATGGCCACTGCCTTACCGTAATATGCTGTGGTAGGAAGAAGCAAAATGCAAACCAATAGAGAGATATTTGGTGAAGGTTTTTTTTTTTATTTGTATGTGTGTGTATGTATATATATCATGTGATCAAGATCGCGCTCTGACGGTTGAAACCCGTCATGGCAGGCACTAGCCTGGTCTAGACTATGTGCCGCAATAGAAATTAAAGCACTTTATGGAATTTCAGACTTTTCTGGTGGTCCGTACCTTATTTGTCTCACCGAGGAAGCGGTGGGCCAGGATTGTTTCTACTTATGTATGGGTGTGTGTGTGTGTATATATGTCCTGGATTACCTCTCCTGGTAACGAAAGACCGGTACGGACCACAAATGTGGAGATTCAAATAAAGTGCTTTATTGCAATTTCAGCATGACGCGTTTCGGCCGTGTTGCCACAGCCTTGATCATATATATATATATATATATATATATATATATATATATATATATATTCACACATCAGAAGTGATGCGTCCCCTAATCCAGGACACAAAATACTTGCACTCCAGGATTGCGTTTCACCAAGTAAAGATTTATATATTTCTTATGGACGTGGAACGTAAGGATACGTTAATATATATATATGTATGTATGTGTGTGTATATATATATATATATATATATATATATGTGTGTGTAATATAAAATGTGTGTGTATATAGAAAAAATCATTATCCAGTGGCAGCCGCCACTGGATAGTTATAGTTAGTATTGTGTTTCCATAGATAATACATTTTTTGTGTGTTGCTAATAACTTTGGCGCGATGTGACAAATCTCCACGAAACTGTCCAAAAAAAGTACTTTTATTTTTTTGTGGCTAGTTTGCGCATGGAAAGTTTTGAGGTGATCCTTCAAGCGTGGGCTGAGAAATAAGGGGTCGGGGTCCTAAAACATATGTTTCCCATTCATTTTCCCATGGAATACTTTAGACACCGCTACAGCCTAAACCGCTGAACTAATTTACACCAGATTTGGCAGAAAGCTAGATCTAGGTCCAGAAAGAGTGTTTTAGTGTACATCCATTCAGTAGATTTTGATCAATTAATGATAATATAACTTTGTATATCTAGGGATGCGGAGGCTCCGCGAATCTGGGCAGCTCTCAAACTAAGATCTGATTGGCTGCCACCATCTTGGGAACTGCGACTTGGTCCGAGTCCAAAACAAAGACACAAAGTTGAATACAAAAGCATTGAAATTATTTCATGAAGCTGCAGTTACTAAGGCACAAATTTACAAAGAGTTGACGTAGCACCACGCAGCAAGACAACTTTCTGCGCTGCATTAAACGGAGCGAGCATTAATGCGCCACAGCTACTAAGATATGGCGCATTTCTGCTCTCTCTCTGTGCTAGCACACATAGTGCAGCCTAGCGCTAATGCAGGCACCTTTGCGTTATGGTGCAGTAAGGGACACCTTCATGCTCAAAAACAATCCTCAGAGGCATTTTTAGGTTTCGCCTGCACAGCTGTACTTGTGAAATCTATTGTATTCAATTTAAATCTAAAAAGGGGCTTACATCCTGCCCCCTTGCTTTTGATTGGTTCCTGTGCTTGCCACTTATGTTTCCTCCATTTCCATTTGCTGCAGCATCTTGTGTTTTCTTTTGTTCCTCGTGTGCTCTTATCAGTCTTCCGTGGCCCAAGTAATGTTTCAATCCGCTTTGCTGGAACTTCTTTCAAGCGTGTCAGCACCCCTGCTGTCACTACAAGATCTGCATCCTTGCTTTTGAAGCTACAGTGCTGCACGAGTGCGGCGGGCTCAGCGCACTGTGCTGGTCTCACTGGAGACCCCTCCCCCCCGCCCCCCCCAAGGCAACGCACACTCGCCTGTTGCCATAATATATTTTCCCTATGCAATGCAACGCCTTGCACACCACGCCTCTGCAGCACTATAAACTCTGCCCAGAACCGGCCTTGGCAGTGACAGGCTTGGACTCTGTCCATGCGCCGCACATCGGTCCACAAGCTTTAGCAAGTGAAAGTGTGATTTTTCGTTTTGCAGAGTTAAGATAATCATAAATTACAGTAGTGTTACAAAACTTTGAGGGGCCCCCCCCTGCAAAGTACTTGGAGGGGGCCTCCTACCTTCTGGACCCAGTCTGGAGCTCTTAGCCTCCACCCGTGCACAGTGCCGGGTGGGGGCCCCTGGTGCTTGCCCTTCGCCCTCACCACAGGGCCTGCGGGGGTTTTGTTAAGTCACTGATAAATTATTCTCTGATCTGAGCATTGGAATGCAGACACCTTGGCTGCTATAGGAGAAAGTGTGGCCCTAATGGCTAGAGCTGCCGACTTTGGAACTGGGGAAGCAACTTCAAATCCGGCCTTGGCTCAACATCCTGTGATCGCTTAATTGCCCTGTGCCTAAAAAACATGCAACGTGCTCACGTAAAGCACTGCAATACCCTAGGGCCAAGTCTTTCGCTATTTAAGACTGTGAAAATAGAAACACCTGCAGTTGTTTGCCAAGCGTAGTGCTAGTAATAAGGCATTTGTCAAGGGAGAGAGATGTTATTCGAGTCTGTTATTTTGATAGACTTTAGAATCCTGACCGTGTAATGCCATTTCTGTACCTTAATTTTCTTGCACACTTTCTTGCGCACTTTCTTATGTAAGTTGTTTGGCCTCCTATCTCTTAAAAATTGAAGCATGTTAAATGGGCATGATTCTATTAAAAAATGGAAATCATGGAAACCTCTCCTTCATAGCCACCACCAGAATGTGCTTTGGTTTTTCGGGAACGATTGGGTAGACCGTGTTATAGGCAACACATGTATTTGTTGTTGTGTTTCTTCAGGGCATATTTTACCAAACTCTCTCCTACATTTGTTTTTTACAGCAGGAGATTTAGCCTAGTGACCAGAGCTGCTGACATTGAAACTGGGGAAGCAGGTTCGCATCCCAGCCTCTGCCCAACATCCTGGTATTTCTAGACAAATCACTTAATCACTGTGTGTTGAAAAAAGAAGCCTGGTTCTTTTGTAAAGCGCTCTAAAGCCCTTGCGCTAGTTTTCCACTGTAAATGGCTGCTAAAAAATACTTAAGCAGAAAAGAGAGCGCCAGCATTGCGATATAAATTGCTTTTATAAATGCTTGAAGAGAAAAGAGAGGGCTGATGAGCCTGTTTGTAAAGGAGGCCACAATTGCTGTTTTCTAAATCATATGCTAAACAAACACTGATTAAGCCAATAGGTCTGGGTTTGGCAAGCCAAGCTATGATTTGTCTGTTGCAATGGTTTGTTTTTATTTTTTTGGCAAGCATAAGGAACAAAAATAAAAAGAATAAAGTTTGGAGAGAAAAAACATGCTGCTTCCTAAACATGTCAGCTGCATTTAAAAAAATAAAAATAAATAAGATTCAACATGTGATCTTAACTCTTGGAAACAGGTGTGTCCCGTGTGTGTATATATTTCCATAGTTATCAATGGTAATTCACCATTGTTGTTTGTAAGCGTTATCCAAAAGATTGATGGCTGAGGCATTTACATTCACACTGCCACAGTGCTTTTTTGTGGTGTCCTCTTATCACGCAGGTAGAGTGAGTTGCGCCCCTCGCAGCTGTGTGCCTGGCTTCGCTTGTTTTATGTCCCATCCTCCTTCAAAAGAGTACTGCAGCAGATTAGAACTTTAGAATGATGAGCGCTCCATTGAAAACAATTGATTGCTCCAGGCTTCTAATGGCCGGTGGAAGCCCGGAGCATGAACATTCCAATGTTTAACAAAGGCCTTACGCAGCCAGAGGGGATTTCAAACCCCTCTGGCTCCCTGAGGCCTTTGTTTTACAAATGAGAACCTTCTACCCTCTATGGGCGGAATGTTCTTATGGCTTTACAGCGCTCCATAGCTGGCTCTACTGGCCATAAAGGGCCCGCTCCCTTGTTTAACGCTAGAGCGGGCCTTTAATGGCGGTTGAGCCCGCTATAGTGGGCTCTAAGGCTATATTAAAGCTCGGCTGGGAATCTAGGTACTTGAAGTGTGCATCCCACTGCTACTCGGCACCTTGTGTAGTTTGGTTCTGACCATCCAGCAACTGCGTCCTGCTAAGATCTAGCTAAAGAAACCCGAGCCTTTGCAGATGTTGTCAATCCTACCGTCTGCTGCTTTTAATATGGGGTTTGGCATTCTGGTCTCTGTCCCTCCCACCCACAGACAGCCCTGTTCAATTTGAAATTTAGCTGGGCGCATGTGAGCGCTACAGTTTACCACTCATGCAGTCTCTTTGGCTTCTCTCATTCAGCGCACTGGTAATGTCTCCTCTTTCTAAGTCACCGCTCTTCCCTGTACTGACCAAATGCAAACCGATCTCAGCTGGTCTCATGCAACGGAAAACACCAAATGGAGTGGAAGCCCAAGACCCAGTTCTCTCACCTCTCTCCCGTTAACTGAGTAATTGGCTTACATCACCTCTCTCCCTTTAACTTGAGTGACTAGCTTACATTACCTTTCTCTTATTAACTTGAGTGACGAGCTTACATCGCCTCACTAATATTAATTCGAGTGACTGGCTCACATCACCTCTCTCCTTCTCTTCCATTAACTTGAGTGACTTGCTTCTTAAACAGTTAGATCATTTGTGGAAATGAGGATGGAGTACCATGCATTCTCAAGCAACACCCAGACATTTCAGCATACTGTTTAGCTTGAACACTAAACCCGGAAAGCTTACCTCACACATAAGCGACACTTGAACAGAGATCTCAAGCTGATCCACGGCAGGTTTGAGTGGTTCCTACAGTCCTGTTTTTTTTCTTTAGATTCTGATATTTGCTGTTTAGATTTTCTCTTCACGGCTTGTGGATTGACAGCAAGAGCAAGCTTACAAACTCTTACAAAACAAGCATTTGCAATGCAATAGGTCTCGCGTTTACGAGAGTTTGAGCTATTGGCATTGTAAATGACAATGCCTTTTATTTATGTGTTGTTTTTGAAACCGATAAATACAAGGCTTTGTCATTTACAATTCCAATAGCTTAAACTCTTGCAAATGTGAGACCTATTGCATTGCAAATGCGTTCAGCGCCCGTGCTATAAACATTTTTAAAAAGCATTAGGCGAGAGCGTGTCCTGCCTGTAACAGCAGGCAGGACAAAGCTATTGGAGAAAATAGTGCTCGGAGGCCGTAATTAAAGCCTGCCATGTAACAACACACGTAACTGGGGGTGTCCCCATGGGAGGTTACAAAGTGAGACAAGGCTGTACTAAGGAGGGACTACAAAGCCTTTTGACCAATGAACAGCCACAGTTTACAGTGGACAATGACACAAGCCAATGAAGAATATAGGCGGAGAGTGGGCGGAGCTTAAAGTCCCTACCTGAATACAGCTCGACCTAAAAATAGACCAGAGCCGGACAGACCATTAAGTAACTGTGGCTTTTTCCTGGTAAGGTGCAGGCTACTTTCAGAGCTGCTTGGGCTGCCATGACCAACCCCGACGCCCAGCCCCGTTTTTTGCTGCAGCATCTGCAAAGTGAGACTGGTCTGGACGTTTTTACCCTACCAGGGCTGACTTTGGTTTCCATTTCCGCAGTAAATGGACGACCGCAGTAGCTGCGAGGCCGTTAAGGGCCGGTCAGCTTTTATGTGATGGTAGGTCAGACGGATGTTCATAAACAACTGCACGAGCAGGCCTGCACTTTTTAATAAACAAATCTTGAAATACCAACTATTATTTTGCTTCATGCTGGATCAATAAAGCTGTCCGTGCAAAGCCCGCCGTCAGAATGATTTTGAAATGGGGACCTAAACAGGGTATCAAGGTAATGTTACATTCCTTCCACAAGCTGACTTCAAGAAGGTGGTCCAAGCGCTTGTTTTGCCGAGGCTAGACTATGGCAGTGCTACGCTCTGTGGCCTCCCCAAATATACCTTGGCCCCACTAAGGGCATCATTGAACGCTGCTGCCAGATTGGTTACGGGTACCAAAAGAAATGCACACATATCCCCAGTCCTGAAATCCCTAAATTAGTTGCCCTATGAAGCAAGAATACAGCTAAAGATTTCCTGCCTGTCTCACAAAGCCCTCCATTTCAAAACCTCCAGTTATCTAGCGCAAAAGCTAGTATTATCCGGAGGTGGTAGACCTTCTAGAAGTGCTAACTCTTTCCTCCTGAAACCACAGATCTTTCGCAAAAGGAGAACGTGTCACCGAGCTTTCTCTGGCTCTGCCCCGAAGATCTGGAACTCTCTCCCACCGGAAGTATGCAGAATCTCCTCCACGGTTACTTTCAAATTGGAAGCTAAAAGATTCCTGATGAACAAGTTCTTACCTTAAATAGGTTTGGATCCTCTGCTCTAAGGGATTGGTCTTACACTGATGCCAGACCTAGTCCAACCTGATCAATCGGGCTTCATAAAAGGTCGACAGACCCATGATAACATCCGACGAATAGTACACCTCATTGAGAAAGTCACCAAACGGAAGATCCCAGCGGTACTTGTGGGGTTGGATGCCGAAAAGGCCTTTGACAGGGTGGACTGGTCATTCCTTTTTAACATACTCAAGCACTTTGGCTTCGCTGATAAATTTATTAACATGATCAGGGCTAACTACATACAACCCCGCTCCAGAGTCCAGGTCAATGGGACTCTCTACCCCCTTTTCCCTCACGAGAGGCACTAGACAGGGGTGCCCTTTGTCACCTCTACTGTTTGCTCTCAGCATTGAGCCGTTGGCAATGTGCATTCGGGAGGCCCCGGCGATTAAAGGAATACTCTTTGGAGGAGATACCCTATTATCTCTTGCAGAACCATCTCTCTCTCTCCCTACACTGCAGTCTGAACTGGCTAGGTTTGAGGCGGTAGCGGATTTCAAAGTTAACCTGGATAAATCATATATACTTAACCTCACGGTCCCGGATGATGAGGCTGGCGAACCAGAGACACAAACTCCACTCCAATGGGCTACCCGTTCTCTACAGTACCTGGGGATCCAGCTGACGCCACGCGTGGAAGGGCTTTACAAAGGCAACTTTTATCGGCCTCTCTCCTCCAACTCCAAAACGATCTTAAGCGCTGGAAGCCTCTTTTTATTTCATTGCTCAGCCGCATACATGCGGTCAAAATGACGGTGCTCCCAAACTTTTATATCTCTTTCAGGCATTACCTATTGAACTCGATAAGGAATTCCTGCCTAAGGTTATGTTCCTGCTTACACAATTTATATGGCAAGGAGGGAGAGCAAGACTATCTTTTTTAATATTGAGGCGACCAAGAGCGGAGGGAGGGGTAGGACTACCGGACTTAGGCCTTTACTATAAAGCTGCTCAATTGCGGGTAGTGGCGGAATGGTCTAAAAGGTAGTCGGAGAAGCACTAGCTTCATATGGACCGAGCCATTGCGGGGAGGACAATCTGGGACCTTATATGGAAACCCAAGAAGAAGAGACCCGTGAATGCTTATATCAGCACCCCCACCCGCACCACCCTGAAAGTGTGGGACTCTGTATCCGGGAGCGAACACTGGACCACATTCCCCTCACACTATACACCAATACATTTCAATCCGGCCTTTCCTCCGGCCCTTCAAGAAGGACCATTTAACTCTTGGAGAGAAGGTGGCTGCCTCATGCTATCCCATCTATTTCATAACTATGACATTCTTACACTCGACAATTGCAGAAGGGAGTTTCACTTGGAGCCCGATCAACACTTCCGTTACCTTCAGCTCAAGCACTGGGCCCTTACCCCTCACATCCACTGCGCGGCTACGAGAGAGAGGACGAGGTTTGAAACCTTTGTGCAAAAAGTGGGCTCTATGAGAGGAGTGATTTCGTTCCTATAAAACTCCCTGCTCTCCACCACACACTCTCCGCGGCCTCGATACATGAATATGTGGGAGGAAGTAATACAAAGAGACATACTCGATAAGGAGTGGGCCGGGTTGTGGTCAGATATCACGAAATTCAACCACTCTCTAGAACTACGGGAAGCCCATTTTAAAACATTGATGGACTGGTACCTCTATCCCACTAAACTTAAGCGAATATTCCCAGATACATCCGATAAATGCTGGAGAGGCTGTGGGCTACTTGGTGATTTCAAACACATCTGGTGGGATTGCCCCACAATAAGACCATTTTGGGAGGAAATTCTCGCACAAATCAAAAGCATGTTGGGCTATTCTATACCGACTACTATAGAAGGGGTCCTCTTGGGCATTCGTGACCCGTCTCTCGAACACCAATCCAGAGCGGATAAGGCCATTATGTGGACATGCATAGGGGCCGCGAAGGTAACGATCGCGGCAGCATGGAAGAAAAAAGCGGCTCCCGCTCTTTCACTATGGCATTCTCGGCTCTGGAAATTACTTTGTCACGAGAGGATGACGGACATTTTCCGCGGCGATTTATAAAAGGTTTGAGTACAAATGGGGACCTCTGGTTGCCTTTCTTACACGGGGATTGCCACTGGCAGTATGTCCGCCCTCAGTTAGGGATATGCATCTTTTTCAATTTTAAACACCCTACGCGTGATTAGACCAGGAAATAACTCCAACACGTGTTGCCACCACCACCTACAATGTTTGTTGGGAGGGGAGTGGGTTTTTGTTTATATTTTTATTCTTGGGGGTACCTTCCCGGTTGGAAGGGTTGGAGTTCAAACCTGTCACAAAAGAAAGACGGGTTGAGCATTTGCACCCTTAATGCAGGGATACCCTAAGCCTTTACAATACATGAAACTGTACTTGTTATTATAGGTTCTTTCCAAAGGATGGCTGGGACCCGTGCTGTGTATAAGAGTTCAACCTTGGTATGCCTAATAATGCAATACTTTGTACAATTGCTTTGATGCTACTTTTGATGTACTGTAACAAAGTATATGCCAAATGCCAATAAACATATGTTTGATTAAAAAAAGAGTATTTATGTTATAGAAGTACTCAAGAGACGGCCCTGGTGCCTGGGAAATCTAGTCTTTTGGAGTTCCTGAATTAATGGGCCCCCTTCTTGACATCCTTCAGCTCTAGGTCTCTAAGCAAGGGCCTGTCTTGGTTTATTTTAAGTACCAATTTCAAATGATTAAATTCAAACTCCAACTGTTAATACTTAAGTGAGGTAAAAATTCTTTAAGCTGTCCTTGTGGGGATTTCCATAACGTCGGTGGAAAGCTTCTTTCGGACAGAGATGATCTGCTCCACCTGCAACAGTGTGGGGCTCTGCACGTGAAAGTGAACTAGTTGTACTGCTACAGTTTGAGTCATAATGACCACGCCTTCTTTGGAAAGATGCTTTACGGGATTTGTATTCAGCTTGTGACCGCGGCATTAAAAAATTAGATAATCACATCCTGATTCACAAACCTATTGGTGCACCTAAACTGTACGTGGTGTACACATACCCACAAGCGTAAGCTCCTGTTCATGAGTAATACAATTTGCCGTTGTGGGTGGAATCAATTCATGCACACATACAATTCCAGCAGAATGGTGTGTCATTCATTACATGTGAGCATATCAGCTGATACAGGGGTGGTGGGTGTTAAAGGGTAAGGATGG
The DNA here is from genome assembly GCA_963921515.1 of Calotriton arnoldi. Classification (NCBI taxonomy): domain Eukaryota; kingdom Metazoa; phylum Chordata; class Amphibia; order Caudata; family Salamandridae; genus Calotriton; species Calotriton arnoldi. The sequence goes on along the minus strand of CAWUFW010000753.1, from coordinate 1,331,271 downwards.
GTAGGAGAATATCCACCAAGTTGAGGGTTTGTGGGTATTTAGACACGTATGGTAGGTACATTTCCTACCCTGTATATCGCAGGAGATTTACTTCTGACCAGAGTGGGCATCAGCTTTTATGTAGGGTGGCAATTTAGAGATATTCCCCTGCCCCCAGCAGCCCCCCCAACATAAAATATAAATAAAAGACCAGCATAGTGGAAGCTGTTTCTGCCATAGGCGAAATATGTTCTGTCTGGAGGAAAATATAAAATAAAATTGCAGCTGTGAACATGCGGCACATTCAGGCATCGTTAAACATGCACCTAAGACGTTTACACATGTGTATGGCTGCACATGGGACTAACCGAATTCACAAATAATTAAAGTCTTCGCCTGGCAGTCTTCCATGACTTTCATTACTGGGAAGAGCACTAGCATTCTTGATATGTGAAAATTAGTAGGAACATTGGTGTAAAACTATATTTTGTTTGCAAACCAGTTCATATGATGTGCCATTTTTAACAGTACACCCTGTATGGCAAATCTCGGATTCCCTATCACGCAGCTGCATTAGCCTCTTTGTTAGTCAACCACGATTAAGCTGCCTTTGTTGAAAACCAGTCACCATGCTAGACTTTGTTGCAATGTATTTGATGTTGATTGTTCTTTCTCTGGCGAGCATTACTGGTAAATTGCTGTGCCCTTCTATCTCAGCAATAGATATAATTAGAGCATTTATCAAATATTGGTGGTCTGTGGTATTTCTTTTTATTTTTTTATGGTTCATAAAACTTTTACCATCTATCTGTGTTTTTTTTTTTTTTCAAATCCTGTCTGAGTAGAAAAGAAGTGAGTGGAAGGGCACATGCTCGGCTTTCATTTAAGAGATACTGATTGTGTTTCAGAACATCCATTCTTTTAATTCACTTTATAATTTAAATTGGAGGCTGCAGCTTGTTTCATCACCAGTGCTGCATGCTCAGCATTTTGCTCTTCTCAAACTTTTCAGAGTCCGCTATATGTCTGCTATTCTAAGCAGAGCCTGAGGGCCACATTTGTGAACCTAAAAAAAAATCACATTCCCGTAGAAGGAAAAATGTGTGATAAGATAGCTTACTGCAAAGGTCCAAACAATGTGATAGTAACTGCAGTGACTGTGACCAAGCCTTAAAACCAGAATTCTCAGACCCAGGGCACAAGTCCTAAAAGAATAAGTAGGGGGGACTAACCACTTTAGGCAGTACGCAAGGGACATCATGGTGCAGAACATCAGATATCGTAGCGTGTGACATTGCACGTAGCATCACAGGAAATGGCATTTTTAACCAATGAATTCAAAGGAAGTGACCTCACAAAAAGTGACATCTGATCTTAAGACCCCACACGTTTAGGAGGTCTGTCATGAGTACATTTGAGTGCATTACGAGGTTTAACAAATAAGCTTTTGCGTTTGGGTTGTGCCAAAAAAAGTAACACAACACCAAAGCAAAATCTGGGCCTCAACTTATAGATTTTTTTTTTTTTAAAACTCTGCCACAAGGAAACCGGCAACAAGGAGAAATGTGGCAGTGAATCTGTTCTGCTTAATTGGATGCAAAATCTGGAGTTTGAAATATCTTATGGGACCTGCTGCAGAAGATCTTTGTGTATCTGTATATTTCAGGGAATAATAATGGGAAGATAACACTGGAGGCGAACACGTTTGCTGGAGAGGAGTTTTGTCTAGTCCGAGTTTTGAATCAAAGTAGCATAGAGGGTTAATGTGTCACGTGCAAATGACAGATTATTATTTTATGTAGATATGTAAGTGGGTTTCTGCTTTTAACACAGCAATCCTTTTGTTACTTGCTGTTTATAAATTGTAATCCTTGTATAGCACAGTGACCTATGACGGACATGTGACTCCTACACTGTCTTATATAGCACACCTGTTCGTTGATTTATACGTTTGTGTGAATTTATTGTCCATGTATAAAGTGTACGTGTGATGTAAAGTACTCGGACACCCTGCATTGGGATGAGTAGTGCTATAAAACAAAATAGTAGTATTTAAATTATTTGTGTAAATACTGGGACCGGCTAACACATCTGACAATTTTACAGTACATGCATCTCTCCTCTATACAGGGACTAGACAAAGTAAAAAGCATGCATATCTCTTAACTATCTGTGAAGCGATAACAAGCTGTGTGCCTTTGTTTACACTCCATTGTATTTGCATCTAAGTGTGAGCTCCAGATAGCTCCCGGACAGGATACTTGAACAAAAGGAGGCCTGATGGCCCCTTGAATGAATGAATGAATGAAGAATTTATAGAGCGCTGGACTCTTTCCTCCTCCCCCTAACCACCCCCCCCCCCCCTCACACCCCCCCGCAGGGTTATCTCCGCGCTGTAAACGGAGGTTGGAACAGGCGATCAGTTGTTGAAGAGTTCAGTTTTCAGGAGTTTCCTGAATTTAAGAAAATTCAGGCACTTGCGTAAGTGAACGGGGAGCGAGTTCCAGTATTGAGGGGCAAGACAGGAAAAGGTTTTGCTACCAGACCGAAGTTTGTTAAACCGAGGGACAACAAGCGGAGCCTTCTCTCCAGAATGCAGAGATCTGCTAGGTAGGTGGTGAACGAGTTTGTCCTCATGGTATATAGGACCGCTATCATTGATTGTTTTGTGGACCAAGCAGCAGATTTTAAACTTAATTCTTTTACGAATAGGGAGCCAGTGAAGGTGTCTCAGCAATGGAAGAGATGCAGTTCTAGGAGGCATATTAAGGGCCAGACGCGCTGCCCTTAACTTCAGCCTTTGTTTTAGACCCTGGTGGAATTTAAAATAACAAATCCCCCTCACAGCCTGCACGTTGCTGTTTGGAACAAAAGCAGACAAAGTGCAGGTGCTGCTGAATGTGTCCCTGAAAAATACAACAGGACGAGTTCAGAATATTTCAGTGGGGTTCAACTACTTGGCAGGGTGGACGGAATCTACCCTGTGAAAATAATGGGTATAAGTACATGTACTATGGTAGAGGGACTAGGGTATGATTAGTGGTGTAGGTTGATTATAGGTCGGAGTATTAATAACTGCATGCAGTTGGGGTAACGGTAATCGGGTATAGGTAGGAGTAAAGTGACAAAATTATAGGTGGTACCAAGGCCCCAGGATAGAGGTAGGAGTATAGGTTCCAGGATATGGGTGGAGGTGCAAGGGTGTGTGTACCAGTGTGTAAGTAGGGGCAGAGCTGCTAAGGTAGAGGCAGCTACAAATGTACAGTTGTGGTATAGTTGGGGATGCTGCAGTATAGGTAGAGGTCAAGTAATTGGAGTATGGTAAGCAGTATAGATGGATACGGGCATGGATAAATGCAAGTGAATAGGTTGGAGTGGAAGTAGTAGGGTATATATGGGGGTAGAGGTAAAATGTAGGAGGTGTTGGCAGTGGTATTACAGGATATATGAGTAGAGGAATAGGGCATTGCTAGAGTTACAGGGGAAGTGTAGAGGTTATACTGGATAGGTGTTAAGAGAAGAATTAAGGTATGGAAGTATTGGAATAGAGAGGCTAGAGTTTCCACATATAGATAGGGATAGGGTGAGATGGGTATTTGAAGGGGTACATGTGGGTATGCGTAGAACTAGAGATATTATGTTATAGGTAGTAGTACTAGAGTATAGTTAGGCAGAGGGACTAGCTTTTGGAAAGGGTGTAGGTGGATATGAGTATCAGGAGTGACCCATGCAGGTAAGAGCGGTGGGCGGGGGAGAATTCGACGGACGACAAGGTAAAGTTAAATAAAAAAAAAGAAAAATACTTACCTTGCGCTCGCTGCATCGCGGACTCTGCAATGGGGCGAGCGCAAGGTAAATTAATATTCTTTTTTAAAAATTTAACTTTACCTCGTCATCGTCTGTCGACACCCCCACCACACCCTCCCGCCCCTCTGCTCTTACCTGCACTGGCCGCTCCTGTTATTTATAGAGGTTGGTATAGGTAGAGGACTGGGATAAAGAAAAATCATGGTGGATAGAGCAAGAATTATGCAGAAAAGAGGGGTGAGGATTGTGGGTCCACCACCTCCCCAAAGGGATCTATCTGAAAAAAGAGTAGGGATTTTTGGACATGAACTGCATTCAGCAGGATTGAATCAACATCCTGGTGGTGCCATTCATTTGTAAAAATTGCAGAAAAAGGTTTTCCAGAATATTTTTCCTTAAGTTTGTTTTTTCTCTAGAAACATATACAACTCACAGAAGACCAAAGTAGTACCGCATTCACAGTACAATCAGCGGAAGTACAGCAATCCAGCTGAAGAAATCCGTATTTGGTCCATGCTTCAGCCACAAGAAAAGAAAGTGAAGCCAGCACCCACTGGTCAATTAAAAGGAAGCCAATAAGAGTGACAATGAAGCAAGCAAATGTTAAGCAATGGGCAGGTTGCAAGCCCCTTGTTGTATACAATATCTCTTGGAAGCAAGAGCACATGCAGCATGTGCGCTGTTGCAGGCGAGACCTAAAAACAGTCTCAATGAGTGATCAGGTGAGGAATGCAACATTTAGGAATGCATTGCAAGAGGAATTGGACTGCCTGAAGGTGTGTGGAATAGTTTGACCTGAATAATCTTCAAAGTGGGTTAGCCCTGTTATAATTGCGAGGAAGTCTAAGGGAAAGCTAAGGATGTGATTAAATAATACAGATCAAGACTGGACATTTAGGAAAGGTTTGAGAATCGGATAAGTGCTGGGTCGAAGTTGAAGAATTGGAATTCTTAGGACATTTGGTTTCTGATGAAGAAATGAAACCATGATTGAAGTTAGTGAGAGCCATTGAAGAAGTATCTTCCTCTGAGAATGTAGAGAAGTTACGCATGAGCCTTAGAATGTCAGAATATTATTCAAGATTTTTTTTGATCATTTTTTTGACTAGGCAAAATATTAAAGGGCGTATCTAGAAAAAAATGCTAGATTTTGTTATGGTCAAATAAGTATGGTAATCATTTCCATCAGATTAACTGGTGCATTGTTGATTCATTATAGCTACAACCATATGATGTAAGGGACCGAATAATTATAACCATGGACTTCTGTGCATACAGTTTGGGTGTCATGTTGATGCAGTAAAATCATGGTGTTGATAGGGTGTTGACCTCTGTTTCACATACTTTTGTGGGAACAGACGTTTCATACATTGAGACTGAGCAAGAACTTCATGAATGCTGGCGGGCTATTAAACACTTCAAGACCTTGTGATGTACAAAATGTGCATAGACAAAAAAGGATGGCGGAAATCTTTAATGGGGGATGGGTGGGATAGGAAAAAACACAACATCTAGATTTGTGACGTGCGTTTATTACTTGCAAGAGTTTCTTTCAATCTAAAGTGTGTAGCAGCCAGCAAAAAAGTTAATGCAGATTGCTTGTCCAGGTCGCCACTGAAGAATGGCGATGATGGTGTTTGCGGTCAGTGAGACCAACAAGATTGGTTAGTGGCCGTTGTGAATGAGTATTGGTAAAGGGGTGATTTAGTGAAAGGAAAGAAACATTTCCAAGGTTAAGAATTGAAGGAAGTCGAATGCTAGCTATGTCAAAGTTGGCTGAGACAGGAAAAGAAGTGTTATCAGGCAAGTACACATATATCTGGGGGGTTGATAACTATGGCGGGTGCAGTTGAATATCGCAATGATAAATTGATGGTGCTAAGTAGGTTGAGTGTTAGATTGATAGTTATTACATGAGGACTATGGTGGCATGACTGCAAAGAAGAGTAGGGCCAAAGGTGATCTTTTAGTAGGCGGGTATGGCTAAGCAAATCAATGTCGGGTGTTCTATATTGTGCTTTATACGTGACAAGTCTCAAAAGGCTGAAGAAATGACATTTGTACCTAGTTGACTTCCAGAAAGAGCATTACAAAAGGTAGCTGTAGATATTTGAGGTCCGTTTTCTTGAAAAGGAATGTCTAGAACTTTTGCTGTAGTGATGGTGGTATACTTTGTTGAAGTGGCCAGAAGTTAGGTTGGTTAATTAAATTAGCACAGAGAATATAGATGTATTCATGGTGGACCTACTTTCCAGGGAGATATGTTCAGAAGTGGTGACCAATAATGGACTTCAAGCCACGTCCCTTCACTGGAATAAGTTTTGTTAATGTGTGAAATCGAGCATCATTAGACTGCTTTATATCATTTACATGAGTATGTTCAGGATAAGCAAGCCAATCGTGTATTGGATGAGTGCATGCAACTGGTTGTACAAAGCGAACTTGATTGGAAGGTGGAGCTTAAAGATTTCACGTTGAAATATTAGTAATTCAAAAAAATATATATTATTAAAATATGCATTGTTTTCCCTATACTTTACCATAGGGAGATCTCCTCCCAGGTGGCAGGTGCGTGAAATGTTAATAGTAGTAACTTTAAATTCATAAATCCTGTTCTAGCAGGCTCAAACCCAGAGTTTTGAGGGAAATGAAGACATTTAAGCCTGTACCTACTAGTAAATTTACACTCTGAAATGGTAAATAGCAAAAATGTGTAAGTTATTTCCAGATGAAGTAGTAAGTTTACCTGTTAGTATATCTACATGTGTTAATTTACTTTTGTGAATAGAGCCAGTAATGCTATTAGTTTTAAAATCTGGGGATGAGGAGATTAAAATATCTCATTGGACCAAGTGTATCCTGGAGAAAGCATTTCAAATCCCAAATTGTTTGGGTTCTGCATCATAAACTGATGTGATTTTTTTTTTTTTTTAACTGAACGTCTTAATTATTTCATTTAAACTCTATTTCAGCCTTTAAAAATGCTTATTAGTTTGTCTCCACTTGTCTTCCTTGCGGACTGTATCACACAAAAATCTAAGAACGTCTTGTTGTTTCGTATCTCAGTGATGTTTTTTTTTCTTCCTCAATTTACATTATTTTATTTGAGGTGACTCATTTATCAAAAGCTGTGGCAGATAGTCTGAAATCACTTGCAATGAAAGGCCACGCGCACAACTGACACCATTGGAGTAGTGTAATTTGGCCCCACCTTTACACGTTACGAGTACGCAATATATATGTGCATTTAGCACCATATACTCCATGTTCTACCGTTCTTAATGTAAAATCTTGCATTTGAACCTAGTACTGAAGTGCATTCACTGTAGAACTAGAGATTCCTATACACTGTGTCCTTTAACATTATTAACGACAAATGGAGTCTTTAGGTAGTTGATCAACCATCCTGACACTGTTAAAATGTATTTACTTCAGAAACTAGAAAGATTTATGTAAACGTGTGCACAAATGTTTTCATATTAGCATTGATAATGTAGGTTTCATATTTATATTCATGTATACAAAGTTATTTTGCATTTACTTAAAGTGCAACATGAATCTAATTCTGAATGAATGTACTGATATTTTTCAGCTGTTTGTAGTTGTACGTGCACATATAGATCACGTATTAAATGTGCACCATTTAATCACACGTTTAAAATTGACCTAAGTAGGCCTATAATTCTTTCTGCATAAAACACTGCTTTTCCATTTCTGCTTGCGTGCCTTTTCCTTGCAGATACATTCACATGGTTTGTTAGTTTTGAGAATAGTTGTAACACTCTTAGTGATAGATAGCCTGAGAAGAAGTTCTTGAAAAGAACATGGAGAGCAAGATTGTTAAATGACAATGTATATTCAGTAATGTATCGACAGTTGCAAGGTGTCCAAGGTCGACATTGTTCCCAGGTCTGGTCTGGGAAAATCTGCCAATGTTTCATCTCATAATGTGAGGATGGAAAGGAGAATGTAGCTCCTGATGATGCGCATGTGGGGTGACACTCAGAAGATTCATGTGGTATTAACTGGTGTCTCACAGTTTGATTTGTAAACTATTCCTTTGGACTTTGAGAGGTACAGCGCTCTATACGTTCCCTTTGACACTTTGCTGAGTGCGGATTAGGTTAACACTGATTTCTCTATCCCTGGAAGACTCTTGACCGAGCTTCTTCAATGCTGACACCTTCCTACAATTTTCTTTTTTCCTGCATTTTCCGACTTTTTGAGACCTTTTTGACTTGACTACCTTTGTTGGTTTTGGACTCTGAATTATAGACATTATTGATGTGTAGGCGAGAGGATCAGAGACTGTCTTCCGAGGACCAAATGTTATCGATTATCTTCTGTATTGCTGTGACTGAACTCCTTGTCTGTCTCATGCTGATGTGCTTGAACCTCTTTAGTAGCTTTGGCTATCCTGTTATTTTGTATCTTTACACCATGGTTTTGAGATTCATTTACATTAATCTGACCGCTAACTTATAATAAAACTTCAAAACTTTATTCACTGATTCCTGGTCCTCATTGTGTAGCCCAGCGGGTTACATTGTTAATTAAAATTGTTGAACTAATGCTAACTCCTTCTACCTCTCAGTTGACAAAGAAAAGATCCATTGAGTAATCAATGATAAGAGGTTGGCCCATCACTGGATCACCATCCTATATCGACCTGCACTTGTTTTCCATGTACTCTGAATTCGTACTGAGAAGTCGTGTGTACTGCACCAAGCTCTTCAGGAACAGCGAAGCTGCTCTCAGCGACAGGTAGCGCTTTTGTTACCACAATAAAGAAACACACTTTTAAAATATACATGTGAAAACACTCCTGTGGCCTCAGTTTCTGTTGCCGGCCCTGGTGTATAATTTGGCTTGTTTAATTAATTAGAGGTTCAGTCTAGAATATTAAGGGGTGATGCTATCCTGTAAGTTCAGCTGCTTGTGAGCAGTGGTCGACGGAGAGTGTTGTCCTGCTTGCGGCCCTTCTGGCCGATCTTGCACGAGCGGCTCCGTTCTTGCTTAAGCGTGTCTCTAGCAAAGACATCAGTCATGAATTGGCCTAATTGTCTCTATGTGGAATGTTCCTCAAAGGAGCAGGGCGGAGTCACCTGGTCCAAGGTTTCAGTGGAATCTTACACACGGAAAGCATCACCCTTTGTGGATAGCATATGTAGTTCTTTGTTGGTGGTTGAGGTTTTAATGTGATGAGGAAAAACGTATATCAAAAATATTTCTCTTTAATGGGACATGTTAGCTCTGGCATTGTTGAAATAGACCACAGTAGCAATTGGTTGCGCAAGATCTAACAGAGAGGCTTTCACGCTCTTGAAATAGACCACAGCAGTCATTGGTTGCGCAACATCTAACAAAGAGGCTTTCTTCTCACCACAGCCTCACACCCACCTATGGCTGGAGCAGGCTTCTGGAAGACGGAAACCTCACAGGAGGGACGTGGCCACAGTTACAAGAGGCTATAAGGCCGCTGGGCGTTCTTTGCTATTTAGGGTATAGCAGTACAAAGCCATCATAAAGCATAGAAAGGGCATTTGTGTCTCACAAGGGCAGGAAAGCACTAGATAAATAACTATGCAATACAGTACAATAGCTGCCAAGCTGCTCCGTGTTGTGTGTGACGTCAGTTAGCCCACAATTTTTAGCCAAGAATAATGTTGTATTCTAGGACTTCTCGTTTTGCGTTTACTGTTGTAAAGCCGAACTCACAAAGTGCAAAGTTAAGTATGTTTAAAATCCAGGACTGATGAATTTATCCTATATAAGAAGGAGCGGCGTGGCAGGTACATTAATAGCTGGATGCACGTTGTCCAAATATTTGGAACACGACAACCATATTAATGTGGGTAGTTTGATAATCCATAGCTAGTTGGATTTTAGACTTTGACTGCTAGTTAAGCCAGTTTTGCAAGTGTAATTAATTTGAGGATGATGACTGCATTTAAAAACAAAATTCATGTGAATTTTTATTGATGAAATGACACTTTGAGGTGTTGTACTCGACTTACACCCCTTTTCCGATCTGTATATTCTAATTATCCCCATGACTTAGCCCTTCTTCTGCACCCTTTATAAATCTTTGCTCTCTTGCTTTTTCATATGAAAGAAATACTGGGATTGCACATATGAAGAATAACTACTGGATCAAAGGCAGCGGTCGAAGTTAATTAAAAAAAAAAAAAAAGTATGGGAACTGTGATGCTGCATGCAGTGCGCGGGGATCAAAATTGTGGCTAAAAACCAAAATCTTCTGCAAGTGTTTTTTTTTTTTTGTGGTCTTTAACCGTCAGGTAGCTACATATAAAAGAATGCAACTTAAATGAAAAATAAATTTAAAAAGTTGTTACTCAGTGGGGAATGCACTATACTACATTATGAAACATCTATTAGTTAATTCAATGCAGAGGTCTGTGTGTCTACTAGACAGCCACAGAATTAAATCTTGGTTGGTGCAGTGGAGAATAGTGACTTGTGCATTTTTTGTGCTACGAGGTCACAGCCTGTGAAATAAAGCACTTTGAATATGTAAGTAAATATTTTAAAGTTGCATTGCGCACAGTATAAGAGAGACTGCTACAATATGCGCAAAAGGTTTTAAGTTAAAATGGTGCTTCCTAAATGAAAATTTTAGTAATACCCAGAATGTACATAATGCAATTTTTTTTAATTACCGTCCCTTCAACACCTTCAAGTGTAGTAAGCACTGTATAAATACAATTACAATTAAAAGCATGCACTTCACAGCTCAGTTGTTAACTATTTGCACTACTGCTCAAAAAGAAAAAATCTTTGTTGATGGCGCGTTGGAAATCGGTTACAATTTTCCTTCAATAGATCTTTTTGGTTGACTGAGTTGTAAAAGGAGTTAGCATTCAACAATAACAATTCAAATTTGTGTAACCCATTTGGTCACACAATATAGACCAGGAATCCGTAACAGAAGTTAAGGTGGATTTATTGCACATTAAGAATCAAACCACTAAATAAGCAAAACAGAAAAGTATTATGAACAAGAAGCATTACAGCAAGTATATTACGGTGCTGATATGGATTCGGACTTGCCAACAACAGGCCAATAAAGATTGCAGTCAGAATAATCCAAGTACAGAAGAACAAGATTTGGTGTTCCCCTGAGAAACTCCGTCCCTCCTCCCTCAACATGAATAATTTTAAAGCAGGTTAACCTAAGTTTAAATCTAACTAAGGAAGGGTCATAAGGGACAGGTCAGCTGGGAAATTAGAGATACAGGAAGGTGTCAGCTTAGTGAAGATTTCAGTAGAAATCTTCTAAAGGGAACAAGTGTTTAACATATAGCCTTATACTCTCAAGAATGGGGCAAGAAGAGAGGTCTGTATCTCTCAAAGTCCAAAGGGATCTGCTGTAAACTCTAACAATGTATACATTAATTAAAGCATAGGGATACATCCACCTCACCCGATCATCACACCACAGTTTCATTGACCAGTGGTGGTGCACCTCATATTGTATTTGCGACATCTCCGGTTTTTTTCATTCCACGGATCCTGGGCTGTCACAAGGCCTTGAGCACCTCACTGCTACTGATATGCGATGAATAGGAAGTTTCTTCAGCGTGTTAGCTCTCCACACATCTGCCAAGATTTTCTTCCTAGGCCTCTGTATCTTTGGTACAACAAAACACCTTTTCTCTAACAAAGCCTTGGAACTGCAGGAAAAATGCATTTAGAAGTTAAGACCTAGTTTGGTCAATCTACAAACTGGTGCTAAGCATATGTATATATTGCGTAGTTGTGATGTGTAAGGTTGGTGCTAAAATTATGCTGCTCCTTTGTCATCACAAAGCTTTGCGTGATTTGATCAATTAAAGCCAGTACTGGCTCCCAAGCATCCTTTACTTTTGTAGATTACCCTTTATATTTGCAGATTAACTCGTAGCACACATTTGCATTTCTTGCAGGCAAGCAGGCACCCTGGCAGGAAGGCTTTTTTATCTCTGTCCAGCTTCGGTTTCACGGCACAGGAGACTCCTGCCTTAAACTTCTGCTGAATCATATCATCTGTCTGAATTAACCGTCCCCGGATGGTTTTCTTTTTACAAAAAGTAGGGGAACGTTTTTTCATAAATCAAAACCGTATGGGCACATTGTGTCCCTCAGATCCCGCCCACTTTGACCTCTGATCAAAGGTGACTAATCTCTGGCCTTAATGTAGGCCTTTGTGCGTTGGTACCCAAGCACCTTTAATTGGTGGCGTTTCCCCCCCATATCACATGAAGAATACCACAAGAACGTCTAGATGAGAGAAAAACATCTACAATGACTCTAGGCAGCAAAGGCGTAGCTGTGAAAGTAATGTTGATTTATTACAAGCATTAGCAAAGCCATTAGGTAGATATCTTGGCCTTGTCAATGTTTTTAAGACCTGTTGCACAGCAGATTGAGCTGATGTACACCAGTTCGGTAGAAGAAATAGTACCTTAATCACAGCATGAGTAGAGGATGGACAGTAATTAAGTGGAATCAATCTATGCTTGGTCCATGTGTTACTGAAAGGAATTGGAAGTGATGCTTCGCTGGCCAAATAGGAGGCAGCAGAGATGAGGGACACTGAAGTCAACAAATGGTAAGCAATGGGTGGGCTCAGAGTCCATGATTAAAAACAAGCCACGCAAACGACCTTGCATACGCTCGCGCATGCTCACCTTGAAAACACTTGCAGCATTTCGTAGGCCTGAAACTGTGTGGTGTGTACGCTTACAGAATGATGCAACCATACGTATCATTTCACCCTTTTTAGGTTTCTCCTGCACAGTGCTACCGCTGTGCTTTCGAAATCTCTTCTAAGTAAATACATAAAATCTTAAAAGGGGCTTACAGCCTGCCCATTACTTGATCTCCTTCACCTCCACCCTCCTCCTGCTCTCCCTTCTTTTTCATCCTCCTCCCGCCCTCACTTTTCTGCTTTCTGTTGTATTTCATCCCTCTTCTCGTCTCCATTGTGTGAAAACCCGCCCCCCGCTCTCTCTCTTTTGTGGGAAATCCAGAATTACATTACGCGTGTAGTTTACTAGAAAGAAGGAAGGCTTCTAGTCACATTATAAAATTGGAAAATGTGTTGTTGTATAAAACAAAACAGACCAGATTCTTGCTTACATTTTCTTATGAATGGAATTGCTGGATTCTCACAGAGCAGTACTTTGTCATATGTGCATGACAACAATTTTCTAATCTTTGGCTCCTGTTTTGATTTCATGTACATTGTGGTGCACCCTAACTGTAAGCTCCAAATTTTACTTTGCAAGCACTCCTTCATTCTGAGTACAGTGAAATGCTACATATTATGATGTATATTACATTTCTTGTTAAACTGGTAAACGTATTAGTATAAAACAGTTGAATCTATTGTACATGATAGAAGTTTTTCATTGGAAAAATGATATAAGCATATTTAATATTGTCCATGATTGCTTTGGTGAAAGAATGTGGCTATTAAGTGACCGCATTAGTACTGTTTACAACTATAGTAGCTATTTCATTTGCTTAAAATGTTAAACATCCATTAGTATGCGGCTGTTACACCGTACCATTACTTCGCAAGCGTTACAACGCATGCGATGTTACAACGTGTAGCCTTTACTATGCAAGTTGATACATCGCATGCGTTGTAACGCTTGTGAAGTAAAGGCTATCCACATCGTTGTGTGGAAACGGACGCGCTTCTGTTTCATCACAACGACGTGCAACACTGACGACACAGGAAGCTGGAGAAGACCGGAACCGAGGAGAGAGAGGTAAGAGGGGCTGTGTAGTATTTAAGGGTTTAGGGGTAGGGGGAGGGTTGTGCAGGGGGTAGTCTTTTTGGTTTAAGGGTAGTGTAGTTGTGTTTGTGTAGTGTAGAGTAGTGTATTTGGGTTTAGGGTAGTGTCTGGGGTCCTGAAGGTTAGTGTTTGGGAGTAGGGACAGGAATGGGGGTAGGGGCAGTGTCGTGCTGGGGGTAGTGTTTTAGGGGTTAGGGTAGTGTTATGGTGTTAGTGTAGGGTATTGCTTTAGGGTTTAGGGTAGTGTCGGGAGGTCGTGCAGGGTAGTGTTTCAGTGTAGGGACAGTCTTGGGGGTAGGGGCAGGGTCGTGATGGGGGTAGTGTTTTAGGGTTTAGGGTAGTGTTGTGGTGTTAGTGTAGGGTAGTGCTTTACGGTTTAGGGTAGTGTCGGGAGGTCGTGCAGGGTAGTGTTTCAGTGTAGGGACCGTCTTGGGGGTAGGGGCAGGGTCGTGCTGGGGGTAGTGTTTGAGGGTAGTGTCGGGGGTGCGTGCAGGGTAGTGTTTGGAGTAGGGACAGGAATGGGGGTAGGGGCAGTGTTGTGCTGGGGGTAGTGATTTAGGGTAGTGTTGTGGTGTTTGTGTAGGGTAGTGGTTTAGGGTAGTGTCGGGGGTGCGTGCAGGGTAGTGTTTGAGTGTAGGGAGCAGGCTGGGGGAAGGGGGAGGGTCGTCCAGGGGGTAGTGATTTAGGGTTTAGGGTAGTGGTGTTTGAGTAGTGTAGGGTAGTGTAGTGTTTGAGGGTTTGGGTAGTGTTTTAGAGTTTGTGATGTGTAGGGTAGTGCATTTGTATTTAGTATTTAGAGTTGGTTTGTTTTATACATTCAAAAAAGGGGTTAGGAAAAATAAGCGGGGTAAATGTCTGTTTTTATCACTAGGCAAGTTTTAGTTCGCATACATTAACACTTGCAATGTAAAGGTATGCGAACTAAAAACTTGCGTAGTAACGGTATTTGCTAAGTAAAAACATCGAAGTAAAAAGCTGCGAAGTAATAGTATGCGAAATAACGAGTCCTATTCGCTTAAAATATTTAGTGACATTGTGAATGTGAACGACCTGTTGCTTTTTTTGAACAGTTAAAAGCATTTTATTTTAATTTATTTGTAGTTTTGTTTATGGCGCCAACATGGGCCAAGGTCGACGAGTGTTTTTATAATTACATCTATTTTTAGAAACTTGACCAAAGGACAAGCCAACAGGTCCCTCCTTTCAGACGAGTTGGATTTGCCAATGCTTTTTGCTGTTACTGTGCAAAATTGACAAAAAAGCAAAAAAATGCAACATGGGTCATGAGGCGCTAAAGTGAAGCTTGGGACAGGTGCAACACAGAGAGTGTGGGGATGGAGATATGAGCTGAAAGCACCTGCAGCAGAAAGCATGAAAACAGGTGTAGTTAAAGCAAAAGAAAAAAGTAGTTGCCTGATGTGAAAGGCTATAAATGATCCAATCAAAAGGATTGTAAAGATGGTATGATTCAGGGGAGGGACAAACACATGAAGAGGAAGGAAGACATTCAAAATAAGATGCAAGCAAATAAGACTGATAAGAAAACCAACCAGTGGTAAGCAGTGGGCTGACCCAAGGTCTAATGTTAGCACAGCAGGCAGCTAAAAGCGGTCTTTAGACAACAACTACAAATTGGCGCCCTCGCTGACCAGTAAAAATAGTCATTAGGTGTTAGTGGCTGTCTGCCCCCTTGGACGACAATGCCCCTGCACTTACCACACTCTTCTGAGTTACTACTCTGCATTTAATCAAGCTTGCCTGACATTTTTGCATCTACATTTTGGTATGACGGAACAGTGAGCTGAAAAATGGACTTTAGTATCAACCAGCCAAACCCATAGACTTAAGACCCACACCACAAACTGCTTTTACACAAGATTATAGGAAAGAAGGGGCTCTTGCACTCTGGATATCTGTGGAGACCCAACACATGTGACTGACAGAAAAATCATATATTTTCCATTTCAAATGATTTTATTGGGTATTTTCAATAGGGAAACACAAAGAAACGGCATACTGTGTACAAATGTATAAAATTAACAAGATACATCAGCTAGTTAGAAACATAACCGCTTCCTCAGTATTATGAACAGGAATTATTTTCACTAGCGGTGTTCGAGAAGCATGGAATACATTGTTCTGGATGATACAAGATGCTGTACACTGATGAATAATCTTCGAATAATCTATGAAATAAAGAAATAATTAAAGAAGGAAGTAAGAGAGAAGAGAAAGGAAAAAAATAACAATAAAAGGGTCTAACCATGCTTTGTTGGGTACTGTTTCAAAGTTCGTGTCTTGACATAAGAGTCCTATGGAGGTAGAATTTCTTTAGGTATAATGCATCTGAGGATCCGTAATGTATTTTACCCATCCTTAACTATTGTTCGTCACTAGAGGGGATATGTGAAAGGGGAGTAACCTATGAATAGTGTTTGTTTACTAATCATGGTGGCTTGTGTGTGGCGAAGTATTCATCTAGTATGTCCCACATGTGTCTGGTAGAGGGTTTCCAGGGAGAGTTTTGAAGAGCGATATTATCTGCGCCCCTGAGATGTGTGATCTAGTTCATCCAGCATTTGAATGATGCCTTGTGTGTGTTCTTCCAATTATTCAGGACACTTTTTATTGCAGAAGTGAATAGGAGGTCCAAGAGGGCCTTGTCTATATTGTTTAATGTATCCATATCAAGAAAGCCAGTTGTTAAAGTGGAGAGTTCTCTTTTTAGTTGGCAACTGAATAGTTTTGATAGAAAATCAAATACGTTGTCCCAAAATGCTGATACAGCTTTGCAGTGTAAGATAAGGTGAGCTAAATCGCCTGTTTCTTCTTTACAGTTCCAGCAGATAGGGTCATCGCGAAGATGTTGGGAGTGTAGTCGAGCTGGTGTCCAGAAGGCTTTATTAAGGAGCCATAATTTAGTTTGAGATAGGACCGGAGATATTTTATTACGGGTAGTCGAGCTCCATATTTGTGTCCATTTAGACTCTGGTAGAGGATTAGAGGAATGAAGCTCCCAGAAAGTAATAAGGTTATTATTGAGAGTCAAGCTTTTAGGGCGGAGTAGTTTGTATATAAGTGATACTTGGTGGCCTAGTTTGTTGATCTTCGTTACGAAGTTTGGTAGGGATGGAGGTGAGTTATGTAATTTGGCCTTTGATAATGCTGCTCTGACCTTTAAAAAAATTGTAAAATTCCATATCCTCTAAATTATAATTAGATTGGAGTTCCTTAAAGGTAATTGGGTATGAGGAGCTTTCTAGCTGTTGGGGGAAGAAGATCCCTTCGTGAATCCAAGCATCATAGTGTAAAGTTTTGCCCTTGTAAAGAATGTTACGGTTGTTCCATATGGATTCCATCTTGGAGTGCTTTATGCTTGAGTTGAGTTTCTTATCTAATTTTAGTAGCGCTGCTTTTGTATTTTTAAAAATAGACTTTGATCTAATTAGATTTGTGTGGCTAGAGGTGAGCAAAGCCAGAGGGTTAAGGTTATCAAGGATAGAATTTTCAACTTCTAGCAATACAGGGGTATAATTGATGGGAGGCGAGAGACAGTAGGAGCCCTGTTTCGCTAGGAAGGCTGTTTTGTATGTTTTGAAATCGGCTAGATTAACTCCTCCTAGAGATTTGTCCAGCCTTAGTTTTTTAAGTCCTATTCTAGCTTTCTTGCCTTGCCATATAAATTTTGATAAGAGGATATCAAGTTTATGGTGGAAGTCTTCTGTTAAGGTGAGAGGGAGCATGTTGATTAGATAGTTGATTAAGGGTATAATCATCATCTTTATTGTTTCAATTCTGCCCCACCAAGTGATAACTTTTGGAGACCAAGTGTATAGAAGTTTCTTAATTTTCTCTAGTGTGGTATTTTCATTATGATGTAGTGTGTGTATGATATTGCCACCAAATTCTATACCTAAGTATTTTATATATCCCGGTTGCCACGCAAGACCCGAGTTGCCTAGAATCTTTCTGGTGCAGTGAACGTTTAAGGGTTTTACCTCAGATTTGTCTCTATTTAGTTTGTACCCTGAATGAGTAGAGTATTTCCTTATCGTTGGCATCAGAGCATTAATTGAGGGACCCGGGGCTTCTGTTACTATTAGGATATCGTCCGCGTAAGCAGCTAATTTAACTTGAGTATTATTAAAACCTACTCCTTTGATGTCTGTATTCTGTTTGATGTCTCGTATTAAGGGCTCTATTGCTAGTAGGAAGAGGGATCGTGAAAGTGGGCAGCCTTGTCTTGTACCTTGTTGGAGAGTGAGAGACTCAGAAAGGGAACCGTTAATTGCAATACATGCAGTAGGTTTCGAGTAAAGGGCCATGACCATATTTATGTAGGGGTCACCCAAGTCAAATGAATGCATGCAGTATTCTAAGAAGGACCATGAGACCCTGTTGAACGCCTTTTCTGCGCCCAGGGTAATTGCTATGGATGGATCTGGTTTAAAAGCCGCATTTTCTAGAACATGACATAGCAAGCGGGTGTTGTCGTTCGACATGCGGTTTTTAAGAAAACCTACTTGGGAGTTACTTATTAATTGTGAGAGGACTACATTAGGGGGCCGATTCCGATTCGGGCCGGAAAACTCTCCGACCGAGCCGGACCCGTAGAGATTTCCGACCGAATCGGACTCTAGCAGTCCGACCGAACGAGTACGATGCGCACGTATGCTATCGGACTCGATTCGGTCGGACTCCCATTGAAGTCAATGGGAGCCAGTCGTACGACGCGTACACGGGCTCCCATTGACTCCATGGGCACGACGCGAACAAGGGCGCCCCCTACAGCATGTGCGCGTCGATGCGGGTCGCGCCGTACATGCACGTGTAGGGGTGACCCATGGGTCCCCCCTGTGTGCGACTCGCGCGGCTACGCGTACTGGGGGGTCCGACACGGACCCCCAAAGTACGGCTCCGACTGCTCTTTGGTGCCGGAGTGCGCGGCTCGGTCGGACTGCTCGCGGCGCGCATCGTACTTACCCGGCCGGGGAACGTCTCCATTGCGCGGTGCGAGTCGAGTCCGAGCGAGTCGGTCGGTGCGGTTAGACCCGGGAACGAGTCGGTCGGAGCGGTCGGGATGCCCGGACGAGTCGGTCGGCGATTTCGCATCATACTCGCTCGCCCGTAAGCGCGTACGAATCGGTCGGGAAATAGGGCTCCAAATCGGATCCGGTTAAGCCGAATCCGATTCGGAGCCCTACCGGCCGAGATCGGAATCGGCCCCTAAGTCTTGTGGCTAAAATTTTTGCATACATTTTACAATCGACATTGATGAGAGATATTGGTCTGTAATTTTTTGCTAGTAGGGGATCTTTTCCTTCTTTAGGAATAACTATGATGTTGGCCTCTGTCATAGAGTTAGTTATACTTCCGTTATTAGCTATGTTATCAAACACTTTTAACATGGTAGGTTGTAGTAGTTCCGCAAATGTCTTCTAAAATGTGGCTGTGAAGCCGTCAGGACCCGGGGCGTAATTGTCTTTCAAGGATTTAATAGAGTTCGACACTTCTAATTCGCTTATTGGTTTCCCTAGAGCCTGTTTGTCTATTTCGTTTAGTTTGGGGAGGTTCAAATTGTTCAGATATTGGGTGCACCCTTCTAAATTAAGCACTTGATCGTTCCGGTACAAATCTTCATAGAAGGATTTAAAGGTGTTTAAAATTTCTTTCTGTTTAGTGTGCGTTTGATTATTAGTGTCTTTGATTGATGAGATAGTTTTTTGGTTCTGTTTGTGTTTTAAGGTAGGAAGCTAGCATTTTACCTGCTCTATTGGCTTAGCAGAGTTTGAGGCCTTTGAATTTATTTATCCATACCCCTGCTCGTCTACTCAGAATTTTATTGTATTCAAATTTCTTTTGTGTTAGTTGGTTGAGAATATTATTATTTAGCGAGTTGGCATGTGTAGTCTCTAGGAGTTTTATTTCACGTTCCAAGTTGACTAGTTCAGCATTAATCTTTTTATTGATTTTTGTTTTAATCTCGATGAGGACTCCCCTAATGGTTGCCTGAGGGTGCTTACGTTTGTTTCAGGAAGATCATTATGGTTAAGGTAATCTGTGATCTCATCTTCAATTTTCTTTTTATCATTAGGATCTGATAGGACATCATTATTAAAACGCCATCTTTGGGCGAAGGTTTATTGTGGCTTACGACTAATTTAGCACTGATACATGAGTGATCGGACACTAACTTCGGCGAAATATCTGTCTGGTCAATTAGATGTGTGAAGGATCCCGAAATAAGTATGGAGTCAATTCTAGTGTATGAGTTATGTGGGGCTGAATAAAAAGTGTAATCCCTAGTGTCTGGATGTTGAAGACGCCAAGAATCTTTGAGGTTAAATTTAGAACATATTTTTTGCACAACACCATGAGATCTTGTGGCATGATATTTACAAATGGATTGGCGGTCTATTATAGGGTCTAAAGGGAGATTAAAATCACCTCCAACTATGATGAGATCATCCTGGGGAAGATTCTCTATGATTTTTGATACATTCTCCCAGAAATTGGGTTCGTCCGTATTAGGGCCGTATATGTTTACAACATTTATAGAGTCGTCCCCTTTTTTCAGATGTGTAACCAATATTCTGCCGTCATCATCATGGAAATGTGTTTCTAGGGATATGTTAGATTTTTTCGCTATAAGGGTGATTACTCCTTTCTTTTTATGGTCCGCCGGCGAGCATGAAACATGCGATATCCATTTATGTTTAATAAAAGCCGCGTCCTCCCCAGATAATTTCGTTTCCGGTAGTAGTATAATATCGCCTTTAGATTTTGCTAGGTAATCAATAATTTTCCGGCGTTTGATTGGGTGGTTAAGCCCTTTCACATTTAAGGAGACAACGCTAAGGTCTTCCGTAATGTTATATGTCTTATTTTGTGTCATTACATGTGAAGGCGGTGGTTGATTGATCTGGACTTATGTAGGGTACAATGATTGACAGGCGTACTAAGGAGACTGACATCATAAGTCGTCATGTGAAGGCTAGATGTGTGTGGGCGACTTGAGTTGAATGCTGATAATGCAGTAGCGCTACCAGCATATGTAGGATAAGCAGTAAGCAGGAACTCTTGTCGAGTGTGGTCAAAATGTAGCAGTGAGTACAATGTGCAGCAGGTCGGAAAAGATCTTAAGGATAAAGAAAAAAGCAATAGGAATGCGAATAGTAAAACAACTGCGAATACCCAAAGAAAAATCCAAAAAACCCCAATCCCTCCCTTCATCCCACCTCTCCCTAACCCTGAGGACATCGTTCGATGGAGGTGCGACGGCAGGAGCGTCGTTCAGGCAACTTGGAGAAAGAATACATTATATAGTATTATATAATATCTAAATAGTAACAACCTTCTTATATGTACTATAAACTGTTTTTAACTGGAACTAAACAATCTACGGCATATCTATATAATAGAAACCCTTCTGGGTTGATTAGACAAAAGGATAATTGAATGCAATGAGGAATCCCATCCAGAACCTTACTAGCCACTGCACTCAATTCTATTGGTAGGCAAATCCATAATAAACAGTAACAGCACTGTGGCAACCATGTTAGGTGGAATGTTAATGAGTTGCCAGCATCGGACAGTATGTATAAGCTTATCGGCATATTGGAACAAGCATTGGCATAGCCAATAGGTCTTGCTTTTGGGACCTTATAAGTATTTAGTTATGCAGCACAATATCCTTGGTGCAACAACATCAACTGTTGCATGGCTAAACACTTATAAGGTCCCAAAGGCGAGACCTATTTGCTATGCCAATGCTTGTTTTCTATTTGATGGAAAGGTTTAGGTCTTCAAACAACACCAGTGAGTGGTTTGCTGCACAAAGGGCCCAGGGCTGCGATGAGGCTAGGACAAGGAGGCTGTGCCCGAGAACTGCCTATTGCTTGTAACATGGAAAGGGTTCAGAATATCTGCATTCATCTGTATTTTATTAATCCCTCCAAACATCAGCATTAAGAATCCCAATAAACATCTGCATCAACTCACATACCTCAACCACTCCCCCACCCCACTAATGTTAACACCCAACTGCTATTTATTTCATCTACCCCAAGGAAATTCTAGTGAATGCATGGAATAGTTGCTTGAGTCACTAAACTAACCCCAATAACATGCCTAGCCGCTAACCTTGGGTTCGGTAGCAGCATGCTGCCCAGGGTAAAGCGCTTCAGCACCTCGTCAGGGGTAGTAAGTGTTATATAAATGCAATTACAATTACAATTTACCAAGGTTCCCCAGAAATGGATTTCTGAGGCTTAGATATCTGTGCGATTGAGAAGGGCTGGGGGGTGGGGGAGCGAGAGAGGGGGGAGAAAGAGAAGGCTTTGACTGTTGAAGAGAGGCTAGAGAGGGCGGGGCAGGCAGAGAACAAGACAGATGGAGAGTCAGAGGAAGCAGGAGGGAGAGAGTGACAGGAAGTGAAGTAAGAGTGTGTAGAGAGAGAGCGAGGGGTTGGGTGAGGGAGTGGGCTGAGGGCAAGGTGTGTTTAGGAACATCAAAGGTTCTTGAAATGAAGTGACGTCATTGAAGATGGAGTAGGTGGGAGAGAAGTGTCATGGCGAGGTGCGAAGAGAGATGAAAGAGAGGTGGGATTGGTAAGGGAAGAGGGGGCTGGAGAGTGTGCAAGACAATAAGGAATTTATGAAGGGAGAATGATGGGAGCACGGGAAAGTAATGTAAAAAGGAAAAATATGGCAGAATATGAAAGACGGGCGGGATAAAGAGATGGGCTATAAAGGGGGAGAAAGGTGTGACGAAAGGAGCGGTCAGAAGAGGGTAGACATATAAAGTGGGAGAGAGGTAGGCGATAACGTAAGGGATAGAGTGATGCAGGACAATGCAGATAAAAAAATAGGAAAGGGAAAGAAAAGAAGATGGTGAAGTGAGGGAGAAAAGGGGGCGAAGAAAGCACAAAGTAGAAACCGGACCAGGGAGAAGAAGGGTTCAGAAGAGTGATGAACAGGAGATGTGAAGGGGGACAGAGTGGCGGGAAACTGGAATGAAAAAGACAAAAGGTGGAGACGGGGCAAAGTATGAAGAGAGCTGAGGTTGAGAAGATAGGGAAAGCAATGAGAAAAGGAGGAGCTAGTGAGACCATGGAAGAGTAGTGGACTGGGCCTTCACGTATGAAGCGGAGATTCTGGGCGAGTGAGGGGAGGAAAAGTGAGGAGAGCACGTGAGCAAGGGAAGAGTCTGGAATGAAAAAGACCAGCGAGAACAAGGGGTCTAAGAGGGGAGAGAAAGAGATGTCAAGGGAGCAGGAGAGGGTGAGAAAAGGCGGTTCATGCGAGTTTGTGAAAGAGCGGTAGATTGGGTCGACAGGGACAGAAAAGAGTTCGGGAGAGCATCAAAGCAAAAGAAGAGACACCTCGATAAAGAAAGTGATGAAACGGGTAAGATGAGATGGTAGGTCTAAGGGAGAAGAGAGATGGTGACTGAGAGAGCAGGAGAGAAAATGAGAAAGGGGAACGACAGGCTGGAAATTAAGAAACGCTGTGGCGACGGAGAAGAGTGTTAGAAAGCGAGGGAGCGAACATGTAAGAAGGAACGAAGGAATGGAACATGGAAGGGTGACATAAACCAGGGAAGAATGAAGAGAGGATGTTTGGAATTGGAACGGGAAAGAAGATAGGACCGTGAAAGGGAGGGAAGGAGAAATGCAGGGAGAGAAGTAGGGAGAAATTGTGGCTGGAAGAAATAATACCAGAAAATGTGGTTGGAAATGCTTCCCGGAGAGACTGAAATCTAAAGCCTACACGTTCAGTATTTCGGTCTTCGGAATTTCAGGCTGAAACCAAATAGGCACGCTGAGGCGCCTTTTTCATTTAACGAATATTTCTCTATATTATTATTTATTATCGCTATGGCGTTGTTAGTTTTTAGACCATGCCGGGCCACGCTAGGGAATGGCATTCAAAGGCTAATTCTTCTGTTGCTTTGTATATGTTTTGGCAATTTAGCACCTAGAGAGAGAGAGAGAACAAGCACTGAAACACAAGCGCGGCCCCGCGGCCGCGAAAGTTAATTAGCCAGCGAGTGGTGTGCGCGCGCGCGCTGGGGAGAGCTCTTTTTGGAAGCACATACTCGTGCTTGTGGCGCGCCCCTGCGCGCTCCCGCATGGTGTATGCCGCCACAAGCACGAGTATGTGCTTGGAAAAAGAGCTGAACGATGGCTAAAGGACTCCTATGCAGCGCATGCGCGCTGCGTAGGCGAGACCTAAAAAGTTTTCCTCTTATTGGAAAAGGAGGTCGAATGGTCCATGTCTTGCGTGGTAGGGCAGTCCAAGTAGTTTGAGAGTTCAATCGGGTCCGTGAAGAGATGAAATCTACCGTTCTCTATGATTTTAAATTTAGCAGGACCTGCAAATGAGAATTGGATGTTTTTGTCACGTAGCCTGTCTCTTAGTAGCAGAAAGCCTTTTCTTGTGTCCACGGTAGGCTTTGAGTAATCTTGTGTGAAAGTTATTTTTTGACCATTCCAGGTTATCTGGCGATTTTTTGCGTGCAAAGCTGAGGATGGCTTCTGTGTGTTGGTACCTTAGAGGTTTGCAGATGATTGGTCGGGTTGTTTTCCTCGTTGTTGAGTTGTATGTCAGAATTCTGTGTGCTCGGTCAAGTTCTACAGCGTTGTGGAACTTAATGCCTGTAATTTGGGGGATCCAGTTCTCCAAAAAGGCAATGCATGATTCCGCTGAGTCTTCTGGGCCCTCTGGAATGCCAAAAATTCTAATATTGCCCCTCCTATTTCTGTCTTCCAACTCGGCTGCTTGACGTTTCAAGCCATTGGTGACAGCCAGGAGTGATTTCATCTCTTTGCTGATTCGGGACGAAGAATCTTCCACATCACTTATTCTTTGTTCCGCAGCGGTGATTTTAGAGTTAATTGTATTCATGTCAGCACGAATTGCGGTCAGTTCTAATTGCATGGCGTCCGTGTTTTGTTTGGTTGATTTTGCCAAGTCATGGACATCTGCTAATTTCTTAAGGATCATTTCCATTGTGCTGTTCACGTCGGCTTTGGCCTTAATGGGCGAATCAGATATCACAGGTTCACCTTTGGAACGTTTGTATTGCGCTTTGGGGTCTTTTTCTGCCATGGTATTTGATATGACTTGGGGTGGTAGCTTAAAATGATGGTTGGCGGTGGAAGAGTCGGCTCAGTAGTAGATACAGCCGGTAGTAGGGCTCTGGCGGACCTGTCTGGATGCTGCAGTTATTACACGGCTATTTATTGATGAGCTGGTGACTGTGGACCTTATTGTAGTTTAGGCACCGTTAAGGGTTGAGTAGCAGTTCTCAGAGACACATGGAGCAACTTAGAGTAACTTGGAGACCGGCTTGGAGATGGATTCTCGCTGGAGATAGCGATGAAGATCAGATTGGATACAGCATGTATGTAGCGTAGATACCAACTGGGAGCAGAGCAATCTGAAATCTCTTGAGGACCAGATCTGTAAGTACAGGCAGGTAAGTTCATATAGAACGGAGTACTGTAGTGGCAGATGTAATGGCGAATGGGAACTGGTATCTGAGCACAATTTGATACTAGTTTGGCACTTTGTTTTTGATAGTACTAAGCCTCATTCCAGAAAATATTTGGCTAATACAGCTGTATTTATTTGCAGTTGTGGGTAAGAGCAGTAGCCACTTTCTCACTGCGGGAGACGCAGAAAATCACTGCAGGAGACACAGCAGGAAACACGCAGATGACACAGCAGGGCGACTGCTTTCCCCGTTTACCAAGTTGTTATAGCTTATACAAGTACACAGCCGCCAGTGTAGCGAGCAGACCGCAGTGTCTCCGGCAGTGCAGATAACACCGGCAGTACGCACAGCAAACCAGCAACGAGGTTGGTCACAGGTCCCTGATGAAGTTGAGGGGACTATCGGCTCCTTAAATTCCTCAAATTCCCTTTAAAGTTCTTATGGGCAACTGTTATTCCAATCCCAATTCCACGATCAGTGGCGCCGCAGAAGAGATCGGTAACAAACGCAAGTTTATTCTGAGGCCGCCATTTTAGAGTCAGGCAGTGCCGTCGGCAGTTATTAACGCGACCGCACTGCCCGCGTTAGCTAAGCTGGAAGCAGGAAAGGCGTACCTTAACTGATGGCGGAAAACTGGTGATGCTTTAAACTGCCCTAGGAGCCGCTCAGGTAGGGATCTCAGTCCGATTGTAGACCGTCTTAGCTGCGGAGTGTAAACAATGGGCGGATGGTCGCCATTTGGGTCCGTTGAGAGTGGTCTCAGAAAAGCAATTAGCCCCAGCAGAGAGGTAATCCAAGTTCTTTTTATGGCCAGCTGGTTATGGTGTTTGTTGGTGCCGCATTTTCCTGTTGATCCAAGGGCCGAGACCTGCTGTGCAAGCGCCGTGGCGAAGCTCTGGCGAAATTGTTACGGCACTAAGCGGCTGCCATTTTGGGCCCGCTAAGCAAGGGCTGACGGTGAGATCACTGGTTGCAATTTCGAAGGTTTCTGGGTTAAACCTACATCCGGTGATGGGCGCAAATCATGCCCCGTATCGCGTTGGTCCGAATCATAGTGCGGGCGTGATGTCTAGGTTCCAGTACTCGTGGAAGGAAGCATTGGAGTCTCCGCGTTGTGCAGAGCGATGGGATCAGGCAGCCATTAGCTCTGCCGTCCAAGCCACGCCCCCAGGAACATATATTTTCAAGAGCAGACAGTTAAAGATGGGGTAGCATGCCATCTGATCAATGTGCCAAAACATAACCTTAATATATTGGTGCCTTTTTGAGTGTAATTTTGTCTGCTTATTCAGGTTGTACATTCCCCTTAATGTTAGAATTGGTAACACTGGAATGGCTGCCAGCTGATTCAACCAACTTTGCCTGCGTTCTAGAGCTGTTTTTTTTTTTTATCAAATATTTTTTTTATTTTGAGAAAAGATCATGAAAACAAAAGGCGTTTTTACAATAGTTAAGGGACAAACTTTAATACCAATGTAACCATAAAATCAACAAATAAAGGTCTCCTGTCTGTACAGCATACACCCTGAAGATCGTTTGCATATAACAGTATCTATATCTTACATAGAGCGTGGTTTTCCACTTTCCTCGAGGATAAATAGTTAACATTGCATTTACAAGACCCCGGTATTCTACACATGCCCACCAGATTGTACCTTAATTCCGAAGGCATCCCTTTGCTTTGTATATAGGCCTTTCCAGTAACCTGCATCCATCAAGACTGGGTTTCTATTGCATAATGCATGGTGAGGTTGGATCACACCAATTTAGGGCTATGGCTCATTTGGCTACTATCAGGCCTAGATTAAGAAATAGTTATTGGTATCTTCTGAGACCTAGATCATTTAGGATATTCAGTTACACTAAACGTGTGTAGAGTGAAATCTGTGTGTCCTTGATCTCACTACATATATCTTCCACCACTCCTAGGAGTTCTTCGCGGCAACACAACTCCAGACTGTGCGCAAAGGATTCCCATCCTCAGTTTGACATCTGAGATGTAGGAGCGAGGAATCTGGTTGATTGCTCCAAGGTTTTGCTAGTGTAGTGCACTCTGTGCAGGTATTTAAATTGTATTTGGTCGATTTTGGCCACTATTGCTATCTTTCTGGGTGCTTCTACTGCCTCCTGCCATTCTGTGGCATCCACATCTGTTTACCAAGCCTCCTTAAGCTTGTGAAGCGTCGGGTATATTAATTATTATGTAGTAGTACAGGGATGAAATCCTATTTTCTCAGAGATATTCCATTGTGAACTTGACTGTTAGTGGGTGGGAGTCGGGTGTTTTATGTATGGAAGTAGTCTGTGTCTTAATTGTAAAAAGAATACAAAAGTGCGTATTAACCAGGCCAAACTCTTCTTGGAGCGCTGCAAATGATTTGAGTGTAGTATGTTTGAGGACCACTTCCAGATTGATTTCTAGTCTGCCCTATCCCCTGGTAGTACAGCTACATGCAAAAGTATTGTGCCCACACACAGTGCTGTTAGGGCTGTTTCTTTGGTTCATCGCCCTTGCTAGCGTATCTGTTTCAACGTCAGTCCAGCTTTTCAGGACCATTCTGTTTGCCAGAGGGAAGTCCCACAGAGGAGTCCCGCCATACAATGTCGTGGTGATGTATCCTCACATGCCCACAGCTCTTTTCTGTATGCCAGATGTTACTTTGTGTCTAAAAGCCATTTGTTGATTACTAGGAGCTTGCCTGCTCTATATTAGGAAAGAATGTCTGCCATTGCCAGACCTTTATCGTAAGTGGATGTGTAGCCTTTTAACATGGATACATGGAGGGTCTTGTTTTGCCAGAAAAAGGAACTAAGAATAGATGTGAGCCTTCTGAAGAAAGGACGTGGGAGGAAGGAGAGTAGAAGTTCTGCATTGTGTAAAGCATCTTAGGAAGCGCAACTGTTTTCATAACTGCGATCATGCCCAAGATAGGAAGTGGATTCCAGTGCTCCAGATCACGGTCTAAATTGTCGATCATGGGTTTTATGTACTTGCAAGGGCAACTGTGTGCGCAGGAGCTATGTGCATACCTGGGTATTTGAAGGAGTGTTGGACAAATTTAACTGGTGAGTGTGAGGCCCACCCTTCTGAATCTTTTTTTCATTTGGAGGCAAAACTGGATTTGTCCCCATTTATCCAAAGTCCGAAGTAAAGTCCGAATTTGTTCTATTGTTCTACCTGTGCCATTTTAGGGCCTTGTTGGGACTGGAAAATCCCTAGCATGATGACCGATGTGAACACCTACCCTCAGTGCCCCAGCTGCAATGATGTCTAGATCTCTAGTGCAGATTTTTTGTTGTCATCGGCGCACACGGATCATTCATGCGAAGCATGACGTAGGCCTGTCTCATGGATTGTGGTTTTGTTGGACCGGGAGTGGTGTCCAAAGCGCTACCCTCATAGTGGTGGAAGGCTGCTACCTTTGCCAAGAGTTTTGTAGCACAAGCGTGGTTGTGGCAGCATGCCGTGTAATTATCAGTTGGAGTGAACAGGTCTGTTTACCTGTGTCAGTGAAGTGAGGCCTACAGACTTACTCATGTAAAGTTCCACTGCTGTGCGCTTTACTCACCCCTGTCATAAACTAAGTTAGCATGTAGTACTGTGCAGCACCCCTGTGGTTGCATGTGTGTGCTGTGTATGTGGGCCTGTGAATGACACATTACATGGAAGACTTTGGGTTGATTTTTGGAAGACATGGGCTGACTGGAGTAGCATGAGGACATCGAGGAAACCCACAGGACAGATTTGGGGATTGCTGCATTCCTGAGAGCTAGGTGAGACACACTGGAGGAAGGAGAGTCAGGCTCTTCAGTACAATTCAAAGGGTTCTCTTTATTCAGGGAGAGGTCACTTGAAAGGAACCTGGGCACATCTCAGGAAGGCAATGGGGCTGATGGAGAATCGTGGAGTAGGCCTGGGGCCCAGGGTAACCTTCTGATGCGTGGCAGACATCGAGGCTAGAGCCTCTAGTCACTCCTTTGGCCTCTGTGGTCAGGGGTATCAGATTTGGAGTCGCTCCTGCCGTGACAGAGTGCCCTTCTGGAGGAAGGGCAGGACAGAGGAGTGGGCACTTCAAAATGAAGCAGACCAGCAAACAAACTTCAGGGTCCTACCCAAATCACATTTGGTATCTGGAAATGGACTATAAGAATGGGAGGAAGAGTGGAGCGAGGTCCAGTGGGAGATCTTGGTGAGTGGATCGTGTGTGTGGAGTGAAGTCGGTGACCCTGTATACCAGAGGGGGTTGCAGTGACTATGAAATCTGAAAGAGACAATTAGTTATAGATTCCTTACCTTAGAATTACCCCCAGGCGTCAGACTGGATCGGGAGAATTTTTTCGTCCGCAGTACCCCTGCGCGTCGAAAGGTGGCGTTGGTCGACTCCGCGTTCGTCGTTGGCGTCGTGGTCGCCCGAATGACGTCGCGGTAGCTACTTAGACGCCGCCCTCGTGCGCTGACGTCAGTTCTTTCTTTTTCTGCGCCAGACAGCGCAGATCCGGAGAGAGCGGACCTCCAGTCACTGTTTGACTGACTTTTTGCCGACTTTTGTCGACATCGCTTTTGAGTCTTCGACTCCTGGTGCACATAGGGATGCCCGGTTTCAAGGCTTGCGGTTCCTGCAGCCGGCTGATGTCGGTGATGGATCTGCACCGCGTGTGCCTGTTTTGGCCTGGAGCGCGACCACGACCCCAAGTCGTGCTCCGACTGCCGGACCATGAATCCGAAGACTTTGTGGGAGCGGTCCCAAAAGCTTCTCGAGGCCCGGCAGTCGGCTCAGCGCCGTTCGAGGTCCCGGTCGCATGGGAGGTTGAGGGACCGGTCGCGGAGCCACCACCACCAGTCTTCTTCCAAGTCTCCGCACTCCTCAGGTAAGTCGAAGCACAAGAAGTCGTCGAAGAAGCACCGCCGATCTTCGACTTCTCCCCATCGGTCGGCCGACGCGATGGGGGATGCGAGTGGTGCCCCTCCCGCGGCTATGCGTGCAGAGCCACAAGGGTCGACTCCGAGTTTCCCTCCCTTCCTGGGACCCCTGCCCAGCTTCGCACCTTTTACGAAGCGATGCATGCCATCTTTGGGCAGCCCGACTCCACCGGCGCGCCTTCGGCCCCGGCACCGCAGGGTCCCTTTGGATCCAGGCCTGGATCCGGATCGGCGCCGGTCGACCTGATTACACCTCCCCCGGCGCCGAATTCACCGGCACCACGTCCGAAGCCAACGCCGGTTGTGTCCCCAGCCGGTGTCGACCCCGGCCTCCACCCCGATGTAGACACGCAGCCGGACCGGCGTCGGATCCGACGCCGACGGGCACTTTTGTGCCCCTGTCCTACCCTGGCTCTTTTCGACCAGATTGGCAGCCAAAGGAGGGTGAGGAGGACTGGGAGGGGTCTGGAGACCCTTTGACTGACCAGTTGGGTTATGAACCGGACTGGGGAGAGGAACTGGGGGAAGCTGGTGGTCTGGATACCTCACCAGACCTTGGCATGTTGTCTCCTCCTACCGTGGCTACTGAGGAGGGAGTGTCTTACGCCGTGGTGTTGCGTAGGGCAACCGAGGCTCTCAACCTCGAGCTACCTACAGTGGCAGTCAGGACTAACCTCCTGACAGAGGTGCTTCAACCGGCAGCAACCTCTTCGGAGACCCTGCTGCCGTTCAATGAAGCCCTCACCGACATCCTTTTGGGCTGATTGGCCGACGCCACCGCCCGGCCCCGGGCGACCCCACTTTCCTCTCCCAACACCCCACCCCTGAGAGCTTGGTGGTCCAAGCCTCTACCTCCAAGGGCGCATTCCCGAATGCACCACCTGATGGGGAATCCAAAAAGCTGGACCATCTTGGGAAGAAGATGTTTTCTTCCTCCAGCTTGGGACTGCGGTCGGTAAACACTGCATGTCTGTTGGGCCGTTACACCCACTCTGTGTGGGATACGATGGCGCAAGTGCTGCCCCAGTGTCCGGAGGAGGCCCGGGCCGTTCTCTCCCGAGCAGTTGCGGAAGGGAGAGACGCAGCAAAGTTTACTAGTCGCTGTGGACTGGATACCGCCGACTCGCTAGGCAGGACGATTTCCACATCGGTAGCCCTTCGACGCTACGCCTGGCTGAGGTCGACTGGTTTTTCCAGGGATGTCCAATCCACTCATGGACATGCCCTTTGATGGCCGTCGCCTGTTTGGCGACAAGGCGGACAACGCGCTAGAACGCTTTAAGGACTCTCGGGCTACGGCCAAGTCCTTGGGCCTCTACACCACCCGCCCTGCGCAGTCCGCCTTTTGCCCCTTTCGTGGCTACGGAAGGGGTTCCCCCGCCACGTTCCGCCCAGAGCCACAGGCTTGCGCAAGCTGTTCAGCCACTGCGCGGCCGGGACGTTGGAACCACCGCCGTGGTTCTGGGGGCCAGCAAGCGGGCCAGTTCACCACAGCCCCCTTTGCAGCAGCCTCCAAACCCTCCTAGTCTGACCTTTCAGTGCCACCAATCGCCAGTGGGTGGCAGGATTTGCCATCACCTCCCCCACTGGCGCACCATCACGTCGGACAGGTGGGTTTTGCAAATAGTCCGAGGGTGCTACTCCCTCCCCTTCGAGACTACCCCTCCATCCATGCCACCTCAGCACCCTCGCAAGTCGGAGGATCATCTGGCCCTTCTCCAACAGGAAGTTTCGGCACTCTTGGCCAAGGGGGCCATCGAGCGAGTTCCTGCCCCAGAAGTAGGTCGTGGTTGCTATTCCCACTACTTTCTGGTGCCCAAGAAGGACAAAGGCCTGCGTCCTATCTTGGATCTCAGGAATGTCAACCGCTTCCTCCGGAAGGAGAAGTTCAAAATGTTGACAATAGCTCAGGTCCTGTCTGCCCTCGACCCTGGAGACTGGATGATAGCGTTGGACTTGCAGGATGCTTATTTTCACATCCCGGTCCTGCCGGCCCAACGGCGTTACCTGCTGTTCACGGTAGGCCACGAGCACTTTCAGTTTACCGTGCTCCTCTTTGGCCTTACCAGCGCCCCTCGGGTGTTCACGGAA
Source organism: Calotriton arnoldi (assembly GCA_963921515.1). Taxonomy (NCBI): domain Eukaryota; kingdom Metazoa; phylum Chordata; class Amphibia; order Caudata; family Salamandridae; genus Calotriton; species Calotriton arnoldi. Next base: position 1,299,168 of record CAWUFW010000753.1, on the reverse strand, counting down.
GTGATGGCGGTGGTCGCAGCTCATCTGCGCAGATCAGGGGTTCCAGTCTTCCCCTATCTCGACGACTGGCTGTTGAAGGCGGGCTCGCCCCAGGCTGTCATCTCCCACCTCCAGACTACAGTGGACCTCCTGCATTTGCTGGGGTTCTCTATCAACGTGCCGAAGTCGCACCTGACTCCCTCTCAGAAGCTCCTCTTCATCGGAGCGGTTCTGGACACGACGCAGTTTCGGGTTTATCCTCCCGAACAGCGAGTCTGCGATATTCGGGCTATGATTCTGATATTCTAGCCTCTATCCCGGGTTTCGGTCAGGTTGACCCTGAGGCTGCTGGGCCTCATGGCCTCCTGCATCCTGCTGGTAGATCATGCCAGTTGGCATATGTGGGATCTGGAGTGGGACCTGAAGTTCCAGTGGGCGCAGCATCAGGGGAATATGTCCGATTGCGTCCAGATCTCGGAAGGTACTGCATGTCAATTGCAGTGGTGGCTAACAAACCAGGATTGGGTCAACTGCAGATCCCTCTCCTTCCCCCAACCAGAGTTCACGGTGGTGACGGATGCATCACTGCTCGGGTGGGGCGGCCACATGGGAGAGGCAGAGATCAGAGGCCTCTGGTCTCAAGCGGAGTCCGGGCTCCATATCAACCTTCTGGAGCTTCGGGCGATCCGTCTTGCACTAAAAGCATTCCTTCCCTCTGTCCGGGGAAGAGTAGTGCAGGTGTTCACAGACAACACCACTGCCATGTGGTACTGCAACAAACAGGGCAGGTGAGGTCATGGGCCCTATGTCAAGAGGCTCTCCGTCTCTGGACATGGCTGGAACATCAGGGCATATCCCTAGTGGTTCAACACCTGGCAGGTTCCCTGAACGCCAGGGCGGACGAACTCAGCCGCAGGTGCATGATGGATAACGAATGGCGTCTTCACTCGGAGGTGGCGCAAGGTCTCTTTTAACAGTGGGGAGAGCCTTGGTTAGATCTCTTCGCCACAGAAGAGAACGCGCAATGTCAGCAATTCTGCTCGTTGGAATTTCCAAGGCGGCACTCTCTAGGGGACGCTTTTCGTTGCGAGTGGAGTTGCGGTCTTCTATATGCCTTTACGCCTATACCACTTCTGCCCAGAGTGCTGAAGAAGATCAAGCGTGACCGGGCCCAAGTCATCCTTGTGGCTCCGGATTGGGTATGAAGAGTCTGGTATCCCGAGCTGTTACACATGGCCATCGATCCTCCGATCCAACTTCCTCTTCGGGAGGATCTTCTGTCGCAGCAGCTGGGGACGGTCCTCCACCCGAACCTGTCCAGTCTCCACCTCCTTGCGTGGAGATTGAGCGGCTGCAGTTGACATCTTTTGACCTGCCTCCCGAAGTCTGTGATGTTATCTTGGCAGCAAGGCGTACCTCCACCAAGACGGTATACGTCTGCAGATGGTTCAAATTTGTGGCATGGTGCACAGCAAAGGCTGTGGATCCCCTTTCTGCCCCTCTTTCTGAGGTTCTCTTGTTCCTCCTTTCTTTGGCCCAGCAGAGCTCTGCTCTGGGCACTCTTAAGGGCTACCTCTCAGCCATTTCAGCCTTTCTTAGGCTTCCTAATCAGCCTTCTCTTTTCAAGTCCCCTGTTGTAAATCGCTTCCTTAAGGGCATCACTCATCTTTTTCCTCCTGTTCCCTTCGTAATGCCTCAATGGGACTTGAACTTGGTTCTTACTTAGCTTATGTGCGCTCCCTTTGAGCTGCTTCATAACTGTCCTCTCCGACTTCTTACTCTAAAGACTGCTTTTCTGGTTGCCATCTCCTCTGCTCGCAGGGGCAGTGAGCTCCAAGCTCTTTCTTCAAAACCTCCTTTTCTGGCTGTTCAGCCGGACAAGGTTGTCCTTAGAACCAGACCTTCCTTTCTTCCCAAGGTGGTTACTTCTTTTCACATTGGTCGTACCATCACTTTGCCCACCTTCTTTCCGCCTCCTTCTAAAGAGGAAGAGAGGCTCCACCGTCTGGATCCAAAACGTGCGCTTTCCTTTTACTTGGATCGCACAAAACAATTCCGGGTGGATGACCAGCTTTTTGTTGGCTACGTGGGCGCTATAAAAGGTCAGGCCGTACACAAACGGACCATCTCTAGATGGGTCGTTTTGTGTATCAAAGCTTGCTATTCTTTGGCAAAGAAGGAGCCTTCTGTGGGGCTACGTGCCCATTCCACTAGGGCGACGGCAGCTACCACTGCTTTAGGACGGGGGAGTCCCCCTCCATGACATCTGTCAGGCAGCTACGTGAGCATCTCTGCACACATTCACAAAACACTACTGCCTGGATAGCCAAGTCCGGAGAGACGGCTTCTTTGGCCGTTCTGTTCTCCTGGACTTTCTGGTGTGAACTTAGTTCGCAGACCCACCTCCAGGGTTGGTATTGCTGGGGTATCTATTCTAAGGTAAGGACTCTATAACCAATTGTCTCTTTCAGATGAACAAGTTATTTACCTTCGGTAACGATATATCTGTAAGAGACATAGATTAGTTATAGATTCCTTAACGCCCCACCCATCCTCCCCGTTCTGCGAACTGACTTCTAAGGTCAGGGAATTCCTTTCAGGGCCCTAGTTTTGTGCACCAGTGGTCAGTGTCTTGCATGGCTCTGCGCTTCTGGCGTGGAATGTCGTGTAAAAGAACTGACGTCAGCGCGCAAGGGCGGCGTCTAAGTAGCTACCGCGACGTGATTCCGGCGACCACAATGCCAACGACTAACGCGGAGTCGACCGACGCCACCTTTCGACGCGCAGGGGTACTGCTAACGAAAAAAATACTCCGGATCCAGTCTGACGCCTGGGGGTAATTCTAAGGTAAGAAATCTATAACTAATCTATGTCTATACAGATATATTGTTACCGAAGGTAAGTAACTTGTTCGTTACTGCCATGCTAGTGGGCCATGCATGTGTGCGCCGTAAGGTCGGTGAGCCCATGCGCAAGAGGGGGCCACCGTGAAGCACAAGGAACATTGCCTCATTCCTCCGTCGTCGAGAGGAGAGGTGCAGTGGTGACCTGTGCGTGCCTGATACCAGAATTAGGAATGATTGTTCCTCCTCCTCTCCCCACCTGTGAGAAGGATCAGAGGAACCATCTCACAGGAGGAAGCGCTGTGGATGCCCAGCCACTGCCCCTACGGAGCCTCAAGTGCTACTCCCCATGTGCTGCAGCTGCAGCACTCCTCACTATCCAAAAGTGAAATGCTCCCAGAGATTCCGAGAGTGCAACACCTGGAGGAGCAGGTAAGACCGATTGCAGGGCCAGGAGACCCCGTTGAACTTGTTCTGCTGCATAGTGATTCTGGGACTCCTTAGACTCAAACTACTAGTTGGGCTTAACCTGAATGTTGCCGATACTGAATGGGGAATAACCACTGCCGTTAGCGAGAGGGAAGTGGGATTCAGGGACTTGCCTATCTAACACTAGAGCCCTGACCTCAGAGGACTGTGTGTATTGTTTGGGTAGGCTGTATTTTACTTTGTGCGCATATATAAATACTCCTTTTTTCATAAAAGCAAGTATTTGAGTGGACAATCACTTCGTTTGCTGCTATTGAACTTATTTTGCGTTGTATCCTCAACACCCCCCCCCTGCATCTACCTCTCCTTGAGAAGCCTTGGGCTGCTCACCCCACACTACTACTGCGATTCAAGTGCTGAAGAGGTTCTTGGCCAAGTTGCTCAGGAACCATAGTAAGTCTGGCCCCGGACATCAAGAGTAAATGGCCTCAACACCCCATGTTCGGCCCACTAGCTCCTGCTTGCCCCGTGGTCCTCTGAAAAGGGTTTTGACAGTCCTGCAATACTTGGGTGTGAATGGAAGAGCAAAAGATTATCTACTAATAAGGAAACCTTGTCCTCTATTTCAGAAGTGCAACGAAAACCATCTTTGTCTCATCTCACTGAAGCTATTTCACCTAGGACTCAGTGGCCAGTCCAAAAAGAAGTAGGGGCAGGGTACACGCTTGATGTGTGCCTCTGTTTTTTTGGATGGGTTTTGAGAGAATATGTCGCTGGTTCTCACCCTAGCAAAAATATCAGTGTATAGTAGTTCAGGCAGTGAAGTTTGTCCCAAAATTAATCCCAACTACCAAGAAAAAGAAATGGTCCTATCCTAAATTATCGAATGCCTTTCAAAATCCACCAGTGACAGATCAAAGTGCTTCCCAAGCATATATCACATTGCAAGAACATTGTTCATTCTCGAATGTTGTGCCTGGTGGACCTGTGTGGCATAAAGTCACTCTGATCACAGTTGACAAGTTTGTGAATTATTATTTTCAGACGGTTAGCTAGAATTTTGTCTTGAATTTTGGAGTCTATATCGATGAGTGAATTTGCTGTATATGAGATGCCCTTAAAAGCTGGGCAACTGGGTTTGAGTAGAACAGTGATGGTAACCTTTCACAAGTCTTTAGGGAAAGAAGTATTTTCGTTAGAGGACAGAAAGGACTGACATAGTGGCTCTGCAAGCAAGGACACATAGGCTTTGAAGAATTATCGTGGGATCCTTTTGAGACCAAGGGTTTTATGTGATTTGAGTTGGCTAATTGCTTCTAATAGATCGTCAGTCTGGCATACCTTTGGTAAAGTGTCCATAAAATGTACTATCCTATCTGGCCATTTATGGTCGTGAGGGCCATAGAGTTGTTGGTAAAAGTTAGCGAATGTCCAAGCTATACTGTCTGAGTGATTGACTTACTTGTGTTTGGATCCTCCAATGTGCTGATTGCTTTCATCTTTGCAACAAAGTCAGTGTTTCATTGCTGTGCTCATACAGCCGGCTTTGCGGTGCCCAGTGTGCCAATTTCGCCACACTGGGAAGTGACTGATCATATTGTATTTTCATGAGTTTGAGTTCATGTAGGGCTCTGGCGATGTCGTTTCCTGGCCCTGTGATTGAGGTTTTATTAGTTCCTAGCACTGCTTGTCGCTTTTACTGGTGTTTTGTTGCTTAAGATGAGAGGATGTTAATGGCCATTCCCCGTACCACTGCCTTGAGGGACTCCCAAAACATAATTTGGGATGCCATTTAGCCCAGTTTGAGAGCAAAATAATGAGTGATTTAATCTCCAAAGGGACCCTAACCTCTTTCTTGCCTAGCCACCATGCACTAGCAGTAATGCAATTTTTATGTGATGTGATGTCCATTTCCGCCACACAAATTGGCTATGTAATGCCAGTTATGCACAATGTGAAATTGGCACCACATACTTGTATATGATGGAGGGATTACTTGACAAGTGTCATGGTTCTATAATGCTCTTGAGTATTCTGGATATATAGAAAGTTATAGATTTCGCTAAATTCTCACGATGGAATTTTTCTACCATGTTTACATACTTTCATTACGTTCAAAAATATTTTCTAGTCCTTCTTTTGATGTGAATATGATTTTGTAGTAATACATAATCCTGTAAAACCTTGATTTTATTGCCTTTAAAATGTGGACTTTCAACAACAGATATGCTGGCAAGAACAAAAGGCAATTGTACTTTGCATTTGAGTGTATGTTTGTGTGTGTGCATTATAGACGTTTACAATGGTCTCAACACAATGTATTTCAATGCCATCATCTCGCACCATTGAATTATGGATTTTAACCAGTGGAAAGCTTAGAAATGAGCAGAGTTTATTATCACAGCGCTAAAGCGGTCTGCTTTTCTGCTTCGAAAAACGCATTATTGTTATGGTTTGATAATGCTTGCATGTACTTACAGATAGATGCATTCAAAACAAATGTAATGTCAAGACATTCTAATCCAGCATTGGCAAAGCCAATAGGTCTCACCTATGCAGGAGTTGGGTTTGCCAATATGTTTTAGCCAGGGGATAAAATAAATTGTGGGTTCTCTCAAAGGGGCGTGGCCTGTGTAATTAAGGGCGTGGCTTAACACCTAAGCTAAAAACCTGTGCTTAGCATAGTGTGCCGTCTGACTGGTATGTTGCTGTTTCTGTCATTGCATCCAGATGCTCACACCTGATGCAGGAGTATGTGCATAACTGGTCGAGCTACCTTGACACCGATTGCATACAGCTCGGCAGCGGCAGCTTCCCCATTTGGCAGAGGAGCATCACCCCACCCCACTGAGGGCTCAGAAAAAGTGTAAAATAAAATGTCTTTATTACCACTTTATTTTTCCTCTGTCAGCTTGAGTGATTGTGATGGCGTGGCCATTGCTGCTGATTGGCAGCAGGGAGGAGGAATGCTGCAAGTTTATAGTGCACATGTCACTTTGACCGACTGTCTGCGAAGGGCAGCCAGACATACGCACTTCAAACCTCTCCAACCTTAGCTTGGTGGAGAGCAAGCACAGGCCTCTAGTGTGCTGAGACGGCCCTCTCCAACAAATCCTGGCACTTCTCTCATGCTGGTTAACGGCATGGGAGCAGTGTCTGGACTCGTTAGGGGAGTTGTCTGGGGTGCCTGCTGGACCGGATGACTGGACTGGAGTGGAACTGGGCCGGAGGACGTGCAGGTAGGTTAGTAAACATTTCATTTTACTTTTTTCAATGTAAACGAAATCGCCTCCTTGCATTACATTAACGTTTTCAAGTTAAACATTTTAATTTTAAAATGTTAATGTAATGCATGCCAGCAGTTTTGTTAGTGTTTATTGTATTCCGAGGTTTAATTGTCTCCGAGTCGGCATCTTATTTGAGCCATTCGCTGTCCCAGCAACTTTCAGTTGTTGACTGAAGTTTAGGCCTTGATGCAATATTAATGAGTGAATATTGTTCCTGTAAACTCGGTTTAATATTTAATGAGCCTCAGTGCTGGCTCGAAGTGCTGTGCAGAAAGAGAAATACCACTATTTTATTTCTTTTATAGCACTACTAATCCCAGTGCAGGGTGTCAGAGCCCTTTACATAGCATATATATTACCTATATAGCTAACATAAAAATCTGTCATCCGCATGATACACGATGTGCTATTTAAGGAATATATTACAGCCTGGGAAATGGAGCATAGGAGAGGCACAAGCGGGATCCATGGGGAAAGTAATCTGCATTCCTCTTTCCTATAAACGCTCTAACTTTGAAGTCTGCTGAAAGTAAAGTAAACACAAAGCTCCCTTGAAGACGCAGCTTGTCATTTGGCCTCTGTCTTTGAATGCACAGCAAATGTGACAAGATGAGAACGAGATTTAGAGGCCTCTTTACAGAAAGTTTGTGGAAAAATACAGTAAACATGGTTTAGGCAGCGGGAGGGGCAAACAGAACCTGGAGAGCCTAAAGCAAATCAAACCAGCAATTAGAATGGCAGAAAATGTGAGTTACAAACTACAAAGCCAATGGTAATCCATGGGGGAATGCGTTCCTAGGGCTGAAGTGGGCTGATGCATTGTCCCTTGATGCATGCTTGAGTGTGTTAAAGAAAAATGGGACTGACGCAACTACAGACAAATGGATGAAGTGCGGCTGAAAACTACTATAAGTAACTGTCATACACAATTTTTTGGAAGGTAATTAGGAAAGAAGGCAAAAAAGAAAGAAGGAAAGAGGATAGAAAGGCGGAAAGAAAAGAAAAAGAAAGGACAGACAGAAGGGAATAAGGAAACCAAGCAGGAAAGAAAGCAAGAAGGAAGGAAAGTAAGAAAGTAAGGATAGAAAGACAAGGGAAGAAGGAAAAAAACCAAAGAAATGAAAGACGGAAAAAGCAAAACTCAGAGAAAGCAGGAAAGGAGAGAAATAAAGGGGGAAAGAAAGAAAAACAAGAAAAGGCAAAAAAGTAAAGAAAAGATATAAACACAGACAGAAGGAAGTAGCAAAAGAAGGAATTAAAGAAATAAGCATGGAAGGACAGAAGGATAGAAGAGAGAAAAGTACAAAGGGAGGAAAGTTTGCAAGAGAAAGAAAAGAAGGAAAGAAATAAAGAATGAAAGTTGGAAATACATTTTAAAAGTTGTTACAAGTGCTGCCACATAAATAAGTGTAAGGGTTGTTTTTCTTCCTGAGAAACGTTTATTAAAGAACCATTGGTGAATACGAGTCCAAATATACATTTTCTGAAGAATTGTCAGCTTATGAATTCACATGTGTAATATTGAAGCTTTTGCTTTGTGTACTATATGCATAGTAAAAAAGAGAATAACTTAATTCAGAACAGTATCAGGTGGACACTGAAAAACCAGCAGTCCGATAAGGACACTCCAAAAGTAATTTACAACAGCATTGGCAGGAGGTAGGAACTGATGAAGCTGGAATATGCCCAGTGCTCACATCAAAAGCATCCTGCTTTCACCTCAGCCTTTAAACACAAAGGCAGCACTTAAGTAATTATAAAGTTTAAAAAAAAACTCACACTGAAGGGAACTACCTTGTGTGTGGATATGCTAATTGTGAGAGAGCAAAATGCAGTCACTCAAAGTGAAGTTAACCAGTGGCATAAGTAGGCTGATTCTCTCTTCCCCCCCCCCGCCGCCCCATGCTATATGATGTAGTGGGCTGAAGCAAAATGCGAATGACGCAACAACAGATCAATGAATGAAGATAGTTGGCTGAACGTCGCTTTAAGTAAGTATGTTATACATATAGCTTTAGTAAAATCAAACGTTCTTGGCTAACGCCAGACCTAAAACGTTGTTCTCTAATGTGAGATGTTGAAGGTACATATCATCCAATCAAAAGGGTGGTAAAGAAGCTATACTCCACAGGAGGGGCAAATAAAAGAAGAGGGAAAAAATCGATTGAATAAGAAGCAAGCAAATGAGTGACATGAAAGCTAGCCATTGGCAAGCATTTGGCAGACTCCAAGCCCACTGTACGTTTTTTGGTATGGTCCAGGAGAGACTTTTGCCTACACACAATGTCTGGTAGGTGAGATGTAAAAAGGGCATACAACTTAACCATGTGGTTGGGTGTTATTAAAAAAAAAAAAAAACATTCCAGAATTAAAATATATATATATAGAATACTTAAATGAACACTGAATTAAAATGTTTACTGAACAAGTAAATGAAGAGCTGAATGTTAAAATTACTATAATAAGTTAAACCTAAAATGGCTACATAACTGCAAGAGGTCGGCTATGAATTCATGATTCCACTTCTAGATCTACATCAAATGACTATGTACATAGAGGCAATGATAGAATCATCGTTATTTAAAGACCAGTATCCCCGAGCTAAGGTTAAGTTAGAGAATGGTAAGGTCTGTCTCCTAAATTCCGAGTTGGAACTTCAGGATGTATTTTGTTGTCCAACAGCTCTGTAGTACTCTAGAGACTATTAAAAACCCTGGAGTACTACAATTCTGGAACAGGATGATGGTCACCATGACCAAGATCTGAGTATTATTTTTCAGTCATAGAAAACAAATAAATATTATCAGCAAATTAATGGATTGAAAATTGACCAGATGTGCTTATCAATACCTTGTAGTGACTTCAGATGAAGCATGATCTTTGGGGCAACATCTTGCTAATGCCTAGTTGCTTTAAGTAGACTCTGGGTGATCTATGACTATTTATGAAGGGAGACAGTGGATCCTGTCTTCTGTTTTAGCCGAATGGGTCTTCTGTTCTAGTGAATATTGTATCTCTCTCATTTGGAGTTTCTGTCTGCAGCTGAGGGCTAAGCTGGTTAAATTCCAACTCCTGAAGGGGTTCCCCTACTTGTACCTTAATAAAGTAAATGTTCCTACCTCTGAATTACAGCATTGACAATCCGTGCAAACTAAAGGTGGTTAAAGGAGACTGAAGTAGAGATCCATGTAATTGTCATGCTGAAGAAGGAACCCCACCAATGCCACCAGGCCTGGCAACCGCAAAGCTCGGCACTGAATCTATATGAGGAGGGTGCAGCAGGAGTGTGTGCGAAGGGGAAGTGCTCATTAGGAAAGGTACCCCAGAGTTTTGCCCAGTGGTTGAGTGCTACAAGAAGGGTTACTCATTCAGTTTGTGAGGCACTGCAAGAGACTGAGCAGCCCCAGCAGTGCTTCGGAGTCCTGATCCAGAAGAGCTGAGAAGGTTTGGTTGCAACAGTTTTTAGGTCGCCGCCAAGCGGACAGCACAGCTGTCTGGTATTTGAAAGACATCTTGGACTTTGAGAAAGTTGACCTGGGAATGCATTCCGCCTGTGGCTTGCTATTAGCTTTGTGGTTTGTAACTCATGTTTTCTGGCTTTCGATTTGCTGGCTTTATTTGCTTTTGGCTGTGCAGCTTGAGTTCGTACCTCCCCATGCTAAAGCCGTTTTTACAGTATTCTTCCACAAACTCGTTTTCTGTAATAAACAGGCCTTTTAAGTCTTGTTCGTATCTCGTCACATTTGCTGGGCATTCAAAGACTGAGGTCAAATGTCAAGCTGTATTTTTGTGAGAGCCTGGTGTTTATTTTGCTTTCGACTGACTTCAAAGTGAGATTGTTTATTGGAAAGAAAAATGCAGTGTACTTTCTCCATGGAGCCTGCTTGTGCCTTTTTTTATTTACATTTTATTTTAGACCAAGTCATCTCTAAAGGTATTTTGTTCTTCATCTGCACAAAACATTCATACTTTTTTTTTTTTTTTTTTTTTGTGCAAAATTCCTTTTCTTTAGTAAGTCTATTTATTTTGTAAAACTGCCCTTTTAGGAACAAAGTAAAAATAACGTATTTCAGTCTCGGCGTCCGCCTAACAGATGGTGATCTTGGGCAATTTCCACTGTTTATGACCCATTCACTGTCAAGATCAGGATAAGATCTTTTCACAGGAAAGAGCCAGCCATATTGTAACACAATTTAACAATACTTGGTTTTCACTTTGATGTGTAAATCATATGCTTATGACCTGTGCCAACTCGTTTTGGAGAGTTGGATAAGTTTAAAGGCACTTTTTATGAAAGCTTTTGTGTTTTGTTTAGCTACACAATAATTATGTATTCCATCTGCAACTGTGCCTTTTTTTTTTTTTTTTTAAGACCTACATTATTGGATATAAACGATTTCCTCCTTTGTCCATGCAGGCACTAGGGTCATGATTTCAATGGTGCAGCAGGTGCACAAGGGCCAAAAGGTCTAGGAAACCCACTGAGCACTGATTTATTTCTATGTTATTACTAAACAAGCAGTTACCTTTCCTTTTTTGGTTGTTTTGTAACCATTGCACCCAAAGTAACACATAGGCTAAAGCGTCACTGTAATAAAAGCTGTAGCCTATGGGACTTTTCTGTCTACCTACAACTTATCTTACATTCAGTGCATTTGTATGGCACATTTTCACAGTTTTTGTATGGTCCTAAAATGCTTCTGAATCTGGACAATCTAACGCCTTGGCAAGGGCATTTTCCGTTCTAGAACGTTAGCACTTCAGCCGTTGTAAACACTCTTTAAATGCTTATAACTTACCATATGGCATTCCATACCAAGCATTGGCAAAGTCAATAGGTCTCACCTATGCGATATCTATTGGCTTTGTCAATGTTTTTTTATCCATATTATACAGCAGCTCTAGCTTCAGTGCAGCATAACTGAAAATAAAACTAAAATGCGCTATAACGCGGACAACGCTCACTGTCTCATACAGCTTTTTACATTACTTTCAGCCATTTACAACATAGCTAAAAAAAACATTACCAAAGCCAATAAGTCTCACATAGGCAAGACCTATTGGCTTTGCCAATGCTTGTTACAAATTTGGAGGGCTTAACCCTTTTCTGCCCAGGATCACAAGAAGCGCATCCGCAGTGTAGAGCGGATGAGCAGCATTGTGTTGCCTGGAGCTTAAGTGGTACTGCTGTACAATGATGAGTGATCAACAAAGAAAAGCTTGGTGCTGGTCTCCCAAAATGCAAGCTATTTAATACTAAAAGATGCGCACAGTGTAGGAGCTTTTTCTTAGGAAATCTTTGAGGTATCTGTACAGTGTAAGAGTGTGGCCCCATGGCATTTTTCTTCCTTGTTGTTTCTTTGGTGGCTCGGGTATTTGTACGAAGACAGGCTACTGGAGAAATAGCATCCAGTTACATATCGTTGCGGAATGAGTGGAATTTTAACTGGTGTTTGAACATAAATGCTGCACTGTGCTTGCTCACCTCGCTTGACAGGAGGACAGCTTGGTGTGATGTACTCTTTCAGCGTTAGCAGATACCGCATGTGTTGTCATCGTACATACAATCCGCATTCTAGACATAATGTGACTGGACTTCAGTGAAATGAAAGACGCTCTTTTAATCATGTTGTACAGCAGCGTGAAGTGGAGCAGAGCAGAGCGGAGTAGAGTGGCATGGCACTCTATACTGATATAGAATAGTGTAGAGTGGCCTGGAGTGGCGTAGAGTGGCCTGGAGTGGCGTAGAGTGGCCTGGAGTGGCGTAGAGTATTATAGAGTAGAGTGGTGTAATGTGCAGCGGACTTGCGTACATTAGAGTTGGGTAGAATACTGTGGCTTAGAGAGGAGTGACGTGGAGTTGAGTGGAGTGTAATGGCATGGCATAGAGTGTAATGTAGAGTGTAATGGCATAGAGTAAAGTGGCGTAGAGTGGCATGGCATAGAGTGGAGTGGCGTACAGTGGTGTGGATTGGCTTTCAGTGGAGTGGCGATTTAGTGGAGTAGAGTGCAGTTGCGTAGAGTAGAATGGTGCACAGTGGAGTGCAGTGGCATAGAGTGGTGCAGAGTACAGTGCAGTGGTGTCGTGAGGTGCGAATAGAGTGCGATGGCTTAGAGTGGTGTGGAGTGGCGTACAGTGGAGTGGCATAGAGTAGAGTGGGCTGAAGTAGAGTCCAGTTGCATAGAGTAGGATGGTGCAGAGTAGAGTGGCATGGAGTGCAGTGGCATACAGTGTTGCAGAGTAGAGTGCAGAGGTGTAGAATAGAGTGTTGTAGGGTAAAGTGCGGTGGCATAGAGTGGTGCAGAGTAAAACAAAAAGTAGCTCCAAAAATGGGCGCAGTGGATGAATACAGGTACTTAGAACATGCTCCAGGGGAAAGCCAAACGCAAGAAGAGGACATGACGCAGGCATGCCATGGCAAACAGGCGGGAAACAGATGAGAGCAACGCTGAAGCTAACAAATGTTAATCTATTGGCGGGCTGTAAGAACACTATATGTAAATTAAAGGCTTCCAGAGACCGCACATGCGCTGTAGGCGAAACCTAATAAATGATGGTAAATATTCATTGTCAGGATAGGTTTCTTAGAATTGCTGGAACAGCTACAGCTGCTTTACTTTCAACCGCTTATATTTTATTGACCACATAAATCTTTTATGGGGATCAAAGCGCATCACAGCAGATGTCACTTCTGGTTTATATTATATGTTTATGCATTTTTAATTTTAATGCGTTGGTTAGTTTATAGGCATGAGTGCGGAAGTTGAAGTACAGTTTTGTGCTGCATTTTCTCCATTGCCGAAGTGAACCAATGTTTGTGCTCATGCATATTTTAATTGATTCTACTGTAGATAGGTTTGGCATCCATGGGTTATTAGTGCAAATGTGTGCTTCATTTTATGTGCCATGGTACATGTACCTCACCACCCAGCTTCATTGCTAATTTGATTGCCGAGTTGCTTGCACCGTTTTACTGTGTGCATCTTGAGTGCATGGAGCTACGAGAGGGGAGTGCGTGATGTTGAGTGTGCTTTGGTGTGTTGCAACATTGACCACACTCTTCCATTGGACACAATTTATCCATTGTCGTTCTTTTGGTTGTTGGCCACACGGTAGGGATTGCGGGTCCTAGGGTATTCTGATGCCCATGTGCTGGTTGTAGGGAGGGTGCATACTATAATGGGTTGAATACCTGTGCTCTTTGTGGGTAGAGTGGATGCTCTGCTGGGTTGAAGGTCCATGTCCTGTTTGCATGGAGGGTGCTTGCTCCACTTGGTTGAATGCCAGCGTGCTGTATGTGTAGATGGTGCCTGCTACACTGGAGGTGATGGCCATGCGCCTTTGTCTGGAACGTGCATGCTCCACTGGGTGTGATGCTCACACAGATTATTGTTTTTTGGTTGTTTGCGCCCTGCATGGCTGTGCAGTTGTTGCCTTTGTGAGGGGGGAGTGAGCTTGCTTGTGTTGTCATTTGACCTGTGTAACTTTGTATATGATGGGGTTTAGTTTGTGCTTATTTCTTGTATGGTGTGTGCGTGAGACACGTTTTTTTTTTTTTTTTTTAATTTAACATTTATTTTTAGCGTTATTTGTGAATTATAAGTCAAACAAGTTTTGGTCTTTTAGTTTTGCCAGTAGGTGTTCTGTTTCTTGTCTTTTTAGGTTGAGCCTAGAGTAGCGCGCAAGCGCTGCTTCTGGCGAAGCATTATGTAGGGGGTTTTCAAAGCTGACCACACGCTCGTGGCCTTTTTCGGGCGGTTACCCGCGCGGCCGACATCTGTTTCCCATTATCGTGCCCAGACGCGGGCGCGATAATTGGAAACACATGCCGGGAAAAGGCCATGACGCACGAGCGTGTGGTCAGCTGAGCAGGCTGCCGCGCTCGCTCGCCCCCGCTCCTCCATTGTTGTCCTTGTTTCTCCTGAATCTGAATAGACACGGCAACGATGACTGAAAGACCGTGAAAATGCCCTATACCAGCATGCCAACGTTTGCAAAGAGGAATGGGAGATGCTGAAAAAATCGGGAGAATGTCGAGACAGCGCAAAAAAATCAGATTTGTCTCAAAGTCTGGAGACTCCTTCCCTAACCATGTGCGTTGCGTGGAGAATATACACGGAAACACACATTACAAAAGAAGTTTGGGGAGATGCTTTTGGCTGCAGCTGAGTTCCACTTTCTGCCCTGCAGTCCGTTGTCGCTGTCAATCACGCTCGGGATGGAGGTCACCACAGTTACTGTTCCGGGTCAATCTAAGCAGTGACAGCAGCCGCGTGCCAGGTTCTTGATGTGCGTCAGCTGCTGGGACGCAGGAAGTATCCCTTCTCTTTGGGGTATCTCCATCCTCTCACCCTCGTCTGAGCACAGCACCCCGGGCCGCAAGTCTGCGTCAACCCCGCAACAACCCGGGCAGCGAGAAACAGGAAAGCTCTGCACAGTTTGTGCCCAGGTAGGAGCATGTCACGGCATGATTCTGCAGAGATATAACGATCTCTTTGCTCCCTCACCATTTCCAATATACCCTTTGCCCGGCGCCCTCGTGGCCCGCCTCTACACCACCCAACCCTGCCCCACTCCTTCTGCACCCAAACTAGTGCTTGTGAATGTGGCGGGAGTGCACTACCTGCTCCACGCAGGCTCACCTGAGAACCCCCACCCCCCTGCTCAGCAGACACACCGAGAGCGAGGAACTACAAACTCACTTTCAGTTTTACTTTGATATATTTTCTGTTTAGTTAATTCACAGTAGACTATTCCATTTTGTGTTTACAAATTCGAGGCCATGCCATTTTGGAAGTCTCATAGCTGCCAAGGTTTCAAAATGCTATGTGTGACCTTTTTATAAATTCGGTGTAATTATGAGTGACATTTCAACGACTATGAGTGGCACTCGTGAGCAAAATCAAGCAATGAAGAGCAGTTTACGTAGACAGAATAAATGCTACAAATAACCAAGTGTTAACTGTATACAATCCCGGTGTGGAGCGCATTTCCATACAATAATCTCTCCCTGTGCGTTATCTTGTACTGTGCACAACATGAAAATAGCCTTGCATTTAGAGTTTGTGTCTCTGCCTCATGCCTGCACTCAGCAATGCTACAAAGTGTGCTGTGTATGAGGCTGTTTGCGTGTCTGCACTCAGCACAGGGCACGAATAGTGAAGTGAAGGTCGTAGTGTGTGTTTCTGGCTATCCTAGGTAAATGATAAGGCACATAGTGTAAATGTCTGGGCCTCCCTGCTCCTCCCTGGCAACCAATCAAGTAGCATCAGTCTACCAGGGCTTCTTTGTCACACGTGCACTGGGGCCGAGTCTCCCAGATTTGTAAGAGGCCCCATCTCGTCTGCTGCCTAATAAATGAATAAGTCAACAACACTCAGCTGACTCTGGTCACCAGAGCCACCGCAGACTGGCATGGGGCACCCTTAGGAGAGGGAGGCTGAGGCACGCTACACTTAGTTAGTTCTAAACAAGTTAAATAAAAAGAGAGGTGTGTTGTCATTGCGCGTTATAATTTAGAGTAATAAAAGCCGCACTTTCTGTGCAGATACGTGATGTGGCTTTGCAGACACAAGTCAGTGAATAAGCTGGTTTTGTTTGCTACTCACCGCTCCCTCCTAGTCGTTAATCATCCGTAATTCATGCGCTTAAATAATAGGCACTGCTGGCAGGCAGAAGCTCCAAATTATGGCAAGCACATTTGGAACTTTAAATTAACGCGCTATTTCAACGAATTATTTCATGCATTCAGGACTTGCCTTAGGCACACGCTTACTTTACACTGTCATAATTTTTTTCATTGGGTCATTCAGTTGTACATAATATCTTCTTGGTTATATACAAGGTAACAAAAATACTTATAATACTTTTTTATTATAACTTTTCAACATGCTGCACAGCAGCCACAATGCTCTATAAAATAGCTTAAAAACATTGGCAACGCCGAGAGCACTGGCTGAACACTTATAAGGACCCAAAGGCGAGACCTATTGGCTATGCCAATGCTTGTTTAAGTTCTTGCACTTGGTTGTGCTGCTGTTCTTTTTGAGGCGAAAGATGTGTGGAACCCTGTCATCTGTTCTAGCCTGGGGTTAAATGTTGCGAGTTATGAAGTGTTGGTGGTGTCCTTAGTGGGAGTGTTCTATATCTGTCATTAGGAGTTTGCCTACAGCTGGGGTCTATGCTGGTTACATTCTAGTTCCTGATGGGGTTCCCTTACTTGTAAATTGTTCCTTAATAAATAAAGTACCTGTTCCTGCTTAATTATTTTTTTACTTAAGTATTTCCCACCCGAATCCTCCCAGCCCTGCCAAGCACCTCCGGTGCTACATTGCCCTCCCTGTTAAGCATGGCAGACCGGGCCTTTTCTTTATTATAATATCATTTTGTACTCCTTTTCTTGTTTCTGCCATCTTGGCACTAGTGTCTGCAGCGTCATCACATATGCTCGTGCATGCACAGTGACTCGTATGCGCGCTTGCGTCCTAGTGCTACTGTGGGTATTGTGGCTTTTTCTCTTTTTGCCAATACTGTTCAGAATCAGCCAAAAAAAGGAATTGATAAACCCTAAAAGTCAGCTTATTCCTTTGAAGGACCAGACCTATTGGCCTTGCAAATGTTTGTTTGGTAAAGGTATATCAATAACTCAACATGCTTTCAATCTGCTGTAATTATGGTTCATCTGAACTTTCCAATAAAAACTCATTTTTTGAATTTCCGATAACTTTGGTGCCTTTGGACTCGTTTGCAGAAAAAATGTCAAATCACTACCTTATTTAGGTAAGGTCTGGCATGCCGATTTTTCGAGCAAAAGTGTGCAGGAGAAAAAAGTTAAAGGGATTACACAGCAGTAAAACCTACTGTATACAGAGATTCAAAGCAGCAAGCTTTAAAAACAATGTTTTGCTATTAATATAAGTGCACCAGACTAAGATCAAAATGTTCAAGCCTAGACCCATGAAATAAATTGTTCAAGATTTGGATTACATTTTTATTAAATGTACTAAATCCTATGACCTGAGGGTGTTTTAATTCCCAGGATCCTGTTTTTAATCTTTTTCTCAAGTTTTTATTAATTTTTTATTTTTATTTTTTAAATTCACAGAGGTAATAGGGTTTCAATTGAACGCCTCGGAGAGTAAACTGTGGAGATCGTTAGACATTAATGCACTCGCACTTTATTCCTGTTTTATTTATTTTACTTGGTTTTAATTGAGTACACACTTAGCAAATGATGTATCCTAGTGATCCCTCCTGTGTTTACAAATTACATTACGTGATACTTGACTTTTAGAACCTGGTGTATTAAATATCTATTTTTACTTGTGTAACTGTACCGTGGATTCCATTGTCAAGGATGAATATGTGTGTATCTTTTATGGTTTTTAACCGAAATAAAGATTAAACTATGAAGTAAATGTACTTTCACGTTCTCATGTGGGTTTTAGGTGGCGTTTGCTACGCTTCGGAATCTAAATTCTCTCTCTTTCATTTTGATACAGGGGGCTCATTGACCAAGTTGGCCTACTATTCAACAGTGCAACATAAAGTAGCTAAAGTGAGGTCTTTTGACCACACTGGGAAGGTAAGCGGTTTTGTGTTGGTCTTGATGTGTGGTTTCTGTATCAAATCGTTCACATTTGTTAGTTTGTTCAAAGCAAGTTGTCTTTTGCGCTTCACACTCACCCTTTTGTGATTTGCACTATATTGCCTTTGAAGAACCTGCATTGAAATTTGAACTCAAATGGGTATCTGGCCAAATTGTGAACATCCATTATTCCCTTACCTTCTGGAAGTTAAGAGGTGGCTTATAGATTTTGAGCGAGTTCTATGCATCCGATGACCAGAAATGTGTGCTTTTATTTTTTTGGCCCCTTCATCTATTCCTCATCTGGCTGTGGTCCTGAAGCTGGTAACTACTGGTACAAATGTAATCTGCATGTTTGTGAATGTTTTATAAACCAGAGTAATTCTAACCTAAAAGGCGCACTCTGATTCCAGGTGAACCTGCGCTTATTTGTCAGGTTTAGAACCAGGGTGAATACATGCCAAACGAATGAGCAAGGATCCTACTTGGGGGCTGATTACGAGTTTGGCGATCCATGGGACTGCCAAACTCACTGTGGATGTGTGGTCAGGGACCACCACACCAGCGGTCCGCCCGCCGTATTAGGAGTACGACGGTCGGACCTCCAGAGAACTGTCACATCGGCAGGTATCCGCGATCCCTGGCTGTAGTGCGGTGGTCTTGAGACTGCAATATGCTTGTGGTGCCGCAGCCGCACCGCCAAGCATATTACGAGTTTCCTCACCACCAGCAGTCTCATGGTGGTTCTCACGCCATGAAACTGCTGGTGGTGAGGAAACAAAGGTGGCCGTACAAGGGCCCCCTGTTGCCTCAGGGCCAAGGGGTGCCTGCAGGGGGGGCACATGTTGTTCCCCCCTGTGTGCAGTCACCCCCATTCCTGCACGGCATGGACTTTACAGTCTATGCCGTGCAGGTAGTGGCTTTGGCATTATCATTGCAGTGCCTTTTTAATAGGCACCTCTGTGGGAACACCAAAGGACCGCCCACCAGGCCATCAGATTACCCAAAATCTGGCGGGCGGGGGGCAGTCGACTTTGGTGGTCCTGGAGCGGGGAGATGGCGTGGCGACCTGCTCCAGGACTGCCAAAGTCGTAATTTTGTTTAATATTGTAGCAGCTGAAAACTGTTCAGGTATTAGAGGGTAGCATCTGAGAACTGGTCCAGTCAATGCCCATGCTCTACAACTGCTAACGTTCCCCTTTCCTAGTTAAGGCGCCTTTGTTTTCTTTCTTTATGATTTCACTTCACATGTGCTTTGACTCGTCAAAGAGTCTTAATTCAAATCAGAACGAACCCGAGCCTTGTTGACTGATTAAGAGATGATGTTGTTCAACTTGACTGTTTATGTGCCTCCTTTTTTGTCCACATATCTCACCAAATACCTGCTGGATAATGTAGTAAAGTGCTACGCAAACAAATGATGGACGGAATGCTGAATGAATCAAACATTCACCCCCCAGTCGAGAGATCTGGGTTAAATCCATCGTTCTTTTGCTCACCATGCCACCCCAGTTTAGACCCAGCCATATGCAAATCAGTCTTGACCCTGCTCCTCATGGGAACAGTCCAGCCCTAACTGCCAAGCCAGGTCCTCCCTGGACCAGAAACAAGCATCCTAGGACCGGTTTTGAGATATCACCCCTCATCAGCCAGGCTAGCTTGAATCCAGTAGCCCAGTGAGCACGGGACCCATGTCTGGGCATTCCCATCCCACTTACGCCGAAAAGTGCTACGCAAACAAATGATGGACGCAATGCTGAACGAATCAAACATTCACCCCCAGTCAAGAGATCTGGGTTAAATCCATCATTCTTTTGCTGGTGAGTAAAAGAACGATGGATTAAACCCAAATCTGTGACTGGGGGTGAGTATTTGAAAAGTTTCAGCACTCCGTCCATCATCTTGTTGTGCTGCTAGGATAATGTAGTAATGCCAATGGATTAAATAATAGAATTATTCAGTAAAAACCAACTGGATTCACAAGAGCGTGGCCAGATGGAATACAGGACAGTACAACATGCCATCTTTTTTTTTTTCTTTCTTGTTAATCGCCCAAAGTGCCCCTTCTTCATACATGCCATCTCATATTGTATTAGAGGAACATACTAAAGATAAAGTGGAAAAGCATAATGCAGTTGTTTGGAAGTAGGTAGGTTAACCTTTCCCACCACCACTAACCCATGTTGGCTAACCCCCAAAGCAATGCCTTTGGACTATGATCTGATTATATGCTATAGAATTCATTGTAAGTATTTGCTGCCAAATAAGATGCAGAAAGTTAACCTATTTTCAGTAGCAATGCACGCATATTGGATAATTCTAGAGCTTGGTGACAGACACCAAAGATGGGCCAACAACTCCTTTGCTGCCCCCCGCCTCTCCCAGAGTTGGGAACGCTTGGAACTTCCATGGTTGAGTGGAGCAGTCTGGTAGGAAAGTCACATTCCAACCACTTAACCAGAAACACTAGACTAAGCCAGATTTTGCCTCGTGCACTGCACAGTTACTTAAACTTTATATGCTGATTCGCTGGGAGCCACTGTAAATATTCCAGTATTGGGAAATGTTTGTCAAGACCAGTTCTAGTAACAAGATGTGCTTCTGCATTCTGATGCCATTGAATACTTCTTTGCTTTTTATATTCTTGGCCTAAAAGATGTCGCTACAGCAGTTGTGACAGAGATAATTGATCTATGAAGTTGCTACACTTCGAGGATGTTGAGTGGCAGGACACCTTGTGAGATGTGAAGATTATAGTGAAATATTGCAACAATTTGGGCATCAAGGAAGCAGATATTGCAAGTCATAACTGACTTCCTAGACACCTGTGAAGGAGATGAAGTATCCAGTCTCTTCTGGCAGAACTTAAAGGGGAGGGTGCTGATTGGGAGTTAGATTCAATTTTTTGAAAAACCAAACAAACGCTTACCTTGCAGTCATCTTAGCTATCTAACTAATAAAAATATTGAGCAGGATCAGCCATTGACAAACTGCAGGCAGGGGTTGGTCAGATAAAGGGACAGGGTGCGTGGAGGCTCAGTGGGAGTGGTCAGTGAGGAAAGAAATAGACTACTTGCGTGCTTTTTCACCCCCCCCCCCCTTCCCAATGGACCTTGGCCTGGCCAGCTAGAATGATATTTATTTACCATATCCGTTGTGCACTTTATTGCACGAATCGCTGCTTGGCCAAGACATGACAATACTGACTGAGTAACATACTTGGTCATTACACCTCCAAAATTCAAGGTCATTAGTTCTTTGAGTGTTCTAGTTTGCTATTTTTGATAATTAACAGAGCACAGTTTTATGTCTTATCTCTTGCGATTTATTTGCTTCCTCACTTGAAAGTGAGACGAGCAGTACAATTGCTTGATAGCTGAACTTTAATGGTTGTTACAGATAAATCATTCTATCAAGTTAACAAGTTAGTCTAACTTATAAATTCTTTAATGTAGTCTTCTTGGCGCTATGATCCAGGACATGGAACTTCACATTTCTTACTGATATTGTTACAGTGTTCTTACTGTTGTTTTATTCCAGTCCTGCACGTAAAAATGCATTTTGTGCTAATATTTTACTTTGCATGATCATTTATCATCTTTTGTGCATCATTATCTTTGAGTTTTTAAATGGAAGTGAGGAAGGCTATCGGTCAGTCCTGAGTTCCTATTTGGGTGCAATCCCAAGAGGAGTTGTGAAAATTCAAATACTGAAATGACTGGGTGCCCATAGAAGATCAGGCATTGTCTCCATGAGATGCGGCTGATAAACAAAGTATTTGAACGAATCCTGTCCTGTTGCAATGGATGTTCAAGGAGATATATCTGAGAGCCTCCCAGATTATCCCTACCCAGCCACTAAGACCTGCATCAATTGCAGATAGAAGAATTGGCGCGAAAACATATTTGTTTGTGGGGAGCAATTGTTGGATGCCCTCTTCAGTCTATTTCAGGTAAATTAGCAGTAGGACCTACTTGATGTACAAAAGCATTTTGTGGTGGATGCAAACCATGTGATTCATGAAGTCTTAGGGTTTCAGATCACAAAGGTTTGCTTTACGATGTACTAAAGCAGTTTTGTGAATTAGAAGAGACTCTCAAATGGAGTTCTGCAACTCATTACGAATTGAAATTAGGATGCGAGGTCTGCAAGGAAGTGAGGAAACTAAGTTGCCTCCCCTTCACAAAGGACTAAGAAGCTTTGCAAAGTGCATTAAAGTGATTTAATTATGGAACTTTAAAACAGAGCTCTGGACCTTCATCAACTTCTGAAGATGAATAGCCTCTCGGGTTCTCGTCCACAGATACACGCATCAGCAGAATGCTTATGGGGCAGCATGTCCCCTTTAGGTGGATGAGGTAACTACATGAGCCGGAGAGTAGGATGGGGCACCCCCTCCTAAATGTGAGTTGCAGTGATATATAACGTTGTAGTTAGGTGAGAATTAGCAGTGTATGGCGAGGGCTCGTGCATGGTTTCCCCCCCAACTTTTTGCCTTTAAACCTCCTGTTTTTGCTGACTTAGTTTTTGCTGGCCTTAGGACTCTGCACACTTTAACACAGCTAACCAGTGCTTAAGTGCTTGTACTCTCTCCTTTAAACATCGTAACATTGACTTACACCCAAATGCCACACTTAATTTGCTTCTAAGCCCCTAATAAAATGGCACTACATGTACCCAGGGCCTGTAAATTAAATGCTACTAGTGAGCTTGCAGGCATAATTGTTCCACCCACTTAAGTAGCCCTTTAAACCTGTCTCAGGCCTGCCTTTGCAGCCTGTGTGTGCAGTTTTAAACCGCCATTTCAACCTGGCAAAATAAACCTTTTGCCAGGCCTAAACCTTTCTTTTGTTGATAACCAATTTTATTGATTATTTGCAGCAACAACAAAGATACAACATGACCGCAGTCCATCAAGCCAAGTCTGTAATGTACAGTACACAATGTCACTCAGGCAGTCCCCATGTCCAGCCCGTAGTAAGCCCATAACCTGCTCCAAATCTTCTCATGTTTACAGGGCAGGCTTGAGCCTCGTATATGGGTCTTTCCTACTGAGCACACCAATTCATCCCCCCTTACCACTCCATCACTGATGCAGGATTTGGGGACCTCCATTTGCGGACAATATCTTGTTTAGCCACCAGCATGCTACCCCCCAAAAAATGTGTTCTGTCCTCTGCCCACCTACATCCTCCAGTTACCCGAACAAAGCAACTCTGGGGGAACCTTCCTTTTCAAGACATATGTCACCCCTAGGGTAGGCCCTAAACAGCCTATAGGGCAGGGTGCAGAGCATTTAAGAAGTTGAACATGTAATTTTAACTTTGACATGTTCTGGTAATGAACAACTCTTAAATGCATTTTTCGGTACTGCAAGGCCTACCTCTCCCATAGGACAACATTGGAATACCTTATTACATTTAATAAGTGATAACTTGCAATTAGGAGAAGATAGGAATGTCCAGTTTGGTGTCTGAAGAATTGTAATTTAAAACTCTCTTTAATGGTAAAGTTGGATTTGAAGTCACAATTCTGAAAATTCCACTGTTCTATCCATTTGGTGCCTGCAGTGAAAAACGTTGAGCCATGCTGTTTCAGCACATTATCGCTAATGATTTGGCAAGCTCGTGTTTGTGCAGAAGGACAAGAATACATTTGCTCCAGTTACAAGATGAGCATTGGTAAAGCCAATATTTCGACTTGGGGGATGATGGAAAATAAGAGTTACTGGAGGAGCCGAGGGAGAGAGAGAGAGAGAGCGACAGAGGCAGAATGCAACACCTTGCACCGAGGCAGGTATTTGGCAAGGAAGCATACAAGGGAAAGAAGTGGAAAACACATACTCTTATGAAATGTTTAAGCAAAAAGAATAAAAGTAGTTCCCTAAAAGTGAGCAGTGAAAGATTAGAAGCTAGCCAACTGGAGATGATAAAGAGGCTCTGCTCCAGAGGAGAGACAAATACAAGAAGAACAAGCTGGGACGAGGAAAGCCATTGTAAAAGAAGAAGCGAATAAAAGTGACAAAGCAATGGGTGGGCTCTAAGCCCCTATAAGCTCATCGGAAGACCACAATATGACTTTTGCAGTGCAGCTGTGTGGTAGGTTCAACCCAAAAAATATGACAGAGGTTATGATGTTGATTTACTTTTATCAGGACTTCTCTAGTGTGTTAGTGTAAAAGAAACTAGAATTTCTAAAATAGATTTTTAGGTCTTAAGTTTTTATGGGGAGGAGCCAGTGGATGCAATTGAATAATTTAAAATTGTAAAATAAAACAATTACATGGGTGAAATTAGAAAAAGTTTGGTGTTTAAAACAAAGCGCACTTTTGGAATTCAAAGAAGATGGATCAAAATGTTAGAACTTCAATGTTTTTTTTATTTTTATATATAAAATGTTTGATGGAATTACACTTGGCTATTCCAGGTTACTGAGGTGGATTTCTCACCCGTGTCTAGTTTCCTCATGGACTCTAGGGTATTTATCATCTCTTTCTGGCCTTCTGCCAGGTCTCTAGATGCCACTTCCTCCACCTCTTCACTCCCACCAGTTTTCTTACCTATGGTGTAAAGGAAATTCTATTTCACATGCTTCCCTGACACTGCATTAGCCTTTGATGTGCTCTGTTGACATTAACCAGCTGGTGCGCTCTCTGGAGCCCGGAGGAAAATACCACCGCCCCCTAGGAAGCTCTTGCCTGCCAAGCCCATCCTCTTCTTTTAGTCGGGCCTGTATCCTGCACTGGCCACAGTTCAGCCAGCATCGGGGGGAGGGGGGGGGGGGGGGTCAGTGAGTTTCCATTTCGCCTCTGCCTGTCCCGCTTGAGCCTCGGAACCTGCGGTCATGTGCAACAAAACTGCCTGGAGTGCCTGCCCTGGGATCCCTTATGTTTAATCTGTTTTTACTGCATGCATTCTTCTTCGACTCTGGTACGAGAAGCCTTGAGGGCAGAGTTTTCAAGTCGGTGCATGTAGGCAGCAGTGCTCCATGTTTCGGGTCCCCACCTTTTACAAATCATTTTATTGAGGGACTGACGGCCCCATGTACTAAGCCTGACTTCAGTTCATGCACGAGCCAAGCCATGAAAAGGTTTGGCATGTATATCATGCAGCATAATGTAAAATATAGTACAGTCTCTTCTGAATTCCAAAAAGTGTATTTGTATAACACGCAGAAGTGTTTCACCGTAGTATATCACTGCATGGACCACCATTTATTAAAAGTGATCGTTTTCAAACGTGATCCTAAAAAATGTTCATGGCTGGTACCCCAATGACAATGCCGTAAATGTACTAATGGGCAAATCAGTCATGTAAACCCTAAATGTGGCCTAGATTTTTTATTCTAGATGGAGCAACATTTGGGCCAGTTAAATCAAACATCCGAGCTATTTTGTACAATGCACATCCTAAACTCCAGTATTTAAAAGTACTTTCATATGATAATAAAGAGAAAGGAGGCTCTGTGAAATAAAATGTTTGCCTAGGATCACACAATTTGGACAAGCAGGGAAGCCGGTACTGGTTTCAGGTTATCTATCTATCTGTCTGTCTATCTATCTATCTGTCTGTTCCCCCTTCCCCCACTGTTTTGTCTTTTATTCTTGGTGCATGACGAGAAAAACGACACAGATATTGCAGACCCGACTTCCAAGCCAAGAATGCATATATTTGGGTATGTCACACCACAAACAACCCTCCCCAAAAAGCCAAAGCTGTGCTCATTGCATATAGGAGCCCGTTGTAGCTGCCACAAATGTTTGTAGTGGGATGGCCCCTGTGCTTGGGACATCCCCATGTATCACGCACCCGATGGCCGGGTGCAGCCAAAGGGATACATAAAAGGAATTGGAATCGATTGTAGCCTATTCAGTACTAGTAACCGTGGTGTCATCTGGTCTTTCTGCGCACCCTCTGCTGTTCCTACCACCCACCCACAACAGCCTTTGGGGAAAGCCTTTGTATTATTTTGGTGACTGTAGACAAGTAGGCCTAATCTTAGACCGTTCTAATTGTGCTATCTTTGTTCACTTTGTATCTCTTTCATTATGGAAATTCGTATTTCTAATTTGTTCACATAAACACCTACACTATGCCTAACACCTGCTGTGAAGCTTCTCATTCCAGCCACCTTTGAAATTCTCTAAATGTTTTCTAATATGGGATTTGTTGTAAAAAAAATTTGCTCTGCTGCATGAGTTCTTAACCTTTTGATTTCTGTGGACCCCCACTTGATCATTACTAGAGCCCAGGACCCCCACTGAATCCTTATTGGAATCCGAGGACCCCCACAGTGTCATTACTGGTAGCCAGGGACCCCGGCATAAACATTTTTGATGATTTGAAACTCAAAACAATGCACAAAAAATACCAATACAAGCATTCATCAAACAAATGCATAAATGATGACATTTTATTTCATTCACAAATATAAAAACAATAACATTTTAATTTCAATGGGAAGTTTGGAGCTTTTCAAAATTCACTTTAGGCCACACATCGTCCCTACAATTTTCTGTATGATGCACTTCCACTGCTACCACAAATCTGTCTGAGAATACGAACTGAATTTTTAGCCTCCAATTTAAAATTCCTTCACATTTATAGAAGATTTGAAAATGTTCGACTTTACATTTTGCTGCTTTATTTATATACACTTGAATCTATTAATTAATTTTCTAAGCAGTCGTGGACCCCCTGGAGTCCCATGATCACAGGTTAAGAAGCACTGCTCAACTGTACCGGCAATAAGATTTGACATTGCAACTATGCACACCGTAGTCCTTTTTTGCACTTTGTCCTGTTGCACATTATTTTGTGAAGTTCCTGTTTTACACAGTAATATTGGGACAACTTTTTTTTTTTTTTACTTTAAAGCGTTTAACAACCACTAAAAAGCTAAACTTACAAGTCTGACTGGACTTGAATTTAGCATCAATATTTTGACGTTCTAAATCGAGGGAAATGATATGTGCTTGGTCAGGAAATAACTTTTTGCAAGTAATTTCCTCCCTGCTCTTTTTAACAGGAACATGATTGTTTTGTCGTTCGTATTGCTTTTTTTTTTTTTTTTTTATCGCATTAATGTAGCCTCATTTAGACCGCCTTGGTATACGTTCCTTTGGAATTATCCTGTTCATTTTCTGGAATTGTCATAGACCCTGGAGGTGGGAAATAAGTACAAAAGTTAATTACAAATATACATATATATATATATATATATATATATATATATATATATATATATATATATACGCTGAGAAATCTGTGATCTAGTGACAATGGCACAAAACCTAAAAACACTTGAAATGCAGGCTCAACCTTAACTCCTACACCCAGCATGACGTGTTAAACGTCCAGCTATTGTGGGTACAAGAGCTTTAGTAAGTGTATAGTTGAGTGCACAAGAGTTTGCTTGATTGAGTAATTAAGCTCAGTTAATCAAGTCAAGCAATAGGTAATTGTGAAATCATTTGAATATGGTTGCTAATGGGAGCAATTGGTGTTATTAATCGGAAAAGAATTGGATTGCTTAATGCTATGGTATAACAGAATTGCGAAAACAAAAGTTTGTGCTAGCTCCAGAGATCTCTCTAGGGACCTAAGTGAGGTGGTGAAACAGCTGCTGGCAGTTTCACCCACTTTCGACTGGCTCTTATCAATCTTCACAGACTTAGGAGAGGCAGGGGACTGCCTAGTGGCCATCAAAGGCTCAGGGAGGGAGGCCATGTAGCCCTCCTCCCCTTAAATTGTAAATAAAGGCCCTCTGAATGGGGTCCCCAGGGCCTTTTAAACACTCGCACGGACCCCATCCCCTTTCTCGAGCATTTAGGCCCTGTGGGGGTGGGCTCCCCAGGGCCTATAATGGCTCAGGTAGTGGGCCGCGCAGTTCCTTATTAAGGAAATATGCTCCCGCGGATCGGGTCCCTAGAGCCTATGGAGGCTAGGGGGGGGGCACACGGCCCCCCCCCTTCTAAGTAAAGTTCAGCCCAGGGGTGGGCTACCTGGGGCCTTTAATGCCCTGGGAGGGGAGGGGGGCATGTGGCTCCCTTCACCTTATTGAATTGGCCCCTGGGGTTGGCTCCCCGGGGCCTATAATTGAACAATGCAGCCCAGGCCACCACTTTTTTTTTCTGGCCTCTGGAGGGGAGGTCCCTATGGGTCTAGGAGTCTGCAACCACCCAGCAGGAGCATGTTTAAATCACCTGCCGCCTGCGAGCAGACCTGTCTTCCCTGCCCGAACTGCTGCAGGCAGGGAAAGCATGTTTGCTACCGCCTGGCAGGCGATTTAAAAATGCTCTCGCCAGGTGGGAGCAAACATATGTTTCCTTGCCCGCTACTGTGTCCTTGGGGTGGGCTCCCTCGGACACAGTAACTGAGCTGGCCTCAGGGGACTGGATCCCAGGGTCTCGGTGAGGGGGGGGGGGAGTCACGCGCACTCCTCCCCAAATAACAGTTTGGGCTGCCCCCTGGGAATTTTCTTTTAAAAGAAGATCCTCCACGAGTTTGTGGCAAAATCAATAAATATATAGAAAACAAATTTTTATCCCCAGACGGATTCTCACTGGGACACCACTACCAGGCCGTGGGGGGGGGGGGGGGGGGGGGAATTCAAAGTTATGTTTTAAAAAAAAAAAAAAAAATTATACCTTATTACTTGGGACTCCAGACCCATCATTGTTGTGGTGGCAGCCAATCTGATCTCTCCACAAGAACGGTCAGCCCACGTATCCTCAGCGGTGTGAAATAGTTAAACATTTTGAGCATTGATTGCTCAAAAATTCTGAAATGATTACACCAAATCTTTCTGGACCAAGGTCTAGGTTTCTGCCAAATTTGGTTTAAATCAGTTCAGTAGTTTGGGCTGTAGCTGTGTCTAAAGTTGCTATGGAAAAATCAATGGGGAATATGCGTTTTGGGACCCATTTTTTCTCAATCCCTGCTTGACTGAAACTCTCAGTTCGCCAACTAGTCAAAAAGAAGCACTTTTTTGGAAAGTTTTGTGGACAGACGTTAAACTGTGCCAAAGATATAAGTAAACCAAAAAATCAATTTCCTATGGAAACATGATCCTAACTATAACTGGCGACTGTCACTTTGAGATATATATAGCCCCCAGCTATGCAAATGTATTCATGGGCTGGTGGGATGGGAGAAGCATGTGGCATGGGTGGTGGAGAATGATTGTTGGGTTAATAGCATCATGCTATATCGATCTGTTCAGTGTGTGGAGGGGTTCTCGGCAAGCCGCTGAGGCGTACATCCAGAAGCTTAACAGGAACTAACACAATTTACAAGTCATATCAATGACATCGCAATACCCTTCCTTGATCTGTTGATTTATGTACAAGGCAATTGTCTACACACTAAACTCTATAGAAAGCCGGCAACTCCATTCTGCATGCCAAGAGCCAGCACCCACGCAGTCTAGTTAATAGTATACCCTATGGAGAGTTACTGTGCATTAAGTGCAACTGCTCCTCATCAGAAACATATGTGCAGGCGGAAAGTGAAACCGTGAGGAGATTCGAAATAAGAGGTACGCCAGAAAGGTATTGAACCAAGCATCGGAAAAGGTTCAAACTATTAATAGACAGTCCCCTAGGGGCTTGCTTTTACATAGCCATTACACGGACACCAGGGTGGAAAAACCAAAGATCACAGCATTTTTTCCATGTACACGCTGCAAGGCTTGAAAAGGTAGCAGTAAAGTAAAAGACTATGAAGTCCCAGGGAGAAAAACAAGAAATCTGCTCACAAAATTACTGAACTGTAGTTCCAACTATGTGATCTATTGCTTAGTCTGCCCATGTGGCAAGAAATACGTAAGCAGCCGGTGCACCCAGCCAAGAAAAGAGCGCTGGAGCACATGGGTGCCATAACGAACCAAGATGGGCCATACCCAGTACCTAGCCATTTTCAGACCGGTCACAATAGTAACAGAGAACCTTTGCATTACTTCTGTGTGGATCAAGTCCTCGGGGATGAGAGAGACTGGGACAGAATTCGTGCTAGAGACAATTGGAGTCACGTTCTATAATTGAGATGCACACTCGGACACCATGGGGATTAAATAGTGGCGAGGAGCTATGGACACACATAGGGTAGTTTCTCTTCTTTTCTTCTTCGATTTTCTTCCGCTAGGGCAGGCTTGAGACCATATAGCAGAAGATCCAGGCACTTTTAGGATCAGCCCATTCCGGGCTCGATGCTTTTTTGACTAATCCAGCACACCTGGTTGTAACCAGTAGATTCTCCCTTCTGGGTGTTAGTAGAATCAGTCCATTCAGGGCTTAGTAGAATATCTTTCAGGGCCTGATGGGTGTTCTCATCAGGCCCTCCGCCCCCCTGAACCTAGGCAGGGTCAGCCCATCTAGGGTTCCATAGGATGGCTAACCCTAAAGTCGGGGTACTCCTAAGAGACACCACTTAAATGCTCACTGCACACTTTTCAGTCATACCAACTCTTCTGCTGACCCGTTGTATACTGGGCCAGGGGAGTGAGTGTGGGCAATTATTAAATACCATGCACCAGCGACTCTCGTGGCAGCTCTGCATTTCCATTCATAGAAACTGAATCATGCTAAACAAGGGAGACCGCACAACTGTGGTAAATCAGCTGGGTCAATGAGGCTGCCCAACTCGGAAATTATCTGGTATGCTCCCACAATGGCGTTATCACAAACTTGTTGTTTTTAGGTCGAGCCTAGAGCAGCGCATGCGCTGCTTGCGAGACTTTTAGTAAGGGGGTTTGGAAAGCTGACCAGACGCTCGTGCGTCATGGCCTTTTTCCTGCGGTTACGCGCGCAGGGCCGACGTCTGTTTTGCATTATCGTGCCCGATAATGCAAAACAGATGTCTCGCTGTGGCGCGCGCAGATCGCTCGCTGTGGCGCGCGCACCACTCGCGTCGCCCCCACCTCCTCCCCGCTCGTGCCTTCAAATGCTTGTTTTACATCTCTCTGCAACACACCCACACAACGGGTGATGCTGCAGAGTCCTGCAGGCCATTAGCTGAGTCCCTCCCACTCCTCGTTGTTTCTTACAGTTGTAGTTTCCAGTAAGCAATAATGCGTGCCATTAGCTGAGTGTGTTTGTGTGGGAGTGGCAGAGTTACGTTTTTTTTTTTGCTCGAGTGGAGCGCTGCCGAGGCATGAGTCATTGCAGCCCCTCCCACTCCCCGTTGTTTCTTACAGTTGTAGTTTGCTGTAAGCAGTAATGCGTGCCATTAGCTGATTCCAGCACATGCAGTTCATTGAAAGGGTACCAAGCAAGGCTTCTGCTAGTCACACAAAGAGAAGATGATATCATTATCAGATAGCCGCTAGTAAGCCTGAGAGCGACCATTAACCAAATGCCCCAGCCAATCAGAGCCAGGCATCATTTACAGCAGGATAATTGTTCATAAACTGTATATGAAACGTGAATGTGGCATTTCTATGCGCTTTGTGTTAAGGCACAAGCATGTCATCTGCACCAAATGTTTACACACCCTGTGAACCGTACTCAAGCCCTGCCACTTCCTTGTAAGCAGGTGCCCCTGGAGCTGCAAGAGACCTGCAATATGTGGGCTGTGATTCAAAAATCTGCGTGCCGGTGGGGAATAAACACGACAAGTTAAAACAAACATACAATGTACAACACACATCGCCTCCCTTCGGAGATGCAGCTCGCGCACAGTCAAAACAAACTTATCTGTAAACAAGATCACGTGACATTCTGTCTGACCCCGTGTTATTCACAATTTTCACTACACGTTTCAAGTCTGAGTTGCAACTCAGAGTCAAATATTAAAGCATGCCCACTGCAGCAATATAATTTTTACTAATAACTTCTAATAATAATAGTTTAAACATAGCTTACAAAAATAATAGCTCTTCTGATAAAGGAACCTGGCTACAGAGTGCATAAGTTTCTTTTATGTTGCTTTTAGAATGCCCCCTATGCCCTGACAGTACTAGAAATTTTAAGTAGCTATGCAAAAGCCATCTCCGACAGATTCATTTATGTCGGTGGAATGGCTTTAAGGCGCTATCAGTTAGAGCAAAGGGTTTCATGGTGTGAGCTAACTTCCCACACCAAGTACAGTTAGTTCTAAATTTTAACACTGCCTGTCCTGGAAGACACAGGCAAAACAATTTTTATTTTTTTATTTTCACTTCTTACTTTCAGAAATGTGACCATACAGCTGTGCTACACAAACAGTTGCTAGGGAGAGAATTTCATTTGCGAAGTGAAAAAATCTATCTGAGTAAATGACATTTTACCAGCGTGCAGTAAACACGCAGTAAAATTAACCTGGTTTTGTCCTTTCTTTATTTAGCTCTTTAAAAAAAAAAAAACAGCATGGTCATTTTAAACCACCATTATCCTTCCCCGCATCCCGGTGGAACCGCTACTGGCACCTAGCCGCAGACAATATGCTGCATGGCTAAATACTCATAAGGCCCCCAGGGCGAGACCCATTGCATTGTAAATGCTTGTTCTGAATGTTGATATGAAGGCTACTTAGTTGACTACTAAATTTATTAATACGTTTATAGAAGCGGTATTATGAATAGGTACATTTGTAAATTGTCTAAGCATGTGTGCCTTTTCGTTCTGTCACGTTAACGGATGATGAATCTGTCACCGTGATAAGATGGCCGCCCAAAAAAAAAAAATTAACCCAGTTGGTGGCTGTAGCTAGGAACTTCTATTTTGATTGTACTTTTGCTGCTGTCCAATCTTGTTGTTATATATTTAAATGTTGAGATGATGCCGGCAACCTTGACATTGACAAAGGCCAGGTTCCAAAACGCGTCTGTCTGTGGTTTTGTTTTGTGGCATAATAATTATTTTGCAATGATGCCTCCCTGTGACTGCGCAACTTTCTGCTTGTGAGAAATGAATATTTCGTGAGTCCGTCCTCCCAAGTTACGGCACCCTCTGTGTAAGCAGAGTTGCAGCTCAGGCTGGAAAACTAGAAACGTGTGTTTGTATATATATATGTATGCGTGTGTATATATAATCTCAAATAGGTGATAGCATGGCTCCTGAGAGGCCTATTTTTGAAAGCACACCTCAGCTGTGATGGAGAGGGAGAGAGAGGGGGGAGAGGAGGGGGAGGGGGGGGGGGGGGAAGGGGGAAGGGGGGTGGGGGGAGAAAAAAAAGAGGAAAAAAAAAAACACTCTAGAGAAGGTGAAACCAAAATCCAGTAGCGAACCTGAAAAATTAAAACAACTGATCAATGAAAAGGAATGAGTGACGGGGTAGTTAACAATGGTAGTAATAGATGGGCTCTAAGACCCTTTTTTTATTTTAAGAGACGAGATTGCACAAGCAGCAGAGCATGCCCTGTCTCAGGCAAGAGCTTAAAAAAACATTTATTGATGCAAAATAGACTTAAGGATCACAAAATATTGCATCTTTAAACTGAATCACAAAGAGTTAGGTTACACTAATATGATTTCCCCGTTTTCCTTTTCTACCTATTTCTGACTTGGTCAATGCCCTTTGAAAACAAGCATTGGCAAAGCCAGTAGGTCTTGCACTTTGGCTTTTCCTGTGGAAACTTACTGACTTTGCCTTTGCTTTTTAGGTCACCGTCTAACAGACAGTGCAACTGTCTGGTTTGCTAAAGACATCTTGGACGTTCAGAAAGTTGGCCTAGGAATGCATTCTGCCCTTTGCTTACCATTCATTGGCTTTGTGGTTTGTAACTCACATATTCTGGTTTTCTATTTTCTGTATTTTTTTGCTTTAGGCTCTCCAGCTTGAGATAGTCTCTCCCGTTGCCCAAACCTTGTTTTCTGTATTCTTCCACACACTTGCTTTCTATAAACAGGCCTTTAAATCTGGTTCTTATCTTGTCATATTTGTTGGGCATTCAAAGACAGAGGTCCAATCTCAAGCTGTCTCTTCTGGGGTAGCTTGGAGTTTACTTTTCTTTCTCTGACTTCAAAGTGACAGCATTTATAGGAATGAGGAATGTAGATTACTTTCCCCATGGATCCCCTTGTTCCCCTCCTATTCCTATGCTTTAGTTTAGGAGGCTGTAACATAACCCTTAAATAGCACATCCTGTAACTACACCTTGTAACCCTCACTGTTTTATGCAACAAACTTCTTGCACATTGATTTACATGCTAACTTGATTCATTGTCAATGTATAATGAAGACCACGCCCCACTCACTGTTAAAGAAGGGTCCGACACCGCCAGGTTGAGATGAAATGGATTTATTCAGAGTGCTTGTCCCAACGCAAGGTTCTTTAGTTAAAGTAACATAATGGCAGACGCGTTTCAGCAGGTTAGCTTTCTTCAGTGCCTGTTACAGAAGCAGATCCTTACACCTGGGGGTCATTTGAATATTGCATTGGCCAATCCCAGGGAAGCCTTGTCAAGGCCCCTCCTCTGCCGCTCAGCTGTGCATCACCTTGCGCTGACAATCCAGACTGCTGCATGCTGGTATGTGGAGTCCTTTGTGGATACCAATTAAGTAATTGGGAAATCCAAAACAGCAAGTGGTGTCCCAACAATGTGGACTTGGACCTCACTCCGCCGCAGCTGCCTGTCTTGGTGAGTACCGATGTAATTGCTGAAACCACTCCTGTCTCCCTTGCAGTTAATACTGCTCCTCTCTCCCCGTGCAGTGGTGTGTTTACTCTGTGGTAATGAAACTGCGTGGGGGGGCAACACGTTTGCATTTTCCATATAAAGTCCAAAACTGCTGGCTCCCGCGTTGCTGCCAGACTGAGAGGGCGTGCCGGTTACCAGTGCCTGCAATACTGGCCAAACATGAAGACCAAGCCCCACTCACTGTTAAAGAAGGGTCCGACACCGCCAGGTTGAGATGAAATGGATTTCTCCGACTTCAAAGTGACAGCATTTATAGGAAGGAGGAATGTAGATTACTTTCCCCATGGATCCCCTTGTTTCCCACCTATTCCTATGCTTTAGTTTAGGAGGCTGTAACATAACCCTTAAATAGCACATCCTGTAACTACACCTTGTAACCCTCACTGTTTTATGCAACAAACTTCTTGTACATTGATTTACATGCTAACATGATTCATTGTCAATGTATAATATGTATGTTATGTAAAGCACTCTTAAACCCTGCACTGGGATGAGTAGCGCTACAAAATAAACAAAATAGCGCTGTTTACATTGTTATTTGTGCAAATACTGGGGCAGACCAACACATCTGACATTCTTACAGTGCACGCATTTCTCTTATGTACAGGAACTGAACATGCCTCTCTTAAGCACCCGTGAAGTGATAAGCTGGGAGACTTTCTTTCACCTCCTTTCCATTGGCTTCTAAGTGTGAGCCTCCAGACCGCACCCAACCAGGATCAGATTGGAACAAAAGGAGGCCTGATGGCTCCTTAACTTCGGCCTTTATCTCTGGGCCAACTGGAGTTGAAAAGAAATATAAAGGCCTTTCCCCGCCTGCATGTTGCTTTTTAGAATTAAAGCAGACAACAGTGCAGGAGCTGCTAAACATGTCCCAGTGTCTGAAAATGGCACCAAGTCATTCTTCACAAACAACAACACAACATCACTACCCTTCTAAGCACCTCAAACCACCTTTTCTTCCCTATCCTTTGAACACGTACTTCCACCAGCTTACTTTATTTTCAGACAGCTAGTGCAGTGACACCAGCACAATAAGAAATCATGATCACTTTAAACCTACGCTAATGCTTCAGTTTACATTTTAAGAAGACAAAAAGAACACAATTCCTTTACATGTACAAGGGGATACCACACACTTTCTGCACAAGAATATACATTTTGTACATGTTCCACAGCTGCGTGGCTGCTGTGCTGCGTGGTTAAAAGCAAAAAAAGGAAAGGAAAAAAAAAATATATATACGTGTGTGTGTGTGTGTGTGTG
Source organism: Calotriton arnoldi (assembly GCA_963921515.1). Taxonomy (NCBI): domain Eukaryota; kingdom Metazoa; phylum Chordata; class Amphibia; order Caudata; family Salamandridae; genus Calotriton; species Calotriton arnoldi. The sequence goes on along the minus strand of CAWUFW010000753.1, from coordinate 1,263,160 downwards.
TGTCTATATGTGTATATATATATATGTGTGTGTGTGTGTATGTGTATATATATATATATATATATATATATATATATATATATATATATATATATATATATATATATATATTATCTACTGGCGGTCGCCAGTAGATAGTTATAGTTACAACCTATTATCCATAGGAAATCCGCGACATTCTATTTGAAATAACTCTCTTGCCGGTTGACGTATCTTCGTGAAATTTTCAAACTTCGTGGGGCGCTCCGGTCCGCTCCTACCCTGAAAGTCTCGGGGTGATACGTCAAGCGGGGGCCGAGAAAAAGGGGGGTCCCAAAACGCGTTTTCCCCATGCATTTTCCCATAGGAAACTTTAGACACGGCTACAGCCCGAACTGCTGAACGGAATTACACCAAATTTGGCAAAGAGGTAGTTCTTGGTTCAGAAAGAACCCTTTTGTTAAATGGTGTAAATCCGTTCAGAAGTTGCTGAGAAAATCAAAAAGTAAAAGTACATATATATCTATGGGCACGGAGGATTCGCGCACCCTCCCGATCACGAGCTGCATGTTAATTGGTTGTCAGCTGGCTGTCAACATTCCGATTCAGGAAATGTTGGCAGCCATTTTGTCCCTCGGTAGAACCGAGGGACAGAAACAAGTGCGCAAAGCGCACAAAGGGGGAGGGTAGAAACACCCTGACCCCCTAGGTTTGCTCAGGGGTCCCACAAGGACCCCCTGGGCAAAAAAATAATTTTTTTTCTAAAAATCGGCAGGATGCGCTCAGGGAGCGCGAACCCTGCCGAAAAAAATCGAAGCGCGGTCTCCGCGCTCGATAGTAACTGGCCCCCGGGTGGCCCAAGTCCCGGGGGCATGCTGGGGGGGGTTAATTTTATGTGTGGGGGCCTCTAAGGGCCCCCAAGCCCCGGGGACCACCACCCCCGGGGCTTTATGTACAATGGTGCGGGAGGGCTCTGAGCCCTCCCGCAGCCCCGGGGACCACCACCTCCCCGGGGCTTCTTTTTTTTTATTAAAAACCTGTGTGGGGGGCTCCAGCCCCCACACGCCCCGGGACCACCACCTCCCCGGGGCACTAAGAAAAATTACAATGGGGGTCCGTTTTGGACCCCCAGAGCCCCGGGGACCACCACCTCCCCGGGGCTGTGCACTGAATGGGAGGGGGGCCGCGCGGCCCCCTCCTGGAGCCCTTGATGGCCCTGGGGACCACCACCCCCAGGGCCGGCTCCTGCAGTGTCCCGGGGTGCCTACCCCGGGACACTGCTGTTTGCAATGACAGGACGGGAGCCTCGCGGCTCCCGTCCTGTCATTGCAAACTTGCTTTGGATATTGGAAGAGAGAGCAGGAAACCTGCTCTCTCTTCCAATATCCAAAGCCGATTGCTTTCCACATGGGGAGCTGCATCTTAGCAGCTCCCCATGTGTAAAGCAATGCCGGCTCCCGTAGGACACGGGGAGCCGGCGGGACTGTGGGGGGATTGGGGACCCCCACAGTCCCCAACGAGAGGGCCAGCCCCGGGGATGGGGTCCCCGGGGCAAGTAGTGGCTCGGGAGGGGGCCACGCGGCCCCCTCCCCCAAAAAACAAACAAAAAAAAAAAAAACGATCGGGCCCGCAGGCCCCGCCCCTTCCTTCACCACTCTGCAAACGCGCCCTGGCGCGTTTGCAGAGGGTGGAACGAATTCCCCTTGAATACTGGGGGTCCCTGGGGCCAACTAGCCCACCAGGAACCTCCAGTATGCGCCAGGGGCTGCCTTGCAGAGAGGTGTACAGAGGCCACGCCCCTTTTTACACCTCTCTGCAACGCAGCTCTATGGCGCTTTTTGGAGGTATATGGTGGGCTAGTTGGACTCCGGGGACCCTCAGGATTCAAGGGGACTTAATCCCCCAACTTAAAACGCGCCACGGGGCGCGTTTGCACAGTGGTGAAGGGGGGGGGCGGGGCTTGAGGTGACATGTGTGCAAACAGGCCCCGTGGCGCGTTTTAAGATGGGGAATTAAATCCCCTTCAATCCTGAGGGTCCTGGGGGCCAACTAGCCCAACAGGTACATCCAGAAAGCGCCACAGAGCTGCGTTGCAGAGAGGTGTAAAAAGGGGTGTGGCCTCTCTACACGTCTCTGCAACGCAGCCCCCTGGCGCATATTGGAGGTTCCTGGTGGTCTAGTTGGCCCCTAGGGACCCTCAGGATTCAAGGGAACTTAATCCCCCAACTTAAAACGCGCCACGGGGCGCGTTTGCAAAGATGTCACCTCAGGCCCCGCCCCTCCCTTCACCATTGTGCAAATATTCCTCTAAAATCAGCCGAAATAGGAATTCCGATTTACTCACCTGTTATAAGGAGAGACCTCAGTGCTGTATCTTTCAGCCCAGTACTGGTCCTGAAAAGTAATTTTAACCGTACTTACCGGTAACTTGAATTTCCTTCATAGGCTAACATTGACTGGTTTCATTTGGAAATTCTTCTAAGTGTGGAGTTTTGGAACTTTAAAATATTCCTCTAAAATCAGCCGAAATACGAATTCCGATTTACTCACCTGTTATCAGGAGAGACCTCAGTGCTGCATCTTTCAGCCCAGTACTGATCCTCAAAAGTAATTTTAACCGTACTTACCGGTAATTTGAATTTCCTTCATAGGCTAACATTGACTGGTTTCACTTGGAAATTCTTCTAAGTGTGGAGTTTTGGAACTTTAAAATATTCCTCTAAAATCAGCCGAAATACGAATTCCGATTTACTCACCTGTTATCAGGAGAGACCTCAGTGCTGCATCTTTCAGCCCAGTACTGATCCTGAAAAGTAATTTTAACCGTACTTACCGGTAACTTGAATTTCCTTCATAGGCTAACATTGACTGGTTTCACTTGGAAATTCTTCTAAGTGTTGATTTTTGAAACATACAAATATTCCTCTAAAATCAGCCGAAATCCGAATTCTGATTTACTCACCTGTTATCAGGAGAGACCTCAGTGCTGCATCTTTCAGCCCAGTACTGGTCCTGAAAAGTAATTTTAACCGTACTTACCAGTAACTTGAATTTCCTTCCATAGTCTAACATTGACTGGTTTCACTTGGAAATTCTTCTAAGTGTGGAGTTTTGGAACTTTAAAATATTCCTCTAAAATCAGCCGAAATACGAATTCCGATTTACTCACCTGTTATCAGGAGAGACCTCAGTGCTGCATGTTTCAGCCCAGTACTGATCCTCAAAAGTAATTTTAACCGTACTTACCGGTAACTTGAATTTCCTTCATAGGCTAACATTGACTGGTTTTCAGCAAAAAGTTTCAAAGTGTTGATTTTCACAAACTACAAATATTCCTTAAAAATCGCCTGTATGACTTAAACGCATTCTTTCAACTGTTTACAGGAGATGCACCAGTGCTGGATCCAGGATCCAACACTGAGTAAGAAAAAGTAACGATAACAGTTTTTACCTGCTAAGTGAATTTCCTTCCATAGGATAACATTGGTGATTCTATGAGAAAAAGTTTCAAAGTGTCAACTTTTAAAATACAATAATATTCCTTAAAAATCACGACTGTAACCAAAACGCTTTTACTCAACTGTTTACAGGAGATGTACCAGGACTGAATCTAGGATCCAGTCCTGTGGTTACAAAAGTAATCCATAAAGTAACTAATTGCATTTAACTAGAAATTCACATTGAGCTGAATGTTGCATTGTGTTTGAAAATGTGTTGCCCATTGCAACAACTGTAACTACTGTACTTAAAAGTCTATTGCCTATCTGCAAAGTATTTAAACTAAAGTAATTCATTCTGAGAAAGTATTTTTTGTAATGTAATGTATAATGTAATTACAATGTAATTTGACAAATAAAATATGTAAAAAAAAATTGTTTCTAAAAATGTAGTAAATCAGTATGAAAAAAATTAATATAACAATTAATACATTTAAAAATTGTCATTTACAAAACCTTTGAAATTCACTGAAAAAACCGTAGGTTTCAGGCACGTTATAGTTAGAAATTAGCATTTAAAAAACCTTTGAAATTCACTGAAAAAACCATAGGTTTCAGACACGTTATAGTTACAAATTAGCATTTAAAAAACCTTTGAAATTCACTGAAAAAACCATAGGTTTCAGACACGTTATAGTTACAAATTAGCATTTAAAAAACCTTTGAAATTCACTGAAAAAACCATAGGTTTTAGGGACAGTTATAGTTACTTGGACATTGCACTCGTACAAAACCCGTGAAATTCCCCCGTTCTAGTTAGTTCAGCTAACTATAACTCGCGCCCCCGCAATGCACTGCTGATGACGTCACATATTACATCACTCATGACATGGTCAGTGACATCACTGATGACATCACTGATGACATCTCAAATGACATCACTGATGACATCATCCACGTGATAATCTGATGCACCTCCTCACACCCTAATATAATCTTTGATACACCCACTCTAAATTACAGACTGCCATTCGCAAAACCATAGACACTCCAACACCAATAACTACATACCCACTCACTGATTCTTAGGTCTACACACACACATCCACTCACTCACCCGTACAGTCACTCATACTTACGGTCACTCAGTACAGGACTATCATATGCACTCTTACTCCTATATAGACACTCAAACAACGCCACTCATCCATAGAGATACTCACACACCTAGTCAGTCATGCAAATAATTAAACACACTGCCATTTACTCACCTATACAGTTATACACACACCAGCTCACTTACTCATACAAATAGTAGCACATTGTTACGCTCTTATACAATCACTGATACAAGCACACAATCATCCATACAGCCACTATCACAATCACTCACTCTTGCTTATAGCTATTTATATACTCCAACACACATATATACTGCCTTTCACATATGTAGTTACTCACACATGTACCACTGGGACATACATTCACTCACTAACACACTCTTACACACACTTACCCACCCATACAGTCTATCACAGATGCACTCTTGAAACCATCCACCCAGTGAATCACCCACTCACACATCTATGCACAGAGTTGCACACACCCCTCCCACACAAACACTCAGGCACCCATACAGATACTCAGACAAGCATTCAATAACTCATATAGAAAATCATTTAGCTATTCACAAACACATGCAGCCACTTACACAGCAACAGACAGACGGATACAGACATACACCCAGTTTAGTCACTAACCCATGCATTCAGTAAGATACGTTAAATCACTCACTTATAGAGTCAGTCACGCACCTACTAAATCATCCATACAGACACTTAGACACCCACTCATTCTTCAATACGTCTTTTCCTATATATTTTAAAAATATTTAAACTTTACAGAAACACACAGTCACTGGATGATGTCATCAGTGATGTCATTTGAGATGTCATCAGTGATGTCATCAGTGATGTCACTGACCATGTCATGAGTGATGTAATATGTGACGTCATCAGCAGTGCATTGCGGGGGCGCGAGTTATAGTTAGCTGAACTAACTATAACGGGGGAATTTCACGGGTTTTGTACGAGTGCAATGTCCAAGTAACTATAACTGTCCCTAAAACCTATGGTTTTTTCAGTGAATTTCAAAGGTTTTTTAAATGCTAATTTGTAACTATAACGTGTCTGAAACCTATGGTTTTTTCAGTGAATATATATATATATATATATATATCCGCTTTAACCTTATCGTAGCACTTTAATCAAATAAAATAATAGTATTCAGGTGTACTTGGAACAAGTATAGAAACTCGTGTTAGTTCTAATGCATATCCTAGGAAAATATCATTCTTACTGGCTCAAATAAAAGGTAGTAATGGTTTTGAATTACTGTAACCTGAAGTTATAGATTAAACACACAAGGAAGACTGGGGGAGGGGGGAATAAGGATGTAGAATGGAAATTAACAAGCATTGGCAAACTAAATTATTAACCCACCAGGTATGGCACTGAATTGTTCTTCTTTGTTAGGCAGATGTGCGTTTGTTATTAGGAAAAATGCTGTTACTCGCTATGTAAAAGAGCTAATGGCTGAAGTATGTTGACCCATGGCCCTATGCCGCCTGCGATAACGGGCAGAAGCAAAATGTGAATGAAAGTTGAACAGACCAGTGTCTAAAAAAGGGTCCACAAATCCCCTCCATGTATGTATACATATGCATTTTTTTTATTTATTATTACTTTTGGCTACAGGAGACTGGAGAGCCAGCTGAACCTCTCTCTAGGTCACGCCTAAATATGGCTGCTATCGGCTGGCTCCTTTTATTTGGAATGGACTTTGAAGGGAAATTGGCTTCCAGGTTTGTGTCTGGCTCAGATATTGACAGTAAATTATCATAAGCAGTCGAACAAAAAGCACTACAGCGGTGAGTGCCAGGAGTGGCCCTTATCGCAAGTGTAGTGCTGAAGCCAACGTTCAGGTCCACTCCTACATTCCCCTTTATGTTTACTTTGTTTCACACTGCCACTCAAACTTGCTCAGACGAGCTTCAGTATTCTGTTTTAATGATTACATTTTGCAATCGCTTGCTCCCGATTCCATCAAAATTGCCTGGAAGGGAAATACTATTACCCCATTTTTTTCTGAAGTAAGTTGTTTCAGATTTACAAAGAGAAAATTCCTGCCAGAAATATTTTCCACTGGGTCTGATAAGAACTTTGCTTACCCGTAGGACAAAAGTAGCAAAACCAAACTTTTTAGTTCATACGTGTGGAACCTGAATTAATTTTAACGCTTATCAATAATTTTTCTCGATTTTAAGAAGGATATTTGGAATAGATTTTCAAATGTATAGATTCTAAATCCTAGTTTGGAAGAATACTGGTAACTCGACATACTATGAGCTCAAAAATAAATTGGTCTTTTTAAAATTGGTGATTGTGCAGCGAACCTACTTAGGGTGGAGGTTGTTATCTGCGAATGCATGGGCTTTGAAGAGTAGCATATGTCTTGCCCTTTTTTCCAAAGAGGAAGCTGACTATTGCAAATTAAGTTCAATCAAAGTGAAATTACAGAAACAAAAAAACAAAAAAATTCCTTTTTCATTCCAGGATCCTGAGGATGAACCACTGTACGAAATCTCAGTCCAGGAAGAAATAACAGCCCGCTTGCATTTTATCAAATTTGAAAACACGTACATCGAAACATGCTTGGATTTCATCAAAGACCATCTTGTGAACACAGAAACCAAAGAAATAAAAGCCACAGGTGGAGGGGCGTACAAGTTCAAAGACCTCATTGAAAGGAAGCTTGGCCTCAGGTAAGAACCAGCCTCAGGCATAAACGTGACACAAAAAGTGAGAACTTGGATCCTACAAAGGTAGTTGTGGCAGAATCGGAACTTGGACTTTTCATTTTTTTTAAACAGCAGCAAGCAAACATCCTTATTTTGATAAAATGGGTTTGCAATTCTAGGGTTGAGTTGTAAATTCCAAAGTGGATAAGGAACTTGAGGGTCCTGAAATCTATTCTTCATAAGAAATCCAAACCAGATTTTGGAATAGAACAATGTCATACATTACCAAATTCCTTACTTCTACCCACATTGCATTTCCACTTCAGTTGGAATTACTTTTTTGTTTTGAATCTTGGAGATTTGTTTGATGAAATATTCCTTTATTTTTAAACTTTTTTTTCAAAATGTGATTAGCGAATTTATAGCCTAAATCTGTGTTTTCCATATTTGGAAATGCCTCTGCAATATAGAAATTTTGAGCACCTGGAAGAAAATTTAATGAAATGGAAATTGGAATCTCCACTTAGACCAGCTAGTGTTCTCTGCCTGCTTGCCTAATTTACAGTGGTAAATTATTTGGCTAATTGGTGCACCGAACTGCATGTTGTGTACATGCAGTGAGGATCATCGTGCTGCACCTGCTGATCTGACAATTACGCATGTGCTTCTAGAGACCGTGATGACATAGGCAGGTCTGTGTTTTCTTTCTCCTGCGCATACCTCTTCATCTGAACATTAGATCTACATATTTTTGATATAGTAGACTTCTTACTAAATTAAACACATACAGGTTAGACTCGAAAATGGAGAGAAAAAACTTTGGTATAATCAATTCTACCCTCTTAAGTGGTCTTTAATGTAAGCATTTAATACAGAGTGGAAGTAGCAAAGCAGCTGTTGGTTTACTCTTACTCCCAGTAAAGAAGTTTATGATGCCTCTTCCGGCAATGTATGTTTGTTCCCATGCCTAAAAATGACAAGGTAGGGGAAAAAGGTTTGAATCAACCGAGGATATTGCTGGCAGCAATGCCACCTAATTCCTGAAAAACTGTGATTTTTCAAGTAGTTCAAAGATTTTGGGTTCATAGGATGAGTAGAGTAGATGGTCAAATATAATTTCAGCAGAATCATCATGTCACATTTGCTACTTCAGTGTTCTTTACCATTGCCCGCTCTCATGTGGCATCCTATGAAATAACATCACAGCCTCTGACCCAATGACTGGCTATTGCTCATTTTTATTAAACAGTCTCAAATATTAAAGGATTGCTTTTCTACACCACCACCCAGCTACATCAGATGGGCCACAGGCAGAATTGATCTAAAAGACAGCTGTCGTACTGGTCAAAACAAGGAAGTTGCAAAGCAGTCATGTGTGATTTCAGGATTAGTATGGCAGCTTTAGCAACATCAACCCATGAATGATGCCCCTGGTATATAGGAGACCTAGATTGGTTACAGGAATGCTTAGTCAGCTTTTTTTATCACCTTCCTAGAGCAGAGTGCTGACCACACTATAGCCTCACCTGTGCAGGCAACTGTTTTCCCACATTAAGGAGTTTAGTTACTATGGTATTGCAAATAAACTATTACAAAAAGTCAGTAATTCGCAAAGAATAGTGTTGTGGGCAGCCAGGCTTAAGTTTGTGAATATTGGCTGATGCTTTGGGTTGTTAAAGGAAAATCCTCGGTTCATGGAAGAAATGCTACATCCAGTGTAGACTCCAGTGGAATTTCCACCACCTTTCTGGGCTAGTGGAAATCAGACTATTTTTCATTACTCCCAGCACTTAATCCATCCCCAAGTATGGTCTAAGGTTAGTGATTGAGTGAGAGAAATGGGTCAATAAATGCGCCTGATGCGCCTTCTTCCCCACCACTCCCACTTAGAGGCTATTTCTCCATTCTCTTTATGGCACTGGACCCTGAGATGGGAAGTGGGCATGAGTGCACATGTATCAATAAAACTTTCAGGCTAATGCCACGTAATGTTGTATTGTACCCTATTTCTCCCTCAAGCAGTTTAGGTTTAGAAAAGTGTTGTCTCTCGTCAAGGGTTTTGCTTCCAACTGGAAAACAAGGTCCTAGCAATCCGTAACTTGTGCCCTAAAACCACAACTGAATGGAGAATCCAATCCGACTTGTAAAGAATAGAAGTAGATGATTGTATCTTTCATCGCTTGGAGATATTCTTTTTTGAATAACCATCCCTTAAACTGAAGGATAGGTTTCTCTGCTTGCATAAAGTCGTGGTCAGACGGGGCACCAAAATAAAAGTGGCCCCTATAAGGGAATTAGAAAGCTAATAAGGCAGCCCGTGTTGTCAAATTGGGGCAGTGCGGAACTTGGAAAGGCACACTGTATAAATGCTTTGCATGGTATGGAAAACTGCATGAATTTGAAGTTGCTGCAGGCAATATTTGTTTTAATATCAGGCAAACCAGCAGTAAAACCCCACACACAACCTTGTTGATGGCTTTTTCTGTTCATTTAGACAAATAATACAATCAGCCATCACAGTACTTTACTGCCTGTTTGCTTAGTGCTCCGTGTGCGTCAACGGTTGCTATGTACTCTTCCTCGGTTTGGACTTCTAGTACGTCTAGCTTTTGTTTCCTGAATTTGCAATCCAGCTCGCAAAGGCACATGAAAGCAATGATCTGCAAGGTTGCATGTTAAACATGTTTGTCCGTGCAAGATCTTATTATTTTTTACTTTTTTGTGACAAATATTGGACCGAATTGTACGTTTTGCCCATTTGTTTGTTCTTCATCACCTTTGCAGCACGTACTTTGTCCTCTGATGCTCTTCGGCGCATTGCAGCGCGGTTACAATATGAGACGCTATATAAATTCAACTATAATGCATTGCAAAGAAATGCCAACACATGAAAATAACTACCTGTTGCAAATCTTATGAGCAGTTCTCAGTGGCGTCACTAGGGTTGGTGTCACCCAGTGCGGAAATCGCTACATAAATCAGGAGGATTCCTCCTGATTTATGTAGCGATTTAAAGCAGAGGCTCACGGTGACTCATGGTGTCACCCCTCGTGAGGCTCACGGTGACTCATGGTGTCACCCCCTCGTGAGCCTCTGCTTTAAATCGCTACATAAATCAGGAGGATTCCTCCTGATTTATGTAGCGATTTAAAGCAGAGGCTCACGGTGTCACCCCATTTGATGGTGTCACCCGGTGCGGTCCGGACCCACCTAGTGACGCCGCTGGCCGTTCTAAAAGTGTCTCACGAGATGCTTAGCCCGCACGAGTCTATTTAGGTCATTTGGGTACTCTACACCCGCAGTTTTAAGGACATTAGTAAAACTGGGAGTAGGGCTTTAAGCGTGCCGGGTCCTGCCGGTGCTCTGCACCGGCAGTTATAAAAGCAGGTGTCGAGACGGGTCTCTATTGGGATCTCCATTTTTGCCCTCACCATTAGGATGAAAAAAATAGTAATTCTGCCGCAGGACGACCCTTCACTGCCTGTGATGTAACTTCAAAGAGACTGGTTATAGTTCTTGCACAGTCTCATCATTTCAGAACTAAAGCATTTTCAATATTATATACAACGAAGCCATAGTTGTTGCTTTTTATCTTATGAAATGAAATGAAATTTGTACTTGTAAAGCGCACCCGTACCCCCAAAGGGGTGTCCAGGCGCTGTACGCATACCGCTGTGGAACCCTTCCTGGCTTTTCCCTGTGAAATGTCCACTCCTGGGCACCCCCAGGGTGAAGCCAGGCATCCCAGCGCTGTTGGGGCCGTTGTGGAGATTAAGCAAGCTATTGCCCAGAGTTGCAGAGTGGGACCCATGATTAGAATAGGCACCGAGGCGAGAATTATCAGGTCCGAGGAAATTGAGCCCAAGACCCGCCGAGGCGGGAATTGAACCCTGGTCCCGGGCCAGATCTCTGCATCAGGGTCTGCCGCTCTAACCATTGAGCCACACTTCTCCATGCAACTAACTACCATTGACAAAGCCAATAGTCCTGGGCCTGGCTTGTTGTAGGTGTAATTTTACTTGTACTATTATATATCTGGATACAATGACAGTAGAGGCAAAATACTAGTTGGGCGGCACAATATGCTAAGCACAGATTTTTAGCTTAAATGTTTTAAGCCACGCCCTTAATTACATCGACCGCGCACCTTTGAGAGATCTCCCAGTTTTTTCATCCCACACAAACCACTGACTGGGAGTGAAGTCGAACTGAAGGAATGTAAAGTTATGCATGCTGAAACAAAAGGGATTAGCCGAGCATTTCACACCAGGCAGCCCACTGAAGAGTTGTCACTGCAAATAAACGGCCGAAACTGTAGTTTTAGCATCCATGCACTCCATAAACAGCCAGGACGTGGCCAGTGTCACATCATGCACTTTTAATCCATGTCCACTGAATTCACGCGCACCACTCGGGGGCGCAACTAGACCCGAAGTTCGGGGGGGCTAACACTCCCAGCCAGGGCTGACCCTAGCACTGGTCGCACACAGTGCAACAGTCTTTTTTTGGCGCCCCTCGCCCATTTCCTCCTTCTCCATGAATTTCCTCACTACCACTCACCAAAAATGCACCTCATTTCTCTATAGCACCTTTCTGAAAAACAGTTCATTTTTTTTATAGCGCTACACATAGTTTACTCACACTCAGTTCAGTGATCTGCATGGTACAGGTTCTTTGTAGCAGGCACATTAACCCTCTGGACTGTGTGGGTGGTAGGAGTGCCCATGTGAGTGTACGGTGAGCGGAGTGTGAGAGTAGGGTAAGAGGAGTGACTGCAGGGTGAGTGAGGTGACCATATGAATTTGGGTACAGATGCAAGTGCAGAGTGGGACGAATTATTGCATGGTTAGTGATGGGCTTGTTTGAGTGAGATTGCAGATTGAGCAGTGAGGGGGACAGGTGAGGGAAGTGTCACATGAGTGCAGAGTGAGTAGTGTGCTCGTGTGACTGCAGGGTGAGGTACAGGGAGAACACTGCATTGTGAGTGCAGAGTGATAACTGTGAATGCAGGGTGAGCGGGTGAATGGTGTGAGTGCATGGTGATCAGTGTGAGTGCATTGTGATCGCGGTTAGTGCAGGGTGAGCATGAAAGTGAAGGGCGAGAATGAGGAGTGTGTTGCCTGAATGCAGGGTGTATTCCCAAACACTTGAAGTAACTCAGCATGTTATTGACGGCGGCGTAGGGTTTCAGATATAAGTTAAACTATTGCTATTATGGCATTAATCAGGGATCGAGGGTGGAGGAAATAAATAATTTGCTAATCCTGCAACAAACTTCCAGTCTTATGATTAGGTTTGCCAGTTCATTATTTTGATGTCCGAAACGGTACAAAAATAAACAGTCACCGAAAGCCGTATTTTCGTCACTTATCTATGCATACTTGGAACAGCAAATATAAATAGAAAGCACTTTTAATTGTGTTCTAGGGCTGCCTGAATGATCCATGACTGATAATTAAAGGGAACAAAGACAGAAAAGTCACATTACAAACGAATACATACTTTTTTATTTATGACCCTATTTAGTGTCAAGACGAGGTCTTTGAGGGCTCTTTAAACAACACATGGCTGACATTTTTCTTTTGGCAACCCTACTTTATATTCCTTTTCATGAAATGCATTCTCACACTATGGCAAAGGAACAGGCAAAGTGGGGGCCCACGGGGTACTGGAACCAGAAAAAAACTAAGCCCCGGTAACCACTTTACAAAGGTATGTAAATATGCAAATGGTCTTTAAAGACCTGTGAAAAACTCGGGTGTGCCGAAGATAAGACTGCAGACACTGCCCAGCCGAACCCACGCAGCTCGAGCTGTAGTAGCCCTGGCTGAGACACAACGGGGGAGGGGGGACAAGTTCAGCCCTATGGGCGTTGTGCGCCTGGCTCCACCACTAAAAGATTGGAAAGGGCGGGGTTTTACGTCTGCCGGGGTCACATGTGAAGTTATGAGGTTATTTAATGAAGTGTAAAATTTTATGGGCAGAAGGCACGCTTTGGAATGTACCTTGCTTTATGCAGATGCTCTTCTGTTGTACATTGCTTTGTTGAGGGCTTTAGGTGGGATAAAAAAGTGTGTGGCGGGTGTCTAAAAAGTGCGTGGCCTAACACACGTCACTAGGGATCTTTTCCAAGACACGTGACCTGCAGAATTGAGGGCGTGGCTTAAAACATCCAAGGTGAATTCCTGTGCTTCCCATAGTACCACTCGGGCAGTATTTAATTGCCTCTCCGTGAGCTTTCATCAAAGACGTATCACACAATAACGGTCATGCATCCAAAACAAACCAAACCTATTCGCTTAGCTAGTGCTTCTTATTATCGGACAAATAAGTAAAAATGAGTATTTTGTTGTGAATACATAGATGTGAAAAATGTATCAATTTTGAAAATATGAACGACTTAAACAAAGGGTATGTAGAAGTGGCAGTATTTGGTGTGTCTCAAGCACTCCCGTTCTTCCAGTCTCTATCTATCTGTCTCTATCTATCTGTCTCTATCTATCTCTCTATCTATCTATCTATCTATCTCTCTCTAGCTCTCTCTCTAGCTCTCTCTCTAGCTCTCTCTCTCTTGCTCTCTCTCTCTAGCTCTCTATCTCTCTCTATCTCTCCATCTATCTCTCCTTTTTTTAAATTGAAATTATACAATTATACAGCTGACATCAAAGATCACATTTCGAAACATAAGTGGATTGCAAATCGAGTTCACCCCTATTGATTTCAAATCTCAACAGCCCATTACATTTCTTCGTCATTTACATCTGATATTCCCTTCCCCACCGGATCTATTTCCTCGGAGGGAGGGGGAGACACAAATATTGCCCCTGTGGGCGTTCCATTTACCCTATACGCGGTCCCACTTCTAGGGGTGCCCCCTGCTTTTAAAGACTTCTTTTTCTGCAATCCTGCACCAATCCATGTTCCGTTCCCACTCCTCTAGGCTTGGGGACTCAGCCACACCCCACCTCTGGGCTATGTTTCGAGTTGCAATTCTCAATCCACACAGTGATCCAAAGTTGCTCCGTACCGGTCATGTCAGTTGCCTTAATTATGCATAGTTTAGGGGATAGTTGTACAGCTCCACCACTAACGTCTCTCATACATGCGATTATGCCCCAGTATACCCTGACAGCCGGGCATTCCCAAAGTGCATGGTAGAAAGTGCCAACCCCCCACATAACCTTCTGCACTCTGCCTCTTCTCTCCTTCACATTTTAACCAGAGTGGCACAGGAAATGTATGATCTATGAAGTATTTTTAGCTGAATTAGTCTCAGCCGTGATGATATAACTACTTCCCGTGGGGAGGATAGCGCATCACGCCAGTCCTCTTCCTCCAGGTTTCCTGTATCTGCCTGCCAGCGCTCATGAAGACGCTGAAGTGGGTCAGGTAAGTTATTTATTATATTCTGGGAGGTAAGGGAAATAGCCCTATGATTCAGATTCATATACTCTGTCAGGAGTCTATCCTTTAGTGGCGAGGCCTCCGGTATTTCCTCTTCGGCTTGAACCACTGCCCTTAGAGCATGTCTTATTTGTAAATATCTAAATGTTTCACCATCCGACAGTTCATATTCTTTCTGTGTGTGTGTTGTGTGTATATATATATATATCTATATATATATATATATATATATATATATATATATATATATATATATGTGTGTGTGTGTGTGTGTGTGTGTGTGTGTATATTATAGAATTTTAAATTAATTTTGTTTCTTTTTTGAGGGGAGACCCCAATCTCCCATTTTTAATACCTTTACCACCATTTTGTTCCTACCCACTTATAAACCCTAAAAAATACCCTTGCCACACTATACCCCTACCCCAACCTAAACCCTAAAAATCCCCCTACCACCCTAAACCTCTACCCATGCCAAACTCAAAATTATATATATTTACCGTAACTATACTTGCCTTGGGTGGTAAAGGCACAAAAACGTTCCTGCACAGTAAAGTCATGCCTGGTAAAGACTTGGGGTGCGATTAAGAGTCTGGCGGTTCACGGACCGCCAGACTCATGGGGTGCGGCGGTCTCCCGACCGCCCTATTACAATTAGGGCGGTCGGACCTCCATTGCCCCGCCGCAGCCGCCAGGGAACCGCTGGTCCCTGGTGGATTTGTGGCAGTCAGGAGGCCGCAATATGCTTGGCTGGACCTCCACAGTCCCGCCAAGCATATTACGAGTTTCCTCTCCGCCGGCGGTGTCATGGAGGTTCCTACTCCATAAACACAGTGGCAGGGCGGAAACAAAGTGGGCCATACAGGACCCCCCTGTACCTCCTCCGCATGGGGATGCATACGGGGGGGCACAATGTGTCCCCCTGTGTGTATGCACCTCAGTTCCTGCACGGCGTGGACTTTTCAGTCCATGCCGTGCAGGAACTACTTAGGCGTTCACATTGCGGTGCCGTGGGAACGCCAATAACCAGCCCGCCAGACAGGAGGAAACTCCTAATCTGCGGGCGGTCTGACCACAGCCTTGGCGGTGTGGCGGCGGGGCAGATCCGGCGCCGCACCACCAAAGTCGTAATTAGACCCTCAGTTGTAAAGGATGTTTCCCCAACTCACTTGTGACCTTTCTAAACTTCTTGTCTGGTGCTGCTTTGTTGATGATCTATTGACAGTCCATTGGAGGCAGGAGCGGGTCGCTAATGGGGAACGCGTCTGTCTCTTTCCCTTTCAGAGTCGATAAAGAAGATGAAATGACGTGTCTCATCAAAGGCTGTAACTTCGTACTGAAGAACATTCCCCATGAGGCGTTCATCTACCTCAAGCACAGCGATCCTGAATTCCGCTTCCAGACCACGCATCCTCATATCTTCCCTTACTTACTAGTCAATATTGGGTCCGGGGTGTCCATAGTGAAGGTACATCTTTCGGCATGAATCAAGATTTATTTAGTATTAAATATTTATTTTTGAATGCCTGTAGTATTCTTCCCCCAGGGACCCTTCTGTAGAATCATTTCTGTTGTAAAATAACTTCAATCGGATATTGTTTCTGTACTCTCAACTTGGTGACCTCTGATCATGTTTAACTTTATCTGATGAACTCAATTAGCATGATCTCTGATCTGTTTTCTTGTAATGCCAACAATTAATAAAAATAAATGAAGAACACATTTTGAATTTTACAAATACACCTCCATTATTTCCTGTGGCAAAAGAAAGCTGCCGTGGCAAAGTCCTGTTGCATATGCACTTACTACATAAACTAGACCACAAAAATGTTCCTGGTCAGATCAGACCCAGCAGCCATCCCACTGCAGCAATATGAACCATCACCAAACAATATGTTGAAGAGACCAGTCTTCACCCACCAAACGCAGTGACAAGAGACCATCCTGCATTTGGTCAGTGAAAAATCCCAGAACCATGCAAAAACCCAGCCCAGATTCCCACAGTACCACGAAGCGATATAAATTCCAGAATCATTCTATACAAATTCTAGAAACAGGACACAAGTGAATAGGAATCACACATACCAATTCTATTTTTATAATTTGTATTTATTTCTCGTTAGGTTGAAACAGAGGACAAATTTGAACGAATTGGAGGAAGCTCCATTGGGGGAGGCACCTTCTGGGGCCTTGGCGCTTTGCTAACGCAAACAAAGGTAATCCTATATGTAGAAGAGTCCTTCAAAATTATTAAAAACATTTGTTATGAACAATGCATTTATAGGAATTGTGCTCAATTTTGACATGTATGCTTCTTAATGTTAATGGAATGTGCCCATACAGGTGGTTTGTATCGTGTGTATGATACGGATTTGTGCTTGGTGAGTACCATAGTTGTGGTGTATTCATTCGAAAATATTAGAGCTTTATGTGATGAGACGCTGTGTGCTTATGACTGTATTCATATAATTTATAATATGACCTGTATGTGCCTTTCCTAACTTTGACAGTCATTGAGCAGTCACCCGAATGACGAAACAAATGTTGGATCGGATGAGGTACTTATAAAAAGACTGAAGTCTGGTATAAAAAAAGAACGGCTGTATTAACGGCCCTTTTTGTGCTGTTCCTTATTTAACCACTTATTTAACCACTCCTTTAATATTGCATTTTTGGCATTTGGCATTTGTATGTAAAAGTGGGAAGATGGAACAATGGATCGTCAACATGGCGATTGGCAAGAGTGAGCCTGCTGAGTGGAAGAAATGATCGGTTCACTAGAAACCCTGAAGTAAAAGTTTGAGACAGAAACTGGAAAAGAACAATAGGAAATGTGTATAGAGAATCAGATCTGGAAACGCCCCAGATATTGATACGTTTGGTTGGTGTAAACTTGCCTGCTACTTACCAGCATCCTGCACATCCAGAGGATATGAACACATATTCAAATGCTTGTTCTGCTTAAAACCAGTTGCTTTGCCCAGACTCTAAGCTACAGCCTTTAAGTACTGTCCATCACTGTTCTCTTCCTCCAGAGGTTCGACGAATTGTTGCAGCTGGCCTCGAAAGGACAGCACACCAACGTGGACATGCTAGTTAAAGATATCTATGGCGGGGCTGACCAAGTGCTGGGATTAACGGGAGACCTCATCGCAAGCAGCTTTGGGAAATCTTCCACAGCCGATAAAGGTACCTGCACAGAACAGATTAACCCAGTTCTTTCCACTGGCTTAGCTTCGCAGTCAGTCACATTAGCTCCTCGGTTCATAATATCGCATTCAGCACTGCTTATGGATTTGTCCAATTTTCGAGTGAATTAAAGCCGCGCATTTTTCTTTGTTCGTGCTGTGCAGATGTGTGTCTGCGTTTGTGGTTGAAGGAATCTAATGGCCGTGTTCGAGAAGGCAGATTCTGTGTATTGTGAGGATGGTGAATCGCCCTCTTTGCTCGTGATTGGAACTGAATGAGAGTATATATACTGTCTCTTTGGACGATTGTTGACATAAGTCTGATAGAAAGTGTTTGCTCTGTTCCAGTCCTACCTATTATAAGACAGTTTTGGTAAATAGAAGTATGCCCTCTCTGCCTGATAGCAGACGGCATTGGCAACTTGTGTAATTGGTTCTGTTTTTCATTACATTTATCACAGAAGTGAAACTTTCAGACATGCCTGAATTTTGTATATTCTTGGAAAGAAAGCATGTTCTAATCCCAACAACATCTGCTTTATGGAAACTAAACAGAAAATGCACTGTTGACAAACCATATACCATAATTTGAAAAGTAGAAGGAAAAACTGCATATTTTGTTGTGTTGAAATTTGATCTAGACCCCATGGGTCCTCAGTGAGGGTTGTGGAGAGCCTCCTCTACTAAATTTTTTTTTTTTTTCTTCAGTTATTACTCGGGATATAATGTACTCCTATTGGCTATGGATGGTGTTCCTATGCACATTCTTTGGTTATAATTAAAATGTGTCATTGTGCAGCCCTCCATTACTGGTCAGCTAGATTCAATGATCTTCACTAAGAAGCTGTAGCCACATCTGTATTTCTCTATTCCTTGCACATAACCAATATTTTCAAGCCATATGAACAGTGCACCACACTGAGAAACACTTTATTAATGCCAATTGAGCTCGTTTTATGAGCCTATTAAAGATTATTATACAAGACTGCCTCCTACAGGTTAGACTGATTGTTGTTGCAGTGATCCCTTAGCACCCAGAGCTATTTAACTAGTATTCACAAGATACTTGGGTCGTGGGCCCTACCAGAAAAAAGTAAAACACTTGGTCTTTTGTCTTGTTCCAGGGTATGCTGCGTTGTCAAGAGAGATTGTTGTTTTTGTTCACGTTCTGTTTAGAGTTCTCCAAAGAAGACATGGCGAAAAGCTTACTGCACATGATCAGCAACGACATCGGACAGCTAGCTTGTCTCTACGCCAAACAGCACAACCTGGACCAGGTGTACTTCGGGGGCTTCTTCATCCGAGGACACCCCGTCACCATGCACACCATCACCTACAGCATTAACTTCTTTTCCAAGGTAATAACTGCCAGTGCGAACTGCCTACAGTAAATGCAGCTTGATAAGTTCTCCTTGTAGTAGTTGTCCGATTTTTGCGAAATGCTTTTGCAAGTCATTTTATTGATGGGGGTAAATTCATTTTGAAATAACTGGTTGTGAAAGACCACGTTCCTGTAAGAAAGCAGCGACGTTGATTACTCGCTATCAGTTGTAGAATTGTGCCATGGTACTCAAGCTATGCCCTACTGATGAGCCCCTAGGTAGGGTGAAACTGATCTGGGGTTGTTTGTGGTCCCTTATGGAGGGGGCCTTGCCTGGTAGTTCTGAACAAACTGTTCCCATGAGGAGCAAGGTCGGGACTGATTTACATACGACTGGCCAGAGTGGCATGGTGGGCAAAAAACGGTGGACTGGAATGCGGCCCTGAGCGACTAGCCAGCAGCCTTTGATTAATTTAAGCATTCCCTCTGTCTCCTCGTTGTTGTAACCAATGATAGAATGGCCTGTGGACATACTGCAGCTAAAAAAATAAATTAAAAAAATATGTGGTGCTAGAAGACAGTCATTTTAGTTTTTGAAAAGTTGGTATCTTTGAAAGGCCAGATAGAGAGCCAGACACATGTTATACTTGAGTAAGTCCGACTGCAAGACTCGCACAAATGTATTCCTAGGTAAGTCATATGGAAAAACTTTTTGGCTGGTCAGGACCCTTTTCTACTTTCAACTGTTTATGAATCGCACTCCAGGAACCGCATCTCCTTGTTGTCCTTATCCACCACCTGGGAGCCCTTCGCATTGAGGCACAGTAGCTATCTATATCAAGCGCTAAGCTTGTCATTTAGGACTATGTAGGATTTGATAAAACGTTTGGCACTTCTTGCTGTTATTCACATTTAAGACATTATGCCAGGTAAAATGTCCCAAAGGAGCACTTTACTCCTTCTGCCTCAAGCTGCAGGTGCTTTACGAGAGGAAGTAACTAGCTGACTGTGAAAGTAACCTTGAAGATTTAGAATTCGAAATCTTGTCTCAAGCTGTGCTTAATTTGAGCCAGTGGTTTCCCGTGCTCGTCACCATCACTTAATTGTCAACATCAACATTTATGGCAATCTGCCACATGGTGGCGTTGTTTGTCTAATTGTGAAATGAGCACAACAGTTGTTTAATATTCAAAATCCATTGAAAATTACTAGTAACCTGCCACCCAAACCATTCTTATGGCTTTGGGTGGCCTGGAATAGTCTAATTTGTCACTCTTGTAGAAGTGTGATGGTTAGTAGTTGTGTTGGTACTGTCACTGGCAGTGCTGGAAGGGGCAGTGGGTGGTGAAAGCTGGGTGACCTCCTGACGAGGGCCCTGGCAAATTAAGCACTTGTGCAAGCTTTGGCTTTTAAAAAACATAAGTATACATGTTCATATGTATATGGAAAAGCCTACAGACCATGAATTATTGTGCTCTCAGTCAATTTAAAACTATTTGCTTTGGTGCATCTTTGGGTGTATGCATTGGCTTCTGCTTGGGTTATTGGCAATTCGCATTAATTTGGAGATATTGCCATTAAAAGGAAAAATCTAGCCTAGAACTAAAACATGTTTGAAAGTTCTACTGGTTGCTTACATAGATTGTTGCAATTTTCTATATTTAGTACCGCTGTTTCTAAAAGAAATATTAGGTTTTTCTGAATAATGCAGCTCGGTAGGCTACATGACGACCTACATTTAGTCATGCTGAGTCTCTTACATCCTCATTTCTGGCTCCCTATCACTGCCTGGATAAAGTTTAAAAGACTTCCCCTGGTGCACTCATTGGTTTAAGTTATGCACCTTCTGTCTTGTAATGGCACCTCAAGTTGTATCTTCCCTTTCGATGTTGATGCTGATCAGCATGATTGGTATTGGTTTTCACCATGG
Source organism: Calotriton arnoldi (assembly GCA_963921515.1). Taxonomy (NCBI): domain Eukaryota; kingdom Metazoa; phylum Chordata; class Amphibia; order Caudata; family Salamandridae; genus Calotriton; species Calotriton arnoldi. The sequence goes on along the minus strand of CAWUFW010000753.1, from coordinate 1,242,102 downwards.
CATTTCTGCATGGCTGATTTCTTGAGGTGTTCTGGCATCTCCTGCCTCACATGAAGCCTACCGCCGCCTGGTTCCTTGAGCTTTCATCTGGACATTTATTGATAAAGTTCATATCCTTCGATGGTATGTAATTCTGGAACGAGGTCCATGCATATGTCAAGTTGATCTATTTCTGCTTTCTTTCTCACACGAGGAGTGCTTCACAAAAATGAAGAAAAGAAGCACATAATATATGCATTCCTTAACAAAAATGTTCCAAAGTAAACTTGCCCCAACAGAAAATAAAAATGAAACAAAAAAGTGTACACCATGCTTTCTTCCAAAGAAAACATGATCAGCTTTGGGTCAATCCTGCCCACCCTGCTGTAGTCAAGCCAAACTCTCAAAGGAAGAAGGCAATCCCAGAGCTACTTATAAACGTATGCTTAGTAGTATTCCAGCACAATCGAATGGATACCTGCCTACACAGTATGCAGACTAATAGTGATGGTAAGGGAGGTATATTTTAGTAATTAACTGCAAATGTGACAATCTTTTTCACTCCTACTTAACCTTTACTGGGGTTTGTGTCTTTAAAAACATGTTTGAACACACTATCGACCCTCATAAATGACATCAAAATGTTGCGCACATAGTTACAGTTAGGTGATATGGTATATATGTGTAACTCAGCTACTACAGATCATACAGTATAAATTCATGTATTACTAGAACTAAGAGTTGGAGGACATTTTTGCTTCCGAATGTGACAGGGTGCTCCTTGCCCCCCCCCCCCTCGAAGCCATGCAATCCTATAGAAGCTGTCTGAAGAACATTTCATAAAACTGAAAATTTGACTATTGGATTATGATGGTGTGAAAACGGTGATGAGGTCTGGTTAGTTAAAATAATAATGTTAATATTCTATTTAAAAAAGGTGACACATTGTTAAACGGTGAGCTTCGAGATAAGTCTGGTCTTGCATTACAGCCTGTTATGAAAAGTCTAGCAGGCCTTAGGCTGCAGCGTCCTGGCCCATTGGATGAGGGGTGAAGATATTAACACTACACTGGACGAAATCTGCAGAGCAGTTATGTGGAAGGTTATCCAGTCAATCTGTAAGTGTTGCTGTCTGAATTCTTGACTTCAAGACTGACAGCAGCAAATCCATAAAACATTCTGTTATAGATAAGAAATATACCCAAATGTAACCCCTGTTGTGCATTGTTGGTCATTTTCTGTTTTTACTTGCCACTGACCCTCGTTGCTGAGACAGTACATATTACTATTTTTGCTGTCTCATCTTTTGTATTATGAGCAATGTTAATGATATCATCAGATATCCAAGTACATTCATGTTACATTAGGTGACGTGGTTAATCAGAGCTGAAGATCAGAGATGCATTGCTTAAAATAGGTCTAAATTGACATGTAGCTGCTTGTGAAATCCTATACTCTGGCAAAGTGTAATAAAATCAACACTATCTACTGTTGTGTGGTCTAGAGCTACCCGTCCATTTATGATAGTTGTATAGGATTATGGATCAATTAATAATAAGCTCAGTACCGCATGGGATTCAGATTGCAAGGGAATTGATAAAGCTTCAGTGCAGTTTGTATCTTTTTCCTGTGTTAAAATGGCTACTAAAGCTACAAATGGTACAATATGGTCTATGGTAATGCAACTGTATACGCATCAAAGTAGACACCGCATTTAGTGAATCCTGAAGGAGTTTTTTTCTTATAGAGTAGACTGCCTTGCCGGGACATCCACTCTTATACTTTTGATTAACTCGTTGGTACAGCTCACCTTTTTGAGGTCGTATACGTCAACCTTCCCCTTTAAAAATCTGAGGGGAACATCTTCGAGTGTTCTGGTCTTCAAAGCCACACAGCATTCCTCTGGTCTCTACCAGGCCCAGTCCATCTCACTCTATTCGGTGTTGAAAATCTGCCAGTTGGCTCATCCACTCACATGGCCAACACACCTCACACTGTGCCTCCACAATTTATCACACTGACCCTCAACTTTATTGTCTGGTGTGAAACACAGCCAGCTGTCATTTTTTCCAAGCACTCGCTGCCAGTTAGAAAAAAATAAAATTACCAGCAGCTCTTCAGGATTTTTAGCCTGCACCACACCTGATTCACTCACCAAACTTTCTCTGTTCTGCCATATGTCTCCAATGCAACCATTTTCCTTTTCACCTCAGAACCTCAGTGCAGGAGCAGCACCTCTTCAGAAATCTGGAACAAACAACACTGCTTTAACAACCTCCTAGTTCCCTTGGTCTCTACTGCACCTTTGCGCACTGAGGGAACTCCCACATTGCGACATACACAGTTTTGGGAACTCCAGTTGAGATGTTTATGGGAGTAACTGCAGTCACCAACACGTTTTGTCGCTCAACATGCAGGGTCTGGGTGGGCAGATGGGTGTGCCTCAGCATTCTGGGGAAATAAATATATTTGGCGAGCTCTACAAATGAAATGGTCTCCACCTGCTTGAACCACTAGATCATCTTGTCTTTATTGAGAGATACTTTTGTGTTCATTTCGTTGTGCATTGGATTTTGGTGATTTCAGTTTTCTTATCTAACTGTAATATTTCTCACAGCATTACAGCTGCACTCAAACATTTATTTCTGTTAATGCAGGGAGAGGTGCAGGCCCTGTTCCTCAGGCATGAAGGGTACCTGGGAGCCATTGGTGCCTTCCTAAAGGGAGCGGAGCAGGACAGTAAGTGGATCATCAACCTGTGCTTTACAAATCTTAATGTGGCAGTGTTTTCTTCAATAAAGCATGTTCGTTAGTAGGAATCAGCATCTAACAGGAAAGTTACCTCAGCTCATAAGTTTTCAGAGGATACACTTTCAAGAAGATTCAAGGGCCATGGGGCCCAAAATTAGGTGTGTATAAGTAAGTGTTTTGGGCCCAAAAATAATCATGTACAAGAAAAGTGTTTTCCGAATTATGTTAGCCAAAATACCATATAAGTAAAACGGGGTGCCAGTACTAGAATAGTTTGTTTGAGCCTCAGAACAGTAAAACTGCATTCAGAGTGTGAGATTAACTCCTGGTGAGTGCGACTCAAGTTGTGGGAGCTGTAAAGGAAATGTCCCACAGGGATGGCTCTGAACCAATAAGTTCTCTAGCATTATCTTTCTTTCATAGTTTCATAACCTTTTGACTTCTTTTCTGTCAGGCTTTGTAGACTTGGCAGAGACATAAACTTAATACAATAGTCTTTGTGTCCTCTCTATCTCGGTGTTTGGCCTTTTTCATGGCCAGTGACACAGATCCGATTAAACAGCACACAGATGACCATGGGCCAGCTGTATCAAAGGGTTTTACCCATTCTGTCTCTATGGGAAAATGTGTTCGAACATATGACCCCATATTTTGTTCTTTTCCCATGTGATGCATGATAGTCTTTGCAGAGAGCGTTATCATCTGATGCATATTCTACACAATAAATTCAGTAAATATCTACTGCAGAAATTAGACTTTCCCATTTATCTTTTCAAGATTTATTTCTTTTTGGGCAAGATTATCTTCTCGGAGATCTCTCCTCTGGGTCTATCCTTTGAGGTTAGGTCTGGTTAGATTTGTAGTACACTTCACTGATCGATTGATTTGAATCCGTTCAGCATCATGGAGGAAAGGATTTGTAAAGTGATGGTTTGAAAGAGCGATATTTTTCAGATGACATTCCACAAATGCATCGGTTGTTTACTTCCTTGAGGATTGTGATGTGTGGAGGATTTTGTCTTAAGAAACTTAGACATGCAGAGAAGATTTTGTTTCCCTTGAATGGTGTGATTTCCTCAAATTATGCATTAAGTCTAACAGAAGTGTCTATTGCTTCTATTCACAGGGTTAAAAATAAGAGGATTTCTTTAAATTGAAAAGGGAGACTAAACCTGACGCAGTAGCTAAAGGGAAGAAGTTGCTCACCCATCTTGCCCTCTGAAAACCCTCGTCTGCACAGATGTAGTCAATCTTCAGGCTGCTGTCAAGCACTGCTACTCCTCATCCCCTGACCTCTCTGCTGGGCCTTCATTCTCCTATTTCCTCTCTTTTGTTACCCTTTTAATCAGACTTATCATACCCTCTGTGATAGCTCTCACTGTATCCTGCTGTTGATGACTCCTCCACCTCTGTTTCTGGGAGCTTTGTAAACAACAGTTGAATATTTTGGGTTGCCTACGGTTTTATGTACCTATTTGAAACCTTTTGATAGTGTGGCGGGGCTGGGAGCATATTGGGGTGCTTTACATTAAAGCAGCTTATTTGATAAGTTACACGCACAACCCTGCACAGTCTATTAGGGGAACACAGGCTTGGAGAAATTGGGGGGTTGAGAAAAGAGGTGTTATCAGTGTTTCCTGGTGGAGAATCAAAAGTTGAGAGGGTTTACTGATGGGGCAGAAAATAACCTTAAAAATTAATTGAGAACATGGAGTCAGATTGTTAGGGTAGGGGGAGATCCAAGACAACTGGCAACCTAAGAAATGTTTTAAAAAGTGGGTCTTGAGATGCGTCCTAATGATGGAGAGAGAGAGATGTTGACTTTCATCGTTCAGGTGGGAGATGGTTCAGTGCTGAGGTGCCTGTCTTGAGAAGGATTGCTTGTGGACGATTTCAACATTGATTGCAAACTCTAATCTCAACTCTTGATCTTATCCCTCTTCTCATGATCTTAGTTGAGGTTGTCAAGTCCAACTTTCTATTCGGTTCAGAAAAGGAACTTGATATGCATTATCTGTTGGACAAATACTAGAAGTTGACCTCAAGTTAGGCTCCTTTGATTAGTAAACTGCTCTCTGATCCTAATGTGGAACCACAAGCTCTGATGGCACATCCCACCTGTTCAACTGCCTTTACAGTATCTGGAGTCACCTTCCCCGCTGACAGTTCTTGGCAAGTCTCTTGGCTTCTTGTTGCACTAGAATCTGATGTTCTGTAATACTCCCCCCCCCAACACCCTTAAGCCACTACAACGCTCCTAAAATATTTTGCCCCTTGTCTGAAACCTTATGCCTTCCATCCTAGGACATGAACAGCAAAAATAGCCACTTGTCGCATTTGATGAGGTAGAAGGAGAAGGACCCAACTTAAAAGAGCTTAGACAACCTTAATAAGAATTCTCCTCCCAGTGACAACATGGGGAAAATAGACTGACACTTTTTGTCTCGGTGTGAGGATAAAGGAAATAATTAAAATGTATTTAAAGAAATAATTTCCTATGAGGATGACTGTTGTCGTCATTCCAACCTTGGAACATATTTGGAGTAAAGCTGTGGTGCCCAACGTGAAACAAACTTGCCCTCTTCATAGACTTTCTTCCACTAGACACAAAAGCTTAGGTGGTCCTAAAAGAGATGGAAGTGGTCTAGTCAACCATCATTTATGTATTAATGAGGTGGTCCGATTCAGGCGTTAGTCAATTACCGAATGGCGCAGCCCTTCATCAAGGTTGGCTTAATAGCACCAATTTCAGAAGTCCAAGCAGGGGCATTCAGTAAAACAGAGAACAGGTATTTTCAAATAATTTGACGAGGCTTTGCAGATCATAAAAACAAATACAGAAACTGCATAGCTGTGCTTATATCTCAGAAGAGGAGATTCTCTGCCTGTTAAATTGGACATTTAATTTTCAGGAGTCCATCTTCAAGAACTATTCCTCCAATTGTGATTGTTCAATAACTCGTTTTAATCAGGTAGGTGAATTCCGTCCAACTTACGAATAATATTGAGGAGATAGTTCTGGTGGATTCTACTTCTTACTAGAGTTTTCTCCAGAAATTCGGGTATTTTCAGGTCTCTCCAAACTCTAAATGAAGCCCCTTTGCTGTCTGAACAAATATGATAACACTGACAATGGGTAATTTAGAAGATGTTTGAAAGGGACGATTATATGGCGACCTTCGACTTGAAGGTTGCCTATTTTCATATTTTAATACATCAAAAACATCTGGCGCTTATGATAAGTGGCAAGCAAGCACTGTCCGTTCTGAGGGCTACATCTGCCTGCTTGGTCCTTAATCTATATTTATTTCTCCAAGTGTGAGACTGGTCCTGAAAATTTCCGCTAGCTGACCAGGGAAGTTTGAACTACACCGCATGTGACCGCATCGAAGTATAATAGGGCTTCACTAACTCACCGGTTTCTGTTCAACGTCCCATCAGGTCTGAAGCTCTCCTGGTGCTTCAACAACAAAATTCCTCTCCTTTTTGACAGTATTGGGTCAGATGTCTTGGGAAGATTTAAGCTCTGGCACAAATGTTGCAAGAAAATGTCCTTGTCATCTGCATGTGATATCTAGGCTTGGAACATGACGCCACAGCCTGAGACTCCTGTTCACTGGTGCACCTGAAAACCATCATGGAATTGGAAGTTATGCTATTTTTGGCCACGTCCTTCAGGGCTACACCTGAATCGTTCCTCTTCACCGTCGGGTAAGTCTCCTAATTGACAACAATCTTCCAAAAGATCTTCTCACAAACAAGGGCCACATGAGGGAGATAAATGGTGCGGCTTCCTGGACTCATTAGTCTAGTCCCTGTACTGTTCCCTGAGGCTGGACTCTTCCTAGTCATTGGAGAAAATCCCAACGTAAAGAACTATAGGTTGGAGTTCCAGGCTGCATCATCTTAACTATGCAGCTTGAGTTCTTCAGGTAGCTGTACTGGATGTGTTCAGGATGGGTCCGGTACTCTGTGGCCACTCCGCAAGGGTGAGCCCATACCAGTGTGTCTGTAGACTCTGGCGGCTCTAACCTCAATGCTTTCAAACTTCCACTATCCACCGGCTTCAGACGCAGTGCACACGAAGAAATCAAAGCGGTTAGCTTTTCTGTTGGTGCCTCCTATGATGACAGTACAGACGCCACAGTTTGTACTGACAACTGCACCATGCATCGTTACAAAAGTGCTAGCCTTGTGGCTGCTTCACTGTGACAGCCACGTGTCCATGTACTCCATAATTAGATGACTGGCTGGTGAAAAAAGAGTCCCCACTGCTTGTCGAAGGATTCCTTCAGTGTACCATGAATCCCTTCCACGACTTGAACTTTACAATCCAGGCCCAAAAATCTGATCTCACTTCTACACAGAGGCTGACCTTCGCAGGAGCAGTGTGAGACATGAGCGCTTTTCTTTCTCCTTTGAGGGTAATCTATTATTGGGAGAGGATTCAGATGTCTGATGTAGACACATCACATTTCTGCACATCCTGCTGGTGCTGGGCTTCATGACCTGTGCATCTTATTTATGCCACATGCCAGGTGGCTGATGATGGTCCTCCAGTGGTGCCCGAGAAAGCAGTGGCTCCAACAGTGTCTTGCGTAGGGGGCAGATCCTCCAACTAGTCCATCCGGATCTGCACTGGTGATTTGCACCCCTTCACCTGTTCGAGGGGTCGCACATTAAGCCCACCTCCGCTAGAGGCAACCATGGTCACAGAGGCTTGTTAGCTAGGCTTGGGTGCCCATCTGCATGAATTAATAGTGCAAGACCTTTGGTCTGTGTCTGTGCTACATCAGTCCTGAAGCTGCATTCGATCCACCTTGCCATTTAGCCATTCCTCTCTTCCTTCTAAAGGAGCACAAATCAGGTTCTGTCAAACACCACAGCCAGTGTGCATTATAGCAACAGGCAGGGCGAATAGGGTCGGGCACCCATTGTTTAGAGACGATTCGCCTGTTGCAGTGGGTGCAGAGATCGAGAATTTTCCTGGAGGCAGCTTTCCTGAATGGGTTTGAATGTTTCCCTTGAAGATGCCCCAGGTTCACTTGATCTTAGGCCTGCTTTGAACGATTCTGACATGAACAATTAATTAACCTGTACAGTACTCTGAAGTGACTGTAGGGACGTGCACACTAAAGTATAAAGCTCCTAAATACATAACTTAAAGTTCCTTCACATCCGGCAAGTCGCATGCAGTCGAAAACTCATCTGACTAACCAACCCTGCAACAGGACACTTGTCATTCCAGATGAGCAGCCCATTAAAACTCACTTTTCAATGGAAAAAAAGCTTGTAAACTTAGTTGTGTGATTCGTGTTTTTGACTAACAGTTGGGGCAGCACACCCGATGAGACGAGGAATTCATGTGCATCTTTATGTAGATAGCTGACTGGTAAAAGGAAGTTACGTTTCAGTAAGCCCAGAGCAACATATATGAAGTGATTCAGATTTTGTTCCAGATGGGATTTACTGTCAGTTTGAAATGTTCTTTGGCTATCGTAACGCAGATTAAGGGATCCCTCTGTATGGAAATAGATGCAGTAAATGTCTATGCATCCCCCAGAGCTCAAAAGCACATTATTCTTTGCCAGACTTCTTTATCCGACAGGGGACGTTCATCATGAGCTAACACAAGACTGATCCAGGAACGGCTGAGACATAAATGAACACAGCCACACGGAGAGTGGGAGGATCTTGTGGTTGTGAATTACAAGGTGGTAAAGTATTAGAGCACACAATTTAACCGGAAGCAGAGACTTTATAGTTACCGCTCAGACTGTAATAATTGCTACAAGTATTTCGCACATGGAAGGGCATCACTTAAGAACAGCCTTCAAGGTACCAATGTGGTCTAGCTCAAGACCTTACTTCAGACACAGAAGCTTTTCAGTTTATGCGATGGGTGGAGGGAATAGGCCCTGGAGTTTGAGACCATACCTCAGTAATGTTTTCCCTAAAGGAAGAATACATTGGACCCTATATTGAGATTAGAGCAGGAAACTTTGAGTTGGGCAATTGCGCACGACATCCACGTGGCAGCAGTTCCCCTTCCAAGAGAATGCATCATTTTGGCACCAGGCAGGCAGACAAAGAGCCACATGAACCGGAGTTACGTTTGGCACAATCGGGAACACCCTTTATTGATAGATTTTCACAAAGAAAAAACTTAAAATGAGGAATCTTTGGATCTTGGGGGACACACCCTATCTCTGGGCTGTTTCCTTTCAGTGAGTTGGTCATGGATCTTTGCGTGTGCCTTTCCTCCACACTGTTCTTGTACAAGCGGTCAACCAATGCATGACCTCTCACAAGACACTAATTCTGGTGCCACATGCATTAGCAAAGCAACCATGGTAGTCTCAGCCATGTCTGGCACGGCATCAGAAGTTACCCATTCCATACTTGCTTAAAAGGCCGAAAGACCATTGGCTCACCTGGAACCACACTTTGAACTTGGCGGTGTCTCTCATGAAGTCTTTGTCTACAGTTTCTTGAAAGACTATGGAAATTCTAATAGAATCACATACACCTACTACATGTAGCCATGAACAGGTGTCATTTACAGGTTATTTTGACCTATTTACTACATTTAATTGGCAAGCACATGAATTATGCATCTATTAAAGTACATTTAGCTTATAGATTTCCATAAATGTAGCGTACTCAAACAATCTGTTTTTCCGCCTCCCAGCAATTCATGCATTTCTCAAATAGATGATACTGTTTCATCCTCCACATCATGCACCTCCACCAACATGGAAATTAGGTGTGGTTGTATGTGGGCTAATGCTTCTTCGTTTTTGACCCATGTATCTATTACATCTCTAAGAAGGGTTAATGAAATACAGGTGCTTACGGTTAAATAACTGTATATACTGGTACAGTTTTGTCGTGATAAGAATACACTCTAAATTTGTACCAAATTTGTACTTGAAGTATTCAATTGCTGCTTTGTCTCAAGAACTGAGGAACAATGGCATAAAGAACCTTTTTTACTTTTGGTATAAAAAGATCTGTCCTGTTTTACATCGACCAGTCCTGTTTAATTAGTCGATCACTGTGTTTCTTTGTTTCTTATGCAACATATTCCTTGGGGGGGGGGGGGAAAGCATTCACAAAATGAAAAATGGGCAAATAGTTTGTCGAAGCTATTCAGTTATGCTATTAATTGACTGGTTAAACATTACACTCAAAGCCAAGGCAACATTCTGCTCAAAAGATAGGTGCATCTTTAGCAGGTATGCGGAATGTCTCACTGCCATCTGTGTACTGGCCGTTTGGCCATCAGTCGGTTCTTTCACAATCTCATTGCCACACCGTTTTGCGCAGTGCTAAGTTCAAACTTGCACAATTTAACATTCTACATAGGGACTGTTTATTCCCTGCTAAAATTAACTACAATTTCCCCAGTGCCTCCGGAGCTGCTGCCTCAGCTGATTTCCATTGTACGCTATGGGATTGCCCATCTTTAGCGATTTACTGGTCTGAAATACTGAGCAGTTTGACGAATGTTTCTGGGTTAGCTAGCTTGGACTCTTGGGAGGCATTGAGATGTTTTTAGAGACCCAAAAAAACAAAGCGGCATCCTGATTTTTAGATCTTGCCTTATTGGTAGCCAAACGAGTGGTAACTGTGACACTAAGCTGCTATAAAATGGACAGAACTGAGAGTAAGGCCCTACAAGGAGAGGAGGCCAGAGGCCTACAGAAGCACCCATTTGCCAGGGTTTGGAATGATTCGTGGACAAACCTGAAGGATGTGCACAAAGATGACACACTGCTACCATAGTCCCCCTAGTACCATCCTGTATTAGACCCAGGCGGTACCGCTGTCTCTGATTCGGGATTCTGATGTAATAGGTTGGGAAGCGATAACTGACTTTTTAGATGTCCTGACCCTGCTCTTTAAGCTATTCTGTTTTATTCAATCTTTCCAGCCCCCTGCATCCTCATTTTCTGCTGAGGTTCGCCTCTCTTAAACCACACACTCTACGCTCACCTCACACATTGTAGTGATCAACATCACCGTGGTGGCTCCCTGTTCCCACTGCATTCATAGCTTATACCCATCCTCTGACCTTGGATAAGTTAGATGTGTTCTCTTTTGTTGAGTGCAGTGATAATACTGAGGGTCCATTCCCTTTTAACGTGAGTTACCAATGGTCAAGTATGCATAACAAGAACCCTCCTCCTGCCGCTCCCACTTGCGGGAAAGATTTAAACTGCTATTAAGGACCTTGATAACTGAACTAGTGCTACTCATCTTAGCCTACTCAAATGTACAATATACTATTGTTCTTTGAATTGTTTGTATGGGTTATTGAAAATGCCAATGAAGATGGCTTTTAATTCAGAAAAAAAAAAATCTGTCTCTTTCACTAAAAGTTATTATGCAAATATCCCGTCATGCCGTAAGGAGGGCAGTAGAGCAAAACCTGTTAAAGCATTAATTTACTACTGCGTTTACTTCTCACCCTCCTTTCTAGGAGGAATACTGCTATAGAGTTGAGATGCAGTAATCAAATCTAGAATAAGTTTGCACTTCGGAAGAAACTAATTACCTGCAATAACAGTTTTTCCATGTGAATTATTCTAAATTTGCTTGCAACCCTCTTGCCACCCCATTTAAAAAGCCTAGGACAGAAAATCAAACCTTTGTGTCTAAGAGCAAAACATCCTAACCATACTAAAATGCACCTTACCGACTGATTCATAGTTTGAGCCAGATATTTTGTCAGCAGGTGTGCTTCGACAGCTGTTCAGGAATTCGGATTTCTAAACAGAATGGTGACGCAGTGAAACAGCATTCCCTTGGACAGTAAGTCATGTGCTTCAAAATCGAGGTTTTTCTAGCAACTGTAGATATGGAAGAGCCACATTTTCATATCCTCAAAAATATCTTTGGTTCACGATGAACAACCATTACTATCTGGTTTTAGTCCTGCTATTAGGTCTTGGGTTCACACTTTGAATACTCTGCAAATGCATGGTCCTTGGGGCCACGTACCTCAGAAGATTCAGGCGGGTGGGCAGGGGGTGGTTCACCTTTATGCATTCCTAAACAAGTGGTAGGTATGTATGTGATTTCAGGTACAAGCCTCTTTGGAGTGTATTTACGTTTTGATACTTTTGAGCAATAGCATGTGAACTTCAGTGGAATCAAAACCGCTTCTTCAGCTCTTGGGCAATGCCTATAAGGTAACTTGTCAAAATGTACACTGTTACCAGATTTCGGTGCAGTCCAGCATGGGCAAGATGTTTTGGCCTTAATAAATATACTTGTTGTGAGAGAACAAATTGCATATTGGGCATCTCACGGTTCCCTTTTCTCGGGCTATGCTACAAATAGATCGGTCACTGGCTGTCAGATAAACTCTGGTTTATCCATAACTTGAAGGCTAACTGTGTCAAACCAGATCTGCCGCATTGATGTTATAGAAATTAATCCTCCATGGTGAATGGTATTAGTTGAATTGCTGTACCACAGTGTATCCTGTGTGTGCCTTTCATTACAACAGTGTTCATTTCTTTTCTGTCTAGATCCCAACCAGTACAGCTGGGGAGAGAATTATGCTGGAAGTTCCGGTCTTATGAGCACCTCTCCTGATATCTACCCAATGCAGCGTGCGCGAAGTGGCACAGTAAGTCTTACTTGGTGACCAAAAAAAAACCCTAATAACAAGGTCATAGTTAATAGGAAAGTAAAAATGACAGATACAAGATTGTTTAGAAACTTTCTTATTAGAACTTTCTTTATACATCTGTGCATCAGCCAGACTTTCTGTGGCACAGATGCCTATCCCAGTGAAAAGGTTGTTAAATTACCAAAGCAGGGCTCGCTGCTGCTTTGTTCTACGATTGTTCTCAGTACATAATTAGAGCCATTGGTTGCTGGTGGGGACTTCTTGCATTCATTTTTTGGAACTGGCACTTATTTTACCCCAACAGACTGATTCAGTAGAAGACAGAGCAAAACGCAAAAGGGGGAAAGCAGGGATCAAAACCAGAAAGAGTGAGATGAGGGGCAGTGAGTGTCTTTTAGTGAATTAAAGTGGCATCAAGTGGATTCAAGACAAAGGATTCTTGTTATTTAGCACCCTGACCTTTTGATAGTGCCAGAAGCGGGTTTCTGAGCAAAACTATTTTCAGATATTTGACTATCACAAGGACGAAGAGCATCCCAAGTAGAGATGAGAGAATGCCCAAGCCACAGTGATTGGTCCTTAAGCAGTTGTGTTTTTCATCTGTGTCTGAGCTTGAGGGGACTAAGCTTGTGTTGCATCTGGTGTATAAAGAGGGTTTGATGAGCTACAATATCATTGGCAACTCACTTCTTTAGGGAATGTATTTCTTTTGGCAAATGTGCACCTTATAATATCTCACTAATGAGTTACCACTTTCTCCTTTATGGATACCTCTCAAAATATTATGATAGACCCTTGTATCATCCTTGCAAAAGAGATCCTTCTTCTTTGGTGTATATTATGTGAGCTCTTTCGCTGCCGCATAAACTAATCACCACCCCTACCAAATACACCTCTTAATTTTGTGTAAGCCATTTAACAAACTCTCCAGTCACTACCGCTTGGAAAATGTCTCTCTAAAACTGTGTAGTTCATTACATTACCACACCAAAGATCCTCATCCTTCTTTGGGGGATACCATTAAAGGTATCGATCTGTTGCATTACTGCACCATGATATGCTATTATAATAGATGTGAGCCTTTACTCTATCACAAACAGTGCCCTCTTTTATCAATTAAAAAATGAGTATGCTTGCACCCTACACCACCAGTTATCATCGGTCTTCTTTTACTCGTCAGTAATGGTATGGAAGTTCACCTATAGCAGTCACAAAATGTCTTTGCTTGGCACACCTTTTTGTTGAGCTTTTATTCTGCTGTAGATCTTAATCATCACCCGCCTCCTTTAAGGAGTGATTTAACTAGTGAAAGGAAACACTCCATATAGTGCAAAAAAGTCTAACATTCATGTAATGAAAAAAAAGCCTGCAAGCATTCAAATTAAGGAAGGGAATTGCCGTTGGAATGGATCAGAACTTCGACCTCAATGAGTTGGGGCATGTAATGCTAATATTCTTACATTTTGGTATTCTATTTATACAACTTTCTCAAGTCAAGTGAATGGAAGTGAGAGCACGTGATAAAACCAAAACCTATAGATGGGCGCTAATGAGCAGGTGCTAGGCGCTTCACCGGGGCAGAATGCAAGAAAGCCGTGGCAAAACCTTCAATGTGCCAACTTCACTACTTTGCTTACTAGAATGGCCCAGCTAAAATGTGCAGTGTACAACACAGGAAAACACGAAGGAGACTCATTTAAAATGGGTGTAAGTGTTCAATATAATAGTAATTGATTAATGAAATGTAACAGCACCTGTTAAGGCTCACATAGGCTTTTGCATTTTCATACTATAGCTGTAAGCATTAAGGCACGTATGCAAGTGAGTTCACTTTCTCAAAATTTAGACATGAGCATACGCTCCGCAAAACAAAAAATCATTAGGCCCTAAAAGTGACCCTTCACAATACACACAAAGACCACCATACCCAGGTCTGGCAAAAATATTTATACTGGCTCCATATTGTACTGTGTGTATGAACACAGCAAGGGAAGGCAACCCATTTCTAGGAACATCTGGTGAGGTTCTCCATCATATAAACATTTTTAAGTAATTGAGGCCAAAGGATGCATTTAGAGCCCAATTTTTCAAATACATTTTCCCTAAAATGTTCTACATTTTACAGGAAATTTGGAAGCTGCACTAACGAACTGCCACAATACTGCAGAGTCTGCTCCATTACCCAGGATCACTATTTCTCAAAAGTAGGATATCCTGCATGTGTGATTGAGACAATTAACCACTTTGTATAGTGAAAACACTCTGTGTACAACAGACCGAATACTTGTACACCATAAAAGAGGCGCTTTCAGTCTGACCGCTTGATGCACTATTGCCCAGTAGAACAATGTTGCGAGGTTGATTTGAACCTTGCACTGCGATTTCACTACAGCAACATCCATTAAGCGCTCATGATGTGACTCAATTTTTCTTGTATCATGCATTTGTATGCCACTACTGAGAAATATTAATTGCTCTTATAATTGACATCTCTTGTGCAGTGAGCAGAATTTGCTAACTACCGAGATTCCAAAAGAGCGTTTACAGAGCTGCCAAAGTTTAAAATGCTGTTGTTTAAATAAACCTTTATTGTTTTTTATTGTGATTCAGTGAAAATATTTTCTATATAAATTGATTTATGCATAAATAAAAAGCAAATAGTGTAGTAAAAACAGAACATCTTTTCACATTTAATAGGTTCTATTAAATAGTCTGTAATAATTAATAAAAATTAGCAACATACTCTACTGTCTTTCAGATTTTAGTCTTCCCTATGTAGATAATTACAAAACTTTTTCCAGTGCCTTACATTTTTTGAATTGCTCAGTTTTCCAAAAGTGCTGAGCTCTTTATATTTGGGTATACTCGCCCATATCAAAAATGCTGTGATTCTGGTGGATACTTCTAACTGCCGATTCCTCACCTTCGCATGTTCCCTGGGCATCAGACTGGATCTGGAGATTTTCTTAGAAGTGCTCCTGCACCACTGGGTGACATTTTGCAGCTCCATACCTCCCAAAGCAGAACCAAAGCTCTGTTCGCAACCTTATCCGTTTTCCAACCAGTTTTTCACATTGTACTAGGGAACAATCAATTTCAAACGATGCCGCAAATGCAGGAGTCGGATGTCGGTCATGTACCAGCACAAGGTATGTTTTTGGTGCATTGGCACAAAACTCGAAGTTGTGTGGTCCGTGCCCCCTCATGTACCCGAAGGCAGATCAGAACCCAGAGGAGAAGTTGTATATTGCTAAACACAATAATTTGTTGTGGCATTTGCATAGATCCTGTTCAAGTCGCTGGTCCGCAATTTGTCCTGGGGCCGCTCCTGTGACCATTCCACTTCCCGGTCAACTTCCTCCGGTAACCTTAAGGCAACTGGATGGTGACTTTAAGGTGGTGTATTTTCACCATAAAGGAACTGAAGTTTCACCTGATTACTCTACAAAGGGTTCCATTCATTGGGGCTATTTTGGACACAGTTGAGTTCAGGGCTTTCCCTCCACACCAACAAGTCAAGGACATTCGGTCTATAATCTGGTTTTTCACGTTCGATCTGCAGTAATGGCTAACCGACAAAAGTTTGTCCTGAGGCAGACCACTTTCCCTTCCCCACTGCAAGAAATTGGGTTATTGGTAGAGGGGGGAGGGGGTGGGGAAAAGGGGTGGAAGACCAGCTGAGGAAACAACCACAATACTTGTTGAGATGAATCACAAACCGTCACTAAATTAACCTGTGCTTATTCCTCTGGTAGCAAGGCACAAAGCAGCCAGGCTTAACTTGGAGTATCTACACAGTACACAAACATTAATCAAATGAAAACACAACACAAAAAATATTCCAAACCAAACTGCTTTAGACAAATAGAGTACATTGTCATAAATAAAATGATATTAGAACAACAAATATCCAGTCAGTTGAACCGGAGGATAGAACTTTAGATGTGTAAGTTAAATAGTGCCTAAAAGCACAAAGGGTCACTGAAGATACCTAGTTGCGCTGGATTGAGACAGTCACAAGTTCAGACGGACCATGATGGAGCGCAGGTAAGGCACAGAACCCAATTTGGCCCACTGGGAGTTTTACCTTATATCTTTGGTGTGGCGTTGCTTTCCTAGGCTTCGTGTCATGCTGCATTGCTTGTGTTGAAGCTTTCAGCTGCGTGGTGAGATGCCGCAGGGCTTTTCAACACTTTGCGTCTGTGCTTTCAGCTTTGTGGTGAGGCTTTGCGTCATTTGGTGTCTGTTCCAATGAAGCTTTCAGCTGTGAGGTAAGTCTTTGCATTGTTTTGTGCCATGTTGCTCCGGGTTTGATGGAACCTTCAGTTAGGCAAGGAGGAGATTTCTCTGATGCCAGCTGGGGGAGTGGGTGGCACCTCTTGGGGATCAGGACTCACTCCAGCAGAGGCCAGCTGCAGGGCTCGGGCAGGTCCAGTTGTAGGTCCTGTCAAGACTCCAAACTGTCTAGGAATGACACAAGACAGGCAGGCCGTGTCCGATTCCTATGTGTGCTGTGAGTCCTTTGAACTGCAAGGGGGGAAGGGGTGGGAGGGGTTGGTTGCAGCTCTTCCTAGTCATCCTACCAGAATGGCTCATCCTGTCCACACCTAAGCCCCCTTTGTGTCACTGGAAGGAATGCACAAACCCTAACCTCATATCATGTGACACGGGTCACTGGCAGAAGTCACAAACGGTTGGGACAAGGAAATGCCAACTTTCTAAAAGAGGGATTTTTCTGAATTTTTATTTAAAATCCAACTTCACCATTAAAGAGGGTTTTGAATTGGAATTCATTTGAGTGTAAATACATATCTCTGTTCCCAATCCAAAGTTACCACTTATTAAATGTAATAAGATAACTGACTCTGTGTTAGCCAATGGGAAAGATAGGCCGTGCAACAGTGAAAAAGGACTTTAGGAGTTTTTCACTGGTAGTACATGTAAAATGTAAACACACCGGTCCTATATTTTAAATACAATGCACCCTTCCCTAGGAGCCTTTAGGGCCTACCCTAAGAGTGACCTATAAGTATGTAAAAGGAAAGTTGAGGTCTGGCAAGAGGCTTATTTTGCCAGTTTGCAATGGCATTTTAAAACTGCAGGTTGCATTGGCAGTCCTGGATCTGTTTTATAGGGATGCTTTAGTGGGTGGAACAATGAGTGCTACAGTCCCACTAGTGGCATTTTATTTAGAGGCCCTGGATGCAGGTAGTACCATTTACTAGGGACTTAATTTTACCATGTTTGAAGGAGACCCCACAAGTATTTTAGCACTGGTTAAAAGTGGTAAAGTGAACAGAGTCCTAATGCCAACAAAACCAAATTCAGCAACAGGATGCAAAAATAATGAGAGGGGATCTGGGTCCTGTACCAGGAGGCTTTGTGTCTCTGGAATTGGCTGGAGTATCAGGTCATCTTCCTGTTGGCCAACAACCTGGAGGGGTCCCTGAATGCCAGAGTGGATTAACTGCGCAGACGTCAGGCAGATCATGAGTGGTGTCTGCATCCCAAGGTGGCACAGGTTATTTTTCACCGAATGGGGAACCCTGGCTAGATCTGCTCACCGTTGAATGCCCAGTGTCACAAATTTTGCTCTGTAGAGTTACCACAAGAATACTTTTTATGAAACCCATTTGGACTGAAATAGATCAAGGTACTCCTGAACGTCTTCCCACCACTCCCTCTCTTACCCAGAGTTCTAAAGAATATCAGGAACAACTGGGTCGAGATAATTCTTTGGCTCTGGATTGGGCCAGGAGAGTGTGGTACACAAAACTCCTGAACATGAGCTTCTATCCTCTGATCAGGCTTTCACTTTGAAAGGACCTTCTGTATTAACAGGGCAGTGTCCGCCACCAGAATCTCTGCAGTTTATACCTTCATGCGAGGAGATTGAGCAGTCGCAATTGACTTCCTTTGATTTGCGACCTCAGATGGTGGATGTCATCCTCACCAGCACCTTCTACAAAACCCATTTATACAGAATGCTGGGAAAACATTTGTAGCCTGGTTATAGCTTGGGCCACTGACTCCTTACAGGTGGAGCTGTTGGAAGTCCTATTGTTTGTTTTGTCTTTAGACCATCAAGGCCTTGCAGTGGGTCTGTGAAAGATTTGTCGTCCTTTTTAGCTATGCTACATTTACTGGACCAACTGACCTTGTTCAAATCTTCTGTTGTGGTAATTTATTAAACGTTTGACCCACATGTTCCCTTCCAAGCTGTTTGTGATGCTACAGTGGGGCCTTACCTTGGTCTTCACATTCCTCAAACCTATGAATAGTTGCTTGCTGCATCTCCTGATCTTGGAGATTATCATCCTCATTGCGATTAGGTATGTGTGAAATGTGCCTAATTTGCTGCAATGTAATTATGTGAATTTACTGCAAAGTTAAGCGTAATTGCACGAAATGCATCTTTCACACAAACAATTAACTGAACGATGTTTGAGTAAAAATTCAACTTGTAAATCTAATTTCAAGTTGATTTCTGGTCACTCGTATTCAAAACGCTGCTGCTCATGTTCAGATTTGTAGTTTCACCCTAAAAAATTATCCGAATGGCGCCCCCCGGTAAAATATCTACCTGAATTGTTTGTCGAGTTGACTGTATTTGTTAAAGGAAATGCTGTTTGCATTCAAAACGCTGCCACTTGCGTTCGATTTGTAGTTTTGTGCTGAAAAATTACCTGAACGGTCTGCTCGGGTAAAAAATCTACACACATTTTATGTTTGCTTGTAGAACAATGGGTGGATGATGCCAGCGTTCACGGCAAAAAGGGGTCAAGACCCAATTTCATGGTTGGCACGTGCCTCTCAAATGGCTACACCCAAGAGCCACTGATTTGAAGACATAGATTTCAGTTTGGAGAGAGGTGCGCTCCCAATACTCGTTAATGGTATCTAAAGTAATGAATTCCATATCAAATTTACTTTTCACAATATAATGTGCTATTTTTATTTTTTGCAAAGTGCCAGTAGACAAAGGACAGCCGACACGTGTTTCGCCCGAGGGGCCAGCAGGCCGAGGGCTTTTTCACGGCTGACAATCAGCAGCCTTTGTCTACTGGCACTTTGCAAAAATAAAAAATAAAAATAGCACATTATATTGTGAAAAGTAAATTTGATATGGAATTCATTACTTTAGATACCATTAACGAGTATTGGGTGCGCACCTCTCTCCAAACTGAAATCCACATTTTATGTTGTCTGCCCGCTGTAATGGAACTTCAAAACAATGCCGCTTGCACTCAAAAATTACCTGAACTGTATGTCTTCCTTTTGCAGTTTCTCCCTGAACAGGAATCTCATTCCGCCACATGACGTAATCCCAGTAATGTTGCATAAATTTCGTTATGAGAAATTGCCAGTTATGACAATCTTGCTACCGCAATTAAAATTCACCCGGGCCTAATTGCCATCATGTCTGCTTGTGGTAAGTCAGCTACAGGCACTGCCAGTGCAACTGCTTAAACCACATTTGTTTTTCGCAAAAATTGTTGCTGACCTTTCTTTCTAAGTTGTGGCTCCCTGCCATGTAGGGGAATTTATCACCCTGCTTGCGTTCTTTGCTCCCAGTCACCCTTTGAATGTGGAGGAGAGGCTTCATTGGCTTGATTCCCAAAAGGGCTTTAAACTCTTACATATATCGTACCAAGGATTGAGTAAGCATTACATTTTTTGCGAGGTCCTCTAGAGTCAAGAAAGGGAATGCTGTGCAGAAGAGGGCCCTGCCACTGTTGCTAGTTCTCTGTATTAAAATCGGCTATGCACTGATTAAAAATGCAGCATTCCATTAGGGTCAAAGCACTACCACTGTATTGACATAAGCCCTGGCTGTCCTTGACTCAGGGTGCAACATGGGCATCTGTGCATATGTATTCAAAGCAGTACTGTGTTCCTTCGCCCACTCAGTTATGCAGGACTTTTTTGGTTTGAGTCCACTCCACACACCACGTTGGGGAGCATTCATGTCAACCGACCCAATTCAAACAGGAGACCCGCGATTTTTTTTTTTTTCAAACTTTTTTTTTATTAACAATGCTCATGAGACCATACAATACAACACAGTGACTGTATATCACATTGGGAAATAATACAGATGCTATCAGGAAGTTACACATCAGGGAACCACAAGGACCATCCATCGTTTCCATTTTACAACCCCGCCAAGAGTGTACCCTTTCCTCTGTATTTGCGCCAGGGTGCCCATACCTTCTTCCATTTTTTAGTACACCCCCTACTTTTGTATACAGTTTCTTCAGCCCTCTGGCACCAGTCGAGGTCGCGCTGCCAATCCTCCAAGTGCGGGGGCGCCTGCACCTCCTGGCAATGTTCCGTTTCGCGACACCCGCAGCCAGGGCCAACCAGATTTCCACATATCTCGACCAATCAGTGTCCCCTTTAATCAGCAGTAGAAGCCACTTCGGGTCCATCGGAACCGTCACCCCCACTACCTTAGACATGGTGTCCGTTACCTTCGTCCAGAAGGCAATGATCTCCGGACACTCCCACAGGATATGAAAGAAGGTGCCCTCCTGTTGACAACCCCTTACGCAGGATGCCGACTGGCACCTTCCCCATGCATAAAGGTGAGTGCGAGGGTAGTAGGTACGGTGAAGGATTTTAAGCTGCACTAGCCTGAACCTAGAGCGGATTGCAATTTCTCTAGGACCCTGTAGCGTGTAGCGCGTCTTGCAAGTCTTCCTCATCGAGACTCCCAAGGTCCCTGGCCCAGGCCGCTCTGAGATTCACCAGGGGATCAGGTATGTTATTCATTAATTTACAATAGATTGTTGATGTGGGTTTCTCCGCAATGGGGTCAAGTAATAACCTATCTTCCATCGGGGAGTATTCTGGGATGGATGTGGAGACCCGCGATTTTTAATGCCAAAGAAGGCTTTATTTTAGCTGTCTCCTGTCTAAACTTGCCCCCACCCCAATATATGTCAATTGGGGGGAAATGCATGCCCCATTTATTTGTAATTCTTTTTTCACAATCTCCATCTTTTCCACTTGTAAAATGTTGGCATATGGGGGGGTGGTGTGCTGCTTTGGTATCTATTCTAAGGTGAGTAATCTGCGGTTAAAAGTATCTATCAGAAGGACCAGTTACTTACCTTTGATAACGCTCTTTCTGGTGGATACCCTATCTAACCGCAGATTCCTTTCTGCCCTCCAGCCTCGGTGTTCTGTGGAGTGCCCTCTTTTTAACATTTAGCAAGGTCCCAAGTTAGTGTTCAGCTATCTGGATCAAGAATTGTTCACTCTCCCCGTCTGAGGATACAGAAAGGGTACAATATGAAACTAACGTCATGATATACCCAAATTTGCTTCGGTCTCCGGTGAAATCCATAGACTTCACTGGTTACCTGTAAAGAAACGAGTGCAGTTTAAATCACTCTGCATGGTCTTTAAGGCTCTACAAGGCATAGGACCAGACCATTTGAGGCGGCAGTTTCAGTGGTATGTGCCCAATAGACCTCTGCGCTCTCTCGGAGCAAAATTGGTGATAGTACCTCCTACAAAAAAAGCCAGGCGGGGAGGTAAAAGTTTTAGTGTCTGTGCGGCTAAGGCTTGGAATGATCTTCCTTTCCACCTGAGGAATAACTCGGATTTACTTGAATTCAGGAAAGCCTTAAAGACCTGGCTTTTTGACTAATTACTTCATCCTGGTTTTAATTGCTGTGCTTTCTGGAGGACTGTAGCTAGCGCCAGATCACCTTAGGGTAACAGTTGCGCTTTACAAATCTCCTAACATTAACATAGGGTGGTGCTTAAGTCCGGCTCTGCTCCATCATTTCCTGGGTGGTATGGAGCTAGCGCGGGGTCTGCACAACACCAACTAGCTGCACACGAGATCCCTGGTACAAAAATCTTCGAATCCAGAGTGGTGCTTTAGGAATATTCTAAGGTGAGGAATCTGCTGTGTCCATCTGAAAGTGTTAGAGAAACTAAGCAATTTGTTCGTTGACCTGATTTCCAAAACTTAGTAATAAGTGATGGAACCACCAGCATTGATGTAACAAGCACTGGTCAAGCAAGAATGTTTAGCTACAGTGCACCAATTTGCACAGACTATATGTGCTTTACTTTTTTGCTCTGTGTTACTGTCCATGCGTTTGATGTCTGTGTCCTGTTATTTATTCTGCAAGTTTGTGGTACTAGTGCCAAGCAGCTCTACAGTCTTGTGCAATAAAAAATAAGGCACAAACATCGAAAAGTAAGGTCCTTCCCTAGCTCTCGTGAGTGACAAATGCTGGGCTACAACTAATTTCAAGCTGGTTTGGCAAAAGTCATATTCAACATTATTGATTACTGGTAATAGAGGGAATCAATCACAAGAGGGACCACTGCATGATTATGCCAAATACAAGAGCTGAGGTCTGCTGGTCCATACAGAACTTTAGCTTTCTCCTTGAGGAACAGTTGTACCTATGATTACATGTGAATGCTGAATTACTGTACACATTGTAATCCCATGCAATCTAATTTCTGTACAAAGCTGGAATGTTTCATTCAGACTGAAGGAAAGCACTGCACTGAAGCTCCAAGTAAAGCGTATTTATCTAATTTCTTTAGACCCAGTTTCAAAATATTTCCACTAGATGGCAGAAGATGCATACTTTATCTTTATCACCTTTCCTATTCTCCCAGCTATCTTTGCTGTCTGTGAAGCGATAGAAGTTGTGTAAAATAAAAGTGCTCGAAACACAGGCTAAAGCGGTCAACCCTTACTTGCTGAAGTCGACTAACGAAGTAGAGACATTGAGGCCCATTCACAAAATGCATTTTTACATTTGTAGTGCTACAAAAATACTACAAACGTTCTACAAAATGCTATTGGCCAACCTACATGCAGAGTTTACGTCTCCGTCATTCTTATATATTTCTGTTCAGAGATCTCTGCCCTGACTGCAGAGTCTCCGCACACCTAGGTATACTTTTTAGTAGTAAATGTCAGAGGGACATTGGAGAGTGGCTGGAAAATGGGGACTACTTACGACTAATATTGAGGGTATTAGGGAGCAGTAAGAAGAGGATCTGAAAGAGACACGTTAGTGACAGATTCCTTACCTTAGAATATCCCCAGGCGTCAGGCTGGATCCGGAAAGTTTTTTGCGTAGCAGTACCCTTGCGCGTCGGTAGGCGGCGTCGTGCGGCTCCGCGTCCGTCGTCGGCGTTGTGATCGCCGGGATGACGTCGCGGGCAGTACTTAGGCGCCGCCCCTGCGCGCTGACGTCAGTTCTTCTTTTTCCGCGCCAGCAAGCGCAGATCCGGGAAGAGCAGTGCCCTGGTCATTTTTTGACCATACTTTTTGGTGAATTTTTTCACCTTTTTTCTCTATCAAGGTGTCGTAGGGATGCCCGGTTTCAAACGTTGCGGCGCCTGTGCTCGGATGATGTCCGTCACCGACCCGCATTGGGAGTGTCTCTTCTGCCTCGGCCGAGGCCACGACACGGAGTCTTGTACCGACTGCCAGGCCCTCAACCCGAAAGCTTTGCGAGAGCGGTCTCGAAAGCTCCTGGAGGCCCGGCATTCGGCTCCGCGGAAGCCCCGGTCGCGTGAGAGGTCCAGGGGTCGATCGCGGAGTCCACACCGGTCGTCGGCATCGAAGTCTTCTTCGTCCGGTAAGTCAAAACACAAGAAGTCCAAAAAGCATCATCGCTCTAGGACTTCGCCTCGCCGGTCTCGCGACTCGGCTGAGGCCCCTCCCGGCACCGTCCCCGCCCCTGCGGCCCCGGACATGCCTGTGGAGTTGCCCCCGCCATACCCGCCCTTCCCGGGTTCGGGGGCGGAACCGGCCAAAGTGCAGGAATTCCTGTCGGCCATGGCCCGCCTCTTCGGGCCTCCAGGCCCCTCCGGTGCGCCTTCGGGCCCCGCGGGCCCTGATGGGGTTGCTCCGGCGTCGCCGACGGCTCCGGCCCCGGCGTCGCCAGTGCCTCCAGCCTCGATCCCGGCTCCGGCTTCGGCCCCGGCCTCGATCCCGGCTCCACAACCCCCATCGACACCGGTCGACCTAACGACACCTCCGCCGGCGCCGATGTCTCCGGTGCCGTTCTCGACGCCGCCTGGGGCTCCGAGCGGCGTCGTTCCCCAGTTCCTTCCGGCTCCGGACATGGACCCGGACCGACGTCGCTCGACGCCGATGAGACCTTGGGTCCCAAATGTCCCTCCTCCCCCTTATTTTGAACCGGAGGAGGACCAGGAGGACTGGGAGGGGTCTGATGACCCTCTGACACAACAGTGTCAGTACGATGAGGACTGGACTGAGGGTCTAGGGGATGCTAGTGGTCTAGATACTTCCCCTGACACTGGCATGCTGTCTCCTCCCGTGGCTACGGAGGAGGGAGCCAATTTTGCAACGGTGTTGCGTAGGGCAGCTGGAGCCTTACATCTCCAACTCCCTGCTGTGGCGGTCAAGGTTAATCTCTTGACAGAGGTGCTTCAGCCGGCAGCCTCCTCTTCGGAGACTGTGCTGCCGTTTAACGACGCCCTCACTGACGTTCTTTTGGGCGCCTGGTCCAAGCCCAACACAGGGGCTCCTGTGGATAGGAACGTGTCCAGACGCCATCGCCCAGCTCCGAGCGACCCCCTGTTTCTCTCTGTCCACCCCACCCCTGAGAGCTTGGTTGTCCAAGCCTCCGCTTCCCAAACCGCCTTCCCTACCGCCCCTCCGGATAGGGAATCCAAACGCCTGGATCAATTTGGGAAGAAGGGTTTTTCTTCCTCCAGTGCTGGCTTGCGGTCCGTCAACACCGCTTGCCTTTTGGGCCGATATACCCACTCCTTGTGGGATCGGTGGCGGATGTTTTGCCCCAGTGTTCTGAGGAGGTCCAGACACTGCTTTCCCGCGCCATTGCGGAAGGAAGGGATGCGGCCAAATATACAATTCGATGTGGCCTTGATACCGCCGACTCGCTGGGCAGGTCTATTGCAACGACAGTGGCGCTACGACACCACGTCTGGCTGAGAACCACTGGTTTTTCAGGGGATGTCCAGAATACTCTCATGGACATGCCCTTTGATGGAGTCGGTCTTTTTGGGTCCAAAGCAGACCATGCGTTGGAGCGCTTTAAGGACTCACGGGCTACTGCAAAGTCCCTGGGCCTTTCTGCTACACGCCCTCCGCTGACTTCTGCTTTTCGCCCCTATCGTGGCCACGGTAGGGGCGCCCCTTCACGTCAGCAGCCCAGCCACCGGCCCGCGCAGCAGGCGTCTTCGCGTGGCCGAGGACGTGGATTCCGCAGTGGCGGATCGGGCAACCAGCGTGCGGGTCAGGCCACCACCTCCAACCCGTCCGCGGCCTCCAAACCCTCCTAGTCCCTCCTTTCAGGTGCACAGCACGCCAGTAGGGGGCAGGGTCCGCCATCACCTTCCCCACTGGCGTACCATCACCTCGGACAGGTGGGTCTTGGACATTGTCCGAAGGGGCTACTCCCTCCCTTCGAGTCCACCCCCAGCCATGCCACCTCAATTCCACCGCATGTCAGGGGATCACTTGGTACTTCTGCAGAAGGAAGTCACGGCCCTCTTGGCCAAGAGGGCCATCGAGCATGTTCCGACCCCAGAAGTAGGGCGTGGTTGCTACTCCCACTACTTCCTGGTGCCCAAAAGGACAAGGAGGACATGCGTCCTATCTTGGACCTCCGGAACGTCAATCGCTTCCTCCGGAAGGAGAAGTTCAAGATGCTCACCCTAGCTCAGGTCTTGACTGCCCTCGACCCTGGAGACTGGTTGGTAGCGTTGGACTTGCAGGACGCATATTTCCACATCCCCGTCCTGCCGGCCCACCGGCGTTACCTTCGGTTCACGGTAGGCCCCGAGCATTTTCAGTTCACCGTGCTCCCTTTGGCCTTACCAGTGCCCCTCGGGTGTTCACGAAAGTGTTGGCGGTGGTCGCAGCTCATCTGCGCCGGGCAGGGGTTTCAGTCTTCCCCTACCTCGACGACTGGCTGCTGAAGGCGGGCTCGTCCCAGGCAGTCGTCTCCCACCTCCAGACTACGGCCGAACTCCTGCACTCGCTGGGGTTCTCCATCAATGTGCCGAAGTCGCATCTGATTCCTTCTCCACAGCTCCTTTTCATCGGAGCAGTTCTGGACACGACGCAGTTTCGGGCCTATCCTCCCGAACGGCGAGTCCGGGATATTCAGGCTATGATTCCGATCTTTCAGCCTTTATCCTGGGTTTCGGTACGGATGACCCTGAGGCTGCTGGGCCTCATGGCCTCCTGCATCCTGCTGGTCAATCATGCCAGATGGCATATGCGGGCTCTGCAGTGGGACCTGAAGTTCCAGTGGGCGCAGCACCAGGGCAACCTGTCCGATCACGTCCAGATCTCGGAGGGGACTGCAAAACAGTTGCAGTGGTGGCTCTCGAACCGGCAATGGGTCATGGGCAGATCCCTCTCCCTTCCCCAGCCAGAGCACACAGTTGTGACGGACGCGTCCCTTCTGGGATGGGGCGGTCACATGGGAGAGGCGGAGATCAGAGGCCTCTGGTCTCCGGCGGAGTCCCGGCTCCATATCAACATTCTGGAGCTCCGGGCGATCCGACTTGCACTCAAGGCATTCCTTCCCTCTGTCAAAGGGAAGGTAGTGCAGGTGTTCACAGACAACACCACCGCCATGTGGTACTGCAACAAACAAGGCGGGGTGGGGTCGTGGACCCTTTGTCAGGAGGCTCTGCGCCTCTGGACATGGCTGGAACATCAGGGTATGTTCCTGATGGTTCAACACCTGGCAGGTTCGCTGAACGCCAGGGCGGACGAACTCAGCCGCAGGTGCATGATGGATCACGAATGGCGTCTTTACTCGGAAGTGGCGCAAGGACTCTTTCTACAGTGGGGAGAGCCTTGGTTAGATCTATTCGCCACCGAAGAGAACGCGCAATGTCATCAGTTCTGCGCGTTGTAATTTCCAAGGCGGCACTCGCTCGGCGACGCTTTTCGTCACGAGTGGAGTTGCGGTCTGTTGTACGCCTTTCCGCCTATACCACTTCTACCCAGAGTGTTGAAGAAGATTCGGCACGACCGGGCCCAAGTCATTCTTGTGGCTCCGGACTGGGCTCGAAGAGTTTGGTATCCCGAGCTACTCAATATGAGCGTAGATCCCCCGATCCGTCTGCCTCTTCGGGAGGATCTTCTGTCGCAGCAGCAGGGACGGTCCTCCACCCGAACCTGTCCAGCCTCCACCTGCTTGCGTGGAGATTGAGCGGCGGCAGTTGATTCCTTTCGACTTGCCTCCCGAAGTTTGTGATGTGATTCTGGCAGCCAGGCGTCCCTCCACTAAGGTGGTATACGCCTGCAGGTGGAACAAATTTGTGGTATGGTGCACAGCAAAGGCTGTGAATCCCCTTTCTGCCCCACTTTCTGAGGTCCTTCTGTTCCTTCTCTCTCTGGCCCAACAGGGTTCTGCCCTGGGTACCATCAAGGGTTATCTTTGTGCTATCTCGGCCTTCCTCAGGCTCCCTGATCAGCCCTCCCTTTTCAAGTTCCCTGTTGTTAACAGGTTCTTAAAGAGCATTACACACCTCTTCCCTCCTGTTCCGTTTGTGATGCCTCAGTGGGACTTGAACTTGGTTCTTACCTTTTTAATGTGCGCTCCCTTTGAGCCTCTACATAACTGTCCTCTTCGTCTTCTGACTCTGAAGACAGCCTTTCTGGTGGCCATCACCTCCGCTCGGCGGGTGAGTGAGCTCCAGGCTCTATCTTGCAAACCTCCCTTTCTGTCTGTTCATCCAGACAAGGTTGTTCTTCGGACGCGTCCGTCCTTCTTGCCAAAGGTGGTTACTGCTTTCCACATTGGGCAGACCATCACTTTGCCCACCTTCTTTCCGCCTCCGCATCCTTCCAGAGAGGAAGAGAGGCTCCACCGCCTGGACCCAAAACGTGCGCTCTCCTTCTATATTGACCGCACAAAACACTTCCGGGTGGATGACCAGCTCTTTGTTGGCTACGTGGGCGCCAAAAAGGTCGGGCGGTGCACAAGAGGACCATCTCCCGCTGGGTTACCTTGTGCATCAAGACCTGCTATTCTTTGGCTAAGAAGGAGCCTCCTGTTGGGCTGCGTGCCCATTCCACCAGGGCAACGGCTGCTACCACGGCCTTGGGCCGCGGTGTTCCGCTGCCGGTTATCTGTCAGGCAGCTACGTGGGCCTCGCTGCACACGTTTACAAAGCATTACTGCCTTGACAGTCCGGTCCGGAGGGACGGCTTCTTTGGCCGTTCTGTCCTCCAGGACTTCCTTGTCTGATCTTTGTTCGCAGACCCACCACCGGGGTTGGTATTGCTGGGGTATCTATTCTAAGGTAAGGAATCTGTCACTAACGTGTCTCTTTCAGATGCACAAGTTACTAACTTGTGTAACGATATATCTGTAAGAGACAGTAGTTAGTGACAGATTCCCTACCGCCCACCCATCCTCCCCGTTCTGCGAACTGATTTCTAGGGTTAAGGACATCCCTTTCAGGGCCCTAGTATTTTTCAGACACCTATGTCAGCTTCTTGCATGGCTCTGCGTTCCTGGCGCGGAAAGTCGTGTACAGAACTGACGTCAGCGCGCAGGGGCGGCGCCTAAGTACTGCCCGCGACGTCATCCCGGCGATGCCGACGACGGACGCGGAGCCGCACGACTCCGCCTACCGACGCGCAAGGGTACTGCTACGCAAAAAACTTTTCCGGATCCAGCCTGACGCCTGGGGATATTCTAAGGTAAGGAATCTGTCACTAACTACTGTCTCTTACAGATATATCGTTACACAAGTTAGTAACTTGTGCTATAGGGAGGGACATTGACCCATCCAAAAAAGAGTAAGGCCATTGCTAGTCACAAACTACATGTCTATAGTTACTACTGCCTGAAGGGGGCCCAAATCAGTAGTAAATTATTCCAACTCAGAGCTGAAGTAAATCCAGCACCACACATAGCCAACCACTGGTACTGGAACACTCTCCCACAGAAAATAATACATTTATGTTTCTGGATACAGAGGCTAGTGATGGTGGCCACTAATGTGCTTCTTTCTTTCTGGGCGATCTGAGGTAAATTTTACTGAACTAGTGCAAGTACCACCAGAAGCAGAGTACATCATTTCTGTTGTGCCTGACGCAGTACAGTTCTCACCAGCATCAGGCGAGCATATGTGGAGAGTGAAATAGTATTGCCCACTATTCAGATCACTGCCCCCTCAAGTGTTGTCGCTGGCAAAAATGTCAGAATCGCCATGTAGCACCATAAGACAAAGTGTCCAATCTCAGACACATCGTCTGTGTGTGCAGTAAATCAAGACAACATTTTTTTAATGTTTATATTCATGCAAAGAGCTAGCCTGACGCTTATGCCAGCTAACACTTCTAAACCTGAACATGCATTCAGACTGCAGAGCTGGTGCAGGTTGCTCCGCTGAACAGACTGGCCACTTTGGCGCTAGAAGTCCCTTGACTCAGCTGCTGCTGCAGCTATAGTTACAGTAAGAAGCCAAAGCAGACTATGGTAGCAGATGAAGAGCTAAAACAGATTCATGGTAGCACTTAATGTGGCCACCTTCGATGCACAGCATGAACATAACATAACATGTGTATTTGTAAAGCGCATGTTCACCGGTAGGCATCTTGGCGCTGAATAACAGATGTTTATTGTTACCCAACTCAATGGTACTCATTTTATCGACCTCAGATGGATGAAAGGCTGAGTGGACCCGCCGGGATTTGAACCTCTGACCATGAGGTCAAACACAAGCCCCTGCGGTGCACGCATTAGTCCCCTGAGCCACCAGACCCGGCTGAAGAAACGCACACGCCAGCTAAATCTGACTCTTTTGCCTGTGAACTCCAATGTAAAGGGGCAAAATTAAGTTGCTCACAATTCCTAACACCCAGTGGATGTCCTGGTGGGCTGAGCCAGAACTGAACGATGTTGACAACAAAGCCAATTGCTGAACGGGCGGAGCCATCACCCCATTATGTACTTGCTATTTTGGGAGGCTTATTCAACATGTGAATAACGAGCCAACTTGCAACAGCTCGACAGGCAGTTTTTCATTGCACTCACCTGACCTGAGGACATTAAAGTGCTTTACAAGACAAACAAACATCATTACCAATGTTTTTCTTTCCTTTCAGGCACAGTGAGATTAGGTGATTAGCCCGGAATCACAGTATGCTGACCTGAAAACTGGAATCAAACCTTGATCTAAAGTTTCAAAATCTTCAGGTCTGGGCCAAATGGCTACACCCCCCACCCCCCCCCCTCTTTATCTAGCAGATTAGTCATTTTCTGTGACAGTCCTTTTAGAGACTTCTAACCAGAGATTCCTTACCTTAGAATAAATACCCAAGCAATACCTCCCTGGAGGTGGCTCTGCAAACAGATTTGACCAAAAAGTCCTGCAGGAACGAACAAGCAAAGTGCCTATCACGACAGACCTGACCATCCAGGCATTAGTGTTTGATGAACATGTGCAAAACGCCCATGTTGCGGCCTGTCAGATGGACAGGGAATTCGTGGGCTAATGCAGTGGTCACAGCCTTGCCTCTGGTAGAATGAACACGCAAGCCCTCTGGGTTGCTTTTTTGCCAATGCATAGCAGATCTTTATGCAGAGCACTATTCATCGTGAGATGATCCTTCCTGCACTGCCTTCCCATCCTTAGCTCGAACATCTACTGCAAATGTAAATGTTAATGTTAATTGGGATTTATAAAGCGCCTAATGTCTTCAGTTTTTTCCTAAAGGGGAGGAGGGCTTTTTCTGATCGGAGGTATCCCGGTAGCTCGTTCCACAGCTGCGAGATCAAGACCGAAAAGGCACGGCCCCCTTTAGTCATATTGTTGAACCTTGGAGAGGCCAGCCGGTCTCCCATGGATGACCGGAGGATACGACCGGGGACTTATCCCCCTAAGCGCTCCTTAACGTATCCTGGGGCCCGTCCATGAAGTGCCTTGTGGGCAATGCAGAGGCCCTTGAATCTAGCTCGCTGTTTGACGGGGAGCCAGTGTAGCTGTTGCAACAGAGGTGTGGCCCATGCCCGTCTGGGGAGCTTGAAGATCAGCCTGGCTGCATCATTCATCGCTACTTGCAGCTTGCCTAGCAGCTTTTCAGGTAGTCCAATATATAGCGCATTGCCATAGTCCAGGCGGGACATAATCAGTGCGGTCACCACCGTCCGCATGGTGGAGAATGAGAGGAGGGGTGATAGTTTCCTCAGCTTCCTCATCAGGCCCACGCAAGTCCCAACCACGGAGGACACTTGGTTAGACAGTGTGAGTTTGTCATCTATTTTATTGCCAAGGCTTTTTACGACTGGAGCTGGAGTCGGTGTGTCTCCCAGCTCCTGTGGCCAGAAGAGGTCAGTCCACGGGTTGCTTCTTGTGGTGATGGCTAGGACCTCCGTTTTGTCTGGGTTAACTTTAAGTGAGTTAGCTGTCATCCAATTGACCACGTATCTAAGGATATTTTTCACGCATGCGTGGGCTTGTGGGATGTTGTCAATTTGCAGGATTAGTTGGTAGTCGTCAGTGTAGTTGAACACCTGGCAGTCCATACGGGCCAGGGCCCCCACCAAAGGTCTGAGATAGATATTAAACAGAAGCAGCGATAGTGCCGACCCTTGTGGGACTCCGCAGGTTAATGTCCCTCTATTGGACATGCAGTCACCCATCTGGATCCTTTGAGTCCGGTCTGTCACGAAGGAGGTGATCCATTGGTATACCCTCCCGCGGATCCCTATGTCCCTGATTCGTGCCAAGAGTTGGCAGTGGTTGACCGTGTCAAACGCCACCTAGAGGTTTAGTAGGACCAGGGCACACAGCTTCTTGCTGTCGGCCGTGAGCCTGATTTCGTCCAGCACCAACAGCATCACCAACTCTGTACTGTGTTGGGCCCTAAATCCTGCCTGCCGACCCTCGAGTAACTGATGTTCCTCTATAAATAGGGACGAGGTTTTGAGGACATGCAGTTCCATTATTTTAGCCAAGAAAGGAAGTTGGGATATGGGCCTATAGTTCTTCATATTGTAGTAGTTTAGTGAGCAGCTTCTCGGCTAAGAGAATGCCCTCTACCTGTGGCTCCAGGGGGAGATACCTGCGCTCTAAAACCTGTAGCTCTTCCGCCGAGTATGACTGGATTTGACATGGGGTCCTGGCCCCATGTCCTGTGCGGGCGCAGACCGGCGCAGACGGGCTTGCCTTAGGCGCGCCAGTGGCGCGCCCGCTGAGCGCGCCCGCTGCACATCCGCTCCAGCGCGCTAATTATGCCGCCCCCTCGTCGCCAATCAGCCCTGCAGGCAGCAGCTGACTTCGCCCGTAGCCACTAGACCGCGTTAGTGCAGCGGAAGTGGTGTGAGATGATGCCCCCGTGAATCGTAACAGGTATGTGCCTCAGTTTCAACACATTGACATCAGATTGAGAACATTAAACACATTACAACTCAGTTAGTCACAGGTTTAAAAAAGGGTTTAAAAAGGATTAAAACAGGTTTTGTTGGGGAGTTAATAGGTTTAGACAATCACCGCATTTCGGCGCGTGCTCGCACCACCTGGAGTGGCTGTAGCGCGTCTCTCAAATGAAGAGTTGATTGTCCACCTGAAACTCTTGTGCGATCCATTTAAAACGACAACGCTCATTTTGGGTTTAGATGGTGGAGTCTCTCCTCTGCTTTAGACGGGTGAGGCTGAGCAACAAAGGTAGGCAAGATGATGGTTTGGCCTACATGAAAGGGTGTTAAACCTTCAGGGTGAAGGAGGCACGGGTCCTCAGAACCAGCTTGTCTGGGTAAAATGCATTATATGGAGGTTATACAGAGAGGGGCTTCAGTTCGCTGACCCTCTAGGCTGATGTTATAGCCACTAGAAAGGCTGTTCTGATTGTCAGCATGTGAAGTGTGTGTAGGAGAGTAGGATCTGCCTCTTATGGTTACCCCCACTTTTTTCTGATGTTTCACTGTTTTTCGACTTTAGTCTGGCTGGGGCCCTGCTATCCAGGACCCCAGCCTAGCTGCTTCCGCTCTAAATTGATTCCATGTACCTTAAGTACACTTCAGATTGGATTCTGGGGTACCCTTATAAGTCCCTAGTATATGGTATACTATGTACCCAGGGCATAGGTACCCCAGAGGCCTACCAGGGGCTGAAGCGTGTATTATGCCACCCCTGGGTAGCCTTCCAAAATGACACCACAGGACTGCTACAGCAGCCTGAGTGAGGTGGTGCATGCACCCCTTACAGAGATATAGGTTCTCTATCTCACCCTATCACTGCACATATAAACCTATCAGTCACCCCTATGGCAGGCCTTATCAATCCTGAAGGCAGGGTGCTTGGTTTTATGTGAGATGGTACCCATGCATGAGCAGAGCCCCTCTGCAGCCTTCGGAATCTCCTCTCCGGGGTTGTCTGTGGTGCAGCCTGACCATGTACTCTTAAGTGCATTATATCGTAAACGGTAAATGCTAACTTTGGGATGGCTGCACGGAAACATGTCGTGTTTGGTGTCAAACACCTTGGAATCATACCCCCACACCAGTAACTGGTGTGGGAGTATTATCCCACCCTTCTAGAGGGAGAGACATGGCAGCAGCGGTATACCTGGTACCAACTAAACAGAGCCCTGGCATCACAAAATGGATGCTGCAGCCACAGACACGAGTCTGGCCTCCTGCTGCTGCCCGAAACTCTGGCAGGGGAAGCCTGGACAATAGGTTTCCTTTCACAGGGAGGTGTTACCACCTCCCAGACAGGCCTTAGTGGATTGGGGCTGGGTGGGTGCACTCCAAGAGTGCTTTGAAATCCTGCACTGGGGGCACATTTGGTGTCCTCGTGCATACCCCAGTTCAAACCGGTTGCAGGGGCTGCCAGCCCGTTCTCTGGCGCGAAACTGGACAAAGGAAATGGGTGTAGCCACCCCTCTTTCCAAACCCTCCCATAGGTGGGTCCCCAGAGTTAGTCCAACCCCTTTCTTAGGTATAAGTAAGGAACCCCTGGCAACAGGACTTTAGATATCCCTGGACGAAACTCTGCAACTGAATCCTGGAACTTCGACGCTCTACTAAAGACTAGAGGACTGAAGAAATCTCCCTTGGGGTCAAGGAGTGACTCCCCTGCTTGGCAGGCACCAACAAAGCAATTGCCAGTCTGCATCTCCGAAGCTCCCTCCGGACTCCGAAGTACTTGCAGCCCAGGAAGAGGATTTCCAGACTTCTCAGAGGCCGACCCGAGTCCCCAGCAAAGCTGAGACCCACAGCCCTCACGAGTGACGTGGAACCGGAACTCCTGGACACCGTGCACATTTGCTAGTGCATCGACTTCTCGACGTTCTCTTGAAGTCCTGCTTTGGGTTACTTGTAGCCCAGGCCCCGAGCACCATTTGCACCGAAGATTGTGAGCCTACACTCCACGAGTGTTCCGTGGGCCCACTTCTTGCATTTCCGCTCGAGGCTCCTTCGCGATCCCTGGTCCGTCGACTGGTGGGTCCCTGTGAAGGCAACTCTGATTTTCTTTAGGCTTTCCTGGTTGCTCCAGACGTGCCCTGACTCCCCACCGCGTGGTGAGTCCCTCAGACCTTGCTGGTCTACACCGAAGCATCTTTCTCCGTTCTGCGTGGGTTGCTGTTGCCAAGGCTTGTTGTGTTCAATCCGGACACCAACGCTGCAGCACTCAACATCCTTTGTGGGACAGCTCGAATCCAGCTCCTGGTTGTCGTCGACGCCTCCGGGGCCTCGTGGCTGAAGAGTCAAGCTTCACCTCTTTCACCTGAAACACCCGACATCGGTGGGCATTCGACTATCGTGCCCCTGGTCACTGGCAAGTGACCCAGACTCTGTCCCCTCTGCTTTCAGGTTCTTCTCATCTCCGATCCAGGCTTGGATCTCTTCGGACACTTCGCATCTTCCCGGCAGCAGCACTTCTTCGCAGGCTGCCATTGAAATCGACGACGCGACCCGACACCATTTGACACCTATGCACCCGGCTTCCCTGGGTGAGGTAACTCGAGTACTCCGGTGCTCCCGTGGGTGTTGACCCTAGAACTGTCTAAGTCCAAGAGGGTTTGGTCCTAATCCATTTCTAAGTGTCCTTAACCTTTAAAATTCTAACCGCGACTTTCCCATAGACGTTAACGGAGCTCGCGGCTGTGTTCCCACACTGCACACGGCTCCCGTGGGTCCCCTGTGCCACTACCTTGGGTGGCTCCTTGGGGTCCCAGCGATTCTACAGGCTCTAGGCCTTGTGTCTACTCAAGTCGTGGTTCTTATACCACTTTCTTAATATATGGTTTGGTACGCCCCTAGGGCTAAACGTATATTGTGCTGATTTACTGTGCTATTTGACTTGTAACTTGTGTACTTTGACCTCTAGCCTCATAAAGAGACTATTGGGTAGTGTTTAGTAATAAATACATATATTTTATATATATACCTGGTGTGGTTCTCCTTTCATTTGGTCATTCATGAGATTATAGACTGGTAAAACAAACAGCTTAACACTCCTTCAAGACTTAGCCTGAAGGCTGCTCTCCATAGCTACCACTAGGATAGCTTTCACTAAAGGTTGTCTTTAAACCTATCATCAATAAAGGTCGTTTGGACTGGTGCAAGGTGCCCACTAGAACTAGTGGACAGCATATGCCAGGCCAACTTCTCACATTGGTGTGCAGCGGTTGGATTCAAGCTTGCCTCTGTTTTACCAGATAATCTCAAGTGTGTGACTAACTGAAAACCACTAAAGGTACCTGAGGTACATATAAATTCAAGCTTAGAAATACAGTAAGTTCTACTGAACTTAGAGTTGTGTGTCAAGGGCTTAGCACACCCTTTCTACAACTCAAGAGAGTTTAGTAGGCCACACTAGAGTAGGTAGTGCATACACCACACCTCACTAGTGATGTCTTCAAAGCCAGGAACCACTGGGTCCCTGCCAGAAGCCACTGGGCTTCCCCCATCCAAGTATGACAATCTCCAATTCTTGGAATTGAGAGCATTGTGTAATACTAGGAAGTTGAAGACAGGAAAAACTGCAAACACCCAACGCCTCATAGACATACTGATGTTGGATGATCTCAAGCAGACCTCAGGGTCTGGAGGGGTAGGCAGAGAGGGTGGGACAGCAGATGAGGAAGGGCCCAGGGGTGAAGAAACCCAGGACCTGACCTCTGAAACTGGCCAGGAAGATGACAATGATCTTACCCTGGAAAATCCAGCTCCTCCTGCAGATGAGGAGGAGGACCAGAATGGCCTCCCCTTTGTCCCACCAGGAAGAGTTGTGAGTGTGCCTAGAAGGTCAAGATCTCCTTCTGAGGAGTCTAACCATTCTGACACCTCAGTAGGGACCTCTGTTTCCTCTCATAGGAGGGAATCCTCTCATGAAAGGAAAGAGAGACTGCTCAAGTATGAGGAAGCTCAGTTGAGGATCAGAAAAGAGCAGTTGGCTATAGACAGGGAGTCCCTAGAGCTTCATAGACAAAGAAGAAAGTTGGGACTAGAGTCCCATGGTGGCAGCAACTTCCCTAGGGATAGGGAAAGGTCTTATGACCATAGAAACCTGAGCAAGATTGTCCCTCCCTACCAGAGTGGGGATGACATCCACAAATGAATTCCTGCACTGGGAAGGTCCTGTAAAGTTCAGAGGGTCCCCCAGGAGCAGTGGGCAGCAATCTTGTGGCTCTCCTTTGCAGACAAAGGTAGAGACAAGCTCCTCACTGTAAGAGAAGAGGATGCTGATGATTACCATGTCCTGAAGAGTGCACTGATAGATGGGTTTGGCCTAACCACTGAGCAATACAGGTTAAAGTTCAGAGATACCCAAAAGGCACAGACACAGGACTGGGTGGACTTTGTAGATTGTGCTACTAAGGCTCTGGAAGGTTGGTTACTGGGCAGTAAGGTGTGTGACTTCAAAGGATTGTATAATTTAATCATGAGGGAGCAGATTCTTAATAACTGTCAAAATCAGCTGTTGCATCAGTACCTGGTGGACTCTGATCTGACCTCTCCCCAAGAATTGGGAAAGAAGGCAGACAAATGGGTCAGAACCAGGGTGAGGCAGAAGGTACAGAACCCAGGTGGTGACCAGAAGAAGCAAGATTCCAAAAACTCTGATAAGGGTGGGGAGAAGGGTAAAGACCAGAAGTCTTCTCAAGGTCCCCAAAAATCTGCATCTGGTGGGGAATCCCAATCTACTAAAGGAAAAGGCCAAAAGAAACCATGGTGAAAAATCTGTAAGCAGAAAACTCACTGGACAAGTGACTGCACCAAGTCCAAGGACTCTAATCCAGCCACCATTGCCCCTAAGGCAACTGTTCCCCCTAGTCCAGCTACAAATGGTGGTGGAGGTACTCAGAATAAGGGTGTAGTAGGGTTGACCCTGGGTACTGAGATGGGCTCTGGCCTAGTCAGAGTGCCAACTCAGGCTGTGCTAGTCTGTGATGGGGGCATGGATATGTCCCCCCTTGTGAGTCCCAATAATTTGGGCAAGTACAGACAGCAGCCTTTGATTAATGGAAAAGAGGCTTGGGCATTCAGGGACACAGGAGCAAGTGTCACAATGGTGACAAAAGATCTTGTGGATCCTGGGCAGATTATACTTGGTGAAATGTACCAAGTGACCAATGCTAGCAATGTCAGAACAGACCATTCTCTGGCAGTTGTTAACTTCTCCTGGGGAGGGGTAACTGGCCTTAAGAAGGTTGTGGTGAGTGCAGACCTACCAGTCGAATGCTTGCTTGGCAATGATCTTGAAACCTCAGCTTGGGCAGAGGTGGAGCTCAGGACACATGCAGAAATGCTAGGGATCCCTGCACATGTCTTTGCTGTGACCAGGTCACAGGCAAAAATGTCAAAAACTGAACAGGCCCTGGATTCTGGAATAATGGACCAGGTGCCTCCCAAGAGGAGGAGCAGTAGGGTTAAGGCAGTGCCTTCCCCCTTGGCTCAGGAAGAAGATCAGTCTCTTGAGGGAGATGATCTCAGGCCTGAAGAAGGAACTGTCCCAGAGGAGCTTGAACCTGACCAGGTTGAGTTCTTGGGGACAGGGGGCCCTTCCAGGGCAGATCTGAGCCAGGAGCAGCTGAACTGCCCCTCTCTTGAACCCCTCAGACAGCAAGCTGCTGCTGAGGCTGCTGGGAATGCTAGTGGCACCCATAAGATATATTGGGATGATGGACTCCTGTACTCAGAGAGTAGAGACCCCAAGCCTGGAGCAGCCAGGAGGTTGGTTATACCTCTGAAGTTCAGGGGCTTCCTATTGACACTAGCCCATGAAATTCCTTTAGCAGGTCACCTGGGCCAGAACAAGACTTGGGACAGAATTGTCCCTCACTTTCACTGGCCCCACATGTCTGAAGACACCAAGGAGTTTTGTCGCTCCTGTGTAACCTGCCAAGCCAGTGGGAAGGCAGGTGGCACCACAAAGGCCCCCTGATACCACTACCTGTGGTGGGGGTTCCCTTTGAGAGGGTGGGGATTGACATAGTTGGTCCCATGGATCCCCAAACAGCATCTGGGCACAGATTTATCCTGGTGGTGGTGGACCATGCCACCAGGTACCCAGAAGCCATTCCCCTTAGGACCACTACAGCACCTGTGGTGGCCAGGGCCCTCCTGGGAATTTTCTCAAGAGTGGGCTTTCCTAAGGAGGTAGTATCTGACAGAGATGCAAACTTTATGTCCAGTTACTTGACTGCAATGTGGAAGGAGTGTGGAGTGAATTATAAATTCACCACACCCTATCACCCACAATGCAATGGTTTAGTTGAAAGGTT
Source organism: Calotriton arnoldi (assembly GCA_963921515.1). Lineage (NCBI taxonomy): Eukaryota > Metazoa > Chordata > Amphibia > Caudata > Salamandridae > Calotriton > Calotriton arnoldi. The sequence continues at coordinate 1,202,983 of CAWUFW010000753.1, read as the reverse complement.
CAACAAAACCTTAAAGGGCATGATTAAAGGGCTCCCAGAAAAGCTTAGGCGAAGATGGGACATACTCTTGCCCTGCCTTTTATTTGCATACAGGGAGGTGCCTCAGAAGGGGGTTGGCTACAGCCCTTTTGAACTTTTGTTTGGCCATCCTGTCAGGGGTCCATTGTGTCTGGTGAAGGAAGGTTGGGAGTTACCTCTCAAACCCCTAAACAGGACATAGTGGACTATGTACTTGGTCTCCGCTCCAGGATGGCTGAGTATATGAAAAAGGCAACCAAAAACCTTGAGGCTAGCCAGGAATTACAGAAAGCCTGGCATGACCAAAAGGCTGTGCTGACTGTTTACCAGCCAGGGCAGAAGGTGTGGGTGTTGGAGCCAGTGGCCCCAGCAGCCCTCCAAGACAAGTGGAGTGGCCCCCATACAATTGTTGAACAGAAGGGAGAGGTTACCTATCTGGTAGACCTGGGAACTCCCAGGAGCCCCCATAGGGTGCTCCATGTCAACAGGCTGAAGCCATATGTGGACAGGGCTGACATGGGCTTGCTCATGGCAACTGATGAGGGACAGGAGGAAGAGAGTGACCCACTCCCTGACCTGCTCTCACAGAACCCTGATGATGGGTCAGTAGATGGTGTAGCCTTGGCAGGCAGCCTCACTGCCCAGCAGCAAACTGATTGTAGACAGGTGCTCAATCAGTACAGACACATGTTTTCTCTGACTCCAAGTCAGACCACCTGGTGCACTCATGAAGTGGACACTGGGGACAGTCTGCCTGTTAAAAGTAAGATTTACAGGCAACCTGACCAAGTCAGGGACTGTATCAGGACAGAAGTCCAGAAAATGTTGGAACTGGGTGTCATTGAGCCCTCAGATAGCCCTTGGGCTAGTCCTGTGGTCCTGGTGCCTAAACCTCACACCAAAGATGGCAAGAGAGAGATGAGGTTTTGTGTGGACTACAGGGGCCTCAATGCAGTCACTAGGACTGATGCCCATCCAATCCCCAGGGCAGATGAGCTAATAGACACTTTGGCCTCAGCCAAGTATCTAAGCACATTTGACCTGACAGCTGGCTACTGGCAGATCAGACTAGCTGATGATGCAAAGCCAAAAACTGCATTTTCTACCCCTAGTGGGCTTTACCAATTTGTGGTGATGCCCTTTGGTTTGAAGAATGCACCTGCCACTTTTCAGAGGTTGGTGAACACAGTCCTTACAGGTCTGGAAGCCTATAGTGCAGCATATCTAGATGATATTGCTGTCTTTAGCTCCACCTGGGAGGATCACCTGGTCCACCTCAGAAATGTTTTGGAGGCCCTGCAGAAGGCAGGCCTCACTATCAAGGCCACTAAGTGCCAGATAGGGCAGAGTCAGGTTGTGTACCTGGGCCACCTTGTGGGTGGAGGCCAGGTTCAACCATTGCAGAGCAAAATCCAGACCATCATGGACTGGGTTGCTCCAACTACCCAGACTCAGGTGAGAGCCTTTTTAGGCCTGACTGGGTATTACAGAAGATTTGTCAAGGGGTATGGATCAATAGTGACACCCCTGAATGACTTAACCTCTAAGAAAATGCCCAAAAAGGTTCAGTGGACGGTTAGCTGTCAAAAGGCATTTGATGACCTGAAGCAGGCCATGTGCACTGCTCCCATTCTGCAGAGTCCTGATTACTCCAAAAAGTTCATTGTGCAAACAGATGCATCTGAGTTGGGGGTAGGGGCTGCACTGTCACAGTTGAATGATGAAGGTCAGGATCAGCCAGTAGCTTTTATTAGCAGAAGGCTGACCCCCAGAGAGAAACGTTGGTCAGCCATTGAGAGGGAGGCCTTTGCTGTGGTTTGGGCTCTGAAGAAGTTGAGGCCATACTTGTTTGGCACTCACTTCATTGTTCAGACAGACCATAAGCCCCTCTTATGGCTAAAACAGATGAAGGGTGAAAACCCCAAACTTTTGAGGTGGTCCATTTCCCTACAGGGGATGGACTATACAGTGGAACATAGACCTGGGAGTAACCATGCCAATGCAGATGGACTCTCCAGATATTTCCACTTGGAACATGAAGACTCAACTGGTCAAGGTTAGTTTAATGTCCCTGCGTTTGGGGGGGGGGGCGTTGTGTAGGAGAGTAGGATCTGCCTCTTATGGTTACCACCACTTTTTTCTGATGTTTCACTGTTTTTCGACTTTAGTCTGGCTGGGGCCCTGCTATCCAGGACCCCAGCCTAGCTGCTTCCTCTCTAAATTGATTCCATGTACCTTAAGTACACTTAAGATTGGATTCTGGGGTACCCTTATAAGTCCCTAGTATATGGTATACTATGTACCCAGGGCATAGGTACCCCAGAGGCCTACCAGGGGCTGAAGCATGTATTATGCCACCCCTGGGCAGCCTTCCAAAATGACACCACAGGACTGCTACAGCAGCCTGAGTGAGGTGGTGCATGCACCCCTTACAGAGATATAGGTTCACTATATCTCACCCTATCACTGCACATATAAACCTATCAGTCACCCCTATGGCAGGCCTTATCAATCCTGAAGGCAGGGTGCTTGGTTTTATGTGAGTGGGTGCCCATGCATGAGCAGAGCCCCTCTGCAGCCTTCGGAATCTCCTCTCCGGGGTTGTCTGTGGTGCAGCCTGACCATATACTCTTAAGTGCATTATATCGTAAACGGTAAATGCTAACTTTGGGATGGCTGCACGGAAACATGTCGTGTTTGGTGTCAAACACCTTGGAATCATACCCCCACACCAGTAACTGGTGTGGGAGTATGATCCCACCCTTCTAGAGGGAGAGACATGGCAGCACCGGTATACCCGGTACCAACTAAACAGAGCCCTGGCATCACAAAATGGATGCTGCAGCCACAGACACGAGTCTGGCCTCCTGCTGCTGACCGAAACTCCGGCAGGGGAGGCCTGGACAAGAGGTTTCCTGTCACAGGGAGGTGTTACCACCTCCCAGACAGGCCTTAGTGGATTGGGGCTGGGTGGGTGCACTCCAAGAGTGCTTTGAAATCCTGCACTGGGGGCACATTTGGTGTCCTCGTGCATACCCCAGTTCAAACCGGTTGCAGGGGCTGCCAGCCCCTGCTCTGGCGCGAAACTGGACAAAGGAAATGGGTGTAGCCACCCCTCTTTCCAAACCCTCCCATAGGTGGGTCCCCAGAGTTAGTCCAACCCCTTTCTTAGGTATAAGTAAGGAGCCCCTGGCAACAGGACTTTAGATATCCCTGGACGAAACTCTGCAACTGAATCCTGGAACTTCGACGCTCTACTAAAGACTAGAGGACTGAAGAAATCTCCCTTGGGGTCAAGGAGTGACTCCCCTGCTTGGCAGGCACCAATGAAGCAATTGCCGGTCTGCATCTCCGAAGCTCCCGCCGGACTCCGAAGTACTTGCAGCCCAGGAAGAGGATTTCCAGACTTCTCAGAGGCCGACCCGAGTCCCCAGAAAAGCTGAGACCCGCAGCCCTCACGAGTGACGTGGAACCGGAACTCCTGGACACCGTGCACATTTGCTAGTGCATCGACTTCTCGACGTTTCTTGAAGTCCTGCTTTGGGTTACTTGTAGCCCAGGCCCCGAGCACCATTTGCACCGAAGATTGTGAGCCTACACTCCACGAGTGTTCCGTGGTCCCGCTTCTTGCATTTCCGCTCGAGGCTCCTTCGCGATCCCTGGTCCGTCGACTGGTGGGTCCCTGTGAAGGCAACTCTGATTTTCTTTGGGCTTTTCTGGTTGCTCCAGACGTGCCCTGACTCCCCACCGCGTGGTGAGTCCTTCAGACCTTGCTGGTCTGCACCGAAGCATCTTTCTCCGTTCTGCGTGGGTTGCTGTTGCCAAGGCTTGTTGTGTTCAATCTGGACACCAACGGTGCAGCACTCGACATCCTTCGTGGGACAGCTCGAATCCAGCTCCCGGTCGTCGTCGACGCCTCCGGGGCCTCGTGGCTGAAGAGTCAAGCTTCACCTCTTTCACCTGAAACACCCGACATCGGTGGGCATTCGACTATCGTGCCCCTGGTCACTGGCAAGTGACCCAGACTCTGTCCCCTCTGCTTTCAGGTTCTTCTCATCTCCGATCCAGGCTTGGATCTCTTCGGACACTTCGCATCTTCCCGTCAGCAGCACTTCTTCGCAGGCTGCCATTGAAATCGACGACGCGACCCAACACAATTTGACACCTATGCACCCGGCTTCCCTGGGTGAGGTAACTCGAGTACTCCGGTGCTCCCGTGGGTGTTGACCCTAGAACTGTCTAAGTCCAAGAGGGTTGGGTCCTAATCCATTTCTAAGTGTCCTTAACCTTTAAAATTCTAACCGCGACTTTCCCATAGACGTTAACGGAGCTCGCGGCTGTGTTCCCACACTGCACACAGCTCCCGTGGGTCCCCTGTGTCACTACCTTGGGTGGTTCCTTGGGGTCCCAGCGATTCTACAGGCTCTAGGCCTTGTGTCTACTTAAGTCGTGGTTCTTATACCACTTTCTTAATATATGGTTTGGTACGCCCCTAGAGCTAATCGTATATTGTGCTGATTTACTGTGCTATTTGACTTGTAACTTGTGTACTTTGACCTCTAGCCTCATAAAGAGACTATTGGGTAGTGTTTAGTAATAAATACATATATTTTATATATATACCTGGTGTGGTTCTCCTTTCATTTGGTCATTCATGAGATTATAGACTGGTAAAACAAACAGCTTAACACTCCTTCAAGACTTAGCCTGAAGGCTGCTCTCCATAGCTACCACTAGGATAGCTTTCACTAAAGGTTGTCTTTAAACCAATCCTCAATAAAGGTCGTTTGGACTGGTGCAAGGTGCCCACTAGAACTAGTGGACAGCATATGCCAGGCCAACTTCTCACAGTGTGCAGTTGTGTAATGGCTCAAACGGAGGCACATGAGGAAGGTAAGGACTAGGTTAAGATCCCATTGGGGCATGATGAATAGCCAGAGAGGAAACATGTTGTAGTCCTTTCAGCAACCTAGTCGCAGTGGGTGACTTAAATAAAGAAAGTTGTCTGGAAACCGCAAGAATAGCAAAATGGTAGTAACCAAACTTTTAATAGTGCCCAAAGCAGAGCACTGCTGGGTCAAAGAAAGATGAAATGGAAGAACCTGAGAAAAGGCAGCAGAGAGGGTGTAATTTTTTATGAATGCAAGCCACAAATGTGTTCCAACGGCAGGCATATACCGTCTTGGTAGAGGGACTCCTGGCTGCCAGAATACCATCACAAACTTTGAGAGGAAGGTTGAAAGCTGTTAACTGTCACTGCTCAATCTCCACTCATGAAGGCAGAGGGTGCGCAGGTTTGGAACGGAGGCGGAGGGCGCACAGGTTAGGAATCTGCTGCAGAAGTCTCTTTCAGATGAACAAGACAGCCTCTACAAGATAACGGGTTACCGAAGGTAAGTAACTTGCGTTTCTTGTCACAGAAGACAATAGGTACTAGGAAGACAACAGGTAAAAGGTGTTTCAAAGTCAGATCTGCAAAGGAACTTTCAAATGAATTTTCAATTATCCTTTGTTGAAGTTTTTCCAGTTGCAGTTGCTCTTTAGCATACCAGCCAGTGGAGTTAATTGCCTAAGCAGTTGCTTTGTGATTCATAAATATCAAGGATTGTAAACATAGACGGAAACCAACCATATTGAACCAATCACCTATACTATCGATTTGGTAAGCCACTCATGCCATTAATTGATCCCTTTGAACTATTTATGACTTTGATGATTACTGCTTAGTGGTGGGTGCTACTCCAAGTGTCTGACGGTCTATGGCACGATGAAGACTGCCATAAAATACGTTATTTGAAATTGCTCTGTGTCTATCAATCATCGACAAACCTTCTTTCAGGAATGCAGACTGCCCACTCTTTCGGACTGATGTGAAACGGCCTTTTTAGCTAGTGCTAGGCACTCCTTTTTCTAATAAGTGCAGGCAGATTGGTTTGTGCTTCACACGTTGACAACACAAGCTTTTTATGTGTGTTCTTCATTTGATTGAGACTGGCTCAATCAGAACGTCTCTTTAGGAAACTATTGAAAACGTGGATTTTTGCTGCTCCTGACAACATCGTGTTCTCCCTTATATGATACTTGTTATGAATGCATCTCTCTATAACTATCCTCTCGTTTTCTCCCTGCGTTTTCTTTATCTTTTTCTGCTAGCGCCAAGATGCTCCTTGGAGCGAACGTAGCGCTTTATAAATAATTTCATTCATTCATTTGAGCACTGTGCCTCTCCTTAAACTAAATGATGTAGCACCAGCAATTTTCCATTCTGTTATACAACTTTTTGAATGCACAGTTTGAAGTTGAGCCCTGGTCTCATCTTGTGCCATGTTCTCTTGTATGTAATAAGACCCATATTGTGCAAATTATGTCAACTTTTCCATGCTCCTGAAGTACACAGATGAAGCATGTGGTCCTGTGGCAATAAACAACTACAAAGCTTGTCGAAGTGAATAGACAGAAATAATTTTTTCTTCAGATTAGAAACTCTGGCGCTTCCCAAAGAGATTTTTTGGCCATTTCATGCTCTTTTGTAAAAGTCTTGAGCAGCTGCAGTCTCACCCAGTGTATGACTGTTTCCAAGATCTAGATTGTTGAAAGAGCAGAATGAGTCGCTTCAGTTCCCAGCGCTGCTTGGCCAAGTGTACTGACTTATCAGAATAAACTAGAGTTAATAGTGGCTCGTTTTTTTAAAATTTATATATCTTTATTGACATTTTGAAATAGATATTACAAAAACAATGTGCAAAGTCTCAGGGTCATACAATTAGGATAATCAAATCTTGTGTGCTACAGTATTCAGTGGACTAGGTACATTCCATACGTATGTATTAACCCCATCTAGTGTAGGCTTAGTCCCACCCTCTTAAATTCTTCCGTTATTAATCTTCATCTTCAGAGTGTATCATACCTGGGTCTAGTCTCCGAGACTCTGGACAAACAAAACTTGTGTCAAGGAATCCCAACTTCCATCCCCCCACCCACAACTAAGACTCACCCTCCTTTCCATGTCTGGAATACGTTTCTGTGCTGCTAATCCTTGCCCTAACCCCTATAGTCCATGTTATTACACTGTTTAGTATAGCTCATCTAACCGTCTCCTCCCTCTCCTAGTTACCCTCTGGACCACTGCCCGTCTGTGCAGTCCCTGTGACCACCTCTTGTGTTTCGGTATCTGTCCCCTCGTTTGTTAGCTCCCCTATCATAGCTCTCCACGCCTGCAGGTCATCCTCTAATTTTTTGTCGTATCTAGTTTGTTGCATTCGAAGCACCTCGGCTGTCGTACCCATTGCTGCATTCTGGGTGATCTACGACTCAGCCACGAAATGGCTATCCGGCATTTCGCCAAAACCAATCCCAAGAGGACAAACTTCCTGCTCAGATTGTTATTCTTAGGTCAAGGTAGTAAGCCAAGTAATACCACCCGGATCTCATTTGATATCTCCCAACCCGTCGCCTCTCGTAACACGGTCAGGACGTCAGTCCAGTATGAGTGAAGCTCCGGACAGTGCCAGACGTTAATAGTTGCTCGTTATTGATTTTAGTTTAATTGGTGTTTGAAATGGGGGCAAAATGCATTTTTCAGTACGATTCTGCACTGCCCCTAAATTTGCTATAAATGTTATAGACAGTTCAATAATGTCTTTATCATTTTATAGAATGCATATAACACATTTGTTCACCTAAACATTTCACATCATCTTATTTTATCACCTTGACCTTAAATTCTCTGTCGTATATTAAGAATTCCAATCTACTTGAACAAGGGATGTAAAACCATCTCTCATAATCTCAGACCATAGACTGTGTAATTTCACAGATCGTACAGACTCCTAGATCCTGTCTAAAGTTCAGGTTAGAGGACCTGAAAGTCATCAATTTCAACCAATCTCGTGTTCAGGCCCACAGTGTCAGAGAGCTCAGTGTTTTGAAAAGAGCAAATCAATGTGTAGTGCTAGTCCAATTCTGCGTCGCATACGAAGCACTGGGTGCACAGAAGGCAAATTCATTTGTGACGTCCTACCTGATCCAGTGTGCCTCACTAGAAAGAGAACAGCCTAAAATAGTTTTATCAATGGAATGTCTTCTTGCCAGAGCAGCTATGGAAACAAACACTAAAGACACCTCAAAAATAGATCAAGAGGACTCAGAATTATCTTATTTAACTGTCAGCTATTATATTTTGAGAATGCAGTTCTATTTAATTTAAACATGCAATAGTGGCTTTATGAATATATAGGTGTGTGTGTGTATATATATATATATATATATATATATATATATATTATCTACTGGCGGTCGCCAGTAGATAGTTATAGTTAGGACCTATTTTCCATAGGAAATCCGCGACATTCTATTTGAAATAACTCTTGCGTCGGTTGACGAATCTTCGCGAAATTTTCAAACTTTATGGCCCGCTCCTACCCTGAAAGTCTCAGGGTGATTCGTCAAGCGGGGGCCGAGAAAAAGGGGGGTCCCAAAACGTGTTTTCCCCATTCATTTTCCCATAGGAAACTTTAGACACGGCTACAGCCCGAACTGCTGAACGGAATTACACCAAATTTGGCAAAGAGGTAGTTCTTGGTTCAAAAAGAACCCTTTTTGTTAAATGGTGTAAATCCGTTCAGTAGTTGCTGAGAAAATCAAAAGTAAAAACACATATATATCTGGGCGGAGCCTAACCACACGTCATCGTGAGATCTGATTGGCTGTCAGCACTTCATCCTGGAATTGCTGGCAGCCATCTTGGGACCAATATAAATGATAGTATCCCTTTGAAATGCATTGTAGTGAATCGAAGATTTTGAGGGTTACCAAAAGGAGAACTATAAAGGGTGATAACAGACTTTAGTTACATTAGAATTCATTTGTTGATGGTACCATACTAATTTCAGGAATTGTGGTGTGTTCTAAGGTGATTTTACCCTGTGAAAAACCTTCTGCTGGGATATCATGAATCATGTTTGAGAGAAAACTATTTTCACATGCTTGTCCCATACAGTTTTGGAAGGTGCCCCAGAAGCTAAAATGAGAGCATATTTTCTGTAAATTCACATTATCTTTCTCAGTCATGTGAGAATGAAGTCTGACATTCTCAGTAAAACATGTTACATCCAACAAGGGCAGAGACTGTCAGTTGATTCCTTTGTGTTCTACTGCAGCTTCCCAGAGTGTTCTAAAGAACAACTAGAGTGCTAACAGCCTTACTTATGACAAAAGTATGGCACACCTGAAGCCATCTTGATTGGAATAAACTGGTAACACTTAAAACATTTAATTTAAAAAGGAACAAAATGAGGGGTTCATTTTGCCATAGAAATTATGGTTAGTGCTGTAGAAAGAAAAATTAGGACATGTTTTAAGTGAGATCTCAAATATCTTCCTGTTATATTTCAACAGGAGCAGCCGGTCAGTTGATGCCTTTGTGTTCTACTGCAGCTTCCCAGAGTGTTCTAAAGAACAACTAGAGTGCTAACAGCCTTACTTATGACAAAAGTATGGCACACCTGAAGCCATCTTGATTGGAATAAACTGGTAACACTTAAAACATTTAATTTAAAAAGGAACAAAATGAGGGGGTTCATTTTGCCATAGAAATTATGGTTAGTGCTGCAAAAAGAAAATTTAGTGCATGTTTTAAGTGAGATCTCAAATCCTCTTCTATTTCATTAGAAAATTCTGACATGCAGACTGAAACAATCACTTTCAATACCAGCAGTAGACTTCCAGTTAACTCCTTGGTGAGCAGTAGCTTTACTACAGTGATCTAATGAACAACTAGAGTAATAACATTCTGAATTTATGGCAAATGTGTGACACATCTGAATGCCTTCTTGATGGAATCAAAGTAAAAAACTGAAAGCATTTCCTACTGAGGAGACTGCAGTAAATGAGGAAATTAGGAAACTTCATAACAAAGAAGTCTTCCAAGATGGCCACCAGTGAAAAAAGAGCCCAAATGTAGCACAAATATTACCGAGATGTAGCCCACATATAGCCCAATGACAAAAGTGTGCAAAACACTTTTTATTTTTAGTTTTTTTGCAGTTTTATGTTGTGCAGACTGGTCAGGTATTGGAGCGTTGCATCTTAAAACATGACCCCCCTACACTACAAAAACACCACTGCACTACCCTAAACCCTAAAACACTACCCCAGCACGACCCCCTACACTACACAAGCACCACTGCACTATCCTAAACCCTAAAACACTACCCCCAGCATGACCCACTACACTACACAAACACCACTGCACTACCCTAAACCCTAAAACACTACCCCAACACCACTGCACTAACCTAAATCCTAAAACACTACCCCCAGCACGACCCCCTACACTACCCAAACACCACTGCACTACCCTAAAACATGACCCCCTACACTACACAAACACCACTGCACTACCCTAAACCCTAAAACACTACCCCCAGCACGACCCCCTACACTACACAAGCACCACTGCACTACCCTAAACCCTAAAACACTACCCTCAGCACGACCCCCTACACTACACAAACACCACTGCACTACCTTAAACCCTAAAACACTACCCCCAGCACGACCCCCTACACTACCCAAACACCACTGCACTAACCTAAATCCTAAAACACTACCCCCAGCACGACCCCCTACACTACCCAAACACCACTGCACTACCCTAAAACATGACCCCCTACACTACACAAACACCACTGCACTACCCTAAACCCTAAAACACTACCCCCAGCACGACCCCCTACACTGCCCGAACACCACTGCCCTAAACCCTGAAACACCAGCCCCTGCACAACCCCCTACACTACCTGAACACCACTGCACTGCCCTAAACCCTGAAACACATACCCTAGCACGACCCCCTACACTGCCCGAACACCACTGCACTGCCCTAAACCCTGAAACACCACCCCCTTCACGACCCCCTACACTGCCCGAACACCACTGCACTGCCCTAAACCCTGAAACACCACCCCCAGCATGACCCCTACACTGCCCGAACACCACTGCACTGCCCTAAACCCTGAAACACTACCCCCAGCAAGACCTCCTACACTGCCCGAACACCACTGCACTGCCCTAAACCCTGAAACCACCCCCAGCAAGACCCCCTACACTGCCCGAACACCACTGCCCTAAACCCTGAAACACCACCCCCAGCACGACCCCCTACACTGCCCGAACACCACTGCACTGCCCTAAACCCTGAAACACCACCCCCAGCACGACCCCCTTTACTGCTCGAACACCACTGCACTGCCCCAAACCCTGAAACACCACCCCCAGCACGACCCCCTACACTGCCCGAACACCACTGCCCTAAACCCTGAAACACCACCCCCTGCACGACCCCTACACTGCCGGAACACCACTGCACTGCCCTAAACCCTGAAACACCACCCCCTACACTGCCCGAACACCACTGCACTGCCCTAAACCCTGAAACACCACCCCCAGCACGACCCCCTACACTGCCCGGAACACCACTGCACTGCCCTAAACCCTAAAACACCACCCCCAGCATTACCCCCTACACTGCCCAAACACCACTGCACTGCCCTAAACCCTAAAATACTACCCCCAGCACAACCCCCTACACTACCCGAACACCACTGCACTGCCCTAAACCCTAAAACACTCCCCCAGCACGACCCCCTACACTACCCGAACACCACTGCACTGCCCTAAACCGTAAAACACTCCCCCCCAGCACGACTCGCTACACTACCCAAACACCACTGCACTAAACCCTGAAACACCACCCCCTGCACGATCCCCTACACTGCACGAACACTACTGCACTGCCCTAAACCCTGAAACACCACCCCCAGCACGACCCCCTACACTGCACGAACACCACTGCACTGCCCTAAACCCCGAAACACTACCCCCAGCAAGACCCCCTACACTGCCCGTACACCACTGCACTGCCCTAAACCCTGAAACACCACCCCCAGCATGACCCCCTACACTGCCCGAACACCACTGCACTGCCCTAAACCATGAAACACCAGCCCCAGCACGACCCCTACACTGCCCGAACACCACTGCACTGCCCTAAACCCTGAAACACCACCCCCAGCACGACCCCCTACACTGCCCGAAGACCACTGCACTGCCCTAAACCCTGAAACACCAGCCCCAGCACAACCCCGTACACTGCCCGAACACCACTGCACTGCCCTAAACCCTGAAACACCAGCCCCAGCACGACCCCCTACACTGCCCGAACACCACTGCACTGCCCTAAACCCTGAAACACCACCCCCAGCAAGACCCCCTACACTGCCCGAACACCACTGCACTAAAGCCTGAAACACCACCCCCAGCAAGACCACCTACACTGGCCGAACACCATTGCACTGCCCTAAACCCTGAAACACCACCCCCTGCACGACCCCCTATACTGCCCAAACACCACTGCACTGCCCTAAACCCTGAAACACCACCCCTCAGCACGACACCCTACACTGCCCAAACACCACTGCACTGCCCTAAACCCCGAAACACCACCCCCAGCATGACCCCCTACACTGCCGGAACACCACTGCACTGCCCTAAACCCTGAAACACCACCCCCTGCACGACCTCCTACACTGCCGGAACACCACTGCACTGCCCTAAACCCTGAAACACCACCCCCAGCACGACCCCCTACACTGCCCGAACACCACTGCACTGCCCTAAACCCTGAAACATCAACCCCAGCAAGACCCCCTACACTGCCTGAACACCACTGCCCTAAACCCTGAAACACCACCCCCTACACTGCACGAACACCACTGCACTGCCCTAAACCCTGAAACACCAGCTCCAGCAAGACCCCCTACACTGCCCGAACACCACTGCACTGCCCTAAACCCTGAAACACCAGCCCCAGCATGACCCCCTACACTGCCCGAACACCACTGCACTGCCCTAAACCCTGATACACCAGCCCCAGCATGACCACCTACACTGCCCGAACACCACTGCACTGCCCTAAACCCTGAAACACCAGCCCCAGCATGACCCCCTACACTGCCCGAACACCACTGCACTGCCCTAAACCCTGAAACACCAGCCCCAGCACGACCCCCTACACTGCCCGAACACCACTATACTGCCCTAAACCCTGAAACACCAGCCCCAGCACGACCCCCTACACTGCCCGAACACCACTGCACTGCCCTAAACCCTGAAACACCACCCCCTGCATGACCCCCTACACTGCCCGAACACCACTGCACTGCCCTAAACCCTGAAACACCACCCCCTGCAGCACCCCCTACACTGCCCGAACACCACTGCACTGCCCTAAACCCTGAAACACCACCCCCAGCACGACCTCCTTTACTGCTCGAACACCACTGCAGTGCCCCAAACCCTGAAACACCACCCCCAGCACGACCCCCTACACTGCCCGAACACCACTGCCCTAAACCCTGAAACACCACCCCTGCACGACCCCCTACACTGCCCGAACACCACTGCACTACCCTGAAACACCACCCCCTACACTGCCCGAACACCACTGCACTGCCCTAAACCCTGAAACACCACCCCCAGCATGACCCCCTACACTGCCCGAACACCACTGCACTGCCCTAAACTCTAAAACACCACCCCCAGCATTACCCCCTACACTGCCCAAACACCACTGCACTGCCCTAAACCCTAAAATACTACCCCCAGCACAACCCCCTACACTACCCGAACACCACTGCACTGCCCTAAACCCTAAAACACTCCCCCAGCACGACCCCCTACACTACCCGAACACCACTGCACTGCCCTAAACCCTAAAACACTCCCCCAGCACGACCCCCTACACTACCCAAACACCACTGCACTGCCCTAAACCCTAAAACACTACCCCCCGCATGACCCCTACACTACCCAAATACCAATGCACTACCCTAATCCCTAAAACACTACCCCCGCGTGACCCCCTACACTACCCTAAACCCTAAAACACTACCCCCGCACGACTCCCTACACTACCCAAAGACCACTGCACTACCCTAAACCCTAAAACATGACCTCCTACACTACACAAACACCACTGCACTACCCTAAACCCTAAAACACTACCCCCTACACTACACAAACACCACTGCACTACCCTAAACCCTGAAAACTCTACCCCCAGCAGTACCCCTACACTACCCAAACACCACTGCACTAACCTAAACCCTAAAACACTACCCCCAGCAGTACCCCTACACTACCCAAACACCACTGCACTACCCTAAATTCACTACCCCCAGCACGACCTCCTACACTACCCAAACACCACTGCACTACCCTTAACCCTAAAACACTACCCCCAGCACGACCCCCTACACTACCCAAACACCACTGCACTACCCTAAACCCTAAAACACTCCCCCCAGCACGACTCCCTACACTACCCAAACACCACTGCACTACCCTAAACCCTAAATCTACCCCCAGCATGACCCCCTACACTACACAAACACCACTGCACTACCCTAAACCCTAAAACACTACCCCCAGCACGACCCTCTTCACTACCTAAACACAACTGCACAATTTGTTACAGGCGTTGCAACGCAGGCCTGTGGTGCTTACTGGAAGTACCTGAGTGGGCTAGTTGGGCCCCAGGGACCCTCAGGATTCAAGGTGACCTAATCCCCCAACTTAAAACGCACCACGGGGCGCGTTTGCACAGTGGTGAAGGGAGGGGGCGGGGCCTCAGGTGACATGTGCGCAAACACGCCCTGTGGTGCGTTTTAAGTTGGGGAATTAATTCCTTTGAATCCTGAGGGACCCTGGGGGCCAACTAGCCCACCAGGTACCTTCAGTAAGCACAACAGAGTTGCGTTGCAGAGAGGTGAAAAAGGTGCGTGGCCTCGGAACGCCTCTCTGCAACTCAGCTCTGTGGTCCTAACTGTAGGTACCTGGGGGGCTGGTTGGCCCCAGGGACCCTCAGAATTCAAGGGGACTTAATCCCGCAACTTAAAACGCGCCACGGGGTGCGTTTGCACACATGTCACCTCAGGCCCCCCTCCCTTTACCACTGTGCAAACGCGCCCTGTAGCGCGTTTTAAGAGGTAGTTTTAATCCCCCTGCCCTATTATGTACTAGGGACTTGCAGAGGAGGTCATGCTTATCACAGGGGTACCCCAACGCATAGTGTTCCCTAGTGTATGTAGGTGTTTTCACTGTATTCTAAGTGTCTTTTAGCATAGCACTGGCTCTGGTTAGTCAGAGTCAGTTACCACCAGTACCCGTCTGAAAAAGTTGTGGGCACAGGATGATTTTGCAACAAGGCCTCTTTCTGCTCCTCTGTTGGTTCTTTATGCACATCTTTTGCTTCTTTCTGTGCGTTTTTTCTTCTTTCTCCACATGTCCTACCTCTGTAGGCATAGTTGGAAACTGGCATTTAAAAAAACCTTTGAAATTCACTTAAAAATCATAGGTTTCAGGCACGTTATAGTTAGAAATTAGCATTTAAAAAACCTTTGAAATTCACTGAAAAAACCATAGGTTTCAGACACGTTATAGTTAGAAATTAGCATTTAAAAAACCTTTGAAATTCACTGAAAAAACCATAGGTTTTAGGGACAGTTATAGTTAGTTGGACATTTCACTCGTACAAAACCATAGAAATTCCCCCGTTATAGTTAGTTCAGCTAACTTATAACTCGCGCCCACGCAATGCACTGCTGATGACGTCACATATTACATCACTCATGACATGGTCAGTGACATCACTGATGACATCACTGATGACATCTCAAATGACATCACTGATGACATCATCCATGTGATAATTTCATGCATCTTCTCACACCCTAATATAACTTTTGATACACCCACTCTAAATTACAGACTGCCATTCTCAAAACCATAGACACTCCAACACCAAAAACTACATACCCACTCACTGATTCTTAGGTCTACACACACATCCACTCACTCACCCGTACAGTCACTCATACTTAGTCACTCAGTACAGGACTATCATATGCACTCATACACCTATATAAACACTCACACACCGCCACTCATCCATAGAGGTACTCACACACCTAGTCAGTCATGCAAAAACTTAATCACACACCCATTTACTCACCTATACAGTTATACACACACCAGCTCACTTACTCATACAAATACTAGCACATTCTTACGCTCTTATACAATCACTGATACAAGTACACACTCATCCATACAGCCACTCTCACAATCACACACTCACTTATAGCCATTTATATACTCCAACACACATATATACTGCCTTTCACATATGTAGTTACTCACACATGTACCACTGAGATATACATTCAATCACTAACACACCCATACACACACTCACCCACCCATACAGTCCATCACAGATGCACTCTTGAAACCATGCACCCAGTGAATCACCAACTCACACATCTATGCACAGAGTCACACACACCCCACCCACACAAACACTCAGGCACCCATACAGATACTCAGACAATCAATCAATAACCCATGTAGACACTCATGTAGCTATTCAGAAAGCCATGCAGCCGCTTACAAACCAACAGACAGACGGATACAGACATTCACACAGTTTAGTCACTAACCCATGCATTCAGTAAGATACATTTAATCACTCACTTGTAGAGTCAGTCACTCACGTACTAAATCATCCATTCAGACACTTATACACCCACTCATTCTTCAATACACCTTTCCCTATATATATTAAACATATTTAAACTTTACAGAAACACACAGTCACTGGATGATGTCATCAGTGATGTCATCAGTGATGTCATTTGAGATGTCATCAGTGATGTCATCAGTGATGTCACTGACCATGTCATGAGTGATGTAATATGTGACGTCATCAGCAGTGCATTGCGGGGCGCGAGTTATAGTTAGCTGAACTAACTATAATGGGGGAATTTCTATGGTTTTGTACGAGTGAAATGTCCAACTAACTATAACTGTCCCTAAAACCTATGGTTTTTTCAGTGAATTTCAAAGGTTTTTTAAATGCTAATTTCTAACTATAACGTGTCTGAAACCTATGGTTTTTTCAGTGTATGTATGTATATATATATATATATATATATATATATATATATATATATATAATTTTGCTATCTTCTGCCCTCCCCTCTCCCTTGGCAGCTTCTCCAGTCAGTGGTCAGTAGTGGGACTCCATCCATAAATTATTCAAACTCCTATAGCCCAACAGAGTTTGAATAATGTAAGGGCAGTTAATGCCAGAGGTGGGTGGAGGTGTGAGGGCTTAAACTGGCCTTCATGTGCCCATCTCCCTTCCATTACAAATCTTAGAAATAGTACACTATTTGTGTTTTTTAGGTCGCAGCCTACCAGACAGGGCAGCTGTCTGGTTCGCTAAAGACATCTTGGGGAAATTCAGAAAGTTGTTCCATGAATGTATTCTGCCTGTTGCTTGCCATTGGCTTTGTGGTTTGTAACCCACGTTTTCTTGCTTTCCATTTGCTGGCTTTATTTGTTTTAGGCTGTCGAGCTTGAGTTCGTACCTTCCCTTGCCCATGCGTTATTTACAGTATCCCTTTCTGTAAACAGGTCTGTAAATCTTGTTCTTATCTCGTCCCATTTGCTGGGCATTCAAAGATCGAGGTCAAATGTCAGGCGCTGTTTTCCGAGGGCGCTTGTTTGCTTTTCATTTTCTGACTTCAAAGTTAGAGGATTTATGTGACAATCTTGCTGGATACTAAGGGTAGGAAAGAGTTTTTTTCAAGCACACAGCAACATTTAAATGAACTGTTTAAGTAGTTCAGAATTAGGAACACAAATGAAGCACTTTTTTGGTTATTTCTGAAGTGTGTTGGAAGCAAATACTTCAATATGCCACTGCTCTCTAGGCCTCTGCACTGTCCACTCCCTGTACCATTGTACTCTGCCACTGCATTCTACACCACTGTAATCTAGGCTACCCCAATCAACTCTGTACAATTCCACTATACACCACTGTACTCTATGCCACCCCAACACTGCGTTCTGCTCCACTCCACTCTGCCAATGCACTTTACTCTGTAACACTCCACTCTATGCCCTCACTCTATGCCACTCTAATCTACTCTGCACCACTGCACTCTACTCCGCTTTACTGTAGGCCATTACACTCTATGCCACTCTATGCAGTTGCACTCTATCCTGCACCACTTCTCTACGCCACTCCATTTCATTCTACTCTGAAACAATGTACTCTATGCCACTGCATTCTATGCCACTCTGTGCCAGTCCACCGACTCTGTCACTCTACTCTCTGCCACTCTACTCTGCACCCCTCTATGCTATTCTACTCTTCACCCCTCTATGCTATTCTACTCTTCACCCCTCTATGCTATTCTACTCTTCACCCCTCTATGCTATTCTACTCTTCACCCCTCTATGCTATTCTACTCTTCACCCCTCTATGCTATTCTACTCTGCACCCCTCTATGCTATTCTACTCTGTACCCCTCTATGCTACTCTACTCTGCACCCCTCTATGCTACTCTACACCACTCTACACCACTCTGCTACTCTACACCACTCTGCTACTCTACACCACTCTGCTACTCTGCACCGCTCTGCTACTCTGCACCGCTCTGCTACTCTACTCTGCACCGCTCTGCTACTCTACTCTGCACCACTCTATGCTAGCCTACTCTGCAACACTCTATGCTACCCTACTCTGCACCACTCTATGCTACCCTACTCTGCACCACTCTATGCTACCCTACTCTGCACCACTCTATGCTACCCTACTCTGCACCACTCTATGCTACCCTACTCTGCACCACTCTATGCTACTCTACTCTGCACCACTCTATGCTACTCTACTCTGCACCACTCTATGCTACTCTACTCTGCACCACTCTATGCTACTCTACTCTGCACCACTCTATGCTACTCTACTCTGCACCACTCTATGCTACTCTACTCTGCACCACTCTATGCTACTCTACTCTGCACCACTCTATGCTACCCTACTCTGCACCACTCTATGCTACCCTACTCTGCACCACTCTATGCTACCCTACTCTGCACCACTCTATGATACTCTACTCTGCGCCCCTCTACTCTGCGCCCCTCTACTCTGCGCCCCTCTACGCTGCGCCCCTCTACGCTGCGCCCCTCTACGCTGCGCCCCTCTACGCTGCGCCCGCCTCTCCACTCTGCGCCCCTCTACTCTTCGCCCGCCTCTCCACCACTCTAATCTACGCCACTGTGTTCTATGCCGCTGCATTGTACACCACTGAATTCAATGCCTCAGCACTCAATGCCACTGCGCTCTACGCCACTGCACTCTGCAACACACTACCGCAATGCAGTCTACAACAGTCCATTTTACTCTATGCCACGCCAGTGTATGAAACTCTACGTGACTCCACACTGCCACTTCAGTACACAACACTCTCTGCCGTTCCACTCTACGATACTCTGCGCCACTCTCCTCTCCGCCACTAACTTTTAGCCAAGCTGAACAGCAGCCACGCTGGTGTACAACATAGCTAAAACACATTGGCAAAGCCAATAGATCTTGCATAGGTGCACCTACTGGCTTTGCCAATGCTTGTTGTAAGGTCTGTTCCTTCAATTGGAAACAAGTTTTTTTTTTTTGTCCTTTGATAGCCATCAAGACTGGTCAAGGCTGCCTGCCATTTTAATAAAACTTGGCCAGGCTAACAGAATGGTTAAGGGCAGGCTGCCACGATTCTTGTAGGGCTGAAAGTGTCCTCCCAGCCCCTCCGCCTACTTTGGGATTGTCCGCCTGCCAGAATGGCCCGTCCTTTGTTACCCAGCCCCTTCCTTAATGTATTGAAATCTGGGGGCATGTATGGCAATTGTATCACCGTGCCAGTATTCCATTATCCTCTCAGGATTATGGTAGTGAGTTCTTACTTTCCACATCACCAGGTTATCTTATGAGCCTAATCCCTCCATTATATGTTCAGGAGTTACCATGCATGTGCTGCTTAAACTTAACCACCTGTCTTTTTTCTTTTAACTCTCTTTCAAACTTAACCACCTGTCTTTTTTGTTTTAATTCTCTTTCTACTCCACCCTTCCATCTTCACTGGTTTTCTTTACCACCAGTTTTCAGTAAGTAGCCTCTTGCATTTTGCTGTCTTTTCTTTCATTTTGTAGTTTAGGTTAAGTTATATAGTGAATGTGCCATCTAACAACAGTATTTAGCTTTCTGACTCCAGAGACTTTTTACGGGGGTTTGCCGCTCTGTTTTGCCCTAGAAAAAGAGAAAAAAAGAATTTGGGGTTCTTCTATTTGGATTTTCCCTCCATCCACATACCCTCCCTGGCTGGTTTGTTTACATTTTTCCTGGGTAGGACTGACGTATGAGATGGAGATTTTCCCATCACTTTTAATGTTAACTTGCACCAGAGTACACTTTTGCTCAGGCAAATGTACTATGCCATGTATCTGGATCATGGTAGTGATTTACAGGATAGGCAGCAATTCCCCATAAAATGAGATTTGTTTTCTCAAATTTTGTATGTTAAATACAAACTTCCAATGAGGTTACATTTATCAAATTGTAAACAACAATGATTGGTAAAACATGTAGGCGCCAATATACAGCAGTGAGGTAATAGGTTCTTGTCCTGCATCACTGTAAAAACATTGAAAAAACAGTGATGGTATGTGCTTTCAACGGTATGCTCTGATGTGGAAAATTGGGCTTTTGTTAACAAACAACATTTGAGACATATAAGACTTTGCAACCAAATGGTGGTTTTGTAAAGAAAATAGAAGGTTTCATTCAGGATTTAATCTTTTGTTAGATTTCATATTATCGTAAATGAGTAATGGACGCAGAAATATGTAATTTGATAGAATCTGCATACAGTTTTCTGATGGGTATGTTTGGTACAATATAAATGTTATATAAATGTTTAACAAGAAAGTTGTAATTTGTTCAGATTACAAATTGCTATTAAGAAACGTTCCCCTACATCCTTGGGAGGCTGGGTATGAGGGGTGGGATGGGGCAGGGTGGGAACAAAATCCAATGGAGCAGGTAATTCCTGGTGACGTGGTTAAAGTACAGCATCTCAAGGCTTTAGTAATTATGTTAATAAGTAACAAGTGTTTTTTTTTATATGGTAGTACATGGTCATCCATATTGTATTTACTGGTAATCATGGCCTCTTCCCCACTGAGGGGATTGTATACAGTAATCCGTGGGTTATTCCAGCACAGTGTTCTCACAATTTAAACACAAATAGTGCTTTAAATGGCAAGTACTCACCGGTACTGAGTACCTACACTTCTTTCATTTGAAAGAGAGAGCCCCTCCACTTAAAAGGCATGCAATACTTTTAATAGGAGAATGCCTGCAGTTCTCATATGCAAACTGATACTTCGTGATAGTGAGTGCCTGCGCTTATAGATTTCCATTTCATGCACTGGTTGCAACTTGTACAATTTTGAGCGTTTTGCACATAATTGGGGCCGTACAACATATAGTGGCCAAGTATACGCTTGAAGGGGAAATGGTCATGCTTGAATGTGGCCAAAGTGAAAATGTCAGTTTTTTATTCTCTGACCTGCTTCCTGTACACACACACACACAGTAAGGTAATTGTCATTTTAAGAAATCCCATCCCCCCGTCTGCATGTTGTTAATGAAATTTGAGCTGTGAGCATTGGGGAATAATAACGTTTTTCTTTAATTTTATTCTTCTGGAGTTTGGAAAGAGTCTTTCAAGGAGTGGCAGGGACATTATTTTTGTTTTATAAAATCATAACTCTTATGGATGAAAGTATGAAGAAGCATCCTTTGCCTTGTCTATTTCATCTGTTAAATATAAGAAAAACAAACTACAAAACCCCTTCAGCCTCCACTCATATTGGTTGTCGATACTTGTCAGGGGCCGCTTAAGAAGGAACTGGAGGAGCTAAAGTCATAAATGAGTCTTATATTTTCATCCTCTAAAACATTTGGAAGTCTCATCCACTTAAATTTGCGAAAAGGAGTGTTCGAGGCATATGAGCTGCAGATCACACACTATGCATAGATCGCCATCTGGTGTTGGGCCCGGATGTTTGCACTTTGTTGTTGTCTTTGGAATAAGTCTTTGGAAGTTACGAGATGGGTGACTCCTCCTTTGGACAATAGTGCGCATGGGCATCGACTCCATCTTCAGATTGTTTTTTTCCGCCATCGGGCTCGGATGTGTTTCTCGCGCTCCAGTTCGGTGTCGCCACCATTCTAACTCTCGACGCGCAATCCTTCACCCTTTCGTCGGTATTGTTTTCGATCGCGTTTCCCTTTTCGACGCACATCTCTACAAATTCCAATCCTTCGATTCCGGTCGTCGACGCAGGCCTTCGGGCCTAGCTGCGCCATCCGGCCTTTTGGCTCATGGAAAGGACTCCCTTCAAAAAGTGTCCTCAATGTGGGTCCAAGTTTCCCCACGCCGATCTTCACGAGGTCTGTAACCTCTGCCTTTCGCCCGAGCACGAGGCCAAAGACTGTCCAGCTTGCGCCTCTTTCCGTTCCAAGAAAATGATACGGGATCGTCGAGCTCGAAGAAACATGGCTCGATCGTCAACATCCATACCAGACGACATCTTCCAGGAAGGCGTCGATGAACAGGAACAACTCGAAGAGGGCCTCATCAGCGCCTCCGAAGCTGACGATTCCGACGTCGAAGACATCACTCCTGGGCAACGGGTCGTAAGTACTGACGTCGACCCCTCCCCACCATCCATTCCGGCAAAGGCTTCGGTAACACCTTCACCTTCGGGCCTAGGTGCACACCGGGACAAAACTTCCCACGCCCCGCCTTCCGGCCTGGCCAAGAAGTCGACACATAAGCCTTCGGGCTGCTAGGGCTCGAGCCAGCCTACCCTCGGTGCCGAAACCCCATCCCCGGCACCGAGACCAAAAGACAAACCACTGTCTACGCCCGCACCGAGGCCTGGTTCCACATCGGCGCATTCGCCACCGAAACCCACTGGCACGGAGCCTTTGACTCCGAAAAAACCATCGGAACCGAGCAAACAACCAGTTCCGAGAACCGCTGGACCTCAACCTTCGGAGCCGAAAAAACTTTCGGTACCGGCTCCAAAAACCCCAACGGAATCGACCAAAGCTCCCGCTTCCAAGCCTAAGGAGTATAAAACAACTCCAAAATTGGTGCCACACAAACACTCGGACCCGAAAACATTGGCGCCGAAACACCACACTTCAGAGGAGGAGCTTTTCCAACCAGATCCAACCCAACAAACTCTGGAAATAGACCCAAATACAGGTCGACTTGTGGTTAGTCCTACCAGGAAGAGGAAATTGGACAAACCTGCACCAGCTCCACTCCCTCTCAAGAAAAAACACATTGTCACTTCTCCTTTCAGGATCCCTTCTCCACCCCCTCCTCCACACCACATCTCTCCTATTCCATCTCCAGTACTCTCACAATCTCCTCCACCTCAGGATGATGAGGACCCTTCTGAGTACGAAGGCGATAACCAACCTTTAGGAGAACCTAGCCATCCTAATATCCCTAATGACCCATGGGACGATTATGGCACACCAGATGTCCCCGATACACCACAAGATGATATCTACCCATCTAGACCATCCCCTCCAGAGGACACCATAGGATTCACTCAGCTCATTCATAGAGCTGCAGAATACCACGGTGTAGATTTACCCACAGACCCTGTAGAAGAAGACTTCCTTATGGACACTTTCGCACCATCTCAAAGGTCCACTTCTATCCTCCCAATGCTAAAAGGGGTAGTCAAACACGCTCCTGAGGTCTTTAAAGATCCTGTAAGGGCTAGAGTCATTAACCCCAGGGTAGAAAAGAAATATAAGTCTGCCCCAGCTGACCCCGCTTACATTAAAGGGCAACTTCCCTTAGATTCTTTAGTAGTTTCTAACGCCAGGAAAAGGGCTAACTCCCAAACCTCAGGCGATGCTCCACCTCCTGATAAGGAGTCAAAACTCTTGAACGCATCTGGTAAGAGAACAGCGTCCCAGGCAGCTAATATTTGGAGAATTGCCAACACACAGGCGTTGCTGGCTAGGTACGATAGGGCACACTATGACGAACTGGAGACCCTACTAAAACACCTTCCAGACCAATACAAAACAAGAGCCAATGATCTCATCCAGGAAGGCAAAATTATAACAAATACCTCCATTCGATGTGCTCTGGATGCTGCAGACACAGCCTCACGAGCCATTAATACCAGTGTTCTTTTACGTAGACATGCATGGCTCCGTATTTCAAGGTTCAAACCCGAGGTTCAAACTGCCATACTAAATCAGCCGTTTGACCAAGAACATTTATTTGGACCTACTGTGGATTCATCTTTAGAAAAGATGAAAAAAGACACCGACACAGCCAAATCAATGGGAGCTTTGCAATCGCAAACTCCCAGAAGTTCCTTTCGTCGCTCCTCTTATAGGGGCGCCTCTAGAGGTTTTACCACGGATAACTCTTCCACGTCCTATAAAAATCCCACTCAGACCTCCTCTACCAGAGGTTATTACAGAGGCGGCTACAGAGGCAATAATAACAAAGGTAGAGGCAAAACCGTCAATACCCGTACTGCCTCCACCTCCAAACAATGACTTCCCTCCACACCCCCCAGACTATTCCACTCCAGTCGGGGGAAGATTACTACAGTTCCTACCTGTCTGGAACACCATTACCACGGACAGGTGGGTGAGACAAATCATCCAATCCGGTTATTGCCTGGAACTCACTTCAACTCCTCCAAACATACCACCCAAACAGCGTCCAATGTCAACAGACCATTTAACGCTTCTCAAACAAGAGGTACTTTCCCTCCTACAAAAACATGCAATAGAACCAGTTCCCCTGCATCAGCAAAACACAGGGGTCTACTCACTGTATTTTCTCATTCCAAAGAAGGACGGAACCCTGAGGCCCATCCTCGACATCAGACCATTAAACCTCTACATACAGTCAGACCATTTTCATATGGTCACTCTTCAACAACTCCTTCCTCTACTCAAACAAGGCGATTTCCTTGCCACCTTAGATCTCAAGGACGCCTACTTCCACATTCCCATTCACCCTGCTCACAAAAAATATCTTCGATTTGTAGTGAACGGTCAACATTATCAGTTCAAGGTGCTCCCATTCGGAGTCACCACAGCACCCAGAGTCTTCACAAAATGTCTGGCAGTCGTAGCAGCCCACTTAAGAAGACAACAAATTCACGTCTTCCCATACTTGGACGACTGGCTCATAAAAGCCAGGTCACATACCCAGTGTGTAAATCACACACACACACCACAATCCAACTGCTTCACGACTTAGGGTTCACAATAAACCTCACAAAGTCTCACCTCCAACCGTCCCACATCCAACAATATCTAGGTGCCACAATCGACACCTTAAGAGGCCTTGCATACCCCAATCCAGCCAGGATAGCAAGCATGCAAGCCCTTATAACAAAATTTCAGCCGCAACACTCACTTCCAGCTCGGGTGTTTATGCAACTAATAGGGATGATGGCCTCTTGTATTTTCATAGTACCACATGCAAGACTCCAAATGCGCCCCTTACAGGAATGCTTGGCACGTCAGTGGAACCAGGCTCTAGGTCAGCTAACAGATCTGGTGTTGGTGGATGGCCGCACACATCGCTCTCTGCAGTGGTGGAACACCCAAAACCTTTCCAAAGGGCGACCGTTCCTAGAGCCACTTCCACAGATTGTGCTAACAGCAGACGCATCGCTCACCGGATGGGGGGCTCATCTGCTACATCACACCATACAGGGCACATGGACACCTCAGCAAAAGTTACTCCACATCAATCATTTGGAGTTACTCGCAATCTTTCTGGCATTAAAATCATTCCAGAAACAGATATCAGGCAAAGCTGTCTTAGTCCGGACGGACAATATCACAGCAATGTATTATTTACAAAAACGGGGGGACGCACTCTCTACAGCTCTCCCAACTAGCTCAGAGCATATGGAGGTGGGCTATTCCTCAAAACATATTCCTGTTAGCCCAACATCTTCCAGGAATTCAGAATCAGATCGCAGATCTGTTAAGTCGTCAAACACAACAAATTCACGAGTGGAAACTTCACCCACAAGTTCTTCAACCATTTTTCCAAATGTGGGGGCATCCAGAGATAGATCTCTTCGCCACACATTACAACACAAAATGCCCAAGCTTCGCCACCAGATATCCACACCCATTGTCCAAAGGCAATGCGATATGGATGAATTGGTCAGGCAGATTTGCGTACGCTTTTCCGCCTCTCCCACTCATTCCACTAGTGGTGTGGAAGCTACAACAGCAGTCACTAACACTGATTCTAGTTGATCCAACATGGGCCAGACAACCATGGTACACAACATTGCTGGAACTATCCGTAGTCCCGCACCAAAAGCTTCACCTCTCCCCACATCTTCTAACACAGAACCGTGGAGAGATCAGACATCCAGATCCAGCACAGCTCAATCTAGCAATCTGGCTCCTGAAGTCCTAGAATTCGGTTACCTCAATCTTCCACCTGATTGTATGAACGTTATCAAAGAGGCTAGGTGCCCCACCACTAGAGCCTGCTACGCAGCCAAGTGGAAAAGATTTGTTATATACTGTACCAATAACACAATCCATCCTCTAGATTCGTCCATTCAACACATCATATGTTACCTGCTGCATCTTCAAAGATGTAATCTTGCATACACATCCATTAGGTTGCATCTCGCTGCCATAGCAGCTTACCTACAGAATAGACAACATTTGTCATTATTCAGGGTACCAGCCATTAAAGCATTTATGGAAGGTCTCAAAAGAATAATTCCTCCTAGGGTACCACCTTCTCCAGTGTGGAATCTAAACATCGTCCTCACTAGATTAATGGGCCCTCCATTCGAACCTCTACATAAATGTGAGCTCCAATTTCTTACATGGAAAGTTGCTTTCCTTGTAGCTATCACATCTCTCAGACGAGTCGGTGAGTTTCAGGCACTAACTATTCAAGAACCATTTTTACAACTCCATCATAAAGTGGTTCTCAGGACAAATCCCAAATTCCTTCCTAAAGTTATTTCTCCCTTCCATCTCAACCAATCTGTGGACTTGCCAGTATTCTTCTCGCAACCACAGACAGTAGCAGAAAGAGCTCTTCACACACTAGATGTGAAAAGAGCCCTCCTTTACTACATTGACAGAACAAAACCTTTTCGCAAAACAAAACAACTTTTTGTATCCTTTTCACCACCACATAAAGGCAATCCTATATCAAATTCTGGCATTGCACGGTGGATTGTCAAATGTATACAAATTTGCTACCACAAAGCAAAACGTACACTATCTATTCCCCCTAAAGCCCACTCTACCTGTAAAATTGGTGCTTCCATGGCATTTTTAGGGAACATTCCCCTAGATGACATCTGCAAAGCAGCTACATGGTCTACACCGCACACATTCACAAAACACTATTGTGTAGATGTGCAGGCAAAACAACAAGCTAGTGTAAGCCAGGCTGTACTCAAAACACTATTTCAAACTACTGCAACAGATACTGGTGGTCGCCGCTAAAGGGACGTACTGCTATGCAATCTATGCATAGTGTGTGATCTGCAGCTCATATGCATCGAACGGAAAATGCTACTTACCAGTATGCATCTGTTCTTGGCATGTAGAGCTGCAGATCCACACACGCCCACCCACCTCCCCGGCTACCTTTATCTGTTCCAGTATTATCTTAATTAGATACAACATACATGGACATCTCTTTCTGTTTCTCACAAAACTCCATCATTTCCCTTCTTGGCGAAAAACAATCTGAAGATGGAGTCGATGCCCATGCGCACTATTGTCCAAAGGAGGAGTCACCCATCTCGTGACTTCCAAAGACTTATTCCAAAGACAACAACAAAGTGCAAACATCCGGGCCCAACACCAGATGGCGATCTATGCTTAGTGTGTGGATCTGCAGCTCTACATGCCAAGAACAGATGCATACTGGTAAGTAGCATTTTCCTTTTTTGTCATATTGAAAGGTCAGTTTATAACCGATTCGTCCCCTTTCCTTCTTACTCATGGCCTGTCGGAGCCCTAGTGCGAGGCACCGTTAAATTGCTTTCTGTGCAAGAGTTCAAGTTGTACGCACTACTGGCACAGAGTGCTCACCCTTTTATTCCACTTGAAGATTGAAACTTTGCGACCCACCCATGAATAAGCTCCCTAAACTTTCTTTCCCCTGCCTGCTCACAAGTCTTTAAAATTACTGCCCTTGGTTCCATGGTCCTACATTTGTATGATATATGGGTCATTTCGCTGTTCATAAAAAAGAATCGAAACCCATCCGGTCTCAAGTGAGTGGTGTATTATTTTTGAAGCTGTCAACCTGTTATAGAGAGACTTTTATTCTGGAAATTGTCTTCTGTCCTTTAATGAAGGGCCTATTGTACTGTAAACCAGCTGGACAGACTATACTAATGGCAACACTTATGTGTCACGTTTAATACCATAGTATGCTTCAGGCAACCCTGCATAGCCGTATGTCATTGTTTCAAGGTGGCTTCATGGTCTAGGTTTTACTTTCCCTGGAAACAAGGAGATAACTTCATGCCATAACTCAACTAGATCAATTGTTCCAATATTCCCTATATAGCTGATCCCACTTGCACTGCTCAGACGTATATTTAGACTCCCCTATGGGATAAACCTTCAAAAACAGAACACTTCTTCATGGTGCCCACCCTAATTTGAAAGGTACCATGGATGCTTTGCCACCCTCAACCGTCAACCCCGCCCACCCTCTTTTGGGTGCTACAAGCCATACGTAAATAATTCCATAACTACTACAAAAAACGCAAGTCTGGATGATGTGAAATGAGTCATCAGAGTGTCTTTCTTTAACTAGACTTCTAGAAGGCAGGCTGGGAAATATTCACAACTTTACTCTTCTCTGGTAAACATCTGAAAGATTGACACCAAGCGCAGGCTGTACCCATCATGGCTTTTCCTGTGTCACCTTCCATCCTGTGGTGCAGGCATTTGTTGTGGCTGCAGCTCTTAGCCACAGCAAAAGCCTCTAATTCTCAACTGCCTTCCCACTGGTCAAGGATATGAGTTCCTTGGGATAATTGAAAACAAATAGTACAGGAATTAATCCCCGCCTCAAGGCAATATGGATGCTCTTTATGGGGAAGTGATTAAAGGAGAAAAGTAGAATGTGGAAATCCTCATCTGACTGTCTGTTGACCCCCCCCTTAATGGCTTACAGGCTTTCAGTCAGTCCTGGCTAAGGACAAGCAGACCACCATTCTCCTGTTTGTTTCTGCCCTGGTTCTTGAGAAATCTGTTAGTGAACATAAGGCGCCAGACATTGCTTTAGTTATCACACCTCTTTCAAATTGTCCTTATAGTGTAAGATCTCCTTTTGGTGGGAGCTTTTCACAGAATCTGCTGATATGGAGTTCGTAAGGTGCATGTCGGGAACCCTTATAGCTAACTCTCTACTGTGAATTATTTCTAAACTGTCCTTTTCTTTGTCTTTCTGCATCTTTCTATTAGGGTCAGAATCACTAGTTGTAGTTTCTTTAATGGCTTGTACGATCTGCAAGGTGCTAGGCCCAAATTGAGTGCAGTTGGTTGACCTTTTGCCACTCGGCCAGCTGGTGGATCCCAGAGAAACTTAAGTTGAGTTTTATTTATCCTGCGCAAGTTTTGTTGACCTATTTAATTCAGTTCAGAACTTGTATCCTTTATTGGACCTTAATTTGGTTCCTTTAGTTTTGTCTCATAAACCCTTTCATCCACTTGCATCCTGTGATAGTGAACTGGTAATCTTCGATTTACACTGATTAGTGGAGTTGAGGAGGCTTTGAGGAGGTCGGAAGTCTGCATTTCAGACTGCTGTATAGTAACCGGTTCCCCATCACCAGAGGGTCCACATGCGCGTAATGAGGTACAAGGTGATGCCTGTAGCATTTGATCACCAACCGAAAATCTTTGATATCTTTAAAGCAAGCTGTACCACATGTAAGTATCATGTTGGCTTTTGAGCTGATTCTCAGTTTGGCCGAAATCTGTGGGTATGCTGTATTGGTAGCCCATAAATCCCCATACCCCTTTCTCTATAAGATTCTCCCACACCCAGCTCCATATATGCCTATAGGGAGAAAAAGTCTGAGGAGTAGGTAACATTGAATATATTAGGGGTGGAGGCTGTTTTTGCACATCTGCCTGAGTTCCACAACTATTATCTGTTTATCTGAAAGCTGTGTTATGGTGCTTCGCCTAAGGTCATTATGATTCTTGAGGAAGAGCGGCTATGGCCTTCCAGTCCAAGTGTCCCTGTACGAGCTGTGCTTTTGATTTTCTCTTCATTTTTTTAAAGCTTTTTTATGCATTTATGCATAAAGGGTGTTGGGCATATGTTGATGTGTTGGTATTATTTTTTCCATTAAATATTCCCCATATAATAGATTTATTTAATAATTTTAATATGATGGTTGATTTAAGACACCTTTGTAAACTTTGATGGACGAGTAGGCAGTTGAAGCAGAGTATAGTCTGTGAGACAATATTTGGTTTACTTTATTACTTAAATTGAAAGTTACTAAACAGGTATTGCGTTATACATTTTAAATGATTTTTAGCGTTTTCATTTTTGACAAAAAAATAACATTTTAGGGAGAAAAAGAAAGGATAAATGAATTTTATTTCAATAACATCCATATATTTTGAGGCGTAAAATGCTGATTTGGGAATAAAAATGAGGCCCAAATTTCAAGGACTACCCTGATGAAACTTTTGTGAATGAACCATCCAGTCAGTACTACTGCTGCAAAAACCATGCCCACAAAATAAAATTTGGAAATGAAATGCATTTTGGAGTTTAAATAAACTGTAGCTACCACCGGCCTCCATGCTCACATCTACTCCTACAATATTTCTTAACATTCTGTTGTGAATGAAGCTGTGTCAGGCTGTTACTTACCACCTAGAAATGAAAAGGCCTGCGTGTTGCGTGCAGCTTGGTGGATAGCCCTATGCTTTCTGTTGTGTGTACCGGCATGTGCTTCTCAGTTTTCATAATTTGGAGTCTTTTGTTATGTGGTAGTGCTGCAATAGATTGTGCCATGGATTCCAATTGATGACTCTGGCTTGGCCTTTCTGATCCTTCGGAGACACAGGCTGTTGAATAGTTTGGTTGGGGAGGGTGCTGACTAGGGAAGAGGAATGAGGGGGATTCCTGCAAAAATATGCTTCATTTTCATCACTCCTCCCAGAACCGTAAGATTCCTAGACTAGTTACATTAAAATACATTCATTGTATGGAACTTTTAAAATTCTGCTGTACCAGCAAGAGATCACAAGAAATGAATGGTAACTCTTGATGTCTTGAATGCTGTACTTTGGCACTGTTTTAATTTCCTCCATTATTTGGCTTCTCCATAGTTTGACATGCTGGAAATGGACCGCCTGGATCGACAGCTGGTGAAGCTTCCTCTTCTCTATGACCCCTCTTCCTACATACCGGACACCGTGGACCTCACAGAGGACAGCCATGCTCGAGAGTACTGGCTCAGTTGCTTTGAGGAGTCGCTCAATGGGGTGAGAGAAATGCAAGTGTCTGTAATGGTATATCCCAAGAATATCTGATGATGTTTATTCCTTTCTTTCATGAACTAGAAGGAGCTTTCATGACAGTCATTTTGTGTTATCTGGATTAAGGCTCCTCTACTATTGTTTTGACCAGTGATGCCTATAAACCAATTCAGTTTGAGTCGTGCACACTGCAGAGTGGTGCATGAAAGATGCTAGGATGTAGACCCTCTGCACTGATGATATTCATTTCCATTAAAGTCATCCACTTCTTCGGTTAAGTGTGGCTCATGCCCGGTTTACAAGACACAGGAGTTGTTCAACTTCTATGTTTTGTCAATAATTGATTTTTCAGTTGGTGCAGGCACTTGCGTCCAAATATTGTCCTCCAGAGTTTTCTTTGTGCCAATCTTCTTTGTATAACAATCTTCCAAGTTCTTTACACAATTAGTTCTACCCATTCAGTTGGTTCTAGCCAACGTGTGTTTCATCTGGTCTACTAAGACACTGACTTTTTCAGGACTATTCTAAATTGATATCATAGGAAAACAAATTGATATTCTGTTCTCAATTATTGTCGCCAGTTCTTCCCTCTTGGTTCTGTGCCACAAAGTGATTTGGTGGCAATATATTTAAGCATATTTAGGCCTCCATAGGAGCCTGTTTACATCATGGGTTCTATATGTTCTGTTGAGTTAATTATCCGTTGAGTGGAGGTCAAAGGGGAAAGTCGGTATTCCTGTACTTCAAAAATTATATAGATTGCTTCGCAAGTACGCAATTTAGTAAGGCCAGGATTTGGTTTCAGCATACCCCCAAATATCTATAACTCCTTGCTCTAAATTGTATCCTTTGTTGAGACTGCCTCTGACATTGCCTAAGTGTGAGGGTGCTTTTTTGTGCAACTGACTACAGTTATTCAACTGCAAGTCTTAGCTTTGTTTATGGTGTGTTTTGCAGATAGAAAATACTCTATATTTATGTAGTGGTATCATTGCAACATCCAGTGGTTGGGCTTTGAAAACTTGTTTTTAATACAATTTGTAAAATGGGTTTGGACTCAAGATATTTCTACAGTGACTCAATAGGATTTCTACCAAAAATTCACAGTGCTGCTCATCTTGGAACAAGCTTTTAAAAAAAAATTACCATTGTGTTTCTAAGCAAGAGTCTCATATGATGACAAGCATTTCCATAGCCAATAGCCACTTATAAGTGTGTAGCCGTGCAGCACATTATCCTGAGTGCTGTGCTGCCATGGATTGAAGAGCTATACTGTATTGCTAAATTACATTCTTAAAGTTGGTGTGTTTTTTTGTGCAGATTAGGGTGGGAAATAAGCAGCTGTGAAGTTCTACAAGAGCACTGAAATCTAGCTGGCGACGAGTGACTAACTTGATTGGGAACAAGTACACACCACCATGCTGTACACAGGTCCTCTATTTCAGACATCTTAATTAAAAAAAAAAAAGTGGGTCCCAATTCTGTTGCTCACTCACCGAATGAAGGATACAAACTAACAGCTTTCTGTCAAGCACACCAATATCTGAATGGCCTCTGGGGCTTTAGTTGCTAGAAGCAAGTCCCCAAAACCAAGGGTAGTCATTCCATTGCCCTCCAAATGAAATTTTGGCCTCTGTGGGATAGATGGAGTGGCCGGCAGGTGTATCAATCATCTCACGTTTTATATGTGCACAACACGTACACACTCTTGTCACACAATTAAAACACCCAAAGTGACAACACAGAACTGAAAACTTTAGAAACAAATAAGCAGCTCAAACTCGGCTCCCGCTTTATACTTTGTGACCAAGTTACATGTCCAGTAACATAACTAATGAGTTTACAAATGGCTTCACTCTTTCCTCCATCCCATCCCAAAAGGGAGTCCAAAACCCACAAAGCTACTGAGCTAAATGACATCATGCCAAAAGCTGCCGTATTAGAGGAGTAATTTAAGCTATTGTGTTGATGGTATCAGGTGTCACATATTCAGTTCCAGATACAGAAAATGTGATTTAAAGTAAACAAAATAGTCAGTCGACAGAGAAGAATTCTGGATGATGATGCACTGAGTAGCGCAGTTTGTGAGGTTCAAAGTAATGTTTTTTACGAGTGTCGAAGAGCCAACTGTACAAACCTAAAATGCCAAAAAAAGCCCCACAAATATGATTTTCAAAATGGCGGTGCTCTAAAAGTAACGTGCATTTTCGCCTTATTGGTAGCGTCACCCTCCTAACGTGCTACTGTATGGCCCCGAGATGTCAACGGATAACTAATTGGAAAAACATACCTTGAGCTAAAGTTCATATTTAAGTCCTGTCATTTTAAAACAAAAAAAGTGACTTAAATGCATTTCACAAATGAAGGAAGCAAGACACGAGTGCCCCAAAGCCCCCCTTCCCAATCTCCAACAAAGGTGAACCAGGTGAACATTCCACAGGACACCCATGTTCCAGAGGTTGTTAACCAGACTTAACGGACAGAATCTAAGCTGAAATAGGTCATTGCAACTTTATTACCTCCTTCCGGTGAAAACCTCTGTCTTTTGGTATCATGGTCAAACAGTAAGAGGTTTTCACCCACCCAGGCCATAAATCAACCCACCTCCGGGGCCACGTAGACTGGCGCATCAATCACCCAGATCAACACTTGGCAAGCAGGCCGTCTGCATACAGGGCCGGGGTGACATGGGAGCCAACGCACAGCCATAAGCAAGCAGTCTGATGTTTGTAAAAGCATTGCATGGTCCAGGGAAGGAGAAACCCCAGTAACAGAAGGGGAGATACCACCCTCATGAGAATAACCCCTGCAGGCAAAGCGGGCATCAGCGACACTCACGAGAGAAAGCCGCAGGCAAAGCAAAGAGCAAGTGTGGCGTAGAGGACAGGCTGCTGACTGGATCAAAGAAACCCAGTTCTGCTTTCATGTTTCTCATTTGAATGATGTGTGATCACGTGCAAAGCAGGCTAACTTCCTAAGATGACCAAATTAGAAGCACTTACAGACGAGCATAAACCCAGGATTAAGAGATGTATAAATACTAAACAGTTTATTTTAGATTGAAAATGCGTATTTGCGGGGGGCGTGGCCAGCCGGCTACCAAGATGGCCGCACCAGCGTAGAACTCCGAAGATCGAGCTAATAAACCCCCAACATCCGTTAAATTGATCTGTTTTTGCCCGCAAGTGAAACATCCCCTGCGACCCCCAGCTTGCCGGGGAGAGGCAGGCCGAAAACGGTGAAATCCTGCCGCCGCTAGACGACGATTTAGACCGGCCGAAGTGACCGGCAGAACGGCAGGAGGAGCCCCGTACACAACAGAGGTGAGGGAGGCCGTGATCATCGAAGCGGCTGCCTCAAGGGATCTGAACGAGAGATCTGGGGCGGCCCTCCTGCTTCCTCTCCTTCTCCCCTCCCTGAATCGAGCGGGGGGTACCAGGCTCCCGGCTCGAAGAGATTGAGCGGTGCCCGAAAATTGCCCAAGCCGCGGAAGTAAAGGCAGTGGCTGCAGCGGAGCGTGTGGGCCTTGAGAGGTGCGCTGTGGGGGACCCAGACCACGTTATTTGAGCCGGTGAGTCAGACCGCAACGAAAAACTAATAGAGCGGCCATAAATTCAAGCACCCGCTCCCCCGCCCCCCCTCGCAAAAATAAAGTATTCACAAACCTGAAGACCGGGACACACAGCGGCGGCTGGCGAGGTACAGTGGCGCATAACCCCTGGGTGGACCATTGAGGCGGAGCCGCCTAACCCCCAGGACATTTACTGCACGCAGGCTCGAGGGTCGGTGTCGGTGAAAGGCGGAAACAGCAGGGGGAGAAGACAAACGCACTTTTTAATAAGGTCACATACAATATAAGAGAGAGCGGCCTGAGGCACCCAGCGCGCAGCCATTTTGGGAGGAGATACGTGGACGGTGGATTAATGGCCGGGCCCTGCGAAGGGTAGAGAGACCTAAGGAGACAACGCCCTCCCTCCCGAGACAGACGAGGCACGCAAAAAGTGTGACAAAGCACTACACTCCAGTATAGGTCCCACACAGTGTGCCACTTGGCTGGCAAAAAGATCTATTTATCTAACGCTGGTATACTCAAAAGTGCAGGTGTACGATGAGTGCTGTTGTAACCTTGCCGAGTCCCGGCAAAATGTCGACACATAAGGGGCCAAAATCCACGCACCAGACAAAGCTGGATAAATATGCGCATTCTAAAACAGAGGTTGCGATGGACAAAAGCGCAGCGCCCGAACCAGCAACAAGGAGGCGCCCCGACCCTACAAGATATAATGGAGGCCATACAGGGAGTGCGCTCGACACTGGAGAATAAAATAGACACGGTTGCAACTGAAGTGACATTAATACGTGCAGATCTGAGAAATCTGGGAGACCGGGTGAAAGCTACCGAAGAATTGGTCACCACGCTTCAGAAATCTACAAAACATTGGAAGCAGATGTTAAAAAACTCCAGACAGTGGCGTCAGAAATGGAGGCAAAGCACGAAGATTATGAAGGACGCGCTCGAAGAAATAACGAGCAAATTCTGGGAGTGCCCGAGCGAGCAGAAGGCCAAACTGCGGACCTGTTCGTGGAAGACCTTGTGCAGAACCATTTACAGCCCCATGCGCTCTCCAAATACTTCTCCGTCGAGCGTGCCCACCGGATGCCAGGAAGCCCACCAAAACCGGGTGCGCCCCCACGCCCGATTCTTGCAAGGATTTTTAATTATAGGGACAGAGACATAATTCTGCAAGCTGCCCGCACAGCTCCTCCACTAAAGTTAGAAAATTCTACAATAACCTTTTTCCCAGACTTTACGGTGAAGGTGCAGAAGATGTGATGTTCCTTCTTGGAGGCAAAGCGAGTGCTCCGGAATAAGGACATAAAATATGCCATGCTCTTCCCGGCCAAGCTTCGAGTGATGGCGGAGGGGAAGTCATGTTTTTTGTGACCCCAGATGAGGCATGGGAGTGGTTGGAGTGTTGGAGGACTCCCGTACCCCAAAGACCTAACCCTCAGAGGCGCACACAGGGACAAGAGTCGTCAAGACAATTGTGGCCACAATGATGGACCTGAAAAAGAAGTGGGTTAGAATGATAAAATTGAGTAGTGGCGAAACCCTCAAGACACTTGTTGAAGCAAGACTGGTCCAGAAGTGCACTGATGACTTCTCCCGATTTAAATACAAATGCTGGAGACTGTTAAGTATACTAAAATGTGGTGGTGGGATTATATGGTGTGATGCTAGATAGATCACTACAAAACCAGTACTAGGGGGCTAACTACCTTGAATCGGTTACAGGACTTACTCTGTTCAAACTACCCTACAGTTAAAAATGACGCAAGGGCTTATATATCATAAGTTTGAAGGGGTTAACAAGAATTGGCTTGGAGCCGTTGGAGCCGCGTTTCCCCCTTATGATGTGTTTACTGGGTAAGGGATTACAGGCACTCTGCACAGTTGGGGGTGGGCAGTTTGTAAGTCCATGCTGCAGGGAGGGAGGGGGGGGTGGGCTGGGTAGTTACATAAGGGTTAGTTATAAAGTTGTTGAGTGTTTTCAGTGGAATATGAAGGAGAAAAATTGTAATGCATGTGCAATGCTAGAATTATGGACAGGACGAATGATAACACAGATTGTTAGCTGGACAGTCGTGATCAAGTCAGATACTCCGATGCGTGGGGGGACCAGGGGGACAGATCTGCAGTTCCCTATACCTGCAGAGGGCATTCACAGAAAGGACGAGATTCATACAGATTTGAAGCTAACGCCTCCACCCAGCGGTTTTAGGATACTCTCGTGGAATGTGAATGGGTTGGGGGATAGAATTAAACAGGGGGTGGTATTGCAATATTTAAAGCAGCAAGCGCCGGACGTGGTACTGTTGCAAGAGACCCACATACAGGGAACCTCCTACTGTGCGTTGAATAGATGGGGGTATAATCTGGTTGCCCACGCAGGATACACCAGGGGTTCAAGAGGGGTGGGCATTCTCTTGCGTAGATCATTCCCCTTTAAAATACAAGCAGTTAAACATGATGTGTTGGGTAGGTTTGTGACTTTTATCTGGATGTTGGGAAGGTAGACTGGTTAACATTACCTCTCTCTATGTACCGCCGAGACTACACTCTCCTACTCTCGCCGATCTGGGGTTGCATGTAATTAATCTGCCAGAGGGAGATCTATTAATAGGAGGGGACTGTAACGCAGCTATCAACGGAGACCTGGATAGAAACCCAACCAAACCAAGGGAGGCCTCCGGGAAAGCCTTAGAAGGATTTTTAAGAGCAATGGGCTTAATAGATGTCTGGAGAACCCAAAATCCCTCAGCTCTCCAGTATACTTTCCACTCCGGGGTCCACGGAAGTCTCTCCCGCATAGATTACATGTTTGGAAGGGCCGAGCAGCTCCCGATGTTCACTGAAGTGGGGCACCTGCTGAGGGGCATCTCGGACCACTCTCCGATATTCACGTGTTACGGGGGAAGGCCGTCCTTTCACAATTTTGGGATGGTACTTAACCTGTGGTATCTTAAAATACGGAGTATAAGAGAGCACCTGATCGAGGCGACTGCTGACTACTTCCAAGATAATGAGGGGTCAGTGGATTCAGCCCAGACGATGTGGGAAGCGTAGAAGACGGTGATTAGGGGACAGGGAATCCCTACAGTAATCGGTCATAAGAAGGAAAAAAAGAAGCAGCTACTCGAAGTAGAGAAAGAAATCAGTATGCTAGAACGTGAGCTGATATCACTGGATTCCCCAGACACCAAACATAGATTGCAGATCAAACAAAGAGAATATAGAGACATTGCGGAAGAGGTGGCCAGAGCGCACTATCGAGCGACCCAGAATCGGGTGTATGAGGTTGGAGATAAGGCGGGTAAACTATTGGCATGGTTGGATAAGCGAGAAATGGCCACTAGATGGGTGTTTGAGATTAAGACTAATGATGGGACCCTGCTTAGAGATAGACAAGAAATAGTGGAAGCTTTCGCGGAGTATTTTATACAGGTATACACCCCATCGGGGATGTCGACCCTACTTGGTGCACGGGAATTGTTGGCTACCCTCGGTTTGCCCACTTTGGAAAGTACAGATAGAGAAGGGTTGGAATCTGATCTTACCGAGCAAGAAGTGGTACAGGCAATTGGGGCATTGCAGGCCGGGAAAGCAATGGGCCCGAGTGGGCTACCAATTGAGTTATAGAAGTTAAATGCATCCACAATTGCCCCTTATTTGGTGAAAATGTACAATGAGAGCGCAGCCAAAGGTATTCTCTGGGTTAGTCAAAGACTAGCCAATATTGTAATCCTACATAAAAGTGGAAAAGCCCCCGAAAATTGTGGTTCGTATCGACCTATATCCCTGTTAAATCCGGAGATTAAGATTCTAACCAAAATGTTAGCCACTCGTTTGACCCCCCTACTACTTAAACTGGTTCACCCTGATCAATCCGGATTTATGCCGGGCAGAAACACTGCACTTAACTTACGACGCCTCAATGGAGTTTTAGGCAGGGCAGAAACTATTAAAGAAGAGGCAGTGATAATGTCATTGGATGCCAAAATGGCGTTTGATATGATTGAGTGGCCCTTTCTATTTGCGACCCTTGAAAGTTTCGGATTTGGGGATAAGTTCCTGTCGTGGATCCGGCTTCTCTATGCGGAGCACCTAGCGCAAGTTACAGTTAACAGAGGAAGGTCATCGGTCTTCAAGTTGCAGAGAGGTACGTGACAGGGCTGCCCTCTCTCTCCACTGATATTTGCGCTGGTTCTAGAACCTTTGGCAATCTGGATTAGGGGTGATCCACTCATCAGGGGACTCAAATGGACGGAAGAATGGGAAGACAGGGTTTCCCTGTATGCTGATGATATTTTGCTCTACCTAGCGAAACCAAATCCCTCAATGCACAGAGTATTGCATATATTCACCCTTTCCCAAAAATTTTCAGGGTATACTATTAGTTTGTACAAGTCAATAGTATATGTTCTCTACGGAACTGACATCAACCTCCCCAGGGGCTGTGTGGCTAAGATAGTCACTGAGGGGTTTCGATACTTGGGGATTTACGTCACCACAAGCCCTACAGTTTTCTATGATAGAAACTTAATTCCCCCGCTGCGTCGGCTGCAAGAAGACGTGCAGCACTGGAAGACCCTGCCCCTTACGCTACTTGGCAAAGCCGCCCTGTACAAAATGATGGCACTCACCCGGTTTGTTTATATTCTGCAGAATGCACCATATCTCGTACCAGCAAAATACTTTCAGGTAATAGAATCAGTAATACGTACACTTCTCTGGAATGACAGCATCCCCCGTATAGCACTATCTAAACTTATGAAAAGCTGGTATGACGGAGGTATAGTCCTCACGGCAATTCAATATTATTATTGGGCATCACAGCTGGTGGCGACAAATCATTGGGTGCACTGGCCACAAACAGACCCAGCCTACAGGATGGACAGACATAATATGTCCCCTGGGAATTTTTTAAGAGCACTCTATGGGGGGAAGAAGAATGCACCGTGTTACACGCCAACTTCGACTACTGTCACCCTGTGGCACAAGGCCTCGGCGGCGCTGGGATGGAAAAACACGATAACAAAGGCTACTCCGCTTCTAGAATCGGAACGCCTGGGACTACTAGCGACATACCCAGGATTCGATAAATGGGATTTGATTGGACTTTCTAGGGTTGGTGATCTATGGGCAAAGTGAAAGATTGTCCCCTTCAGTGACCTACAAAGAGACTATGAGTTAGATAAAGGGAAGACCTTTCGATACCTCCAGGTGCGTAGCGTCTTACAAAAAGTAGTCCCCAGGGGCACTGACCTCCCGGTCCCCTCACCCTTAGAAGATAGACTCTTAGATGATTACATAACGAAAGGAGCGATATCGTTGACATATATGAAAATATTGAATGACTCCCCTGAAAAGTTAGAGAAATTACGCACAAGATGGATGGAGGATGTGGGCGACATGGGGGACGAAGAGTGGCAGGAAGCGCTGGCATCCCCTCGGGAGGTGGCGATACGCTCACGATTTAAATTGATACAATTAAAATTTTTACATAGGGCCTATTACACTAGTACGGCGCTAGTCAAAATGGGTATATTAACCTCACCATTGTGCCCCAGGGGATGTGGTCTGGTGGGGACGTTTATACACCAATGGTGGGATTGTCCAGTTGCGAAGAAATATTGGGAGAAAATAACATCGGGACTGCTAACATTGTGTGGAAAGGACGAACAGGTCTCACCCCGATGGTGTCTCCTTAACATATGGGAGGAAATGGATCTTACGGCGAAAGATATAACTTGGGTCTTCCTGGGGTGTATGGTGGCTAACCCGTAACATTGCAAGGACATGGAAAGGACTATCTGGGCCCAGATTCCGAGACTGGGAGGCAGACGTGGACTGGTGTATGCAGGCGGAGAGGACAGTTTATGAAGGGAGAGGTTGCCCACAAAAATGGACCAGGATCTGGGGGGGAATGGAATAAAAGTAGAGGGATGATATGTTTGCCGTTTAATGACCCCTCCGCGCAAAAGGAGTAATCGTACAGAATTATATCTGTATGTGGCTGAATAATTTTGCATTATTATTGTTTTACCTGTCATAAGTAACGATATTTTCGAAACTGTGTACATGCACTGCATAATATCAATGTCATATGTTTCTGTTCTGCAATTATTTTTCAATAAAAAGATTTACAAAAAAAAAAGAAAATGCGTATTTGCATTCAAGTTAAAACATAAAAGTGAAAATGGCATACTAGACATTTAAACAATAAATGCCCCTCCCCAAACCCCAGAAGACTGCCCATGCCCTCCCCCAACAGCGCCAAAGTTTAAATTTAGCTCCATATGATGTGTATTTTTCTAATATGTTTGATGTTCATGTGCTAGTAGAAGGCACCTGCCATCTTAGGAGTGCCTGGGGAGGTACATGCATCCCCCGGTCAAAAGATGGCATCTGGAGGAGCACATTACTCCCTGCCAATCATAAAAAAAACACCCACGAGCAGCAATCTCTGGAAGATTTCAGGTGCTAGGAAACTCCTCTATCTCATGCTGCAGGGTGAGTCTCGCGAACTACATGCGCACTGTTCCAAACTCAGCAGCCCATCTCCCGCACCTGGCCACCAGCTGTGGCCCCACTCACTATGGTGCGCAGCTCACTGTTGTTGGTATCAGACACAAAACCATCACGAGCAGAAACTACTATCTCCAAACAGGAAGTAAAATTGCCTGAAAATTTACAAAAAGTAACGTGGCGGGAGGGTTAGGGACGGGAGCACCAGGCACAAGGGGGAGTGCGAGGGGATGGAATGCCTCATGCGCTCCACGGAACCCTGGCAGAACAGCATTGTAATGACATTTTGTTTAAAAAAACAGTGACGCAGGGATAGGTGGGGGCGGGCGTGCAGACATGTGAGTAGGTGGGAGGGCTGAATGGTGCATTAAAATGCAAGCGGCTACGGGTGCTGAAGCTGAACACAGGCAAACAGTAACGCACAGGAAACAAATAAAAAAAATAGTCCCTCAAACAACACATAACTAAAGCGTAAAGATACATTAGTTTGTCCCAGCTCCGTGGGAGGAAACAAAAGACAAAAAAGAGGGACAAAGAGGAAGGATTGACCACTAGCAAGCAAGGATTTTTAAAGGAAACTGCACAAACAAATGGAAAGCAGTGGGCGGGTTGTACACCTACAAAGAAGCCTATATAAAGTATATACAAGAGGTCTCAAAAGCTCAACCTAAAAAAAGAACGGATGTGTGTTTTAGCGTATTCAAATACTTATTGGGCTTTCGGGCTCAGTGGTCTGGGTAGTATAAGCATTGCTCTCACTTGCTTCAAATTTGGGTCTTATGTCTTTTGGATATTGGATTTTTATGGAATGCCTTTTTAAGTTTTGCTGACATCATGGTCGGAATAGGACAGAAAGTAGGCTCGGCACCAAAATAAAAGTGGCCCCATTTAGTGAATTAGATAGCTAAAAACATTGCCTATGTCTTCAAATCGGTGCAGTTTTGAATTTGTAATGGTACACCATATATGTATTTGCAAGGGATAGAAGACTGCATGCGTTTGCACTTGCTGCAGACAGTGTTTGTGGTAATATCAGGGAAATAAGTCAACAGTAAAAAAAAAACGGCCCACCAAACCATCAGAGGCCCACAAACAGCCAAAAATAACGGCCCAAACACTGACATGTCAAACCAGCCTTTTGGGCACCGCCTGGTTGCCCTATAGACCTGTCCGACCCTAGCTGACGGTGTCATAAAAACTTGTAATGCAAAATCTTTGTCTTCTTTGGTACAAATAAAACTCTGTCTGGCTTCTTTGTGTGTGGAGCATGAAAAGCTGAATAACTGGGCATTCTATTCTGGGAGAGGGGTCTAGATAATAAGTTTGTAGACGTTTTAACCGAATTCTTCGGTCCTCGTATAAAGTATGTTGTGCCATTTCAGTAATGCAGCTATTCCAGTTATTGCATTACCATAACAGGAGATCAAAACAAATGTCATTAAATGGAAACTAACATCTAGAAACAGTGTTCCCCCCCTTTTTTTTTTTTTTTTTTTTTTTTTTAATGGAGTGAAATTGAGACCAGCGTTTTGCTAGTGCTAATAGACACTGTTATTTTTGTTGGGGTAACAGCACTATTGTTTAAATAAATAAAATTGTATCAATGTTCATTAAAACACTTTTTCACATTTAGCACGATTCTTTCCACC
The DNA here is from genome assembly GCA_963921515.1 of Calotriton arnoldi. Lineage (NCBI taxonomy): Eukaryota > Metazoa > Chordata > Amphibia > Caudata > Salamandridae > Calotriton > Calotriton arnoldi. The sequence goes on along the minus strand of CAWUFW010000753.1, from coordinate 1,159,680 downwards.
TCCAGATGAAGACTAAATGAGTTTCTCATAATACTATTCTGGCGAGACGTAAAAACAAGCAATTTTGGACGCAGGTGGAAATTATTTAAAAGTATCTCCACAATATAGTTCCCCTCAATATTATTGTGCACGCCACAGCTCATAAAGTGCATAGTCTGTGCCAAAATGCCATGAGGACAGAGTGTCACAAAATATCTTCTTAAGAGACCAAAAAAAGGACAAGGGACCACCCATCAGCCCTGAGCTACAAAGCTGAGTCGGTGACCTATTGACCTTGAGTTGAAAATGTGTGTGGTCTAACTCAGATCACAACCTCTCAAATTCGAGGCAGACTTCTGAGAATATTCCATAAGGGTTACATAAACCTAGAGTTAAAAAAAATATTCCTTATTGACACTCTTAATTGCAAGACATACTATTCAGGCTGTTAAGTTTAGAAAATAAAACACGGTTCAGCACTGAAAAATCTAATTCACCTAAAAAGATTTGTTTAGCTATTTTCGAGCTTACATGGTGTTGCAGTATTCTTAAACATTAAACAGACAAAGATCTAGGGAATCAAAGGACTAATTAAATGTGATTCAGTTTACCAGGTATTGAGTCTCCGTAAGATTTAGATCCAATTTATGACATAGAATGTGCACAGTCAGAGGATCAGCAGCTACAGCACGCACATGAAAAGGTGGTTTCTTGGCAGGATTACTGTGAGGACACTTGGGAAGATTGCCAAACTCTCACTTTAAAAAAAAAAAAATGGAAAATTGAATGTGAAACTTATCCCATTAGTACTAGTTATAGATTTATTTAGAAAGATGGCAGTCTGTATTGGGTACAACGGGAGGGCAAAAAAGATGCATCTTCCTTTGTCTTTGAGACAGTTGCACCATAGGAGAGGAAAAACAATTCTTACCTGTATTTCTGAAACAAAGTATGGATGGAATAATTTCAAAACACCAGCCACTGTCCAGTGACTGATCAGTGACCCCCAAGTAGAATGCAAATACAAGCCAGTGCTGTCAAGGTCAAACGTACAAAGTAGGCCTCAAAGAAACCAGACTTTGTAGTCCTTGCCTCAGCTTATTACAGTAGGTCTCCCTTCAGAAAAAAAACAATGGGTAAAAAAGTAGACTCCTCTGGCCATTTCCTGGCATGTAGCAGATTGTTCAACCCCACTGGAAAGATATTGTCTTGCCAACAACCTTGGGAAGACATCAAGAAGGCAGGCTGTGCTGTAGTGCACAAAGTAAAGATGGTGGTTAACACCTACATTAAAGCATGTCTAGATATGGCTTATGCTGTTAGCAGATATTTGGGGAAACAGCCATTACAACGCAGCCGTTGCCACGCATAACCATTACAATGTGGCCATTACAATGCAGGTACCGTTACCACACATAACCTTTCCCAAGCAATTTTTTTTTACAACATATATGCCTTTACCAAGCGTGCCTTTACAACGAATTAGCTTTATACTTACCTGTAAAATACTTATATTTACTGGTGAAACCTTTACCACGCATATGCCTTTACCATTCATGCTTTTACAATGAAATTCGTTGTAAAAGCATGTGTGGTAAAGGCATATGCATTGTAAAAAAAAAAAATGTGTGTTAAAGGTGATGCGTGGTAATGACATTCGCCTTGTAACAGCATGCGTGGTTCCGTCATACATCCGATATTTGACCACGTCTGATGTTAAGACAACATTCATGCTAATTGTGACTACGTTCAGACCTTAGGCTCAGGCCATAAGTGTACCTTTTGATGGGACACTCATTTCTTCCCAAGAGGTAGGTGTGATAATTTAGTACACCTCTATTAAGTACACTGAAACAGCCTTGTCCATGTGCACACTTTCAACTCTAGCCTTTTTTCCATAGTTTTTATAACTTCACAAAGAATGTATACGTAGGAAAATACTCCCAATATAACGTTGCTAGCCAACGTACTCAGTCCAGGTCTTGTCAACAGGGACTAGAACCTCATACGCCTGATTTTCATTCAAGAGCCGGTAAAGGCCATGCTTCTATGGACACAGTAGTGACCAGCCAGATATCCTTCCTGAAGGGATAATAGAGCAGAGCACAAGTCAATTCATGTTCTCTGCTTCCATAGCATACGTGGAGGCGGCACTATCCTTTAAGCTATCATTGGTTTCATTGTTTTGATTTTAAAAAATGCCCACTCTATGGTTCTTATTTCATTCATTCCTCCTTATTTATGTACCATGATCTTAGTGTTGCACTGCTTAGAAAATTACCCCAGTGCTTCAATGCATTTAAGGATGAGCTCTTCATCAGAGGCCATGCACTGATCCTATGGAAATAAACGGGTCAAAAATAAAACTGACAAAAGCCAAAAATCATTCAATATTCATTGGTTTGAAGGTGAAGTAGGCTTTTTAGTACATCATGTGTTTAGTGCTTGCAAAGTTCGTAATGTAAAGTAATTGCATTAATGATCAGCGTCAATCTGGCATCTATGTAAAACTGCCTTCCAGACCCTCTGACTCGATCAAGCCAGTAAGTGGCACTAAAGCTATCTATGAGGACTGTAAAGAGGTGTACGTAAATCTGAAATCACTGTGATATGATCCCAGCATCCATCATGAATCTAGAAATTATACTGTTGGTGAATGGAAACTGATTCAAAACTGACAAGGCTAGATAGAAGGAGCACCAAGGTGGTGGTGGGAATGGGCATGAGTGAGCAGAGTAACCAGACAGATCGACCCCCGAAAATAAGGTGTTCATCACTAGCATGGTGCTTTAGTTGGTCCAACACTGCCCGCAAGAAGACAGTGGCTCAGAGGCATACAGAGGTGGGAAAGGCCCCGGTTTGGCACAGCAGAAGCCACGGACACAACGCAACTTGGAAAACACTACACCAGAGGACATGCGCTAGTGGCCCTGAAATCTGACAGGGGTCCAAAGGCAGCTGAGCAGACCTAGGTGGCTGGTGGGGATCGGATGCGAGCACTGCAATCATCCAGAGGACAGCGTTTGCTAGAGACTAGGAGAACATGCTGGAGGTGGCCTCAATGAGGTAGGAAGTTGAGGCCGCTAAAAAGCAGTGGGCAGCAACAGTCAGTATTTCTACAGTGCACCATTCTGGTGAGTCGTGGATTGCTACAAATGGGGGAAATTTGTGACCCATTAGTCAAATAGTAGAAAATGAGCAAGCGGTGTCAGTGGCGCCATGAGCTTAAGCACCTAGAGTTCTGTTGCAAGGGTCTATGCTAGAATAATGCTGCAATGAAGAGATCACAAGAAAACATGAACAAAGGAGAAGCAAGCATAAGGGCACTTCAGTGCACAGAAGAGAGCCAGATTAAGAGAGCAGAAAGTTTGCCCCAAAGCCCCTTGCACTGGTCTTTAAAGTTAACATTAAAAGCCCCTGGAGTTGGAGGAGCTTAAGGCGAGTAAGTCTGCATGCAGCCAATGCTTGCTGGAACTGCGCCCAAACAAGCACAGAATATTGCAAGCTTATTGGTGGATAGTGTATATACAGTGAACACGTGAGCATTGCAACTGTTGAAATTACTCACAACCACTAGATTTGCAGGTTGCAAACCCCCAGGGAGATCAAAGGAAGATGACGGTTTATACAAATATAAAATCAAAACAACTCAACAGCGCCAGTGTGCCATAAAGGAAGCCCTAAAGTAATCAAAAGAATAGCGGATGAAATTCTTTAGTTAATCCCAGCCACTGGTAATTACTTGTTGTGCCAGTCCCAGTCCACTGTTACTTTGCACACCATGGCACCATAGTTTAGAGTGAGCTATATGCACATCCGTCTTGACCCTGCTCCAATGGAAACACTCGAGCCCAAACCGCCGGTTATGTTTGATAAAGGAAGCCAGGCTAGGTCCCACTGGAACACAAGCAACCCAAGACTGGTGTGCACGGAACCCACGTCCGAGCTTACCCGTCCCATTTAAGGCATTCCATTACTTTAAAAAATGCCCTAAATGGGACACAACAAACTGATGGATGGAGTGCTTGAATTAATCTCAGCCACAGGTAATTGCTCGTGCTGCCTCTTAGTCTGTTGTTATTTTGCACACCATGCCACTTCAGTTTGGACCCAGCATATGAAAATAAGTCTTGACTCTTCTCCCGTGAGAACAGTCCAGCCCAATCTGCTGTGTTTGATAAAGGAAGCCCTATACACCTGAAAATGAAGATGGCAAAACCAAAGGGAAAGAAAGTCTCCATCAACAAACTCCTAGCTAAACCACAAATAAAAGAGCATAAAGTGAATAAGGGACATCATGCCCACAATTCCAATTGCAATAATTGCCCAACAGAAAACATTAGTGTTTTACTGATCAGCTGATAGCAGCCGTATGCATAGACCAGTTCCTTGGATACTCTAGAAGGAGTGTGAGGGATATACTATTCCATAGTCACTAGAACCATGTTGCAAATCGTGGCACAAAGTAGCAACAGAGAAAAAGCTCACAACCTCCCCCTCTTCATTAACCCCTGCTTTGGGAAAACCAGAATGTACCCCAGCAAAAAGAGATCAATGGTTTAAAATTTGGCAAATGGGGAGATGCAGGAGAATAGGAGACCTGTTTGAGGGGTGTGATAAGGCCATTCATAGACATTAAAAAGTGCTGTGATATTCCAAAAGCTGAGCATTTCGGATATACTCAGACCAGACACTGCGTTCTGGACCCCACACTCAAACCTATGACTAGTAGGCCCCTAACTAAATTTGAACAGTGGATTCTTTCAAAAACCAGTGACAAAAAAGGTAAGTTCAGAAATTTACATTAATATAGCACTTTAAGCTGAAACAACAACGGGACAAAAAAAAGAACAGAAATAGGCAGGCCTCTCACAGACACGCAATGGAGCGAGGTATTCGTTAGAGCACACAACGCAAATGAGCCACTTTGGCCAACGAAACGGATATTAACATAGCCACGTACTGGTACCATACACCACAGAAAAAAAAGGGAATCAGAAAAATGTAACTCGAGGAAATGCCAGTGGAGTTCTGTCAGTGATGGCATCTTGAATGATCTTGTTTACCTTTGTACGAAAGTACAAACATCCTAGGGAGAAATAATTTATACAGTAGATAACCTGAGTAAAAATGTGAGCTGGTGGCTTTGTCCACAGAAAGGATGGATTTAGACCAGGCCCTCTGCTTCTGAGCTCCTTTTGCCTTTCAACGAGGCTTTGGTTTACAATGTATTGGCAGCCTGGTCTAAACCCTTCTTGGTGCTGGCTGTTAACCTCTCCATTGCTAGATGCCACGGACCGCCATCCAGAGACCCGAAGTTCTTGAGACAGCACGTGAGAGGCTTGTGATGGAAACTTTCACTTCTAAAGTAAACTTGGAAGTTTCTACTCCTCCAGACGGGGAGTTAAAATGTATTGACAGAATGGGCAGGGGAGTCACAAATGCTTAGGGTCCCCCCTGCAAGGTGCGCTGAAGGAGCCCCTCTCTCTTCCCCCCACATGGAGTCCTTGTCCCTCTTCTCCCACCTTCATAAGGACTCTCACAGATGCACAAGTTACAGAGACATGCAGCTTGGGCCTTGAAGCAGAGCTATTCTCACGTTAAACAGATCTTCAGGGTCTGGATTCTGACTAATGTGCTACCCCTCAGGTGAGATGAAACATACATGCTTAGACCTCACACAGCAGAACTAACCCACAGGTTGCAGAGGACCACAGGCTCTGGATTCAAACTACTGAGCTGAGACGTAGATAAAGAAGTACAGACTCCGATCTTACCTAGCTAAGCTAAGGTTTCTAGTCAGCTGAGGTCCATTACACTGCTTTTATTGTGTGATTTCAAGATCACATATGTCAGTCTGTGACTGGCAAAGGATCACTCCAAAAATCAACAAGATGCTCGAAGCACCACATTTGAAGCACGGCCTCTAACCTATCCTCCATTCATTTACAGATACTGAATCAGGAATTTTCAATATTCAGATTTCACTTGGATTATTTCAATGACTTGTATTATCTTCCATGGTGCTGCAAAATTGGTTTCTGCATAGTGGCTGAAAGCATGCATAATCTTACTCCCTTCAGTTGTATCTATTTTTTTTTTCCTAGGGCCTCTTTTCCACTTTTGCTTGCTTCCTAAACAGTGTGACCTATTTAAAGGGCTCTGTTCATAATGTTTGTTTCTTATTGCATGTATACTGGCCTAGTGAAAACATTAAAATGTAGTGGATGCTTCTACAGTCAACAGTAAAGGTAGTAAATTAGGCCCTCAATTAGAGGACGTTGTGCTAGTCAGATGGACACCTTTATTACAAGACACTTACAGATCAGTTATCCGCTAGCAGCACATCACTGCGGGTTCCTGGTTTCTTTGTCACCTCTGCCAAATCTATAGCTGGTGAACTGTACTGCTGATTGCCATTTTATTCTACATCCATCAGTAGTGGCACAAACGAAGAAGCAATCTCGAAAGGCAAAAATCAGACTGTCATTATTCTGAGATTTGGTGTTGCCTGTAATTGTGAATCAGGAGGTACACACAGCCTTAGAGTGAGGATTATTGTCCTCACAAGTAGTGAGGGGAAAAACAACTGCATGTGTGGAAGATAAGTAGACCAGCTCTCAGTGGCGAAAAAAAAAAGAAATCACAAAATTGAATGGCTATTCCATCCTCACCTGTGTTTTTCTAACCAGAGTTCTTCAAGGCAGCATCATGAACCAGCTCTACAGTGAAGAATCTGAGAGTCTATATTGACTGTCCACTCGTTTTGCCTCCCCAATTTAGGACAGTCATGAAAGTTTCAGTCCAAACTAGTCAGAAATATTCTTCCATTTTTGGACTTGACAAAAACTGACGCATTTATAAAGGTTATCATTTTATTTTGTATGAAATTTGCCAGTACCCTTCATATGGAGATAGCGGTGGGACAGATTTACATGTTCAACGTAGTTCAAGAGACCTCTGTGTGATTAATATACAGATTGCAGAAATCACCCCAAGTGGCACCCCTTAGAATTAAAGACATTGGGCCTGATTCACAAAGATAACTTACACTTATGAGTAATTTTACTCTTTGGAGTAGATTTACTGCTCTCGGTATTCACAAACTCAGAGTGAAAACTTACTACAAAAGTGTAAGTCCCATGACTCCACCCCAGAGTAAAGCAATTGGTTTACTCATGTGTGGGTGAGTGACCACACTCCCCAAACACCTCCCTGATCTTCCATACACCCCTCTTACTCCTCTCTAATCTATTCCCCTTTAGGAGTAAGTCTGCCCCTTTTCCCACCCACTCCCTTGTGTCCCTTGCGCATTTGCTACTAAAACGTATACTTATATACCACAGTCGGGCGGAGAATTCCGAACACATAAGTATAGATAAAACTTACATTTTGTAGTACAACAAAACATACGACAACATGCAGTTTGTAAATCAGGCCCACAATGTCTGGCCCATAGAGCGGCTTGTTACAAAGACCATTTGTGCCTTAAAAAGCCTTTACCAGATGCTGTCCCAGAAGACAAATGAGTTCTTGGGTTCCGATGAGGCTCGTCTCTCCAAGATACTGGACAAGTCATTCCAGTGAAGCCTTCTGGGCCATCTAAGTGGGTTCCTTGTGGTGCATGCTGCCTTTGGTTATCCAGGTAACTGGAAAGCTGATCAAGATCTGGCTGTTCAAGAAAACATATAGCAAAGGATAAAGTCACTGCTCTGGCTTGTGGCTCCCTTCTTTTACAGTGACCCATATGTAACATAAATAGAATACCCACATCCTCCATATAATAACAGCAGATTATTAATCTACATTTGTAATAGAACATGCTAATATTTCTCATTTGTGTCTCACTTCTCTGCTTTTATCCCTTCCCATCTGTTTCGTCTCTTGCCAACATTTTGTCTCTTCTGTTCTGTCCTTCACATCTGCTCTGTCCCATTGTTCTTCTCTCCCTTCCTGAGTCGCTTATCTTACCCCTCTACTCTGGTCTCTTTTCTTCTCCCCTGCATTTTTTCAATACTATGTTGGGTAGTCTATCTTTTCTCCACCTTCCATTTTTATCTTCCTCTTTCAACTCTTTTTCACCTTTCTCTTTACCTCAACTGTCCCTTTCTCTTTCAGGTGTCTTTGTTACCTACCTGCTTTATTAACACTTTCACCCTACTCTTGTACAGATGTATCTTGCTCAACTGATGGTCTCTTTATTAACACCCTCAACTGTTCTCATTTACCTGTCTGTTTATACCATGCCTGTCTCTTTATCACCTTGCAATATGCCCTCGATTTGCCTTCTTTCTGTGCCTCTTTCTCAGCTCTCATGTCTTTCCCTTTATTTACTTCTCTCTCTGTCCGTTTCATTGCCACTTGTCTCTTTATCACATCTATATTTTCTCCCCTCATTCTTTCTGAACTGCCCCATTATCATCTGTCTTCTTTTAATCATTTTAGCCTGTCCCTTTCTCACCACTGTCTTTCAGCTCTCTTTCTAGCCTGTATGTCTTTCTCACTCCTTTTTTTTTTTTTTTTCCTCTTCATGCTGTCTCTCACAGCTGTCTCCTTCTAGGCTGTCTGTCACCTCTCTTATCTGCCTCCCTTTCTCTTTTTCTCAGTTGTCCTTCACCTCTCCGTCTCTTTCGAACACTTGTCTCCTCCCTATCTGTCACTTTCTTTCTCTCAGCTTACCCCCTATCTCACTCCCATGTCACCCTCTCTGTGCCCCTTTCACTTGTCTGTCTTTATCGCCGCTCTCTTTCTCTCTCTAACTCTCATTCTATATCTCTCGGGTGTGTTTAACTTATCTCCCTCTCTCACATCTGCCTCAAATGTCTTTTATACTGATCTGGCTCTATCACTTCTCGCCAGCTCAGCTACCTCTCTCCTATGTCTCTCTCTCACACACCTGTCTCCTTCATATGGTCAGCCTCAGTTGTCCCTTTATAATGTGGCTCTCTCTATCTTACTCACTTCCTCACTGTTTCGCTCACATAATCCCACCTCTGTCTCTTTTTCTCTCTCCCTCTCACCTATTTCTTTCCAGTCTCTTTATTACCTGTCTCGCCAGTCTTCTCTTCTAGTTCTCTCAGCTGTCACCTGTCTGTCGCTCTCTCACACAACGGTCTCTTCCCTGTCTGCCTAAACTGTCCCTTCCTTACCTGTCTTTCTCCTCATCGTCTCTCTACCCTTCAGTTTCTGTCAGCTATGCTTCGCACTTCTGTCCCTCTCAGACCTTTCGCCTCTTATTCTCATCTGTCTTTTTCTCACCTCTTAATACTTGCCTCAGCCGCTTTGTTAGCCATTTTTTTTTCACCTCACTTTCATTCATGCACCCCTCTCCTCCTCTGTCTCTCTCACCTGTGCCGCTGTACTGCCCGCATCCTCTCATCTGCCTTGATCCTTTTTTTTTTAATGCATCTTAATACAGAGAAAACTCGACTTAAGGGTTTTGGAGCGCTTTACATGAGCACCAGTTGCGTTACTCAAGGACACATACATTTTTTGTAGACAAGGGGAGATTACCTGATTTTGCCCAGAATCACAGGACATTGAGCCGACACCCAGACTCAAACCTGGTTCCCCAGCTCCAAAGTTGGCAGATCTGGCTGGCTGGCTGGCTGTCAGTGCTTAATTTGTAAAATATTAAGTGCCAGGGCTCTGACCAGGAGGCCACTGCAGCTTGCACCACCCATCGCCCTTGTCATCACTGCCAAAACAACTACTAACCATCTCTCTCGCATGTAAATGCGACAGTTAAGATTATTCCAGGTCCCCAATTCTAAAGGAATGGCTGGGGAGGCAGGTATTTGCAATTTTAATGTATATTGTAGTCCTAAACTACCGTTGTTCTGCCCATCTCTAAATTAGATGAGCAGCGCCACCATGTGGTGGACTGTTCTAAGTATGGTGTTGACAATTAGGTGCTGAGCACCGGACACCAATTAAGTGCCGGTGCTGAGCGCTGGAAAACCCGGCTCAAATTAAGCACTGCTGTCTGTCCGTCCCCTCTCACACCCTGTGCTCTGCTGGAGCCGCTTTGCGCGAGGCACCCTTCTCTGCTGGCAACAATGAAATATTTTGCAAGAGTGTTTCTTTTCTTCAGAGAGACACAATCCTGTCTCGTACAGCAGCTGTTGTTTTTTGTGCTGTATGACCTTTACAAGTAGGCTTCAGAAGTGGATGGGGGCCTCTTCCAGAGTGGTAGTACCTGGGGTTTTCCTGCACCGCTGATTACATACTACTGAGAAACTCTGAATAGTTATCATTTACATCTATACAAAGGCATTTTGCTTGCAAATGGGTACGTAGTGTACAACTTAACATACAAAAGTGCCTTCACACCAAAAATATTCCCCCTATATTGAAGCTTTAGCTCGTTAGGCCCCCATCAACTTTAGGGGTGTTCTGCGCCCATTCCCTCACTTGCTGGAATCCGTTTTTTTTTTTAGCGTCATAATTTTTTATTGGAGATTAAAGATATACAATTTCACAAAATACGAAACAGTATAATGAATCATAAATCGGTGTGGGACAAGTAGGATACACATATAGCGTAATATAAAAGAAGAAAAAGGGAAAAAATTATAGACAGCGAGTTAATTATGGAAAGAGAATTGTGCAAAATGTGCTAGGAGATTTTAAATCTGATAAATAATCATAAAAAGGAATTAGAGAGAATAGATCATGAAATGAGAATATGTATTTAGAACCGGTAGATTAATATATACATGAATATGTAGTATAGTGCATCTGAGATTGAAACAGCATAGTGAAGAATCCGGTTTATTCTTTTAAAGTCTAAGGGTGCAAATCGGCAACAGTTTCTAGGGAGTGAATTGGTCCGAAATAAATATGTGAGTACCAGGGGTGCAACTAGACCCAAACTTCTGGGGAGGGGGGGATTGGGAGGGGGAATAGTACTAAACAGTGTTGGTGGGGCTTCCATTTTGCACACTGTGGACTGAGACCGTATTAGAATACACGTTTGGAAGGCCAGTAGGTTTTGGTTGAATGCGCTAACTCATGGAAAAAGCCTATGTCCATGCCTGTTCTTTCCTGCAGTGGCACATTAAAGCCAGATTTTAGTGGAAGTGAATATATAAAGCGCCAAACTCCTTCATTATGTGAAGGGTTTATGTTTGATGTTCCACGTGAAACTCAGTTTTTAAAATTTGCTAGACAACCTTTTACAATTCTAAAAGATTGCTGCCAAGTGAATCTGTCACATGTGCAACATCTGCACTCCAACCCAGTCCTTAATTGACTATAATAATAATGTGTGCTGTTGACAAATGTATCTTTGGAGATTGGTATCGGCACCGTCCACAAACAGCACTGCTCAGTGGCACAGTGAAAGGCTGACTTCTTATGAAGGGAGCAAAAGGAATGGGTGAAATGTGCTGTAAGTTAGCTCTAGGCAATGTAGTCCCTGCCTCCTGCTTCCGCTTCCTCAAAATGCTCAATGTAATCTTCAAATGGCTGCCAGTCAGCACATGCAGAATGGTCACCCAGGCCTTTATCACCAGCAAGCTGGACTACAGCAACGCACTCTGTCGGAATCGCGGTCTAACTGCTAGAAGGCTTCAGACCATACAAAACCCAGCGGCCAGACTCTCACTTATGCTTTCCCTGTGTTCACATCACCCTGCCAGACAAAGACCTCCACTGCCCGCCTCCCCCCCAGTACACTAACCCTCAGCAACACACCCACTGGACACTTCTGGTCAGCCAGACTCCTGCTCGCACACATCCCCCACATACAAAAAAACCAGAGTCTGCTGTTGTGCTTTCCCCTACCTAGTGCCTAAAGCCTGGAACGGCCTGTACCTACACATTTGAGCTGCTTCTTCAGTACTTGAGCTCCGCAAGAAACTGAAAACAGGGCTCTTCACTTGGACAAGTCCCAGTCACAGCCGGCATAACCCCTGCTTTCTCAGCATGAGGATACACTCCAGGGTGAGCTGTGCACTTCACAAATACCCTTAACATAACGTAAAGTTTGCCTTCACAATACTGTTGTGGTGTTCATACATCTCTCACTCTGGTGTCTCCTGTTACACACTCTGTGTCTGTTCTTTCCTATCTCAGTCACACTCTTATTTTTTTCCTCACCTTTCTGTTCATATTCGCACACATGCATAATTCTCTTTCACTACTATCTGCCTTGTCTTTCTCTCTCTCTCTTCAATCACTTCTTAAATCCCTTCTCTCTCACTGTCCTCCTCTCTCACACCTTCTCCTCCTTACCCCTATCAGGAAGATTAACCTGGGTGAGAGATGTGTGAAACTTCCACAGAATACTAGCTGGTCCTGGTTTCTCAGTTCCCACTGAACCTTGGGTATTATATTAAAGGAATGAATGCTGAAAGAGCTCAACTCTGTCTGTAAACTGGCTCACCTCGATCTATGTCTGCACAGGGGCTCATCACTGTCTGCAACGGAGCTCAGCTGCATACTTGGATGAGCTCAGCTCTGTCTTCCCAGGTTCGCAGTGTTGTGTATGCAGAAACTCCGCTCCAGCTCAATGAAAAAAATTACCTATGGGCATGCGGTCTCTACTGTACCTGTGCATGTGTTCAGCACTATGTATGCAGGGATTGGCTGCATCTGTGCTGGAGCTCAACTCTATCTGCAGAGGAGTTAGTTCAGCTTTACAAGATGATGAGGTACATTTGTGGCAGAGCTCCACTCGCTCTGTATGCACAGGAACCTACTTTACTCTGTGAAATTTGTCTTGTAAGTGTTCAGCCTATCTTCAGAAGAACAACCAACTTCCTCTCCTCAATAAAATAGGCACCAAAATGGGCTTCTTGATACAGAGCAGACTTCACCGTTTTGGGTGGTGATTGTTTAATTGACTTTGCACTGCAAGAGTTTGGACACATGATGCTGATCCCCATTTACCTTGTCTTCTTATCCCCTTTCAATGGTGAACCCTCTTCCTTCCCAGAGTGTGATTTGTTGTGAACGCCTTCTTGATTTTCTTTGCTTTTTGTCATTTTGGTATGTGCTTTTGGTCTACATTTGTAGTGAGGAAATTTAGAAAGATCAGGAAAGATCAAGCTGAGACAAGGAGACAATGTTAAATATGAAACGAGAGGTGAAATGTTTGGGGTGGAAAGGGGCAGGCTGATAAAAATTAAAAGGGAGGCTGACCGGGAACAGTAGAGAAGGCAGCAACATGTGGAGAGAGTGACAAAATGGACATAGGGCATGATGAACCATGCTAAGGTACAGGTTACTACCTATGGGCAATGCAATAGAAGTTAAACTGCACTGTAACACAAGTGAAGGAAAGAGTGGGCCTGAGCAGTAAAGCAAAGTTAATGAAAAAACATAGCATTTGAACTCTTGTCTCTGAGCTCCAAAAAAGAGTGGAGTCAGATGGACATGTATCTGAAGTAGGTGTGTTAACCCACAGGACTACAATTACCGGTTTGGATCCCTTGAAATGTGAATGTGTCTTGGATTTGGAGCAGGCACCATTCCCCCTTTGGCTCAAGATTTTCCAACCACTAACTGCCACTTGCAGAGATGGTAAGGATGGTCAAGGGGTAAAACACACAAGCTTTGGTGGTAGAAGTGCCAGGTGCTCTCTGTCCACAGTATCATTTTGATCCACCTCTTCATTCTATTATGTCTGCCCACCAAACAAAAAGGGGCTAGAGGCACACAAGGACCTTCTGGAAGGTGAACTGTAAGATGCCTGAGGGGCGCCGTTCAACTGTGACCCCCTAATACAGGCACAATCCATTTTATTTAGCAGACATACTGCAGATGCCTCGGACCGCTCAGTATATCTGCTAAAATCGGGCTGTCAGGGCGCGCATCAGTGTATCCCTGAAGCCAATGAAATGCCACAAAGTGTAGCAGGGGCAGGATCCCTAGTATTATCCCAGCTTCTTATAGTCCAGTGCTTCCAGACTGAACAACGGGGCCTCTGGAAATATGTGAATGTGCAGCTGCTACGTTTTTTCGTATAATTATGGTTTTGCAGCATTTGCCACATAATCCATCATCTGCTGCACAATCTCCAGATTTTATTTAAAAGAAAATTTGTTTCTAGCTCAAACAGTTCAAAAGTTACTAAAAACCCAGCAACATGTGTTATTGCGTAGCGGAAGTCCCTTTGCAAAGGTTGACTGGTCACCCTGCAGCTGCTTATTGCTATATTTAGGTGTTAAATTGGTACCAATGAGGTGCAACCTATGCCCAGAAAGTATTAACAAGTGTAAAAATGTCAAAATCATGAAATACTATCACAAAATGTGGCGCATTATACCACATAATTTGCCTTTTCTTGCCGCATAATTTAGTCGACCCTGCCGCATAATTTGGCCCTCCCCTGACACAAAATTCCAGTGGCCCTGCCTATCAAGAAGCTGACAGAGGTTTTGAGGTGGGTCTTCCCGTTTTGAATCCTGCCCTTGCCGCTCCATCTGGCTCCTCGTTGGGAATCATGGTTTGCTGGTTCCTACCACCAGCACCAGATTCCTTCTTTGCTTCTGCCATGTAGCCTCCAAGTTGCCAGCTAAGTAAGCCAGGTAAGTAAAACAAAAATGTTATTTCTCTTTGTGTTTGTGAGTGTGTTTGTGAGTGTGTGAGAGTGAATGGGATTGAGTGAAAGTGTATGTGTTTGAGAGTGAAAGTGAGAAGTGTGCATGAATAAGTGAAAGTGAGTACGAGGGAATGAGTGAAGGAATATGAGTGTTTTGAAGCGTGTTGATTGGAGGTTGTGAGAGGGAGTGGAAGTGAATCGTGGGTGTACCCATCAATGGTGCAAAAAAGTGCAGTTGCAGCAGGGCCCAGAGTTAGTGAGTGTTGGTAAGAATGAGAATCAGTGAGTATGAGAATGTTTGCGTGTGAGTAACAGTGAGTGGGAGTAAGTATGTGTGAGAATGAGCTAGGGAGAGAATATGAGTTATAATGAGTGGGGGAAGAGAGACTAAGGCCCAGATTATAAAAACTTTCACACAATGTAGCTCCGCACCCAAAGTTGCTGCGTTGTGTGAGACGTAGAGAGCAGAAAAGCCCCATATCTGCACGCAATTAGGCTACCAAGCGCCACACACACACACACACACACCCCCAGTGCAAAGGTGTCTGCGTGAGTCCAGCATAGGTTTTGTACTGGAATGGTGCCCTTCCAGTACAAAATACTATGCTTTGACCAACTTTAAAACATTTCCTACTTCGAAATTATGCTGTACTGTCGAGTAGTACACATTCACTGCTGGATGGTCATTGCATTAAAAAAAAAAAAGTTCTTCCCTGTTTAGCATTTACTTAGCGCTTATTACCCCTCACATAAGTATTAAGCACTATATAAATGCATTTACAAATAAAGACAATTTGGGATTTCTGCCTTGTTTGCTTGGAAGCACAGGAAGATGGCAGAGATTACCTTTAAAGTGCAGATGTGGTTTCAAATACCAGCGTCAATGGGCAAGCATGCTCTCTTGAAACAAAGGGTGATCAGTAAAGCACATTACCTTGCACAATTTGAACCTCCACTTTGGGGTTTTTGTCCCGGAAGTTGTGAATTCCCCCCTCCTCCCCCCCCCCCCTCTACCCCCCCAAATCGCCTCCTTTGAGGACCCTGCAAGCAGCAAGATGAGCTCTGTCTGTGGATGTGGAAAAAGAAAAGTTTATTCAGATGCACTCTCCAGCCATTCTTCGCCCAGATTTTTTCAGGGACAGACACCCCCACAGCTTCAGCCCAGGCTCCAGAACACGAAAGGGGGAGGGGTGACAGGCGGCAGGCGCTGAAGCCCTTTCAGCCCAATGGGCTTTGTGCACCTGGTGAGTACCCACGAACGTCCTTTAGGGGTCGCCAGGGGTCGCAGCTACGTATCCTGGCTTGCTCCTTGCGACCCCTGGACTCGGTGGCAAAATCAGTACCAGGATACAGGGGCCGCTCGTCTTACGGACCTCTGTTGGGGCTCCACTTTCCTTGTTTTCTGTCAGTGTTTTATTACACTAATAGTAAATAATGTGAATGATATATTCACTATTAGTGTAATAAAGAATGGAGAACAATTAGCTGGAATATGACCCTGACTGGCAAGGTCGGTAAGTAAGGTAGCTAAAAAAAAAAAATTCAAATGTATGGTGTGTGTGTGCTTGCTAGTGAGTCTGTTTGTGTGTATGTGTAAGTATGTGTGTGAGTAAAGATCAAATGGCGTGTAATTTCACTTTCGCTACCACTGGCATTTTGACGTTCATGCTACAAATACTGGTGCTTTTCCTGGTGTTCCCGCACTTTTCCTGTCATCCCTTTCCTGGATCGCATTCCCTCACCCCTGTTTAGCATTAATGATTCATGTGGGTGATGTGTAGATATGTTGATTTACCAGGTTTAAATTCACCTGTAAACTCCTCGTAGGCGTAAATTAAGCCATGAGCCCGTGTAAATGTAACTTCCATTCGTAAATTGCTTTGTGAATCGAGCCCTTTCTCTCTTCCTTGTCTCTTCTTCGCAACCTCGCTTCTCTCCCTCACTTGCACCTTTCCGACCTATCTTTTACAATGGTTCGTTGTACCACTATTGTTGGACTGTTAGTGCCCGTATGCAGGTTTTTTTGTTGTTATAAATGCGTATCTGTGATCGTCTTTGCGACATGTAATCGCCCCACTTTTATTGTGGTATTATGGTGCCACCCTGTGACGGACATACAAATTGTTTTTACAAAAGCTGTTTCTCTCGAATCTTTTGCTCTTCGTGGTAGTATTTCTTGTGTCGTATTCGCCTGTTCCTCTCCTGCAGCATCTGGCACAGGACGAATAGAGCTTTATCACTGCAGTTAGGTCGATTGCTATCAAAACAGAAACCTGCAGATGGCCTGCTTCCAGTGGTGGATTCTTTTTATGTTTGTCTGTCAACTCTACAAAGTTGGCCTGCTGTCTCATGACATTTTCATTAACCTCTAGTATATTATGCCGGAATGTTTAAGAAATAGCAGTATTAGAGATCAACACATCAGTACAGGAATGTATGCATTACTTTACCAGCACAAATCAGAAAGGGCTGCATTACCTTATCCTTTTTTCAAATACCAAATACCATACCACCTTAGCTCGAAATTGAGTGCTTTGTCAGGACTACACAACAGACCTCCAGAGCATGTTTTGAAGTGTTTTTGTACTTTACCAGAACTACTTCTCAGAGTCCTAATACTTTACCAGATGTTCTCACCACCAGGGCTGCAATATCTTAATCAAGAATCTTCCTGCTTAGCGTTAGTATTTTAGCATACACTCAGTACATATCTACGGAGTCTACATCCATATGTAGCCGCCATCTAGTGGTTGGGTCTACAATTTACTGGTTTCTTGCTTTTTTTTGTGTGATCGTCGACCGTTTGGTGCTCTGTCCTTACTCCTATAGTGAAGTCAGACGTATGCCCAGGAACTAAGCTCCAGTGCATGGTCTCCATCTGGAGATTATGTTATCCGTCTTCTCTTGTGTTTGTAGCTTCCTTCTTGTTAGCTTTACAAATTTTGGTTCTTTGTTGCAAACTCCATGCTAGTTTTCTGGCGGAGCAGGGAGTGTCGCATGTGAATCCAGAAAGTCTTCAGCTGCAAAACTACTCCAATACATACGTCAGTTAGCCACTCATCAGGGCTGCAATATCTTAACCCCGAACCTTCCTGCTAAGCTTTAATATTTTGCAATACTTCTTAGCATACCCTCAATATATATCTACAGAGTTGCAATACTTTTGACATGAGGAGATGTGTATCTGTGATTAAGTTGACTGTTCAGTATCCAGGAAGCCTGAGTTCTAACTAGAACTTCTCCACTTATCTAAATTGTGATCCTCTGTCTACCTCTCTTACACTCTCTTGCGCACTCACTCCCACTCGTCCGTCCATCTTTATCCCTCCGTTTCTCCTCATTTCCCTTTCTGCCAAAATTGAGATTGCTGAGAAACAGATTAAATGCCTGTATTAATACAGAAGCACTCTGTCCATTTAGACAAGGCTTTCTGTAAAATGCCGCTCGAGAACCTTGCGTATCTGTTTTCTTCTATAGGACGACTTAGCCAAAGCCTCTCACCCGCTCCAAATACTTTTGGCACACACACATGACCACTCAAGTGTAGTCTCTTAGTTTATATTCTTCTAGATTATTTTTTTGTCATGGCCCTCATGATTTTCGAGCAGTATTTAACATTGTTGACAACTGACAGCTTGATAGTAGTGTGTTTGAGACTGACATTTCAGAACTTCCGAGTCAGCTATGAGGATTACTTGCCACCTGACTCCCCACCTCCTGAAACACGTGTCTTGTCCCACTGGTTTGAGACTTGCAGAGTGCCTTCGGAGCTCTACCAGTCTCTCTATTTTAATGTGCATCAAAACGCTTAAACCTTTTTGCTGTGTACCGTACAGGAACACTGGTCATGCATGGATAATGCTCATGCTGGGTTCAGCAGCGAGTCGTTTTCCAGATTTGCCATGAAAGGAAGCAAATGACTCTTGGATCAGTCACATTTTGTTATAGCTCAAGCCATACAAATCAGTGATGTTTTTGAAAGTCAACCGGACTTCCTTTTGGGCCAGAATGCCTTGCACCCTGTGCTACTCCGGTATTAACAAGAAATCATTCGTTTTCATATAGCCAGCCTTAGTTAATGCCATAAACAAAAGCCAAGCCCATTTAAATTGGGATTTTCCATTTGTGAACATGACGAGGAGTTTTACCATTCTTGCCTTTTAACAAAGGGTGGGTGGAACTCGCGGAGCTTTCTTTACTCTGTGGAATTCTACGGAGTTACAAAAATACTCTGCGTGATTCCACGGAGTTCGGCAAACAGGCAGAATTTTGGCACGTCGCACTGCTCGTGCTCATTTTCAGCACCAGGAGCTTGTTCCATGCCGTAAAATCAGGGTGAACTGCACCACGCTCCGCGCCAGCGGGCGCTGCTTCTTTATGCTGCTCAAGTAGATTTTTTACTAGAGCAGCAGCATTCTCCACGTGAATAGTATTGACCTGCCGCCACTGCCAGTATTGTGAAATCGCACCTGGACTCGTCCTAGAGCTCAATTTTTGTCACTCGCCAACTTAATGTTGGTGAGCCGCACGCGAGAAACAGTTTGCAGAGTTTTTGGGTAACTCCACACTGGCAAAACTTTGTGAACTCTGCCGGTGGAGCAGAGTTTACTGCCCACCCCTCCTTTTGGTAGGTTTCTTGAAAATGCATATAAATCTTAACTGAACTAGAGTACAGTAACATTAATTATTTGCTCCCTCTACACCTCCCAAACACCAAAATCTCGATTCAACATTGTTCACCGTGGAAAATATGGCACCCTTGTTCTGTCGGACAACTAATGGATGCCTTCCTCGGTGAAGCTTTGACTTTCAACCTAAATAGGATTTTTAAATCTTCATGAAGACCCAGTATGAAATTGGCCCTTTGTTTCTGAGGGATAATTTCTACCAATATATCTAGTATTTGATTTTATTAGATTGGGTTCAAACTATTATCTCTTCAATTCTCTCCAACTATGGGCGTTGAGGATGTTCACCCTCTATTATGGTTATTTTTAAGGATCCCAGTGGCTGTCTCACACCAGCATGTCGTATGTTATGCCATTCTTGTGTGGAGAATGACTATTCCTGTGCTGCCATTTGTAATGTACACATGTTTTTCCAAAGAGCTCATAGGCTACTTTACAGAACATGTTGTGCTTGGTAATCTTTTCCATATTTTCATGGAGCATTGTTTCTCTTTTTTTTTTGCCAGGTAACCAAGAGGGCAATTGCTAGCCAGCCAGAGTCAAGTGACGCAGTGGAGCGGGCAGAGAAATTTAAACAGAAGTATTGGAACAAACTTCAGACGCTACGGCATCAACCATTGTAAGACTGTAAATCAAGTCCCCATTAAGACCAGCAACCTGAGATTTACGGTTTAAGGGGGACCAAGTTGTGAAATAGGTCTGAGAGCTTGGAAAACCTATGTGGATTACATGTAGCATTAGTGAAAATTCTGAGGGCATTAAAGTAAGGTGTCAGTGGTGTGAAAACTAGCTGTTGAGGCTTAACTTGGCAGTACTATGGTTGAAAATGTAATCTAGTATTCCTGAAGGATCACTGTTGTAGGTCAAATGCTTCTTCAGTCTGTTGGAGGAAAGTCGTAATTCTCTTACTTCCACCCCATGCTGTGTTGCGGATTCTGATGGCGCAAGCACAATTCTCGATTTAGTAACTTGTAGCCATCTTTCCTTTACCTGACAACGTTTCTTTATTCTTCTCTTGCTAGTGCATATGGATCACTTACAGTTCGAAGTCTGTTGGATACAAGGGAGCATTGCTTAAATGAATTCAACTTCCCAGATCCTTACTCCAAGGTAAGTCAAGCTTGCCTTATGTATAAATGCACATATAAGTGCAAATCCACGTAATTTAGATTTTAAAGCTGCTGAAAGCACATTTACTTATTCTGCTCTCTAGCATCTGTATTGTTTGAAAACCTCTTTTTAAAATTAAATTCAAAGGCAAACAATTCAGTTCATTCAGTATGCTTCTGAAGTCCGCTGTAGTGAAACCACAGTTTTAGCCACAGTGATCCACATCTGCAGTATACCCCAAATAATATGGCACATCGGGATGTAATTAAGTCCACTGACAATTACATTCAAAGCAAAGGGAAGATATACCAAGCACTACAAGGTCCACCACCCGGGTTCTGGCAAGTCTCTTCATATCCCAAATCCCCAGTCCCGGCTTTGCTGGGTGCAAGTATATACGTAGCTATCAGGTGGGAGTAGAGGTTGGCGCATTGTTAGCTGATGTACGTGTATCCGCCTGTCCTTGGCGAAGCTCGTGCTTGTTAGTGGCCTGTACAAATAGATACGTTTGGAGGGGACCCATATATCTTTTGACTGAGAGGTTATTGGAAGCCTCAATATATATGTTTCCATACGATCATTGCAGACTGTCAGGTCTAGGATCCAGTCAGTAGTTCTAGGAGTGTTGTGGCTTCCCCCGTACATTGCAGCCATACGTTTGGCCAAGAGCAAAACTATTGCAGTGAAACGCTTGATTCCTTTGGGTATTTCTTTGGCATATCCTAGCAGTGTTACAAGTGGATGAGGTGATAGTCTCTCATTTGGGCCAATGGGGCAAGGACCCCCCCCCCCTCACCTTCCAAATCGGATTGAAGTGAAAGGCACTCTTATGTCATGTGAAGAAAACTTGCATGCTCAACACTGCACTGGGTACAGTTATGAGGACGTGATCGGTCTATATGGTGCTTGCGAGCTGGTGAACTATACGCCCTGTGTAAGTATTTGAAGTGTGAGAGTTTGTGGCGATAGTTTAGAGATATGCGGCCAGTTTGGGTACAGCAGAATTGCCAATTGTGAATCAGATAGAGGTACGCCTAAGTCACCATCCCATGCTTGTCTGACTGGCATGGCCCTAACCGCTCAGTGTTGCGACACACTGGCATATAATCGAAATGCCCATCTCGTCATATCTATGGAGTTTATCAAATGTGTCAGTGTAGGGAAGTCCATCGGTTCAGCCGGATAAGCCAGAATCTGGTCCTAGACTGTACCGTGGAGTCTTGTAAATGTAAAACTATCTAACACTAGGGTTGCCTCGAGCCTATAATTGTTGTAGCATAAGGAACTGCCCCTCCACGTATAGGTGGTCCAGCTCATGCAATGCCATTTTATGCAGGGTTGTCTGTATAGTGCTTTCTAAGGTGAGTGGCAGGAAGGGGTTGTTTGAAAGGGGGATTGCCAGGGAGTATAAAAACGGGAGTTCCTGCTCTGCAGCACATGTGCCACGCCTCGTTTGTTGCAGCAACCATGCTCACCTCTTTGGGTCATGGTCGCCGCTGGGGAAGGATGGTCATCAGGGAAGCGCCCTGTTCCCGTTCCAGTTTCAGGTAGGGGATGCGTGCATCAGGATGGTACCAATAAGTCGTGTAGTGTCACTGTGCCACATAATACAGTTAAAAATCGGGAACCTCAAAGCCCCCACACTTCTACCGGAGGATCAGTGTGTCCCAGCTTATCCGGGTGGCCTCGCTGCCCCAGAGAAAATTAATCAGTTGAGGCTTGAGGGTTTGGAATAACTGCTTGTTAAGGGGGGTTGGAATATTATGGAAAAGATATAGAAATTTGGGTAGAACCACCATTTTCAACAGTGCCACTCGTCCTGCCAGAGATAGCGGAAGCTTTGCTTACCCAGATGTCGAGTTGGCATTGCAGGGTATCTATGGCCGGACCGTAATTTAAACGAATAATGAATTCCACCTCCTTGTGTAAGATGATTCCCAAATATTTGCCTGAATCTGTGATTCACCAAACCGGGTATTCCAGTGGGCATGGCCTTGTGAGATCAGTAAGCGGAAATATGTCAGTTTTATCCCAGTTGATGGTAACACCAGAATGCCTACACCTGATAATTTCTCAAATTAATGGGGACACATTAGCTTCCGGGCATCTAACGAAAAGCAGAATATCATCTGTATAGATTGATAATAAGAGTTTCCGAGTGCGAAAAGACAAACCTCCATGTAAGTATCGCTCCTGGAGGTGACGGGCCAGGGGGTCCATAGCTAATATAAAGAGCAGGGGGGTAGTGGACAACCCTGCTGGGTGCCCCTCTTTATTTGGAAAAGTGCAGATAGAAGCCCATTCTCTGTAACCCTGGCAGTAGGGTGAATATCAAGCAATCGGATGAGGCCAGGTAGCCTTTTGGGATCCCAAATTGCCGAAGTACTTCCATAAGGAAAGGCCAATTCAGGGAGTCAAATGCCTTCTCGGCATCCAATAGTATTTCTGCTACCTCGAGCTCTTGGGTAAGTCGATGCAAAATAGTGAATGCTGTACAGAGATTAATGGAAGTGGATCTGTGTGGTACAAAGCCGGTCTGCACCGGGGAAACTATTTTGTCAAGCAATAGAGAAAGTCTAGTCACAATAACTTAAGCTAGGATTTTATTAGCGTAGTTTAATAAGGAATGGGGTCAATGGGAGATACAGTACTCTGTGTTTCTGCTGGGTTTAGGGAGCTCAGAAATGGCTGCTTTATGCAGGGTTGAAAGAAGTATACCATGAGTAAGCGCTTCCACATAAACCACTAAAGGTGAGGAGGTAAGATATTTTTGAACGCTTTGTAAAAATCGATTGACAGACCATCAGACCCCGGTGCCTTGTCCCCAGCTAGGGCTTCTATAGCAGCGACTATTTCCTCCATCGATATAGGGTGACTCAGAAACTTTGGATGGCCCTGGTCCAACCAAACCAGGGCCACCTCATCTAGGTAGGCGGGTATATGTGCAGCAGAGTCCACAAGTCGCGTTTCATAGATAAGTTGCAAACTCCACAGGGATATCATCACTGTCAACCAACGGCGAGCCAGTCTGGGATGTAATAGTATATGTTTTCCCCTGCCGCTTGTCATGATGTAGGAGCCAAGACAAGGTTGTACCTGCCTCATCTCCCTTGTCATATTGGTGAGCCTGAGCATATTTGCCAAGGTAACCTACCTCATGCTGTGCTCGGTCTCGAAACGCTTGAAGTAGTTGGGGCTGTTCATGCATTCTTTCCTGTGACAGAATGGGAGTATCTGGGGACTGCCGGTATTTGAACTTCTGCTCTGGTGATGTAAGTTGTCTCCATGTATCCCGGAGGATGCCTGCATGTTTAGCTTACTCTATCCCCCTATAAAGGATTTAAAGGCCTCCCAAACTGTGGCACGTTTTTCAACCGTCCCTTTGTTTTACTGGAAGTATTCAATTATGGCCATAGTAGTTCATCACAGAAGACCTGGGCTAAGAGAGAGTCTGTGGGGAAAAGCTTTGCTCAGCAACGACAACTGCACTTTGACTGGAGAGTGATCTGGGAGCGTACGTAATGGGAAATCTCTATAGCTCATGCCCCAGAGTCCGGTGTAGATAACCAATAATCCAATTGAGACGAGGAATTGTGCGGATAGAAGAAATGTGTGTAGTCTGTTTCAAAGTGATGTGTCCGCCACCAGAGGTCACGCAGTCCAAAGTCATTGATAATGTCTTCTAATACTCAAGGATTTAGTATGAAGGTAACGTGAACCCGTGCTATCAATGTCTGGATTTAACACCAGATTGAAGTCTCCTCCCCATAATATTGTATCAATCCCCGAGTGTCACAATATAGCAAGGATGTCTAGAAAGAATTAGGGAGAGCCAATATTTGGCGCATATAATGTCACTAGGACCAGCTTTACAGTTTCTAAGGATCCAATCAGAATCCGAAATCGTCGCCTCCATGTATGAGTGGAGCGGATGCAATCTTAAATCAACATGCGGGCGAAACTGGATACAAACCCCCGTGAATATGTACTGTATGAGGAGAAGAACTGTTGGGGATCCTATTTTCGAGCAAAATCCTGGACGTGCCTCGAAGAGAGGTGCATCTCTTGCAGAAGAGCGATATCAATGGAGTGTCGATCAAAAAAGACAAGCACTCTGCGTTCCATACGGTGGCCGTTCAGACCTCAAATATTCCAGGACATTAGACAAATAGTCTTCCTATGGGGGTGCCATCGCTACATATACATATAATGAATATAGAGTGTGGCGTGGAGTCTAGGTGGTCATAGAAAGTAGTGAAGCTTACAGTTGGAGCACAAATGATCTACCAAAATTTAAAACAATACCCTAACCTATATTCTCCCTTCCCCCACCCACAATGACACCTCCACCTGTCAGCTACGTTAATCTTCGATAACAAACCCATTTTGGCAATAAAGAAATACAGGCGCCAAGCGTTGTAAAAGCAGCGCAAAAAGAAAAGACCAAAGTGGTGATACATACCTTTGGGATTGGCAGCACTCTATGACACACATTAAAGCAAAGATACCACGGTGTTCGTAGTGGTTTGTTGGGTCTCGTCCAGGCCACATATATACGTTCATTCATCAGGGAAATATGTGGTTAAAGCAGCAGAGTAATCCTTCTCCTATTATGTCATGAGCTGGTGGCAAGGGGAGGCAAGAGGGAGGCGTTAGAAAAGAGGAGGGCAACTCCGCACAAGCAGTCGCTCATCAGTATGGGCCCTCACGTCCCCGGAGACCGGCCATGATTGCCATGCGAGGAGTGTGGTGGCGAGCCAGAGGGCGATCTTGTAGATGTCCGGGTTGATTTTAATGACTTGCAGAGATAAGTGGCTTGCTTCGGCGGAGGAGTAAAAGTAGATCTTCCCCTCCAAGTTCATACGAAGCCGAGCCGGGTACAGCAATGCATTGGTGAGCCGCAGGATAGTATCCCGATCTCGGAAATTCAGAACCCGGTCAACTGTAGGTCTCGGGGGCACCCGGGTAGGGCAGGGGAGGAGCGAGGATTTCGGTGGCTCTGGGGCCTAGGGATCTGTGCGCCCATTTCACAAGGAGCATTCCAGACAGGCTGTCGTAGCCAAACCGGTAAATCCGGAGCGTTTCAACAAACCAGGCTATCCCACCAGTGTCTGTGAAATCTGCTGTGCCTACTATCTAGACATTGTTCCACCGCAACTTGGCTACTAAATCTAAATGTTTCACTGCTGCTGCGAGGGTCTGCTTCTCCAGTCATGAAAGTTTGGATTTGGTTTCAGAAAAGTCGTCCTCTAGCTCAGAAATCCTCCTTTCTGCGCTATCCATTCCGATCGAGTGATGGTCCAACCGTTCCGTCAGTTCCATAGTATCAATCTTGGCATTGGTGGATTGGAGGCTGGTTTTAAGTTCTCTAAGGAACACGGTCGCAGAATCGGATATATCCATCTGGTCTGGCGCATCGGCCTGGTTGTCCCCAGACACTGAGTTAGTGCGCTGGGGTGTCTTCCTGGCATCAAACGACAGCTTAGTCTGTTTGGCATAGTTTTTCCACATTCTGGTAATCAATAGCTAGATGAAGGTACAGGAGTTGCGCCTCAACAATCCTCCATCCATGCACAGGCAGGCGGACTCCCCCTCCAGGCACCCGCAGAGTAAGATCAACCACAGGTACCCACAAGCCTGGGCGACTACAGGCAGAACAAGCTGAGGACGCGAGGGAGATGGCTGCAAAGGAGTTCAAATCTGTGTCTACCTCAACAGTCTAAAAGGTGCAGGGTTCTGATGTTAGTGCCCAGCCACCTCTCCCCTCGCATAAGAGCTCATTGAGGGGGGGGGGGATCTAATCAACAATGGGAGGATAACTAATCTACCGGCCAGGCCCACCATCACAGTGGCATCCAGAGGGCGGCCCACAGGTTCAGGTCAGGTCACCGACCGGGCCCCCTGCTCCAAAGAGAGAAGCCTGCTCCGCACAGCCAAATAACTCACCTGCAGCTTCTGGGTCGACTGCATCAGCAGGAGTTTCTTCAGCAAGGTCCCGGCCCACTAGGCCTCAGCTGTATTCTGTGGTTTCAGCAAGAAGGGCAGACGCCCAGGACACCAGGATCCTGGCTGCAGGCATGGCAGATAGGTTGTTGACTCCTTCAAGCAACCACCTGGTCCCGCCTGAGGTGGTGCACCACCAAGCCAATAGATAAGCCGGAAGTGGGGGCCCTGCCTGACATAGCAGGTGGGGTAGGAGGGCGGCCTCAGGCTCACAGGGGGGCCCTGTCGCTGCCATGCCTCCAAGGCCATCCGTTCCTCAGCGGGCTGTGGCTCATGATTGCTGCCACGTCTTTCCAGGTGTTACTCTCTCTCCCCACCGCCGCATTGGTGACGAGATCTAGCTGCCGGTCTCCGCTACATCGGCTGGGATGTCACCAGGGCAAGGGCCCGACAACTACTGCCGGTGTATTGTAGTCGAAGGAGCTTGGTGCCATATTGGCTGCTGGCCTGGCCATGCCCCCCCCAGTGTCTCTATTGTTGAGTACCATTTCTGCTGTGTCTGCCTTAAGTCCCAGCAATGAAAGATGTGCTTATGCATAGAAAATTTACAGAACCGTCTGGCATTGAACAGTTTTTGCTGTGTGAGTGGCAGCGCCAACCTGTATTCCATGTGGGAACTGAGTCTATGTCAAAAGAGACCGGTTTCCCAGCGTAAACATTTAACTGATTTAAAAAAATGTTTTTACTCTGCTTAGACATCACCAGCATAGCACTAATGAATAAGCTTTGGCAAAGGATTGAGGTCTTACCTACACAGGAGCTATTGGTTTTATGAATGTATTTTAGCCATGTTGTACATTGGCGCCTAGGGCTAATCTTCTGGGGAAAAAAGCTCTGGAATTCACAACCACGTAACCTACTTTCACAATTCTCCAACATTAGTTGCATGTTACTCTACAAGACTGGTGCAGTATGCACGTAAACACCCAAGTTATTTCAAGCTGTCTCTGGCCCGCACGTACTTAGTTTTGGTTGACATGTGGGTTCAAGTAATGTCCTGTCTGGTGTGCGTAAGTGTAACTGAACTCAGACCTATTGTACTTTGCAAAGACCCTGAGAGAGACAGAAATGTTGCCCATAGTACATATGAGGAGTTTGCAAATTGGGAAGGAGTGATCAGCATTAGCAAAAGGTCCACAATTTTACAATCAAGTGTCATATAAAGACTGCAATTGAACAGATCATAAACATTTGAAGAGGAACTCTGCTGTGCAATCTGCTTTGAACGAAAAAAGAAACCATTCTAGCTGTAGAGATCGCCCTTTACTGTACCCAAGGACGTACCACTCGTCGGTATCCCTTTAGGGTGATGTAGAGACCATGTTTTTTATTTCCATTTTACACATATTGCAATTAAATGACAACACACAAATTAAACAGAATGTTTTAAGCGAAAAATGTGGATATTACCACGGCATCTCCCAAGAAACTATGTAGCTTTTAAAGAGTGGACCAGAATGCTACACAAGCTTTTCTCTGCAAAACGGGGGAGTGGGCAAGCAGGAAACTATGTGGGATGGGAAGGCAAGAAAAACAACCAACAAAGGGAAGAGGGAACAAACGAAAACGGAGCAAGCTGACTGGAAGCATTGATGACAAGGGAAGAAAACAAAAAAGTACCTTAATCTGACCAGGGGAAGGACACCAGTAAAGACATCAATCTGTACTTGATCCGTGCGCCATCGAAAGGACGAGCAAACAAAATGAAAGTGACACCTGCACGTGCTGACCAATGAAGAGCAAGGAAATGAGTGACCATGAAGGCAACCAAATGAAAGTAACGCCTGGGATTTAAGCCCTTTTTTTTTCTCCTTAGGATCATAGACTCGCAAGGACACCATATGCGCTGTTCAGGCGAGTCTTAAAAAATGGCTGTAAAGGTAGAAAACAGCCAATATAGTTCTTGGTGGCAGTTGTGTTAGCAATTTAGAAGCAAGAACTGCAAGTGAAATTAAGTATTGCAGTGTAGTTAAACACAATATAGACAGCCCAGTTATTTACAGATGAAATTGTGACATAGTCACAATTTGCTTTGTAAATTGTTTAAAACGTAGAGTGTCAATGCTAGCCTGTTGACTTTTTGATCCCAGGTGTCAGGAATTTGACAAGGGCATCATTGCAGGTAGACAGTGCTAAGGTGTGGTCACCATCCAGCCAGCATAATAGTTAAACTATCAAACAAGATTGAGAATATGAATGTACAATTAAAGGACAGTAAATGTACTGGAGAAGAAGATGCATGACCTTTGCATCCATATTCTAAAGTGGGTCACATTGAACCACAGACTCCATCTCTGCCTTGAACATGTGTTCTAGGCAGTGATGATATTGGTAATTTATTGCCTTAATTTTCTTTTTTTTAGCTTCAACCCTAAGCGCGAAAAGACGGGCATTTCTCACCACCCTACATTACCAACAATGATAAACCCCACCATACATTACCAACAATGATGAACCCAGCACAAACCCAAATTGAGAATGGAAAAGGATGCCACTTACTTATTGGTGTTGTGGGAGAATGTATGCGGTTCATAGCTCTTCATGTGCCCTCTTTGCTTACTGTTCTCAAAAGTGTGAAGTGGCCTGGCCAACATTGGCTAGAGTCTGGGCAAAACACACTGGATTCTCAAAGTTACTGTAGAACTTCTACTCCCTTTTGGCTGTTAATTCTCGCTACCGGCCACAACGGGATTGGAACTTGCCTCTTAATTTAACCACTTTTCCGAGCAAAACACATCATGCACTCCTGGCTTGGGAAGTTTTCACTTCCAATACTCTTTAAGAAAATGTCTGGAGGTTTCTTGCAACCAAGATGAATGGAATGATGCTCATAAACATTATGGCAGCGTGATAATTTAGGTTAACTGCTTGCAAAGTTTGCAACTGGATTTTCACACTTTTGCCCTTGCTTTGATTAGTGTAGGAAGCTGGCTCTGTATATACTATACCAAAGTGAGGTATAGTGTGCACAGAGTCCAGTGGATCCCCAAAGGTAGGCAGAGGTAAAGTTAGATAGCACCTCACTCTCTATTTGTGGTAGTGTGGTCGAGCAGTAAGGCAGTATCAGGGGACAGTGTTGAGCATTTGTTCTACCCACTCAATCATCAAATAATTTCACACACTCAAACACTGAACTTCAGACCAATTGGTTTTGTATTTCCTAGAACCAAGCAAGCCTGGAACAGGTAAGTTGATACATACTTTGCAGTAAATATACAGTTTGAAATGCAGTTGTAAATGTACTTTGAAATGGTTACAGTTTGAATTACTGGTAATGCAATACTGTGAAATGCTGTACATATACTTTGAATCGATTTTGCAATAAGAATTACAGGTAAGTTACTTTTACGTTACTTTTGAGATTACTTTTTAGATTACTTTTTCTACTCCGTGTGATATGCCTAGATATCACACTGGGACATTTCCTAGAGAAAAGGTAAGTAAAATCAGTTTTGCACTATTGTTATTTTTCAGGTTTCCATACAAATCAACTCCGCACTTAAAACATTTTTCAGAGAAAAACAGTCGATAGGTTCCTATGGAGAGAAATTAAGTTAACGGTTACCAGGTAAGTAATCGGTCTTTGTAGTTGAGCTTCTGGGGTTAGAACAAGGGTTCCCCCAGGGTCAAGGATGCACTCTCATTACACCCTCAGCGGCACTAGGGCGGCCGGGTGCAGAGTGCTGAGGCCCAATGTTATCCAATGGGGGAGAGGGGGCCTCCGGTTGGTGGCTGCTGGCGAGCAGGCCACAAGGTTGTGGGAGCCAAGCTCCTGGTGTTAGGCTCAGGGCAAAAGGGGATCCTGTTTAGCACAAAAAGTGCAGCGGCGCAGGGGCGGCTGGGTGCAGGGTGCTGGTTTGGCGTCTGGTGCCCTGTTGTTTTCAATTGGGATTTTCGCTTTTGGTTTTCAGCTGCAGGCTCGGTCCAGGAAGACTTCCAGGAGTAACCAATAGCTGGGCAGGTAAGTTGGAGGGCTCGGGGACGTAGGTGCACCTCGGGTTCTGTTCTCCAGGGCGCAGGGCGGCTGGATGCAGGGGTGTCTTTTGAGGTCGGATTTCACCTTACCGGGCCACTCGCGGTTGGGGGGGGTCTCCGTGCAGAGGCTGCAGGTGACGTTGGGGAGTCCTGGAGGGGTCAACCCACGGTGGACTCGGACTTTGGAGCGCTGGGGGACCTCGCTGGGACCGGTGAGCCACTCGAACTCGGGCTGTAGGCGACGGGTGCCGTGGTGGTTCCAGGCGTCTGGTTTCTTTTTCCTCAGCAGGCTCGGAGTCTTTCTTTGGGGTTTCTTCTTAACAGAACTGCTGTTCACAGGAGATCCGTTCTTTGTTGAAGGCAGTCAGTCCTCCCAGGGGTTCTGGAGGTCGCTGGCTGCAGGACAAGACGATTTTTGGCGCAGGATCTCTGGAAACTGCAGACGGGCCGGTAGGGCTGGGGTCAAGTCAGTTGTTCTCTGCAGTCTCCTCTGCTGGGCGTCTTCTTTCGTCCTTTTTTAGGTCACGCTGAGCCAGCGCATGCGCTGCTCTGCGAGACATTTAGTAAGGGGCTTTTGAAAGTGCCCCCAAAGAGGCTTTTTCCGGCCACCAGCGTGCGGTTTCGCGCACAAGCGCGCGCGACGTGCACAGCTATGACTCTCCTTCTTTCGCGCGCACCACTCGCGTTTCTTTTAGCTCGCGCGCGCACACATAACTCCCGGGCTCTGTTCCTCGCGCGCGGCCAATGCTTGTTTACTTTCCTGTTGTATTTTACTTTGCTGTCGCACCCCTCCCATTGTCCGCATTCCCTTTTGCTCAAGCCCCCCTCTCGTTGTCCGTGTTATCTTTCTTCCTTCCCGCCCTACTTTCCGTGGTACTTTTTCTGAGTTGTCGATCATAGCCCACGGAGGGCCAGTCACAAGCGGGTGGTCCACATGTGCCACAACCTGCTCGGAGCAGGCACCCGGTCTGCTGCTCTCACCCTCTCTCTTGCTGTGGCCCGTGAGTGTCCCCCCCCCCCCCGCAGAACGCCACTGTTTATATTTATCTAAGGCGGGCCGTGCGCTGCCCTCCCCCTGCCATCAGTTCCTGCGGCATGCCACTGTTTGTGTTTATGGCGGCCAGTAGTGGTTTTTAATTGGACAGTACCAGCACTTTTCATCAGTACATTTAGCGGAGACACACAGAGCTCTCTCAGCTGTTGGCATTGTGGGTGGCGATGGAGGGGAAATAAACCGCAGGTTGAATGAACTCACGTTGCACGGTGGACAGTGCTGTGTTTTGTTTTCACAGGATACACAGATCTTCACTCGTCAGAGTGCCACTTTTAGAAGGAGTAATTAGGGTTGTATGTCGAAAGCAGTGGTCTCCTGTGAGACTGGCGCATCTGTGCTGCCTGGTATTAAAACTTCCGAGGGCAGTTTTAGGGTATTTGGTACCCTTGGCAATAGACCAAACTCCACCCACCTCCGAACCCCAGCCAGACCCCAAATCGCCTGTTTGTGCTGACTAAAGTTAAGGCGCGTTCTAATTTTCTGTCTCTTCCCCCTGGTATTTTCTTTGGCATTCATGTAGCTGAACCCTATTAAATACTTGTATCCTGCCAGCAAATGCTCCCAAACGGGCCCCTTTTGTGGATAGTTCCTAGACATTACCCTGCCAGGGAGCTGCAGAATTCTCCATCATAAGGTCTAGGTGTCGTGTCGTGTCGTGCACCGAATATACGACTTTCAATAGTTAAATGACAAACTCCTGCTCCATTAAACGTCGAGACTGCTGGTCTCTTTGGCCTTATTGTTTGTACAGGCACGTTTAAGACATCTACGAGCCAAAATGTTTTTAGGAGTAGTTCTGTTAACGTGTTAAACCTGTTGAAAGAAGGTCAGAATTTCCACAATCCCAAAAAAAAGAGCAGCTTTCCTTTTTGGAACTGGCATCCAGCACTGCCTTTTTGCTCTATTGTGGGTAAACGTTTGGGCAAGCTGGGTGCTATGATGCCGCATAAGCATGAGGCGATGACTAATGCATGTCGACGACTGTCAGAATTCTTGTGCAACCGCGCCTAAAAACCTGGGCAATAGATAATGGAGTGTTGCTTTGGCTCCACTACGTCTCATCTATCTGTGCCGGTTTGCTGGTCTGAGGCCCATCAAAGTATATGCGATATGACATGTGGTACTGCTCTCATGTGTAAATTGTACTTTGTTTTGAAGTTATTGCGTTATAGGTAGAGCTTTCTCATTCGGTCTATAAAGATAACCATTATGGAGTGCTTGTTCTATATCCATGATGCTCTGAAGCTGCCTTTGGCGTCTGCACGGTCCAGTGACTAAAACTGATATGTGCAAGTTGGAGTTTTCTGTATCCTTTATTTTCCCAGGAGCTGGAGATGTGGTGTATTTGGCAGAGTTGGACTTTACCGAGACAGCAGACCTCTTTTATAATCTCGGCTTCAGACCTGGGTTTGCTTTGTGGTCTTGGACATATTCATCTTACTTAGCTTTCTCAAAATAGCAGGATCCTAAAAACAAGTACATATTTTTATAGCGTTCTATTATGAGGTAGGTGGTTTTCAGACTCAAAGTAATAACCATTTGGCTTCAAACTCACAATATGAAACAATAACTTTTTCCCTGTTCTTTCAGTTATTGTTTTTCTTCAGTGTGTCCTGGCATTCTCCTGTCTTTTGAGTTTGATCAGTTCTTACTACTATGGCTGTCCCAAAATAAATACATTTTCTTTTTCTTGCTTCCCCCTCTGCCTCTACTGAGACTGACCAATGCGGCTTTTGCCTCATTTAAGCTGAAAATCTGTACTTGGCATATTGCGCAGCCCTGGCATTTTGCTGCTTCTATCTATACATCACACCTACAACAAGCCAGGACTATTGGTTTTGTCAATGGTTGTAAGTTGCATAGCAGAAATAAGCAACATCTATGGCTTCATTGTATATAATATTGATAATGCTTTCTTCTTGTGGGCGAGGTTGTGGTGTAAGGCTAAAGCTGCTGACTTTGGAGCTGAGAGAGCAGGTTCGAGCCTGACGTCGGCACAAGAGCCTGTGATTAAAAAAATGAATATATCATTGTGTATTGTAACTGGTGCTTATGTAAAGCACACCAATATCTTCGGCCGAGTTTGCGCTACATAAAGCTGGAAAAAAAGTGTCTCTTTGAAGTTACATAAAAAGCAGTGAAGGGTGGTACTACTGCAGGTAAGTTATCTATTTTTTTTCATCCTGAAGGTGAAGGCAAAAATGGAGAGCCAGATAGGGCACCTACTTTTAAAAACTGCCGGCCCACTTAAAACCGTGGCCAGGAGTATCAGGAACGCTGTGTTTGATCAATTAAACAGGCATGTTGTCGAACTGGTTCTTCCGCTTCCCGTTGGACGAAATTGCAAAGTAGAACAAAATCTTTTATTATAAATTTCAAATAAACAGGCGCACTCTATCCTTCGTAGTTTGAGAGAAATTCTCCTGTGTATTTTCCCTTAAAACTCGCCTGCAGGTTTTCTGCTGACTCCTATGCATGGCCTCACTTGGCTGCACTATACGCGTCTCACTAATGAACTGGCATTTTAGGTCGAGCCTAGAATCAACACAGTTCTAGCTAAACACTTATAAGGCCTAAAGCGAGACCTATTGGCTATGCCAATGCTTGTCTTCTTAGGTTGCGGGAATCTGCCTTCTTGGTTCAGGGCTGCCCCCTAAATACTGTATTTAGGGGGCGTTTTAGGGGTCTCGAGGTCAGTAGCCAATGGGCTACTGACCTTAGTGTGACTACACCCTTGGAGTGCTCAACCCACTTGGAGGAGTGAGCACAATCCCTAATACGGATTGGGGAGTGCCCGCCATCTTGCAGATGGCAGGCACTGAAGAGTGGGCTTCACCTCGCCTCCCCGACCTGAGGGGTGGAGTTGGCAGAGGTGGGCACACCTTCTGGGCTGGATAATTTTTCCCGCCTGTCTTCCCGCCGAAAAGGAGGGGAGACAGGAAGGGAGCCTGCTCCTGATAGCAGGAGAGGCTGGGGGTCGCATTACAAAGGCTGCCAGGCCTTTGAAGCTCCCCTGCCACAGTTGGCTCTTCCTGGCCTGGGGGATGTGTGAACACCTCCGCCCAGGAAAGGCTTTGTTTCTGGGCTCAGGGAGCGAAGGCTCCCACCCTAGGGTTCCAGAAACATGTCTCGTGGGGACAGTCTGGTGTGTACCAGTCAGGGAACCCACAAGAGGCTGGTCGTTTTTCAGGGGGCATCTCTAAGATGCCCTCTGTGTGCATTTTTCATTAAATCCCACACTTGCATCAGTGTGGGTTTAATGTGCTAAGAAGTTTGATACCAAACTTCTCAGTTTTCAGTGTAGCCATTATGGTGCTGTGGAGTTCGTAATGACAAGCTCCCAGCACCATGTACTCTTAATGGCAGCACTGCACTTACAATGTCTAAGAATGGACTTAGACACTGTAGGGGTACAGGGCTCATGCACCTGTACCCTCACCACTGGCATAGGGCACCCAGCTAGAGGGGTGACTGATCTATGCCAGGGCAGTGGGTTGTAGGCAAGGCACACAGGGATGTGTGCCATTTCGACTCTTCACTTAGTTCTGCACCAAAACACGCAGCCTGCAAAGGCAGTGTGTGTGTGTAAAGGTACATGGCCTCTAAGGGTGGCAC
The DNA here is from genome assembly GCA_963921515.1 of Calotriton arnoldi. Lineage (NCBI taxonomy): Eukaryota > Metazoa > Chordata > Amphibia > Caudata > Salamandridae > Calotriton > Calotriton arnoldi. The sequence continues at coordinate 1,124,708 of CAWUFW010000753.1, read as the reverse complement.
AATAAGTGCTGCAGCCCTTAGAGGTCTTCCCTGGTCACAGTGCCCTGGGTACCTGTGGTACCATTTACCAGGGGCTGACCTGTGGCCAGAGATGCCAATTGGGTTAGGTTTGGGGAAAGAACACGGGCCCTGGGAACCTGATTGGTAGGGACCCAGGGCACATCAAGTCAAAGTGCATCAGTAGTCTGGTAAAAAGTGGGGGGGTTACTGCAACAGAAACCCACTTTCCTACAATTAGCTTTTGCAACAATGCCTCACCCAGCAACCCTGCACATCAAGAAAATTAAATATTTCCATCATCTGCTTGTCAGCTTGGAGCTGGTCCATTCCAGCTCCCCTTGCCAACAGTTCTCTTCATCCTGACTGCTGCCAAGCAGACAGGCCGCACTGTCAACTGCCCTTGCCAGGCTGCTCTGCAGTAAGTGAAGTCCTTCCAGGCCTCAGCACTGCTAGACTTCGAGGTTCCAGTGCCCCTAGGATCCCTCAATTAACCGTTTTCCCGCCGCTCTCACGTTCGCCGTTTTTCCTCGCTTTTTCCTCCTCCCGCTCCCAGTCGCCCAGGTCCCCAGTGCCCTTCCCGCCTCCCAGGACCTACTTAATGGAGGCCACAGCGCGGCTCCATTGAGCAGGTCCATTCCAGCTCCCCTTGCCAACAGTTGCCTTCCTCCTGACTGCTTCCTGGCAGCACCATCACCTGCCCTTGCCACAATGTCCTTACCAGGCTGCTCTGCAGTAAGTGAAGCCCTTCCAGCCCCAGCACCACTAGTCCTCGAGGTTTTAGGGCCCCTAGGATCCCTCACTCCGCTGTTTACCCGCCGTTCTCCCTCTTGCTGTTTTCCCCCTGCTTTTTCCGCCTCCTAGCAGCCCGCCTCCCTAGTGCCCATCCCAGGACATACTTAATGGAGGCCGCAGCGCGGCCGCGCAGCTGGTGCTCCAAAGGAAAGCCTATTTGTGCCCTTCCACCCCCGGACCGCGTCTAGCGACAGGAACCCTGGCCCTCCGGATACCCACAGATAAGCCGCCACAGATCTTCGCGTCGTAGACCCTGGACGTAACAACTGCTGCCTCGCATCTCCCCATTCCACAGCAGAATCTTTCAACTGTCTCTGCTGCAGGTTCACCTCCACCCCAGGACCGACCGCCCTCACAGGATCCCACACTACACCATCCCGACCCTACCGGATCAACTCAGATGCCTCCTGATGAACGCCAGATTGCTGTGCAAACACGCCACCAAAGTCTGGGACACCATTTCCACCCTCGCCCCTGATGTGACCTTCATCACAGAGACCTGGCTCACCCCCGTGTCCTCCCCAGACATCGCCATAGCAACACCTAGTGACTACAAGATGAAACACCGCAACCATACCAACAGACATGGAGGCAGCATCACCATCGTACACAAGGAAGCAATCATCTGTACGACCACCGAATATGAAACCACACCGTTCGTGGAACACCTGATTTTCCACGGCCATACCGATGACAAAGCCACCATCAGAGGCACCCTCGCATACAGACCCCCAAGACCACGAACCGGCCTCAGCGACACCATCACAGAATTAATTAATTGCAGATCACTTCCACAACAAAATAGCTACCATATACAGAAACTTCGATCCCCATGCCACCGACCTCCTCAACATCCCCACTCCCGCAGTCCGCCACTGACCACCCACTCACCACATGGGAACAACTCCGCACAGCAAACACCAATGCCTTAATGAACTCCATCCACTCTGGAGCACCCACCGACCCGTGCCCCCATCTATTCTTCAACCTCGGAAGTGACGAGATCACCCACCAGCTCACCATCATTCTCAACACCTCTATCACCCCAGCCACCTTCCTCGATGCCTGGAAACACGCAGAGGTCCGACCCCACCTCAATAAAGCCTCTGCAGACCCCAACGACCTCCAGAACTATTGCCCCATCTTGCTGCTCCCGTTTACCGCCAAAGCATTTGAGAGGGCCATCATCCTCCAACTCACCAACACCTGGAGAGAAACATTCTAGACCCCTCCCATTCAGGATTCGGAGCCAACCCCAGCACCGAGATGGCCCTGATCGCCGCGACTGATGGCATCCGCACCCTACTCGACAGAGGGAAATCTGCCACAATGATCCTTCTCGACCTCTTCGCTGCCTTTAACACCCTCTCACACCACACACTCGTCAGTCGACTGCACCAGATTGGAATCAAAGACGATGCCCTCAGATGGAAGGCATCCTTCTACTTGGGGCGCACACAGAGGATTCAGCTCCCTTACTTCACCTCACAGCCCAAGCACACCATCTGCAGCATCCCGCAAGGCTCGTCAATCGGTCCCACCCTCTTCAACAGCTACATGACTCTGTTAACAGACATTGTCATAGCCCACAACATCAACATCATCTCCTTGCCGACGACACCCAGCTCGTCCTCTCGCACTGAGCGGACCGCACTTTGACAAAAAACAACTTTCACAACTGCATGGAGAGCGTCTCAGCCTGTATGAAAGACAACCGCCTGAAACTCAACATGAACAAAACTGAAGTACTGATTTTCGGCAGCCACACCTCCCTCTGGAACGACTCCTGGTGACCGTCAGAACTCAGACCCACCCTCACTCCGAAAGATCACGCCTGCAACCTTGACATCATCCTGGACAGCGAACTCTTCATGAAACGACAGGTCAACATCATCTCCTCATCCTGCTTCCACACGCTCTGCATGCTCTGCAGAATTTTCAAATGGCTACCCACCAGGAAAACAGTGACGCAGGCCATCATCACCAGCCGTCTGGACTACAGCAAATCACTATATGCAGGCATCACCTGTGAACACATGAGAAGACTCCAGACGATCCAGAATGCAGCAGCCAGACTGATCCTCAACCTGCCCAAAAGGACCCACATCTCCCAGCACCTAAGAGACTTCCATTGGCTCCCCATCCATAAGAGATGCCATTTCAAGCTCCTGACCCACGCCTACAAAGCCTTCCATGACCAAGGACCGGCATACATGAACCACAGCCTGAACTTCCACCAGCCACCCAGAAATCTGCGCTCCGCTCACCTCGCCCCCGCGCAGACACCCCACATCCACCGCTGCCGCCCCGGAGGACGATCCTTCTCCAACCTCGCCGCTAAATCCTGGTACGCCCTTCCCCTCCACCTTTGAACAGCACCCTCATTGGTGGACTTCAGGAAGGGACTCAAGATTTGGCTCTTTGACTGAGACCCACAGCCCAGCGCCTGGATACCCTCACAAGGTGATAAGCTGCGCTACATAAGAACAGTTTGATTGATTAATACATTGATAGACTGTCTTCCCTTTGAGAACTATCATACTACTAATGCTGCATATCTGAACATAATCTGTGTGACATGAGACAAAGTTGTTCCATTTATATAGATCTGTTTTAAAATCTAGTACAAAAGCATCTAGATGGAAAGCCATGGATTCATAATTATTGAAATTGCTACAGTAACTTGTTTCTCAATTTTGATTTAGTTGGCCCTAAGATAAAGCTGTAAAACATTGAGTTTTCAAACTTTATTTCACTTCAGCTTACAGAGGTAGCTCTCCCCCTTGTTAAACTCTTGCTTAGGTCCCAACATCAATGAGTTTTTCCTGTCCCATTTGCCTTTGGAATTGTCGTTAAACGATGTTAGCGTCCAACTCCACATTTATTTCTGCCTACTCCGAGTCACAATGGTCATTTTTCATTTGTTCTACTTGTGTTCCCTTCCTTCCTCTGACCTGTTTGTTATAGCTTTTCCCCGTCTGCTTGTGTGTCCCTTTTCTCCTTCTCAACCTTCACTCGGTCACTGAACCTACCACCCCCTCTCTGTGTCCTCTTCTCCTGAAAACACAGTGACTGCCAATGTGCCCACTTTGCTTCAGCTCACTTAACTGTTCCCTTCCCAATTCATAACCTGGTTTCCATCTCGGACACTCTTACCTGGTTCCCATCCACAACTCTTACCTTTCCCTAACATGCCCACCTTTACCATTCTGTTTCCTGCCCCCTCACCTACTGTTTGTTTTCGTCTCCCTGTTCTGTTTCCATAGCCTAATCCCTATCTATGCCACTTTCCACCACGACCTCGTTATCATGACCCTTCAATCCAGCTCTCCTTCCATCGCCCAGACCAAAGTACTACCTCCAAGTCTTATGATAACTGTATTTTTGAAAAACTTTCTTTTTTTAAGCTTTGTTTTCAACTTTTTTGGTTTTGTTGATCTTTTGCTTTGTATTTCTGCCACCCATTGAATGCATTTACAATTATGTGCATTTTGTATCTGTTAATTAAGTCACACGGTATATATGTGACTTTTAGGTAGTATTTGGTGGTACATTTGTTCATGTTGCCTCATGCATAGTTTGACAGGTAACCTCATTATTATATGGAAATTACGGGCGATTATAAGTGGGAGCAAACTGGCTGACACGGGGGGTTGCCCCTGCGAGTTACAAATGGTAAAATCTGCCACAATTCCTAGATTTGAGGGAGGCAATGTGGAGCTGAGTGCAAAGGCTTTGACCACTATCAAACCTTGGGTTACTTTAAACTTGAGTGCCAACACAACCTTCATTTTTGTGAAGAGTATTCCTCCACAAACTGACAGCCCTGGTGTTCCAAAAGTCAGAAAAACTGCTAGAACACCTAGCGCCTCACTAAAGGTTAAGGATACTGATAATTTAAGTTATCTTTAAATAGATCCCACAATCTTGCAATATTAAGAGCAACTCATCAACATTTGGACATTCACTTATTCAGTATTTATTAATGGCACAAGTCTAACCTTGTGACTGCCCTAAGATTTGTATATTTGTGACGGTGAACACTAGATTGTCTCTTTGACTGCATCGTGCTCCTTGCTGGGCAGTTGCTGCAATGCCCAGAGGCCTCAACAAGGGGCTCTTTGCTGGAGATCATTTTCTTACCCAAGACTGCCTAGGAAAAGCAGTTGAGAACTGCCCTACTCCTACCTTGGGAGAGGGATGAAAGTTAGGGTGGTACATTGGCAATATGTGAGATTAAAATTGGCTATGGGTTACCAATAGATTATTCTTTATTCATCATGCGGAGCCAAGAAGGATACCAATGAAACCCAGGGTCATGAATGCTCAACATGTTTCTTTCTTCAATCTGCTCACAAAGGGTTAATGGCAATTCATTAGGACTAATTATCGGTACCCTAATCTACCTAGTTGGCAGTGCTACTCCGGTGAGTTGTCATTCCTATAGTAGGTAAAAGGTAGAAATACAGCAAAAATTAAAAAAGGAGTCTCACAGTGGAGATTATCTCTGTATGACCTGTAGAAAAGAAGAAAAACAATAAACAAACATTAAACAGTTCTGGCGTAAACCTGTAATCATGGCAGGCAGATTTGTGGAAAATGATCATAATCATCATGCCCCAGTCATGCAGCAAAAGTGAGCATTGCACACTACAAACACAGCGTGGTCAAGCAGCAGTGCTTATCATATTCTTCTTTCCCGTTAGCGAAAGTGAACGGGCCCCCTAGGGTGCCTTTGAGCTACTACCGGAACTCCCAACGCTTTTAGAAAGAATATATTGAGCAAAGATCATAAATCGCACATCGACATCTTGTCTCAGCGTAGCCAATTTTGGTGCCATAAAATGGAATCCTACCTACTTGGGGTCATCAGACAGCGTGGTGGAGAACTTACCCGCTCGCTTGCATCCCAAAAATACTTGTTTTTGCTGGAGTGCTGGTATTTAGTAGTGCTGGTGACCAGGGCGTGCCGATGCGGTGCATAAAAACGTCATTGTGACATTTCCGCACCCCACGTCCGTATAAAATGCATTGCGGCGGGGTGGTTTTGGCCACCATATTGGGTGAGTGGAGCCTTCATAATCGTACGACTGAACATAAAACATTGAGTGAAACATTCTTTTTGTACAGGGATAGTTTTGAAGGTATTCACACAAAATAAGATTAATCTGTGGTGTGAAAAATAAAAAAAGTTGTGACCATTCATTAAAAAAGTCTGACACAAAAACATTTTTTTGTGAAAAAAAGTTCTCGTTCTGAAAACATTTTTTAGTAAAAAGCTACCTGATCGGACTGTATAAAAAAAAATAATGGGAAGGGCAGACCTTTACTGTTTTTCACTGACTTGAGTCTCCTTTCTTTGTTAAGAAAAGAGCATGTAAAGCCACACCACCCAGGGTACATACATACATACATACATACATACGGAGTGGTTGTAATTTATGAATGCTCAAATATGGCAGTCATGTTATGTGCTGATGGTAGAAGATGGACATTTTAAAGATCAGCAAAGGTCTACATTGGGTGATTATTTAGAGCACTTATATAGGTCGTGTGGCATATGTCGGAGTTAACTGATATGGTTGTCGCAACTTCATGGTCTATTTAAAAACACAGTGGCCATGCTGTAGACTTTAACACTTATTGTTGGATTGGTTTACAGGATTCTTTACTAGGAATGTGTCATCCATGGTATTTCATCATTAAGCCCATGAATATCCGTGCGGAGTTTGTAAATCGAGCGTTGTTCTTTGTTTAGAAGTTTCTTCTGTATAGCTGGTCCCTCAGTTTCTCAAGAATAATCGAAATTATTAGGGGTGTGATTTTTCATGATCTAGTGGTTCGTAAGTTTAGTGGTTGTGCGACGGCACCTGATTGTGTTACGGTGTTCATTAATCCTTGCTTTGACTGGTCCAGTAGTCATGCCTACAAGAGAGCAAGTTGCATGGGCATTGAATCCGATAAATGTAGTTGGTGTTACAGTTTGTATGTGCCTGTAATTCCCATCTGTGCGGTAGACCTAAATCAATTTCTTTTGTAATCTCCATGAGATGACAGATGTAACAATACCCACAGGGGTAGAGGCCCTTAATCTTTGGGGGATCCTTGGCCAATGTGTGTTGAGAGATCGTGGATCTACGGAGTCTTATGTATACTGGTTGATCTCTCAAAGTTTGCGATCTTTTGAAAGCAAACAAAGATTTAGGTAAATCCAATGTCCCCATATTTAAGTTGTTCCATTGTTTGTAAATGATCTTTTTGGGATCATTGGACCTCAGGGTGAAGGTGGTTACACAAGCGAACCAGATGTTGTTTGGTTTAGGGAATGCATCTAGTAATGTTTCTCTGTTATTTCTTGCTCTTTTTCTTGTATTGTGAATGATTTTCTCTGGGTATCCTTTATCTTGAAGTTTACTCGCTTGGTCAACAGCTTGATTGTCGTAGTCTTTAAAATGGCTACAATTCCTGCGTATTTGCAGGAATTGTCTGAATGGTAGGTTCTGTCTTAAGGCCCTTGGGTGATGACTGTCGTATCTCAAGAGACTATTGCAATCAGTGGCTTTGTGATATATTGTGGTTGTCAATCTTTTGTTTTCAGTCTTAATGGTCAGCGGAAAACAGTAAATATCCTCCCTTTCCATTTTTTTAATACATTCCATCAGGTACCTATCGGTACATGACCTTTTTAATTAAAAAGATTTGCATAAGGAGAACTTTTTTTCATCAAAAAATCTTTTAGTCACAGACTTTTTTAATGTATGTTCACAAATTTTATTTTTCACACCGCAGATTAAACTTATTTTGTGTGAATAGCTCCAAACTACCCCTGTATAAAAGGATGTTTACAGTTACCCATTTCAGAACACTCTAATGTTTTATGTTCAGCCGTACAACTATGAAGGCTTCTCTCCCTCCACTCACCTAATATGGCGGACAAAATCACCCCGCCACAGTGCGTTCTATACGCACGTGGGGGCAATAATGTTGGCACACCCTCGCCAACGGCACCGTTAAATTCTGCCACTCCGGCAACAACAAGCATTTTCGGAATGCCAGTGAGCAGGTAGGCTCTCTACTGTGCTGTCTGACGACCGCAAGAAAGTAGGACTACATTTTATGGCACCAAAATTGGCTATTCTGAGACAAGATGCCTTGATTTTCGATTTGTTATCTTTGTGCTTTATATACTCTCTAAAATTGTTGAGTTCCAGTAGCAGCTCAGTGGACTTCTGGGGGCCCGCTCGCTTTTGCTAACGGGAAGAATATGATCACCACTGCTGTCTGACCACGTTTTGTTTGTAGTATGCAATGCTCACTTTTGCTGCATGAGTGGGACATGATGATTATCATTTTTCCACGAATCTGCCTGTCATGATTACATGTTTACGCCAGAAATGTTTTTTAATGTTTGTCTTTTGTTTGTCTTTTGTTTTCTTTTTTACAGGTCATACAAAGATAATCTCCTCTGTGAGACTCCTTTTTAATTTTTGGCACATTTTTATCTTTTACCTAATATAGGAAACACAACTTGCATGAGTAGCACTGCCAACTAGGTGGATTAGTGTACCAATAACCGGTCCTGATAAATTGCCATTGATTCTTTGTGAGCAGATTGAGGAAAGAAACATGGTGACCTTTCTTGAACCTGGGATTCATTGGTATCCTTCTGGCTCCCCGTGATGAATAAAGAAGAATCTATTGATAACCCATAGCCAATTTTATTCTCACTTATTCCCAACCTACCCCCCCTACTTTCATCCTTCTCTCCAGCTAGGTGTAGGGCACTAATCAACTGCTTTTCATAGGCAGTCTTGAGTAAGAAAAAGATCTCTAGCAAAGAGCCCCCTTGTTGGGGCCTGCTGGGCATTGCAGGGCCCACCTAGCGAGGAGCACAGCCCGATGATGAAGCATGCCACTTCGGTGAGCGAGGGCTTGTGTATCCGATAAGGGATGCTTCTTCTGTCTGACCTATCCACTTAAAATGCCAATGAAGTATTACTCTCTCACCGACGGGGCGTGGTTTGCCGAGCCGCGGAATGGCTGCTCTGTGAGTGAGCTCCGCCGGCCGGGAAGTTATCCTGCACTAATCCGCATATCTGTGGGAGCTACCACAGTGCATTTGGCGCTTCAGTGGAAGCGGAATCTTTGGGGAACCCAGCGGTGCAATTCCGGACCGCCGCGGCCGCCTCTGAGGGAAGTAGCAACTCCGGCAGCAGCAAGCGGAGATAGCGGCAAGTTCAGGGGTGAGGCGAGACGGCGACTAGATCTACGGGAGGCCGCGGCTTCAGAAGAGGCCTGCAAAGCGTCCAGCTTAATCGCCCGAAAATTGCACAGAACCGGACCGCAGAGACACCAATCAACCGGGCGGACTGACCCCTGATGATAGAGCTGGGATTAAGCTCCGTTGCGGAGACCCGAGGTGAGAGCTAGCGGGCGCCATTTTGAGTGTTTGCGGACTGTGGTAGCGGCTGCTAAACAACGGGGACAGCGCTGCGATCAGGGGCATCTGTGAAGGAAGGCAGAAGTGGACCATTGCGGAGGCACGACGAGGTCGCAGTACCAGGTGTCGGATTTGCCGGCGCGGAAGCGGACCGCGTGGTGATTGCCCCCCTGTGCTGGTGAGGTTGGGGCCCCGACTGCACGCGGCTAAGCTCGCACCGAGATGCTGGGCAGTGAACCTGTACGGCCTAGGCACGAGGGTGCGATCGGAAGGCTCCGAGGTGTGCATATAAGGTGCCAGCACTGTCATTGGAAGCGCGCCCTGCATGAAACACGTTGTGGCGCTGGTCGCTAGACGAGGAAGACCTGCACTCCAGAGTGAATATACGGTACGAGGTGAGGCCTGGCGATGGGCCTGGGTGGAAGACACCACTGTGGCGCGATTTGATAGACACACGACGATTACATAGGCCGTAAGCGGTGTGAGGCCAATACTACATCTGCGACGTGTGGTACAGCTGGTCCTGTCTTTACCAGAGCTGCACTGTACAGTAACTCACACCATGGGGAAACAGGACGCTAAACAGCCCAAAATCAGTTTTGATCAGCGGCGGACGACCCGCCTGACAGAAGCGGATCCGGATTCCGCCGTAGGTGGCTCTCCGGAGGGACAACTGGGAGACCAAGGTGAAGATCTGCGGACGCTGTTGCTGGAGATGCGTTCGAGCCTCCGCACAATAGATGCGAAACTAGATACGCTGACGTCCCAAATGGAGTCTGTGAAAACACAGGTGGGAGCCCATGAGCAGAGACTGGATGTGCTGGAAAATAAACAGATCGACACCCATGAGTTTCAAGCAGAGACCAAAGACCAACTGCTACAAATGGACAAGCTGCTAAATGTTATCCGCGCCAAAAATGAGGATTTAGAGGCGAGATCGAGGCGCAATAACCTACGTATCACGGGTATTCCTGAAACCACGGCCATGGGGAAGATGGAGGTGTACGTGTCGGAGCTCCTAGGTGCGCAGTTTGCCGAACAGCTGTCGCCGGTTTTTGCGGTGGAACGAGCTCACCGTACGTTGGGCCCCAGACCACCAGTGGGAGCTACGCCTAGGCCCATATTGGCGAGACTTTTAAATTATCAAGACCGGGACACGGTGCTGCGCCTGGCACGAGGCATGGGTACCATTACACATCAAGGCAACCAGATCGCATTCTAACCGGAGTTCACACCAGCAGTGCAAGCGGCACGTCGCGAAGTTTTACCCGCGAAGAGACTCCTGCTGCAGGCACAGATCCCATACTCGCTGTTGTACCCTGCAAAACTCAAAGTGTCATATGAGGGGTCGGCGCATTTCTTTACGGACGCTAAGTCTGCGCTTAAGTTCGCTAAACATGTGGGAGGCAGGCGTACAAAGACCAAACCCAGTGCGGAGGAGCCACCTGGAAATCAGCTAAGTGACAATGACTAACTGTAACACCATCAGAGCCTACAACAACACACAGGACATATTATTCTGCATTATTTTTTCCTCTTTAGTAATAGGCTGTCGTAAAGTACTGTGCATAGCTCCAGCTGACTGCTGTGGACCTAATGGGCGGTAGCCCCTATGGATACTGGGGGTAATATGCAACCGGAGTACTACTGTACAGGGGTCCTTATATCGGGGGAGTGGTGACGGGGGAGGCGGACACCCCCCAAAATGTACACGTCTAGCTTTCAAATAACCAAAGCATGCCATTTGATCCTGTAGGGTTAGCATAGAAAGGTATGCTTCGAAAACTGCTGGGTAACGTTAATTCTAATAGTCTATTGCACTGCAGGTTTAGCTCCTTTGCAGTTTCTCGGCCACCCTGCCACGGTAGGGATGAGAGGTGGCAATCACACGTCCCCACGGGAAGTTTCCCAGCAATTCTTATGTTGGTGGTTTGTTTGGGGGGGTTCACTTCAACCTGATTGGGGGTTGGTATGGGCGGGGGTGGTGGGGGGAGCGTTGCTAGTTGTGTTACTGGTGCACTGAAATGTTACAGGTCGCTATCTACACCCGAACTAATGTTACCTATATATATGCGGTGTTGTTGTGTGAAAAGGTCTGTTGATACAACATGCATGCTGAACCCAGGATAAACTGTTTATCCTGGAACATCAGAGGTATAAATGACAATAGGAAGGCCAGATTGGTGCATGCCGATTTAGCTAGGCACAATATAGATATATGTATGTTGCAGGAGACGCATTTACATGTCACACCATCCCCGCGATTGAAACATACTAGATGGGGGCCGGTTTATTCGGCGGTGTATTCGAATTATGCACGTGGGGTAGCAGTCTTGATCAAGCGAGGTACTGACTGGAAGGATAAGGAACTGCATACAGACCCAAATGGTAGATATGTTATACTGGCGGGCATGCTGGGAGGGGTATACATGGTCCTGGTTGCGATCTATGGCCCCAATGTGGACTCCCCTGAGTTTTTTCAGGAACTCTGGGCCAAGATTAAGGCGACGGGATGCACTACGATCTTATGGGGGGGTGATTTTAATGCTGTGTTGAGGGATGACTTGGATAGACCGGGTGCGGCGCGGGTGCATCATGCTGCCACTGGGAAAATGCTAAACGCTATAATAGAAGATGGTGATTTGATTGATATTTGGCGATTACATAATCCACACACTAGGGAAGGGACCTGTTTCTCCGAACACCACAGAGCCTGGTCCAGGCTAGATTACTGGCTTGTGACGAGGGATTTAGCGAGCTGGGTGGTGGAAGTGAGACATTTGCCGCGTACACTATCGGACCGCGCCCCCTGTTTAATGAGCCTGAAACTCCCAGACACCATACGCAGGGCATTCACGTGGAAGTTGCCCCCACATGCATTACTTGATGACGCCTTCAGGGAGGAGATACGCACGGATATCACTGACTATTATGCGCTTAATTCAGGGACGGTTGACACAGAGGCTACGTTATGGGAGGCGTTTAAGGTGGTGATAAGGGGACAATGCATATCACGACAGGCTGGGGTACTCAAAGCTATACGTACAACTCTGTCCGTCATAGAAACACAAATAAAGGAATTAGAAGAGAGGTTCTATCTAGGGAGTGCGGCGGTAGATCTGGCCCAACTGAAGGCTAAATTGCTAGAATATAGTGAGGAAGCACAGAGGGAGGTGAAATTTCTGGGGAAATATGCAGAAGCGCGTAGATATGGGGAGGGCGATCGACCAGGTCGGACACTGGCTGGCATGCTCCGTCAGGCGAAACCTACGGCCCACATACCTGAATTGATCACCGGGGACGGGGGCATAGCTCGGGGCCCGACAGCAGTCCTCGAGGAATTTACATCCTTTTACACTCAATTATATACTACACAGCAATCGAACTCCATGGAGGGTATGAAGCCGTTTCTAGATTCTCTGGAATTAGTCTGGTTTAACCAAAAGCATAGGGAGTATATGGATCTACCCTTCACGGTGTCTGATGTGGCGGAGGTGATCAAAAGCTTGCCCTCCAATAAAGCCCCTGGGTCGGACGGGTTGACGACCTCATTTTATAAGACGTATGTGGAAGAGCTAGCGCCCAGACTTCTTGCTGTATACGCTTAGGCCCAGGAATCGGGGGTGCTTCCGCCATCCATGAGAGAAGCGATTATAATTACACTGCTGAAGCCGGGGAAACCCGAAACGGACCCTGACTCATACCGCCCCCTGTCGCTCCTAAATGTCGACGTTAAAATCCTGGCAAAACTAATTGCGAACAGACTGCAACCTGTGCTCCCGTTAATTGCCAGACCCGATCAATCGGGCTTTATACCAGGCAGATCTACATCTCACAATCTTAGGACAGTGTTTTCGGTCCTACATTACTTACACCCGGAGGTACAGGCTGCAGCGTTTTTTTTAGACGCGACAAAGGCGTTTGACTCTCTAGAGTGGCCGTACCTTTTTGGGATATTAGAACGCATTGGCTTCAGCCCGCTTTTTATTGGATTGATTAAATTGTTATATACCGAACCCAAAGCTAGAGTCAGGGCAAATGGTCTCCTGTCAGCGCCATTTTCGATCACGCGAGGCACGAGGCAGGGATGCCCCCTGTCCCCACTGCTCTTTGCAGTGGCGATGGAGCCTCTAGCGGCACGAGTCCGTCAACACCACACCGACAAGGGAATAGGATTTAGCTCTAGAAGCCTACTGATATCTTTATATGCCGATGATGTCACCCTATACATAGTGGACCCGGCAAAAAATCTTGACATTGTATTGAGAGAATTCATCCAGTTTGGAGGGCTGGCTGGGGTATCAATAAATTGGGGAAAGTCATTGATATTTCCGTTGACGGACGCGACTGACAGGGTGCCCTCTGAGTTCCCGCTGAAATGGGAACAAGAGAAGGTGAAATATTTGGGGATATGGATAAGCCGTAATGTACAAGACTTGTGGACCTTAAACTATGGAAGGACCATTACCTGGCTGGAGGAGAAGGTGGCTATATGGGCCAGGCTTCCTTTATCACTGGCGGGTAGAATTTCTCTGGCAAAAATGATATTGCCAAAATTTCTGTATCTCTTTGTAAACCTGCCACTCATGCTGACGCAATCATTTTTCACAACATTACGCTCATTGCTCATCTCTCTGGTATGGGCCGGAGGTCAAGCCCGTATATCATGGGAATTACTGACCTTACCACTGAGGCAGGGGGGAATGGGAGCCCCAGATATGAAACTGTATGCACTATGTGCACAAGCGCACTTCTTACACCATTGGGTATACCCAACGCCTTACCAACCACATGTGGCGGTGGAGAGGGATGCAGTGGCGCCTATACCACTGTCGGTTGCACTATACCAACCATATCGTCGCTCAACAACAGATGTTGACACTACTGCGACCCTGCGCTGGGCCTGGGATGGTCTGAGGAGACGGGCGGGTGCCCAGATACTGTACGCCCCAGCTATCCCCCTGGCCCAAAATCCAATGTTGCCAAATATAAAAGATGAGCTGAGCAAAAGAATAGCACAAAAAATGAAGTTACATACATTTGCAGATCTCTACCCGGAGGATACTTTTCGGGCTCCTCCCACTGCAGAGGAAGGACAGGTAGTGCCATTCGGGGAAGCTTTCTTGTACCACAAGGTGCGGGCTTCCTGTCGTGCCCTACACAGCGCATTTCCGGCCCCGCCGCCTACACTACTAGCACTGGAGGTCTTACTTCGATCGCCTTCCCCACGCCGACTGGTAACCAAACTTTACAAGACTATGCAAGCTGATGCCCCTGTAACGCGTCCGACTGCACTGGGACGATGGAATGCCGAACTGAACCCCCTGTGACTGAGGACCAATGGATATATTGCTGCCAACAGCTAACTGAGCTGTCGCCCAATTACAAGCTTAGACTCATCCACTTTAAATTCCTACACCGGTATTACAGGACACCCGCTGGATTAAAACGTATGGGATTGCGAGAGGATGACACCTGTTGGCGATGTGGGGCGACTTCGGCTTCTTTTCTCCACATGGCGTGGGATTGTCCCGAGTTGTCAGACTTCTGGTCACAGGTCTTTAGATCCATTAATCAAATATTGGGCTTGTCCCTGCAGCCATCTCCACTGTTAGGTCTACTGGGATACGTAAAGGACACAAACATAAGGAAGCGGAAATTACATGCCCTACTGTTACTATTTGCTAAGCGGCAGGTTGCAGTACACTGGGGAAGAAGGTGTAGGCCTACGCTGATGGAATGGGTCAGGGAAGCGACATATGGCCAAAGCCAGCTAGCCACTTTCTGGGACTTGATGCCCCCTGCTTCTCGACCCCGGGAAATATGGGAACCATTTGTTGACTGGGTCCGGGAACATTTGAATGTAACTGACGCGGGTCGGATGGATGCGAACCCCCTGAAGGAATGTGAAATCGTACCAAATGATAGGGTATATACAATGGGTGAGGAATTGGGGCTGGATGACTAATATGTGATTGCTTTCAAGGTTGTCACCTCTGGAACACTATCAATGCATGCTAGATGGTTAGGCTGTCACATGATCACAGACACATCATGACTGTAAGCTATTAACTAATGGATATAAGGTACAATTTGGGATTTTTCAAAATAATAGTGCACCAGAATTGTTTGTTGTTCTATGAATGATTGTCATGTTTTATTACAAAATGCTAATAAACAAATTAAAAAAAAAAAAAGTATTACTCTCTCACCGGAACAGGAAACCCATTTGTGTGATTGTTTCAGGAAATCAGATCAGACAAGTGGGTATTGGCAGTGGTCTTCCACTGCTACTGCCTAGAACTTCACACACCCAACATCCCACCCTGCTGGCACATTCTCAGCTGCAACCATCTCACTATTTTGAAGAAAGAGCTACAAGTGCTCCTTCAAAAGGGTGCTATTGATCCAGTGCACTCCCTACCAACAGGGGATAGGGGTGAACTCCCTTTACTTTCTCATTCCAAAGAAAAACTTCTCCCTCAGGCCCATCCTGGATCTCAAGTCTCTCAATAGATAAATCCTCTCCAAACGTTTCTACATTGTGATGCTGCAGGATGTGACCTCTCTACTACAACAAGGAGACTACATGGCGGCATTAAACCTATTTCCACATCCCCATTCATCCTGCACACCAACACTACCTGCACATTGTGGTAAGTGGCTGTCCTTATCAGTTCATAGTACTTCCCTTCAGTGTCATCACTGCCCCAAGGGTCTTCACCAAGTGCCTAGCAGTTGTCGCTGCCCACCTAAGGAGAGGGGGCTTCCATGTCCTCCCCTACCTCGACAACTGGCTGATCAAGTGTACAAGCAGGTGGCAATGCCTAGAGCACCCCAAAGCGAAGTTCTCCCGTTTCCACAGCCTTGGGTTCACATAAATGTAAACAAATCCCATTTACAACCTCTCCAAATCCAGCGCTTCCTGTGGACTGTGTTGAATGCGGTTAGAGGCAAGGCCTTCCAAAGCCCACAAAGAGTCTCAGCCTTCCAGCAGCTTGTAACTTTTTTCAGCGGCATCATCATCTTCCAGTCAGAACAGCAATGTGCCTGTTTGGCATGATGGCCTTTTGCATCAGTATTGTGTCCCATGCCGGTTATACATGTGACCTGCTCCACAACGGCCACAACCCGAGAATCAAATGGGAGATCTAGTGTTGGGAAAGGCCAGCGTGCATCACTCTCTACTCTGGTGGAAGAGCAACAAACTGCTACGGGGAAGGCCTTTTGAATACCCCACTCTGCAAGTTCCTATTACCACGGAGGCTTCCCAAGCTGGGTGTGGTTGCTCATATCGTTCAGATCACAGTGCAGGGTATGTGGACCCCCATTAGCGGAGCCACCATATCAACTTCGTTGAGTTTCTGGCCATCCACCTTGCTCTCAAAGCATTCCTTCCACTCATCCAGGGCAAAGTTTTCCTAGATGGGACGGAAACCATCTAGGATTACCATGTACTACCTACCAAAGTAGTGGGGCACTCATCCACCTTCCCCCACGCTGCTGACAAAGTGGAAGTGATTTGTCCATACTGTGTCACCAAAAAGCTAGACCCCCCTAAAACCGGCAGTCCAGGATATCTGCTATCTGCTCCATCTCCGAAAGCCTAGCCTACACCCCAATACAGCTACATCTAGCAGCCTACATTCAAAATAGGGACACACCCCGCTCTTCCCTGTGGTGACCTTATGGAAGGTCTTGCAGGGTTATTCCTCCCAAGGTTTGCCCAGCACCAGTGTGGTACCTAAACATTGCCCTCACCAGACCTATGGGCCCCCCATTTGAGGCCCTACATTCCTGTCCTTTCCAGTATCTCTCTTGGAAGGTGGCGTTTTTGGATGCATTAACTTCCTTATGATGCATTAGTGAATAGCAAGCCCTCACACTGCAGGAAACCTTTATTCAGGTCCACAAGGACACAGGACTAACCCTAAGTTCCTTCCTTAGTTGGTTTATCCATTCCACCGTAACCAGACCATAATGCTCCCAATCTTAGTCCCCTAATCCTACTCTGTAGCAGAGAGAGCGCTCCACACCCAAGATGTCAAACGTGCCCTCATGTGTTACATTGACAGAACCAAGGCTTTTTACCCCAAAGAGACCAGCTGTTTTTTGCCTTTGCCAAACCCCACAAGTGCCAGCCTATATCTAAGGCTGGCATTGCCAGGTGGATAGTCAAATGTAGCCAGACATGCTATTTTAAAGCCAAAAGATCCCTACCTGTCACACCAAGGGCACAGTATACCCAGAAAAAGGCTGCAACTATGACCTTTATGGGGAATATCCCCCTAGCCAACATAAGTAAAGTAGCTATGTGATCAGCCTGCACACGTTTAGTAAACACTATTGTGTTGATGGTCCAGCCAGGCAACAGGCTATGGTTGGCCAGACAGTTTTAAGGACCTTATTTCAGATATCTGTATCATCAACATGCTAGCCACCACTTCGGGAAGGGTACTGCTTTACAGTCTATGCAGATGTGTATCTACAGCAGCACATGCTACAAATGGAAAATGTTACTTAATCTGTAAGCATATGTTCGTAGCATGTAGTGCTGTAGATTTACATGTACCCACCCTCCACGCTGGACACGTGTGGATCTGATCACAGGTCTCTTCTCTTTCTTTAATGACCTTTTTTTTGTCCAATACACATGTGCATCATATTGTGTTCACTTGCCACTCCAGTCTGTGCCCATGCGCGTTGCCAACCGAGAGAGGAATCACTATAAACCTTGTGACACGAAAGGCTTCTTCCAAGAAAAACAACTTGCATACATCCGAGCCCAACACTAGGTGGCAGGACTATGCAGAGCATGTGAATATACAGCACTAAATGCTATGAGCAGATGCTTACAGTGCAAGTAACATTTTCCTTATGCTTTTATTGAACATCCTATAGCAAGCAATATTACCACAGACAATTGTTCCAATCTCGTTCTCAAAACAGCACATGCTAGACAGGACTTATTCACTTTCATGCTTACTGCCACTCGTGTTTTGTTAGCAAAGCGTTTCCAAATCAACAGCACTGTTGCATAACACTAACATAAACCTTGAAACACAAATATAATATTAACTAATACATAAAAAAAACCCTCACACATAGCATCATAAAACACCAGCTGAGTTTGTGATGATTGTATAAATAGCAGCATATTCTGACTTGATTCTCCCCCTGAACCCTAACTGAGAGAAAATGGAAAGTCCCCTAACTCACTGACCCATGCACATAAAACGTTCATGCTAATTCACACAAAAAATGTCTAACTTTGACACTTTACTCATTCTCTACTAACCAGAAACAACTGAACTAAAACAAAACAGACACTGTCAAACCATGATTCCTCCAGTCTGATTGATAATATTCCCATATCTGCATAAAAGGCGCCCAAATTCTGAATGAACGATGATGCAATCAGAGTGTTGATTGGCATGATAGAAATATTAATAACATAACAATTTAGTAGCAGAAACTTCATACGCAAGACAGGGTGATAGATTGTCTTTCTTGTATTGGCTAGAAAGCATGCTGATGTCTGTAAATAAGATCCGTTTGGTAGTACGGTTAATGAAGATGGTCTGTTCAAGATGCATTTTCTTTCTGTAAAATCTGTGATTTTCTTTCTCTCCGCAGGTAAAGCAAAAGGAAAATGACATTGCGCTAAAATATTTCCAGAAAGTGGTGAAATCTCTTGATTCCCTGGGCTGGGAGGAGATGCAATTTGCCCTGGTGAAGGGATTGCTGGCTGGCAACGTTTTTGACTGGGGCGCGAAAGCTGTCTCAGAGTAGGTGATAAAAAAATTTTAAATCCGTTTTTATCTTCCTCCTTTAACTCTGTGCTGTTCATAGATTTGGCAGCGTACGGTAGCCAAGTAGGCAAATCCTACTTAAAATTGTTTGTTGCCCTTTTGAATCATATTTGTCCTTTTCATATTTAGACCTATTAAATAAAAATAGGCTCAGGTTTCCTTTTCCAGAATCAAGTTGCGCTGAAGGAGATAACATTTTCTTCTTGGTTGTGAATCTGTTTGTGTCATCATTAGCAATTTAAACAATATTGAAACTTTTGGAGTGCAAGACTCATTATGTTAAGAACATATGTAACTGCCTTGACCAGCCGCTGTAAACTCCTGTTTGTTACATGTGTATCTGTAGATCACATTCTTTGACTACTCCTGCCATATAGTGCTGAGCGCAGATGTTACGTTTTTTTTTTCTCTATGTATAAGTTTTCGTTTCAAGATTACTCTTGATACCTCCCTGAAACCCACAATACACCATGACAAAGATTCCAACCAGGTTGTTTTGTTCAGATGGCTTTTGAAGCTCAAGAAGAAAGTTAGTCCTGGGCGTAGTCCACGGAGTTTTGCTACGCGGAACTCCGCGAAGTTACAAAAAAACTCAGCGAAGTTTCGCGAGTTGCGGAGTGCAGTGCGAACTGCAGTTTGTGCTGGTATTCCTGCCGCTCGGGTAGAAATTCTACCCGAGCGGCAGCTCGCACTCGCGAACTTACCGTTCGCGATCGCAAACTTACTGTTGGCGATCGCGAGCGGGGAAAAAACTCCGCTGCACATCGCGAAGCGGAGTTTTCTCCACTCCGCGAGCTGTGCGGAGTGCAGAAAACTCAGCGAACGGAGCGAAGTTCACCGCCCAGGCCTAAAGAAAGTGGAGCTGCAAATAACAGTTGTTCAACTTCAGACACCAGCATTGCCTATTGGAGATGGTAAGTTGAGTCCAAGCTGGACCAGATGGTTTTTTTCTTCTGTGCCAGGCTGTATACAAATGGCCTGTGGGAGGGAAGGAGTTGTGGAGAATGGGCCCATCCTGTTTTTCCCCACATGCAATATTAAATTCCCATAGTCGACCATCACCAGGTTTGTAGTCTTTGCTTTTCCACAGACCACGAGGCATCAAGTTGTTTGGCCTGCCTGGCCTATAAAATTAAGAAGACCAGTACATATGGACATGAACATCGGTGGGCACCTTACAAAATACAGTCCCTAGGCCATACTGAATCACCGACTGCCCTTGTTACAAAGATATCAAGGGAACTTCCCTTGAAGGGGAAAGTCTGTCTGGCATCCCGCTGGCCCAAAAGTATTGGAGCCTGGAAATGAGGGCGCCTGCAGTTAATCTGTTAATCGCCAAAGAAAATCTAAAATGGCCAAGCTTCAGCTCCAGGTACCTACATCCACAGTCCATGGGCAATGCTGTATGGATGAACTGGTTCTGGATATTTGCCTATGCTTTTCCTCCTCTATCCTCTACTTTTGTTGAGGAAGATGAGACAGACATCAGTGACACTCCTTATTGCTCTAGTGAGGGCAAAACTCAGCACTATTGGAAATATTTGTCCACCAACATAAAAAATCACCCTGCTGAGCAGGCCTAACTCAGCACCCGCTGCAACTGAAAAATCAAAATCTCAAGGGAATGAATCTTGCGATTTGGTACCTGAGGTCTTGGAATTTGGTTACTTGCAACTTCCAGAGTTGTGTATGCTCAATTTGCAAAAAACTTTAACACAAGTATGTTAAGCCACTAAATGGAAATTTGTTCATAATCTCATTAGTCGACCTACACAACCTTTGCTGGCATTGGTTCAAGACATTGTAGTTTGGAGGACAGGGTAACCTGTTGCGAATACGATTGATTACTCTGTCTGCCGAAATGACGGTCAGCCTGCTCAATTTAGGGTAGGGTAGACCACTGATTTCTGTCAGTGCTGCTCCCGTTTGGCTCCATTGACAGATAGTGTCCTCTGACGGCCCAATGGAGTAGGGGGTCATCGAAGGGAGGGCATTGCACAATCCCTCCGATTTAGGGTCAGTGGTGTGATATCCTTTTTTTTTTTTTTTTGTCCATTGCCGCCCAGTAAAACCCCGTTAAGGGGACATAAAATCAAATCACATGATCCTCCATTCCCAGGAAAAAAAACTACATGGATGAAGGGTTCATTAGTATTTTGGTTCTTAATAACAACTCCCTCTTTGAGAGTTTGTTTTCGAAGAATAAAAAAGTCTGTTGAAGTTTCGTGGAAATCGATTTTGACCATCCACCAAACGTTTTGTACCTTTACAGGAACTTCCATGATGCTGGTTCCAATCAAGGTAAAGAGTTCATTGCAGGGCCAGCGGTGATCCTTAAATTTGGCAGATAGTAGTCTGCCAGAGTAGCAGAGCTAATATTTCGTGCTACCCGGATGGACAGAGTATAGTCTGCCAAACTAAGTGAGGCACATTATCTGCTATCTGTGGCAGTTACAGAAATCAATGCTACCATTTTCATCTGTTTGCTCCATTCAGCAGTGGTAGCTGCTTATATGCAGAACAAACAACATAGATCTTTATTTGAAATCCCAGTCGTAAAAGGACTTAAAAAGGGGTTATTCCCCCAAGAACCACAGCCAGTTCCTGTATGAGATCTTAATGTAGTCCACATGATGATCAAGGACAGCCTTGTGAGCCATAAAACTCTTTCCAGGTGCAATACCTCTCATCAAAAGAAGCCTTTCTAGTAGCAATCACTTTCTTGTGCAGTGTGAGTGCAATGGAGGCTTTAATGGTGGAGGACCCTTTCATCCCTGTCTTTAACGATCCAGTTCTCCTGAGGATAAATTCCACATTTCCTGTCAAAAATTGTCTCCCCATTCTATGTCAGACAGTCACCTTGCTCATCGTCTTTCAACACTCCCAGTCAGTGGCAGAAAGAGCATTCCATACTTTAGATGTTAAGAGTGCTTCAATGTATTACATTGACCATACCAAATCCCTTTGCAAGATAAGACGAGACAAAGCAACTCTATTGCATTTACCCACTTAGGAAACACAAACTTCAAATCGGGCCTTGTCAGACAGATAGTGCGATGTATTCAGGTATGCTATGCTAAAGCCAAACATACTCTTTATACTGAGCCGAGAGTACATTCTACTCGCAAAAAATCCACAATGGCCTTCCTGATAACTTACAGAAATGTAGACCACACACATTCACAAAACATTACTGTGTAATCGTACAGGCAATCCAAGAGGCACAAGTCAGGCAAACTGTCCTTAAAACATTGATGTAAACATCTGATTCATCTGCATGCAAGCCTCTAGAGCCCTGTTTTTCACTCTATGCAAAGCATGTAATCTACAGCTACACTTGCTACAAATGGAAAATGTTACCTACCTTTTAACCATCTGTTTGTTAGTTGTGGTGCTGTAGATTCACTTGCTCCCTCCCACCTGCCCGGAGAGAAGCTTGTGCGTCAAATAATTTTACATTACATACATTACAAATCCTTCCAACCGCAGGGCCCGACAGGCCTTTTATTCCTCCGCAAAACCAAAGGGGATCATGGACGGAGTGTTGAACATTGCAAGCACTCACCCCCAGTCAACTGATCTGGGTTTAATCCATCATCATTCTTTTTTTTTTTTTTTTTTTTTTTGTGAGGGGGCAGAAGCGAATGATCCAGGGGGAGCACCAAACCTATAGGGGGGAAGGCAGGGAGAATGGGAGGGCAGTGGACAGAAAGGGGACAGCTCCTGGACCAACCCCGGCGGCCGCCGCGGGCGGGGAGCGCGGGAGAGGCCACAGATTGCTGAGGGTCACGACTTGAGAGGTAGGTAACGAGTGGGCCCCATATATCCAGTGGACGGGATTTGGCTGGCAGGAGATCCCAGAACTCGGACAGGAGGGTTTGGCAGCGGGATGCGTCCTCTAGCCAGAGAGATACCGTGGACGCGGGTCTACGGCCCCAACACTTGGAGACCCTGCGCCGCGCCAGAACCAACAGCATGGCAGTCAAACGGCGGGAAGCGTCTGGGCAAAACTTAACGAAGCCCAAGAGGCAGATCACGGGGTCAGGCTGGAGTGGTGAAAAAGTGATTTCGGAAATAATTGCACAGTCCTCCTGCCAATATGCCGAGACTCGGGGGCATAACCAGGCAAGATGAGCAAAATCCGCCGCAGGCGCGGAGCAGTGCAAGCATCTATCACTCGCCACAATGCCTAGTCTATAGAGTTGGGCGGGAGTGCGGTATAGCCTATGTATGTATTTAAAGTGTATCAGACGCAAGCGGTAGTTGGGAGAGAGGCGCTTAATCTGAGTGCAACAATACAGCCAATCCGCCTGAGAGATCTCGACTCCCAGGTCCTTGCCCCATGCAGTGCGCGCCCGGTCGGTAGAGATGGAGGAGGCCGCCAAAGTGAGAGCGTAAATTTTAGTAACCAATTTCTTTGGAGAGGGAGAGGCATAAAGCATATCAAGAGAGGTCAGCGAGGGGGGAGGTTGGGGAAAGGTGGAATGAAGCTTTCTGCAGACCACCCGGAGCTGGTAGAATAACAGAGTGCCCATGGGGCCAGCGTCAGGGGCAAGCGAAAAAAAGGTGTCCTCAGGGTACAGATCCGAAATTGTGGAGAGGCCGAGGCGAGCAGCGTGCTTAACCATCCCGGACGACTGGAGTGGGGGGAAGGCAGGGTGATGGACAATGGGCATAGTGTTTGCTGAGAGCAAAGCCAAGCCTGAGATCTTACGAATGCCATCCCAGGCCCAGCGCAGGGTTTCGACCGTATCGATCTCAGTGCGTAGAAGCTTCGCCGGGGCGAAAAGTGCAGTTGTAAGCGGCCACAGGGTAGCGAGGTCAGCCTCCACGGACACATGAGGTTGAAACGGAATGGGGTGGAGCCAGAAATGAAGGAAACTGGCCTGAGCGCTGAGAGCGTATAGCTTGAAATCCGGGGCTCCCAACCCGCCCCGCGACATCGGGAGGGTCAGGACGCTATAAGCGATCCTAGGCTGTCGTCCCGCCCAAACCAGGGAAATAAGTAGCGAGCGGATCTTGCGAAAGAAATGAGCAGTGAGAGGGATGGGGATGTTGACGAAAAGATATAAGAATTTTGGGAGCACCACCATCTTGGCGATCGCTATACGCCCGGCCAAGGAGAGCGGCAGTCTGTTCCAGAGGGGAATCTTGGACTCAAACCAATCCACGGCACGGCCAAAGTTGACTCTCCAGAGTTCGTCCACGTCCCTGCTCAACCAGACGCCGAGATACCTAGTCGGCGCCGAAGCCCACACGAAAGGGTAGTCCGGTTCAAAGGGGGTCGTGGCATCCGTGAGCGGGAATAATACGGATTTGTTCCAGTTAACCTGGATACCGGAATAGCCGCCGAAGCGTATCACCTCCCGGACAAGAGGACTGAGATTCTCCTGAGGGTGGCGAACATAAAGGGTGACGTAGTCTGCATACATGGAGACCAGTAAAGCTCGCGCCGCGAAGCCGATGCCTCTCTGAGTGTGATGCTGACGGAGGCGAGCTGCAAGTGGCTCCATTGCGATGGCAAAAAGCATGGGGGAGAGCGGGCAACCCTGTCGGGTGCCACGCCCGACAGGAAAGGGCTCGGAGATCTGGCCGTTGATACGAAGACGGGCGGTGGGAAGAGTGTATAGGAGTAGTACCTTGCGTATGAAGACCTGACTGAAACCCAATCGGGGAAGGAGATAGAACAAAAAAGGCCACTCCAAGGTGTCGAAAGCCTTGGTGGCGTCGAGTAAGGCAGCCACAGCCGGAAGCGACGGATTGATCTGATGCAAGACGGAGAAGATGGTCCGAAGGTTATGAGAAGTGGCACGGCCGGGAACGAAACCGGATTGGTCTGGGCGGGCAATGAGTGGCATGAGTGGGAGTAAGCGAGAGGCAAGCAGCTTGGCAAAAATGTTATTGTCCGTGTTGATAAGTGAAAGGGGACGATAGGAATCTCTCAGCTCAGGGGGTTTGTCCGGCTTGAGAAGTAGTGTTAAGAGTGCTTCACGCAACGATGGGGGGAACTGGCCTGATTCAAAGGATTCATTATACATAGCAGCAAGGTGTGGGATCAGTATAGGTGCGAAGGCCTTATAAAAAGAGGCTGGCAGGCCATCAGAGCCAGGGGCCTTGTCACCCGGCACACTGTTTATGGCGGCATGTATCTCTTCCTTAGAGAAGGGTTCATCCAAGTATTCCCGATGTGCATTTCCAAGCCAGAGGAGTTGAAGAGTGTCGAAGTATTGGTCAAATGCATCGCGAGGCGGGAACGAACCGGCTGTGTAGAGTTGTGTATAAAATGCGGTGAAGCGAGTTTTAATTTCTTCGGGGGAGGTGGTGCGGGATGGCCCACCATCTTGCAAGGCAGTAATATACGATGCTGCGCGAGGCCGACTAAGAAGATTAGCCAGAGTTTTACCGGGGCGATCGTCCTCGCCGAATCGACGCGCTCTCGCCTCTCTACCGAGAAAAGCCAG
Organism: Calotriton arnoldi; assembly: GCA_963921515.1. Taxonomy (NCBI): domain Eukaryota; kingdom Metazoa; phylum Chordata; class Amphibia; order Caudata; family Salamandridae; genus Calotriton; species Calotriton arnoldi. Next base: position 1,099,203 of record CAWUFW010000753.1, on the reverse strand, counting down.
CTCCCTATTAGCCTCGTCCGAGAATTCAGTAAGCTTCTCGCGTATCTGGGCAAGTGAATCAGCGTTTGGGTGCTGGGCGTGGGAGGCGTCCAACAATTTGATCTCCCTTTCAATCTTGTCCAGAGTACCACGGATGGACCGCAAAACACCAGATTGTTTAGAAATACATTCCCTGCGGATAACCGCCTTGAAGCCGTCCCAGAGCGTGGATGGGGAATCCACCGATCCCTCATTGAGCTCGAAGTAATTCACAATTGCGGCCTGTATCTCGGCACAAAATACCGAGTCGCGAAGTGCGTTTGGGGGGAGCCGCCATGTGAAAGCGCGGCTAGGAGAATGGGGGAAACGGAGCGATAAGCTGACGGGAGCGTGGTCAGAAAGAGTGCGTGCCATATGGTTTACTGAGGTCATCCAGACCAGAGCGTCCGGGGTGGTGATCCATAGGTCCAGCCGGGACCAACAGCCCCGTGAACCCGTCACAAACGTGCCCTCCCGCGCCGCGGGGTGAGAATGGCGCCACGCGTCGTACAGTGAGTTGTCCAGGAGAATGGAATTAAGAAGTGAGGCCGCGCGTGGATGGGAGAAATGGGAGCCGGACCGGTCCATGGCGGCGGACAAAGCCACATTAAAATCGCCCCCCCAGAGGAGAACGGCAGGGCCAAGAGATGATATGCGATTCCAGACTTGAGCAAAGAACTCAGGGTCGTCACAGTTGGGACCATATATTGCCGCGAGTATCAGGGGCTGGGCCCGCAAGGTGCCGTAGAGTATTACAAAACGCCCGTCTGGGTCGGAGAATACCTGGGAAGTCTGCCATGGGAGCCCCCTACGCAGAAGTATGGACACCCCCCGGGAGTAGCTGGAATAAAAGGAGGAGTGGATTTCACCCCAATGCCGGGAGAGGAGTCTAGTAGCCGTGGGCTGCATCAAATGGGTCTCTTGTAAAAAGCATATGTCCACCTTGTGACGGGTGAGATGGGCGTGCACCAAGCGTGCCTTGCGGGAGTCATTGAGCCCACGGACGTTCCAGGTCCAAAGTGTAGTATCAGTCATGATGCTGTGATCGGGGGGGGATGCCCAGGAGCAGAGGCATAGTGGGTAGAGACTGCCTTTATGGCCAATGAGCGGTGCAATGGGAAGTGTGCGAGAGGAGCAGTTCGTCTATCAAGGGAGCAATTCGACAGACTATAAACAGACATATCGGACAATCCCGGGAGTGGACCAATGATACAAACCGAGCTGGCCCCTTAACCGAAAGATGCCTAACCTGAAGAGGAAACCAAATTACAGAGAAATCATAGGCAATCGACTGTGCAAAAACAAACAACAAGGCTGCAGAAGGTAGCCGTGAACCCCTTACCCCGAATTCCCATCCCCTGAAGCCCACCCAAAAAACAAAAAACCCCAAGAGCACCCCCAACCCCGCACCCACACCAACCCCCCAAATAGGCTGAGGTACCACCCAAACCCACCCCAGGGACCCACAACTTGGAGAGGGAGAGTCCATGACCATGATGGGAATTATCCCGTGGGGGCATGGCGGCGCCCGGCATACTCCCCTGCCAGAGAGACAGGGTGGCCAAGCCGCATGCGTACGCAGGCGGAGGAAAGACCTTTTAAGGGGTAATAATTACACATCAGAGGCAAACAGCCTCAGAGGGCCACCTGAACCAGAGGTCTAAATTGGAATTGCAGACCAGGAGAGCAAGCAATCATAGGGGTACAACCGCGAAGAACAGAAAATAGATCAGTCATTGTCACTGAGGTTATCAGCAGCAGCAACTTGGGAGTTTGCAGGTGAGGAGCGGTGAGACTTGTCGAGTTTTTTAGCGAACGCCAGTGCCTCTCTGGGGTCCGGGAAAGTGAGAGTCTTCGTGCCTTGCTTAACTCGCAGCCTAGCCGGGTACGCTAGCGAGTAGGGGATCTCATGTTTCTGTAGGATCCGTTTGGCCGACAGGAACTCGCGGCGGGCCGCCTGAACCGTGACGGTGTAGTCCGGGTAAAACGAGAGGTTGTTACCCTGATGGCGGATGTCCCCTTTTTCCCTGGCCGCCCGGAGGATGGCGTCGCGGTCCCTGAAATTCAATATTTTGGCAATGATGGGACGTGCCGGCAAACCAGGAGCCGGACGAGGGCCGAGGGAGCGGTGGGCACGCCCAACAATGAAAACCGGCGAGAGAACGTCACTGAAGAGCTCCCGGCCCAGCTGTTCCACATAGTCCTCCATGCGAGAGATGTTGGTGGATTCGGGCACTCCAGTAATGCGAAGATTCGACCGACGCGAACGCGCCTCCAAATCTTCGTTTTTGTCACGGATAACGGCAAGCAGCTTGTCCATCTGTAGCAGTTTTTGGCGATCCTGGGTGGCGGCGTCCTCCACGTCAGACACCCTGGTCTCTACATGAAGGAGTCTGGCATCGTGGGAATCAACCCGGGCCTTCACCGTGTCCAGGCGTGCCGACAATTGATCCAGTTGCGTCGCTATAGTGGTGACCGTGGATTTAACATCAAGCATGATGGCCTTCAGATCATCCTCGCGGGATTGCGCCATTTCGGATGTGGCCAGTGAGACACCTCCGTCCGCACCGGCACCCTCCTGGCGTGTCTGGCGGCGCTGGTCAAAGGCGATCTTGAGCTGCCTGGGGTCGGTTCTGCCCATGGTCGGCGGGCGCAGGCAGATGGAGCAGCCTAACAGCAGGAGGAAAGGCCGCGAGTAAAAGAAGATGAGCCGGGTCCGCAAGGTGCAGCCAGCAAGCGGAGGCCCAGAACTCAAATGGGCTGCTCGTGGGGGGAGAAGGGATCCGGTGGGCCAGCAGGTCCAGAACCCGGTGGCCGCTGCGGTCAGACAACCGGCCACCCGATTAAGGGGCGGAGCGGCCGAATCTGGCTCAGGATGGGCTGATCAGGCAACAGGTACAACAATTACAGCTAGCTCCAACACATACGCGCCCAGGGAGACGCCAGCGAACCACAGCGTAGCCGCCGGGCCAACAGGAGGAGAAGAGTCCAGGCCAGGCAGATTCCGTGCTGAAGACAGGCCAGGGGCGAGAAGCAGGACTCGGGTGACGGGTTGCTGGGCCCACAGGAGGAGAAGTGTCCAGGCCAGGCAGATTCCGTGCTGGAGACAAGCCAGGGGCGAGAAGCAGGAAGCAGGCGGCGGGTTGCTGGGCCGACAGGAGGATTCCGGGCCGGTGGCAGGTCGAGGAGCTGCACCGCTGCGTTGCGGATCAGCAGCAGAGCCAGGCCGGTGTAGAGCGGGAAGCCGCGCCTCAGTCAGGTGCAGGGAGAGAGCCTGATGCCGCTGGAGTTACACCCCAATCCCAGCGGGAGGAGGCAGCTGGGGTCAAAATGATGGGCAGCGAGCAGGGCCAGCCAGGATCACCGCAGCGAGGGCCCCAGAGGCCTCCAAAGCAAAGTCGGGAGCTGATGGTCGCCGTCACCGGGGGGCCAGAGAAAGCAACCGGCGGGGGGCCGCTCGCAGCGGGGGGGGTCAAGGGGAGCGCACCGCCCACCTCGCTAGGCCCGGTGATAGAGGCCTGATCCCGGGGCGCCAGAGAAGGAGTGAAGGAGCGAGGGCTCCCGGGATTGCGTAGGCCGGGCCGGGCGGTACGACGAGCACGCCCCCAGCCCCGCCGCACAGCGCCCCGCGGCAGCGAACCTACTGGCTACAGTGTCCGCAGGGTGGAGATGCCGCCTCGGACAATACCCCGGTCCAGGTCAGGGTCTCGCAGCGGGCTCCGGGAGGGCCAGGAAGGCCGCGCGCGCCACAAGGCCAGGGTCCGGGCCTCGCACAGCAGCGGATCTCGGCCCAGCGGCGGCCCAGGAAGGCGGAAAAGGTCTCCAAACACGCCCACCGAGGTGGTGAGTAACGATGATGCCAGTTCAAGGTGGCGATTCGTGAAATGCCTGCAGGATTATGAAGGATGTTTGGGGTTGGCCGGCAGAGCCCACTCAGAGTGCGGCCATTTTGCAGCTGGCTAAGCCACGCCCCCCCAGTTTCCATCATCATTCTTTAGCTCACTCCGCCACCCCAGTTCAGACATGGCCATATGCAAATCAGTCTGACCCTGTGCCTCATGGAAACAGTCCAGCCCGAACTGCCAAGCCAAGTCTTCCCTGGACCGGAAACAAGCATCCTGGGACCGGTTTCTGGCTTACAGCCGTCATCAGCCAGGCTATCTTGAATCCAGTGGCAAAGTGAGCAAGGGACCCACGTCTGGGCAGACCCTGCCAACTTAGGGCGAACATAGCAAAACCAAAGGGGATGATGGACGGAGTGTTGAACATTGCAAGCACTCACCCCCAGTCAACTGATCTGGGTTTAATCCATCATCATTCTTTAGCTCACTCCGCCACCCCAGTTCAGACATGGCCATATGCAAATTCTGCATTCTGTCCATCAACTGTTGTTTTTGCATTTGTCACCCCGAGTGGGACGGGTATGCCCAGACGTGGGTCCCGTGCTCTCCATGCCACTGGAGTCCAGCTATCCTGGCTGATGAGGGCTGAAAGCCCGAAACCGGTCCTAGGATGCTTGTTTCCAGTCCAGGGAGGACCTGGCCTGGCAGTTCGGGCTGGACTGTTCCCATTGGGCGCAGGGTCAAGACTGATTTGCATATGGCTGGGTCCAAACTGGAATGGCATGGTGAGCAAAAAAACGATGGATTTAGGCCCAGATCTCTGTACTGGGGTGAATGTACGACATTGTTCTGCATTCTGTCCATCAATTGTTTTTGCTTTTATTCCTCCGGACATTTCCCCCTGGAGGCTGGAGCCCATGGAGGCCGCGCCTGTTGCAGCGCTCTTCCCCTAGCTCTCCCAGGTTAATTGCAGCAGACACAGGGAGGCTTCAACATAGAGAGAAAGGGATGGAGGGTGGGGGGGGGGGGGGTGCGGGTACCTTGAGAGGAGTCACATCAGAGAGAGGGGAGATGGGGCGAGAGCGAATGGATGGAGGGATAGAGAGATTGAGTGAGGAGAAGGGAGCGGGGCTGCTTTGAGCATTTTTACCAGGGCTGCTTTGAGCATTTTTACCAGGGCTGCTTTTGGTTGCCAGATATCTGTTGACTTTTACTGCCATGCTTTGCCTCACTCTGCTTTTTCACTCACCCTTTGGGGGAAGAATACAATATGAGCTGGAGTCTTTGTTCTGGTACATTTTGAGTTTCGGGGATTGATCAGGAGTCACCTCAAAACCAAAACGTCTATTTAGAAGAAAAATTACTTGCAACGTCTGTACCAAAGACTAAAAGGCATCAGTGTGCAAAGCATGTGAATCTCCATCTGTATAATCTACAAACTGATAGTTACCAGATAAATGACATTTCCGTTTCTACAACTGAGTAATTGGGAAGATGCAGTAAGTGCTTACTTAAAAAAAATAAGAAATAAAGGATGCCCAACGTTTTGCTGACTACTGGGGATGCTGAATACTAGGGCTGCCTAGCTTTCCTTTCATCTCATGCCTCTTTCTTTTATCCCACACTTCTGTTTTTACCCCATTCTTGCAGGTTCTTTTTTAATCCATGTTTTCTCCATTTGCCACTGTTGTCCTGTCTTTCTTCCTTCCCCCTTTTCTTCCTTTCTTGGACTTGTTTTTTGGGTCAAAGCCCGATGATAAAAAATAAAATGTCTCGGTTGCCCGCCTCTTGCAACCACCGGCACACATTAAGGACTAGGAGCAGCACAGTGCATTCTCGCATTCTTGTCTATGTCCCGCTTTCATCCTGCTGTCGTCGAGGCATAGTTTCATTAAGGGTGTGTGTGTATTGCGGTAACAGCATGAGCTGCACATGCATTGCCCACCTTTCTAATGCAGTCATTTGTTTTCTGTGTTCACTATTCTAGTTTTATGGTCCACGGTAGCGTGCAAGTCGTAACACTGAATTACAAACAATAGAAGGCATTCTGAAATAACCATTACCATTTAAAGAGTGAAGAGTGCTTGGATAAAGTGGAGCTGTAACCTGCAAAGTTACTTGAATGCTTTTCGGATGCACAAATCTGGTACTCTGTAAATATTCATTGTGCGAAGAGTACTGGTCCGCCTTTCCAGTGGGTATTCATTGTACCATTCTGACTGAGCAACTTACTAAGTACAGTTGCAAATCCCCCATTTAGGGCATCAGACCTCTAAAACTACCAGTGCCTACCTTGTTACTTGAAAGAATATGAGATAAAACGACATACTTTCGTCCCTTTCCAAAATGACGTTCAAGGGGGCAGTTAGCTTGCAGAACTCAAGTGAACCTAGGCAAGTTCAAAACATAGTGAGTGAACTTCCAGGGATGTCTCCTACTCGCAGGTTCTTCAAGTCTGTTCTGGGCATGGGCAAGACGTTGTCCTATTAGCACACGGCATCCACTGTTTGCAATTAAATATGCAAGAGGTAATTGTGTCCCTTCAAGACCAAACTGGCATAGATGCAGATGATAATCAGGTTGCATAAGCAGTAGGAAACCTGCAACAGTATAGGATGGGATGAATAGGGCATTTGTGTAGAAGTGGGCAACCCCCGTATTGGCAGAGCTTCAAGTTGTTGAGATTGTGTAGTCTCTTAATCCCATATAGGTCTGTATGTAATATGTGAGTCACACGTTTGACCCGCTCAAATGTTTGTGATCCATTCCTTTTTCCAAAGTCGATGAATAAGTACTGTTTAGTTGAGTAGTAGGAATAATTTTTATTTACAGCGGAATGCATCTGAAAACTTTGGGAGCTAGTCCAATTTTAAAATAATTTTCCCTAAGCAGCTGATATTCTCCACTTTTTTCCAGGCTCAGTGTTGTCTTCGTCATACATCTCTATTCAGATAAATGTATCCCCTGACACCCCCTTCACATATGCAGACCATGAACAGAGCTGCAGCCCACTGCTGTTACTATTCACTCAGAGCTTAACTTGAAAGGAGAAATGTATGAATTTTAATATGCTGCATTAACCGAAATCTTGCTTTGACCGTCTAACCTGCCCGACCCTGAAATCCCACACCTCATTTCATTGCAAAAATTCAGGCTTTGTTTTCGCAGCTGGTTAATAATGTATGGTTTTGCGATTTTTGGTTACATTTGATGACACGGCCTTCCAACACTTAATTGTTTATTTTGATCCTGCAGAGTCCTTGAAACTGAGTCCCAGTTTGGGTTCGAAGAGGCGAAGATGAAACTGCAAGGTAAGCAGACGGAAGCTGGAATGTTGAGAGAACCCAGCGCTGAATAGCTTGAGAATGTACGAGCAGTGTTATTTGTTAGTTTCATTTATCTGTTTATAGCTAACTTGGGAGGCATAGGCAGAGTTATGACACTGCTGAAGGCACATAGCATTTCCACACCTCTTCGACTTTACCATGAAAGTGACAGTGACTCACCTAACAGGCAGCGCAAGCTGTCTGGTTGCGAAAGACACATTGTGAATGTACAGTGGACTTACAATCCACCCATTGCTTCCCATTGGTTGGCTTTGTCGTTCATTTGCATGCTTTTTACTCAATTGCTTGCCTTTCTCTTCTTGTGTTTGTACCTTTTCTAGAGCACATCCTCTCTATGATCCTTTTGGTTTGCCTACTTGTACCTTTTCATTGCTCACATTTAGGGAACCACTTTTTTACCCTCCCCCATGTTTTGATTGGCTCTTTGCTGAGTTGTTGCGCTGATGATCTCATTGGGATGCACCTGTACTCTGGGAGTGTCACTGAAGCCTGAGAAGACTGTGAGCAGCATTGGCAGCACCCACACATTTAACTTGTTACTCTGTACTGCAGAAGGACAAATATCCCGAAACACATGTGTAGAGATGCACAGCACTGGCTTCATCAATAATGGTGAATACTAAAGACTTTCAACTGAAGCGACTTATCATACACTGCATTTATCACAATGCATCTGGGCTAATTGTGAGCTGGTATGCCAGGCAGTGTGCTACTTCCTCCTTTTGTGATTGGCTCCTTGCTGAGTTATTGGTTGGACGAGCTCCATGATGCACCTCTGCTCTGAGAGTGATACTAAACCTGAGAAGACTGAGTAATATAGCCAGCACCCACTCGTTTAGCATGTTACTCTATACTGAAGAAGGACAAATATCATGAAACACGTGTCTAGAGATACACAGCAGTGGCTGCGACAAAAATATTGAAAACTAAAGACTTTCAACTAAAGTTAGTGTTATTATGCACCGCATTTACCACTGTGCATCTGGGTGAATTGTCTGTTGGTATGCCGGGCAGTATGCTCTCTCCCTGTTTTTAGAAGTAACTGAAGTTTTGCCAGATTTGATTGCAATTCAGAATATTTTGCTGACTGCTCCATATGACTGTCTTTACAGTGTCTCGTTTCTTGTACTGTATGCTATTTACAGGACTGAAAACGTAAATTAAAAAATATAAAATACGGAAACTGTATAAAGCATTGTATAAGTTCTATTGGAGTGTCTGAAAGAAACCTTTCTATATATATTCTCGGAGGCTAGTTCTGGTGTCCTCGGGGTGTAAGTAGTCACTAAAGAATAACTTGCACACATTCCAAATGAACATTCTCCCAAAAGGGTGAGTCATGTATTCAGACAATATCATTATTTACATATAGATGCTTGATGAGAGGTGAAGCAGCACAGTGCTCGTGTAGTGTGAAACTGGTGAAATCAAACCATTATATACAAAATGATAATGCCTGCACAGTCAGCACAGTAATTCCGTAGAAGTCAATGATATATTTGTGTATTTTCCCCAAGTGCAATATTACAGTCCAGGCTAATTTGTATTAAGCTTCAACCCGAAGGAATAATTTATGCATCCGGGTCTCCATCAAGACCAACCATGCATGCACCCACTATGGTAAATAAAACAATCTGAAACCCATGAGTAGTGTGCAATAATTCAGTCAAAATTGTAGTAAATAACAATTTAGAAAGTTCTCACCTTGAGTTGGTGGAGTTGTTTTACCCGCAGAAAGTACAGGCATGTGCAATATAGTCAGGGCCACCAGAATTGTGCGGAATGGGAGGCCCAGATTATGGGGCACAGTCGACTAAATTATGCCGCAAGAAGAGGCAAATTATGCGGCGCTTTTTGTGATGGTATTACTTTATTATTTTGTCATTTTTACACATGCTAACATTGTCAGGGCAAATGTATGACCTCAGTACCAGTTTAACCCCCACTTTTTTGCAAAAGACAACAAAGGTGAGCAGTCAACCTTTGGAAATGCTTTTCCACTTCACAGCAACATTTATAGCTGCATTTTTAGTAAGTTTTGATCCTTTTGAGGTAGAAACAATATATTTTTTTGTTAAAATCTACTGATTATGCAGCAGATGATGGACTATGTGGCAAATATGGCAAATTCATATTTATTCCAGAATCCCGGACTATAGTCACCGCTGAAAAAATAATTGAATATAGTCACCTCTGGAAAAAAATAACAGCAAATGATCAATCAAAAATTGTACCCATAAAAAATTCTAAAAAAGCGAAGTTAAATACAGGCGTCGGACAACCCAAGGGAAGTTCTGGGATGGCCCAGGAGTTGGTGCTGTATGAAGACTGACTGGGTAGAGTTTTGCTTGTAGCTCCCCAGGAGAATAGCTCATAGTCTTCTTCTTCCTAAATGGTTCTTCCTACCATTTAGGAAGAACCTGAAGACCCTCCTCTTCATTGAAGCCTGGGCTTAATTCTATTCAGTTAGGGGCCATATTCACCTGGGGGCACTGTAGCTTTCTTCTCACAGCGCTTAGAGACCTGCCGGTATTAAGCGCTTTATAAGTCACAATTAACATAACATAATTAACATAGTCCACTGTCCTGCAGATGCTCAGGAGCACTTATAACTTGCATAGATGCAGAAAGGGCTCACAGTGGGATCTCACCATGCTTCATCAGATTTAACTGCCAGGTTCCAAAGACATTGACGGAGGGCTGCTGTACTTCCATGGACCCCAAAGTGGGTGGTTAAGAGGGCCTAGCTCAAAACGGAGCCTGGCTGATGAGGGGTGATACCCTAAAACTGGTCCCAGGATTCTTGTTGCCGGTCCAGTGAGGACTTCGCCTGGCAGTTCGGGCTGGACTGTTCCCATGGGGTGCAGGGTCAAGACTGATTTGCATATGGCTGGGTCCAAACTGGGGTGGCATGGGGAGCACAAAAAGATGGATTTAACCCAGATCTGTGGATGGGGGTGAATGTTTGACAATATTCAGCATTCTATCATCTTTTTGTGTTGCTATAGTCGCCCTAAGTGGGAAGGATATGCCCAGACGTGGCTCCTATGTTCACTATGCCATTGAATTCACGTTAGCCTGGCTGATGAGGGGTGATACCCCGAAACCGGTCCCAGGATGCTTGTTTCCGGTCCAGGGAGGACCTGACCTGGCCTGGAAGTTTGCGCTGGACCGTTCCCATGGGGAGCAAGGTCAAGACTGATTTGCACATGCCTGTGTCCAGACTGAAATGGCATGGCGAGTAAAAATACAATAGATTTAGGCCCAGTTCTTTGTACTGGGGGTGAATGTTTGACAATGTTCAGCATTCCGTCCATCTTTTTGTATTGCTATAGATGCCCTAAGTGGGAATGGTATGACAAGACGTGAGCCCTGTGCTCACTATGCCATTGGATTCAAGCTAGCCTGGCTGATGAGGGGTGTTCCCATGGGGAACAGGGTCAAGACTGATTTTCATATTGCTGTAAACTGGAATGGCATAATGGGCAAAAAAACTATGGATTTAGGCCCAGGTCTCTGTACTGGGGGTGAATGTTTGACATTGTTCAGCATTCCATCCCTCAACTGTTCTTTTTGCAAATGCACAAAACTGAGCTGAAGTTTTTATCCCTAAAGGCAGCATTCCTAGTAGCAATCACTTCACTTCGCAGTCCGTGAGCTTCAAGCACTCACGATGTAGGAACCATATCTTTAAATTGACAAGGTTGTCCTGTGAACAAACCCACACGCACAAAAAGAGGACAAAACACGATTGCGAACCGAACCACTAGATGGCGGAATAGATGCACAGCATATGAATCTAGAAAACTCTTCAGGCTGCAAAACTACTCTCACTGTTAAGTAACCATTTTGTTCCAACCTCAGCTGCAATGGTGGCCCCACCACACCCTGACTTAGACAGGGCACCATCGTCCATTTACAGTGGGATGCATTCTGTGACTTAACACCCCCTCAACCCTGGTAGGAACTCCCACTGATTTTTGGACCCTCCTAGAACCTTTCCACAGGACACCCTCTAACTGTTCGGTGGTCAGTCTGTGGGTGACCGAAATTATGCTCCTATTTAGGGTGTTGTGCCTCCCTCGGGTGCAAATTCTGTTCCAGGAATGTTTTCCAAATTCCATGTGGAGCTGGCCATGTTAAAAAAGAGGACTCTATTGGAATGTGCCACTGGAGAGTTTTTGGACCCTCCTAGAACCTTTCCACAGGACACCCTCTAACTGTTCGGTGGTCAGTCTGTGGGTGACCGAAATTATGCTCCTATTTAGGGTGTTGTGCCTCCCTCGGGTGCAAATTCTGTTCCAGGAATGTTTTCCAAATTCCATGTGGAGCTGGCCATGTTAAAAAAGAGGACTCTATTGGAATGTGCCACTGGAGAGTTTCTACCAGTATATTCTGGTACTACAAAGGGCTTACTGTTGCAGATTTATATCTGACATTTGCCTCTTAGACTAGCATAATATCAATTGTGGTATTTATTTGTTATGAAAGTTTGCAGACTTGTGATATGTCTGTGCTTGGGGAAATCATATAGGTGCCTCTTGTTACAAATACATTTTTCCGGTGGATACTTGTAACCACAGATTCCTAGCCATATGAATTTCCCCTGATTCCAGAGTGGAACCGGAAAATGTAAAAGCAACGCTCTTGTGTGCCAGTACACCTACTGGCACAAGAGCTCTGCTTTTACATTTTCCGCTATGCAACTATGTGTTGACTCAGTTCCATCCAGAAGGGACGAGCTGCACCGCATATAAGCGCCATACATATGCGCTGTTGTCAGTTCCTTTCTTTCCGTGCTGTCATATGTAGATCCGGTTTGCAGCTCCTTTTTTCTCCACTCATGAAGTTTTTTTTCCCAAAAAAATGTCCAGTGTGTATGGGATTGTATCTCCTAAGACTACAGGGTTTAAGCCTTGTAGGGACTGTCACAAACAGATGCCTGTGACTTCCCTATGAGGTGGCCCTTTTGTGTTTGGGTGTGTCACATAACCCCAAGGCCTGCAACGACTGCACCAGAAAGCCATCCTAGATCACAAGATGAAGCTCTATATGGGGAAGCACGGGAAGGCTTCGAGCAGGTCCCGCTTCAAGTCGAGGGTGCGGACTCACACCAGGTCCTGCCTTTGCTCCCGAACTTGTTCAGAGGCCAATATTTCTCACATTCGAAGTCTTCTGGGGGGAAAACTCAAGAAGTCCAAGTGGTACTCTGACCTTCCTGCCACTCTTAGAATAAGGCGCACGGGTGTCACCGTGGCTTTCTATCTCGCTCCATTTTCCACAGAGGAGCCAATTTAATCTCTAGTCCTGATGCATCCCGAGATTCTGGGCCCATCAGCGACCTTGCTGTAAGTCAAAGCCTTTCATGCGTCTATGCACTACATCTTTGGCATGCTTCCTGCTCCCTCTGGCACGCCTACAAGCTCACAGGTTAAGCAGGGCCCTCTTATCAGCCTACTGCTCTTGGCGGCATCTGGACTCCTTGAACCCACCTCGGGTTCTTTATTGGCACCAAGCTCCATGCCGAAACCTACGCCAGCCCCTCATTCATCAATCCCGGCACAGATGCCATGAATGCGGGAGGAGGACCCGCAACCCAAGCAGGGCCCCCAAGGATCCAGGCCTGGATCTGGATCAGCGCCGGTCGACCTCACGATACCTTCCCCGGCGCCAATTCCAGTGACGACGCCCCTGACGTCGGTTGTGACCCCCAGCCTCACCCCTGACATAGACAAGGTGCCGAACCAACATCGACTGACGCCGGAGGGTACTTTTGTACCGCTGTTCATCCCTGGCGTTCCTTACTACCCTGAGTGGCAGCCAGAGGAGGTTGAGGAGGACTGGGAGGGGTCTATTGACCCTCTAGCAGACCAACTTGAGGAACCGGACTGGCGAGAGGAGTTGGGTGATGCCAGTGGTCTGATACCTCCCCAGACCTTGGTATGCTTTCTCCCCCTACAGTGGCTTCAGAGGAGGGAGCTTCCTACGCTGTGGTGTTGTGTAGGGCGGCTGAGGCCTTGGGCCTTCGAGCTTCCTACGGTGGCTGTCAGGACTAACCTCCTGACTGAGGTGCTTCAGCCGGCAGCAGCCTCTTCGGAGACCCTGCTGTCTTTTAATGAGGTCCTCACTGACATCCTTCTGGGCACTTGGTCCAAGCCCAGCACAGGGGCTCCTGTGGACAGGATGATTGCCCGACGCCAGCGCCTGGCCCCGGGCGACCCACTTTACCTCTCCCAACACCTTCTCCTGAGAGCTTGGTGGTCCAAGCCTCTTCCTCAAAAGGATAGGGAATCCAAGAAGCTGGACCATCTTGGAAAGATGTTTTCTTCCGCCAGCTTAGGACTGCGGTCGGTGAACACCGCATGTCTCTTGGGCCGTTATACACACACGGTGTGGGATACGGTCGCGCAAGTGCTGCCACAGTGCCCGGAGGAGGCCCGGGCTGTGCTCATCCGCGCTGTTGCTGAAGGTCGAGACACAGCTAAGTTCACCATTCGTTGTGGGCTGGACACCGCAGACTCGCTAGGTAGGACGGTTTCCACGTCGGTATCCCTGAGGTGCTACGTCTGGCTGAGAACGTATGGCTTCTCTGGGGATGTCCAATCCACACTTTTGGACATACCTTTTGATGGCCATCACCTGTTTGGTGACAAGGCGGACAACGCGCTTGAGCGCCTCAAGGACTCTAGGGCTACGGCCAGATCCTTGGGCCTCACAGCAACTTCTCGCCCCATGCAGTCCGCCTTTCGCCCCTTTCATGGCTACGGAAGGGGTGCCCCACCACGTTCCACCCAGAGCCACAGGGACATGCAAGCTACCCAGCCTATTCGTGGCTGGGGACGTGAGACCCAGCGTCGCCGGTCTGGGGGCCAGCGGGCGGGCCAGTCCACCAATGCCCCCCCTGCAGCAGCCTCCAAAACTTCCTAGTCCGACCTTTCAGGGCAACCAGTTGCCAGTGGGCAGCAGGATCCGCCATCACCTCCCCCACTGGCACAACATCACGTCGGACAGGTGGGTTTTGCAGATAGTCCGAAGGGGCTACTCCCTCCCCTTCGAGACTACCCTTCCCTCCATGCGACCAACACCCCATCGCATGTTGGAGGATCACTTGGCCCTTCTCCGTCAGGAAGTTACAGCTCGCTTGGCCAGGGGAGCTATCGAACGAGTCCCTGTGCCAGAAGTAGGTCATGGTTGCTACTCCCACTACTTCCTGGTACCCAAGAAGGACAAAGGCCTGCGTCCTATTTTAGACCTCAGGGACGTCAACTGCTTCCTCCGGAAGGAGAAGTTCAAAATGTTAACCTTGGCTCAGGTCTTGTCTGCCCTTGACCCTGGAGACTGGATGGTAGCGTTGGACTTGCAGGACGCTTATTTTCACATCCCCGTCTTGCCTGCCCACCGGCGTTACCTACTGTTCACGGTAGGCCACGAGCATTTTCAGTTTACTGTGCTCCCATTTGGCCTTACCAGCGCCCCTCGGGTGTTCACGAAAGTGATGGCGGTGGTCGCAGCTCATCTGCGCAGATCAGGGGTTCCAGTCTTCCCCTATCTCGACGACTGGCTCTTGAAGGCGGGCTCGCCAGAGGCTGTTGTCTTCCACCTCCAGACTACTGCGGACCTCCTGCATTCGCTGGGGTTCACAGTCAACGTGCCGAAGTCGCACCTGATTCCCTCTCAAAAGCTCCTTTTCATCAGAGCAGTTCTGGATACAGCGCAGTTTCGGGCCTATCCTCCCGAGCAGCGAGTCCGGAATATTCGGGCTATGATACCGATGTTTCAGCCTCTATCCCGGATTTTGGTGAGACTGACCCTGAGGCTGCTGGGCATCATGGCCTCCTGCTGGTGGATCATGCCAGATGGCATATGCAGGCTCTGCAGTGGGACCTGAAGTTCCATTGGGCGCAGCATCAGGGAAGTCTTTTCGATGTCGTCCAGATCTGAGGGGACTGCAAGTCAGTTGCAGTGGTGGCCGAACCAGGATTGGGTCAACGGCAGATCCCTCTCCCTTCCCCAACCAGAGTTCACAGTAGTGACGGATGCGTCACTCCTGGGATGGGGCAGCCACATGGGAGAGGCGGAGAGCAGGGGTCTCTGGTCTCCGGCGGAGTCCGGGCTCCACATGAACCTCTTGGAGCTCCGGGCGATCCATCTTTCACTGAAGGCATTCCTTCCTTCTGTCAAAGGAAGAGTAGTGCAGTTGTTCACGGACAACACCACCGCCATGTGGTACTGCAACAAACAGGGCGGGGTGGGGTCGTGGACCCTATGTCAAGAGGCTCTTCGCCTTTGGACATGGCTGGAACATCAGGACATATCCCTGGTGGTTCAACACCTGGCAGGTTTCCTGAACAACAGGGCGGAGGAACTCAGCTGCCGGTGCATGATGGATCACGAATGGCGTCTTCACTCGAGGTGGTGCAAGGTCTCTTTCGGCGGTGGGGAGAGCCACCGAAGAGAACACGCAATGTCAGCAGTTCTGCGCGTTGGAGTTTCCAAGGCGGCATTCGCTCGGCGACGCCTTTCGGCGCGAGTGGAATTGCGGCCTCCTGTACGCATTTCCGTCTGTACCACTTCTACCCAGAGTGCTGAAGAAGATCAAGCGCGACCGGGCCCAAGTCATTCTTGTGGCTCTGGACTGGGCACGAAGAGTCTGGTACCCCGAGCTCTTGAGCATGGCCATCGATCCTCCGATCAGACTGCCTCTTCGGGAAGATCTTCTGTCGCAGCAGCAGGGGGCGGTCCTCCAACCGAACCTGTCCAGCCTCCACCTCCTTGCGTGGAGATTGAGCGGCGACAGTTGACCGCTTTCGACCTTCCTCCCGCAGTCTCTAATGTCATCTTGGCAACCAGGCGTCCCTCCACTAAAACGGTATACACCTATAGATGGAACAAATTTGTGGCATGGTGCACAGCAAAGGCTGTGGATCCCCTTTCTGCCCTTCTTTCAGAGATTCTCCTCTTCATTCTTTCTTTGGCCCAGCTGGTCTCTGCTCTGGGCACTCTTAAAGGCTATCTTTCGGCCTTTTCGGCCTTTCTTTGCCTTCCTGATCAACCTTCTCTCTCCAAGTCCCCTATTAACAGATTTCTGAAGGGCATTACTCCTCTCTTTCCTCCTTCTCCTTTCATAATGCCCCAGTGGGACTTGAATCTTGTCCTCACTTATCTTTTGTGTGCTCCCTTTGAGCCACTACATAATTGTCCTCTTCGTCTCCTTACTTTGAAGACTGCTTTCTTGCTTGCAATCAACTCTGCTTGCAGAGTGAGTGAGCTTCAGGCTTTATCTTTCAAACCTCCCTTTCTTGCTGTCCATCCGGACAAAGTGGTTTTTCATACTAGGCCCTCTTTTCTGCCCAAAGTGGTTACCTCTTTCCACATAGGTCAGACCATCACATTGCCCACCTTCTTCCCACTTCCGCACCCTTCCAAAGAGGAGGAGATACTCCACCGTCTGGACCCAAAACACACGCTGTCCTTCTACCTTGACCGCATTAAAGGCTTCTGGGTGGACGATCAACTCTTCGTGGGATTTGTGGGCGCCAGGAAAGGTCGGGCAGTGCACAATCGTACCATCTCTCGATGGGTCGTCCTATGCATTAAGATCTGCTATTCTTTGACTAAAAAGGATCGTCCAGTAGGGTTGCGTGCCCACTCTACCCAGGCGACGGCAGCTACCACTTCTTTGGGACATGGAGTTTCGCTGGTTGACATCTGCCAGACAGCCACATGGGCATCCTTGCGCACGTTTACAAAGCATTACTGCCTGGACAGCCAAGTTTGGAGAGAGAGCTTTTTCGGCCGTTCTGTTCTCCAGGACTTCCTGATGTGAGCTTGGTTCGCAGACCCACCTCCAGGGTTGGTATTGCTGGGGTATCTATTCTAAGGTAAGGAATCTATAACTAATAGTCTCTTTCAGATGAACAAGTTACTTACCTTCAGTAACGATGTATCTGTAAGAGACATATATTAGTTATAGATTCCTTACCGCCCCACCCATCCTCTTCGTTCTGCGAACTGACTTCTAGGGATAGGGACTCCCTTACAGGGCCCTAGTTTGGTGCACCAGTGGTCAGTGTCTTGCATGGCTCTGCGCTTCTGGCGTGGAAAGTCATGTCAGAACTGACGTCCGCGCACAGGAGCGGCGTCTAAGTAGACACCGCAACGTCATCCCAGTGACCACGACACCGACGACGGACGCGGAGTCGACTGACGCCACCTACCGACGCTCAGGGGTACTGCTAAGAAAAAATTTCTCCGGATCCAGTCTGTCGCCTGGGGGTAATTCGAAGGTAAGGAATCTATAACTAATATATGTCTCTTACAGATACATTGTTACCGAAGGTAAGTAACTTGTTCAACTGGTACACAGAGTTATAAGAGGCCTGTGGACTGGACACCTCACCCGATATCTTGTTGTTTTCATTCCCAGGGCGAGCAACAAAGGAAAGTATTTCTTTTGCCTCTGTAATCAGAAGGGCTGCTGAGGTCATTGACCCTCACCTCCCCACTATGGAAGTGAAAACAAGTACCCTCACAGAGGTCCTATACCCTCGCCAGGCACTGACAGAACCTCTTTTACCTTTTAATGAGCCTCTGACTGACACGTTGCTGGGTACATGGGCTGAGGCCACTCAGTCAACTGATAAGTCGCCTGTTGCCATAGACCTGCTCCAGGTGAGCCAGAGTTCTTGACCTAGCACCTGATATTTCAGAGCTTGGTGGTACAGGCGTCTACCAGCAAGTAAACTGTAATGCTTTTCCAACCACTCCTTTTGATGGGGAGTTGAAATGAGTTGACACGTTTGGCAAGCCTATATTCTTCTCAGACAGTCTTGCCCTAGGTCGGTCAATGTGAGATGCCTACTTAGGGCATTATAACCCCACACTTTGGGACATGGTGGGTGAGATCTTACCTGTGGTCTCAAAAGACCTACGGCCTTCAGTAGCCCAAACGATTCAAAATGGTTGGGGTACCACCAAATTCGTCATTTGCTCAGTCTGGATACCACAGATTGTCTTGGCAGGGCTATGGAAACTAGCCTGATTCTACGGCGCAATGCATGGATGAGATCCACAGGGCTCATTAATGGACTTGCCTTTCGTCGACTCCTGCCTGTTTGGTGACAAGGCAGACTGAGCCCTGGAACATTATAAAGAAAGCTGAGCCACAGCACATTCAGTGGGTCTCCCTGCCGCAGGCTGGTATTGCCACAACAATTTGTTGTGGCAATCCCACAACAAACTCTAAGTGCCATCCATCCATCCATCCGATGGGAGTCAGGATCATCGACTTCTGAAGGTGTGGCCCAACATTACATCCGACTGATGGGTCTTGCCAATTGTCCAGCTGAGGTACGCCCTTCCATTGCATTTCGACCACCACACCTGCCGCCTACAGCATAACGCCAGTCATAACACCTGTCGGGCTCTCTAGGCCAACAGAGCCATAGAGAGGGTACTGGTCTCGGAAGTGAGGACTGGGTGTTAGTCCCACTGCTTCCTTGTGGCTCAGCAGGATGGAGGCCTCCGACCTATCCTGGATCTTTGCCCTCTCAACGCATTTCTGCTCAAACAGAAATTGAAGATGATCACCCTGGGCCAGGTTCTATTTGCCCTTGATTTCAGAGACTGGATAGTGCTGTTGGACCTGCATGTTTCACATCCCTTTATGATGGCCCACAGGTGCTACTGCAGCCTGCAGTTCATAGTGGGCCACAAGCAATTTAACTTTGCTCTGTGCCTGTGGAAGTAACTGGATCATCAGGGGACTTCCCTATTGGCACACAACCAGGCAGTATCTTTAAATGTCAGACAACATCGGCCGGTGACTCCTAGTGAATCACAAATGGCAATTGCACCCATAAGTGGGGCATGGCATCGTCCAACAGTGGCGAAATCCTGGGCTAGATCTGTTCACCACCACTGAGAATGTGCAATGTCAGCACTTTTGCATGCTGCAGCTTCCCAGAAAGCTCTCCCTCACAATGTATTCCACATTGAGTGGAGCGCAGGACTCCTCTATGCCTTCCTGCCGCTACCTCTCCTGCCCCAAGTTCTGAAGAAGATCAGGAAGGACTGTGCCAAAGTTACCTTCGTGGCACCATATTAGGCCAGCAGGGTGTGTTACCCTGAACCTCTGGTCCTGATCATCTGATCAGGCTCCCGCTGTGGGAAGATTTCCGGTTGCAGCAGCAGGGAAGAGTCTTGCATCGGAGTCTGCGCTATATGCACCTCCGTGTGTGGAGACTGAGTGACTGCATGTGAGTTCTTTTGATCTTCCTCTCAAGGTCGATGTCATCCTGGCAGCCAGGTTCCCTTCCACGAAATCTGATTATGCAGGCCACTGGTACAAGTTTGTGACACGGCGTGGTACCTGACAGTTAAACCCATTTCAGGGAAAACTGTTGGTTGTGTTTGCTTTGTCCTTTTTCCTGGAAAAACTGGTGCTGGACTCAAGCTGTGTTCCTACCCAAGGTGTTGATGCCTTTCCATGTTGAACAAGCCATCATGCTTCTGACCTTCTTTGCTCCGACTCATCCCTCAAAACAGGACAAAAGCATTTGTTTGGATCCCAATCCTATCAAAGAACATCGGATAGATGATCAGCTCTTTGCGGGGTTCTATAGGGTAAAGAAGGGCAAGGTGGTACAGAAAAAGACCATCTCGCGATGGATAGTCCTCTGCATTACGATTTGCTATGCATTTGTTAATGAGCAACCTCCAGGAGGTCTAAGAGCTCACTCCACCAGAGCGTTTTACAATTTCTGAAGCACACGCAACCAATAATAACATAACAGTATAAATATGTAAAGAAGCAAAAAATTCAAATCCTTTGGGCTTGTTCGGTCCTTTATTATAATAAATCTTCCATTCCCTTACGCCAACGCGTTTCGTCGTCTTTGGGCATAAACCCTACGACTTCCCTGTATTTACACAAACATCCAATACCACAATGTCACCCTCGTGTAAGTGAATCAACACAAAACCCAATAATAGCCAATGTGCAATTCATTATTATTGAACCACCAGTGGATTGCAAACTCCATTGCAATACAAATACGTAACCAAAAAAAGAAATGATACCTTAATATCTAATTCCAGAATCCTTTCTGCGAAAATTAATTAAATAAAAGCCAAATTAGCTCAAAATACATAAGGCATGAGGCAAAAGCTGTTCATTACGTCATATTATCAGCTAAATCGCCAAACTCTCAAGGTAAGGCTTACCTCTATCTTCAGTCTTGATTCCAAGTAAGGATTATCTTAATTAAGTAAAATGTTCAACCCCACTCGCGACCCTGTAAGGGAACGCAACAAAGACATAAACCATGACACTAATCAAACATATAGATCGTATACCAACAATCAATTCACCAAATAATCTACACTTACCACTTATGTAGTAAACAAGCGAGTCCAGGTCAACATATCAATATGCTGTAAACAGGAGCGGAAGATATAATTCCGCTAATTACAACAGGTCCCTGCAGTACGGGGTATCCTGTGAAATAAACGAGGAAAGCACGGTCAATTATCGGTACCGGCTTCCAACAAACTATATTCTTCTAATAAGAGAAGACCCGCAACGTTACACATACCTGTAACACAGATTCTTCGTGCCGCACCACGATAAGGTGAAGACGGACTCCTCGTCCCGTTAGGGATTTAAAAAACCTTCCCAGAAAGCAAAAAGTAAAAAGTAAAGAGGTGACTACAATACCAGCATCACCAGCGCCATATTGGAATGGGTAATAGACGGTAAATCACCCGTTACTATGTCAAACTGCTTAGAAATAATAACATTTCCCATTTACATATTGCCAAGTAAAGTGTCAGGATTTGTTTTGATCTATATTTCATCAAACTTCAAAATTGGAAAAAATGTGCTTTCCCAAATAAAGAAAACTCAACCCATAAGTATATTTGAAGCTAATAAATCATAATAAAATATAAAACCAATTTCCACATTACTAGGGGTCGTGTAGCAACCGATCCTAAAGTCCATCCAAAATTGCCTTATGTAAAAGTGCAATTACTTCCTACTCAAGCCTCATCCTATACCTCACACCTCTGTATACATAAGTACAAATAACGGGCTATGTCTATACACTATAGCCAATAATAAATGAATAAATCCATGCCATGAATACTACAGCCATTAATCACCAAGAAAATACTGCAATTCCCGATCTTAATTGAGCCCCTCCTCCACGGCCCGCAAACGCATGATCCACCGTGCCTCATGCCTTCGTAATTTCAACTCTCTATTACCACCACGTGGGTCTAGTTTAATATGTTCTATACCATAGAACATAAAAGTTTTATTAGGACCTTGTGCATTACAATTATAAACATGTTCAGCAATAGGATATCTTATATCATTATGCTTTATCGCTCGCATATGTTCTCCAACACGTTCTTTTAATGCCCTAATAGTGCTCCCCACATAGATTTTGTCACACTTGCATATAATAACATAAACAACATATTTTGTGCTACAATTAATATTAGTCAATATTGTATAAACCTTTCCCATACTATCTTTAAAAGATTTCATCTTATGTTTGGCAAACCTACACATCCCACAGTGACCACATTTAAAAAAACCCTTGGAAAACTCAGTTAACCAGGGTTCCAACTCAGATTTAACAGGATAACTGGGACTCAATAAAGTACCCAAAGTCTTACCCCTTCTAAATGTAATCTGGGGTTTATCTGTTAAAAATTCCCGTAGGGTTGCATCAGCCTGCAGGATGTGCCAGTGTTTATTCAAACTCTTTCGTAGTACAGTACTAATACGATTATAGTCAGTAATCAATCTAATCTGCACAGTGGACTGATTATCAATTGGTCTAGGCTTCAAGGTAGTAGTCCTTTTAACCTTCATAACCCTTTCCTTAGCTGTTTTAATATCATGATTAGGATAACCTCTCTGAAAAAACCTCCTCTCCATATCTTTAATACAAGTAAGAAAATGTACATCATCGCTACAATTACGTCTGGCTCTAACCATCTCCCCATAGGGGATGGCCTTAATCTGATGACGGGGGTGTGCACTTTTCGCATGTAATAATGCATTACACGCAGTAGGTTTTCGATAAATATTACTCTGAATTAATCCATTATTAATATACAGTTCCACATCAAGAAATACCACACTAGTGGTGCTCCAATTGAGTGGTGAATCTAATATTCAAATCATTCATATTTATATATTCAATGAAATCTTTTAGTAGTCGTTCTGTGCCAGTCCAAATCATTAAGCAGTCATCAACGAATCGCCCCCAATAGAGGATATATTCATTCCAACGACTGCCTGATGTGCCCCATATCATTGTCTCTTCCAGCCAGCCCATAAAAATATTCACATAGGCAGGTGAGGCACATCAGGCAGTCGTTGGAATGAATATATCCTTCATCAGATTAAGGCCATCCCCTATTAAAGATAGTATGGGAAAGGTTTATACAATATTGACTAATATTAATTGTAGCACAAAATATGTTGTTTATGTTATTATATGCAAGTGTGACAAAATCTATGTGGGGAGCACTATTAGGGCATTAAAAGAACGTGTTGGAGAACATATGCGAGCGATAAAGCATAATGATATAAGATATCCTATTGCTGAACATGTTTATAATTGTAATGCACAAGGTCCTAATAAAACTTTTATGTTCTATGGTATAGAACATATTAAACTAGACCCACGTGGTGGTAATAGAGAGTTGAAATTACGAAGGCATGAGGCACGGTGGATCATGCGTTTGCGGGCCGTGGAGGAGGGGCTCAATTATGATCGGGAATTGCAGTATTTTCTTGGTGATTAATGGCTGTAGTATTCATGGCATGGATTTATTCATTTATTATTGGCTATAGTGTATAGACATAGCCCGTTATTTGTACTTATGTATACAGAGGTGTGAGGTATAGGATGAGGCTTGAGTAGGAAGTAATTGCACTTTTACATAAGGCAATTTGGGATGGACTTTAGGATCGGTTGCTACACGACCCCTAGTAATGTGGAAATTGGTTTTATATTTTATTATGATTTATTAGCTTCAAATATACTTATGGGTTGAGTTTTCTTTATTTGGGAAAGCACATTTTTTCCAATTTTGAAGTTTGATGAAATATAGATCAAAACAAATCCTGACACTTTACTTGGCAATATGTAAATGGGAAATGTTATTATTTCTAAGCAGTTTGACATAGTAACGGGTGATTTACCGTCTATTACCCATTCCAATATGGCGCTGGTGATGCTGGTATTGTAGTCACCTCTTTACTTTTTACTTTTGCTTTCTGGGAAGGTTTTTAAATCCCTAACGGGACGAGGAGTCCGTCTTCACCTTATCGTGGTGCGGCACGAAGAATCTGTGTTACAGGTATGTGTAACGTTGCGGGTCTTCTCTTATTAGAAGAATATAGTTTGTTGGAAGCCGGTACCGATAATTGACCGTGCTTTCTCGTTTATTTCACAGGATACCCCGTACTGCAGGGACCTGTTGTAATTAGCGGAATTATATCTTCCGCTCCTGTTTACAGCATATTGATATGTTGACCTGGACTCGCTTGTTTACTACATAAGTGGTAAGTGTAGATTATTTGGTGAATTGATTGTTGGTATACGATCTATATGTTTGATTAGTGTCATGGTTTATGTCTTTGTTGCGTTCCCTTACAGGGTCGCGAGTGGGGTTGAACATTTTACTTAATTAAGATAATCCTTACTTGGAATCAAGACTGAAGATAGAGGTAAGCCTTACCTTGAGAGTTTGGCGATTTAGCTGATAATATGACGTAATGAACAGCTTTTGCCTCATGCCTTATGTATTTTGAGCTAATTTGGCTTTTATTTAATTAATTTTCGCAGAAAGGATTCTGGAATTAGATATTAAGGTATCATTTCTTTTTTGGTTACGTATTTGTATTGCAATGGAGTTTGCAATCCACTGGTGGTTCAATAATAATGAATTGCACATTGGCTATTATTGGGTTTTGTGTTGATTCACTTACACGAGGGTGACATTGTGGTATTGGATGTTTGTGTAAATACAGGGAAGTCGTAGGGTTTATGCCCAAAGACGACGAAACGCGTTGGCGTAAGGGAATGGAAGATTTATTATAATAAAGGACCGAACAAGCCCAAAGGATTTGAATTTTTGCTTCTTTACATATTTATACTGTTATGTTATTATTGGTTGCGTGTGCTTCAGAAATTGTAAAACGTTTTGTTCAATCATTGATTGAAAAATTGGGGAATTCGGGTGGATGTTCTCCCTTTTGAATGCACCGCAGGATATGTGTCATTGTTTCTATTTGATTTTTTGTTGTAAATTTGTATGAGCGCCAGAGGACCCTCTTCACCCACTTTAGTTCACTCCACCAGAGCCACAGCTGCCACCACTGATTTGGCTTGCGGAGTGTCTGTCCTTGATACGTCTGGCAGCTACGTTGGAATCAGTGCATACATTCACAAAGCACTGCTGTTTGACAGTCCGGTCCATCTAGATGTGCAATTTGCCCTCTCGGTCTTGCAAGACTTTTTAGTCTGAGCAGTTCCACTAATCCACCACCCAGGGAGGTTCTTCATTGATATCTATTCCTGAGGTGAGAATTCTGTAGTTTGAAGTATCCATCGCTTACCTTTGGTAATGCTCTTTTTGGTGGATACTCTAACTACAGACAGAATCCTTCCCCCACACCCAGCTCCCCTCCTTCACCCCTCCACCTGTTTTTGTGGTATTGGCTCCTCTATCTAAAATGATCCAGTCTAGGAATCTGCACGCTGGTTCATTCATTCTTCTAAAGGGTTCGAATCAAAGAGTTCTGGATTTTTCGGGAAACAAACTGAGATCAGCTTGCATGGGTGGCGTTTACATGTGGCTCTGCTCATCACTTCTAGAGTCTTATGACACCACCTACTGGTGTGCAGAAGCACTGCTTTTGAGTTTTCCGAATCCAGTCTGGCACCTGGGGAAAACTCCTAAGGTAAGGAATCTGCTGTTAGAGTATCCAGCAGAAAGAGCTTTACTGAAGGTAAGTAACTTGTTCTTTCAAGTAGTACACATAGGCTGCCTTGTGGAAATAAAATGCCCATTTATTAGCGTTGTTTTACACCAGTGTGATCCTCATGACAAGTCCTGACAAGCAACCAGGGAAATGAGAACTATGTTAACATTATTCTCACTCACTGTAAAACAGTGCTAGTCACACACATTTCGCTGGTAGCTAGAGAAGAGAATGCCAGGCTGAGGGGACATTCTGAATGATGAAACGGTGGTATATCCATGGACGTGGACTCAAGACAGAATGAGAGTTCTGCATATTACAGACATCTAAGGGATATGTGGATTGACTAAATTTCCTCAGAAAGGCAGACAGTGTAGTTTTCTGTTAGGTTATTTATATGACGTCAGGTATATGCATTGCGTTCAGTTTCTTATTTTCCTTCTTTGTGCTCTGATACTTATTGCAATAATGGTTTGCCATTTTCTGAACAGTATGCTAGTGTAGAATAAACATTTGTACATACACTATTGTTGTTCTCTGATTTCTCTGATTTCTCAGAACAAAAGTAGTGGAGGTGCCTTGTGTGTGTCCCTGGCGGGTATGATGTAGTCTCCAGACAAGCTTCTTCCAGTGAAATAGCCAATGAGTGGGACAGTGAAACCCATGTCTGTTTTCCCAGTTCATCTGGGCCAAAAGCAATCTGCAAAAATCCATGGACCCCATGAAATCTGCTGTTGGGTCTAATTCTTTGGCAGGCATCCCTACAACACCTGTTTGGAAAGTCAAACCTTTTGAGCTGTAAATAAATTCATAGCAGTGTAATTACTTAAAGAACGTAAGCATTTTACTAGCTTTAAATTGTTTATCTTGTGTGGCATTCCTGTAGGAGGCTTCCTGTATTCATCCAAGTTGGTAATGTTCTGATTTCTTTTGTTCTACAGAACGTCCATGGCTGGTAGATACCTTCAGCGAGTGGATAGAAAGATTGAAGGTAATACCTTGCTTTACCATTATTGAGGTCTCTAGCATGTAAATAAGCTGCTTACGGTAATTTTGCAGTTTGGGCCGAACTGTTCCCATTGGAGCAGGACCAAGGCTGATTTGTATGTGACTGGGTTTACTCTGAGGTAACATGGTGAGCAAAAGATCGATGAACTGGAGTACAGCCCTGAGTAATTACCAGCGGCTTAGATTAAATCAAGCATTCCATCCATCACTTTTTTGTATTCTTCATTGCAACATCCTAAGTGTGATGGTTAATCCCTGATGTGGGGTCCCGTACTCACTGTGCTACTAGGACCAAGCAGCATCCTACTGAAGAGGCCCAACTAGTTTGAAACCGGTCTCGAGTTGCATGTGTTCCAGTTCTGAGACGACCTGACTTGGTAGTTCACATGGACTGTTTCAGTTGGAGCATGGTCCAGGATGATTTGCATCTGGCTTGGTCTAATTTGAGGTTGCATGGTGGAGCAAAAAAAACAATGGACTGGGATGTGGCCCCAAGTAATTACCAGTGGCTGAGATTAATTCAAGCATTCCATCCATCACTTTTTTTTGTATATTTCCTTAAGGTAGTATCAGACGCCTTGCTTTGCAGTCCACAAAGAGTTTTTCCTGGAAACCTACATTATGTACATATTCAAGAGTAGAGATAATCCAAATAAAACACTCCCTTGCACTCTAACATTTGGTGGGGAGGCCTTGTCTACCTGAAACTGCCTGTTCTATTAACTGTTCCCGGGCTATCTCCCTGCCTTTTTTAGTCTCTGTTCCTTTTATTACCTTCGCTAAGGCCAACTCAGACCCTAATATTTACCCCACCTGTTTCTTCCTACATCCATGTTACTCCTAGCTACTTACTACTTGGACTCCTCATTCCTGGTTCTTAACCCTTCCATTTCATCTCTCTTCTCTAATCGCTTTATTCTTAAACGCCTCCTAATATTTTTTACTTCTTTCTCCTCTCACTTTTTCCTTTCTAGCTCTCCATCTTTCTCTGCTCTCTTTACACACTAAACCCTTCTCCCATGTTTACCCCTTTCCTTCACCTATATTGCTGTCTTTTCCTTCGCCTTTCATTTGTAATACCCTTTTAATCCCGGTACATCTCTCCCTCGTCACCTCGCTACCCCTCGATTTCATTTCCTTTTTCTAATCTTCTCTTCATTCTCCTTTTGCTTGCTATCATTTTTTACTTTGTTCTCCTCTCACTTTTTTTCATTCCACCTTTCTATCTTTCTCTGCTCTCTTTACACACAGACCCCTTCTCCCACATATTCCCCCTTCCTTCACCTATGTTGCTATCTTTTCCTTCCCTTTTCATTTATAACACACCTTTAATCTTGGTACATCTCTCCCATGTCACCTCACTACCTCTCTGTTTTCTCCTCCCTCCTCATACTCCTCTTTCTTCTCTATTGTTCTCCCCTCTCTTTTGGTCTACCTATAGTCTACTCTTGTTCCATGTCTCCCTCCGTGCTTTCCTTCCACACTTTTTGTCACAGCTGTCACCCTCTTTCTCTTCATACCCCACAACACATGATCAACATCCATATCCTACACTCTCCCATGGTGTCAGTATTATTGTTAGACTACACCCTCTCCTGTCATGCCAGATGTGTGACTATGCACACGCCTTGCTCTCATCACAATCTTTTATCACAGTACTTTCCACCACAAATCACTCTCCCAGTAGCCTTATTGGGCTCTCCGTCATCCTTTTCTATTTCCCCCACCATTCTCGGGTCACTCTTTTTTCTGCATCCATTGATGTACCCCCATCTGACACTGTCCCATCCTAGGACCTCTTCTTTTCACCCACTCCTCTGTTTCCACCCACTCCTCTGTTTCCACCCCTCCCCATGCTTCCTCAGTGCCCCATCCTTCCTCATTCTTTCTCCACATGATACAGTCTTACCTTCACCTCCACCCCTTTTACCTTGCCACCTGTGGTCTGCTACAATTCTTCAATCATCCTCATGCCCAGACTCTGCATCTTGCCCAATACAACATAAAATGTCCACGCTAGCCCTTATTAGCACCTCATGCCCCTTACTCCACCAAATACTCCACCGCATGCCCCACATTCCACCTCACTCACCACCTCTTTTTCACACTTTAACTTTTGTTTCACGCCCCATGCTCTGATACCCCTCATTGCGACTGCTCTTCCTCATGTCCCTTAATCCATCATGCACCCCATGCTTCACCTCTTGGCAACACTGCCTCATTCCCCATGTGCCTCGAGCACTGCCACACCCTACACTATATATATATAAAGTACAAGGGAACCCAATTTGATCGGTCAGGGACCTTGGGAACTAACTTATTTTAAGAGACAACGGTCCCTGAGTAGACAGTGGATTGAAATCAAATAAATATAGCCCCAATCGGTACTATATTGTAGCCATTATTCCATCCGGAACAAGGCAATTTTAATATGCAATTATAATAAATGTACAAAACATAAAATTTAATAACACCCTACACTATGGCTCAGCCTATACTTAAACCCATGCTCCAACTCGCACTGGGCTGCAGGTTACGCATGATAATTAGTTCTATTTCTTTTTATTTATTGATACCATCCACCTTCACACCAAAGCACTCCTAAATTAATATGTTGCACCACACACACAAAATCATGGTCTCTCCGCTAATACCAAGCATACCTATGCAACACGAAATGACAAACCCACACCATCATGCACCTCCCTTTAGATGTTCTGCTAACTCACCACATACCCTGGCACACAATCTCAAGCTACAGCCATACAGTAAAATATCTTTATGCACAACTTAACTCTCCAGCCCTATGAAGACAGATGGAGATTAGTGCTGGACTGGAGTCCAGCAACCCCTCTTTTCTCCAGACTCGTAGGTCAGTTTGGTCAAATCAAAACCCTTTTGCTGATCTTAAAGCTATATTATGAGGTAAAATTGCAAGAACCAGACTTCTGCAACTCCGAACTTCTGGAAATGACAAC